>OY986045.1:64774224-66143730 GCA_963920215.1 Nineta flava
TTTTTAGATGACCCGAACAACAATTTTTATTACTCCGAAGAGTATGTGACGGAAATTTGGACAGGAAATATACAACCAACTAGCTGTACTTTCTAATTTATCCACCAGAGAGCATATTCAAGTGTTAGAGTTCCCAATAGCGACACTAAGGGCAACAAATCGTCCAAAGTCAAGGTTGTACTGTTCAAAAAAAAGGTAAGTCACGCTATTTCGTTGACCAATTGTAAATTCTACCATAGCACACATAGATTTTTATAATGACGAGTAAATGAATACACCTTGAATACAATTATATTTTTTTTTTTAAAACTCTCAGATATCTACTTAAACGTAATTATTATAAAATTAAATAAACAAATTACTGTTGTATCAGCGACATTTTTTTAATTAAACACAATAGATATTCATATACATATAGTGTTGTCGAATAAATAAATAAATTGTCGTCAACATATTTAATAACTACCATTATTTATATTTCCAAAATATATTACATATTAAATTGTTAAATTGTACATATAAATTATATCTTGATGTCCTTTTCATTTTTCAGGCGGGTGTGCGATCTACATAGAAATTTCTTGCCCTCTGGGGTTCGGTAAAAAAGGCCTACCTTCCAGGCAACGATCTCTTCTCCGCTACTACTACTACTACTATCTTGTAGACTGACGGACTTGGATATCCGGGAATAGAGTAATTAGAACATTTTATGAATGCTTGAATATATATATATATATATATATACAGGATGTTCTGAAATTCATTCAGGAAAACTATACCACGGTGTAAAGCTGCAAAACAAAAAAGTTTAATAAAGTTTTTCGATTTGATGCTTAGTTTTTGAGATATAATTAATTAAACATTATTAATAAATTCAACCAAATCACATTTGCATTTGGGTTTTGCTAAACTTTTATTGAGAACTCTGCTCCACTGTGGCCGCCATACTCCACCAATCACAGAGCGCCGCATAGTATAAAGAGGTGGGGCCACAGTAGTGGATAGGGGCAGTCACAGTAAAGCATGCTAGAATAGCGACAGTCAGAGTTTTCAATAAGTGTAGCGACACCCGCAAAAATTCAAAAAATGCAAATGTAATTGGTTGAATTTATTAATGTTTAATTAATTATATCTCAAAAACTAAGCGTCAAATCGAAAAACTTAACTTTTTTTGTTTGTTATTTGCAGCTTTATACCGTGGTATAGTTTTCATGAATGAATTTCACAGAATACCTATGCATATGTATATATATATATATATATATATATATATATATATATATATATATATATATATATATATATATATATATATAATATAAAAAATGTGTAGAGTTATGTCATTACATAATCGCGTACGCACTTTTTATAATTACATATAATTTTTGTTGATAAAAACGTAAATATATAAACCAAAATAATAATTTCGGTTCATAAAAAACTAACTTCCTTTTAAACATATTATTGGTTTATGTAAGAATGAGGAAGTTTAATACATCATAATATATATATATATATATATATATATATATATATTTTATATAATAATGGAAGTAGAAAGTAACAAAAAATTATCATACCGAACGACAGAAGAGATAAAATTATCATTAAATTACATAGCAACTGGTGGGTATGTGTTGTAATATCATTATTATATTCACTTGTTCTATTGAATTTTTATCTAAATTATAAATATTGATCACAAAATAAATACGCTTTGTACCATATAAAATATATATATATATATATATTTATTTATATATACAATTAGAAAAAATTAACCATTATACAGACTGTATTGGAATGCTTTTCCAATAGAGAATCAATGTTAAATATGATTTATTACTGGCAGGCCGTATGGTTACTGTGCGGAGTCAGTCAGTACTATAAATTTCACAAACTCTGATTCTAATGTAAATAATAGATCTAATACCAGTCTTTCAAACCCTAATTTGAACGTAAGAAGTAACGCTGTTCCTGTTCTATTATGATCAAATGTAGAATCATTGGTTTTAGATACAATTTATAATTTTCTCTATAGTAGTTTTTCCCTAATATATTATTTTCGTTAAACTGTTGCGTCTTAATAGTAGTTTTGACTTTATTTAATGTATGTTTATTTGTTTGTTTGTTCGAGCATAACGCAAAAACTACTGAACTGATTTCGATTTTGACTTTTTTTTTTATAAGCTTAAGATTTTACTTATTAACTGGTGTGTATTTTATCTCTCTACAAGAAATAGCAATCGAAATGAATCTAGATAGATGATAGATAGATAGATAGATTGTAAAGGCTGCCCTGGAGGGGCTACACTTCGACCATAAAGGGGATGTGTATAGACTAGGAATTGGTAGGATATATGCGGCTGCAGGCGATTATGATAGGAACTATGCCGATATTCATCTGGAGTTCCTGAAAGGAAGCATATAGCCGGTTAGTTCATTCTTCCCAGTTTCCAAGTAGGCATACTGCGCAGACATTACCGCCTTAGACCGCTCGACCACTTGGACTGGTGAAATTAATCTAAATACCAATTCTAAATATCTTGAGCAAACAACAAATTGTATAAAAAAATAAAAACAAATTTTATTACAAAATTACTTCTGTAATAAAAATTTATTATGTTATATATATATATATATATATATTTTTTTTTTTTTGGACGTATCTGGTCATTGACCTTTTGATTTGAGATTTGAATTTTGTTTTTATTATTGCATAAATAAATGAATTGTAACTCTTATAAGTGATGATTCGTTACTTACAAGGATTCCTAAATAAATTTTCCGATTTTGAAGAGAGCTCTCTCTCTACTAGATATCTCCCCTCATAGACACACTAATCAATATTGACATATTATGTGATATGGATAGAGAAAGTATTATCCAGTATTATGTAGTCACGAGTTGATAAAAATATAAAGCTTCGCAGAGACACATTCATCATCTATATGTTTATCAATCAACAAGTGAACACTCTTTTTTCTAAAGCTTTGATTTAAGTTGTTTTGTTACCGCCCCTGTCCAGCTACTAATCTTGCAAGTCAATTCAGAAACGTCGAATTGAAGCTGGGTTAATAAATTTTCAATTTCCACGCTATGTGTCTATTTATTATATAGATTTACATTCCAACTTATTTTAAATTAATTTTTTTGTTATAAATGCGGGAAAAGTACTATCTTAGATAGATAGATTGTAGAGGCTACCCTGGACGGGCTACACTTCGACCATAAGGTCCATTGTGATGCCTAAGGATGTGATTTTTGTGTATAGACTAGGAATTGGTAGGATAAGCGGTTGCAGCCGGCTATGATAGGAACTACGCCGATATTCATCTGGAGATCCTGAAAAAAACTGCAGAAAACCTTCTCAAGCATAGAAGACCGGATACTACGTTCTTGTACATACGTCGACAGTTTAGTCAATTAACCACCCCTTTGCTTTTTTCTTAATAATTGATAAACTGCCGAAATCGGGATTCGAATCCATAACCTCCCAGTTTCCAAGTAGGCATACTACGCAGACATAACGTCTTAGACCGCTAGGCCACTTGGACTATCATAGTGCCCGCTTTTCCGTGCGGTAAATGGCTGTTTGCCTATTCAATTATTACCAGACTACTTAGATCTACTGCAAATATTTATTCGCATGCGGAAATTTTACTTTGCGCCCTAGTACGCAAAGTAAACTTTGCACCCTCAAATAAATATTTGCAACACATCTAAGTAGTCTGGTACTAAGTGAATAGGCAAACAGCCATTTAAAGCCCAAAATAACGGCCGCTAAAATAGTACTTATCCCGCATTAGTAAAAAAAAAATAGTATCTGCAACCCGTGCGATTGCCCACCACTCGAGCGAATTAGTGGACAATATCGCTCTCGTGGGCAATCGACAACTTACCGCAATTGTTGCACAAGATAGTATTCTTTACTTAGCTTTGTAAAATAACGAAATTTCTGGATGTCTTCTTTATTGGATCTGAACAAGATCGAGACATTATTAAATTATAAAATTTGCTAAAGAAAACGCTTACAGAATTAAATTTCATGTAAATTTATTTTTTATTGTGATTTTTTTGTTAGTTACTTCATATGACCATCAGAGGCGTAACGCTTAGCAAGTTTCGCGTATTGTTTCAACTTTTGAAAAATTTGGTCTACAATTTCTCGGAATTATCTTTTCACGCGGGAATATTAGAATTTCTGGGGATCTCTGATGATCCCAGTTGTATGGCATGGCGCATGTATGGAGGACGATGAGACCTCCATACTAATTATTATTATTCTAATTACTATTATTATTAACACTAGAATCTAGAATACAGAATCTCAATATACAGATTATTAAGATTAATCAAAGAGAAATCTCGAGAACTCGAAATTAAATTTGAAATTTTGCCCCAATTCCTAGATCAATAATTTATATTTTATAAATACGTATTTCGACTACAAAGTAGTCATACTGTATTGGGAATGGTATAGTCATACTGATGATGAATACTTCTAGTCGAAATACGTATTTCTAAAATGCGTATTTCATTGATTTAGGAATTAGAGTTTGAAATTTAATTTGAAGAATCTCAAGCGTTCACGAGGCATTAGAATTTTTTCTGACTCAATTAAATGAAAAGTGTATTAATTTTTATATTGTAATTGTAATTACAATAAAAACACAACGAACAACGAGTCAATACTTTTTAAAATATTTAATAATCGAAGATAAACTTTAACCGCATATTATTTAGATTTGAAAGGTCATTTAATGATTCTATTGAGCAATATATAATTTTATTGTTCATTTTTTTTCTGTATTTTATGTTAATTAGATTTATACAAACGTTTGTGAAATTGTTTTTTTTTTTTTTATTACACAGAAGTTAATATAAATCATTATTTTTTATTCATAATGTAAAATTGTGTAAATGATTTTAGTTGCAATATCAAAAAGGTGCTTTTTCAAAAATTCGTCACATATTTTAATAAGCTATCTGGTAACAAAAGTTAAGGATAAATAATTGGATTTAAGAACGTTCATGCATGAGGTTTGATAGTAGATAAAAAAATAGAGAATATGCATGCAAATTTTTTTTGACATTTATTTTCAGAATATGAAAATACTGTTAATACTGTAATAATATTTTAAAACGAAATTAAAATGCGACAAATATCAAGGAAGCTATAAGCTTTTAAAGATTATTATCTGTCTCTTTCTTGCAAAAATACTAAAAACGGAGTTTTACGTGTATTTTAAATGGTGAAAGTGTAATATGACGTCACATAACATATCAAGAGGGCTATCACCCTCTTTGTCTAATCGGGAATTTCAATCATTCTTATCTCGCTTATTTTTAAAGTTATTTAAAAAGAAATTTTACCTTGATATTTGTCAAGTAAACATGTTTCAATTCAAGTGAAAAAAAATTTTTACGCATATTCCCTATTGAATAGTTATCCTCCCACAAAAATTTAAAACCTGTCGTCGATCATTTACAAGAGTAATTATCGATTAAAAACAAAACTTTTGAACACAGCGTGTTATGGAGAACAGAATTTTTTTGTACTTAAAATTATAATAACTATATTCTTAAAGTAGACACCATAATAAATAATGTTTATAAATATTCTTTGAAATATGCAGTTTATATAATTGCATTAAAAAAATGGTGTCGACAAACGTTCGAATTATTTAATAAAATTAAAACAGTTTTGTTAAATTTGTTTTTACCACCATATTTTGAAAACTGACGATAGCGCACAGTAAAAAAAATATACATACATACAAATATACAACATAGTTTATTATCAGATCTGTCAAATCAAGTCGAATCAATTTCTAATTCACATTTACAGATATTTTACAATAAATATTTTTAAAATATTTAGGACAAATAAAAAAAGATTATAAATCCTTATAAATCCTTATAAATCCTAAATAATGGATTTAGGAGAGTACTACCTTAGTAATGTTTTACATTTTGATTTTTTCAGGCACTGTTGTATCATTCAAAAGTATGATGAATCACAACTGTTAAAATATAATCTATTTATTGTAAAGAGACAAGTAATAGTGTAATGTAAGTAAAATATAGAAATTATTAAATATAATATATTTCAAGGAATTTGATAAGATACGAAATAAAATATTACATTTGAAAATATTGAATGGTGCTCTGATAAAATCAATCACCACACACATGATTTATAAAAACATTTCATATATTATTATTATCATATATAATAAATTATTATTTATTGTGAATAGTCATTTAGTAGAGAAAAAGTTAACATTATAAATTCTATTTTATTTGTAATATATATATATATATTTATGTATTTACAAATAAATTAATATTGATAATTGAAGGTTAATACTACTATATTAATTATTTAATATTTGTACAATATAATTAACAATGGTGTATTTTTGGTGAATATATGTTACGAATATGTTTATGAAATACGGGATACTATTCGAAAATCCCGGATTAACACCCGTGGGAAATATATGTACTACTACAAAATTTCATGACGTTAAAGGATTATAGCTAAAAGTTGATACTCCTTATTGCTTTAATATTGTACCCGTACACTGATAGAAGGAATTTCTTTCCTTAAGAAAATATATTTTCTACAAAATACTTGCTTTAAAACCCTTGTTTTCATTCAAGACTACGCAGTCAAACATATATGTTAAATTGAGTGAAATTGAATTGAATGAAATTCATGTAAAAAAAAAGGAATTTTTCTTATTAAAAATAAATAAAAACTCAAGAAGAGAAAGTTTATGCAGCTTCTTTAACTGAAGTATTTATATTTAACTGAAATATATCATTACTTCTTTAAAAAGTTTCATTTGTTTGGATTAAAACAAATGTTTATTTTGGTCCGGAATTTTAGCATCTTGGTCCAAAGAAATCATCATTTCAGTTTAAGAATTTCGAGATTCTTGAGTCAAGAGTCAGTTTATCTTAAGTTAAGATAATTTTCTCAAGTCAAAACTATAGATGTCAAGATACTTATTTTCTTATACCAAATATATATTATTATCTTGTATATAGATCTGGGTCGGCTATAACTTATACTGCACACTAAAACTGGTTTCTTTTTTGGCCACCAGAAGTGTTTAATTATCAATAGACAATAATAAACCAATTGAATTAAAATTTATAGTAGTTACTGAACAATTCACAATTCTTCGGGGCAAGAATCTATTATCAATTATTATCATAATTGTATAATACGTTTAATTTGCTTGTCATATTTATACCATTATATATATATATAAATATATACCGTCTGTTTTGTAAAGCTTTGCTAATAGGAAATCTATGTTAAATATTATTTACTATAATAACTGCACAATGCTTCATAAAGAAATAAAAATAGTGGGGGTACTCTGTAGTCAGTAATGTGTGTGTGCATACGTAATGAATAATTCCCACTCTTAAATGACATCAACAAACATCATACCACAAGCAGACAGATATTTGTAAGTATGTGTATTTATGTATGGTTTTATAGTAAATATTTTACTTATTTATTTAAAATTGAGTCCCTACTAGAAATGCTTTTGAAAACAGACTGTATATATATATATATATATATATATTTAATAATCTTGCAAAATTATCAATACTATTAATCTTGAAAATAACAAAAATATGCTAGACATAAATATGTCAAAATACTCATTTATTAAAACATTTTGTAATTTGTAATCTATTATTTATTTTACTTATCGCTCTGGTAATATTAATCTTTCAAACTAAAATTTCTTTTTTTCTTTTTTGGTTTGTTGAAAATACGCACTCAAGAATACTACCCTAAAAAACAACCCTCAATATGAATGATATAAATTTCCATTAGTGCCACACAATCGTATGAATTATAAATGTTATAAAAAGTTAGGTTGAAATCAATCAAGACAAATCTATGAGTAATTTTGGGCACAAAACGAGTAATTTTTATTCAAAATTGACTAAAGAAAAAAGTGAAATGCGATGTGTAGCCGAAACGTATATTCACAATTGATAAATATAGACGCTAGTTTACAAAAAAAAAAGAAACAATTAAAAAATATGTAAATAGTAAATAAACAAATTAATAATACATTGACATTAAGATAGCGAGAAACCGTAAACATTCCACTACTATAATATCTCACCAGCCAAGTAGCCGAGCGGTCTTAGGCGTCATGTCTGCGCAGTATGCAGTACTTGGAAACTGGGAGGTTATGGGTTCGAATCCTGACATCGGCAGTTTGTCAATTATTAAAAAAAAAAAAGGGGCGGTTGATTGACTAAACTGTCGGCGAATGGACAAGAATTTAGTAACCGGCTACGCTTGAGAAGTTTTTCTGTAGTTTCCTTCACGAACTCCAGATGAATATCGGCATAGTTCCTATCATAGTCGGTTGCAGCCGCATATCCTACCAATTCCTAGTCTACTCACAAATTCCTTCCACTCCACTCACATCCTCACACATCCTAAGGCATCACAATGGACCTTATGGTCGAAGTGTAGCCCGTCCAGGGCAGCCTTTACAATCTACCTCTACTATAATATCTCAAAAGCAGAGCTTTGGTCTAGAATGCCAGAGGTCGTGGGATCGATTCCGATCCTAGATATGTATAATTTTTCATATTAAGCATTTGATGACCCAGAAAGTTATCAGACATATTCAGACATATTAGTTAAATATCAAATTAAGTATACGCTAGTCATTTCCGTTTGTATAACATAACCGAAAGGCGCAACCATACTCGCAATGGATAAATAGACGCTACTACCTTAACGTAAAGTTTTCTTTGTATTAAATATAGATCATAACCTCATTATATCATTCATTGTAGAGGAACGGCCGACAGTGAAATGAGATAAATTTAAAAAAAAAAAAGTTTTTTTATTTTTGATATCAATAAAATTATAAGCGGTTTCAATATAATGATTTATTATTATAAATAAGCGCACAAAGTTCATACAGAATTCATTACACTTTCAATAAATAAATATAATTCATTAACTTCTCTCATATTTATATCAACACAAACAAATCATATGTTGTACACTCGGTATACCGTGTGTGTTGGAAAGCTTTTCCAATAGAGAATCAATGTTAAATAGTTTTTATTACTGGCTGGCCGTGTGGTTACTGTATGAAGTCAGTCAGTACACATGTAATGTGAGTGGATTAAATATGTTCATTGAATTCTTAACTTTAGTATGTGCATCACAAAATCCCCACTCTTAAATGACAAACAAACAACCATACGCCTACAGTATACTTATACACTATCCAGATGTTTGTATGTATGTGTATTGTATAGGTGTACTGTATAGTTTTATAGTTAATATTTTATTTATTTATTAAACATTGATTCTCTATTAGAAATGCTTTTGAAAACGGTCTGTATATGATTTTATACAGAATTTCTCTTTTACATGTGCAGTTTTGTTTGGGCAGGAATATGATTATGGCTCCATCGAAATATATGCCAAACAGACAAAAGTTTGTCTGTCACATAAGCTGTGTGACACACTTTGTAGTGGACAAGAATTTTTTTGTATGTGATATGATTTTTTGATATTGAAAGACAACTAGAAAGATGAATGATCGTTATTATTTTGTGTAAATAGCTACACCAACCGCTCTTATGCTTCAATTTAGACTACGACATAAGTTGCGATACAAATGTCAGGCATAAATTTCTTTCCTGTTCACACTTAAACAGATTTTTGGTGTCTGGCAACTAGCCAGACACAAATGTACGGAACTCGTGTCCGAGCTATTCACACACAAAATAAATTATTGCTGCTTATATTGTAATTAAACAACGACGTAAACGCTATATTTATTACTATATAATATGTATATGGAATATATGAAGTGTATGAAAAAATGTCGAATCTGTTTGAAAACCTGAACAGGCACACTTGGACACTCAGGCACAAGGTGTTTACACAGACGCTGCTTCGACACTAATTATAGTGTCGCATTAAATGCCACAACTAGAGACACTCGTGTGCACACATAGACAGTCGGTGTATACACTGAGTGTACGGTGTCGAGTGTTGTAGTCTAAACGAACCTTTACATTCGAACATTTTAATTTGACTAAACAGTTGAAATTGGGTATAGGAATGTCTTCATCATTATTACTCCATGTTTCCGATAAAAGACGTATATTAGAATTACGAGCCACATTATCAATGATAACATTTTAATGTGCTCGTAAACTTTGTATACTAAATGTATATATTGATAAACCTGACCTGATCTTGATAAATTTCACTATCTCTGATTCTAATGTAAATAATGGATTTAATGGCAGTCTTTCAAACTCTAATTTTAACGTAAGAAGTGACGCTGATGATGTAGCATCAATATGGTTACAATATATAAATTTTTTCTATTGTAGTTTTTCACTACAAATTATTTTATTAAACTTTTATGTCTTAATAGTCAATGTTGACCTTATTTAATATGATTTTAATAAATTATTTAAAAAGAAGTATAACTTCTCATGTCCGTACAAAAGTACCAATGGGTATATAAAAATTGTTCAACCGGCATTGTTCATAGCTACCCAGTATCTTTTCAAAGAGGAGGACATTCTGTATAATTTACCGAGTAACTGACATTTCTATATTATTATTATTATGATCAACAAACTTTTTTATTATGGATTCAAGTAATTAATACGTTTTCCTATTTACATAGAGAAATTGAAAAAGTCTAAAATTATGAATAATTATGATTATGATTTATTATTGAAATGTATAATTCAATAAAATAATGATTGAAATTTTGCTTCGTTATGATTTTTATTCATTTCATTTAATTGGAAAGGTTGATTCATCATCATTCAATAATATTGATAACAACAACAACAAAAAAAAAAACCAACAGTAATTAAATTTTTAAGTAGACAATTGTGATTTTTAATAAACAAAAGGTTTTTAATTGTTAAATGTGTACCAATGGGCACCATTTTGCATTATCAACTGAATTGAAATTTAAAATTAAGTATTAATCTACAGTAATCGGGACACACTAATATTTGATAAGAAATTTTGTGAACCATATTTCTGATGACCGATAGCAACAGGACTTAAGAGGTCTGCTGTTTTATACAAGGCGATACAAACTGCCGAATTGTTTTTTTTCAAGCAACAATTTTAGCGCATTTTTTAAATTGTTTGACAGAAAAGTGAGGAGTAAACAGGATTTCTGTATGTAGCCTTAATCAAGAAAAATCTAAGATCTTTAATGTTTATATTGTGATAATTTTTGTGGTTAAAATTAGTACGGGTATTGAGAACTGACCTTAGGCTTTAAAAAAATGGCTGTTTATTGTGTAGGCAACGAAATGTCAAATAATAATGTTTTTCTAAATGTTGACCGTTTGAAATGTCAATTTTTGTATATTTTAAATTGATTGACTAATAGTTTATTTCCAAAATTTTGTGATCGACTATAACTTTTGCAAGGGGCAGAAAACAGTAAACTATAACTTTGGAACGATTTGGAATTTTGAACTTCTGACAGTTTTTCTGGAGTCATAAAGAAAATTAACCAAGGGACTTGTCTCATTATTATTTCGCTAGCCTGTCTTTAGTTTTCTCCAAAGAATTCGACATTTTCTCTTTTATATCCAAAGATGGTAATACTGCACACTATATTTGGTTTATTTTTTGGCACCAAACGTCGCCATTAAAATGATCAGTTATCAATAGTAACCTGCTAAAATGCTCAATGCGAAAGAATAAATGAGCTGCGTTAGTTAGTGAAGTTAAAAAACGATGTGACCATGTCTGTGGTGAAGATATGATCATAACCTTTATAATTTCTGCTGGAAGACACATTGAACCAACATAAACAGGAAAGCTAATGAACAGGAAGAAGTGTATTGTAACAAATGACTAAAAAGTATCTCTCTATTTGGGCTTTGTGAAAGACTTACTCAAGGTAACCGGTCCAAGTGGCTGAGCGGCCTAAGGCGTTATGTCTGCGCAGTATGTCTACTTTGAAACTACGAGGTTATGGGTTCGAATCCCGACATCGGCAGTTTGGCAATTATTAAGAAAAAAAAAGGGGGCGGTTAATTGACTAAACTGTCGAAGTATGGACAAAAACGAAATAACCGGCTATGCTTGAGAAGGTTTTTTGCAGTTTCCTTCACGAACTCCAGATGAATATCGGCATAGTTCCTATTATAGTCGGCTGCAGCCGCAATCCTATCAAATCCTAGTCTACATACAAAAATTCCTTCTACTCCACGCACATCCTCACATCCTTAAGCATCACAATGGACCTTATGGTCGAAGTGTAGCCGGTCCAGGGCAGCCTCTACAATCTATCTATCTACTAAAGGTAATATTTTCTTCGCCTTCATTGATATTTATGAATTTTATCAGCAGAGTCTATTTTCCGCTTTTGCTTTTAATTAAATCAAAATTCGGTGATGTTAAAACCTCAGGGATGATTTTAACTGTCGTTTAAAGTGATTTTCAGCCTGATGTGTAGCACATTGTGTCAATTATCACACTGTATTTGAACTTTATAGAATATATTGTAAATTTCTAAAAATAGATACAAAATATTTAGAATTGAGATCGAAGTTTTATATATTCCGTACGTTTGCTAATACATAATAACAGGTTATGGTGTGTATAATAAACTTACGCAATTGTAATTTATACTAATTAAACAAAGAATTTAATTATTAATATCAAACTTGTGCCATATTTTTCCTCCGACATATGCTTGTTTGTACTACGTCTACAGAATGTTTCGCAAAATATAGTACCATAGTTTTGTTGCCAAAGTCAATTTAAATTTTCGAAATATTTAAATGATTATTTGTCATAAGTGCAATAAAATGGTTTGATCTATCAAGTTTAAAAATCTTGTCTTTAATTTGCAACGATGTTTTAAAATTAGAATTCATACAGATATTATGGTTCGTTTATACTACGACAATATACAATCAGTGTATACACCGAGTGTTTATGTGTGCACACGGGTGTCTCTAATTGTGGCATTTATAGCTACACTATAATTAGCGTCAAATCAGCGGTTGTGTTAACACCTTGTGTCCACGTGTCCAAGTGTCTCTTCAGGTTTTCAAACAGGTTCAACATTTTTTCATACACTCCATATTATTTAGTAATAAATATAGCGTTTACGTCTTTGCTTAATTACAATATAAGCAGCAGGGAGGTTATGGGTTCGAATCCCGACATCCACAAATTGTCAATTATTCAAAAAAAGGGGGCGGTTAATTGACTAAATTGTCGGCGTATGGACAAGAATGAAGTAACCGGCTATGTTTGAGAAGGTTTTCTGCAGTTTCCTTCACGAACTCCAGATGAATATCGGCATAGTTTCTATCAAAGTCGGCTGAAGTCGCACAACTTACCAGCTCCTAATCTACACACAAAATTCTTTCCATTCCACTCACATCCTTAGGTATCACAATGGACCTTATGCTCGAAGTATGTCCCGTCCAGGACATACTTCGCTATAATCTAACTATAGGATAGTACTATTTTATAGTTGACTAGCTGTACCCGACATGCGTTGCAATGCCATTTTGTTTTCTAAGTTTTACATATACAAAGCAGATAAATTAAGTAGTAATGCTTCGCGTTAAATAACGCTTCGCGTTAAAACCTTCTCGGACGCCAGTAAAACAACTTCCTTCGGATAAAAGTTGTTCATTAGAAAGATGGTAACAATATTTATTCAAAAATTTTGGTCGAAAACCGAATGAATAAACTACAAATCAACTATAACATTGAAAATAATGACATCAACTTTTGTGGTAAGTCAAGTGTACCTATTTTTGAGACATTCTGTACACATCAAATTACACATAAAAATGTTGAATATAATATTGATTATATAATTAATGTTTAATTATAACCATTATCATTATTTGTTATAGAGATAGATAGACACTCCATATATAGGAGTACTTTACTCTACTTATGAAACACAGTAGAGATACCCACAGCAAATAGTAATGGGGGTGGTAAGTGTACCCTTATGAGGAGGCTACCTGTGTGTGTGTGTGTGTGTGTGTGTGTGTGTAGCTTCTGGCTACCCATCATGAATGACTATGTGATGGTTTTTAATTTTAGCTCTGATGCAAAAAAAAAATTATAATAGAATCGTAATTAAATGATTCCATTGGTTTTTATACTAATAAATATTTGTATTGGTGTTGGCGTTTTTTAATTATACCATGTGTAAACATAATAATAATATACAAGATGTTTTAGATGGTTGCCTATTATTTCAAAAGGCTGGTTGCCTATTTTTCTTGCTAGAATTTTTCAATTTTCCATCAATCTACACGCTATTATCTTTATTCGTGATTTCATTTAAATTTTTCTCATACTTTTGGAAATACGCTGGGCGCCAACAATTTCAAGCAATAAAATAGAAAAAAAACTGAATTACACATTTTTGAAAAAGTCTTGAAAAAAAAACACTTTTGTTTTTCGTTTCAAACTGACCCCCCTTAAATACAAAACTCAGACGCTTCAAACTTATCCCTCTGTTTACGTGGAGGATTAATAAAATTTTTTAAATGAGCAATACATGTGAAGTGTAGCGTTTAGACTATACGACACTGGACTCAGTGTATACACCGAGTGTTTATGTGTGCACACGGGTGTCTCTAATTGTGACATTTATTGAGACACTATAATTAGTGTCGAATCAGCGGGTGTATAAACACCTTGTGTCTGAGTGTCCAAGTGTCTCTTCAGGTTTTCAAACAGATTCGACATTATTTCATACACTTCGTACATTCTATATACATCTTCTCGTAGGAATAAATATACAGCGTTTACGTCGCTGTTTAATTACAATATAATCAGCAATAAGTTATTTTGTGGTCTAAACGAAGCTTCAGTTACTTACTAATTTATCGAATCAAAATGAAGACCAAATGTTTTACGTACCTGGAAAAAAACAGAAGAATATTTTTAATGTTAATTATATATCAAATTGTTAACTGTACTTAATTTAGAAAAACAAAAATTATTCACGTAGGTGAAAGTCTATCGAATATCTCTGTAATTATATTAAAGTTATTCGACCTGAAATAAACACACACATTAATATGGTCAAAAATTTTTTTTTTTTCTTTCCATAAAAACATTTTAAAAACTATTATAAATGATATAAAAACTTCAAAATTAACATTTTTAGTTATTCTGGTTAGATAAATATTTAAATATATTTAACGGTTGTTGCTCAAAAATAATTGTTAATTTGATTTGATCATTTGTTCTTTAAAATCTTTTCAATTTGTTTACAACTCAATGTTTCAGGTATTACCCAATAGGGAATATGCATGAAAATTTTTTTTTCACTTGAATTGAAGCATGTTTACTTGACAAATATCAAGGTAAAATTACTTTTTAAATAACTTTAAACATAAGCGAGATATGAATGATTGAAATTCCCGATTAGACAAAGAGGGTGATAGCCCTCTTGATATGTTATGTGACGTCATATTACACTTTCACCATTTAAAATACACTCAAAACTCCGTTTTTAGTATTTTTGCAAGAAAGAGACAGATAATAATCTTTAAAAGCTTATAGTTTCCTTGATATTTGTCGGATTTTAATTTCGTTTTTAAATATTATTACAGTATTAACAGTATTTTCATATTCTGAAAATAAATGTGAAAAAAAATTTTCATGCATATTCCCTATTATCAGTCTGCGGTAATATCTGAAATGTTACTAATCACAAATTTCAATAATTAAAAATATTTTGCAAAACAGTGTTCCACTAAATAGTTAACAAAAATTTGTTTATATCTATAAAGAAATGAAATTTCGCGTTGAAAATTTCTATTGTTGAACCAAAATTTTGGGTAGTATTGTCGAACCAAAATACAACCTATCAATTTCCCGCCATTAACATTTATTACAATTGCGAAGCTGTTTCTTATAAAAATTCCAACTACTTTTGTTCCAAATATTTTTTCGAATGGATTTCTAAAAAGCTCAAGTTCAAATTTGCTCTTATAATGTGAATATAATCAATCATTTTCAAGTACTTGGAACACTAATAGAAAAGGTTCGAAAGTTTAGAATCAGATTCGAATGTTTTGATGAATCAAAATATTAAACTCAAATATAAATTAACCAATCAATAATAAAGATTACAGGCGAGAGAGAAAGTAACGGAGAAATTCAATTACAATCTCAAATTTTAGAAGTCAATGACATTTTAGAAGATGAACTGATTTTAAATTCACAAATCAATCAAATTTTTATGATTCCGTATCCAAAAGATTTCCATTGTTTGTTCATTAATCTATCACGTTAATTCGTTTGTTTTCCAGAGAAGCTTGAAAGCTTGTGGATCCTTCATCAATTTCATGTTACACCCCGGTATATATGGTAGGTATAAAGGTATATTAAGTTTAGTCCCAACTTCGTAAAAGTTGGAAATATTGCTTATAGAAAACAATTTTTGGTTATAGATGTTCATAAAATGACCTAATTAATTCATTTCCGCATGTCCGTCTATTTGTCAGTCTGTCCGTAAACACGATAACGTAACGAAAAGAAATAACGAGCTGAAATTTTGTGTGGGAAGAAAATTGGACGGTGCTTCCCCCGCCAAGGGGGAAAATAACCATGTTTGAAACCGTAAAAGATTAAATGAAAATTTAAAGACAAAAATTTAGTAAACAACTTTTGTTTATTTAAACAATTAACTCAGTTAATTGTTATTTCTACTTGTTTCTTAATGAATTCATAGTGTGTCCGATATCCGGATGCATCCAACAGCCTGTAATCTTTATCCGGGGAGTTTTTCTCATACAAAGCATGAATAATCAACTACTTCAACTAAAGTTTAATATTTATTGAATTATTTGTTACCGAATACGCGCGCGCCTAAACGCCCGTTTCATCTATTATTTATAAGTGACATAAACTTATTGTATTAATAAAAATTTTAAAAAAAGTATATTTAAAAATTTAAACATTCACTGCTTGTGTATTGATTGCTGGCTGAAGCGAACTGGTCTAGAAAGTTGTTTTTAAAAGACAACTGCATATAAAAATAATTTTCAATCGTTGAGATGATTATTCTATTACACAAAGTAAATAAACAACACATTATATTTATATTTTTTTAATTATAAATAATCTTAGAAGTATAATTATTAGTTTGCAACTTTATTTATATTTATCAAAATATATATAAATATATATTTTTTCTCTCTGTTATTTTAGCTGTTAAGCCTCGCAGCTATCGTTGCATGAAAATAATATTTTATTTTATATAAATATGTTCTCACTTTGTTCTATTTAAACTTTAAAAACACAAAATTAAATTCGATTAGTTGATGTATACTCTCGTTCAAAAAAAAAAAAATGAACAGACCTCAATCGAATCAGTCTCTCACAATTTTGATTATTCTTTTAGTAAATGTTTTTTACTATGCTTCCATTACTTTTTTCACACTTAAAATATATACTACTTATTTTTGTTTATAAATGAATAATTATACAGATAGTTACAAAAGTGAGGAGTTTTATGAAATGTTAGAAAATTAACATTTCAGGTCGGTTCAATTTTATTGAACGGGAGTGTACAATCATGACATAAAGCACATTCATAAAATCCTACAAGTTTATCATTTTATATCATAAATTCGTTCTTTTAATAAACATGTTAGTTTCAGTATATTTGTTTTAACTGCAGGGTATATTTTTTTAGCGTGAAATAAAAAATAGTTTCAATTAAGCTGATTAAAATAATTAATAATTAATTATACCGTTTGATATCACGATTTTTTCTCATCAATTTAAATAAACTTATCCACAGTGTCTAATTTATTAACATAGTTGTTACATGTTTAAATTAAATAAAAATATTTTCCCATAAGACGCTATGGTAAGAATTTGATTTTTAATCGTTGATAACTTTTCCAGAGAGACTCTATCTAGCTAAGAGAGACTCTATCTAGCGTTAAAAAAAGAAACCATTGGTAAATGTAGACAAACAAATAAAACACAGGTAGCATTTTTATATCCTGTATATGTAAATATTTAAAGGATTTCTAGTTTTGTCAACGCAGTGCTGCCATCTTAACATAAAAACTCAATTAAGAATTAATCATTTTATGTTATAAATTAAATATATGAAAAAGATAATGGACTCTAGGACTCAAATCTAGACCTCCAAAATCATCATCCAAGTTATTAATCTCATTTATCAATAAAATACAACAAATAAAATAAATTGTATTAAAATGCAGATTTTAAAATCATCATCATTTCCGTTTATGATTTGTGGCATTTAACATAAACAACAAACAATAAATTAACCACGGATTACTAGAATTTGTGTAGTATGTCATCGAACGACCTTGAATGATATGTACTTTATAATCAACATATATACATATTATATTTCTACGTAATTAACATGAAACCTCAATAAAATTATCTTCCGTCTAATTAATTAATTCAATGTTAAAAAGTCCAATTGACGGCACAAACACTTTAAAATGATGAGGGTCTATTCGTTTTAATGCTACAACTTTTTGGAAAAAGTCTTTTATTTAACCTTTAAATAAATTCATGGCAGTGTACCTGTTGTGGATAGTATTTTGACGTAAAAACTTCCAAACACTCGTTACACTACTGGTCACCAGTCCAAGTGGTCGAGCGGTCTGCGCAGTATGCCTACTTGGAAACTGGGAGGTTACAGGTTCGAATCCCTACATCGGCAGTTTGTCAATTATTAAGAAAAAAAAAGGCGGATAATTGAATTAAAGAACGAAGTAACCGGATATGCTTGAGAAGGTTTTCTGCAGTTTTCTTCACGAACTCCAGATGAATATCGGTATAGTTCCTATCACAGTCGGCTGCAGCCGCATATCCTACCAATTTCTAGTCTATACACAAACATTTCTTCCACTCCACTCACATCCGCACATCCTTAGGCATCACAATGGACCTTATGGTCGAAGTGTAGCCCGTCCAGGGAAGCCTCTACAATCTATCGATTTATCTACCTACACTAGTGGTTGGTCGGAATACCCTTCATAGGTCCAGAGCCTATTTTAGGAATTCCAAAGACTGCATGTAAACAGGTGATCAACGAGTGGTCAAATGCTAAACACTGTGATCACTGGAAAAATATACCGCAGCAAAAGCTCGGGAAAATGCTGCTTCGGAATGCATCCAAGAGGCAATCTATCGATGCACTGAAGCGGAATAGGATGCAACTACGGAAGGTTTCCGGATTCATTGCCGGATATTATCCTCTGCGGAAACATCTACTCACAGTGAGACTCCATAACGGGTCTATTTTGTGCAGATTGTGTGGCGAGGAGGAAGAAACATCCCATCCACATCATCTTTGACTGCGAACCTCTAGGTTACAGCAGTTACAAGATATTCGTTGCATCTCACCCCGCATATATGAACCTTCAGGAAGACCTGATCAGCAAGTTCCTAGCTATTGCTAAGATATGGGAGAAGCGAACTTCGTCAGACTGAACTAGAAGGACAAGCACAATGGATCATAAGGTCAAAGTGCAGTACATTTTAGACCCCAGGATATATCTATCGGTCGAACATTTCTTGTGTGACGAAATACTATAAGATTCCAATCACTAATAACTTCGCGTTTACAATAGCTGAGACCACTTTGTTCTATTTAAACTCGAAAAACATTAAATTTTCTAGAAAAAAAATGTTTAATTTTGATGTCCGTGCTAACTTTAAGGGCAAAAATAATACAATACATAATCAAAAATATATGGCTTATTAAAATAAAATGCAGTGAATAATTAAAATAAATTAATTATAAAATTATTTGAATAATTTCAAGGGCTTTTCAACAATTTCTTGAACTCTAGGAATGATTGTAAATAATAGAAGCCAAGTATATATCTATATAAAAAATTTTAAGTATTATCTGAATCGATAGTTAAAATATATTAAACATGTTATCGAATCCTTACGTTTTGGAAGGATCTCTTAAGGTCAAAACCATAGCATTTTCTGCAATTGATCATGTAGCATGTATTATTATTTTTCACTGTTTCTACACTGATAGAAGTAATTGCTTGCAGTACGAAACATGTTTTTAAACCAAGAATTTCGGAATCTCATTTATAGGAAAGATCATATATATTTGGTATAAGAAAATAAGTATCTTGACATCTATAGTTTTGACTTGAGAAAATTATCTAAACTAAAGATAAACTGACTCTTGACTCAAGAATCTCGGAATTCTTCAACTGAAATGATGATTTCTTTGGACCAAAATGCTAAAATTTCAGACCAAAATAAACAATTGTCTAATCCAAACAAATGAAAAATTTTAAAGAAGTAATGATATACTTCAGTTAAATATATATATACTTCAGTTAAAGAAGCTGCATAAACTCGCTCTTCTTGAGTTTTTTTATCTATTTTTTAATAAGAAAAATACTTTTTTTTTTTACAAGAATTTCATTTTCTTGACTAAAGAATCACAAGAGTATTTGGCCAAGAAAGACTCTCTTAGGTCAAGACTAACGAACTCTACTTTAAAGAATTTTAATGACCGTTAATTTTAGTTTCTTCGCAGAACTAAACATATGTTTTTGATTCGACTGCGTGCGTAGTCTTGAGTGAAATTAAGGGTTTCTTTATTGAAGCAAATATTTTGAAGAAAATATCTATTCTTGAGAAAAGAAATTCCTTCTATCAATGTATGCTATTTCGGTCTTGAGATATTTACTTCAAGAAATTGGAGGCGTCTGTCATATAATAAAAACCACCAAAATAGATTGAAAAACCACCAACATAATAAGTTTCTTCGCTCAACTAAACACATGTTTTTGGTTCGACTGCGTGCGTAGTCTTGAATGAAAATAAGGGTTTCTTTATTGAAGCAAATATTTTGAAAAAAACATATATTCTTGAGGAAAGAAATTCCTTCTATCAGTGTATGCTATTTCGGTCTTGAGATATTTACTTCAAGAAATTGGAGGCGCTGTCATATAATATAATAACCACCAAAATAGATTATTAGACTGTATGCCCGATGTTCATACGCACAAATCGCTGAAATTTCTATGCTAATAATAAAAAAAATTTCCCATAAAAACTGTTGCGTGAGCAAAATGAGGCACATGAAGTTTTTTTTCTTCAAAAATATAATCAAAATTTGTTAGAAATTTTGTATAAAATACCGATTTGTTTAAAAATATATATTTTCACGATACATCTTGTATTATTATTTATTTATTCTATTTTTTTTTTTTAAATAAACATTTTTAATATTACTCATTTATTGAAACTTGTTTTGCAGGTCAAACCAGTCAGATGGCATTAATATTTATGGTCTATAGTCGACACGGGGGGAATAGCATTAAATATTCTAGAAAAACATTTCATTATGTAAAGTCTTCGTTTCTACACGTCCATGTGTGAAACTGATGTGTGATTACACATCAGTATCCTTGAATACTTCAATCAATTTAAAGACGACGTTCAAGCGTTAGATACATTCATAAATTTTTAACAATACGGCAACAATACTACCGCAATAGATAAACCAACGGTAGTTTAACACACACAAAAAAAAACAATTAAAAAATATGTAAATAGTAAATAAACAAATGAGTAATACATCAATATCAAAGATAGTGAGAAATCATTTGCATTCCGCTCGCTACCATAACATCTGGTAGTTCAGAGGCAGAGCGTTACTCTAGAATTCCAAAGGTCATGGGTTCGACTCCCATCCTAGATGTGTATACTTTTTCATATCAAACGATGTTATCAATGTTCAGACATATTACCGAAAATGTCAAATTAAGTAAACGTTAGTCACTTCCGTTGGTAAAATATAACCGAAAGACAACCATATACTAACAATGGATCAATAAAATTCGATTTTCCCCTAAGAAGCTATGTTCAAAAATTGATTATTAATCGTTGATAAGTTTTTCAAATAATCGCTCGAAGAGGTTTTGAATTTTTGAAGAAACATAATCAAAGATTAATCAAGTTTCATCTAATATCAAGTGTTACGGATGAACGTCCTTAATACGATTATTAAGGACATAAAGTAAATGTGAACATTCTTTCTGCTACACACACTTTGAAGTGGGCCAACTTGGTAGCCCTTACAGTAGGTGCGATAAGGGCAAAGAATAATTTGTTTCCAAATATCTCGGAAAACTCGAAAAATTAAAACATTGCCATTGCCATAAAATTCAAGGACATAAAATTTTAAAACAAAATGATTTCTTACATTTTAAACTCAATGATGGAGGTCGCATAAATTAACAGTACCATACAAAGTTCCAAAGAAACATACAATTTTTTGAATACAATGTAAGAAGTATTTATTCAAATCATGCTAATTTATAAAGCCTCTTTTATACAGATTGTAACTAAAAAGTTGTATCCAATTTTGACACTATAGAAAATACTTTTCAAAATAAGAATAGTGAATATGATGATCCCAAAATGAATTTACATTTCAAATTTTTTTTTTGCCCCTATTCCTAGAACATTTCTCTTTGATTTTAATAATCTTTAAATCATGCTAATTTATAAAGCCTCTTTTATACCGATTGTAACTAAAAAGTTGTATCCAATTTTGACACTATAGAAAATACTTTTCAAAATAAGAATAGTGAATATGATGATCCCAAAATGAATTTACATTTCAAATTTTTTTTTGCCCCTATTCCTAGAACATTTCTCTTTGATTATTTTAATAATCTTTACCAAAATGAATTTGTCCAGAAAATGTTTAGGGGAAAGCAGACACATAAGAATGATATGAAAAGGTTGGCTGTTACGTCACAGTCGTCTTTGGTGTAGCGGAAGCATACTGGACTAGATATCCAGAGGCCCGAGAAAAGAAGAAATCTCTATCTACAAGACCGTAATAATTAAGGGTTATATTCAGAATATCAAGATGAATCGATTAAAAAAATATATTGCGGTTCCGAGCAACCTGCCTGAAAACCCCGTTTTTGAAGCTAATTTGACTCTACCATATATATAATATTGTCGTTTTTCAAAAAGAGTGATAACTTTTATACTTTTTTTTTAACATATGTTTTTCATTTAAATTATTATAATTTTATATAATATGATGACGTAATCATTAAGTAAATAATTATTTATTTTTATTATTGTAAAAAAATATAAATTTTCATTTTATCTATATTTACGATCTTATTTATAAAACCATAAATGTATTATGGTTGAGAGTTCTTGCATAGATTTTGAATCATATGATTTTATAAAATTTTAATAAATACGATTTCATTTTTATACGCTTTTTATTAGTTTCACCTGTATGTATGTATGCATGTATGTAACCGACCCTTTTGGGCTCGATTTTCTCCTACTTTGAACGATCAGATTTAATTCAAATTTTGCACACCTGTCAAAGACTGATGACAACGCAATAATTCGATTAAAATATCCGATTATCCTGATTAGATTCGCCACGATTCATCAATTTCTTTCCGCATCCTTTGCATGAGAGTAAGAGAGATAGAGCTAGTGCGCGAACTTCCACTAAAAAATGAAAAATAAATAATAGTTTTAAAAAACTAAAAAAACACGCTTTTATAGAAAATCCAACTAAAAAATAGAAAATAAAATTTAACAAATTTGGATTAAGAAAAGTGTAAATAAGAAACAAATTTATATTAATGGAATAACTATTGACACTATGCACCCCACGCTTTTTTCCATTAATATACATTTGTTTCTTATTTACACTTTTCTTAATCCAAATTTATTAAATTTTATTTTCTATTTTTTAGTAGTTGGATTTTCTTCTATAAAAGCGTGTTTTTTTAGTTTTTTAAAACTATTATTTATTATCTATAGCACGGTAGTGCGTAGACCGAGTTTAAGGGGTGGTGTAGGCCTTTGAGCAATACTTAAAATATATTGTTATTGAAGAATGCCTAGAAAATTGTCTCAGAGCCATGTGTTAAAAATAAATATTGTCAATAATACTACCCCCGGCTCGCTATCAATATTCTTGATCAATTAACCGCAATAATATTAATCAATAATAAATATTGCCAGTTGAATAATTTTGAAATATAAGATGAAATAATTTTTCAAATAAGCCTAATTCTGACTAATTCTCGCTAACTACTTATAATATGGATGTTACAGTTTATTTAATCATTTTATATTTATTTATACAAAGCTTGTTTTATTTGAATTTCAAAATCATTTTATTGTAAAATATAATAATAATATTTAGTATTTTATTTTGTAAGTTATAATTTACAGTCTGTAAATATTTATCATACAGAAATATTATATTGATATCAATCACAATATATATATATAGGATTTATTGTTCATATTTCAAAATATCGAAAGTTTGTTAAATATTGAAAGTGGAATTGTTAAAAATTATACGAAATTAACTATCGCAACATATTATATACAGCTGAGAAAAGATTATTTTTTGTATAATATATTTTTTCCCGTATGGATATATCCCTTAAACTCCGCCTTATGCACTACCGTGCTCTAGATTTCGATAAACAAAAACAGAAGAGAATTTATTGATAGAAACATCTAATTAATAATCATATTCTATCATATTCTAATGTCATTTAGTAAAGAAACAAATTCAAACATAAATACCTAAAATTTATAATTTGTGTTAAACTCAAGGTAAAATTTACTCAAAATAATATGAAAAAATATCTTTACAAATTTAAGGCTACATGGGGCAAAAGCGCCGGAAAAACAGGTATGAATTAAATTTATATTAAATATATAATATAAACCGTTTGAAAATATTGGCATAGATGTTGATAAATGACCTAATTAATCCATTTCCGCATCCGTTTGTCCGTAGAAACGATTATTCAAAAATGAAAAGAGATAACGAGTTGAAATTTTGTTCTAGATCTAGAACGTGAGGTCATGTTCGTGAAAGGGATGCAAGAAAACTTTAAAGACAAAAAATGTTCCTTTTATTAAAAATAAACAACTTTTTTTTGAAACTTTTTTAGTTTTGCCACAACTTCAGTTTAAAAAAAAACAGTTCACGCATTGATACTAAACTCAGTGTGTACCGGGTATTTAAACAATTAACTCAGTTAGATGTTATTTTCACTGGTTTTTCATTTGTATAATTTTAAAATGAGAGTGATTATACCTTCAATATTTTACAAACTTCCAGTAGATGAAAACACAAAAAGGATTATTAAACATTCTCTACAATATGCCTTCGTTCATTTGTTCGAAATCTATTTACAACTTTAAAGCATATATATTGTGTTGCATTAGTTGCTTTATCTTTCAAGTTTCATTTATGTCACGAATATGGTTTATACCAGAAAATTCCTTTTATTATTTATGTAAAACTGAAAATATTTCAACAGCTTAAACGACTTAAAATATTGTTGCTTATATAATAATTCGTACCATTATACGGCGTGGGCAAAGTGGAATCAAGAGAGGCCCACTGTTTCATTACTAGTCAAAAGTTATGAGTTAATGAAGAGAATGCCCAATAAATGAAACATTAAGGATGTACGATCACGGGAGCTTCAAAAAGATTAAGGATGATTTTTGTTTCCACGTTGTTAAAGTGCTTATAAGTCAATTATAAAAGTTTCAGGGGGGGGGGGGCGAGGATCTTGAATTAATTATATAATGTTAAAGTTCGAGTTTCAATGCATTGCTCTTATGGAGAAACCCGTGTGCGTCGACATATTTAGATAATTTTCACTTGGAATAATAAAATAAGACGAATAAAGAAAAAACTACGCAATAGAAAATAGAAATATTAATAAAGAGATTGATCCAATAAAATTTCGGTATGATGGGCCTAAAAAAAGATATTTAAGAAAACAACGAAGATTTCGGGTAAATTTCATTTCTGTCGGCGGTAGCTTAATTACCCGCAATCTCAATTTTTTTCTTAAATATCTTTTTTTTTAGGCCCGACATATCGAAAATAATGAATTTTCTCCATTAAACTTACGACAAAAAATAATAAACTTTATTGTGGACTTTTATGGAATGTACCATATAAGATTTTGAAGAATTTTATACATGGACTCTATCTAGTGCTCGTACATCCTTAAAAGCCTATATATTTATATCATTGTACATATGGGCTATGGCCACAAGTAGCGCTGTTTCTCATAATTTTATAATTGATTTTTGCTTTATTCATGCAGTTTTTTTGGGTAAATGTTTCAAACAAAAGTAGTATATTTATAATGAACAATTTTTATATGAAGCTCTGTTTCATTTTACAAGTGAAAAGTTATGAGTTTTTAAAGTGAATTGCCAAGAAAATAACAGATTTTATTAGAAAAATGAACCAATTATCGAAAATAATTTCTACATTTGTTAATTCTAAGAGTGCGAACTTTTATACAGTTTACCCACTCCACATCTTTTTTCAACTGAACAATGAACAAAGCTGATATGATGATGTGATGAAATTAAATGAAAAAAAAACAACTATACTTGACATTATACTCGCGGTATTATTCAAATAATTATCGTTTTCAATGACATTATTTTTCAATGTCAAAGTCAAAACACAATTCAAACATGCAAAAGATATTATCTCTAAAAATAACAACTTTTTTTTTTGTACAGAATTGTATTAGCCAGTGGCGTAGCTGAGGGGCCGCGAAGCCCGCAGCGGGAGGGGGCCCCGAGCCTTGGAGGGCCCCGCTCGCTATAGCGGAAAAAATATGATTTTTAAAATCAGTAGTATGTTGTAAAAATTTCAATTTAAAAAAATTGTATTGGACCCCTTTGTAATTGAGACAATCCAAAAGATTTGGTTTGGATCTTAAACAATAATACATTTGCATGTGTGATAAATAAATGGTTGTTTCTTACATTAAAAATATGTTTTTCTTTTTTAATTTGTAGCGGTATCGCTTCTTCATTATTAAATTATTATTATAATTTTGCTCATCATTTTTAGTTGTTGCATAACAACTATAACTTCCCCCTATTATCACGGTTGCTTTGAATGTTAACAACCTTGATAATTTACATATTAAAATAATAATAATAATTTAATAATGAAGAAGCGATACCGCTACAAATTCATTCAAATTCTCACTATTTTCGTTGCTTTCAGGGAGGCCTCCTGAAGATTTTTGCAGGGGGGCCTCTTAGCTCTCAACTACGCCACTGGTATTAGCATGGATTATTTACATGTGTATCATTTTTCATTGATATTATAAATTCGTTATTGAAATAGCAGTAGAATATTATAATTTAGTAGCGATAGGGTGTAACCATTGGCCATTGAATTTTGTAAATTAAAATAGTTCCAGCACCAATGGAATTCATTTTATAATATTTTAGTAAAATATTTTAACTAATGATAAAATATTAAACCAAAAAAATAAATATTAAATACGAACATATTGATAATTGCGTGAAATTTTCACTGAAAAGTCTAAAACCGTCGGAAAATTTATTACATAGCACGTTAAAATAATCTTGTTTATAACTACGAAGGATTTATAGTTTTGCCACCACACGGCGTTTCGATATTAACATAAAAAGGCAATAGACCTTTTAATTTAAAATAACGATTTGCTTTTGTTTCGGTCAGATTGTCAAACTCTACAATAAGATTATGAGCAATGACGTGAAATATTGCTGATTCATTTTTTAACATTGATTTTTTTGACATTCTGCCCAAAAGCAAAAGAAATCGTTATTTGAAATTTAAAGATCTATGGCTTTCAAGAGAGGATATTCATTAGTGTTAAGGTAGTTCCAGTACTGTCTTATATAATCAAAAATCGGTTTGCTTTTATTATAGAACAAATACATATACACGCATACACAACACATAGATATATTCACTATTCATATATACAAATTTAATTTAATTTTGAAATAAAAAAAAATTTTAAAGTTTTATATTTCGAAAACAAAGCGGTAAATCGCGATATTTTTTTAAATTTATTTAATAAATATTTATCTTTACTATTTTCGTTTACCAGATAATAGTTGGGCGGGCAAGTTTTCCATGCTTCTAATAAAAGAGAGAATGAATACTTTGCTATTAATTATCTCGCGTTCTAAACGGTCAAAAATTCTGAAACGTTATTTTTAGCCTGTAAAAAAGAATGAACAAAATCTTGTCGAAAAGTGGTTTCATGTTGGACCATCCATAAAATTAAAATCTTGATACAAAGACAAAATGTCTGTAAATTGAAATTACTCAGCCTTGAAGCGCGTACACAAACAAAACTTAAATTGAACATTTCAATTCTCACTAATTAATGTGATAATACACACAAAGAATATTGTCCCGCATCAAGATAATTTTGTAAAAACATTATGTAAAAATAAATTTCCTACGAAACACCTACACTTTTAAATGGGATAATATTATAAAATATTTAGTACTGTGCCAAAATTTTTATCAACTTATGAAAATATCAAAACGAATGTCTCATTTATATTTGATGATGCTGTTGTCATAATAAATAAAAATATATACGGAAGTTGTCGACGAAAAATTTCAATTGAGTTTATCCTTCAAAATACAGAAAAATGAAAACAAACTTGGTCAGAAAAATCTAAATAACATCTGTCGAATTGATTTGTCGGTAACATTTTTGATTAAAAAAATTGTGTATATAAAAAAATTGTTTCAGGATTTGATGAATAAAATAAATTTTATTAGGGCTTTGGTTTTTATGAAAAATATGTATCAGTGTCAACCTTGATCCTTGTCCATTGCTGCTTGTAAAAAGTACGGTTTTTGAGGTATTCAATTCAATTTATCGGAAATATTTAGAACAAGATGAAAAATTAATTGATTAAAATATTTAACTTTGCTATTAACAAATTAAATAAACGATATAATCTTTAGGATATACTAATTAATTAATGAGCATGACTGTACCAACGCAATGTTCTTAAAGATTATAATTTAAATGACATTCTTTAGTACATATATACAGTGTGTAAATATTTTTGCGTAATATAACATTTGTAATAAAATATCATACGGTCTGTTTAACCAATAATTCAATAAAAATTAAGATGTATTTTTTAATAAACTTTTTATAAACGGATCACAATTCCCTATGATTATATATTATAAGTAAGGAAGTGTTATATATTATTAAAGCGTTATGTCTACGCAGTATGCCTATTTGGAAACTGGGAGGTTATGGGTTCGAATCCTGACATCGGCAGTTTGTCAATTATTTAAAAAAAAGGGGGCGGTTAATTGATTAAACTGTCGGCGTATGGACAAGAACGAAGTAACCGGCTATGCTTTCGAAGGTTTTCTGCAGTTTCCTTTACGAACTCCAAATGAATATCGGCATAGTTCCTATCATAGTCGGCTGCAGCCGCATATCCTGCCTATTCCTAGTCTATACACAAAAATGCCTTCAACTCCACTCACATCCGCACATCCTTAGGCATCACAATGGACCTTATGGTCGAAGTGTAGCCTGTCCTATCTATAGCCTCTACAATCTATCTATCTGTTATATTACTTAAAAATATTTACATACTGTATATATATTTATAATTATATTTCTAATTAACTAGAAAAATTAATAATTATTTATATATATATAATTTTAAAGTATGTAATAATAATATTAAGTGATAACACTTTTTAAATAACATTTTACAACTTCCAATATAAACTGTTGGCTGACATGTTGTGTGCCCCCATTTTTAGTTAAAAATTTATTACTTGATAACCTTGTGTGACTGCATTTCATTTAACAATTTACTAATTAACAAATAAATTGTATTTTTAATATATTTAATATTATTTTGGAATATATATAGATTTCATTTAACTCTTGAATTCATATCTTATATATATTACAAGTATTTTTTTTTATATTATTGAGTGGTGTATTACTTGTGAAACAACTTTTGTTTGTAATTTATTTTGCAATTCTTATTAAGATATAAAATAACACAATAATTAGGACAGGGTGGGTACTAGAAAAATAACATTCAATTCCTTTTGAATCATCGGCCAACTTATAAATCTCTTTGAACAAAATGGCATTCAATCCATTATTTACGTTAGAATCGGAGTTAGTGAAATTTATCAAGACCAGACCAAGTTTATAAAACTGAAATATCATTGATAATGTTTGTAATATTTTGGCGAAACCAAATAGGCACAACTCAACAGTAAAATGTCACCAACAACAAGAAAGAAGGTCACGTGTGTTGTCGCGTGTACATGGTTATAACAATTAAGTCTATAAATGGCAAAGAATACGTATTTTTCTAGTCTAAAAATACATAGTGAAAAATATATTATTTTGTTTTTGTAAACATTACGTGATGAATGCTTATTTATTTATATTAAAGCCTTTTTGATTATAAATAGATTACGAAACAAGTAATCTATTTACTATATAAATGCAAGGGCATGCATCATAAAAACTATTTTGCTTGGTGACAGAAATATTTCACATATATGACAGTCTTCCAAAAATCTACCAACAAAAGGCATTAAAAATTACTAGATTTGAATTTTGAGCAAGCGGTTTAGGCTTACGTATAAACTACTCAATGATGATTTGCATAAACTACTCTATGATTATGAGGTTTGTTCACCCGGTAGACTTGTTTCAGCTCTGAAGAATCTTATCTAGATTGTCACTCCCAAAATTTCGTTTAATGAATTGGTTTTGCTAATATTATAAAATATAAAAAACTTCTCATTATCATATTTTATTTCAACTAGAGATTTACATCAAAATACAGAAGCCCAAACTCCACTTTCCATGTTCCTAACTTCAAAAATGACGAACTTCCATACAAACTCTCATCTCCTATGTAACCCTCTTAAGGTATGCATTTTCAAAAAACCTTTCTTAGTGCTCACCTATGAAATATAAGGAACTCCTGTGCAAAGTTGCATGCCTTTAGGCTATGTTTTTTATTGAATTGATTTCTAGATTCGGAATTAGATGACGGAAAAATATTGATTATGTAATTTGATAGATCAATTAAAGATTTTCGAAATACAAATAGCATAAAATCAACGACTTTCGCGTCCAATAGAACAGATAAAACAGAGCCCCATGGCTATAATCTTTTAACTATGATCTTAATGAAATGCATCTGGATTCAATTCAATAAATTTTAGCTGCAAGCCGATTTACACCTCACTCTGCGTGCTCCATCGACCTAGTGAACATTAGTTGAAAGAATGGTCAATAACAAGAGGTTATTTAAGTTTAATATCCTACAAAAACAAAAAAAAAACACATTTTAATATGAATATTTAATGATACATTCAAAATCAAAACACTAGGTATAGGTATAGATCAGAGGTGGGCAGGAGATGACTCGGCCCAGCTCTGAGTGAGAGGTAGGAAAGAGAGATAGAGTTAATACAGGGTACCTACCAATTATTAATATTTTCTTTTTTTAATTAAAACATTTTCTGAAAAAAATATAATAATACCAAATCTTTTTTATGGTCACTATTATACAAAGTAAATAATACAAGCAATCATTCAATACATACTCTGGAATTTTGGGCTGGTAATTAGGGTCATAAAATGTACCTTTTTAGTATATATCATATTTGTGTATGAATAAAATAAAAATATATAAAAAATATATATAAATCTTTTGAACCTTTAAGTTTACCGCTGGACCATTGTAATAAAGAGGGAAATTTTTGCAAAGGATAATTTACATAGAATTAAAGTTTTGGAAATTCCAAATGATTTGTCTAAATATTTTACTATTCATATCCGAGAACTAATAAAGAATTATTTACCTGATTTAATTATTTTTTCTTCGTATGGAGTATGTTCAGTATAGTGTCATGGGAATTTGATGAATTAAGTTAAATTTTACATAAAGTGGGAATTTGAGTTCTTCGAGTTAGTCTACTTTGAATTGAAAAAGTGAAAAGTACTATTTGTAGTAGTGGAAATTATTTTTCGCATAATTTGTTTTTCAAAAAAAATAAAAGTAGTGAATTTAATAATGGAGAAGACATCGCAAGCAGTCTTGGATAAGTTCAAATTATTATTATTGTTATTATTACCATTATTGTTATTATTATTATTATTATTATTATGTTTTTTGGTGTATCTCTCCATACTGTAAAAGATATTATTTAAACAATAAATATTTTATAAAACTATTTCTAAATTGATTGAATAAATTATTGGGCAATAATCGGTAGGACAACCTGTATTGAAACATCGTTCCGTCTTGCTTCAAAACATACCTTCTTTACTTACTCTCACCCAGCTTATGGAGAGCTCGTAAGGCTCAGACGAGCTGTCTGTGCCCACTTCTGGTATAGATAGATATACACTTAACACACACGTGTAGATTTCACGTGAAAATTTAACATAGTTTTAACTGAAGTTCTATAGAAAACGTATAATTTATTGATATTTTATTCTCATATCAATTAAATTATAATTTAAAATTAGATTAAATTATACATTTTTGATGTATAAAAAAATAAAATTATTCAACTTCCAACTTCTTGTGTGTGTGTGTTTTTTTTTTCATGACTCGCTTCGTTTGATTTAAATGCATGCGCATGTGTTCAAAATGAATATTAGTACAATCAAATCAGAAAAAAAATCGAATGAACTTCAATTTTTCTGAAAGATTCGGACACAAATCCGCTGTAAAAGCTATCCCCCATGTACAAGTCAGGATGTATTTCAAGCATTTCTATAATTTGTTGTCTACCTTTTCTTAAAGACCGCGCACATGTTGCGGGTCACATCTATTGATGGAGAAAAGGATTTCAATAAAATCACATTATCTGTACGATATCTCGAAAATAAGCTATAGAGAATTTTATGATCAACAAGTTTCATTATATTTCAAATTTTGCCCCTATTCCTAGAACATTTGTTTGTATTTTATAAATACGTATTTCGACTACAATTTAGTCATCATCAGTATGAATTAGCTAATCGTAACTATCTCTGGGATATGGTTTCAGAGATATGTTGCTTGTTGCTAATTTGGTGCGTGTGTCACGCCACCAAAATACAAAGAAATGCTCTAGGAATAGGGGCAAAATTTGAAATATAATTTCAAAAAAACCTAGATTATTTTAATAATCTTTAACAAGTTTCATAATAATGAGTGTATATTATGAAACTTGGAGGCTATGGGTTCGAATCCCAACATCGTCAGTTTGTCAGTTATTAAGAAAAAAAAGAGGGCGGTTAATTGACTAAACCGTTAGCGTATGGACAAGAACGAAATAACCGGCTATGCTTGAGAAGTTTTTCTGTAGTTTCCTTCACGAACTCCAGATGAATATCGGCATAGTTCCTATCATAGTCGCCTGCAGTCGCATATCCTACCAATTCCTAGTCTATAGACAAAAATTCCTTCCACTTTCCAATGGCTCACAATGGACCTTACGGTCGAAGTGCATCCCTTCCAGGGCAGCCTTTACAATCTATCTATCTACCACCATAGAAAAGATGTGATATATCTTTTATATCAACAGGTGCTCTCAAAAAATTTATTTTTAACAAGTCTTTTCATTTTTGTCTGCAGTCTACTCTATACGATTTGATTGGCCAAACATTCTTGAATTCTAACAACCGTAGATTTTGTAAATTGCATAGTTTAATAATACATTCATTCGTATTGAAGTGTCCTGACATCTGATTGAAAAAAGCGTACGTAACCAAAACAATCGCATTGTGTTGCAACAATATGCATTGAATAATTTTATTATTACTTTTATTTTAAAATTATCACATGATCGCTTGCCAAAATGTCTGTCTGTTCAATATTTTATTGTGATTCACATGTTTTGTGATGAAATTGTATAAATTAAGTTGCTAAATATTTGATTTTCAAGAAAAATTTAATAAAAAATATAAAATCATTTTTTTTATAAAAACTTTAAAACTATTTTGGTATGGCAGAGAGTCCTTGTAAAAAATAGATTCCTTTATTTTCGTATTCACAGACAGTTTATAGAAGAAAAAAAACAAATATAATTATTTATTTATTTTTTTTTATTTTTTGTAAACAAGCGTCTATTTATATCCCTTGTTAGTATGGTTAGATAGATAGATTGTAGAGGCTGCCTTGGACTTGTAGACTTGGACTTAGGATGTGATTGGAGTGGAAGGAATTTTTGTATATATACAAGGAATTGGTAGGAAACTGCAGAAAACCTTCTCAAGCATAGCCGATTACTTCGTTCTTGTCCATATGCCGTTTAGTCAAGTAACCGACCCTTTTTTTTTCTTAACAATAAGGAATATGCATGAAAATTTTTTTTCACATTTATTTTCAGAATATGAAAATACTGTTAATACTGTATTAATATTTAAAAACGAAATTAAAATCCGGCAAATATCAAGGAAGCTATAAGCTTTTAAAGATTATTATCTGTCTCTTTCTTGCAAAAATACTAAAAACGGAGTTTTACGTGTATTTTAAATGGTGAAAGTGTAATATGACGTCACATAACATATCAACAGGGCTATCACCCTCTTTGTCTAATCGGGAATTTCAATCATTCATATCTCGCTTATTTTTAAAGTTATTTAAAAAGTAATTTTACCTTGATATTTGTCAAGTAAACATGCTTCAATTCAAGTGAAAAAAAATTTTCATGCATATTCCCTATTGACAAACTGTCGATGTCGGAATTCGAACTCATAACCTCCCAGTTTCCAAGTAGGTATACTGCACTGACGCCTTAGACCGTTCGGCCACTTGGACTGGTTGTTAGTATGGTTGCCTTTCAGTTATATTATACCAACGGAAGCGACTAGCGTTTACTTAATTTGACATTTAAGTAATATGTCTGAACATTGATAATATTCTTTAATACTTCATATGAAAAATCCTACACATCTAGGATGGGAATCGAACCCACGACCACTGGCATTCTAGACCAATGCTCTGCCGCTGAGATACCTGAGATGTTATGGTAGTGGAATGCATATGAGTTATTATTATAATATACCGATGAATCATTATGTCGTCACGTATATTGTGCCCAATATAGTACAAAATAATGAAAGTGGATAATTATATACGCACGTTAGAGTTATACTTCTCTGGCGTAAGGAGCTATTTTAGAGAATGGACTCAAATACCACCTTTAATTTTTTTTTAAACATTAAAACAATAGGGAATATGCATGAAAATTTTTTTTCACATTTATTTTCAGAATATGAAAATACTGTTAATACTGTATTAATATTTAAAAACGAAATTAAAATCCGGCAAATATCAAGGAAGCTATAAGCTTTTAAAGATTATTATCTGTCTCTTTCTTGCAAAAATACTAAAAACGGAGTTTTACGTGTATTTTAAATGGTGAAAGTGTAATATGACGTCACATAACATATCAACAGGGCTATCACCCTCTTTGTCTAATCGGGAATTTCAATCATTCATATCTCGCTTATTTTTAAAGTTATTTAAAAAGTAATTTTACCTTGGTATTTGTCTAGTAAACATGCTTCAATTCAAGTGAACAAAAATTTTCATGCATATTCCCTATTATACATTAGTATATAACAAGATGTTGCTAAATAGTTTGTATATACGGGCTGCCACGCAAATATAAAAGGCGCCAAAAGAAGTATAACTTCTAAATGATTTTATATATATTTTTTTAAAATAATTCTTGTCATTACATTTCTACGAAATCTATTTTGATAGATAAAACATTATAAATGTTATATAAAAGAGATACAACGACCTTGATAAGGATCAACATTTTTATGTGATTTTATTTTTATTTTAACAAACATTTATGAAAATCCTACGGGCGAAATATATTTCACTTACACCTGGGTGTTCAAGAGACAGTCTGTGGACGTATAATAATACTCTTGTTTTTATTTGAACATATTTGAACACAAAAAATAAAATAAAATATCATTTTAATAGATTAGAGAGAGGGAGAGAGAGAGTGAATGTCTTATCAAAACAATACACATACATTAATAAAACGATTTTATTAGTATTAAGTGGTTTTAATGATCCGTAGATAAGTTAAGAGCATCCCATCTAAGCAGTTTCTTCCAACTTCTTGATTTCCTCCTCTTTTTATTAGACGATTTGAAAAAAAGTTAATAAATAACTCCAATTATTAAAAACGTATTACTTTTAGGCATTTTTCAGGCAGACCCCTGAAGAACCCATCTCCTTCCTCTACCATGCCTTGTCGGTTTCCTCAAGCCATGTGTTCATTATCGAACCGCGAATAGCAGGACAGAGCTTCACTCTAGCTGTTTTATCTCAGATTCCTCCATTTCGGATGAGCCGAACGCTAGACACCTCATTCTGGCTCTGTAAGGTTATTCTGTCATAAGGAGGAAGGGGTATGAATGGAGTATCAAGGGAGTATATTTGGACACCGCATGTAACAGGCGGGGTCCAAAAGTTAAGTGAATTTCTCTAAGCTGACACCGCTTCCAAAAATAACAATAATTGTACATATATATATTTAAAAATTTTTGCTTAGGTGAACTAAAATTGGCACAAGAATATGCAATTAATTATTTACTTTTTAGTGCAATTTTTGTTATAGAATATTTGATTTTTGAAGTCGGGTTTCCATTTTGTCAAAATATGGTTTATTTTTTGGTTTTTCAATTAACTACACTGAATCTCAATGGTGTGGTATACATACATGTTTGCCGGATATATTTTTTTCAAATTAATTACTATGTTATGTATTAAAAATTTATGTATTTTGTTTGTTTTTTTTTTTGTACCATTCAGCCTTGAAATAGTACAAAATAATGTTTTAAGGGTATACCAATTATTATTTTATAATATACTTACAACTGATAAGTATATGTGTATATACACTACCGATCATAAAAATTGAACCACCAGTAAGTCACAAGTTGGTATTTCCAATAAGGTCGAAGTGTAGCCTGTCCCAGGACAACCTCTGTAATCTATCTACCAAGGGTTAAAAATACTGTTAACGTAATAATAATAAATTAATATTACAAATGCATTTTTAGACTTGAGTATATGTTTAAATACAAGGTCAAATGTTTACTAATAGATATATCAAATAGATATATTACTTACATAATGTCAAACGTGATTGCCATTGCAAAAATTTATATACATTTTTTTTACATAAACTTAATTAATTTGTAGGTACTTATAAATGCATGTAATAAAAAAAAGTATCTATACAAAACTTTTCATCATAAAGAGAAATCATAAAGAGTATTCGTTGTTCTTCAATGTCTAAAATCTATGACGAAAATTACGTAATTATGTTTCTTGAAAAATTCAAAACCTCTTTGATCGATCATTTAAAAAAGTTATGAATAACTTCAAATGAAAGTTTTGAAAATTGAATTTTGTATACTTCAAACTCATAACAACTATGTTAACAAATTAAACACTGTGATAAATATTAGATTATCAAATGATAATTAATGAGAACTCTAGGTTTTTTAAATAAAACTTCAAAATCGCCCCAATACCTAGTCAGTTTTTGTATTATAAATACGTATTTCGACTACAAAGTAGTCATCATCAGTATAAATTAGCTAATCGTAATTTACTCTTTGACAATTAGAAATCGAAATCAATAGACATAAATAGAAATAAAATAAAAATTAAACAAAATAAATTGAAATATAATAAATTTTATATAAATTACTCTTATATTGTCTCAGGATATGTTATTCGTTGCTAATTTGGTGACAGTTTCACGTTTTAATCAACATAATCGCAACTTTTTCTTTTGCGCTAAAAAAAAATATAGTTGCAGCTCGTTTATTATTGAGCTTAGAGAAATATTGTACCTATAAAACGAATTTAAAATTTTAATGTTCCCTTGAAAATTGATGATAACTACAAAAGATGTAAAACAAACCATAACCGGTATACATAACTAACTGATTTCAGTCCGTTTATAAACGTAAATAAAATATAATTATAAAATAGTATTTATATACTATTACGAGTATAATTACATTATTAAAAATAATAAATGAAATAATTATATTCTATTATTTTATATTTAGTCCTCAAGTAAAACACCAACATTTGCGGTTCCATTCGGAGATATCGTTTTAATAAAGGTATTTAGAGTTTCATTTAAAATCCATCCGTTTCTATTCTACCTTTTAAAACGCCAGCATTTTTTCTATTTACTTTTCATAAATTTAAAATAATTACTAACTCATATACTGGAGCTACAAACAATATGTGAGTTTTTGGTGGAAGATATACGGATAAAAAAATTAAAGAACCTTTAGAAAGTAAAAATACAACATTGATTTTAACCACATGAACCAAAACTAACTAAACAACAAGTGAAAATTACAACTAACTGAGATAATTGCTTAAATACCCGTTTAGAGTAATCACAAATGTTGTAATCACTGAAATTGCCGCGAAACTTTACAGTTTATGACAAAAAGTTTCGAACAAAAGTTGTTTATTTTTAAAAAAGGGAAAGTTTTTGTTCTTGAAATTTTGTGTATCTCTTACGGTTTCAAAGATGGATACCCCTTTCCCCCTGACGTTGGGATGAACCGCTTGATTTAACCTATTCATCAACTAAATCTCACTGTTTAGCTCTTAAACACACTTTTTTTTATAAGATAAACAACTTTTGTTTGAAACTTTTTTCCATAAATTCAGGATATACCGGGTATTTAATCAATTAACTCACATATCTGTTATTTTCACTACTTTTAACTAAAAATTTAGTTTAATATATTTGGATAAGGCGTCCATTTTTAGTCGTAGATTCTTTAGATCAAAGAATCAGTAAATAATTCGTTCTTGTCTTAGCTTAAAGAATTTTTTGAATAAACCAGTGTTGTTGGTTGTTATTGTTGTTGAGTGCATGTTTCAAAAACATATTTACATAATTTTAATATTTGTTTATTAATGATTCATAATGATAAAAAAACTCTAGTCATAAATAATTTATAGATACAATATTAGATATAGATTTGAAACCATTATTAAATATAGACTATATTTATTATTTATAACACTATGTTTAGTTTACATCTTCATATAGTAGATCTGCCACAAGTATGAGTGAGTACATATGTACATATACATTAAGCAATGTGTATGAGAAGGAGGTCTTATAGGTTTGATAAACAAGTATATTTTTCATAACTGTTCGAGTGGTCACCAACCACTCAAACCTGCAAGACCTCCTTCTCATACACATTGCTTAATGTATATGTACATATGTACTCTCTCATACTCATGGGAGATCTATTATACGAAGATGTAAACTAAACAGACGGTATGTTAGTTAGTTAATTATATAAAATGTTGTTTATTTACATTAATTTTATAATATTAACTACTTAGGTTGTTTTTAAAAATATATATGTAGGTACTTAATTAATATATTTTTTGTTTATTTACATTTATCATATACAAATCTTTTATTTTGTAATGTTATGGTTTCGTAGAAAAATCAGAGATTTTACAAAAATGATAATCAAATTTAATTTTAAGGATACTTTTATTATGATGACCTAATCATTCAGGTAAAATTTATCTATCATATCTGTCAGTAGTAATGAGGATTAGAAATACAAAAAAAAAAAAGTTACGCCCAAATTGGATATTTAGTCACCCTACTAGACTGTTAGAGTCACCAGATTTTTCGAGAATATTTTGTAGCTGTTTGCGAATGGGTTTATCAATTTACAATTTTATTTCTCACACTTTGTATCTATCTTTTATTTTCTATTAACGTGTTTTCTTTAGTGTGTTTAGAAAAAGTGATCATAATAGCTGTAAATATGTTGAAAACAATGTATTGTATATAAATGATTGGGATAAATTAACAAAGTTTTCTAAATTTAAAAGTATATTCAATAAATATCCGGTGTGATAAGTTTTCGAATACCTAACTACTACGATCTTCTATAAATAACTTTTACAAAATAAAACAGAAAGAAAATAAAAACTTTATTGATTTTGTTTTAGTAACAAAAATACTTTCAAGGATATTTGTATTATATATATATATATATATATATATATATATATATATATATATATATATATATATATATATATATATATATATATATATATATATATAATGTACATACTTACAAATACTAACTCTGAATATATACATTGAATATATAATAGAAAATGTAAACAATTCATTATAATAACTCAATATAATACAAGACAACAACATCAATATCACCTTTAATATATATATACAGTCGAAACTGGATATAACGACATTGAAGGGACCACATAACTTAAGACGCTATATCCGATAGTTGTTATAAGCAATATACAGTCGAAAGAGGATATAACGACTTTGATGGGACCACATAACTAAAGACACTATATTCGACAGTTGAAATTGGAACAAATATTGGCTGGAAACAAAATAATCCTTCTTATGTCAATAATCATTAGAATAAGGTTGAATATAATGTTTTGTTTTACTGAAAGTATGATGGTTGGTCGTTATAGCCGATGAATTTCGATAAAGGGTTCGTCGCTTTAAGCGATATGTCGCTTTATCCGATGTTGTTATAGGCGCGGTATGTTAACATAGGTGTTTAAATAGGGAATCGGCCTGGTCCAACCCGTCGTTGTAAACGATGTCGGTTTAGGCGATTTCGACTATATATATATATATATATATATATATATATATATATATATATATATATATTTATATATATATAGTAAGAAAACTAACATTTAGCTATACGGGCTGGTCCATTAAAAAACAATCAAATCGATAAGACCATAACAAAATAGTTAAATATTATGGATACCATCACTACCGATATGTATATCGGTAGTGATTGGCCGCGCTAATGGTTTAGTTCGACGTAAGACATCAAGTTCACAGACGGTTTATCCATCGAGGTAAGGCAACGAAAGCGTGAGCGCCAAATTGTACTCCCAAAACGAATACTGTATAAGCGTTTGTTTATTTAATGTCATGTGCACAGTGTAAGCGTTCATAAGCCAATACGAACGCGCATAAACGCCCACAACGAATACTCATTTGGACGTCTACTTAATAAATAATACTATAGTAACATTGATTTAATTAAAGTTTATTTACTTAAAAACTTTAGAATAATTTTATTTGGAAATACTCAATGAGCGTCATAGATGGTACAAGCGCGTCGTGTTCGGTAACCACAGCCATTATTCATCTGGCAAAACATACGTTTGGTTTAAATCCAACAGTTATTTCTAGAGCAGGTTTTAATACATCAACCTCCGCACAATTGGCGCCCGAGCAGCTAATCAAAAATTCAAGAGGGTGATGAACGTACAACACCACAGCAATTATAATCGTACTACAAACACAAACAATTGACAAGACAATGCAAAAAATGGTGGTAAAAAAAATAGCGTTCAGCTTTTAGTGGACCACCTTGTATAAGTTATATATGTGGTTTATTTAATATTATCGATTTTACAGAGCACATAACATATTTATTATATCATAAACGTAATATGCACAAATATTGTATCTATTATAATATGATATAATCATATTACATTTTTATACCCAGTATATTGTAAATATACAAGGTATATTAAGTTTAGTTCTGACTTTGTAACGCTTGAAAATATTGTTCTAGAGCAAAAAAGTCAGGTCAAGTTCGTTAGGGATGTTCCAGCATACTACCACTTTTCGACAGATTTTGCTCATTTTTTTTTTACAGACTAAAAATAATGTTCGGGCTAAAAATCTTAAAAATCTAGCTTTTACAATGGTTTACATGGCTCATATAATTCTTATCTTTCTATTAATATACGCAATTTATTTATTATTAAAACAATTTTTTTTTAAATATGTAAATTACAATTACGTTAAAATAAATGTATAGGTACGTCAAATATTTGGAGTATTTCTTGTAAGTAATTCAAAAAGTAATTGTTTAAAGAATGCAAAATTGTGTATTTAATATTTCTTGTTTGTAAATTCAATTACAAGCAATTTTTTTCCAAACGTATTTACAAACGTATTTAAATCATTGTAATTGTAATATTTAGTTATAGCTAGTGCGTCAATTCAAATTCATTTAAAATAATTAATTTTATATATTTATTATAATTTAACGTAAATGAAAAGCATTGTGTTCTGAAACACGCACACGACCTCTATAAGTGGAAAAACCAAGACTGACGTTATCAATTTTAAATTTTAAAACAATATATTTTTAAAAAATATATCCTCTCTGGACTAAACTATATAACGCTTGAGATCCAGAAAGCTTCATTGTTAAATTGTATATTTATACTTAAGGGAGTTCCAGCATGAAATCACTTTTCGACAGGCTTTGCTCATTTTCCACAGGCTAAAAATAACGTTTTCTAGTAAATCTCGAAGTTTCAGAATTTTTGACCGTTTAGAATGCCAGATAAGTAACTACAAAGTAATCATTCTCTCATTAGAATTTAAAAAAAATAAAACCGCGTTTTACCATTTTGATTTCGAAATATAATAGTTTAAAATTTTTTTTTATTATAAAATTACATTAATTTGTATATAGATATATAATTGTATTGTGTAGGTGTGTATATGTATTTGTTCTATAATCAAAAGCAAACTGGTTTTTGTCCTGTTTATACAAGACAGTGCTGGAACTCCCTTAAATAATAAATAAATAGTATCAAAATCATATGTAAACTATTAGTAATCGGCGTTAAAATAACATAATAAATTTACTCTTCTCACTAGTGACATGGTTTGATAACTGTATATAACTATTGACATAGTTATATACAGTGTGTTTTTTAAACTACACCCAATCTGAAAACAGTGTATGTATATCTATCGCTGTCTATATGCAATGTACTATGATATATTTTGCTTTGTTACACATTAAAACCGGGGCGGATCTGAAACGTTCTCCAAATACTTACAAAGCATCCAATACTATAATACAAATATATGCTATTAACTGTCTTAGATCAGTTTTTGGTGGGGAGACGTTGACAGCTGAGTGCTGTTCAAGTGTAACAAAGAACATTATATCATGACATACTGTACATAGACAGTGATAGATGCATATGTTAATTTACATAGTGTATAGTTATCAAACGAAAGCAGTTAGTTATGGTTTTTACAGAGAGCTGATTCCTTCGGTTCGCCGTATTTATACCTGTCGCGTAGTTGAATCAGCTAAGTTTACTTTGAATTCACCCCTTTATTTTTATTATGGGTAAAAAAACACTCATTCATCAGATCTCACGTCTATTTGTCAACCAAAGAAGTTCAGATCTCATCATTTGAAAACAATCGCTGTCTAACTACGCAATTATAAAACTTCGTAGCAAGTATATAGAGGTATAGAAGTAGTTTTATTTGATACAAGGATACAATAAAATATTGGTATATATTATATATATATATTTGATAATAATAAAATAATTTTCATGTAACAAAAATATGTATTTTTGGCGTCTTATCAAAATTGTACAATTGTATAAGAGAATGACCATGAACTTTAACAGCAAGCTCAAAAATTGAATATATAATGATCAGTAGTTAAGTTATACTACGTACATACGCACACATCTTAATGATTGTCAACGGATTTAAAAAATAAAAATAAAACATCTGTCAGTTATAAACACGTTAAGGGGGTTCCAGCATGAAGCCACTTTTCGACAGATTTTACTCATTTTTTATGTTCACAGGCTAAAAGTAACGTTTTCTAACAAATCCCGAAGTTTCAGAATTTTGTACCGTTTAGAACACGAGATAATTAATAACAAAATCATTCTATCTCATTAGAAGCATGTATAAGCATATTTCAATTTTTTTTTCTTTCAAAATTACATTAATTTGTATATAAATATTTGTATGTGTGTATATATGTATTTGTTCTATAATAAAAGTAAACCGGTGTTTTGACATGACAATGCTGGTACTGCCTTAACATTAGACTTTTGATATAAATAGATGAGAAAGATCGATGCGCCGCCAATGTAATAAAAAGTTGAACTATGATCGGATGATATATTCGAATACGTCAATTCAATGAAGAGACAGTTAAAAAGGTTCAACGGTTTGAATTGTAAGATATTTATGTCAATGAAAAAGCCCGTAAAGTTATTCGCTGATGTGGGAGATCAATACCGTATGAAAGAACAACCAAGAGACAGATATACACCTTCTAGAGTAATCTCATGTATAAAAGACCTCCGATTTTAAGGAAAAGTATAAAATATCTCTGGATATATTTATGCTCTTTTTTGACAAAGAAGGTTTAATGAAAGAAATCTGGTTGATAAGATTTTGTGTAAAAATCGTAACCTTTGGCCTTTTTTTTAGATTACAAAATATATTATCAATTCTAATGTATACCTACTTGTGACTAAGTATTAAGACCTATCTCCGAGTCAAATTTGTTTACCGTATTGTAGACTCGCAATGAGTCGCTTTGATAGTCAATATAAATTGAAAATAGTAATTAATTTTAGTCAATTATTTACTTATGTGGTCAAAACTAAAAACTTTTTATGTAGAGGAGCATTGTTTCCTTGATTTACAAAAGAAGAGATTTTGGGTGGTGTGAAAATACTTCTCACGTAAAAACTTTAAAACAAAAAGAGATCAAATCTCGTCCCATCGTGATTTGAGACTCGCACAAACGTTTTACATTAAAAATGAAAGACATTCAATGTATCATCATTAAAAAAGAATTATTACATAACATCAATTAGGAAGTACAAAGTTCTTTTGGTTTTAATTCTTTTTGCTAATGATCAATTTATGTAAACAATAAAGGAAGACTTTGGCTAGTCTTAAAATTACATTAAAGATGCAAAACAAAATTATACCAAATTTCACAGAAGACCCACAAAGACTTTTCCTTCGAAAATTCAACTCTATACCTCTCATTGTGGTTTTTTAATAAGCTAAATATTTCTATCAATCGTAAGCCCACTGTTTCCGTACAGAAAAATCAGATTGCTTACAATTTTTATTACACAATATTAGGAAATTACCAAGTGATGACAATAATATTTACGTTATTTTATGTCAATAAAACAGTAACACCAATACGATTCATTCTATCAATCAAATGATTTTATTTAATTAAACTTGATTAAAATCAGACAATTTGCACACGAATGTAGAAAAAATTTCAGAAAATTATTTACACATTAAAATATTACGCCCTTTTTTTCTTTTTCACATTGTTTATACTGCTATTTACGTGTAACACGTGACAGATTCAAAGCGGGAAATTCAAATCGGTAAATTATTCATCAAAACATATTCCATAAGTCTTTCGCTTGGGCACTCTTTTTTCTGTAGAAGATACCGTGTTGAAAATATATCACGCATCCCTTTAAAATAAATCTAAGCAAATCTAAACATACTAATGGTTATTAGTCTAGAAAGGTCCAATAAAATAACATATATTTGGAACTGATGTGTATGCAAATAGAGACTAAAAAAATGATGAAGATTAGAAAAGAAAACTCACCTTACTTATAAACAGAAATGATATTATCACAGATGCGTTACGTATTAGGTAGAAAAATTTGTTATTAAAACTTAAAAAAAACAAAAGTTACAAAACTAATAAAAAAAAAAAACAAACTAAAAATCTTATTCTTAAAGCGGTCGGTAGACCACACACTTTTTTTTGTAAAAAGTCTTAATATAATTTTTGTAACAAATCACAGCCTTTTAATTTGAATATTTTATACTATATATATATATTTTTGTAACAGAAATCACAGTATATTTTACACTTCGTTTTCGTTTCTTTTGTGACTAGGAACCACTTTTATTTTCAAACAAAATTCGAGTTAAAAAATCACACAAAACGATTAACGCACACAAGAACATTTAACGAACGCACGCGACACCACATTTGATAAAAACGTGTGTGTGAGCTTTTTTTCAACAGTTAAACAAATAATTGTTGATGCAAATTCTTAATAAATCTTAGTAAAAACGGATGATGTTTAAATCTGACCCGAGAATACATTTATAAAACTTTTATGGAAAATCAAAATTTATGAACTATGAACACATTTGACAAAATTTTTGAGAACGGAAACAAATAATAAACTTTTTTAAACACTTTGTTTTTTTTTTTGTGTGTACAGAAGAATATATTAATAAATCGTTGCAGGATAACAATGATGGATGATATCGTCGTTATTGTTTATTTGAATGTTCTCGATTATTGTTTATATTTTGAATTTTAATAAGTTCTGTAAAAATGTATTTATTATACAACTTGCTGGCTACAATGTTTATTACAATATGTGGTTGTGGTGAAGTGTTGTAGTTAGTTTAGTATATACGATATGTGTTGTGTATGTTGTTCAGAATGTGACTTGTACTATTTTAGTGTCGTATAAGAGTGGGGCTTCAACTAGGTATGTAATGTATGTAATGTTCACTCTACTGAATACACGATCTATTATTCACAATTCACATACTCGTATAGATCGTTTTAATTTGTGATGATGCTCGTGATGTTGCTGATGATGTGTTTGTTGTTTGTTATGATTACTTCACTTTAAAAGATGTGCGCCAAGTTGATCTACCACACTAACCAAACACAACAACCATTTAAATATATTCAAATATACAGAGTGGAATTAAATTTTCATAACGAATCTAAAAGAACTCATAAGATTTCAGCAGATGGAGAATTATTGTTGGAAAATAATCAAGGTATGATTAATTGCCACTGAAAATAATTTAGAATCTCTTATTAACTAGGAAAAACTGAATAAATGCTTGACAAAGCTAAGGTTAAAAAAAGCGAGAGCTATAGAATAATCTGTGATAAGAAACAAGAAAGTATGGAGCAACATGTGACACTCGTTTTGGGAACTTCAATTAGAAAAGATCAACGTGTATAGTTTTGCACCATTTCAGGTATACAGAGTTTATCAACTGCGAAAGAAACCCTAAGAAACTTGTCAAAAACTGTTAAGATAATGCCTGTATAAAAAAACTACGTTATTCTTGAATGCCTCTTGGATGTATTCCGAAGCAGTATTTTCTCGAGTACTCGTAGATCACTTGTTTTACATGCAGTCTTTGGAATGTCCGGTATTGAATCCGGCAGTTGCATCCTGTTCAGCGTCAATGCATCGAGAGATTCTTGGATGACTTTCGGATGCCTTCCGAAGCAGTATTTTCCCGAGCACTCATAGATCACCTGTTTACATGCAGTCTTTGGAATTCCTAAAATAGGCTCTGGGCCAAAGAACTTTAAACAAGTTTCCTTAGGAAGATTTAGGGAGTATTTAAGAGTATTTGTCATACTTATCACACCTCTTCCACCAACTCTCATTTATCTGTGAAGAGATTAAGAAAAGTCGAAAAGTGACAGATAAACGCAAGATCAAGAAAGATCCTGTTTCTAGTTTTCTACAAACATGACTGGGAGGGGTACCTTCCGTTGAGATTTCTTCAACAGATAAGAATGAAAAACTAGAGGAAATGAAAATCAAACCAAGCAAAAGTCATGGAGAATTAATTTTGGAGCATCCAATATATAAGCCAGTTGTTAGAAGGTAATATACTCGTACACAACAATATAATCACTACCATACGGTTTAAGCGAATAAAATTATTTATTGTTTACTTGCATGGTTAATGATGATACAATTTATGGTAGATGACGCATTTTATAAATGATTATCACTTCACTCGTACTTAAGCGTACATTATTATAATATATATTATAATATAATATATAGTTCACGTATTTATAGCGTTGAGGGTAAGGACTTCGCCAGACGTCTTCATCGCAGGAAGGACGGTATTTATTTGGAAATGTTTTATTCATTGTCTAAATGTTTTATACATATTTGAAAGTTCCTTGATTGATTGAAATTACCACAATATTCACAATAGTCATCGAAGATGTACAACTACTTGTTTTTGAGTTGGTCATACTGTGTCAGGCATCAAACCAAATTACGCGTCCAAATCTTACACCATTTACTCCTTGAACGTGTAGGAATATAGCAACGCATATCCTGGTATATTCGAAATGAAATCTAAGCTAATAATAATGGCTAACAACAGATATATTTGTGAGCAAAGATTAGTAAAGTCCTATGTCGGCATCCTAAAGTCTTATTTCCTGCGTGGTGATTTCGGTAAACACCTCATTTTTGCCTTTTGACATCCAAATACCAAATAATACAATAAAACACTGTACATGCTCAATTTTCTTGAACGATTGTCCACGTTATTATTATTTAAGCTGTATATATGTCTGTCTATATATCATAATTATATGATTATTATCAATTTTATCATTACCTACAAACATTGTTAAATCTGCAGGCCATACACGGACTGGGATACTCCGATTAGCGCAAATTTGTCTATATTTAGATTAATAACAGTTCTTATGAATATTTGAAGAAACTATTTTTAGACGGGTTTTCACTTTCCTCCACGTTTTTCAAATTGAATATGAAAAACCAACATATTGCAAATCATTAAAAGTCTTATTAGACATATGGTATGTGTATGGCCATCTTTAAACAAGAGTAATCTGCAACATGTCTAGAGGGAATTATCTTCAACAATTTTATAATGCTTTATATCTCTTCATATGACAGATTATTTAATAGCATTTGAACAGATTTTCAATTGTATATTACGATTAAACTGCATTATGTAACACTTATCGGTGAATATTTGAGAGGTGCATCATTGCAAAGAGATAAAAATTCACTACAAGTTTATCTGCGATTAAATTCTTTAATAACGAGACTGGTATATATTTATAAAAAAAGAAAGGGAAAATGAACTTGAAAATTATCTAAGATCGTATTATGAAAACTCGCATAATCTAATTTTCGCTGGTGATATCAATTTATCAATTAATCTCGTAAACATTAACTAGATAAAAGAGGCCGAAGCAGGAATGAAATAAAAAATGTGTATATTATGAATTTTTTTGTCAGAAAGGCAGCTAACTTGTAAGAACAAAATTCTTCGTTGCCCTATTGTATATTTTGATAGGAAAAATAAACAGCTTTCAAAATTCTACGCGCCCCACATTCGTCGCCAAATTTATTAAGCTACATAAAAAAGAGCCGTTAATATATTTAGACCGTAAATGAGAAACACACGTGTAGATCAAAAAATGTAGACCAATTGTTTGTAGAGCATTATTTGTTTATTTATTATTTATTGACATTTGCAACATTGTATTCAAGTTGCAACACATTCTATACACTATTAGGGAAGATAATTATCTTCCCTATATAGGGAAGATAATAAATATCTATATATCAAGCTGTATAATATTTTATACAGCTTGTAAAAAAAAATTAAAAAATTTTGACTAATAATTCCAAAAATTCATAAAAATTTCATTAATATTGGTTGATTCCCTTTTAATACAAATTTGAAGTACATCTCCGCTTCGTTCTGCCAAAGAATACAGTTGGTTGTGCTGGTAATGGCACTAAATACCGAAATCGAACAGCTATTGTCATCTAGTGGTCATCATACACACTAAAAAATTTAAGTGACACAAAAATCGTACTTATCCCCTTCTATGTGTATTGCCATGAAGAATAGATATATTAGGAGAGCGAACGTAATGTTAAAAAAACGGTCAAGAATTGGTGTAACTATCTTTTATCAGTAGGGGTCACTGGTCTCAGTGCCGTACGGAATTTAAATGTTCAAATGTAGGCGCCAAGAAATCACTTTCATTCAGTTAATAAGAAGTCTCAGTTTTATAGATAAAAAAAAATTGTTTTCGATTATCAAGTAATAATTAAATAAATATTAATAATAGAGAATTCTTAATAATCTGCAATAAATTAAAAGATGAAGAATCATAGTGATAATTGCAATTAATAATAATATACAAATATATGTTTACAATACTAACATATATTAGATAACGAAAGAAGATGACAAAACCGGTAATTACAGACCATATTCCTTTCGTAAATGCAGACACGCATTCCTAACCTTAAACAACCTTCCACTCATAGATATATAACAGTATATCTATGCTTTCCCTGTACAACATCGTCCCATTTTTTCACATTTATAAAATTAAACAATTTTTATACTTACAATTTTTATTTGTAAGATGTGATAGCCGTTGATTTTAATATGTAATAATAATAATTCCGTACGGGCAGATTCGCACTGCCGCTAGTGGCGAAAATAATAACTATGATCTCTACACGTTTTTGAGGACGAAAAAACAGACGAATTGCCTATGTCGTTCAATCTCCTATTTATCTATTCTTCATGAGTATTGTATTTTTTGGTTCTACCATAACCTCCAATACAAATAATACATTTGTGTCAGGCTTTACATTTAAATGCATTGCATAATTAAGTGTATTTTGCATTCATATAGTTGATTGATATGTTTTTTATTACTAAAATACATTAAGCAAAACCTACTTTTGATATATTTCACAGAAGATCAAAGGTTTTTTTGGTTATCTATGAATAAATTTCAAACTTATTAATAATAAAATTTCAATTTAGACCATATGATTTTATTGCAAAATATTGAATACTTTTTTAAATACAACGTATTCAAAAATTACGTTACACAGAAGCTGTAGAAACTATCGAAGCGAAAATTTTCTGGAACAGGAAGAAAGAAAATACTATCCAACGTGTGTCAATTAAATATTAAATTATGCGTAAAATAATATAACATATTTGATTATCACCTGTGGTAGCAAATCTGTGGATTATTAAATACGCTTTAATTTGTTTATCTTTAAATCTAAGACTTAGCTATTCAGTAGTTATCAAAGCACTCAAAGCAACTGCCACTCCACAAAACTGTAACATTTTATTTTCATCTTGTATATTCCAGAAAAATGATTATGAACCTCTTGAGACTACTATGGTACTTTCAAAGTACCAACTTTTTCTGCTAAAAAAATTGTCAAGTTATAATTGTCAAGTGCAGTTTAACGTACAATTTAATATTTATAGAAATTATTCTTATGTACGCACGTAAGAAGTTATACTTCTTTATAAATAATTTATCATAATAAAATTGAATAAGGTCAACACCACTATTAAGACATACAAGTTTAATAAAATGATATATTAGTGAAAAACTACAAGAAAAAAATCATAAATTATATCTAAAACCAATGATTCTACATTTGATCATGGTGGAACAGAATCAACACCACTTCTTCCGTTAAAATTAGCGTTTGAAAGACTGGCATTCAATCCATTATTTACATTAGAATCAGAGCTAGTGGAAATTTATCAAGATCAGGCCAGGTTTATCAATATAAGATTTAGGATATTACATCAATATATATTTGGGATATTAGCGAAGGGATTTTACTTTTTTAACACACGCTCCGAAAATTAATGCAAGGTATCTTAACATACGTAAAATAGTGATATAAGTGTTAAAATTTAAAAAAACCTAGTGATGTGCGTATAATAAATATACAGGATATACAAATTGTAATTAAAATTGGCGCCACATTTAAATCAATTCTTCAAAAATTTAGTATATATACATTTTTTATAAATAAAAAGCAATTACCAATTAAATCGATTTGCCAGAGGCGTAATAACAAAATTTTAAAAAACAATACAAAAACAAGTTTTACTAAGCAAGATGAATATTTATACAATTAAAGTGTTTACCTGTACAAAATTCAGTTTAAATGACTAATCAAAAATACACTTTTATATATATATATATATATATATATATACATTAATTATCATTATTCAATAGATATCATTTATCAAGAAGTTATATATGCGAGTATGTAGTAAAAAAATATATATAAATTTGTTTATGTGTCTGTTAATAACATATATTACGAGTATATTAATTGATAATGCCTGATATATATGTGCTATTTGTTTTTAAATTTGATGAATCTCATCCGTATAAAGTTAATTTATTTAGATAATATATAAGCTTTACTTTTTTTTACTTTTTATGTTAACTTGAAATCCTTCTATGTAATACAGTTTATAGTCTAAGATCCCAATTAGAATCGTTCTTCACCCACCTGTGTACCGGATGAAAAGTTTTTTATATCAAATATAATATGTAACGAAAATTATCGCGAATGGGTTGCCTAAAAAAATATGTTCCAGGCTATTATTAATTAAAAATAGAATAATTAATTTTTTTAAATACTATTTCCCTCAGTTGTTTACCAAAAAAATTAAATACTAATCGAAAGTATGAAATCGAAAAGAATATGCAAACATTGGGTTGCTTACCTTTTTCTGTTCACTACTATTGGGTTGTCAGGTATAAACAGGTGAGTCGGACTCTAGTAATTTGTACTCATATGCTTACTGAATGAATTATATATGAAAATAAAGATAATTTTATTGTAAATACGGTGTTATAAGGTTGCTTGCGAAAAATCGTTCATGAATCACGGTTGCCAGGCTTTGAAATTGAAAATTTAGAGCGAATGTCGGTTGAAAAAGAGTGCAAAAGTTGTTTATTCGTGCAATTGAAAAGGATAGCGCTAATAAATACCGATTCACAGTTGGGAAAACCCACACCCCGTTGTGCACTTTGTGTTTATTTATATTAAAAAAAGCATATATGTTTTGCCATAAAGTTATCCGGCCCCGGATAAATCTTTGGTTAGATTATTATGTTTTAAAAACATTTAAATCGTTACCTTATGAAATTTTCAAGTTTTTTTTAGTAATAACATATAAAATTATATCTACTTTATAGTTGAGAATTATACCTTCCATTTTGAAATCTGAATAAAACAAATAAAGAATGCTTGAAATATGCTTATCAAACAGCATACTCAAAATTATCAGTTTTCAAGTATTTATTATCGTGATGATTGTGTGGGTCAGTCATACACAAGAATTGGCTTATCATGAACTAATTTAATATTAATAACTAATTATTTAATAAATAATTGAATAAAAAACGAGGAAAAACAAATCATTGCCATATTTTAATCATCATTGCAATAATATGTGCAACTATTTTATATATCTACTATTTATCTACCTTGAAAATTTTCATTTTTTCAAAATTTTCATTTACATGTATGTAATTTTCTTTGTATTTTGTTTATAATTTGAATTGAATAATATGAATAACTAAAAAAAAAAAACAAACATATAAAATAATTAATGTGATAAATAATTTATTTTATTGAAAATAACACATATTACGTTATTGAAACATGTTTTATATTTCATCATCAATTATTACGAGTACATACAAATACATAGAGACTCTTAAACATTGAAAGTGCAATAGAGAATTAACATTGTTATCATTGTATTGCACTTATACTTAATGATTTGTTAGCTCAGTGGGAAAAAAATGTGTGTAATTATGTACGCACGTAAGAAGTTATACTTTTTTTTTAGAATAATTTATTTAAATAATATTAAATAAAGTCAACACTAAACAAAACAAATTTATTACAGATTTATCAGTATATACATTTAATATATAAAGTTTACGAGCCCATGAAAATGATATCATTGATAATGTGGATGATAATTCGAATATTATTATTTTATCGAACGCTAATTTCTCTATAAATAGTTTTCTTAGAAATATAAATAACTTACTAATGCATCACATCCGTGGAAACAAAATACTATTTGTTTACATACCTGTAAAAAAAAAACATGACTATAGTTCAGTAAAAGTAAAATTTGAATTATGACATAAGGGTCTGCGTTTATATGGTCTACGTTTCTAATTATGGTCTACGTTTAATAACTTTTTGACAAGTGATAGGCAGCCAAAAATAAATTTAACAGGCGTATAGTCGACGCATTAGAAAACATTGGGAGTATTGGAAAACATTGGGAGGCAATTTTTTTGTCAGAATACTTTCAAAATAGGCTAAATATTAAAGAATTTTACTAAAGTGCATTGTGGTCCGAATTTATAAACTAATTTATTTTTGCCAACACAAATGACCGAATATTTTTATATCCGAAAAGATTTAAGTAAATTTTAAATAAAAAAGAGTGTCTCATGCCTTTTTTTTTGTTTAAAACCTTATGATTAGACTTTTAATAACTTTACTTTTATTTACGATAAATATTTGAAATAGTGGAAGCGGTGGGAAATTACATTGAGGATTTTAGTCTTAAAATGAGGAGAGCCGGAGATAAAACAATAAAACGTGCGCAAAGTCGCGGGTATAAGTTACTATTACATAATTGTATCTATCCCACCGAATGGTAATTATAAAATGGATCTGATAATAAATTAACAAGTTATGTGTATTTTATATAATGAAAATATTTCATATATATATATATTATAGATCAATCAATTTGTTTGGTGTTTAACTAAAATATGGTGTTTTTTGATGTTTATATAAAATACATATAACTTGTTAATTTCATCAATCAAACCAATTTTATATTACCATTTATATATATATATATATATATATATATATATATATAAATGTTATACAAGTTTGTAATATAATAATAATAATAATATTACATATTACATTATCAAGTTTTAATAACTAACTCTACGAACACATCTTAAACAAAATCTTATACAAGAGGTTATATATTGTACTATAGGCCACAAAAGTACTGTTTGTTTTTCAACATTTTCTAGTTGATTTGTTTTTCATTCGGTTTTCGGAAAAATTCTTACAGTCTATTAATCAATGTTAAAACTGTAAAATACAAAACAATTAGTGCAGTGTGATAATTGTGATATTCTCCTTTTATCAGAAACATGGAGTAACAATGATGAAGACATTCTTGTACCTAATTTCAACTGTATTATTTTGATAAATAGTAACACCGCCAGTTCTTTCCATAAGAAATTTTCAATTTTCATATATATATATATATATATATATATATATATATATATATATATATATATATATATATACATATATACTTGGTATATTAGTCTTACCAAACACTTATTCGGACTTAGGTAAGTCCGAAATATATTTGGTCCGAAAATGTTGATTTTGAAATATAGCCCTGGGAAATACTGGCGAACAAAAACGGTTTGCAAGAGTTGGGAGTATAAATTATTGATATACGTATGTAATAGAAATGTGCAAATTATTTAAAAGTGTGTATTTATAATAAATTATTTCAATGAGAAAAATTTATAGTACCTGTTATTAGTATCAATCGTTTTATAATATGTACTCTGATAACAAATCATTTTCATGTACAATGTGTTTCAGGTATAAATTTCAAACATAAAATTGATGAGAAAATTTTAATTTTTTATTTTTGCATATTGAAATGCAAGACAATATTTATAAATAATAGAATGACAAATGAATGATCGTTATTATTGTGGTTAATAGCTACCTACACCGCCAGGAAGAACATTAGAACATTTAAATGTGACTATATAGTTGAAATTAGGTATAGGAATGTCTTCATCATTATGACTCCATGTTTATGCTAAAAGAAGAATATACGAATTAAGAGTCACATTATCAATGATATCATTTTTATCGGCTTCGTATATATTGATAAACCTAGCCTCATCTTGATAAATTCCACTAACTCTGATGTTAATGTAAATAATGGATTAACACGAGTCATTCAAACTGGAATTTAAACGGAAGAAGTGATGCTGATTCTGTTGTACCATAATCAAATGTAGAATCATTGGTTTTAGATACAATATATATTTCTTCTATTGTATCATTTTATTAAACTTTTGTGTCTCAATAGTGAGGTTGACCTTATTTAATATTATTTTAATAGTATAACTTCATACGTGCGTACATAAATTCACACACATTTTCTATATTGTCATGCTCCAAAATGTGCTTCATTTCTAACTACTCTCGGAAGTCATTTAGAATTATTAATTTTTATATTTTGCAAATAAAACTTAAGCTTTGGAATTAAAATTTTGAAAAATTAATACACTAAACGATTTTCTTTGAACACACAATTTTACAATTCAAAGTTATATCATATTAAATTTATGGTTGAAGGAAAAATAAATTTTTTTGTACATCCTGTATGAAAAATAATATCTATGCATTTTATACAAATCTAATTATAATTATATTTCCTGATATTGAAAAAAACAAAAAAGAAAGAAAATTGATCCATCAATAAAAAACTAATTACTTAATGATTAATTATTAATAATAAAAATTAATATAAAAATTAAAATACACATTCGAATACTATCAATTATTTTAAGGTTAAAAGGGTAATACGCAAAGTAATAAAAACACCTTAGGTTATAGTAATGAGTATAAATTAAAAATATATAAATTGAGTTTAACAATTGACTTTTGTTAGTTAATTATTTATATCGGCTGTTCATTTGAAAAGTTTCAGTCTAAAGATTTAAAAAAATATGCATTTTAGAAAAAAAAATTGTTTCATACAGGTTGTTCAAAAGGTTGTTTGTTTCTAAGAGATAAACATCTTTTGTATCTCAAGATGTTCCTTATTTTTTTTCGTTTAAAAGATATCCGATCAAAAACATAAATGTAAAAAAAAGCCGAGTTTTCGGGAAGATACTTCATATAATAGTTGCTCCTTAAAAAGTGATGATATTCCATTAAAGAGCCGAGCTATTTACAAAGTAAATAGATATCGTCTGAAATTGGGTATAAAATTCTGAAAAGAGGACATATCTCGGAAACTATCCGTCAAGTCGTCAAACCAAGTAGATTTTTATATTTTTTGGGGTCATTTTACCTTATAGACGAATTTTCATTCAAATTGAAGACTAAAAATTTTTCGTCATTTTTTCGATTTTTTCTAAGGGGTGTATACCTTAAAAAAAATCGCAAAAATCGAAAAAAAAATTTTCTTCTCGATTTGAATAAAACTCATTATATAAGGTAAAATTGACCCAAAAAACGTAAAAATCGCATTCATTTACGGGTTTGGTCAGCGGTTTCTGAGATATCGTCTGAAATTGGGTATAAAATTCTGAAAAGAGGACGTATCTCGGAAACTACCCGTCAAATCGTCAAACCAAGTAGATTTTTGTATTTTCTGGGGCCATTTTACCTTATAAACGAATTTTCATTTAAATCGAAGACTACAAATTTTTCGTCATTTTTTCGATTTTTTCTAAGGGGTATATAGGTATAAGTCATATCCGTTAAATCACGTAGATTTTTGTATTTTTTGGGGCCATTTTACCTTATAAACGATACTTTTTCCCATATAAGATTCAATTGGTTCACAAGTTAAAACCAAATGATGTACAAATACGCATTCATTAAATAAATCATAACGTTACTTATGCGCCACCTTTACAATACCCACAGTGGCATCCAGAATGCCCAATATATCTATTAGTCTCACACTACAGGGTATAAAATGACGACTGTATAATTAATAATTGTTACCTTTACTCAAGAAAAATGAAAAATTCTCATTAAAGGTTACAGTAAAAAACAAAAAAAAAGAAGTAAAATGACTGAAGTAGATACTAATTACTGTATACAGCATAATTTTACTTGATATGCTCGTAAAAAACACAACATGAACCCATATACAATATTATTAATTAGTCAGGAAATATGTTTTATTAAAATAATTATACGATGCAAGATAAATTTTCATATGAAAAACAACACATTTATATTATCATGCTTTTAAATTAATTACTTAATTAGAGTATTGATTTGAAATTATCATCAACGTTGTATTATAATATATATTATGATTTATCCAAGTAGCTTCCATCGAGTTTACCAGTTTGGAATGAGTATGAAAACGCTGTCAATGATTGACATATATGTTTAAAAATCATTTGGATCGTTTGCAAAGTATCGATTCTTATTATACCCAGCAGTATATGTAAATATACAAGGTATATTAAGTTTAGTCCTGACTTGAAAAGTAACGCTTGAAAATATTGATCGTAAGCATGCATGGTTAGGCATGTGATCATAAAATGGCCTAATTCGGCCATTTTCGCATGTCCGTCCGTCTGTGAACACGATAACTCAAGAACGAAAAGAGATATCAAACTGAAATTTTGTTTTTGTGTTCTAGAGCCAAAAAGTAAGGTCAAGTTCGTTAATAGGCAAAATCGGATCATGTTTGGATAAAATGGGCAAAAAACTGCCTATCTTTGAAACCGTATGAGATACAATAAAATATCTTTTTCTCTTTAAAATAAACAACTTTGGTTTGAAAATTTTTTCCATACACTCAATAGTTTTCTCAATAAGTTGTGTTTAAAGTTCCACGGAAAGCGAAAAATATGCCGATCTTTAAAACCATCAAAGATTTTTCTTAAATTCTGGGACAATTCAAAAATTGTTAACAATTCAAACATTTATTTACAACTCAGTATATACACGGTATTCAAACAATTAACTCAGTTAGTTGTTACATTACTTGTTTTTCTTATCTTATTGGTTCGATTTGGGCCACTAAAGAATTTACCAATACCAAACATATAAGAAAGGCGAAATAGATGTATTTTTTGGAGATTTTAGCAATTCGTCTACTGATTTGTCATTAATATGATAAAAAGATAATTAAAAATTCTGTGAAATATTTGTTTATATAGTATACGCCAGTTCTATCATACTATGTCTTCGTAACCATAATAGAAAGTGACATTAGTATTGTATAGTGACGCTTTAGCATACATAAATATTAATATAGATAAAAGATTTATCATATTTTTAATGATTGTCAAATTTTGTCATTTTTCTGACGTCAATACTTTGGATTAAAGCAAACATAATTTTTCAGAATTATGAGTTCGCGAAATTATCATTTGTTTTTTTTTTTTTTACCACAAAAGAAACAATTAAGAGAAAAAGACGAACAAAAGGCTAATATCGGCTTTAACTATCCAAATAGCAAAGTTTGATGACGTAAATAAAAGTACAGATAACTACAGAATAGCCTGAACCTGTTTCTGTGAAGTGTATTCGAAAAAGAATCTAAATTCAATATACAAAAAAGAATTAAAATTTTAAGAAAAAAACTTGGTAACAAAGAATCTAGATAGATAGATTGTAGAAGCTGCCCTGAACGGGCTACACTTCCACCGTAAGGTCCATTGTGATGCCTAAGGATGTGAGGATGTGAGTGGAGTGGAAGGAATTTTTGTGTATAGACTAGGAATTGGTAGGATATGCGGCTGCAGCCGACTATGATAGGAAACTATGTGAAGGAAACTGCAGAAAACCTTCTCAAGCATAGCCGGTTACTTCGTTCTTGTCCATACGCCGACAGTTTAGTCAATTAACCGCCCCTTTTCTTTTTTCTTAATAATTGATAAACTGCCGATGTCGGGATTCGACCCCATAACCTCCTAGTTTTCAAGTATACATACTGCGCAGACATAACGCTTTAGACCACTCGGCTACTTGGACTAGTAACAAAGAATCGAAGAGACAAATTTCATTAATCCATCAAAGCTTGTCACACATTTTCTGTGAAAATTCAGTATTTTAGGAAAAAAACAAAACTTAATTATTGCAAAAAAATTTGGAAAACTTCGTCAAAAAAAAAAAAAACTTATTGTAATTATTTACGGATATGTAATAATTTTATACGTTAATTAATTTATGCAAAATAATACCGAATTTCTAGGCAAATGAGTAATATAACTTACGTAAAACCAAAGGGAATTCCATTATGTTAAATAGTTAAAAGGTTAACCAGTCCTAGATGACTCCTACAGTAATGGGCCCTATAAGTTTATTTTCTCCGTATAGCCTATGAATCATAGTCCTATTCCTTCATTACTTCGTAACATTTTTTTGCATTGATTTCAAAGTACAATTTTATAGTCTTTTTTTACATTACTTCTAGTGTTTTTTATAAGTATAATTACTAAATAATTTTTCTAAGTATCAACTGTATACCAGATGGTTCGTAAAAAAGTCACATAAGCTGTAAATAAAAGTTTTATTTTATTGATATATTATCAAAAATCGGAGATTTTTCGTATAAAGAATTATCCTAAGTTTGGGGCAAATTTATAAATTTCTTGATTGAATTGATCAAATAAACAAGTGAAAATATCTGAGTTAATACTGTGTTAATTGCTTAAATAACTAATATATCCTTAATTTATGTAAAAAAAAGTTTATAACAAAAGTTGTTTATTTTTAATAAAAGAACATTTCTTGTCACAGATTTCTTGTCATTTCTTTTCACAATAGAACATGTCACAGGCGAGAAAATTTGTGGTGTCATTTTATATCGATTACTAATTTTTTGAAACTATTTATTTATTATTTAAGTATAAACACATAATTTAACAAAATTTATTTGTTTTCAAAGCTAATTCTAACTGTTGTTGGTTCAACAAAAATAGTTTCATTATTTCAATTTTTAAGTGTTTTTCTTAAGTGCTATTCATTTACCTGTAGGTAGTAGGTATTGGACAATTACCGGGTGTTGTTTGGTCCACTATGTTATTTTTACAGTGTGCTTAACATTTTAAGATCAAAATTCTTTATGCATTATCTTTTCAGAACTCTGGCCTTCTTCTGGATCCAATAACGATTTGTGCCTATCCAAGTACTATAAAAACTATTAAATTCGAAATGGATATTTTCAGGAACAGTTTACTATGTTTTTTTCAGAGACTTATAAAGCGTTTATGTGAGCCACTTTGTGCACAAAAACCTTGATATAAACCTGTACCTAGTAGGCAGTATTAATGTATCTAATTTATATATATATATATATATATATATATATTTCAAATACCAAGAATTAAAAAAGAGATGTAAGATATGAATGAATTACTAAAGGGAGTGAGTCAACAATAATATGATTAAAATATTTCTATAATAAGTTGATTTTTTGATATAAATTTTTTTTTCTCTTTTAATATTCGTAATACTCTTAATACTTCCGTAATAATCAAAACATGTTTTAAGCGCATCCATCCATACATATTATTTCTGGTAGCAGTTACCACGAGTTTCATTTATAGAATCAATAAACTATTTTAGCTACTAGGAAAATTCATATTTTTTGGGCTAGTAATAGTATTGTGAATAGATTTGAATTAAAATGAAAATATTAAAAACTTGCCCTGAAGTTGACCATCAAAACTTATAGTTCTAGGTCAAGGTGAAAATTAAGGTCACTATATAAGATATACGATCCCCCCTGAAAGAAATAATTTTTATTCGGGACATTTTTTCCAAAAATGCTTCAGTTAGATAGATAGATAGATAGATAGATTGCACACCTTAGACAGATTACAGAGGCTGCCCTGGTCGGGCTACACGTACCATAAGGTCCATTGTGATGTCTAAGGATGTGAGGATGTGAGTGGAATGGAAGGAATTTTTGTGTATAGACTAGGAATTGGTAGGATATGCGGCTGCAGCCGACTATGATAGGAACTATGCCGATATTCATCTGGAGTTCGTGAAGGAAACTGCAGAAAACCTTCTCAAGCATAGCCGGTTACTTCGTTCTTGTCCATACGCGGACAATTTAGTCAATTCGCCGCCACCCCTTTTTATTTTCTTAATAATTGACAAACTGCCGATGTCGGGATTCGAACCCATAACCTCCCAGTTTCCAAGTAGGCATACTACGCTGACATAACACCTTAGACCGCTCGGCCACTTGGACTGGTAAAACTGGTCCACTACCTTACATCACATCAAACACAAAAATAAATTCAAGGTTAATCCATAATTATATATTTATTTAATAACGGAAGTAACCTGATGTCCATACATCACATATATATGATGTTGTTTACATGATTTTGCTAAAATTTCAAATATATGGTTTGGTTTTTCCAAACCATATATATACGTATCATTAAAATATATATTCATTAAGGCCGTCTCAATAATGTCTCACATATTTTTCATTGGCGACGTTAAATTGACGCACTTTGGTTCATAATTAATCACGAAAAAAAAAAACTGTATAATATTCTATTTATCACAAATGTATGGGGTTATTTTGGAAAAATGGTTATTTATTTAACCACAATACCATTATATATTATATTCATTACCTTAGGGTGTAAAAAAATCAAATCCTAATCAATAATTCAATCGATTGGAAAATTTTGGTGTTATATTTATAGGAAGGACATTGCTTGAAAATAATAAATTTTACATGATTATTATAATTAATTACAAAATATTATGTAAGATAATTTTTAATACATATTGACCAGTCCAAGTAGCCCAGCGGTCTAAGGCGTTATGTCTGTATGCAGTATGCAGTACTTGGAAACTGGGAGGTTATGGGTTCGAATCCCGACATCGGCAGTTTTTCAATTATAAAAATTTAAAAAAAAGGGGGCGGTTAATTGACTAAACTGCCGGCGTATGGACAAGAACGAAGTAACCGGCTATGCTTGAGAAGGTTTTCTGCAGTTTCCTTCACGAACTCCAGATGAATATCGGCATAGTTCCTATAATAGTCGGCTACAGCTGCACATCCTACCAATTCCTAGTCTATTCACAAAAATGCCTTCCACTCCACTCACATCCTTACATCCTTAGACATCACAATGGACCTTATGGTCGAAGTGTAGCCCCTCCAGGGCAGCCTTTACAATCTACCTCTAATACGTATTGCTTCAATCCAATATTTCTTAATTATATACAGGCTGTAATCGTCAAGAGTAAGCATTGTGATACGAAATTTGCAATAGTGTTTAAATGAACTGAAGGCAGACATAACAAAAAAAAAAATAGACATATTATTTCGAATTCTTTGAACCAATAATAATACTTTTATAAGATGCCTGTTTTCTTTTTCACTACAAATAAATTTTTATGCCTATTTTTAACTCATTTAGGGGGTATATTCGTTTTGGACGCTTACAGGCTGTAAGCGCTCGCAAATTATTGGACTTCGTATTAGAAGTATCAACCATATACTCGTACAATGTAGTTAACATATCTAAAAAATTCGTTACGCAGGAGCTGCTTCAACTTAGCGAATTTCCTTAGAATACATAAATCACTTTCTAGCGGTCACAATTTTAGTCTGATCAAAATCAAATGTATATGATTTTAGTATTTGCAAGGCCTTTATTAATAAATCGCATACGTCAAAGGGAATGGGGGGCATAAAGAGAGAAGAAAACACAAAATATAAAATATCCCTCTTAATATTAGAACAATCGAAAAATACGTAAGGAATAAAGTTGTTGAACATCAAATTACCTACAATTTATTACCTTATCATTTTTGCTCAAACTCTAATGTGTACAGAGATATTAAGGAATTTAATTTTCAATCTTAAACCGTCAATATTTCTGTAAATATTAGTGTAACAGAAAAAATGATAGAAAACAAAATTACAGTAAACCTTAATACCTACAACTTTACTCATTATAAATTTTTCGATTTTTCAAATATTAAGGGAGATATGTCAAATTTTGTGTTTCCCCCTCGCTCTAAACCCCCCTTTCCCCTTGTCCGATTTTACCCATTAACGAACTTGACCTTTTGAATACCAAAAGCGCCTCAAATACCAAATTCCATTCCAATAAAATGAAAACTGTGACCGCTAGAGTGATTACAGACACATATATATATATATATATATGTATATATATATATATATGTCCATAGATATATATATATAAATTTTACAGATGGTGTTTTTCGACATCTACTAGGCAGGATCGATGGACATTTGAAGAAATTTTTGCAAAATTTTGAAGTCGGTACGAGACCAATAGCTCTATTTCCTTTCAGGAAATTCGCTAAAAAGAGCTTGTTTCATTTTCTTAGAAGAAGACACATTGTATTTAAAAGGAACAAAATTAAACAGATTACAATGTAGTGCATAAATGTGATAATAAATCTTAGTGAATAATAGATCGGAGTGACGTCGAGGATCTTGTATTTTACCTCCACCAATATAACATTAAAGGATCAACATTCAACGAATCGACTATACAATGACCAAGTACTAACTTGTATAATTTAAAATTACAAACTTCCTCGGAAATACATTAATGTACACCTATGTACACTCCCGTTCAAAAAAAAAAAATGAACAGACCTGAAATCCTAATTTTCTTACATTTCATAAAACTCCTCATTTTTGTAATTCTCTGTATATTATTTATTTATAAACAAAGATAAGTAGTATATTTTTTAAATGTGAAAAAAGAAATGAAAGATTTATATTTTTTATTTATGTACAAACAGTTTATGTAAACAAAAATATTTACTACAAGAATAATCAAAATTGTGAGAGAATGGTTTCGGTTCAGGTCTGTTCATTTTTTTTGAACTGGAGTATACATATATATAATAATAATAATAAATGTAATAATTAAATTTAATGATACTTTTGTTAAATTTGTTTAACAAGCAATAAAACATATCAAAGCCATAACATCATAATTTTATTTTAGTGTTATTAAATTTTAAAATAATAAAAATCATTCAAGGAACAAATTCATTTTAATTAATGATTAAAAACTGGTAAATAAATTCATTTAATTAGTTTACAGGTAGCTTCTAATTTTATTTTAAGAAGTCTGATATTTAACTTGCCACAAAACCTTTGTACAACATGTACAATCTAAAGTATGTACACTCCCGTTCATAAAAATTGAACCAGTTGAAACATTCTAAGTGTGATTGTATGTAATATACGTATATTTAGTAATATATACGCTTAGAATGTGATTTACTGGTGGTTCAATTTTTATGTACACTCTCAATCATAAAAATTGAACCACCAGTAAGTCAAATTCTAACCGTATATATTACCACATATGTACACTCCTGTTCAAAAAAAATGAACAGACCTGACCAGAATCAGCCTCTCACAATTTTGATTATTCTTGTAGCAACAGATACAACATTTTATTTTATTTTTGTACGTAACAGTAAGATATAACACTTAACATGTATTAACATTACATATTTTTTAAATTCTCACTCTGTCACTGACAACACCGTATATACAAATAAAAAATATAAATTCAGTTTATACTTCCATTTCTTTTGTACACACTTAAAAAATATATTACTTATCTTTGTTTATAAACAAATAAAGTTATACATTATATAGAGAGTTACAAAAGTGAGGAGTTTTATGAAATGTAAGATAATTAACATTCCACGTCTGTCTAATGTTTTTTGAACGAGAGTGTATATTACATAATACTTAGAATGTTTCAACTAGTTCAATTATCATGAACGTGTTTGTATATATAGAGGTTGTATGATTGTGAATACGCCATTTTTTACTGTATATTCTTACTTTTAAATACTAACAAATTTGTATAGTTTTTAATTAAATACTGAAATGAAAAAATTAACTCATCCACGACGAATCGAAGCTGGACCTCTGAAAATTTGTATAGACTAAACAACGACAATCTTACAAACAAAGTGGAGCTTTATAAAAGGCTGAAAATTCACGTCTAAACTGAACATTAGTGTTAAATCAAAGGTAGGATAGGATATTCATACGTTTTATAAATATTTACATATCTATTACGTTCGAAAATTATTGACATATTTGGGTCAATAAATAAATACACACACACACACACAAAACTGACTCATCAAAATATCATTCCAAGTTCAAAGTTACTAATTTCAATAACAATTAAAAGAAAACTGAATTGTAATAATAAAAATAATGACCTTTTCATATATATTTTATCAAATTTACATATTGATATAAATAATATACTTACTTGGTATACTCAATCAATTATTGTTTTCAATAACGTGAAATCAATTGTTCGTTCTAATAATATACACTACGTAAATTAAAATACACCCAATAGCAACATTGTGTAGTGCATGTATCACTGTCTATGCATAGTATACCATGATATGGTGTTACACTCACACCACGGACGACGGACAATAACGATGATGTATACATGCACGAGTAAGATGCAACTATATATAAATGATACAATACTGATTGGTTAAGTATGACAAAGTCCACCATATCAGAGTATACTGCATATAGACAGCGATAGATACACTATAGAGTAATCCAGATTGGGTGTATTTAAAAAAAAACTGTATATGTTAATTTTATTTATAATATATATATATATATATATATATATATATATATATATATATATTATAAATTATATATATATATATATATATATTATAAATTATATATATATATATATATATATATATATATATATATATATATATATATATATTATAAATAATATATATATATATAAATATATATATATATATATATATATTGCCTTCAAAGTACTACAGTCAATGATATGAAAAAATTGAACTCATGCATCAGTGTCATCCGTGGTGTAATGGTAACACACTGGATTAAAATCCATAGGCCCCAGGGTTCGATACCTGGTGGATCAGTTAATTTTTTCATATCAATATTTAATTCAGAGTTATTATATACAAATAAATTAAGTAATTATATCATATAAAATTATTTAGACAATAAGGCCAACAAAAAATTTAAAATTAAGAAGAATATAATAATTTTGAATAATTAAATGATCTAGATATACTTATACCATACGTCTTTCATAATAATATTCAAAATTATTTACACGATTTTTCCATTAAATAATTTAAATAATTATTACAAAATTGAAATAATTACTAATTAACATTTTTGGGGTTTTTCCAAAATAGATAATATATTTGAGAAACAGTGGCGGGCCGATAACACAAAAATTAAACGTTAGTAAAGTAATTTTTTCTCTTAATACTGTACCAAAAATTCGCCGAGAATCATTGACATCAATTTCTTCATAGACATGAGAAACATGAAAAGTATAGTACATAATTTTGTACCTTTAGAAATAGGTTTTAAAGCCGACAGTTTAGTTTTACTGCCAATGTCGGGATTTGAACCCATAGCCTCCCAGTTTCCAAACAGGCATACTGCGCAGACATAACACCTTAGGCCGCTCGGCCACTTTGAATGGTTTTGTGGCCCTTAGTATAATGTATGAATTAAAAAACAATATGCGTATACATTTATTTACCATTTTTTGTACGTTTCATATATAGTGCGTATTAGATTGGAAATAATTGTTTTAAATAAAACACAAAATATATTAATTATACTATTTAATTAATTAAAACGATTTAATTTTTTATACCCTAATTAAGATTTGACGTGTGCGTTGAACGTATCACATAATTATGTACACTCCCGTTCATAAAAATTAAACCAGTAAGTCACATTCTAAGCGTATTTATTACGAAATACATGTATATTACATATATAATAACACTTATAATGGTTCATTTTTTATGAACAGCGGTGTACATACAAAAAATAAAGGCAGTCTCTGGTAATAAATAATCGACCTATTAATAGTAGAGTTGTGGTCGAATCCGGGCAAGTAGGCTTATTTTACCGACTCCAAAGAAACTCATATCCTCCCCTCAGCATAGCCGGTTACTTTCATTCTTCTCCCCATATGCTCACAGACTAGTCAATTAACCCCAGTAATTATTTTTTTAAAGTTAATTTAAATGACAAACTGCCAATGTTAGGAATCAAACCAGCAACCTACCAGTTTCGAACAGAGCACCTTTAACAACTCGACCACTGGGACTGGCGAATTATTTTTTTGGAAAGCGAATTTTTTTTGGCGAATTGGGAAGCGAATGTAGTTCAATACTACATAAAAACGCCAAAATACATTTTTCATTCTGTCAGTTGGTAAAACAATCCCATAGTACTGCCAATAAAATCAATTTATTTCCGTTATTTTTAATTAAATATCAAAAAGACTGGTGTACGTTTGAAAAACTAATAAGATACGCCTCGGGGACCTTCCCTCGATCTTCACTACGTGGTAGATACCTGAACTAACAAACAGCTTTCTTGATGGGATCTCTAGTATTTACCCTTGGATGTATGCGCCACAGAAATCGTGTCCTTTTTTCAAAATTGTATAATCATTTTGTGCCCTATTCATGCGGTTTTCGAAAAAATACTTCAAGTTGTTCGTTATAAATATAATAACAACTTTTATACGAAATATTTTCCCGAAAAACCGAAAGAATAAGGCACAAAACGACTATATAATTTTGAAAAGGACACAACTTCTTTGACCCACAGTACAAGAACGCGGAACATCTTCTTTTCTTATAATTGTTCCTAACACCGCATATAGCTGAGATAATCTTTGTTCAGAAGCTGTCCAGAATTAATCACAAGAAAAATGAAACTAATAAAAACATAAAATTTCAAATTCGCCCCCTTTACCTAGATCAGTTTTTTGTATTATAAATACGTATTTCGACTACAATGTAGTCATCATCAGTATAAATTAGCTAGTCGTACTTTACTCTTTGACAATTAGAAATAGATATAAAGTCGAGATCAATAGACAAATATAAAAATAAATAGAAAATTAACTAGATTAAAATATACTAAATTTAAAATAGAATAAATTTTAAATTATATTGAAATTGCTCTTGTTAAAATTTCTTTCATTCACATTTATTCCTGTTAATTTGACTCTTATTAAAATTACTCTTATATTGTCGCAGGATATGTTACTTGTTACTAATTTGGTGACAGTTTCACAATCTATCTTGGTTTTACGCTACTTATATATGTTCGTCCGACTTTAGATGCTATTCTAAGACCGCACCTGTGATTGGTGCTGAGTTAGATAAAGGGGGCGAATTTGAAATTTTATTTCAAAAACCTAGAGTTCTCACTAATTATCATTCAATAATATAATGTTTTAATAAAAACATGTTCATACCATTTTTTCAACAATTATCCGCCATTAAATAAGAATTATGGACGGAGGCATAACATTAAGTCCACGTGTACAAGCCGCCAGTTACACCTATCTAGTATATTTATAAATTAAAATTTTATCACATATCTTTCCGCAATAGTTATAAACTGACTCATCTATTTGTTAATATATTTAAACATTTTAATATGTTTATTTATTTACGTGTGTTATATAAGAGATTAATAAATAAATAAATAAATGCAATTTATAATTGAAATAGTAGATATTACAATTAAAAATTGTTTACTACCAAGAAAATTATAAATAACAAGCAAAAAAAAAAAAAAAAACAATGTGTAAAAAATATTTATTCAAGGCAATGGCACGTCAAATTTCGACGGAGAGACAACCGGATGGCGAGTGATAATCTGAGTATTGAAGTAATACTCGACACTCCCCCCTTCACCGGGGCAGGTATGTTCATCCGGTTGCTTTGTGGTTTATACCCTATTTGAACTGGTGAAAATGAGGGTGAATTTTATCGAAACCGGATGGCATTGATACACACAATATAACCAAACCGACACAACTATACTAACAATGGTGAAATAGACGCTAATTGAAAATAAATAATAGTTTAAAAAAACCAAAAAAAAACACGCTTTTATAGAAAATCCAACTAAAAAATAGAAAATAAAATTTTAATAAATTTGGATTAAGAAAAGTGTAAATAAGAAACAAATGTATATTAATGGAATAACTATTGACACTATGCACCCCACGCTTTTTTCCATTAATATACATTTGTTTCTTATTTACACTTTTCTTAATCCAAATTTATTAAATTTTATTTTCTATTTTTTAGTTGGATTTTCTATAAAAGCGTGATTTTTTAGTTTTTTTAAACTATTATTTATTTTTCATTTTTTTTTGTTGAAGTTCGCGCACTAGCTCTATCTCTCTTACTCTCATGCAAAGGATGCGGAAAGAAATTGATGAATCCTGGCGAATATAATCAGGATAATCGAATATTTTATCGAATTATTGCATTGTTATCGGTCTTTGACAGGTGTGCAAAATTTGAATTAAAACTGATCGGTCAAAGTAGGAGAAAATCGAGCCCAAAAGGGTCGGTTACATACATACATACATACATACAGGTGAAACTAATAAAAAGCGTATAAAAAAGGAACATCTTAAAGTATTTAAGGTATTATTTATTAATAAATTTGCGGTTAAATTAATTTTCTAGATTAGACAATATAATTTGTTGTCCATGAAGGTTATATATATATATATATATATATATATATATATATATATATATATATATATATATATATATATATATATATATATATATATATATATATATATATATATATATATATATATATATATATATATATATATATATATATATAATTAAAATAAACCAATTCGATCATATAATAATAGCGTGTTTATAAATAACAATTTATACACTGATAGAAGTAATTCCTTGCAGTAAGAACAATTTTTTTAAACCAAGAATTTCTGACTCTCATATATAGGGAAGATAATATATATGTGGTATAAGAAAATAAGTATCTTGACATCTATAGTTTTGACTTGGAAAAATTATCTTAACTAAAGATAAACTGACCTTGACTCAAGAATCTCGAAATTCTTAAACTGAAATGATGATTTCTTTGGACCAAGATGCTAAAATTTCGGACCAAAATAAACATTTGTTTAATCTAAACATTAGAAACTTTTAAAAGAAGTACAGATATACTTCAGTTAAATATACATACTTCAGTTAAAGAAGCTGCGTAAACTTTCTCTTCTTGAGTGTTTTATTTATTGTTTAATAAGAAAAATACTTTTTTTTTTACAAGGATTTCATTTTCTTGACTAAAGAATCACAAGAGTATTTGGTCAAGGAAGACTCGCTTAGGTCGAGACTACTTTAAAAAATTTTAAACGCCGTTAAAGAATTTAAATTTCTTCCCTCAACAAAACATATTCGTTTTTGGTTCGAGTGCGTAGTCTTGAATGAAAACAAGGGTTTCTTTATGGAAGCAAATATTTTGAAGAATATATATATTCCTGTGAAAAGAAATTCCTTCTATCAGTGTATGTGTGTTATATAAAAAGAAAATACCAAGTTTTTTTTTAAATGTTTGTTGTTATTCTTGCTCTGCTAGTAATTTTGTTTACTACGTTTGTATTAAATTTTTGTTTATACAAAAAAAAAAAATGTTTAATTTAATGAATTTATAAATAATATATTAAAATTCAACAACCTGTTTAGGTGAAGTTCTTACTTCTTGGATGACGTCAAACGCATTGGCGTCTATTCAGAATAATATCATAAATAAATACCTGTTCTAGAATAATGATTTATTTGATAAAAATTCCCAATTTACAATTAGCATAATGGTTTTAATGAATTTATTTAGAAGAAAAGTTTAATAACAACAAAATATTTTTAATTCTCATGGGAGATTTGCATACATACTTACAATTTTGACCAGTCCAAGTGGCCGAGCGTCTAAGGCGTTATGTATACGCAGTATGCCTACTTGGAAACTAAGAGGTTATGGGTTCGAATCCCAACATCGGCAGTTTGTCAATTATTAAGAAAAAAAAGAGAGGCGGTTCATTGACTAAACTGTCGGCGTATGGACAAGAACGAAGTAACCGGCTATGCTTGAGAAGGTTTTCTGCAGTTTCCTTCACGAACTCCAGATGAATATCGGCATAGTTCCTATCATAGTCAGTTGCGCCGCATATCCTACCAATTCCTAGTCCATACACAAAAATTCCTTCCACTCCACTCACATACTCACAACTTTAGGCATCACAATGGACTTTATGGTCGAACATCTTGTGAAATTTTACATGACAATGTCGATTGCCCTTCTATATTAATTCAGAACTAATTCCAAAATCAGAACGAAAATCGCTCACTTATTTATACATCATTTTTGGCATAAAAATGAGTCACTGCGGTTGGAAAAAAGTTGACTGCGCCATAGACAAATTATAAAATTCACGGTTGTAAAATAAAATTAATAACAAAAAATTATACAAAATAAAAACAAAATTTAATATGTTTGTAAAGAATGTTCTCTACGATTTACACCACATCACTTTTTATAAATTAATAATCAATTATAATAAATACTACGAATTATACAACAACAACAACAATTATTATTATTATTTTAAAATATTAAAGTTTTTTTTTTTAATTTTAATTTTCCTGTGTCTGCCACGATGATAATTAAATCAAATTGTTGAAATATTTGTTGATAATTGTTGTAAGGAAATCATCTTATTTTTTGAGCGAATTTATTTTATGTTAATTAAATGATCTTTTATTTAGACCTAAGAAAGACCTTCATGCACAATTATTATCGAACGTATTTAAATTTTTTTTAATTTTGTTTATGTTTTTATCTCTCTATCAATATACAGACTGTGTTGGAATGCTTTTCCAATGAGAATCAATGTTAAATATTATTTATTCCTGGCAGGCCGTCTGGTTACAGTGCGGAGTCAGTCAGTCAGTCAGTCATGTAGTCATCTCATATGCGTATGGTAGTTTGTTTGTCATTTAAGAGTGTGTACTGACTCATTGACTGTGGGTACTGACGCTTTTAAGAGTGAGTGTGTGCTCATTACATGTGTAGACTCCGCATGACAGACTCCGCACAGTAACCAGACGGCCTGCCAGTAATAAATAATATTTAACATTGATTCTCTATTGGAAAAGCATTCCAACACAGTCTGTATAGACTACAACGTAGTATGTATCTACAAATGGCGTCAAAAGTCGAGTTATCATTTTAAAATTTTATAATTGATTTTTTGCCTTATATATTCGGATTTTGGAAAAGTTTAGTCAATTAACCGCCTCCTTTTTTTCTTCTTAATAATTGACAAACTGCCCATGTCGGGATTCGAACCCATAACGGTTTACTGAATATGACTGAACGGACGGTTTACTGTATATAATATGTATAATATTCCATGTACACTCCCGTTCAATAAAATTGAACAGACCTGAAATGTTAATTTTCTTACATTTCATAAATCTCCTCACTTTTGTAACTCTCTGTATAATGATTCATTTATAAACAAAGAAAAGTAGTATATATTTTAAGTGTGAAAAAAGAAATGGAAGTATAGTAAATAACATTTACTACAAGAATAATCAAAATTGTGAGAGATTGATTCGCTTTAGATCTGTTCAATTTTATTGAACGGCAGTGTACAGTAACACTTAGAATGTTTCAAATGGTTGAAATTTTATGAACGGGAGTGTATGTAGCAAAAATTTGAATTCTTAAAATAAAAAAAACTCTAAATAGAGGTTTAAAAATTATTTAACGCTAGTCAGTTTCCAGCCCTCGTCGATCTTCATAGATGCCGTCTGATTTCTGGTACACGCAGCAGATTTTGACAAACGTATACGATAATCGTGAGCATAATAGATATGAATATTATTTAGTTGTATGATCATGATTATCATGTACGATCGATAAAAATAATATTTTCAATGAATAGTTTTTAATATGTATTGTTTGGTTTATACTATCATTTATCAATTATATTAATGAGCTATTAAACATTTACTACACACAATAAAATAAATATATATATATATTATAAATATATAAAAACGTATAAAAATTCAATAAAAATCATATTTTCATTTGATATTCAACAAGTTTAGGATAATAATTGTGACTTTGAGTTTATTATCTAATATACCCAATGTGAATTTTTATACCCGGTATATATGATATATGCCAGGCTATATTAATTTTAGTTCCGACTTTGTAAGATTGAAAAAATGTTGATCGTAGAAAAAAATTTTTGGTATAGGTTTTCATAAAATGACCAAATTAAACACGATAACTCAAAAACGAAAAGATAATAACGAACTGACATTTTGTATGTGTGTTCTAAGTTAAAAATTAAGGTCTAGTCTAGTTCGTGAATGAGTAATATCGGACCATATTTGGGCTAAATGGGCAAAACTGTCTATCTTTGAAACCGTAAGAGATAGAGCAAAAATTTAAGGATAAAAAATGTTCCTCTTATATAAAATAAACAACGTTTGTTTGAAACTTTTGCCATAAACTCAGTATATACCGGATATTTAAGCAGCTAACTCAGTTAGTTGATATTTTCACTTGTTTTATGACCGATGAATTGAAAGTGTTACCTTATTTAATTTCAATAATTTTTGCCACGTTATTTGACACATATAGAACTCTGTACAATGCGAACGCCCAAAAAAAACAAGCAAACCCGAATAATTCGAGGTATTTTTTTTTCATTATCAAAAGATATTTTGTTTGGTGATATTTTATCCCGGAGGATATTTTGTTGGGGATTTTTGCCTGAGGATGAAAAACGGCTACTACGATTTTTTTGATACTTCACAGGGTACACTCACGCACAAATAAAATTATACATTTATGTAAAAATTAAATTTCTAATCACATATAATTTTGACAATATAATAAATTATTTTTATATAAAACAAAGTAACTTAAATCAAAACATACCTCAATCACGTTTATCCAATAAAATTAGAATATTTAAATTATATAAAATATGGATATATAATTTATTTGAACAAAGATCGAGAGAAGTAAAACAACGGTTGTGCATTATAATCATACACAAATACAATATCACACAAGCACGGTAGTTCGGTGGAGGGGGGGGGGCCAAGTTCAAGCACCATAGACACCTACCTATTATGTTTACAGGAAGAATTAGAGACGGTGCTCAGGGCTCAGGGCGGCTCTGTATCTCAGGAAGCTAATAAGCTATGAAGCTCAAAAGTAGCGTGAGACTCACTATCTAATGGTACGTATCAAGTTATTTAATAGTTTCAGCTTTAATAGTTTCCAAAATATTTAACACTAAAAATCGTTATTTTCGTGACTGACTTGTAAAGTAGATGTTTGTTATATTAAAAATTCTTATTTAAATAAATAATAAATTCATGAAAAAGATATAATTGATCTTTATTAATTTGATTTATAAAATGTTATTATTTTTATATGTAAATTACCAAGGTTGTTAACATTCAAAGCAACCGTGATAATAGAGGGAAGTTATAGTTGAAATGCAACCACTAAAAAATGAAGAACAAAATTATAATAATAATTTAATGATGAAGCGACACCGCTACAGACTCATTAATATTCTAAGGTACTTCCAGTTGTCCTAGAAAGTTGATTTTTGGTAGAAAGATAGGTCTTATAGACGGACACCTCCCAGAAAAGTCTGGAAACCGGAAATTCCCCCTCTCCCAGGACCAAGTTGTTAAACAAAAATGAGAAAATGTTCGGTATATATTTATCGTGTAAGTATCTCAGCAGGTGCAGGGTATTTCTTATTTTACTTTCTGTAAGTTTTAATTTCTTTGCATATTAAGTGTAATAAAATCGGATCAAGTAAAATATGAAATACCTTGCACCTGAGAAACTTCTCCAATAAATATATACCAATCATTATTTTCACATTTTTGCAGGCGAACACTTTTTTTTTTTTTGCTGGGATGTCATTACTTTTTGTATGCGAAAACTTGGTCCCTCTCACATTATTGATTTTTGGTGGGATTTTAATATTGTGTAAATTTTATTGTTTGTCAATTTATAATTCAATACATGTAATTGATATTATTGTAGGCGGTACCATGATCATTTATGTTTCTTAATGGTGATTGGTAATTGGTATTATGTCTGTAATAAAAAGGGATTTTTTTATTTTAATAAACACACTTCTCAGAAAATACATGATTATTTTGGTTTTTGTTTCATTTGCACAATATGGCACCTGTAAATTTAAAATTATGAAAAACATATAATGTAACAACTAACTGAGTTAATTATTTGAATATACCCAGTATATACTGAGTTTATGGAAAAATTTTACAAATAAAAGTTGTTTATTTTAGAAAGAAGGAGATTTTTTGTTATTAAATTTTTGTTATATCTCTTACGGTTTCAAAGATAGACAATTTTGCCTATTTTGCCCAAACATGGTCCGATTTTGCCCATTAACGAACTTGACCTTATTTTTTGGCTTTACAAGACACAAAAGTTCGGCTCGTTATCTCTTTTCGTTCGCTTGAGTTACTATTATTGAGTTATCGCTTCCACAGACAGACAGACATGCGGAAATAGCCGAATTAGGCCATTTACTATATGAAGTCAGTCAGTACACATGTAATGAGAGTCATCTCATAAATACAAACATCTGGATAGTCTATAGGTATATTGTATGCGTATGGTTGTTTGTTTGTCATTTAAGAGTGAGGATTTTGTGATGCACATACTAAAGTTAAGAATTCAATGAACATATTTAAACCACTCCCATTACATGTGTACTAACTGACTTCAAACAGTAACCACACGACCAGCCAGTAATAAATAATATTTAACATTGATTCTCTATTGGAAAAGCTTGCAACACACACGGTATACCGAGTGTACAAAATTGGGGATTTGGAGTATCATATTGGAATGTGTCTAGAACGACACCTAATCTCAATCTGTCACTGGTTACAAATTTCATATCACAATGGCTATTCTTCACGAATACACCATGTATAAAAACTTTAGGTACAAGTCAACAAAAAAAAAAAAATACTATAATTAAGTTGATGAAGATACAACAATAAAAAATAATAATAATTTAATCCTAAATATTTACTATAAAAATAATTAATTATTATTTGTATATATTGTTACAAAATAAACAATATAATAATATATTATAAGTGTAGACCTGTTTACGTCATCATATGAATACCTGTAAACATTATTATTGTTTTATATACAAGGTTTTGGTACAAGATGATCTAAGTATTATTATTTGTGACAGAAATATATTCGAACAAAAACGAAAATGTGAGACAAACCCATGTTTTCACATACAAAAAGTATTGATATCCCAACAAGAATAAATTGTTCGAATTGAAAAGTAGTGAAATCTACATTGATAGAAGTATTTCCTTGCGGTAAGAAAACATTTTTTTAAACCAAGAATTTCTGACTCTCGTATATAGGGAAGATATGATATATTTGGTATAAGAAAATAAGTATCTTGACATCTATAGTTTTGAGTTGAGAAAATTATCTTAATTAAAGGTAAACTGACTCTTGACTCAAGAATCTCGAAATTCTTCAACTGAAATGATGATTTCTTTGGGACTAAGATGCTAAAATTTCGGATCAAAATAAACATTTGTTTAATGCAAACAAAAGAAACTTTTAAAAGAAGTAATGATATACTTCAGTGAAATATATTTCACTTAAATTTATATACTTCAGTTAAAGAAGCTGCATAAACTTTCTCTTCTTGAGTTTTTTATTTATTTATTTATAAGAAAAATACTTTTTTTTTACAAGAATTTCATTTTCTTGAATAAAGAATCACAAGAGTATTTGGGCAAGAAAGACTCAGTTAAGTCAAGACTAGAGAACTTTAAAAAATATTTAAACACCGTTACAAGAATTTTAGTTTCCTCGCTCAAGTAAACACATGTTTTTGGTTCGATTGCGTAGTCTTGAATGAAAACAAGAGTTTCTTTATTGAACCAAATATTTTGAAGAAAATATATTTTCTAGAGAATAGAAATTCCTTCCGCCTTGCACCAGAGAAACTGGCCCAATAAATATATACCAATAATCATTTTTGTTAAAAAACTTGGCCGTTACCCTGATTTCACTACTTTTTTAAGCGAACATATTTGTTTTTACTGGGTTATCAATACTTTTTGTATGCGCATTATTCTTACGCGAAAACAGTCGGTGCCAACTAAAAAGGCACTATCATTATATATTTCCTTTCATATCTGAAACAATTTACAGAAAATTTACAGAATTGTTTCAGAATGATGTTACGAAAATAATCAATACATTAACACGTCTATTAATAGAAAATTATTGACAGAAAATCAACATTAATATTTAGAAAAATATATTAAAAATTTGTTTTTTTATATTTAATAAAAAATTTTTTTTGAATAATATTTTTATGATCACAAATATTAAAATTTTATTCTTTTCATAAATTTCCATCATATTATCATCAAAAGCCAAAAACAATATTTTCAGTATAAATAATATATATATATATATATATATATATATATATATATATATATATATATATATATACATATATATATATATATATATATACATATATACATATATATATATATATATATTAATTTGAATATTATTCTTTCTTTGAATATAGTATCACACAATAATAATACGACCGATTTTGAGCAAAGTAAATTTTTATACATATTCTATTTTTAGTTTTAAGTTGAGTTAATTTAATTTTAATTTTTTTTTTTAATTTTATATTTTTAGCAAATAAAAAACTGAAAAAATTGACAATACGGAAAACAATTTCAAAAATTTTATTCACTATACAGTCTGATTTCAAAAGCATTTCTAATAGTAAATAAATAAATAAAATATTTACTATAAAACCATACATACATTTGACTGCTTGTGGATGAAGTAAATTGATGTTTGTTTGATGCCATTTAAGAGTGGGGATTTAATGATGCCCACTTAATTTATAATATTATTATTCATTACGTATGCACACACACACTACAATTTTTTTTTCTTTATGAAGCATTGTGTAATTTTTGTAGTAAATTTTATTTAACATTGATTCTCAATTAGCAAAGCTATCCAAAACAGACGGTATACATTCTTTATGAATTTAATTTACTATCTTTTATTACAGCCAATAATTTAACTATTAAACATCAATAAATAGTTTATTAAAGCAAGAAAAAATTTTTTAGAATACTAAATACCAATTCAGAAGACTAAATTTAAAAAAAAAAGTTCAGTTATTAATATAATAATAAAATTTATAGTAAAAAAGAACTAAATAAAAAAACATGCTTTTATTAGAATATGAACTAAAAAATGCAAAATAATTTAAAATAGAATGAAGAGATTGGCAAGAAAAATAGATATAATGTAAACAAAAGCATGGCGTGCTCTCTATTTACGCCTTTATAATGGTTCTTCTTTTACAAGATTCAGTAGAGAGCACCCCATGCGTTTGTTTACATTGTATTTAATTTTGTTGTCAATCTCTTTATTCTATATCTATTTTAAATTATTTTTCATTTTTGGAGTTTTGTCCTTAAGAATCGATTTCAATTTAAAGCCGCCCTCCGCACGATAATTTTGTGAGTAGTGAAATCAAATGTTAAAAAAAAGCGTTATGCTTTTTTTTACAAGCTAACACTTTATTACATTCATACATACATAATTCAAGCTGTTAAAAGCATAATTAAAAATGATAATAGTGACAATATTAAAACAAATGGTGCAGTTAATTGAGGTTCTGAACTTGGGTATACTGTTGTATTACGTCACAACACTATATATTTGTAAATTTTTGCTAAATATGAGCTAGATTCAAAAAAAAGACCAGTCATAGGTATTGTTAGTCATTCTAAAAATAATATATTCCAAAATAAAGACGAATTCGGCTCTCAATTAAATGACAATTAAATTTTTCCCATTTTCAATGCAAAACTTGTTCATAGAATATTTGACAAACGAATTAAGAACACCTTTCTGGAGTACACCTTTGAAATGAAAAATTTATATAAAAAAAAACATTTATGAAAGTGGAAAAAAAAAAATATATATATATAACTACAAACAAGTTTACAGGTGAACTGTGGACTTAATATATAAAATCCCACGTATACTGAAGAATTGAACACGTGCTTTGATGTTCTTGTGTGTAGGTATCGGATTCAAATAGCGAAAATAAGTAATTTGCATACACGGGTTTAAGGCCATCGACTTAATAAATTTTATGGTTTTTTTATTTGAACTTTAAAAAGAATATAGTTAAAATTTGAGTTGACAACCACCAGTTTCAAGTATCCATCTTTGAAACTGTTAGCGGTAGGCAAAAAAATTAACGACAAAAAATGGTCCTTTTTTAAAAATAAACAACTTTTGTTTGAAGCTTTTTTCATAAACTCAGTACATACCAGGTGTTTAAGCAATTAACTCAGTTAGTTGTTATTTTCACTTGTTTGTTTTTTTGGGTTTTTATAAAAATTGTTTTGAATCTAAAATTACAAAACTTGTTCTGACGACGGTTATAATTAAAAAATTATAAAATATAAACATGTATATATATACATATATATATATATATATATATATATATATATATATATATATATATATATATATATATATATATATATATATATATATATATATATATATATATATGATAAATTATACGTCTTTAATAGTTTAAAATTATAGTATTTTAATCGTTGTAGAATCAAATAATAATTAGTAATTATAATTTTTTTTTTAAACTTGATTTATTAATATTAATTAAAAAAATTCTATAAAAACATTATAATTAATAGTAGAGTCCATGTGCATTTTCACTGTTGTTTCAGTGTACCTTTTCTAACAGTGTGTTCTTTTGACTGTCCTTGTGCGCACTGAGAACACTCTAAGCATAAAATGTATGCACCCTTATGTGCACTCTCAGCAGAAGTATAATTTCATACGTGCGTACACTCCCGTTCAATAAAATTGAACAGATCTGAACCAAATCAGTCTCTCGCAATTTTGATTATTCTTGTAGTAAATGTTTTATACTATACTTCCATTTCTTTTTTCAAACTTAAAATATATACTACTTATCTTTGTTTATAAATAAATGATTATACAGAGAGTTAATAAAAGTGAGGACTTTTATGAAATGTAAGAAAATTAAAATTTCAAGTCTGTTCAATTTTATTGAACGGGAGTGTACATAAGTATACATTCACTTTTTTTTTCACTGGTCCTTTTCGACATCTAGGATCACGTAGGATCGATGTATATTGGATGAGATTTTTGTGAAATCATGTCATCGGTACAAACCTCAATATGTTACATCGAATACTCGCTTAATGTTTTTGTTCGAACAAACAATTCAATTAAATATTTTCATTTTATTTATAAAATTCATGAACGTAAATTATAAAGTTCAATTTTTGTTTGTGATGTATAAAAATATCCACAAGGTATTATTGTTGTAGAACACAAACACACATACAAGCGATAATGATAATGGAGAATTTAAATTTTAAATAAGACATTTCACATACATAGGTTTTGTTCAAATCAATGGCAGTCCATATAGTCCTGACCTTAATTATTATACAAAATATATATGTATGTATGCCATTTCATATTCGAAATTCTTTATATTTTTAATACAAAATAGTTTTATTCTTTATCCGTTTTGACACATGAAAATTTTGAAGAAAGCTTTCATTCGCTTAAAAAAAATATTTGATATAACTAAAGTTACATGCCTGTCCACACATGGATGACATTAACTTGAAATATATCAATCGCATGTTTTTTTTTTGTCAGTATCAATTCTTTCCTAGTTTAATATTTCTCTCATTGCCAATCTAATGTAAAATTTTTTTGATTATTTATAAGAATAAAAATAACAAGAAAGTAGATTTCGCACATGCGCAAAAAGCGCACTGAATTACATGAAATATTTCTTCATAATAGAACCCAGGTCTAATAGAAGCCCCAGGCAGGCTACACTTCGACCATAAGGTCCAATGTAATGCCTAAGGATGTGAGGATGTAAGTGAAATGGAAGGAATTTTTTGTGTATAGACTAGGAATTGGTAGAAGCCAGGTCTGTTGTGATATAACTACATAGTTTCATCAAAAAATACTACTGAAATACTGAATAATTGTATTCTTTTTCAAATACGCCGAGCTCTACAATTTTTATTATCCCCGTTTAAAAGTAAACCCACAACATTTAATCTGGATCCACCTCTGATTTTGCATATCTGACAATTTTTTATCGAATGTTTAGAGGACTTTCAATAATTTTATTTTGTCTATAGTTTCGGAAAAACATTTCCTTTATCAGAAAATATATGATAATCGGATTATCAAACTGTGGAGCATTGTTTCACAAAACACCCGAACGATATTTAAAGGGGCGTTTTCAAAATAGGATAATTGATTGAAGGAGCGTTTTGTTATATAAGTAGTAAAAGGTGATTAAATGATTTTTAATTCGTTGTAATTGATGGAATGTCCTTGAGTTACAATGTAAAATTATTTTATAATTTATGTAAACTACGCATTTGTTTACATAATTATTAGAATAAATATTGAAAAAAAAATTGTATATTGAAATATAAACAATTTAAATCAATAAAATTAAAAACAAATCAATATAAAAAATATATAATATTGCAATAGAGTACATTCCATGTAATATGAACCCACATATAAGTAGCATATTATGTATTAATAACATATTTTAATAAGTAACATATTTATAGAGCCACATTTAGTTTTATAAATACCTTTATTAAAGGTATTTATAGAACTGAATTTGGCTCGCTATGTTTAACCGACACATAAACATGCGGAAAAGAGGTAATCGGATCATTTTATTATTTTATTATAGTTTATATAAAGGGATTAAAAGTTTAGTACAGATTAAAAATATGAATTGAAGCAAAAAAATTTGGTACATTAAAAAAGTCTTTGAAAAGTGTTCTAAATACTACATTTCCGCATACCTCAAAAACAGGTAAAAAGATATAAAGGTAAAAAGATATATTTATTTTGCGTGTTTTCATTTGAATAGGTGTTCATAAAATGACCTTATTAGTCCATTTGCGCAAGTCCGTCTGTCCGTCCAGAGATAACTCCTAAAATAACGACCTGAAAATTTGTATGTGTGTTTTAGAACTAAAAACTGAGCTCAATTTCGTAAATGGAAAAATTAGAGCTTGCATACCCCCACAAGAGAAAAAATATTTATCTTTCAGCTGCCTCAATTTCAGCTGCTCAAACATATGTGGCAATTGATTTTAAAAGTTCCCCTAGCACTCTGTTTTGAGTGCTTTGGTGTTTATCACATCTTTGAACCAATCACAAGTGGTCTTCGTTTGTTTCGGGGAGATGACCAATTTAGCGATTTCTATTGGATGTTATTGGGGAATGGGAGGATCATAGAAAGAAATATAGGCGTGTGCTATTATGCGGTTGAATCGATTCACCATATATATATATAGCACACTACTTTGTATTATTATACATTTGTGCATGCGTAAAAAGTAACAATTAAACAGTTCACGCGTTGATAATGATCTGCCGGTAAATAAGGGTATTTAAGCAATTATCTCAATTAGTTGATATTTTTTTCACTTATTCGTGAATCAAAGGTTCAGTTTACACAGAATATACTCTATATAAATATTATTTACTAATAATAAAGTGTGTAATAATATTAAATGCTAAAATTAGATTAGTAATGTGGATTGACAATAGCAGTTAGATACTACCTACTAACAAGTTATAAATTTTCAAGGTAGAATTTACTATAAAAATATTAAAATTAATGATAAACACACACACAAAAAAATGAAATGAAATTAACCTTAAGACTATGACCGTTTTAATATAATAAAACACAACACATACAGGAACATTATAATTTGCATTGTGTTGTAATTTATAAAAAAAATGTTTATAACAGTATTGTTTTCAAATGAACACAGATTTTAGAGCTCACAGGTTAATGAAAAATAATTTTTTAATAGCTCTGATTTTGATATTTTGACGGTTTATGTTTATCTCGTAAAAGCATAGAAATTGGCAAATTCATGTTTTGGTTTACCATTCTTTACATTCTAATGAAACAAAATGTATGTTTTTTATGTACGCTCAGAAGAAGTTATATTTAAGTTCTTTTATAAGAAATATGGAGTTATAATGATGAAGACATTCCTGTACCTAATTTCTGTAAGAGCTGCGGGTGTAGCTATTTAACACAATAATAACGATACTTCATCTTTCTATAATGTATAACATTATTTTTTCTTCCAATATCCAAAAATCATATCACACAGCTTATGTGACAGATAGACTTTTGTCTGTTTCGCTTAAGCATATAAAATATGTATATATAAATTTTACCTATATACTGTATTTTACCGAATGTCTCCCAAACTATGTGCAATCTAGCAGGTTAGAAATCAGTGTTACATCAATCGAGCAAGTGCTACATCACTCGAATGTTATATCAGAGATTCGTTACATGCTGAAAATACACTCTGATCGGATTCTCATAACGCGCCAGAAGAAGTAAAACTTCAAAAACTTTATAGCTGCAATAGCTCAAATATTTAAACCCACAAAGAAACCACAGACCGAGATACGGAATTCCCCTTTCGAAGTTTAATAAAATAACTCAGCTTAATATATGAACCGTACTTGAATTATCTTTTGAAATTTTATAGATATTATTTATAGGTTCGTTTACTTCTCGAATTTCATCAGAATTCCTCATATATTCTTCATTCGTCTCATTACTTTTATTTTATGTATTTCAAAATGTACAAAAACCTTGAACTTGAAAAAGCAAATCAAGATGATTTTTATGATGCAAAAAAATACTACTAGAATATCACATATGAAAAAAAATTCGTTACGCAGGAGCTGCTTCAACTTAGCGAATTTCCTTAAAATACATAAGTCACTTTCTAGCGGTCACAATTTTAGTCTGATCAAAATGAAATGTCAAATATGATTTTAGTATTTGCATAGTCAATTTTATTAATAAATGACATAGGTCAAGGGGAAATGGGGGCATAAAGAAAGAAGAAAACACAAAATATAAAATATCTCTCTTAATATTAGAACAATCAAAAAATGCGTAAGGAATAAAGTTGGAGAAAATCAAGTTTGCTACAATTCATCACCTTATCATTTTTGCTCAAACTCTAATGTGTACAGAGATAGCGAGGAATTTAATTTTCAATCTTAAACCGTCAATATTTCTGTAAATATTAGGGTAACAGAAAAAATGATAAGAAACAAAATTACAGTAAAACTTAATACCTACAACTTTATTTCTTATAAATTTTTCGATTTTTCGAATATTAAGGGAGATATGTCAATTTTTGAGGAAATTCGCTAAAAAGATTTCGTGTCAGATAGAAACAGTGGACCAGCCAAGTAGCCGCGCTTGTAAATGCGTTGTGTGTACTTGGAAGAGGGAGGTTATAGGTTCGAAAAGGTGTAACGTATGTTAAATTCTTTGCAAAGACCGCCTAGACATCACCAACTACTGAGAACGTCGCCTGATGGAAGTTTCGGAGATTTCCTCAAAACTTGCTTGCACCCGAGCAATGTTCACATCATTTCGAACTACACGAGGTCTTCCAGCACGCGGAAGATCACAAACAGCCCCATGTTGTCGAAAACGCTGAACCAATCGGTAAATTGTCGGAACATGAAAGAAATTTCGATATGATCTTTGTGTCTGAATAATCGAATGCTGACTTTGAAAATAAAATTGAACAACTTTGGTTCTTTGTTCTGTGTTGAGTCTTTCCATCATAAATTTCCCAAGTTTTTCAAAGTTAATTCTGAACAAAAAAAAAGAAAAAAATTACGTAGAACAAAAATGTATTCGCTAATTAAATCATAACGTTACTTCTATTATATGCATCACCCACCCTAATCTAGAATGTGATTTAAGGCAGAGGTGGGCGCAGACGGCTCGCTGGAGTCGAACGACTCTCCATAAGCTGGGTGAGAGTAAGTAAAAAAGGTATGTTTTGAAGTAAGACGGAACGATGTTTCAAGTAGAACAGGTTGTCCTACCGATTATTGCCCAATAATTTATTCAATCAATTTAGAATTAGTTTTATAAAATATTTATTGTTTAAAAAATATCTTTTACAATATGGAGAGATGCACCAAAAAACATTATAATAATAACAATAATAACAACAATAATGATGATAGTGGTGATAGTCGGTAACAAATTACCAACCCTCCCCCCACTCAGCTTTATCATTGGCATCTTTTTTGTATCCAGTGTCATCAAATTCCCCTGACACTATACCCCCTACTAAGAAAAAATAATTAAATCAAGTAAATAATTGTTTATTAGTTCACCGATATGAATAGTTTATGCAAATTATTCGGAATTTCCTAAAATCTAAACTAAAGCTAAATCATCAACAAATTTACAAGCGGTAAATGTAAAAGATCAAAAGATTTATATTTTATAATTTATATTACATTTATATTTTATTCATACCCAAATATATTAAAAAGGTACATTTTATGCTCCAAATTACCAGCCCAAAATTCCAGAGTATGTATTGTATGTATTGTATACTTTGAATAATAGTGACCATAAAAAATAGTTTGTATTATAATATTTTTTTCAGAAAATGTTTTAAATAAAAAAAGAAAATAATAATAATTGGTAGGATACCCTATATTTACTCTATCTCTCTTCCTACCTCTCACTCAGAGCTGAGTGCCCACTAAGATTTGCCCACCTATGATTTAAGGTATCAAAAGGTTAGGGAACACCTGATGTATTTATAGTCTGTGAAGGAATATTCATTCGAATCACCTATATATTTATGTTTGATTTCATAAAAATGTTTGTAAACAAAAATTTATGAGATGTGATTTGAAATGAGAAGGACATGATGTATATTTTTGAGAGGCCAAGGTTATCAAGTATATTACTTTAATTTTTTTTAAAAATATTTTTAACATATTGTAAAATTCAAAGACAACACAATTGTTTAAACTATAATTTAATAATTTACTACAACGAATTTAATACTTTTTTTTGTACAAGGAATTCATCACACAAAAAATTTCTATAATTTTGTTTTTTTCTGATGCATAACAACTAAGAGAGGTAGAGGTTGTTCATTGAATTTTGATCCTTCTATGCGAGAAGTGGAGTATTTTAACTAACAAGAAAATAAGACATGCAAGGAAAATAAACTAGCACATAGCACCGCCTTCGCACGTGTTTTATTGTCATTGTAAGACTAAAAACCTCCCTATAATTTCCCACCGCTGTCACTAATTGAAATATTTAACGTTCCCATCGCTCATGTTACTTCAAATATTTGTCAACACTTCTACCAAATTTCTATTTCAGCAAATATTTTCAAATTTTATAACTCGTAGCGAGAAATATAAATACATACCAGTTTTCAAATGTAATCATTTTACTTTTTAACAAAAAAAAAAATTCATCAAAATCAGTCCAGTAGTTTTTGCGTGATGATCGAACAAAGAAACTCATACAAAATATTTTATGTAAAAAATATCGATTATTCTTTCGTTGCACATAAAAGTTTGCCATTTTTTTAAGCCCCGCCCTCAAGGTCATTATCAATATCCTTTTTTTTTGTAAATCAGTCAATATACTATGAAACTGGTTAAAATAGTAGAAGGATCAAGAATCACTGCACCATCTCTATATATGAGATGTTATCTAATGAATTAATCAATTAATTCTACGCACATTTATTTTATATGCGTAAGAAATATTGTTTGTAATTTGTTTTAAATATTTTTGTACGCAATTTAAAAAAAAAGAGGCTAAAAATAAAATTTGATTAATTTCTATAGGATATGGGAGTCAGTGATATGTTGCGCGTTGCTAATTTGGTGCATGTCTCACAATAATATTAAACAAATTTTGTCTTTTATATGATCTGACTGAGGTATTCAATTTTGAATATGGTTTAATTTTATTAAATCACTTAGTACTTTTATTAATTCAAAATTTAATACCTAAATATCAAGGTTAGCTTCGATCAACACCCTCACCTTATTGACAATAACAACACCGCACCGGTCATAAAACGATACCGCCAATAAATGGGTTGGGTTCATCACACATTTAATCCCTTAATTGGTCAGTCAACTCAAATAATCTTTCAGGTACTACGTCAATCAGATCATATAAAAGGCAAAACTGTTTTAATATTATTGTGAGACACGCACCAAATTAGCAACGGGCAACATATCTCTAACTCCATATCCCAGAGATAGTTACAATTAGCTAATTCATACTGATGATGACTACATTGTAGTCGGAATACGTATTTTTAAAAAACAAATAATTGGTCTAGGCAAAATTTGAAATTTAATTTCAAAAAACCTAGAGTTCTCTTTGATTTTCTTAATAATCTTTATACTAATTAAGTTAATAAATCTAGATTAGATCTGTAATTACAATATTTTTCCTGCTGGCTGCTTAATAATTTATAGTCTTTTAAATATTATTTTAATTATTATTTATGTAGAATAATAATCTATCATTTATACCGATCGCGTCTATTAAATGCAAATTAATAAAGTTTTTTTTTTTATGTTTTTGTTTTATTATTAAAACAATGTAAATATAAGTTTCATAAAGTATTTTTTTTTAAAGAGTTTAAAAAAAATTAAAAGTAAAATACTAGGTAAAATAAAAAATATACTTGTATTTTCTATCATATTGATCATATTATAGACAGAGAATTCATAAAATATTAAAGGTGGGATTATATATAATTTATATTTTTGTATTGAATGATTCGTTACTTGACAAAAATTAGAATTATAAAAATAAAACACATATTTGAAATTTTCATAAAATCACTTTATTTGACTAGTTTCTTCTGAAGAAGGATTTTCATTTTATTTGATCTGTTCAGCCGTTTAAAGATCATAATTATATCCTGACGAAATTGAGATTAATAAATATTAGTAATATAACCTACAATCAGTCGAAATTAATGGTATTAAGTTGAAAATTTCTATAGACCTTTTTTTGATTACTGGCCCTCATTCTAAACACTGGGTCAAGACACTGTCAGATAATCACCGTCGTTGTGTCCGCAACGTAAGATATTCAAAGAGAAAGTTGGCGAAAATCGTTTTCGTGTGTGCGCTTCAATCTCGTTCGCTATACGTCAAATCATGTTTAAAGTTATTATAAAACTTGTAGAATATAAAATTCTCTATAATTTAAGACCTGTTCATTTTTTTAAATCACTAACCGTTTTTGAGATATAGTGCAGATAATAGGATTGTATTAAAATGCTTATGGAAGTCACTCCATTGTTAGATGTGGCCCACAACATGTGCGCGGTCTTTTGACGATTTGACAAAAAATTTTTGTGAATTTTTTATCTTTTTAATTAAGATATTTACAAAACTCTTGTCAGACTTTTTTTTTTTAAATTTTATCGTAATGTACGAGATTTAATTTATAAAAGTAGAAGTTTTTTACTATTTAATCTATAAAAGGTGGAGCAACATTATCAAAAATGTATGCGTTCATTCAACATTTACTATTCTCAACATGTTAAAATTCCAATTTTTAATGATTAATTACAATGAGGTCAGGTTTTTTTCAAAAATTTATTTTATACGTGTGAGTTAGCAATTAATAACATTAATTGCTAAAATTCAGATTCTTATCTATACATTGCCGATTTTACCAATACATTGTGTCCGATCAACCTTAAAATTTAAAAAACTCCCTGTTTTAATTAAGTTTATATTTTAATTAAGAACCAATCAGAAAGTGATTGTGTGTAAATATTTTTATTAAAAAAAGAGAAAAAAAATCAACAACAAAATATTTACCCATACAACAAGTAAATAATAAATTGCGGCAAGTATTTTTTGTGTGTGTATATATTAACGCTGTGCGCCATGTCTATTTACACGCTAACGTACGCCTATATACATTCAAAAATTATTTACACCTTAAAACTGATTCTGATATTAAATTTAAATTGTTAGGTCATAATTGACGGCGCAGGAAACCTGTACAATAGGCAACAAACGTAGCACCTATTTTTCAAAATTTTATAGTTGATTTGTCTCTTATTTTTCATTCGGTTTTTGGGAAAATATTTCGAATCAAAGAATGTTTATCAATGCTCAGACATATTACATAAATTTCAAATTAAGTAAACGCTAGTCACTTCTATTGATATAATATAACTGAAATGCAACCATAGTAACAATGGATGTATAAAACCATAGACTTTCGGTTTTTCCAGGGTGAACTAGCCAATCGGTTGTGAGCTGACCAATTACGCTCTAGTTACTTAGTGTGTACATTATATTTCTTTTTTCACATATTATATTTTTATTTGTACGGGAAATACCTCATTCGAAATGTTAGTTATAAATTAATTATTTTTGTTGAATCACAAGTTATCGTGTAAACAGATAAACAACATCAAACATATTAATTATATATTTATATATATACAGCTTGTATTTTAAAATACACCCAATCTGGAAACAATGTATAGTGTATCTATCACTGTCTATATGTAGTGTACTATGATATGGTGTACTTTGTCTCACACTTAAACTGCCATTAAAATCAGTATTGTATAACATATAACTATTATACTTATCACTCTCTAACTACAATCATTTGTATATAGTTGCATCTTACTCGTGCATGTAAACATCGTTGTTATTGTCTGTCGTTCGGCGTGTGAGTTTGTCTACATGTATATGTAACAAAGATACCTTATCATAGTCACTACATATAGATAGATTACAGAGGCTACCCTGGACAGGTTCCACTTCGACCATAAGGTCCATTGTGATACCTAAGGATGTGAGTGGAGTGGAAGGAATTTTTGTGCATAGACTAGGAATTGGTAGGATATGCAGCTGCAGCCGAATGTGATAGGAACTATGCCGATATTTTTCTGGACTTCGTGAAGGAAACTGCAGAAAACTTTCTCAAGCATAGCCGGTTACTTTGTTCTTGTCCATATGCCGGCAGTTTAGTCAATTAACAGCCCCCCGTTTTTTTCTTAATAATTGACAAACCGGGATTCGAACCCATAACCACCCAGTTTCCAAGTAGGCATACTGCTCAGACATAACGCCTTAGACCGCTCGGCCACTTGGACTGGTGACAGCGATAGATACAGTATACATAGTGTTTTCAGATTGGGTGTATTTTAAAATACAATCAGTATATATTTCTGTTGCGCCGTACACACAAACATTCATCCAATTAATTATTATTTTTTAATTGACGTCATTTGCGACCCTGTTCAAGTATACTGGCCTCAACTCTCCACAGAGAACGCAATGTGATTTTTGTTTGTACACACAACATACAACAAACAGATATATATATATATATATATATATATATATATATATATATATATATATATATATATATATATATATATATATATATATATATATAAACCAGTTGGTCCATATAAAATTTACCCAGATTTTATTTATTCTAAGTTGTTTTTGTTTTTAATTATGTAACTTGAACTGAACTGTCTGCGTATTTAAATAAATTTAGAAAAAAAACAACACAAACAAATAAACAACATCTTGTGCAATCATATAGTTAAATCATATACAATCAAAAGAAGTGAAAAATAACAACTAACTGAGCTATAATTGCTTAAATGCCCGGTATATACTGAATTTATGAAAAAAAGTTTGAAACAAAAGTTGTTTATTTTTTAAAAAAAGAACATTTTTTGTTTTTCAATTTTTATTCTATCTCTCACGGTTTCAAAGATAGGCAGTTTTGCCCATTGTGTCCAAATATGGTCTGATTTAACCCATTCACAAACTTGACTTTACTCATTAGCTCTGAACACACATACAAAATTTCAACTTGCTATCTCTTTTCGTTTTTGAGTTATCGTGTTTACGGAAGGACGGACAACTTTGCGGAAATGGACTAATTATGTCATTTTATGAACATTTTATTTTATGTCTGTCACACTGCTTATGTGACAGACATACTTCTGTCTGTTTCGTTTAAGCATATAATGTATCTATATTTTTGACCATTGACTGTATGACACACATTTTTTACTGAATGTTTCCCAAACACTTTACAAGAGAGAAGGGTATAAATTAGTGTTACGTCGAGTACTAAACGAGTACTACATCAGTCGAGTGTTCTTTCAACGATCCGTTACATGCTGAAAATGCACTCTGATCTGATTCTCATAAACCGCCAAAACAAGTATAACTTTGTAGCGGTATCGCTTCTTCATTAAATTATTATTATAATTTTGTTCATCATTTTTATCTGTTGCATTACAACTATAACTTCCCTCTATTATCATGGTTGCTGTGAATGTTAACAACCATGGTAATTTACATATTAAAATAATAACATTTCATAAATCAAATCAATAAAGATCAATTATATCTTTTTCATATATTTATTATTTATTTAAATAATAATAATTTAATATAACAATCATTTACCTTTACAACTTCAAAAACAAATAGTTGTTAGTTCCAAGCAGCCAAGATTGGATAAAATTCATAAGAAACCAGTTTAACAAATTTGTTAAAAACATAGTTAAATACATTAAAAAGTGTCAAACTATAATTCTGTAAAATTTTCGTAAAAGTTGAGTAGTCGCTTTTTACTTTTTCCATATTTTTTAATGATTACAATTCGATTCTAGACGTTTTTTAACGCATTTTATTATCATTAACAAAGAATTTTTTCCTCACTATTTTTCCCGGACTGATATTTCGAAAATGGAACATTTGTTCTCATTTTGGAGGATTCTATCAATTATGAAACACACTGTCTAGTCGATAATTTACCATTGTGGTAAATATGGCAAATTATGAAACACTAACTATATGGCGCACGAATTAAAAGATTTAATTTGTGTTATTTTAATGATAATTTCAATTAGCCACTTAGTCAAAAGTAGGTAGAAATACTTACCTAAGTCTGATGATATTAATACGGAATTGGATTTACCCACCGCTTAATGAATATTTAACAAAAATGTCGGTAATAAAAACAGGTCTGTGTGTAAATGTTTACTTTATATGTTAACTATATTTGAGACAAGCAAATAAGTGGGATTTAAAAAAAAAAAAAAATTTTTTTTGTGATATTCTAGAAATATTTTATTATTGGAAATATTTAACCACTCATAAATATGTCAATCAAGTATAGAAAAATATCAATTTTTTATTTATAGGTTATGAAAAATCATTGATTTATTTATTTAGTAATTATTTATTTGAATATAATTTTGAAGACATATTCACTGAATCAAATTTATTTTTCATATAATATTTAACTGTAGAAGCATAATGGGTTTCTTCGCCGAAAACAAATGAAAATTATGTAAACCTAATGAAAAATTGTTAATTTAACATTTAAATATAATTTTATAGCGTTTAGAAAATTGATTGGCAAGAAAAATCGACATTAAACGTGAATTTATGCAGAAGATCAAATATCTGGCGATATTTCAGTTTAAAACAATCGGACAAATTGTTATACTTGCTCGATTATTTGCAAAAATTGTATTGATAACTGACCTGAGGGCGGGGCCTCAAAAATATTGCTAAATTTTGTGTGCAACGAAAGAATAATCTATTTTTTTAGGTCAAATAATTATTTGTTTCCCAATTCCCTATTTTAAATATATTGACAGATAATTTATTTCCAAAATTTTGTTAATGCAGTTATTTCTATAAAAACTATAAACTATATTCGAGATCTGGAACGACTATAACGTTGGAACGGTAAGAAAACAGCTACAACTTTGAAACAGTTTGGAACAATTTGAACTTCTGATAGTTTTTCTGGAATTGTAAGAAAAATTGACCTTGGGTCTTCTCTCATCATAATTTCGCTATCTCCTATATTTCACTCCAAGCAATTCGGACAAACACACAACATATTTCCGTTTTATAAATAGAAGATTATATTACACACTAATCATGGTTGTTTTTTTTGCCATCAGATGTCGTAACCAAAGTGATCAGTTATCAATAAAATGATTTTGGTACCTAGTGTGGAAATATGCAACCCACAATACACTAATATTTTCTTTGCGTCTAATTGTAAAAACTAAGAAATCGTTGTCGAAATCTCATTTCATTATTTATCTTAGAACATTCAACTTCTAATCTTTCATTTAAGAGTAAAATAGTTCCAATCATATTAGATAGATAGATACTTGTTTGATAGGTACAGAATCCTTAAAACACATCAGGATATATTATACCGTCTGTTTAGTTTACATCTTCGTATCATAGATCCCACGAGTATGAGAGAGTACATATGTACATATACATTAAGCAATGTGTATGAGAAGGAGGTCTTATAGGTTTGATAAACAAGCATATTTTTCAAAATAGTGAATAATATTCATAACGAGTATGAGGGAGTACATATGTATACATTAAGCAATGTGTATCAGAAGGAGGTCTTATAGGTTTGAGTGGTTGGTGACCACTCGAACAGTTATGAAAAATATGCATGTTTATCAAACCTATAAGACCTCCTTCTCATACACATTGCTTAATGTATATGTACATATGTACTCTCTCATACTCGTGGGATCTATGATACGAAGATGTAAATTAAACATAGTATATAGTAAATCTTCGATTCAAATTAATTTCAATCAATAAATAATTCAACTGTATTATTTCAATAGAGAATGTGCTTCTAAAATAATGAAAATTTATGAAGATTGACTTCTCACTAACATTAACACATAATACATACAATATAAGTACTATATATTTATTTCGAGAATATATTCATTATTAAGGTGGTTCTTAAGGCTGTAGATTTATTTAAATTCAGTTTTTGACATCCATTATCAGTCGATAAAATAACTTTAGAAAATTTAGTCTTAGATGACCGGATGAGGAGTAATATCTCATTGCGACCTGAACGACCTATTGTGTTACCTTTATCAAGTGTATAGGTCGATAAGGTTCTCAGCTACACTGATAGAAGGAATTTTGGGACCAAGTAAAATATGTTTTCTTCAAAATATGATACTTTGAGAAAGAAATCCTTGTTTTCATTCAAGAATTTGTTTACTTGAAGGTACTTATTCATGATAATGTATAATAAATCGAAAATAAAAAGGACAACTACCTTAATGTTACCAATAGATTAATTATTTATTTAATGCATAAAATTTAGTATTGTATATTTATAGAGTAAAGGTGGTAAATAATATCAGTAATATTATATTAATATCACTATTTTATTAATCTGTGTTGCCAATATTTTGCCGAACGAAGAACAGACTTGGCATAAATGTAGGTTCGAAGAAGAGCTTGTAGCGGTATCGCTTCTTCATTATTAAATTATTATAATAATATTGTTTATCATTTTTATCTGTTGCTTAACAACTATAACTTCCTCCTATTATCACGGTTGCTTTGAATGTTAACAACTATGATAATTTACATATAAATATATATAATATGTCATAAATCAATTCAATAAAGATTAATTATATCTTTAACATATATTTATTATTTATTTAAATAATAATAATTTATTATATCAATCATTTACCTCTACAAGCTCATTCAATAACTTGTTTTTGTGAACGATTTGCACTTTTTGGGCAAAAGAAAAATGTAGCTACCTTTGTCAAATTTTATAGTCCCTTGATATATATGTAGCCAGTTTGGCAAGAAAGAGCCCCACCTGACAACTCTATGTTCGATGGTATCTAAAAAGATGTTTACGCGTGAAAGATAAAGAAGATATTTTGTAGTCTATAATATTTAAAAGTTAAATCAGTTTATATAGGGTGGCCCAAAAATCATCACATCCTTTGTTTTGATTATAGCTTCTAAACTGATAGTTTTTTCCAGCTTTTTTTCCAGATAATTGAAGATCAACTCAAACAACGTACAATAATCTGCAAAAGTCTTGATAAATTCACGAAATAACTCAATTATTTCTCAAATTCAATTATTGTAACAATTCGTGGCAATTTGCAAGGCAAAATTCCTTTTTACCAAAAAAACAATTCTGCAATTGGCGGCTCGATTCGAAAAAAAGGGGCAATGAAAAATAATTTACTGTGATTAAGGGGGATTTTGTTCAGCCAATTGTCGCCGAAAGTCGCGCTGCAATTATTGAATTGTTGTTTTGAGCATATAGACTATATCAGCACGTTCTTGTGGAGTATTATTGTTTATTTTGAGTTGATCTTCAACAATCTGAAAAAAGCAGAAAAATAAAGGCTTAGTTTAGAAGTTATAAGACCAGTCCAAGTGGCCGAGTGGGTTTAAGGCGTTACGTCTGCGCAGTATGCCTACTTGTAAACTGGAAGGTTATGGGTTCGAATCCCGACATCGGCAGTTTGCCAATTATTAAGAATAAAAAGGGGCGGTTAATTGATTAAACTGTCGGCGTATGGACAAGAACGAAGTAACCGGCTATGCTTGAGAAGGTTTTCTGCAGTTTCCTTCACGAACTCCATCATAGTCCGCTGCAGCCGCATATCCTACCAATTCCTAGTCTATACATAAAAATTCCTTCCACTCCACTCACATCCTTAGGTATCACAATGGACCTTATGGTAGAAGTTTAGCCCGTCCAAGGCAGCCTCTACAATCTGTCTGTCTGTCTATAAGTTATAATCAAAACAAATGGGTTGATGACTTTTGAAGCACATTGTATTATATAATCTACATGGTTTCTAATACCCAGTTTACCTGTATCGTAAAACGTTTTAGCGTTCTCAACAAATACACAGACACTAACTAACATAATATATTAAATAACAGTTAACTAAGTAATGCAATATAATAGATTGTTTCGTTATCAACACAATAATATAAATAAAATATTATTTGCTTAATCAAATATGACCTTGATTTAAAATGATTGTATTGATTATTTTAAATTATTACAATATAATATGTCTTGTAATAATAATACTATAACATAACTAGATTTATTCACTTCAAATTATATATGTAATATATAATTCTTTTTAATATCCTCAGTTCGATATTAATTATTATCTCAAAAACTATATACTAGGCAGTTGAAAGTATGTATGTAAAATTGTAAACCATTTAGATTGTTAACAGACTTTTAGACAAGGACATTAATCCATAAAGTTCAGAATAATGTCAGACATAACACTTAAGAATAACACCTATGGGGATTGGTTCATTTGAAATAAATCAATAAAAACGTTAAAAAATATACCAAGATCGAAATTTTTTCCGAGTTTTTCCATATATACCTCGAAATGTAATCAAATTTCGAAAAAAATGTATTAATTTAAAATTGGATAACAGAAAATTTTTTATAAAAAAACTCTTGGAACAATTTTTTTAGTTTTAGTATAACTTCTAACGCGCGTACTAAGTACACTCAATACACATTATAATATGTAATATTATATATATATATATATATATATATATATATATATATATATATATATATATATATATATATATATATATATATATTTGTATATATAAATATATATATATATATATATATATATATATATTTGTATATATAAATATATATATATATATATATTTATATATATATATTTGTATATATAAATATATATATATATATATATATATATATTACATAAAATAACACGCTCAAAAAAATTTATTTTTCGGTTATCTTCCCGCTTCATAATAGTACACTATATATTGTAGTACAAATGTTTTTATACTTGGTGTAACCCTTTATGGACAACTTTTTTGTCCAAAAGAACCCTGCACAAATCTTATGGATATTGGATCCCGGTCAAATTAGCTAAAAATTTAATATGATATTCTACAAGTCATTCTGATGAAAAGTCCGCATGGGCACAATGCCCAAAAACGCATAGCTTTCGAGTATTTACATACAGCTTCATCGAATTCATCAAAAAAGACAGAATATTGTTTTAAAATTTCAAATTCACCCCTATACCTAGATCAGTTTTTGTATTATAAATACTTATTTCGACTACAAGGTAGTTATCATCAGTATAAATTAGCTAATCGTAATTTACTCTCTTTGACAATTAGAAATAGATAGAAAATCGAAATCAATAGACAAAAATCGAAATAAATAAAAAAAATTAAACAAAATAAATTAAAATATAATAAATTTTATTGAAATTACTCTTGTCAAAATTTCTTTCATTCAAGTTTACTCTTCTTAACCTCATTCTTATTAAAATTACTCTTATATTGTCTCAGGATATGTTATTCGTTGCTAATTTGGTGACAGTTTCACGGATTTGATAATCTAATATTTAGAATGTTGTTTGTTTAACCAAAGACTATATATAATCATCTCATATAGCCATATTCTGAATGATTTTACAAGCAGAACAATGTACAAATTGTAGATATTACACTATGTAATGCTTGTACATTCATTCAGAATATGACTATATGCGATGAACATATATAGTCTTCGAATGTCTGAAATTATTAATAAATAGAAAATATTTGTAAATTAATAAATTGGAAGAGATCTGACGTCCTGCAGTTTTTGAGGGATGATCAGATATTAATTAACAACCTGCCATATAAATAGGGAATATGCATGAAAATTTTTTTTCACATTTATTTTCAGAATATGAAAATACTGTTAATACTGTAATAATATTTAAAAACGAAATTAAAATCCGACAAATATCAAGGATGCTATAAGCTTTTAAAGATTATTATCTGTCTCTTTCTTGCAAAAATACTAAAAACGGAGTTTTACGTGTATTTGAAATGGTGAAAGTGTAATATGACGTCACATAACATATCAAGAGGGCTATCACCCTCTTTGTCTAATCGGGAATTTCAATCATTCATATCTCGCTTATTTTTAAAGTTATTTAAAAAGTAATTTTACCTTGACATTTTTCAAGTAAACATGCTTCAATTCAAGTGAAAAAAAATTTTCATGCATATTCCCTATTGACAACCTGCGCATAGTAGCCGGGTTACAGATTTTAATTAAATTATTTTTTAACAATTGACAAGTCCTTAACAAATCCTAAATTTGTAAGGATGCAATATTTATTTTTTTATTTTATTTTATTTATTTATTTATTATAATCCTCTATCCTCAGCCATCCTATCTATGGTTTTTTGTGGTTTCCCATAGATTGCTAAGATATATGTCGGGATGTTGATGCAATCAAAGTCGGCCATAACTGCACTACCTTCCCGTTCATCTCGACGCCCATTTCCTTTTAATTATCCTGTACGATCTCTGTATTGTCGAAAAGGATTAATAAATTTATTATTATTATTAAACTTTTTCATATATTATCCTGAGAAAATCCAACGTTAGTCTTGATCAAGATGACCATAAAAAAAATTAAAATTACTTTTTCATACAAGTAATAACTATCCTGAAAGGAAGGACCTTCTGTTACATTCAGTAATTTTTTTATTTGTGAGATGATGTTGGAAAACAAAGTTACATTACATCATAAGGTTATTGTACTATGGACCACAAAAATAGCGCTCCTTTTTCAAAACTTTATATATGAATTGTGTCTAATTCAATCGGTTTTCGAGAAAATTTTTCGAATAAAAATTCTTAGTATATTTATAATGAATAACATTTACCTGAAGAATTTTTTCGAAAACCGAATGAGTAAGTCACAAATCAAATATAAAGTTTTAAAAAAATGTGTGCTACTTTTGCGGTCATGTGTACATAATTTTCCATTAACCTGTACTTGAAGGATTATTGAGTTGTCGGTCGTTTTGTCTGAGACATCTTTCATTTTATTTGTAATTGATAGCTCTCACATTTAAAATACCACATGGGGTAATCAATTAAACAAAAATTACGTCATTTTATTAATAATCTTGCATAAATAATTAGATAGACAGATAGATAGATACATCTCGGGGTCTAAAAAGTATTGCACTTCGACCTTATGGTCCATTATGCTCCCCCTTCTACTTCAGTCTGACGAGATTCGCTTCTCCCAAATGTTGACAATAGCCAAGAGCTTACTTATCAGGTCTTCCTAAAGGTTCGTATATTCGGGGTGAGATGCACCGAATATCCTGTATCTACTATAACCTAGAGGTTCACAGTCGAAGATAATGAGGCTGGATGTTTCTTTCCCCTCGCCACACAATCTGCACACAATGGACCGGTTATGGCTTCACATTGTCTGCAGATGCTTCCGCAGGGTAAATGCCCGGTAATGAACCCGGTAACCCTCCACAGTTGCATCCTGTTCCAAGGGATGTTCCAAGGTACCCCTTAAAAAATCGCTAAAATTAGTGGAAAATTTAATGTCTCCGATTTTGATAAAAACTTCGTTTTAAGCTAATTTGGACCTAGCGAAAACGCTGGCGTTGGTTAAAATACGATACGATTAACGGTTTTCAAAGTATCAGACCCATAGTGCTAGAATTCCAAACTGTATGAATTGAGAAGCGAAAATTTTGAAATGTGTTGGTCGGACGTTAAAATGAACCTAATTTTCGTACTGTTTGGGTCAAAATGAGCCTAGAAAATGATTATTATTAAAATCGAGAACAAAAATTTTCTTCACTTTTTTCATATTTTTTCCAAGGGGTACCCCTTAAAAAAATCGCAAAAATTGCGAGAAATTTTTAATATCCCCGATTTTGATAAAAACTTTGTTCAAAGCTAATTTGGACCTAGCGAAACCGATGGCGTTGTTTAAAATACCACACGATTAACGGTTTTCAAGATATCATCAGACTCATGGTGAAAAAATTCAAAACTGTATGAGTTGAGAAGCGAAAATTTTGAAATGTGTTGATCGGACGTTAAAATGAATCTAATTTTCGTGCCGTTTGGGTCAAAATTACCCTAGAAAATGATTTTTTATTAAAATCGATAACTTAATTTGTCATTACTCTAATTTTGTCTAAGGTCTTAAATAATTATGATACAAAATTTTCAAAAAATTAAATATCTTGGACTCGCATGTAATCTCTAAACTTGTTTGTGAAGCATTTTGATTATATGACATTTTTGTTGATGTCCTATTAAGAGATCTGCGTCACACAAAAATATGAAATTGATGGTGTTAGTGAGATTCTATTGTCTCATTTTTTGTTTTTTCTTTAAATACATTTGAAAAATAATTATTTAAATAAATATAATGTATTAAAAACAATTTATGTTAAGGATTATACACTTCTTAGTAATACAATCTTTTCAAAGCGCTAATAGTACTGAAATCATTTTATATACATATATGTGCATAAATATCACTTACTTCTTCCATCACGTCTAAAACGGCATATACATGTCTCAATTATAAAGTTATGCAGATTAGGTAGAGCTTAATTATTTCGAAAAGAACAGCAGAACTTTTTGTTTTCATTTTGATAAGTTTTATAACAGTTTTATCATCAAAGTTTTACTAAACAGCCCCTAATTTCATAAATACTGCTCGCCTGTGACATGTTCCATTGTGATGAGTACAAATAGCAGGTACGTATGATATAAGTTTCAAAGAGAGAGTACGCAAACACAATGTAGTCAGAGGAAATACAGAAACTGAACTTTATAGGCAGAGATAGGGTATCGATCAGTGATTAATTCAAGTCGCAACACAAAGTGATAGAGAATTTGTTCGTAATTCGGTACAAGAAACATTAAGACCGGATGATTCTGTGATATTAAATATAAATAAATTATAAATACCCTTATAAGTTTCTTCATCCAAATAACGTTTGGACATCGACATATAACCAGTATCGATTAGACCATAATAATTAACTCCACCATTATTATGATGGTTATATGATGATAGCGTTGGACACTGTTGCGTTTGAACTATATAATTCATTTTATATATTATAATGTTGATTGTGTTTCAAACAAATCTTTCTTTTACACGAAACAAAATAAAATTACAAAATAAGAAATTCAATGCACTTTAAAAAACCCAAACAAAAACAACACTTTGGTTTTTTTTTGGTTTTGGTCTATTTATATAATAATAAATACCAAAAGTATTTCTCCTTGTATAAAACAATTTGATAAAACACTAATTTCAAATTAAGTTCCACAATTATCATGTCTTTTATAAAAACACTACTTGAAGCAACAGTAAAACTGTTGTTTATATTTAACACTTTTAAAAAACGAATTTAAATTAAATAAATAAATCGGGTATTAAAAAGAAAAAATAATATTTAACACAAAATTTGGATTTGTTTTTTAGTGGCACAATAATTAATAATTTCTAATAATGCAAAAATTAATTAATTTATACGTAAATGTTTCTCGACAATGTCCGCCCGTCTGTTTACCCGCAACCGTTTCAATGAAAATGATTAAAAAATTTAGTTTTTTTTTTTTTTTTTGGTTAGAGTACATAAATTTAATAAGTTGTTATCAGGATGCAAAAGCAAAGTTAAATAATTATAAATTATATTTGTGTGTGTGTGTGTGTAGGTATTATGTACACTCCCATTCAGTAAAATTGAACCAATAAGACACATTCTAAACATTTTTATATATTTATATATTTACATACTGTATTTACATACAGCAACACATTTTCACAATTTTCTCAACTGGTTCAATTTTTATGAACGGGAGTGTATGTGTGTGTGTTATTTTCAAAGTCAATCTGGGAATACATTGTTTTAAAATTTAATTAGAATTACAAAAAAATAAAATAAAAATTGAAAAATAAATATAAAATTAAGAAAATAAAATACTATATGGCAAATATTTTATAATATGCCTGGTCCAAATGTTATTATGAATGATTTACTTTTTTATCTATATGAAATTTCTCTAGTCTATATAGTATACGCTTGTTCTGTCATACTTGTGTCTTCGTAGGCGTTCTGGAGGTAGATATTGGGTAAGTTTGTCAGGTGTAGGGTACTTGCCAAGTTTATTTCTTTGTATATTAAATGTTATAAAATCAGATCACTTGCTAAGTAAAATATCAAATACCCGGCATCTGAGAAACTTACCCAATAAATATATATACCAATCATGTTCTCACTTTTGTTAAAAAACTTGATCCGATGCAAAAACTTTAAAAAACTTTTTTAAAAATCGTCTTTAATTGCTCCTGTAAAACAAAGTACGGTTGGTGTCCATGCTTATACTTGTACCGACGCACTACCATACTATATGATATAATTGATTAGTGAAATTTTGACCAATACTTATATTAAATAAATTGACTAATGTAAAGAATTTATGGAAATCCCGTAGCCAGTTCCTTTTGTTTGGTAAAGTCATAAATCAATTTACCCTGACACATATGAATTCATATTCGAAACAAAACTTTCTGTTTGATATCGGATTTTGCTTAACAAAACCCACTCAATCCAAATATTTTGTGAAACTAATTGCTTTTTTTTGTAAACTAGCTAACTATTTATATCTATTGTATGGTTGGCTTTCGATGCGGCCAGTGACTAGCGGTTGCTTAATTTGACATTTAAGTAAAATATGTCTGAGCATTGATAACATTCTTTGACATCAAATGCTTCTTATGAAAAATCACACATTTTTTGAAATTGTATGGAACAGACATTTTATATACAAAAAAATAAAAAATTTTAGTTAAACAAAGATAATGATTGTAAACAAATTAACCTTGTAGATAGAGACTGATATTTGTATGTTGATGAAACATCATCATCACATCTTTTGACTTTACATTACATTACTTTACACTAAACAATAATTATCACTTTTACGTTTATTGACATTAAAAATATTGTATCATTATCATATCATATATAATTAAAAGCATATTAAAACCTATTACTACCATTTTGTAAGTATATACAGGCTGTTTTCAAAAGCATTTCTAATAGAGAATCAATGTTAAATAAATAAATAAAATATTAACTATAAAACTATACAATACACATACATACAAATACCTGGATGGTGTATACTGTATGCGTATAGTGTTTGTTTATCATTTAAGAGTGGGGAGATTTTGTGATGTACATACTAAAGTTAAGAAGTCAATGAACATATTTAACCTATTCTCATTACATGTTTCTGCAGTACTGACTCACTTAGCACAGTAATCACACAGCCAGGCAGCATGTCAACAACACACACACTACAGAGTACCCCTACTATTTTTATGTCTTTATGAAGCAATGTGTAGTTATTATAGTAATAAATAACAAACACACACGCACGGTATACAATATACCGTGTGTGTTGGACAGCTTTTCCTATAGGGAATCAATGTTAAATATTATTTACTATAATAACTAATGCTTAATACAGATATAAAAATAGTGGAGGTACTCTGTGGTGTATGGGATGTGTTGTGTACATAAAGCTGGCTGCTGTCTAAAGTCGTCAGTACTACATAAACATCTAAGTAGAGTGCGTTAAATTACCTGATCACCTATAAGAATTATTTTATAAATTTTACTATTTATAAAATATATATTCTATACATTACTATTATAAAATCGATAGTATTGACGTCATTGAGGGCTCGCCTGACACATTTTTTATAAAAAATAATATATATTTATACACAATTAATACTAATTTATCATTTTATCATATCCAATTACTACATTAGTAATAATAACGATTAATAAATAGTGTTATACTTCTTATGCCAAAACAACAATATGAGAATCATATCGCAAATGATTGATTATATTTTAATATAAAAAAAAAAGATTATATTAATTGATAGATTAAAACATTTTATTATAAGAAATCTTTACAAGGTTTATAATAGCCTGTACAATTGTATCCTAGCGATGATGATCCTCGATTATTTCTACCAAAAACTCTAACATCTATAGGTTCGTTTAGACTACACCGTACACTCAGTGTATACACCGAGTGTCTATGTGTGCACACGAGTGTCACTAGTTGTGAGATTTATTGCGACACTATAATTAGCGTCGAATTAGCGGCTGTGTAAACACCTTGTATCCAAGGTTTGATATTTAGGATCAATTTTTAGGTATTTAGTTTAAAAGCTGTTCATTTCCCTGTAGAGAGTAACGTCCGCACTACCAGTCCAAGTGGTCTAAGGCGTTATGTCTGCGTAGTATGCCTTCTTAGAAACTAGGAGGTTATGGGTTCGAATCCCGACATCGGCAGCTTGTCAATTATTAAGAAAAAAAAAAGGCGGCGGTTAATTGACTAAACTGTCGGCGTATGGACAAGAACGAGGTAACCGACTATGTTTGAGAAGGTTTTCTGTAGTTTCCTTCACGAACTACAGATGAATATCGGCATAGTTCCTATCATAATCGGCTGCAGCCGCATATCCTGCCAATTCCTACACAATACAAAAAAAACTCCTTTCACTCCACTAACATCCTTAGCCATCACAATGGACCTTTATGGTCGAAGTGTAGCTCGTCCCGGGCAATCGATTTATCTATCGTTCGCAACTACGTGGTGTTGTTGGATCTAATATTCTATTTTTTACAGTGTACATACACATGGTTAAAAAAGTTAAACACTCATGTTGAATATAATGTGCACTTTTATATTCAGAATAAACAATTAACATCTTTAATAAAAGTATTGACCTTTAAAGATGGATAGAAGATACTCTTCTTCAAATCAAAACTCTTTTCTTTGATTTACAATTTAATTATGCAATAACATGTATTAATCATCAATAAATTGTTGATTGATTTAAAAATAAATAAAAAAAAATCAATTAAAAACTATGACTAAACGACAATCCTGTCAATAATCATTACTATTGATTATTTTGTTTTCATTATGTACAGTTAAATCAAAGTCAATATTTGAACATTACTTATATTTAGTAGACCAGTCCTAATGACCGTGCGGTCTAGGGCGTTAAGTCTGCGCAGTATGCCTACTTTGAAACTGGGAGGTTATCAGTTCGAATCCCGACATCAGCAGTTTGTCAATTATTAAAAAAAAAAAAGAGGCGGTTAATTGATTAAACTGTCGGCGTATGGACAAGAAACTAAGTAACCGGCTATGCTTGGGAAGGTTTTCTGCACTTTCCTTCAGATGAATATCAGCATAGTTAAACACATGTTTTTGGTTCGACTGCGTAGTTTTGATCAAAACAAGGGTTTCTTTATTGAAACAAATATTTTTATACGCTTTTTATTAGTTTCACCTGTATGTATGTATGTATGTATGTATGTAACCGACCCTTTTGGGCTCGATTTTCTCCTACTTTGAACGATCAGATTTAATTCAAATTTTGCACACCTGTCAAAGACCGATGACAATGCAATAATTCGATTAAAATATCCGATTATTCTGATTAGATTCGCCAGGATTCATCAATTTCTTTCCGCATCCTTTGCATGAGAGTAAGAGAGATAGAGCTAGTGCGCGAACTTCAACAAAAAAAAATGAAAAATAATTAATAGTTTAAAAAAACTAAAAAAAACACGCTTTTATAGAAAATCCAACTAAAAAATAGAAAATAAAATTTAATAAATTTGGATTAAGAAAAGTGTAAATAAGAAACAAATGTATATTAATGGAATAACTATTGACACTATGCTTTTTTCCGTTAATATACATTTGTTTCTTATTTACACTTTTCTTAATCCAAATTTATTAAATTTTATTTTCTATTTTTTAGTTCGATTTTCTATAAAAGCGTGTTTTTTTAAACTATTATTTATTTTGAAGAAAATATATTTTCTTGAGGAAAGAAATTCCTTCTATCAGTGTACTTTTTGTATGCGACCTTTCTCACATTTTTGGTTTTGGTGGAATACATATCCTTTTGGTGGAATGTATATACATAAAAACATTCACGTAATTGATCATCCAGCTGCCGGTCTATAAGTTTATTCGAGTTTTTTTTTTGTAAACAAAAATAACAATAAATTAATTGAAACAAAAAAATCACTTGTTTCATAATTTTTTTTTCACTTCTTTTGTTGACCTTAGTTGTGTGCAAAAAAATGTCCTTTTTGTTAATGAGAATTCATGAAATTGTTTAAAATGTTGTGAGTAATATTTTATAGTAATTTGATATCGACAATGGATATCAATTAATCGATTTCTTTACATTAAATACGTATTATAAATATTAAAAACGGTTTTTTTTTTCAATTTCATATTTCATTAAACTTGTCAAAGATAAGAATTAAAAAATGTCTGACTTTGATGGATATAAACTTCAATAATATTGGAGTTGTATAAATACAAATAGATAAATATCGATTAATTATTTGTTTATTATTATTTGTATTGATACGTCTGAACGGAATTTAAATCGGTTTTCACTTGGTGGTCGCGCAAATTGTGCCGGATAATATGTAGGGTATAAAATCGAGCAAATGCAAGTGTATACTTGTATTTACAAATATACAACAAGTGTAAATAACAACTAACTGAATTCATTGCTTAAATATCCGGTATATACCGAGTTTATGATAAAAAGTTCCGAATAAACGTTGTTTATTTTTAAAAAAGGGACATTTTTTATCTTTACATTTCTCACCGTTTCAAAAATGTATATTTCTCTCTATGTCATGGGAAAGCTCGGTCCAATTTTTCCCATTCACGAACATCACCTTACTTTTTAGCTCTAGAACGCGCACACAAAATTTTAGATTGTTATCTCTTTTTGTTTTTGAGTTATCGTTTCTGCGGACAGGTAGCCACGCGGGGGGTAACGGAAATGAACTAATTTGGTCATTTAATGAACATCTATATCAAACTTTCTTTCTACGCTCAATATTTTCAACCGTTACTAAGTCGAGATTACGCTTATAATACCCTTGTTTATATTTTATATATGCCGGGTATAAAAATTATTATTGTGAAGTATTGAAAGATTTTTTAACCATTTGTTGAAATAGGCCACCCGCAATACAACTGATCCCGCTACAATATCTGAATCCTGATCATATAGGTTCAATTTATTTTTTAAAAAAAATACATCATGTATGCATTAATAAGCTCTTGCATTAAACAACTGATGCAATGCACATGAAACTTCCCCCCCCCCTCATATTATATCCCAATTTACCCCATGAAATTAACCCCGAGAATGAAAATTCAACTTTCCATATTTATTATTATCATAATTTTTGTTTCAGTTGAATTAATTAAAAATTTTAATAAATACTGTTTGAAATAAAATTTAATCCCATTTTACAAACTAATACAATTTTATAAATGTCTTTACAAAAGATAAAATTTTGTCTAATTCAAATTTAGTCTTTTTTTTTCCCAAAAATTAAATGATGTTATTTAAAATAAATGTAAATTAAAAAGAAAAAATTGTTATCGAAGTATTTCAATAAATTAATTGATAAAAACATGTATGCTATAGCAGATATTACCGGTTCCTAATTGATATTTGAAATACTTATGATAATAATAAATAACAAATAATAAATAAAACTGTTCACGTGAAGATCACAGGATACTCACAATATTAATTAATTATTACTAGAGTAGTATCTGTTGTTTTTAATACACAAAGTTCATACATACAAAATTGTATGTTATGGCATACATTAATTATAAAATACAATAATGGGGGATTTAAAATGATTCAAAGTTATAAAACTTGATAAAATATATAACATATATCTTAAAATAAAACCTATTTTGACAAAATGGAAACCCGATTTCAAAAATCAAATATTCTATAACAAAAAATGCACTAAAAAGTAAAAAAATAATTGCATATTCGTGTGCCAATTTTAGTTCACCTAAGCAAAAATTTTTAAATGTATATGTACAATTATTGTTATTTTTGGAGGCGGTGTCCAAAAGTTATGTGAATTTCTCTAAGCTGACACCGACTCCAAAAATAACAATAATTGTACATATATATTTAAAAAATTTTGCTTAGGTGAACTAAAATTGGCACAAGAATATGCAAGTATTTTTTTACTTTTTAGTGCATTTTTTGTTATAGAATATTTGATTTTTGAAATCGGGTTTCCATTTTGTCAAAATAGGTTTTATAGACTATAGAATTCAAGAAATATATATAAGCTATAAAAATTTTGTGTTCCATGCATTCGTGTCCGATAAGTAGCTGTACCGACCCATTAACTTTTAAACGACGCGAGAAGTACTTGCAGACGACATTCAAGATTTTCAGATCACTCGAACCCATCTAACATGTAGTATACTAGAGATGATACACTACTCGAAAAAAATAAAAATAAAAAGGAACCCATAACTATAAAGACTAATTCCGGACTACTTAAAAAAAAACATAAATAGATTTTTATTAAATTGTTTTTATTTTATTTTTATAAACATTGAATTTTATTTGCATTTAAGTCATAAAGATTTGACCCCTAAAGTACAACATATTATTATTATTATTATTACTCATTCGATATACAAACAAAACTTATTATTTATTATATATTTTGTAATAAAGTGCGTCTATTTTGCCGCCAACACCATCTGCTTTTCCAAGTGTTTTCTTCCCCACCTTCCCCATAATATATATATATAATGCCCAACTGCAGTATGGTCAAAACTGAATTTTTGCTATAACTCTAGCAAAATTAATTTTCCTTAGTGAATATTATAAAGAATGCGAAGACGGCATTTTTCTTATACAGTCTGTTTTCAAAAGCATTTCTAATAGGGAATCAATGTTAAATAAATAAAATATTGACTATAAAACCATACATACATAAACATACTTACAAACATCTGGTTGCTTGTGGTATGATGTTTGATTGATGTCATTTAAGAGTGGGAATTTAGTGATGCCCACTTAATTTATAATATTATTATTCATTACGTATGTACACACACACACTACAGACTACAGAGTACCCCCACTATTTTTCTTTCTTTATGAAGCATTGTGTAGTTACTATAGTAAATAATATTTAACATTGATTCTCTATTAGCAAGGCTTTCCAAAACAGACGGTATATAACTTCTAAATATAAAAAAAATTTAAATTGTGATAATTGTTCAAATCGGATAAAATCTCCCTTAACTAATCAAAAAAAAAAAGATATTTTGTACTTCGTGACGTCATCAGAAACCATAAAAATTAATTTTGCTCTATCGAAGTCAAATTCTATCCGAATTATAAACATTCAGTTAATAACTGGATGTTTATAATTTTACGCTTTTGACAATAGAACTACAATAGACTGTATACCTTATTGGTGGCGGACAACGGACACACATTTAGTTGACAGAAAAAGCAACAAGCTGGTAGAAAATATTATTATTATTGATGATGATGGTGGTTGGTGGCCACAAGGTCATTCTAAATTTAGTAATAGACGTCGTTTGTATCGAAGTGTTCGCGCTATTTGTGTACATTTTATATTATATGTATTAATATTAGTAGTAAATGTATTAGACCGACAGACAGCTTACACGCTCAAAAACTTACATGTTTGTTGCATGCGTATACTAAAAAGTATTACGTGAAGTATACGTCAGATGGACTAGACACTGATACCAAGAATTTCTGACTCTCATATATAAGGAAGATAATATATATTTGGTATAAGAAAATAAGTATCTTGACATCTATAGTTATGACTTGAGAAAATGATCTTAACTAAAGATAAACTAACTCTTGATTCAAGAATCTCGAAAGTCTTAAACTGAAATGATGATTTCTTTGGAACAAGATGCTAAAATTTCGGACCAAAATAAATATTTGTTTAATCCAAACAAATGAAACTTTTCAAAGAAGTAATGATATACTTCAGTTAAATATATTTCAGTTAAATATATTTACTTCAGTTAAAGAAACTGCATAAACTTTCTCTTCTTGAATTTTTTTATAAGAAAAATACTTTTTTTTTTACAAGAATTTCATTTTCTTGACTTGAAGAATCACAAAAGTATTTGAAAGACTTTCTTAGGCTAAGACTAACGAACTCTATTTAAAAAAAATTTAAACATCGTTCATTTTAGTGTCTTCGCTCCACTAAACACATGTTTTTGGTACGACTGCGTAGTCTGGAATGAAAACAAGGGTTTCTTTATTGAAGCAAATATTTTAAAGAAAATATATTTTCTTGGGAAAAGAAATTCCTTCTATCAGTGTATATACTAATACGTTGCACTAGGTGTTTGATTTGTATAACAATCTAATTACATTTCAAATTTTGCCTCTATTCCTAGAACATTTGTTTGTACTTTATAAATACGTATTTCGACTACAATGTAGTCATCATCAGTATGAATTAGCTAATCGTAACTATCTCTGGGATATAGATTCAGAGATATGTTACTTGTTGCTAATTTGGTGCGTGTCTTATCAAATCAATGTTTTTATTTGCCAGCGCCTGGACTATTTTATTATATTATTAATGTATAGTATATACAAAATTTTACTAGTTATTCACAGCTTTCGACTGTGGGCGTTATGTATCGTTTAACGATGAATTATTAGCGAAAGAAAATTTATTCATTCATATATTTTTCATTTTAACATTCTTTTAGGAAAAAGAATCCAAATTCCAGGTAATCAAAGTCAAATTATTCTTATTTAATAAATAAATAAAACCTTAGCTATCTGATTAGAAAGTTTATAGACACAATCGACTTTGTACGCAGTCTACAAAAGTGTGTGTGTGTGTGTACTTATGTACGCATGTAAGAAGTTATACTTCTTTTTCAATAATTTATTAAAATAAGGTCAACCACTATTAAGACACAAAAGTTTAATAAAATGATATATTAGTGAAAAAGAACAATAGAAAACATTATTAATCTTCTTCCATCAAGATTAGAATTTGAAAGAATGGCATTAAATCCATTATTTACATTAGAATCAGAGTTAGTGAAATTTATCAAGCCCTGCAGGCCAGATTTAACAATACATTTAATATACAAATTTAACAGGTCCATAATAATGATATTATTGATAATATGGCTCCTAATTCTAATATTTTTCTTTTATCAGAAACATGGAGTAATAATGATGAAGACATTCCTGTACCTAATTTCAACTGTATAATCAAATTGAAATATTCTAATGTAAGAGCTGGCGCAGTATAGCTCATTATATTCATATCCCTTTGTATGACAAAAATTCTTTTGAAAAAAATTCGCTAAAATATAAATCCCAATCCCCAAAAACTGCGTAAAAATTAGTATTAGAGATTCAATTTTATAATCACTAAAATAAATATATTAAAAATGATGCAACACAGATTTTTATAAAGTAATTTAATTATTTATAAAGTTATGTAAATACCAAATACATTTAAAAAAATTGTCTCATTTTTACAGTCAATCCTGATGACGATCTATTCGCAAGAAAGATTACCGGATTCATCACCAGACGTTCATCACCCATGAAAACATCCGCAACGGATCCATTATGTGTAGACTGTACGTCGAGGTGGAAGAAACATCGAGCCACACCATGTTTAACTGCGAATCTCTCGGTTACAGCAGATACAAGATATTCGGTGCATCTCCCCCCCCCCCCAATATATGAACCTTCAGAAAAACCTGATAAGCAAGCTCCTGGCCATTACCAAAACAGGGGAGAAGCTAATCTCGCCAGGCTGAAGTAGAAGGGGTAGCACAATGGGTTATAATGTCGAAGAGCAATACTTTTTATACCCCAAGATACATCTATCTATCTATCTACCACTAGCCCTAGCGGTAGAGGTAGATTGTAAAGGCTGCCCTGGACGGGCTACACTTCGACCATAAGGTCCATTGTGATGCCTTAGGATATGAGGATGTGAGTGGAGTGGAAGGAATTTGTGAGTAGACTAGGAATTGGTAGGATATGCGGCTGCAGCCGACCATGATAGAAACAATGCCGATATTCATCTGGAGTTCGTGAAGGAAACTGCAGAAAACCTTCTCAAGCATAGGCGGTTACTTCGTTCTTGTCCATACGCCAACAGTTTAGTCAATCAACCGCCCCTTTTTTTTAAATTTTATAATTGACAAACTGCCGATGTCGGGATTCGAACCCATAACCTCCCAGTTTCCAAATACAGCATACTGCACAGACATGACGTCTTAGACCGCTCGGCTACTTGGCTGAGTCCTAGTGGTAGCTAGATTGCTTTGAGCCCTCAAAGCATAGGCAATCCAGGAGGATGCGTTGACCAATTACGCTACAGTTACTGAGAATTTGTATTGTCCCGGATTTACGGTGGTCTACGATTCGAACCCTAGTGGTTGCATTATCTTTTTGACCTTTTTAATTAATATTATTTCGATTCAATCCTGCCGGAGTCCAAGTAGCCGAGCGGTCTAAGGCGTTATGTCTGCGCAGTATGCATACTTGGAAACTGGGAGGTTATGGGTTCGAATCCCGACATCGGCCATTTTTCAATTATTAAAAAAAAGGGGCGGTTAATCGGCGTATGGACAAGAACGAAGTAACCGGTTATGCTTGAGAAGGTTTTCTGCAGTTTCCTTCACGAACTCCAGATGAATATCGGCATAGTTCCTATCAGAATCAGCTGAAGCCGCATATCCTACCAATTCTTAGTCTACTCACAAATTTCTTCTACTCCACTCACATCCTCACATCCTTAGGCATCACAATGGACCTTATGGTCGAAGTGTAGCCCGTCCAGGGCACCCTTTACATATATTTATCTATACATGTTAATTAATTAATTATACAGATTTCCGACCATATAACTCATTTAATGAAGTCCCATTTAAACGAAGTTTGACTGTATATATAAATAAAATTTATGATATTTATCGGATATATACAATAAAATGATGAAAATGTGCTTAAATACCTTCATTTATTTTGCTATACAAAATGAACCTACTACTATTATTATTTAGTTGACGTCACATATTGATTTAGTAATTAATTTAATCATACCAGCCACCATTTAAAAATAAATTTTCTAAATTTAATAATAGTTATTTAGCTATTTACTATTCCATAAATATTTGCGAATTAAAAAAAAAATATTTCAGATTTCTATAGTGAAATTCATATATGAAGTACCACAATTGTCAATAAAAATAAAAGGTTCAGCGATAATTGAAAACTGCCTTAAAGTGTTACCAAAATGCTGTAAAATTTAGAAAATAAAACAGATGAGAATTTCTGAAAAACAAATTAAACTACGCAATCGAATTCTGATATTTTAAGGAATATACTGTGTTAAATTTTAATCCGGGAAAATTGCATACGCGACAGATCTCCCAAAAATAAGAACAGTTAACAAAAAAGAAGTTTTTTTATAAACTTTAACAACCCTGTATCTCGAAAACGAATTTTGAAAACATCTAAGTTCATATGAAGTTATTTACTTCCTATTGTTCTGAGATCTATCGCCTATTCAATTTTCCAGAAACAAAATTTGAGACCCCTTGTATATAACTAGCATTACACGTTGCGGCTTCACTCGAGAAAATTGTAATTGTAAAGACCTAATAACTGAGCTACATGATATTTCTATCCGTCAAGGACTGATTTTCTATAACATAAGCAAATTAAAATCAATTTTCATATCTCTGATTTGAAACGAAACTGTACTTCCATACAAATCCCCTTTCCCTCGTGTGTCATTCCCTTAAACTAAACATTTTCTCCTTAAATGTAGGTAATATCTTCAATACTAACTTTATATTTGACATGAACTGTAATATCAGTTTTAATTGTGCTTTAAATGTATTTAAGATTTAAAATAAATGTAACAAAAACACACAATCCATTGTTTAAGCCATTTACATAAAATTTTATCTTTAATGTCGTATGATTTTATAATATTTATTTGTTAAGGTTGTTCGGACACATGTATAGGTAATTTCGGCAATGTATAGATAAAAATTTGAATTTTTGATATGTTATTAATTTGCTAACTCATATACGTATAAAATAATTTTTTTGAAAAAAATCTGACGAATGGTTTTCATATAATTAATCATTAAAAATTGGAATTTTAACATGTTGCATACATTTTTGATAATGTTGCTCCACCTTCTATAGATTAAAAAGTAAAAAACTGCTACTTTTATAAATTAAATCTCGTACATTACATTAAAATTTAAACAAAAAAATAGTCTGACGAACAGTTTTGTAAATATCTTAATTAAAAACATAAAAAATTCACAAAAATTTTCGTCAAATCGTCAAAAGACGATTATTTATTATTTTTAGTAATTAAATAATTACATAAATCCGATTACTAGTGATGTTAGATGCTATCTAAATTTAAATAATTAATTTACAGATTTTAAAATTTTTAATTTCTATTAAAAAGAGTGTTTCTGTTTATTATGAAATGTACTGTACTACTATCCAGTCAACCTTAATTTGTAGAAAAATTTAATTCTTTACAAATTTGTCTCTGAATAATTTCTTCGCAAAAGAACGACAGGGAAAGTCAATAGAACAGCCCTTGGAAACCTGACTACTTTGACTCTTGGACTATTGTAAAGTTACTCATGACGTCATATTCCAAAATGGCGGATTTAGTCAGGCTACATTTCAACAATTAGTTACATTTTTCAATAAAAAAAAAGGATTAGTTTCATTCACAAAATAATAACATTTTGAATATTTTATTAACGTAACCCTAGTAACGCATATGTAACTATCACAGTTGAGCCAATTATTGCCACCAGATGTCATAGTTCTAACGAACGAACGCCAAAACTATACATACAATGGAATTAATTGATACATTTTTGATACATGATTAACTGAAACTATGGTTTTCTAAATATACTGGCAAAATTGAGAGCCCCTACCTTCTACGCTCCCGAACCTCTAGAGCCCCGGACTAAAATTTACCTGTAAACTTGTCCAAATAAAGCCCTGAAGTCAATTATTTATTGTCGTCCCAATGTCTACTGCAATTAAATGTATTCAGTAATTTCGTTGTGATAAATCAAAAATTTAATAAATAAATTTGGAGATGACCCAATATTTTAGTTTCAATCGATTTAAAACTAGTAAGTAAACACACATCACGGATTTGAATGTGTGCATCATAGTTCAATAAACTTGACTTGTTTGTTCTAAAACGATTTACTTAATTTAAGTAAAATTTTGTTGTTTTTTTAAATTATAGATAATTTGAATATATAAACAAAAATACAAAATGTTTTGAAAAAAGAGACAATAAATAAAAATATTAGCTTTCATTATTCAATTTATACACTAATAGAAGGAATTTCTTGAACTAAGTAAATATGTTTTCTTCAAAATATGATACTCTGACAAAGAAATCCTTGTTTTCATTTAAGAATTTAGTTTACTTGAATAAGTATCTTCAAGTAAACAAATTCTTGAATGAAAACAAGGATTTCATTTCTCATATTATACTATTTTGAAGAAAACATATTTACTTGGTTCAAGAAATCCCTTCTATCAGTGTATACCGTCTGTTTAGTTTACATCTTCGTATCATAGATCCCACGAGTATGAGAGAGTACATATGTATATACATTAAGTAATGTGTATGAGAAGGAGATCTTATCGGTTTGATAAACAAGCATATTTTTCAAAATAGTGAATAATATTCATAACGAGTATGAGAGAGTACATATGTATACATTAAGCAATGTGTATGAGAAGGAGGTCTTATAGGTTTGAGTGGTTGGTGATCACTCGAACAGTTATGAAAAATATGCTTGTTTATGAAACCTATAAGACCGCCTTCTCATACACATTGCTTAATGTATATGTACTCTCTCATACTTGTGGGATCTATGATACGAAGATGTAAATTTAAACATAGTGTATACCCAGTTACATACTTAACTTTCAATGCATATAGGATTTTTGTTGATTGACCCTAAAAATTATTTTAAAAGTAAAAAGTCCAAATAAATATATATGATTATAAAATATGTTATTATCATCTCGCAATTTTATATCTATCACAAGATTTATTTGTGTCAAGGTTGTCTTTTAAATTTAAAAAAAAAAAAAAAATTATGTACTTAATTAATTAACAAAGAGTTTTATGATAGACATTTGTAACAAATATTTAATCCGGCATTAGCATCACAATATCTAAGTTTGTATCGTGTCCTAATATTTATGATTTTTTATAATAGATGCCTGACATTTTGCTGACTAATATAGTACATATTAGGCTGAGTAAATAGAGTATTGGGTTTTCATGACAATATCGCAGTGCTGCAGTGGCAAAAGTATAAATCCGTCACAGTTTAAAATTACATAACTGTACACATAAGCAATTATGTAAATGTAACTGTACTGAAATCGGTACAAAAACCTCACAGAATTAGATGTATACGAAAGTATCTACATACACAAATTGAGAAAACAGATAATGAATTTAGACAATGGCCCAATTCCAAATTCTGATTTAATAAAATTAAACCATTTTCAAAAAAAAAAAATCGAATAACTGAATATCAAGGTTAGCTTTGATACCCTCACTTTAGTGACAAAAACAACGCCGCATAGTCACAAAAAGATACCGTCAAGAAATAGGTGGGGCTCATCACACACCTAATCCGTTAGTCAGTTAACTCAAATAATCCTCAGGTCATATCATACCCTCAGTCAAATCATATAAAAGACAGAACTTTTTTAATATCATTGTGAGACACGCACCAAATTAGCAACAAGCAACATATCTCTGAATCCATATGACAGAGATAGTTACAATTAGCTAATTCATACTGATGATGACTACATTGTAGTTGAAATACGTATTTATAGAATACAAACAAATGTACTAGTAATTGGGGTAAAATTTGAAATGTAATTTCAAAAAAACCTAGAGTACTCTTTGATTATTTTAATAATCTTTATTGAGATGAAGCTCTAATATGATACGCGTGATCAAAAAAATTAAGGAATTAGGTAACAAATACAATGATCTGAACTATATATACCTTGATATAATCATACATAATAATAATAATAATGTTTTATAATGTTACACGATGATTGCAAGAAAACACGTTGCAAGGCAATGTGCTTCAATTAGTTTTAATTTAATATTATATATTATGTAGTATATAAAGGTGGTTTTTATTTAAGTGTATTTCAAAATCATCATATTAATAGATACTTCTTAATTCTTAAAAAGAAAATTTATTGTTTATTAAGAAAATTTATTATTAAATTTCTATGAAAAAAATTGTGATCATTGCTTTTTTTTTTTATTGTACGATTCTGAGAAATTATATCTAAACAAATATATATATCTGTTTTTTTTTTCGAATTAATTAAATTAAAAATTAAAATGATTTCAAAGAATCTTGTTAAAACCACAACAGAAGGACCGAATATTAAAGGATAATTTAATAAAATTTCTCACGGAGGAGTTACGAAGATAAAGCCAATTTTCTCAGAGTAAGGAATTATAATACATATGAAATTAGGTTACTTCGGCGACATTATTCATTATTATTTCGAACAACAATCTTTGACATCAAATGCTTGATATGAAAAATCATACACATCTAGGTTGGGAATCGAACCCACGATCTCTGGTATTCTAGAACAACGCTCTGCCTTTGAGCTACAAGATGCTATGGTGGTGAAATGCATATGATTTCTCACTATCTTGATGGCCGTTTTATTATTAATTTTTAGTTTAATTTACTATTAACATATTTTTTTACGCTTTTTGGTTATATATTATAACAATAGGAGTGATCAGCGTTTACTTAATTTGACATTTAAGTAATATGTCTGAACATTGATAACATTCTTTTTGACATCAAATGCTTGATATAAAAAATCATACACATCTAGGGATGATATCATTATTACTACATTAAAATTAATTTCTTACAAATTTACTCTTTTTAAATTCTCAATTTTATCAAAATTAAGGGAAATATTACGAAGTTTTTTTCTTTCCCCTACCTTTAAATCCCTCTGTCCCCTTGATCGATTTTCCCCTAACGAATTTTCTGTCTTTCAAATACCAGAAGAACGTAGCATACCAAATTTCATTCGGATTTGACTAAAATTGTGACTTGTAGAGCGATTACAGACACATTTATAAATTCATCTATAAATATATATAGCTTGTTTTTTAAAATACACCCAATCTGGACTACTATATAGTGTATCTATCGCCGTCTATATGTAATGTACTATGATATAGTTTACTTTGTTACACTTATAACTATTATATTATACTTAACACTCTCTAGCTAAAATCATTTATACGAGTATATAGTTGCATCTTACTCGTGCATGTATACATCATCGTTATTGTCCGTCGTCCGTCATGTGAGTGTAATACCATATCATAGCATACTGTGCATAGACAGTGATAGATGCACTACACAATGTTGCTATTGGGTCTATTTTAATTTACGTAGTGTATATATATATAGATGTATATGTCACGGTAAAAGTAGATATTGCGGCAAATGTACACATTTTCCGGTAAATGTGCACATTTGCCTCCTCGTTTGGGTAATGTGCATTCAACTAACATTTACAATTTCAAAAAAGGGAAATGTACATTGAATTCACAATGACCATGTCGTTTTGGTAAATGTGAGCATACAAAATACGAAATCGCAAAATACGAAATAGAGATATCGATATGGGTCGAGTTGGGTTTGGTCGAGTTGGGTTGGGTCTGGTTGGGTTGAGCCGAGTTGGGTTTGGTCGAGTTGGGTTGGGTCTGGTTGGATTGGGTATATATTTTATCATCTAATTTCATCATGTTTTAGCTCTCTCTGTTGGAAATTTGCATATTTTTATCGTAATCGTGCCAAAATTTTCCAACTTTTCTTAAAACATGAAGGTAAGAGTATACATTTACCAAAACGTGAAGGCAAGAGTACACATTTGCCGGGAAATGTACATATTCATTATATTCAGTTCACATATACCTAACTTTTTGGGAAATGTACACATTTTACGGTAAAAGTGTACATTTCCCAAGAGTGTACATTTACTGTAACATATATATAAATATAATATATAAATTTTAATGACAGTCATTTTCGATATATACTAGTTAGGACTTGAACAAGCAGTTGGTACAACCTCAACAGATATATTCTTATTATTTAATTAAAAAAAATATACATAATTATAAAAACAGTGTTCTAATATTTCCTGTAGTAATAGCACTGTAGTGAAAAGTCCGATGTATCCCTTAAACTCGGCCTTGCGCACTACCGTGCTCTAGATATTAGTGATCCTATTAAAAATAAAACATCCTGTATATATCAATATAAGTAAAACGAATTATTTTAAATATCAAATTGTAAATATTTTAGTATATCGTTGCTACCAGCAGTACAAGCTTATAAGCCAGTTCACCATCATAATAAAAGTACATTACATATGTCTATTACACACAAATACAAATATTATATTATTATATACACATAGTGATAGTGAAAATCATTTATATTTATACAGAATGTTTCATTAACATTTAGACAAAATTTAAGAATTCAATTTCTATCGTATTCTATATGTTTCTGGAGAAATGTTTTGAGCCAAAGTCATTAGTATTACTATTGGACTACTCATGACGTCATATTCTACAATGGCGGTTTTAGTCACGCTACATTTCAACAATAAGTTATATTTTTCATAAAAAAAGATGAGCTTCATAAACAAATTAATCTTTGTTTTTCTTGTTTATTTTAGTATCTGTTTAAAATTGGTACAATAAAGGAAAAAGGACTCAACAGAGGAGAAATAAGAGGCAAACCTTGAGTGCGAGAAAGAAAGGAATTACATTTTATATTTGTATTAGGATTTGTATTTTTCAAAAATCGTATCATTTTTTATAATTTTCAACTTGTTCAACGTTCTAGTTATGTATATTGTCTGAATCATTTAAAAAATGAACCTTTGTACTTATTTTTGTAATAATCGAAGTGAAATTTCTTTAGCTTGCTTCCCCCGTGAGCTTATGTGGGTAAGGGTCACACTTTTTAATAAGGTTGATTATTAAAAATTTTGTTGTTGATTTGTACCTTAATCATTCGGGTTTTGGGAAAATTTTTCGACTACAAGCTGTTGGTATATTTATAATAAACACCTTTTTTATCCAGAGAGTTTTTTCAAAAACCGAATGAATGAAAAAACATTTTGTTACTTAATTTTATTTTCACACAGAATGTATATGGACTGTAATACAATTCTACGCATGTTTACGAAACACCCGGTATAAAAAATAATATATTTATAATACATAATAATAATATACTCGTGGTCGTACATAAATGTCTCTACGCTACGCTATGAGACTATGAGACAGATAATTAATATACATTACAATGTTACTAACTAATCAAATCATATATAATTTAGTTCAACGAACTTTAAATAAATAATTTATTGATTATATTCATTTGTAGTCTTAATATAATCAATACATATTACATACATCACCATGTTACTGTTGTTCTATGTACTACTACTGAATTGTGTATACTGTGTATTATTTTAATTATTATTATCATTATATATAGTTGATTCAAAAATAACAACAGATTCTTTAACAATAAGTCTTCGCTGATTCGATAACATTGATGATTTTGTAATGGACTTGCTACTAAATCTGCATATATATACTTTCTTAGTTACCTTTGCACAGTCACTACATTTTTTCGAATTTTTCTAAGGGTATACCTTAAAAAAATCGCAAAAAATCGACAAAAAATTTTTCTTCTGGATTTGAATAAAATTCACTATATAAGGTAAAACTGACCCAAAAAACTTAAAAATCGCATTCATTTACGGATTTGGTCAACGGTTTGTGAGATATCGTCTGAAATTGGGTATAAAATTATAAAAAGAGGACATATCTCGGAAACTATCCGCCAAATCGTCAAACCAAGTGGATTTTTGTATTTTTTGGGGTCATTTTACTTTATAAACGAATTTTCATTCAAATCGAATACCAAAAATTTTTCGTCATTTTTTCGATTTTTTCTAAGGGGTATACTTAAAAAAATCGCAAAAAATCGACAAAAAACTTTTGTTCTCGATTTGAATAAAATTCACTATATAAGGTATAACTGACCCAAAAAACTTAAAAATCGCATTCATTTACGGATTTGGTCAACGGTTTGTGAGATATTGTCTGAAATTGGGTATAAAATTATAAAAAGAGGACATATCTCGGAAACTATCCGCCAAATCGTCAAACCAAGTGGATTTTTGTATTTTTTGGGGTCATTTTACTTTATAAACGAATTTTCATTCAAATCAAAGACCAAAAATTTTTCGTCATTTTTTCGATTTTTTCTAAGGGGTATACCTTAAAAAAATCGCAAAAAATCGACAAAAAATATTTCTTCTCGATTTGAATAAAATTCACTATATAAGGTAAAACTGACCCAAAAAACATAAAAATCGCATTCATTTACGGATTTGGTCAACGGTTTCTAAGATATCGTCTGAAATTGGTTATAAAATTCTAAAAAGAGGACATATCTCGGAAACTATCCGCCAAATCGTCAAACCAAGTGGATTTTTGTATTTTTTGGGGTCATTTTACTTTATAAACGAATTTTCATTCAAATCGAAGACCAAAAATTTTTCGTCATTTTTTCGATTTTTTCTAAGGGGTATACCTTAAAAAAATCGCAAAAAATCGACAAAAAATTTTTCTTCTGGATTTGAATAAAATTCACTATATAAGGTAAAACTGACCCAAAAAACTTAAAAATCGCATTCATTTACGGATTTGGTCAACGGTTTGTGAGATATCGTCTGAAATTGGGTATAAAATTATAAAAAGAGGACATATCTCGGAAACTATCCGCTAAATCGTCAAACCAAGTGGATTTTTGTATTTTTTGGGGTCATTTTACTTTATAAACGAATTTTCATTCAAATCGAAGACCAAAAATTTTTCTTCATAAACGAGTATTTTTTGTATTTAAATTTTTCTTCTATTTCTTCAAAAATGGATATCAGCCCACCTGGCGAGGGATGCACGGTCCGATTTACCCAATACACAAATTTTACCTCACTTTTTAGCTCTAGCACTAAAATTTGTATTGAATATCAGCCCCTGTTTAAAGGAGGTTCGATTGGAACTACTGAATCCAAGCAGTGTTTAAATTCTTTTGATTACCTAATTCTTCGAATAGTTACAAAAGTTCATTATTTTAATTTTATAATAGTATAAACAAACTTGATAATTGTTGATTGATAATTGTTGCTTCTATAACAATTATTTATTATTAAATTATACGTATATTATTTATCATTAAAGCTCTCAAATATAACATTTATAAAATATGTAGATAAGTTTGAATCAACTATATGATATAATACTTATTTGGAATAATATTAAAATAGTATTTATTGAATATTAACTAATCATTAAAAACAATTAAACATTATATTATTATTAACAATATTTTTCTAGAATCATAATTGATGTATTGTAACGCTTTTAAAATAATTCATTTTTATATATGGGGCATTCTACGCCAAATCACCGAGCCATTAAAGCTGTAACGTTGAAATTTGTATCGTCAGATAGCTTTTTAGATTCCTAAGGTACAGAGGCCTAAAGGATACAGAAGGATTGGAGACCATCTCCAATTCTTTCTGTAAAACATAGTACGGTATGCTTAAACTTGGCCCAACACACTACCGTGCCACATGATTTTTGTAAGTATTTCATTTTTTTAGTGGTTACAATTCACAGTTAAACACGTCAACAAATAAACTTTGACCAGACGTTATTTCAGACAAAACAGAGTATTAATTATTAATAATGCAAAGACAATTTAATCAATTTATTTAATTCCTGTATTTTAATAAATTACTGATAACAATTATTTGAATAATTATAAATAACAATAATAATAATAATTAATAATTTAAATATAATTTCGACGTTTTAGTGTATTTAAAATTTGAACTTATACTGTTTTAAATTTTAATTAATATTTAGTTAATTATGAGTTTATTTTACTTCTCTACACGTATAGACGAATACAAACATGACTTGTGTTTTATATTTATACCAAAGTATAAGTATACACTCCCATTCAATATATTTGAACCACTAAGTCACATACTAAGCCTATATGTATAAGATTACATACAGTAATACTTATAATGTTTTAGCTGGTTCATTTTTTATGAACGGGAGTGTACATCGTATGTGTGTCTATTTATAGAAATGGCGTTATATTAAACATGTTTAAGATGAAATTTTAGTAAAACTATTCAGGTATGAAAAAAGTTTATAACAAATTTTGTTTGTCTTTAAAAAAAACATACTTTGTGTTTACACTTTTGATCTATTTCTTGCGGTTTTCAAGATATTTTCCCCTTGAAGACCTTGTAAAACTGAATAACATGATATTCCTACCCGTGAAGGACTGATTTTCTTCATAAGCAAAATATCACTATTCATATCTCTAACTGGAAAAAAACTGTGCTTTTATAAAAATTATCACCCCGTGTTTCCCTTCTTCGAGGATCCATTTTCCAAAAGAAACAAAACTTACTTCCTTACTTTATGTTTTCGAGTAAAAATCGTAATGTAATGTTTTTTAATAATACCTAAGCTTCTGGAAAACCATATGTTGTAGAACTTACACATATTGTGTATATATAAATACAGCATGTATCAATGTCATCGTATAATAAACTAAAGCAGAAAAAAATCTTCCTACACCAAGTACAATATTGTTGTCTTGTCAAATATGTTTTTTAATGACGAATAGGAATACAAGTAAATAGTATACATAATACTGTAATTGGAGTTTGTTTGTTTTTTAATGAAAAGTTTATACATATAGAATGAATATCCCTTCTTCTTTATATATGTAAAATTAGGGATTTGGTCAACAGTTTCTGAGATATCGTCTGAAATTGGGTAAAAAATCCGTAAAAGAAGACATATTTCGGAAACTATCCGTCAAATCGTCAAACCAAGTTGATTTTTGTATTTTTTGAGACCATTTTACTTTATAAACTAATTTTCATTCAAATCGAAGACCAAAAATTTTTCGTCATTTTTACGATTTTTTCTAAGGGGTATACCTTAAAAAAATCGCGAAAAATCGAAAAAAAATTTTTCTTTCTCGATTTGAACAAAATTCATTATATAAGGTAAAATTGACCCAAAAAACATAAAAATCGCATTCATTTACGGATTTGGTCAGCGGTTTCTGAGATATCGTCTGAAATTGGGTATAAAATTCTAAAAAGAAGACATATGTCGGAAACTATCCGTCAAATCGTCAAACCAAGTAGATTTTTGTATTTTTTGGGGTCATTTTACTTTATAAACGAATTTTCATTCAAATCGAAGACCAAAAATTTTTCGTCATTTTTTCGATTTTTTCTAAGGGGTATAGAATGAATATCCCTTCTCCTTTATATATGTAACATATTTATACGTATAGAACTGATATCCCTTCTTTACTTCAATACATGTATGAGTATGTAATTTGTATCTATTCGTCAATATTCCCAACTGACAATAAAACAATTTTACATGGATTGATGAACGATTGGAAATCCATGCAAACAATCAAAGGCAGAATTCAGGCGGGAAATCGAGTTTTTTTTCGTGACAAACACGGAAATTCACAACATCCTCAATCATGAAGACATCGTTCGATTCATCAAAGCTCAAAAAATCCAGTGCCCATAAAAATTATCGATGCCACAATCTACGTTACTAGGAGAAGAGAAAAACCGCGTCTCCGATGGCTTGACTGTGTCACCCAGAACCTGATGGCAATAGGCGTTAGAGTTAGGAGCAATAAAGCCACGGACAGAGCTGAATGGCGAAGCACAGTACAGAAGGCCAGAACCCACATCGGGTATAACGCGATTTTTTTCTCGTTTTATTGATTTTCCAAATGCGATGACATTGATACATACTGTACATGTATAGTGTTATCTTTTACTAATATTAAATTATCTTTGTTACACATTGACGTCAATGGTGATTGAGATCCACCAGCTTTCATCGTCTTTTTTCCACATCGCAACAATGAAACCGGGTAATACGTATGTACACTCTAATGCAATATATTTGAAACAGTAAGTCACATTCTAAGCATTCTAATATTTACTTTATACAGGGGGTAATTGTGAGAATTAGCCATTGTAATACGAAATTTGCAACAGCGTATATATGAGGATAAGACAAACATATATTTTTACATTTGTAAAGAGGGATAACATACGTATGCAAAGATCGTTATTGTTTCTAAGAATCAGAAATAATATATCTTATTTGATGCCAGTCTTCTTTTCTGTTAACAAGTAAATGTTTTGTATCTTAATGGTTCATCTTCACGATTAAACCCTGTATATTGTGTAATGTTGCATATAGTAACAATTATAATGTTTCAACTGGTTCAATTTATTTTGCTTCTGATTGTACATAAATGTTTATATTATTATGATTTCACACATTTCAAGGATATAATAAAAATATGAAAACAATTTAATAATTTATTTATACATATTTCTGTTGTATAGTCGTAGGTCAGTTGTTGGGAAGGAGATTATATGAATACCGTATCGGGGGCGTATGAAAAAGGGATATTTTCCCCCTTCCGAATGTTTTTTTTTTGCAATTTAAGTAACCTTTATTATAGAAGAACATAAGTTGCATAAATAATTATTGAAATCTATTTTTTTTAAAAACATCCTCAAAAGCATTTTTTCGTTATACGCTCCTGTTAGAAATAATTTATGCTAGAGAATTGATCTTCCAATGTGATTATCCTAGGTTTTCCCGCTCCATCAAGGTGAGTTCGACTACTGGATTGAAAACCACTAAAATGGAGTATTATGGTGGATTTTTAACATTTTTTTAAAAACACTTGACTAAATCATTGTTTAGATGATCTATAAAAATGTTATAGATCGTTAAAATCCATTTCAGGTTACAGTTTGAAACTCATCAAAGACAACTGGTAAGTATTGATAGGCAATATACAATACATAATTGTAAAATCATTGCAGAAATTAAACAAAATTATTTCAAAGTAGAATGTTAAAAGACAACTAACTGGTAACCGTTTATAAGCAATATATAATACATAATTGTATAATCATTGCAGAAAATAAAAAAATTTTTTCAAAATGTAATGTTAAGAGGTATCAAGAAGGTATCTTTTTTTGTTAGGAAATTAAATAGATAAAACCTTTGTTTCTTAAAGATTTCTATTACTGCAGGCTCAAAATATTCATGTACTGAGTACTAACGAAAATTTATTTCCACATTATAAAAAATCTTAAATTGTAAAAAAATGTTGCGAAAATCTGAAATCCTTTTCTTCTACAATCTCATTATATATAATAACTCTTTGAAGTATTCATAACTTTAGCCAGAATGAACTCTGGATTGAAACAAGTCTTGTAAATCAAGATTCATTTATTTTTCACATAAAGTTTGGTACCCGTTTAGGTCCAAGGACGAAAGAAAATACACTTGCATATTTTTATTTTCAAATTCAAAATGGTAATAGCGGCTCGAATTGTCATAAATATCATTCGATTTCAGGATTTTACTTAAAATCAATATTTTTTAAATTTAAAGTTTATAAAACAAATATTTCAAAATGGTTTTTAAATCCCCGCTTTGGTTTTCGAACTTAAATCTAAATAAATGAGGAGGTTTCATCAAATTAATTTTGAATAATAAGATTGATTTATGAGATGACTATAGTTTTCTTACATAAGATAAGCTTGTTTTTCATAGCTTTATTTTGCAATTATTTTTGCAAAATTTATGCGTCGTAAAATCGCAATCTATCAGTTGGTACTAACAATCTGTTGCCGTAGAAAAACAATAGAATGCTCTTCCATTCATGTAAATTTTAAAATCAAAACAATTATATTTTCAATACATTAAACATGTCAAACATACTGTACTGTAATTTCATATTAAAGAATAAAATTTTTTTAATCATTTACTTACCAGTATTTTTCGTGGAAACGTTTTTATTTTGGTTCCCATTAGTTTTAGTTTTTTTATCAGATGATGATCTTGTCTCACGTTGAGGCATTTTAAGTTTTTTGTTTCCCGTGCTTTATAAAAACAGACATTTAATAGACACAGATTTAATTAATATAATAGCACTTGTTTTTTAGCATTAAATATAAATATTGTATGCTTTTTTGGATAAAAACTTTTTATTAAAACTTGACAACTGGTTATCGTCACTCACAACGTCATGATCACATGTATATTTTGGTTATGTTTAAATTCTTTTCAAAACATTGGAAATTATCCTACGTAGAATTATCCTATCAAGAAAATTGAACGTAAAATATTTTTCCTGACGGTAATATTCAAAATACAAATACATTATAGCAATCTTATACTTCTTTTTAAATAATTTATTAAAATAATAAGTAAGGTCTACACTACTGTTAAGACACAAAAGTATAATAAAATGATATAGCAGTGAACAACTACAATAGAAAAATTGTATATTGTATCTAAAACCAACGATTCTACATTTTATCATGGGAGAACAGAACCAGCGTCGTTTCTTCCATTAAAATTAAGGTTTGGAAGACTGGCATTAAATCCATTATTTACATTAGAATCAGAGTTAGTGAAATTTATCAAAATCAGGCCATGTTTATCAATACATACATTTAATATACAAAGTTTAGGAGCCCATAAAAATGATATCATTGATAATGTGACTTGTAATTCTAATATTCTTCTTTTATCAGAAACATGGAGTAGTAATGATGAAGACATTCCTGTACCTAATTTCAAATGTATAGTCAAATTGAAACGCGTCAACTTAAAAAATTTTCATCAAATTCTTAAGAAAAATGGGTTTACGACTGAACTACCTTAATTAAGTGTATTATTCAAATTATTTTCAGCATTGGTCCAGACTCCTTTTCAATGGAATCAAAAAAATTATATTCTAAATTGTCGATATACTTACTTGATGGAATGTTCTCACTTTTTCGATCCTTTCAGATTTATATTGTTAAAACTGAATTAATAAGATTTCAAAAAAAAAAAGTATTTATTTACAATAATCGTTTTAAATTACATTTTGTGATGTTAAATTATATTTCAAACATAAAAATGTTTTACATCAGACTTTTTAAACTGAGCTCTTTAGACTCGTAAAATCGATTTAAAAATTGTGTTTTTCTCGGAAAAACCGATCCATAATTTTATTCGAGATTAATATTGTTAAAAGATTTAAACTTTGTATAGATCTACTTTGTATACTTTTCTCTAACGTCGTGTTTTCTTTCGATATAACGAATTTTTTTAAGTATCAGTATAAGTAAATAATAAAAAGCGAGATAAATATCGTTAAATGGTTAATTAAAATACACAGGATATGGAAAAAAATGGCTTTAGGTCGTATTATCAAAATTTGAGATATTCTGTAGTTCCATGCGAACTAAGCTGGGATAAAAATAGTTTCAAAGATACAGAGATCTTAAATTTTGATATTTAGTACGTCGAAACTCATGGTATCTCTGAAAATATTACCAATCTAGTTTCGTACTCACGGAAACTTGAACCAGAAGACCTCAAGATTAACGAATTCAATCGCAAGCCATTTTCTATACGAATTCTACGATTCCTTGATTTGAATTTTCCGAAATTAAACTTTTTGATTATGCACAAACCTGGTGTGGCGATTGAAATAGTGTTATGGAATTCCATAACTATTCCCTGACTAGAGAAGTCTTAGATAAAAATAATTAAGCTGAAGAACGTGAAACGTGACATTGTATAATCCGAATTCTCAATTCACTCCCCATGAAGTCTCGCTGTAAATATTTTCACATTAAAAATTAGGGTAGTACAATGGGTCAAAAGTCTCCGAGTGGAAGATCTAACCTAAGGGATAAAAGGGATAAAGGATCTAACCTAACCTAACCTTAGTCACGAATTCCATTGCTAAGATCATAGGTTTTTTTATATAAAATTGAAACACTTCAAGTGTATCAATCTATAAGTCAACCGAACCACATGGACCCAAAGAGTTTTAAAACCTACCTCTTAAAGTTGAATTTCAATGCATAGTTCTGACGTTAGTTAACCCCAAATATAAATTTTGTTTAGAAGTATCCCTATATCCTATATATACACAAAAATGATACAAATAAATAAATTAAATGCACGGATTCGAACACATTTAAAAATCGAAAATTTCGATATTGAATGTTGTTTTCCCACTTAATAAGAGAATATAATTGATCGTATCAGACCATCACGTACGGTATCATTACTAAATGAAAATGTAACAGATGCAACAGTTGTTTGTGGTGTACATGTTCCAATTGGATACCAACCATTACGATTAAAGACAACACCAACTTTATAATCTTTATTACGTTGTATGTAAACGGGACGATAGAACATTAATTCAATGATTGAACGATAATCAACACGTGCTGTATAATGTAGATATGTTAGACGGGAACCATCCGCATCAACCAGATGTGCATATAATAATTCCGAATACATTCCATGTTGCATTGTACTGGCCGATGATTGATCACCAATATCGCATAGGATTTGTGCTGGTACCTAGAAAATTAGTTTAATAAATTTTATTTAACTCATTAAACTTACTCATTTATAAGTCATGTTCAGAACAAATAAGTACTTAATAAACTAATAGCGTTTTCTTTTGACTGTCCTCGTGTGCACTAAGAGCACTCTAAGTATAAAACGTATGTTCGATTGACTATTATAGATTGCTCGAACTGAGTTTTTTGTTTTCGATTGACGATAGAGAGCATTTCTATAGCGCTCCGTCTTGCTCTGACTAGTAAGGTCAGAGCAATAGTGTAGTGCAACATGACGTCGAAAAACCTACGAATGTTAACATTGTTGGAACTATTATCATCGTCAGAAAGTTCTGATGATGAAGAAGCTTTAATTATAATTACAATTACAAATTGCATCATGCGTAGATTATTACCTGCTTCGGTAATAATACAAAGTGTCATCAGTGCCATCAGATTTAATTTTATTTCAATTTTTACTTAATAATCAACCTATTAGGAAATGATCATAAACAAGTTCGACTGAAAAAAATAACCGCACAATTCTCGAGCAAGAACTGAGCATGCTCTCTCGTGTTTCAAAAGAAAACGCTATAAATTACTAATATAGAATTCAGAGGTAAGAAATAATAACTCATATGGTACTTCGGCTGGAAAAGTCGTTGCATTTTGCTAAGAGATGGCAGCAAGCTGATGATGAGTCGGTAGCTCGAACGTCATTCTCAGCTTAGGAAGGGCCTAAACCTTGGCAGATTTCGGGAAAATAAGCAAGTTTCAAGCACGGAGTACAGATATGACCAAGCAACCATCCTCCAAGGAAGATAGCGGAGCACAAAATTGGAAATAATTATTCCACTCAAAGAGAATGTGGGCAGAGCCACCACCGATTCAACCATTCAAATCAACTCTCAGAATTCAAAAGAGGTGAAAAATTATCGTTCCAACAAGTTTAAGAAACCATTATTCGAAACTAATCTACTTCTATCTTAAGACTAAAAGTGATTTACTTGCTTCGACCACTTTCTTTCAGTCAACAGAGAGACAGAAAATTAAAAACCCGGTTATTTCATTTTTTGGAAGACTTTTTTAGTGACAATAAAGATAAACTATCTCAGGGAGGACTAAACTTAGGGAGGAAACCTAACGAAAACATCAATTACACTCTTAACTAGTGTAAGAGTTAAGGTCTAGTTCCTACAGTAGAACTTCAATTGTCCGGATTAATTGGAACCAGGGACGATCCGAATAATCAAATATCCAGGATTAATAATGAAAAAAGGTAATTTCTTTGAAAAACAACTGAAAATAACAACTAGCCGAGTTAATTGCTTAAATATCCAGTACATACTGAGTTAATGAAAAAATTGTTTCATACAAAAATTGATTATTTTTGAACGAGGAACATTTTTTGTCTTTAAATTTTGTTTCTATCTCTTATAATTTCAAAGATAGATAGATATATTAGATAGATGGTCCGATTTTGTGCATTCACCATTTTCTTCTTCCTCAAATCGATCCACAACAATTGGAGTTCTACTATAGAAGAAAAATTGAAAAACTATATCTACCTGAATTCCCAAGATACAAATATTTTTATCCACCGAAAACGTAACCGAACAATCAATAACCGAACTATTTAAACAATCAGTTTTTTGCACTAATGTTCGTGTACAATAGTATTTCGGCATATTTCGTACATGATCCTCTTCCCGGTTCCCAAATGAACCCGAATTTGTGATATCATCAACAATTAATATACTACTGCCTGGTAATCCACGACGACTGTTATCTAACGTAGCAAATCGATCACTTAACCGTACACCACTACTACACGACGGATAAATCGATTCGGTCTCGGGTTGCTGATGCAACGGTGTAGTAAAATAACGACCACAATTTTTCTTACGATCTTTTGTCGATGACGAAAATCCATTTGGCATTGGTGTACTGTGCAATTGTGATGAGATATTCATAAATATATCAAATTTTTCACTTTGTGTTAGTAAATCGGATAAGGCTGGACCGTCGGCGAATTGTTGTGGTGTTAACGTTAAAAATCGTATTTTCTTTAATACATCACGAATTGTTGGAACTGCTACGTCGTTGTTGGTTCCTGTATTAGATTCATTATTTGTGGGTGAGTCCTCAGAGCTCCCTAAAATTGTATATTTTCAGTTAAACCACATGAAATTTAATAATTTTCACATATACAGTAAACTCTCTCTAATCTGACACACAACAGACCTAAAGTTTATCGGATTATAGAAATTGAGAAGTTCTCTGACCATTTTTGAGGTCTCGTAAACATGAACAAAAACAAAAATACCATTAAGGGGGTTACCTATCTAAAATGACCAAAAAAAATCAAGCCTTAATCTTTTTGAAGCTTCAGTTATCGTACATCCTTAAGATAGGAGACATCCATTCATGTTTGTTCACCAATCACATTGCTCACAATTAATACGACATTAACGTTTATGTTTTCACATCATACCCCACGGAAACCACGGGTCAATTTTTAAATTAGTCGGAAGGAAGCTTCTTATAACTACTCAAATTTCTAGATGAGTCGGATTCAAGAAAGTTTACTGTACTTTTTCTCTTTCACACATAATAATATTACACTGAGAAACACAGAAAATGTAACTATCTATGTCGCTCAGTGTATATAAAATTTCAGGTTAGTATATTAGTTCATAACAAAACAAAAGATCAACAAAATCTGATTAGATAAATTACCGTTACTTTCTAATCTAGGTCTTTTTGCACTCACACCTGAGTTGTTACCATGTTTCGCTGCATATTTCACCAACGCATTGAACAAATCTAATTCGGAATCAATGGCTAAATGTTCTTGTGAATAAATCGTTAATAATGTACATAATTCGACATCCTCGAAACTGTTATCGTTCAGAACTTCTTGTGTTTGCATACAAATTATCTAAAGAATAAAAGATAATATTATTTAGTTTTGACGATACTCGCCAATCCATTGTCAGAGAGGATTTCTAGTGTTGTGATTTTACTTTTAATCGCGAATTATATCAAACCCTCTTTAAGAACTAACCTGTAAACATTTCTCCATTAAAACCGGTTCTTCAAATAATTTCGCAAATTCATAGGCTCGACAAGCATTCCGTGGATATAAATCAGACCATAGATAATTTGTACATTCCTCAACCAAATGAGGCAACATATACTTTTTAGCGCCATAGCATAGTTCACAGGCTTGATCGAAAGAATTCAAATTGATTTTGTCGGTGTAAATATACCTAATACAGAAATTTTATGTCACAAAATATTGATACTTGAAATTCTGTAAAGCGTACTCTAATAAAGCTTTAAAAGCTTCAGGTTGAACATCCAAAATTGGTATTGGATGATCATTCTTCTCGGCCATTCGTCCAAAAAACATTGCTTCAAAGACAGGGCTTGACATAGCCAGGAATAATTTGTGTCCATTGAATACTTGGCTATTGGGTTCAACGCCCACAACAAAACTGCAATCACTCCATAATCCAGTTTCAAGAAGATGTTGTCCCCTTTGTTTCACTTTCTTCTTGTTTATTTGCCAATCCAAAAGTGCAGAACTCATTTTGGTTATATTTGGCAAATACAAACGTATTTAGCCCAAATTCAATTAAAATTTTGTATGTAACAATGACCGTCTGTTCGTCTTAATTAATATTTAGATCATTTAATTACGTGATAAATCTATTATAATATAAACGTCACTATTTATACGTATGCTCTCATCAAAATCTATTTCTATTTCAAGCGTCAACCTTCAAGAAAAGTTTTCTGTTCACGTCTGATGGCGATGCAGATAGGGTGGCTGTTCCAACTGTTGGACGACACTCAACTGATGAACAAAACATTTGATAAAAGATATTTTTAGAATGGGTAATTTATTGAATTTCTTAATTTCATCATATGTTTTTTAGATAATATCGAAGTGCATGTTTACATTTTAATGTTTGTGTTATTGTCATTGAAAAGGATGTATTAAAAATTGTCCTTTTTCAGGTTATCAAACTTCGATTTAAAACGGAAAATGAACATTTACTTAAAGAGCCGTCAACTTTACAAATTGATTTACATGAAATAGCTCCGTAAGACATGTCCTTGTTAATATCTTATACATTTCTGCTAGATAAGGTCTACCACCATGTAAAATTTAGACTTCTTAAACTGTAGTTTTTGACATATTTAGAGCAACCAACAGATCATTGTTTTCTTATCGTTTTAGGAAAATAAATTTGACATGAAATTCATGAATGGCTACTTTTTCAACTTGTAACGTTTCATGTCGTCGAGGGTCGTTGTTGGGTAATGAAAATCATGAGTTATTATCGATGATTAAAGTTCAATATTTAAATAGTTTTGTTTACAATGATTCAAAACATCAATATTACTTCAGTATCCAGCCTTTGTGAGAACTACCCTACTTACGTAGATGCACGAAGCTATTCGCTTTACTCCAAACATCATGTTTGACATTTGGTTTTTAACGCCATCTAGAGATTAAATTTTGAAACATTCACAACTTTAAAAACTTTCTTAAACTTAAAAATTTAATTTATTTAAAACAAACTTTATTTGAAAGATTTGATATAAGCTGTACACACTTTAACGAATTAGTGTCAGTTTAATATTTTTAAATTTCGCGCACGTACCCCATTTTTATTGCCTTTCTTTTACTTAGGATAAGGAGGACTAAAGTATACTTTTTTGACTTAAGTATGTCTTTAAATGTCATCTTAAATCAGTTAAATAGTGCCCTTTTGTCAATTAGTTCATTCGTTAAGCTGAATCCTATTGAAATATTCATATTTCTTAAGGTTAAAATTATAAAGTAACCTAATAATATTTTTTCTAATTAAAATAAATCAATTTTAATTGTTTTCCAATTTTACGGGTCATTAACCTTTTGTTTATAATCAAGGTCAAACAAATGTATTCATTCTTTTTACAAAACATAAAACTTTGATTGCGTTTACACAGTGTAAGTTGTTAAGTGATTTTGATAGATAAATAAATGTTAAGTTTGGCTGAGCTTTTACACGGTTTTAAGGCGTTAAGTTAATTAAATAAGTAATAGAGTTGGTTATAATCGGTGTTGAGTATGTAAAAGCTGGTAAGCATAACATGAGCTGGTGAACCACGCGAATGGAATATACTATTAGAATTTACCTTATTTTTTAATATGTTTATATGAAATTCTTACTATACACAAAATCATATCAGCAAAGTTGTTATCAATTTATAAATTATATGGCTTTAATGACCTTTTAAATCATTAGTGGAACAGAATGAATTAACTTCACATTTAATTATTTCTATACCGTATAAGCAATGTATATATACGATTTTAAACTTCTCACTCAATTTGGTACACGCACTAGTGAGATTTTATCACAAATCTAATTTGTAAGGATAAGGCCATTATTTAATTATTAAATAAAAATATCTCCGATCACAATACGATGAGGCCGGAATTTTTGCCGCTTAGTGTTTTTACTGATATCAAATGGTTTAGGCAATGCACACGTAAAAATACATTTCCAAGCAGTTGTTTTTTTCCTCATTCTGGTAAAAAACCGTGACAAGTCGGCTAATATGAACAATATATAAATCATATTCATACATATATTTAATTGTTTCTGTAAACTTTGTGTCTATCCATCTATTGTTGGTATCGTTGTCATTCGGTTATGTTATACTAACGGAGGGAACTAGCGTTTACTTAGTTTAACATTTAAGTAATATATGTAAACATTAGTTACATTATTTTGACATCTATGTTTAATATAAAAAAGCAAGAATTACATTTGGAAGTCGAACCCAAGTCTTCTGGTGCTCTGCCTTACAATCAGTCGTTTCATTAGAGAAAATTGAAATACAATTCTTAAGGTTAGCGTAATCATATGAACATACAGAGACGCATCAGTGATTTTAACCCTCTGTCACCGAGAGATAAAAAGAATGAATTATTTCACCACAGTTGTTGTACAATTGCGTATTTCAGTTTTTAATAGTACCATATAGACATAAGATTACAAGTTACTTTTTACCGATATTGATGCATTCGTACGAAACTATTTTTGCAATACTAATCGATAACAAAGAGGTTGCAGAATAATGAAGTTTTAAATTCACTGCCTTTTATATAACAGGACCTAACCGAGAAAGAAATGACGTACAAAATTGAAAGGTAGACAGCGCTGCCTCAAGTAGCCAAGGTACTAGAAACTTTATGTGTGTAGTGGAAATACATGTGACAGTCACACATATATTAATATATATTTCTTACCCATAAATGTCGCGCATGCGCATTGAAGTGAAATTTAGTACCTTGGCTAGTTGAAGAGCGCTTCAATTATGGCTAATGGTGTAACATGAGATAATCTGTCCAGTTATATAGACGTCAGTGTCTAAATTTGATGTCCGATTAGCTAATCTACACTACAGTTTCTTCCTTCAATATTTTCAGAACTCTGTGTATTCAGAACAACATTTTTTTGCGTAGAATCAAGTAACAATAATATATTTAAAATTGTATATTATAAATAAATAAATGAATATTTCATGTCAGTTTCAATTATTAAGTTAGAAATGCTGTTTATATAAATTTTAAAATTATTTTATTAAAAATTTGTACATATATTTTCGTTTTTACTTGGAAAAATTTGTTATTTTGAATTATTAAAACTGAGAACTGAGGTAATTTGAAATAAATTTAATTAGTATGTATTGAAAACACAAACCAAAACATATGGTTTATTTTTCACAAATATGTGTTTATAGAAGAACAACTGGTATATTTGAAAAGTAATGAAAACAAACATAGCACATATTTTAAGAAGTATACGCGACACTTTCGGTTTTATATATTGGGTGAACTTTTATAGTGAAAATGAAAACTTTGGCAGTATTTTACTACAAAAATGAATGTTCAGCTTCCTTTTTAAATGTACACACGATTTCCTTAATTTGTCATCAATATGGCGTCAACTGGCTACAGTATACATCAATGTACACTCGATTACATTGACAACGTCAATAATTTATAATAATAACTAACAAGCCATAATTTATAATCAAGACAGTTTTAATAAAACTGTGTTGGATTCTTAACTTTGAACATTTAACGGCTAGTACAAATTCAGTTTAATTTTACTTTAAACGGGCTAGCTCAACTATCAGCTTCATTGCCAATCATAAACTATATCTTCCACTTAGCATCTCATATGTGCCGCAATTTCCCATTTTAGTGATACTTAGTACTCAATTTTCAATTGGAGAATCGCTATTTCTATTGTTTGATCAGAATACGGAAAATACGACGATAGCGATGTCAATACCGTTAAGAAAATAATAACAGACCACGGACTTGGCTGTTTTTTATTTTGAATCATCTAAAGAGGCTCTCAAAGTTTGCAAAACCGTATGTTGCCGGTTGAGAAGGCTTTTATTCAATTTCTTTATTCTGGATCACTTTATGCTTGAGTACGAAAAAGCTCTACATCTCCCAATGCATGGCCTATAGAGGTGATAGAAGCCTAGGTTGGTATGAAATATCTCAGCAATTTTATTTTTTTGGCGTCTTTCGAATTATGCCCACTGCACACGGGGGCAGTATTCCTCTACTGTCCTTGTGTGCAAGGGTACTTCCGCTTCAACGTCCAGTTGGCTACTGGCGGCCACTAAACTCAAGCAGGTTTAAGTTTAATGGACGCTAGAGGGCCAGTAACATATGATCACGAGACCTGGTAGCAGCCATTTTTCACTCATGTTCTCACACATCCCCTAACCATGTTGCATTCACTACGTCCACACAAAACTGGGTACTGGCTGCAAGGTAAAGGAAGGCATTACTACTGCCCTCGTTAGAATCTTTAGAATAAGGGTTCAAAGCTAGACACCTTAAAGCGCACATAAAACAATTTTGAAACGGAACACTAAAAATGATTATTTATATTTTTTTGTATATCATTTGTAAATTTTATATTTACACGCTATAACATATAAATTTTCATATTTAGATGTAGCTAAATTTAAACTATGCTTTAAATACCACATATTCCGATTACTATATGTGACAAAACTAATTCGACTGATTTCGATTTGAATTATGAGAAATTACGACAAAATTATGTCACTAAAATAAAATTTATATGAAAGACAAACAAAAAATTTTGTTGTATTGAACTAAAACAAAAATAGGGACAAAAATTTATTACTTAAGATGATTCATCAGAAGTGATTTTTTACATATTAGTATTTGAGAAATTTTTTGTGCTGTGTAAGTATTTAAACAAATCGGAACATATTAACAATGTTAATTAATTAACATAGTCTAAATTTAAATAGCTACTGCTTACTAATTAAAAATGTTTATTAATAATGGCTTACTTAAACTAATAAATGGCTTCTTTCATGTGTGTTTGTATATGCTTTTGTAACAAGAAGAAATGGGGGATATTCGACGTTCGAAATCATGTTTTGAAGTAAGCAGAAAACCAGTTACAATTCAAAAATTATGGGGAATACACGAACGTTTGGAGAATATTCGGGGTAAATAATATCAAATAATTCATATTTCTTAAGAAAATTGTTCAATCTGAGTGCCGTCTTTGTTTTTGACGCAGATTCAAAAAGGCAATATAACAAAGATTTTTGGCTTTTTCCGCTAACTTTAATTTAAGGAATTTGTTTTTCGTATCTTGATAGATTTGAAAAATAATTTAAAACAATTTGTAGGCTCCAGGATGCTAGCACTCCATTCATAGAATTTCGAAAAACCAATTTAGATGGTATAATTGGTTTTTCGAAATTCCATGGATGGGGTGCTAACATCCTGGAGCTCAATTTGTATTCAATAATCATTTAGTTTAAATTATTGTGACATGTTTCGGTCTTTGCGATCATTTTCAAACTGTGCGATTAATTCTCTATTATTTCTCGCATCGCATCGCAAATTCTTCGAATTCAAACTAATCCCTTAAATTCAAAATAGTGTATTCTTTGTTGATAGATACTGAGCTAAATCGTACAATTTTGTTTAAGCTTAAAATTGACCAAATATCCAAAAACAAAGAATTACATAATTATAATCTTGTGGAAAATATTTTTGGGTAGTTTTGTAGAAGACTGAAAATCGAAATTATGTAGACTATACTCTGTTTGACAATTACTAAGTAAATATAGTTTTATCTCGTTATCTTGGAGTGTCCAAAATTGTTCTTCCGTGTAAAAGCGGAATTTTGTAGCTTTTATCAAAGTGTATATCTAAATAAATACTATTACTTGCTGGACAATAATTAGAATAAAGGTATTTGTACATCTAGGACGTATGGGACAATACCAACAACCATTAATGGAAAATGAAATTATGGAATCGATATCAGAACCAGAATCAACAGATGACTCAGCAACATACCCCCAAACATACATTGTTATAAAATTTGCTGCGAACGTCAATAAAACCACTCTAAAATGGATTGTCGATAAAATTAAGGGAAATAAACGAAATGGGGGTGCTGAATTACTTATACAAAAACAACCATACGATCAAAGTGAGGTGTGTATTTTTTAATTGTTCTGTAAACTTGTGTCAATTTATCTATTGTTAGTTTGGTTGCCCTTCGGTTATATTATACCAACGAAAGTGACTAGCGTTTACTTAATTTGATATTTAAGTAATTTGTCTGAAAATTGATAACATTTTTTTCGTATCAAATGCTTGATATGAATTCCACTACCATATCATCTCAGATAGCTCGATGGTAGAGCATTGGCCTAGAATGCCAGAGGTCGTGGGTTCGATTCTCATCCTAGATGTGTGTGATTTTTCATATGAAGCATTTGATGATAATTTCGGGAAGAGGGCTGACGTCTAAAACGAAAGATCTTGCATATCCGTACCTTTTTCTATTACATTTTACTATATGCCACACAACCTCTATAAATAGGTTGTAGTTTGAGTAAATAATAAAATTTTGAATATTGTTTAAGGGTCTTGTACTACATATATCGGCGTCAAAAATTAAATTTTTAGAATTAGCTGAAGAAATTGAAATTGTTAAACAAGATCGTTATGGTGTAATGCGTGAATTTACGGTTGATCAGTTAGAAGATTTTCTAGAACCTGGTATGCATGTGGATGATTTTCTTACCACGTCGGAACGTCAAACAATTGTTAAACATGAATTAGATAATTTACGTGCACTAGTCGAAGATTGTAATATACCAGGATATATTTTACATAAATTATATGAAGGACAATCAATTATTGAATTATGTATGCAAGCTGGTTTAATTGAGAGTGTTTATCCGTTACACGATCTTGATGAACTGAAAAAATTAGCGGGAGCTTGGTACAAGCCATTATTTTTAAAACAACAGCCATACGGTAAGTTTCCTCTATTGTTAAAGTTACACATGACGTCATATTCCAAAATGGTGGCTTTAGTCAGGCTACATTTAAAAAATTAGTTATACTTTTCATAAAAAAAGATGAGTTTCATTAGCAAAATAATAACTTTTTGTTTATTTTAAAAACGTAAACCTAGTAACGCATATGCAACTATCGCAGTTGAACCTGACTACTGTTTCTAGTTATTGCCACCAGATGTCATAGATCTAAGGAACAAACACCAATAGTGCGTTTCTAGTTAACATGTTCTTTGCTATTACAAATAGACTTTCTGACTCAGAAGCAGCATAGCATATATGAATTTAAGAGTATTTTTATTTTCAGAAAATATTCGGACATACTTTGGTGAAGCAGTCGCATTATATTTTATATTCTTGGGTTTTTATACAACAGCATTAATTTTACCAACGGCATTAGGTATCATCCAAACATTTTTATCATCTGAGACACTACCATTCTTTTGCATTTTTAATGTTATTTGGGTAACAGTGTTTTTAGAGGTAAAAACACAAATTACTTCAAAATATTTTTGATGAAAACTATTGAGGATCTTTTTTAATCTAGATTTGGAAACGAAAATGCAGTGAATACGCTTATAAATGGGGTACGATTAGTATGACAAGTTTAGATGAACCACGAGCTAGTTATTACGGTCAAATGATTAAAGATCCAGTATCTGGAAGAGTGACTCCACAATATCCACGATGGAAATGTTATACAAAAGTACTTCATGTGATTCTTATCTAAAAGAGGGAGGAGTTATATATGTTTTACATTTTTAGATGTATTGTATTTCGTTGCCAATCGTAATATTTTGTATGTCCATTGGATTTGGTATTATGTTAATATCATTTTGGGTTGAGGACTATATTAAAACGAATGTATCGCCAATAAATGAGTATCGGATGTATATAATATATTTACCAAGTATTGTTTATGCAGGTCTTGTCTATGTTATGAACTTTTATTATCGAAAATTAGCAACACGGCTAACTGAATGGGGTAATTGTTTTTTAAAATTTAAACCTTTTGTACCACGACCAATTTGATCTATTGTACCTCCTTTCCTTCATGGTCCTTCATGGTGCTCCAAGAGTCCTATAGTCTCGATAAACGTTAGGATATCTTCTTGGCGACACGCCAATGATTTCATCTGGCTGGAGATTTGTCTATCTCAAATGATAGTATCTTTTGAGAGAGAGGCTTTCGCATTCACACATAATGTGAATTCTGATTTCCTCCTCTTCATGACAATATCTGTAGAGCTTTTCCATGACAAGCTTTTTTAAGAGTCTTCGGTTGATCTTGGCCATGAGTATTTACCCAAAGAACGGCCGGACTCTTGTACCGTCCATTCTTTTATTGTATAATTTATTATGCTTTTCGGCACTCCAAGAGACGAGACATTTAGTGGAAATTAGTGTATAAGGTAAATTGGACACAACAATCAGTTGGTTTAACCATTAGACGCTTATAGTTTTCGATATATTCCCTCTTAATACGTTTATATACCATTTTAGACGATATCTCGTAAACTGCTGATCAAATGAATAGTATTTTAATATATTTTTGATATCTTTTTAGAAAATCATCGAACTCAATCACAATATGAGCGTCATCGTGTCACAAAATTATTACTTTTTGAATTTGTGAACAATTTTATGTCATTATTTTATATAGCATTTGTCATTCAAGATATTGAAATGTTACAGAATCAATTGGTTATTATGTTAATTATTTTACAAATCATTAATAATTTTCAAGAAGCTCTGTTACCGTTAATTATTCGAGTTTATGTCGAAAAAGTATGTAAAACAAAAATAATCTCCCCATGAAATACCCAAAGCAACTGTATATTGGAATTTGTTCTAGATAACAAATTTAAAAAAATACCTCAAAAAACAAGTACAAGTTGCATTTGGATCATTGAGTAAAACAAAAAATGATCGAAATTCAATGGGTGATGGATTAATTGAAGATCAATTTGATTATATTCGAACATTACATGGCGATGATTCACGTATACAAGCGGCAAATGAAGAAGGTCGTATGGAAAGCTATGAAGGAACGTACGATGATTATCTGGAAATGTTTATGCAATTTGGTTATGTTGTCCTATTTTCATCGGTTTATCCGTTGGCTGCATTTTGGGCAATATTAAATAATATATTTGAAATACGTGCGGATGCTTTTAAATTGTGTATGGTGTATCAACGACCGATGAGTCGTAAAGTTAAAGATATTGGAGCATGGCAAGTAAGTAATCTTAGAAATGGAATTGTGAATGATTTTTGGAGCAAATCGTTAAATTAAAATTGAGGATTCACAAGAAGTCTTCTTATCGCTTTTCACGTTGGTTAACAAGCCATCATCATCATTCGTTATTGAATTCGTTGGGAGACATAGAGCTACCATGGAGTAGGGCAACGATGGAGTGCCAATAAATTCTGTTCAGCGCCAGGATAGACAGCTTGATCTCTCCCCAGATCTTCCCATCGTTGGCCATTTCCTTCTCTGGGGATTCATCTTACCAGTTCATGTTTTCTTCATTTTGCCTGAGGGCAATACAAATCGAGGCCAATTTTCTTTTCTTTCTCTGCATATGGGTACTGTTGATATTTTCGCCAAAATTCTTCGTTGGACAGCTTTTCAGGGAAATATATGCTCAAAATTCCGTTCCTCAAGCGTGGTCTGGTGTGGCCTGAAGAGGAATGAATCATCGACATCCCTTACAGGCCCGAAGCCATTCTGCGGACTGGGTAATCACTTCTACCGAAAGGAGATCAGAAAAGAATACACCAAGAGAACACTCTGAAGGAACCTTCCGAGGCTCTGGCAGGCCAAGAACTTTAGCCACAAAAGATACAAAACCTGCACTGGCCTGATCAAAAATAGACTGCAGATTCTGACGAATTTTCTTACGGGGCATTGTAGACTCAGTAGACACCATAGGAAGCTAGGCTTGGGAAATGAAGGCAACTGCTGGTTTTGTGTAGAAATGGAGGAAACTCCGGAACACCTCCTAATAAACTATGACGCCCTCATACACAAAATAATACTGATGATGGTTTGAACAAATGCTGAAAGCGCTAGAAAGATTACACCCTTTTGTGATACCTTTAATATTAATTCAACGATTTGTTCCAATAAATATTTATAAGTAAAATTTTGTTGGTAATTTTATCTTACGAGTAATGTTTCTGAGAATTGAAATCATTTTCTTTTTCAAGAAAGCATTTGAAGTATTGGGTGCATTATCCATAGTGACAAATTGTGGTTTAATAGCAATCAATTTAAAGAATAAGAGTGATAAAAAAATTGAAATGAATGTTCAATGGATTCTATTCTTTGTATTTTTGGAACATTTATTACTTTTAATACAATATATTATTAATCTTGTGATACCCGACAAACCAGAATGGGTACGAGTTGCATTGGCTAGACGAAATTATGAATCCAAACAAGCGTTAAAACATGAGGTAATATCAAAATTGAATTTCAATTATCTTCATTATTAATTTGTACAAACTTTTATTTCAGAGAGCTTCGAAAAGTAGACGTATTCTTGTACGGAAGTTTAAAACAATTCATGGGAAACAACATGAACATAGTATTTAGAGCTAGAATTCCAAATATAGATTTTTAATTAATTTATTTAAATTATTTGTTTGTTATATTAAATTATTTTTAATAATAATGGCGATAGCTACTTAAAAGTGCTATTAAATACGGACAAGTCAAATTGTGAACGCGTTTAACATCAACGCACTTAATATGTTTAAAAAAGTTTGTATGATTTATAATCATAATATTTTGTATTGTCAAATTTTTGAAACTTTTTTTAAATAAAAAGTTAAAAGAAATAAAACTAATTTAGTCTTCCGACTTTTATTATTTATTTTATTGGTTTCTTACAAAATTCAGATCTATTTATTAAATCGTCCAAGGTTGCCAGAAAATTTTTATCCGAGTCGCCCTATCTATTATCAAAAGAAGGGAATACTTTGATAATTCTATTGGTCTACAGTTTATTCTTCATCAGCTATGAGATAGCGATACCTCATCGATTCTCTTTCTACCTGCAGGACAACTTTTGACTCGGCTAGGCTACTCTGATATTATATATTATTCGTATCATAGATAAAATATAGTAGAGGGTGCCTCAGGGTACCCTATGGATATCATAGAGATAATATATATATATATCTATGATAGATATAAACTCTTTGCATGACTTTACAACCATGAAGAATATTCTCTATTCAACAAGAATCTGTAAATTGGTTTTAAAAAATAGAGATAATTATTTCATAACATTAAACATAATATTGTCTAGCTGTCAGTGTCAGCTGTCATAATTATTATTGTAAATAAAACCCCACAATCGTAATAAAAATGATGGACTTACCAGAAACCGATAGTGAAGATGAAATTCCACCAGGTTGGGAAGAAAGAGTAACCACTGATGGTAGCGTTTTTTATGTGAAGTATGCATGTATATACATGAATCCGTGGCCCAATATAATGTAATTAAATTGAATGTTTTTAGTCACGGAATTAAAAGTACACAATGGACTCATCCACGAACTGGTAAAAAAAAATTTGTATCCGGGAATTTACCATTCGGGTGGGAAAAATGTGTTGATGAAAACACCGGAAAGATATTTTTCGTTGATCATGAAAACAAACGCACAACATACACCGATCCACGTTTGGCTTTTGCCACCGAAGAAAAGGAACATCCGTATGATTTACGGCAAAAATTCGATGCTTCTTCAACAGCCTTACAAATTTTGCATGGTAAAGATCTATCAGGGCAAGTGGCTTTAGTTACCGGTGCAAATACAGGTATTGGCTTTGAGACAGCCCGATCTTTGGCGCGACATGGCTGCAAGGTAATATTTGCGTGTCGTAATATGGACGCAGCCGAAGATGCTGTAAAACGAATTGCTGAAGAGAAAGCTGATGCGGCAAAAAATTGTGATTGTATCCGTTTAAATTTGTCCTCGTTCGCTGATGTTCGCAGTTTTTCTGAAGCAGTTATTGAAAAATACAAGTTTGTTTCATTCATAGACATAAAGGCATAGACTGTGTATTTTTCTTTCAGGAGGTTGCCTGCTTAGATAAATGGTAAAATTGTAGTTTAGGGGCTTTTTCCAATTTCAGAGCTAAAAAAAGTTGTTACAGAAAAGGGTATATTTGGGCCTGGATCAATAAAAACCGAAAGGAGAGCACATTTTAATTTGTTTATAAAAATTGTGGAAAAAAAGTCGAAATTATTATGGTCGATGACTATTCCCATCGAGTACTACAATCTTTCTCTTCATCGTCCATACCCCGAGCTGATCGGATTCGCGTGTTTTTGGGCCCCGCACTTAAAGGCGTTCTATATATTTCAGATATTGTGAATAGGAAAAGTCATTTTAAGTAGGTAACTTCCTCTAGGTGATTTTTCTGATAACGTGCGTTGCTCAAGTCTACATGTCTTTAGTCTACTTTCCTTTATTTTTAGAATAGATAGAGGGAATTATTAATTCGTTATTGATATTTCAGGCGCATTGATATGCTTATTTTGAATGCTGGAGTATTTGGAATGTATTATTCGACAACTAAAGATGGCTACGAGACTACATTTCAAGTCAATCATTTGAGTCATTATTATTTGACTCGGTTGCTTTCGAAACTTTTAGGAAAAAATTCACGAATTATTATTTTATCTTCAGAGTCACATAGGTACTTTTATATTTAATTTAATAAGGGTAGTTGTGATCCCTCCTGGTGGAAATAATTATCTTCAAAAACTGAGAATACTTCTGAAAGTTTTATTTCTCTGAAAAACTCTGAAAAAATAAAATAAATGTTTTATAAATGAGAGAAAACAAATAATATTTGGGACTTTTTTCAAAGAAATAAAACTTTCAGAAATTTTATTCAGAGTTTTAAAAGAATTATTCTCAGTTTTTGAAGAGTATTATTTCCACCAGGACCTAAAATCCAAATTTTCTCTATCCCATTCCGATTTTTCGGAAAAATAAATTTAAAATTCCTAAACTGATGTGTTCTAAAAATTTTGCAGATATGCAAATATAAACATTAATAATATCACTGCTGAAACATTATCACCACCAGAAAATAAATTCTGGAGTATGATGGCGTATAATAATTCAAAATTATGTAACATTTTATTCGCCAACGAATTATCTCGTTTATGGGAAGGTCGTGGTATATCAGTTTTCGTCGTGCACCCCGGTAATATGATATCAACCGATTTGAGTCGGTATTGGTGGGGTTGGAGAATGTTATTTTTTATTGTTCGACCATTTACAAAGTCTTTGGTAATTATTTAATCAGAATTGTTGTTAGCGAATTTCCTCTTCAATGAAAAATAGAGCTATTGATAACTGAACGAACACTTTGGTCACGATTTCTGGTAGCCAAAAAAGAAATCGAGTTTAGTGTGCAGTATAATCTTCTATATACAAACAAGAGACATATGTGGTGTGTTTGTCCGAATTGTTTGGAGAAAACTATAGGAGAGAACGAAAAAATGATGAGAAAAGAGCTTTTGTACATTTTCTTTTATCAGAAGTTTGAAATTACAAACCGTTCCAAAGTTCCAAGCAATCACAGATCGCCCGAACATAAATAAGATAAGTACGTTCATGCATGAGGCTTGATAGTAGATAAAAATTTTTCTTTTAGTGAATTGAATAGCTCAATTCAGTAGTTATCCTCCCTCAAAAATTTAAAACCTGTTGACGATCATTTCAAAGAGTAATTATCGATTAAAAATCAAACTTTGAACACAGCGTCTCTTATGGAGAACAAAATTTGTTTGTACTTAAAATTATAATAACGATATTATTAAAGTAGACACCATAATAAATGTTTATAAATATTCTTTGAAATATGCAGTTTATATATTTGCATTAAAAAAATGGTGTTAACGAACGTTTGAATCAATTATTAATAAAATTAAAACTGTTTTGTTAGGTTTGTTTTTAATACCATATTTTGAAAACTGGCGACAGCGCACAGTAAAAACTATACACACTGCGAACGTCATAACAAAACATTGTTTATTATCAGATCTGTTAAATGAATTTCTAATATTTACATGATTGATATTTTACAATAAATACTTTTCGTAAGATTATTGATATACTTTACAACTGTTTTAAAATCCTAAATAAATTTTATTAAAGATAGTACTCATTTGACTCTAGCGTAGCGCATGAACGTCCTTAATGAAGATCTATTTTCAAAATAGGAGTGATGTATTTATTCTGATGAGGACATTCGCAGAAAGTTGACGCAGCTCGTGCTTTGATTCATAATTCTATAAATATTTCTTTTACAGCAACAAGGTGCCAGTACAACAATTTATTGTGCAACCGCACGGGAATTATCCGGTTTAACTGGATTATATTTCAATAACTGTTGTATTTGTAATGTAAGCGATAGCGCTAAAAGTAGTGAATTAGCAAAAGCATTATGGGATCTTAGTACGGATATGATTAAAGCAAAAGTTGGACCAGAATCGTGCTTACAATAAAATAATATATTTATGTATTTTGTTAATTTTTATGTACAAATAAATTTTGTTATAATAATAAATAAATATGTATCTTCAAAAATCAGAAACTCGTCCTTTCCTTTCCCAATCACCGTATCGTGTTGGTTCTGGACCACGCGGTCCATTTATTTCACCTGTATGTGGATTGGTATTATTGGGCCATGCCGGTAACGGTTCCTTTTCTTGATACGGATGTTTACCTTCAATTTCATCTAATTTACCAATTGGTGTTTTTTGACGTAATTTTTCACGAAATTTCTTCATTTTTGGGCTATCTTCAGTTTTCTTATTTGTAGAGTAATATTTATCTAGAAAGAAAAAAAAAACACAATTAGTACAAGTTTGTCTCTCTTATCGCGTAACGACTCAAAATTGTGAAAATGGTATCAGTGAGCAATTGATATTTTGGCCAGAGTATTTAAAACTAACGATATCACAACATGCGAGGATATTTATTAGTTCCACCTCCGTGTGGCAACGGAAAATATCTTTTTTCCGATTTATACCTATAGAAATATACATTTAAAAAATCTGATAAATATGTAATTAAACCTAATTAAATAAGTATTTAACCTCGGAATGAAAGGTTATTAGCTGAAAATTTACATGGACCTTTTTTTTGACAATTTAAACACTAAAAAGTCTCATATAATCACGTATAGTTTTTTTGTGTGCAAATATCTCGTTTGTTATGCGACAAATTATGTTTAAAGTCATTATGAAACTTGTAGAGCATAAAATTCTCTATAATATATGTCCTAGTCATTTTTTTGAAATCACAAACCGTTTTTGAGATATCGTACAGATGATGGGATTGTATTGAAATGTTTATGGAGGTCACGTCACGCTATCAATGGATGTGATCTGCAACATGTACGCTGTTTAAGAAAAGGTAAACTAAAAATTATAGAAATGCTTCAAAAACATCCTGACTTGTACTATAATGGATCGCAAATGTGACGTTTTTCTTTTCAAAATTTTCACAGCTGATATGTGCCGAATCTATTCGGTTTATGAAAAAATGAATAAAATAAAAGTTGTTCATTATAAAAATACTAACAGCTTTTATTCTAAACAATTTTTGGAAAACCGAATAGATTCGACACAAATTAACTTAGATTTTGAAAAGTCTACTAGTATTGTTGTTGCTAGAACCAATTACCTTATCCATTCAGTTTTCAAAAAAAATGATTCGAATAAAAGTTGTTCATTATAAAAATACTAACAGTTTTTATTCTAAACAATTTTTCGAAAATCGAATAGATTCGACACAAATCAGCTGTGAAAATTTTGAAAAAAGAATGACACTTTTGCTGTCTTTTGTACCAAGTCAGGATGCTTTTCAAGCATTTCTATAATTTGTTACACACATCCATTAATGGCGTGGTCTCCATAAGCATTTCAATAAAATCCAATTACTTGCAAGATATCTGAAAAACGGTTAGTAATTTAAAAAAAATGACCAAAACATAAATTATATGTCAATTTTATGTTCGTAAAAAACAGATTTTTGAGACTTAGGATTGACTTTTGAGTCAGTGTTTACCTGTTTACCTTTCATTTCGAGGTTCAGCTGATTTTTTGTCTTACTTGATTGTAGTCATGGTAATATTGGATTTCAATCACTTTCACTATCGCTTTCTGACAGACATAAATCTCTGTTGAGTATTAAATCTATTGGACTGGTTTTTGCTGGTATAAATGGGTTTATAGATGGAACAGGATACGTTTCTATATCGACATCATCATCGCTATCCGACACTTTAATTTCTGAATTCCATGATGGAAATTTATTGACCCATGTTTTAGTATTGATATCATTTTCCGATTCAGAATCATCACTGCTACTCGAACTTGAAGTATCACTTAAAGAGCTTACACCGCCACGTTTCCGTTTATTCGAAGTTGGTTTTACAGCTGGTGGAGTAGCCTTCTCCATACGTTCAGCAGGTTTAGTAATCACTGGAAAATCATCCATTCCAATCGATGGTAAATCTGCTGTTAACGATGGTGGAACAATTAGTGATGTAGCAGCGCTTTTGGGAATTGGTTCTTGTTTTACAGGAGATCGAAATTTAGCTGGTGAATGATGAAAAGATGGATGCCGTGGTGATTGTTTTGAAGTTGGTATACTTATGCGCTCTCTACGACTTGTATTTTTTCCACTTAATTTTGATCCCATTTTGGATGACAAATTTGAAATTGGTTCCAATTTACCTGCTACGGGTTTGTGCAATGCTTCCGACCTTGTTTTTTTCACCTGGATATTGCTTGTCAATCTCTCTAAGGTAAATTCACCAGTGAACTTGTCAATGATCAAGACGCATTCCCTTTGATAAGGTTTTTGAAATCCTTTAAAAACAGTTTGTGATGTTCCAGCACCATCTAAATGGGGTACATGTACTGTAACTTCATTATTCGAGCCGACATCAATCGCTGCTGATTTGCAAATATCAACGCTGGCAGGTTTAAAATCATACCGCACTGTATGGTAGGCCGTTGATTGTGGATTCGTAAAACTAGTACCTAATATTAGGTCATGTATAGCAGGCCCCAAATTTAATTTTTCAGCCATTTTTTATTGTTTTAAACTACTTAGGTTAAGTATAAAGTATTGTTATATTTAATATTGTTGTAAAAAACTTAGGTTAAGTGTTGTTATATTTATTAAATTGAAATTGATTGAAAATCTATTTCTCTATTACTAATAATATTCCGATTTTACAGGATAATTATCGATTACACACAAATTTTAATTGAAATATGATTGACAGTAATTGAAATTAAATGTCTAGCTTTGTGAATTCAAATTGCCATACTGGACTCTTAAGTGATATGCGGCATTACCCAACATTCAATCTACATCCGGTGGGTGGATCCGCCACTAAGGACTCAAATGAGTGACATTTTAAGGTGGCACTAATAGGACGTATTCTATACCTCCTTGGTTAATAAATCCAGAGCACATTAAGACTTCTTTTAAAAAGTACTTTCGAGAAATTCGTTTTTCTGATTTCATAAATATGCATTTTTTATATTGATATTTCATTTTTTTATTCAGAGGAAAATTTTTGAGGGTGGTTTGTTAAAGAGCACCCCCCGTCGTACGGCGTGATGCAATACCAACGAGGTCAATGTAAGAGATGAAAAAAAAACATTATGACAATTTCGTAGGTGCTCTAAATACTATTTAAAAAAACTGAGCTGTAAACAATTCATTTCAGCCAAAATAATTTTAGTTTTTTAATTCTTTTGATACAAAACTTAAATTTGTTTAAGAGTCGTTAAGCTATGAGACAAATATGTCATTGTCACCCATTATTTCAAGTGAAAATGATATTTACCATAAATAATTCTTCTACACATTAAAGATGATGTATTTAATATGCGTAAATTTATTATTGAACCCATTTTTTAAATTTTATCAACGCATAATCAAAATACAAAAGAAATTTCACAAATAGCTGTCAAATACTGTCTGTATTATTCGTTCCGCTGCACCCGTATTCAGCGCCATGCGTGGTCAAAAAAAAAACTTCGAGGACGGTTGTGCTCGAAGCGAATACTTTGTGCAAATAACAAGAGTTGACGTCATCATAATACGTATGACGCTATTTAGTTTCAACAATTGTGTGCAGCAATTTTTTAAAGAATATTCTTGAAAGGTTGAACATTACAAAATTATTTTTATTTCCACAAAACATGCGGAAAAATCACAATTAACTCTACTCACAAAACTTAAAGGTATTGTACTATATGTATTAAAATTAATGAATAATTGCAAACTCTTTGTCAGTGCTACTTTGCGGTTTTATCATACTCTCAGTACAACTATACCCTCAGTATACCTAAAGAGTTTTTATTTATGATTTGTATATCTGTAAGAACTCTTTAAGAAGTCCTTAAGAAGCCCAATGCGCTACTTAAAGAGCACATTAAGACTTCTAAAAAAAGAACTTGGAGGAATTCTTTTTTCTGATTTCAAAAATATGAATTCTTTAAGAACTCATTATTCTGATGAATAAAATTGACTTCTTAAAGGAGTCATATTTAAGAAGTCTTAAAGAAGATTTCCTTTTACAGTCATTACCAAAGTTTTTGAGTTCAAAGTTCTGCAGTTTTCGTATATAAACTACTTAAAACAGCTTAAGCATCCTATCATAACTAAGGTATTCAGGATAATAATCGATTGCACTTATTTTATCTTGAAAGTAGTATACGGATACAATAATTTTTTGTTTTCTTTATAAATAGACGCTTAAATTTTCTTGCAATTGACTAAAAACCAAAAAGATAATTTCAATCCTTTGCAAAAAGGCTAATTATAGCTAAGGATAGAAGAATTTTTCAAGCTGCTCATCATTTTATACATCATATCATTCTATCATCATATCTAGAGCACGGTAGTGCGACAGGCGAGTTTAAGGGGTTTTTTGCTTTCGCGCTTACAGTATTTATTCTAATGTTAAATATTATCTTTGTGACATCGTATTTCAATTAACTGTATAACATTCATTCAATTTTGAATCATGCGTAATGTATGTGTCAGCTGTTCATGATAGTTATCGTTTAAATTAAAAAATATTTGTGTTATTTTAAGATATATTGATTGTTAATTAAGCAAACAATTTTTAGAAATGTTTAGCCGAAAAAAAGAAGAAAAACCAAAACGTCCACGTTCCAATAATTTAGCTCAGGTACATAAAACAAAAATAAAATCATTTTAATATTTATAGACAATGAGTCATCGATTCAAAACCTCACGTTATTGTTTTAGTTTGGATTGTTTAACGTACCCGATGATTTCAAACCAATGGATAATGAGAGTGATAGTGATGGTGATGATTTCGAAGCTGAATTAGCGGCCATCACATCTGGCAATGCGCCAAAGAAACCACAACGACAGAAGCCTAAACCAAATCTAGTTTCACTTGATGCGTTAGATAGATTAGTCTCCGATAGTTTAAAAGATATTCCGTCCGATGAAGATGTCAATTCAGATGATGAAAATGACCCTTCATTATTAAGTGAACTACAGGAGCTGTCTGGAGCAGCACCTCCTGTAGTTGAAAGCGTTTCAAATATTCAGACAGGCGATGGTGATATTGGTCAATTACTAAATGATCGATTGAAAATGTATGAAACGGCTGAAGAAAATGCAAAGAAAGCGGGGGAAAGTTCTAGAGCCAGACGTCTTGGACGTGGAATCAAAACATTAAAAGATTTAATCAAATCTGTGAAAGCTGGTAGAACTATTGTTGATCAAGCTGATATTCCACCAGAAGTTGCAGTTACAGTTACAAAAAAAGCTGCTCCAGATCCGATTGTTGAGCCAAGCCCGGAAATAAATGTGCCAGTAGAACCGCCTAAAATTGATCCTCCCACAGAGCCCCTTTTATCCCCGCAAGATAATAGTAATATAGATATGCTAAATGAAAGAAAAAAGCAATATAAGCTAGCAGCTTTAAAAGCTAAAAAAGAAAATGATAATGTAACAGCTTTAAATTATATAAAAATTGCAAAACAATTTGATGTAATTATAGAGGCAATACAAAAAGGTGAACCAGTTGATCTAAGTAATATGCCCGGACCACCGGTAGAAAAACCAAACATGCCAAACAAAGAAGAATGTGAAACACAAAAGAGCTCAGAAAATGCAGACACGACTCCGGTTGCCAATTCAGAATCCACATCCACTGTAATATCTCCTTCTGAGCAACTCGAGGAAGGCGAACCAACACCATTAATTACAGCTTCGAGTATTGCTGAAGCTCTGCAACAAAGATTCGAAATATACAAAGCCGAAGAACAAAAAGCTAAAGATGCTGGAAATTCGAGTAAGGCTAGACGAATGGGTCGTATTGTGAAACAATTTCAGGATGCAATTCGATTAAATAATGCTGGAAAGCCGATCCCAATTGACGAACTTCCTACCCCGCCCGGTTTGGCTCCTATCCCGGTTCCAGGGGGTGCTGCTCCAAGTGAACCGCCTCCGCAATTAAAACCAGCTCCGGCTCCTCCAAGACCAGCACCTGCTCCACCAAAACCAACTGCAGAGACATCAGCTGAAGAAGGAAAATCACAGCCTCCAGTACCACCAAGAAGGGGCACTATTCGAAAATCAGGTAACCAATCATCAACTACCTTCAATGAAAAGCAATTAGAAGTGTTACTAGCGAAACAAAAAGAGTTTAAACTGGCGGCATTAAATGCCAAGAAAAAGGGGGAAGTTATGCAAGCAAAGGAATATTTAAAAATGGCTAAAGGAATCGATCCATTAATTGAGGCTGCAACTTGTGGTTTGCCTGTGGATATGTCAACAGTTCCAATACCAACAACTGCACGATCAGAATTGGAAGATGGGTAAGTCATAAATGATATTTAATAGCTTACATTTTATAGGTTAACATTCCTAAGTGTAATAAAGTTGTAGAAAATCATGTTTGCTACAATTCATTACCTTATCATTTTTGCTCAAACTCGAATGTGTACAGAGATATTAAGGAATTTAATTTTCAATCTTAAACCGTCAATATTTCTGTAAATATTAGTGTAACAGAAAAAATGATAAGAAATAAAATTACAGTAAAACTTAATACCTACAACTTTACTTCTTATAAATTTTTCGATTTTTCGAATATTAAGGGAGATATGTCAAATTTTGTGTATCCCCCTCCCTCTAAACCGCCTTTCCCCTAGTTCGATTTTACCCATTAACGAACTTGACTTTTTGAATACAAAAGGTCCTCAAATACCAAATTTCATTCCAATCAGATTCAAATTGTGACCGATAGAGCGATTACAGACATATATATCGGTACGAGACCAATAGCTCTATTTCCTTTCAGGAAATTCGCTAAAACGTGTTAAGAATTTTTTTTACACGTTTTTTTAACTTGTTGACTAGACTATATTCAGTGTTCTTATAAATTATTCAAAGAGATATTTGTTGTTAATTTTTAGATTTGATTTTGTGATGACTGCAGAATGTAACGATGACGATTCAGAAATGACAGATATCTTAGGTCGTATGGAAGAACAATTAATGAAACAATTAAAATTATGTCTGAATACACGTGATCATTTGAAAGCAATTGGTGATGTTGCTGGATTAAATCGTTTTGAAAATTTAGCAGTTAGTGTGGTACGTGATTTAGATATTGTACGAGTTTTACGACGGTCTACCGATAATCCAACACCACCGAAATTCCATTATGAAACGAAAAATTTTTCTGTCGTTAAATGTCATACCGATTTAAATGATGATGAAGTAGAATTAATTATTGCACGTGGTATTAATTATAAATGCTCCAATCCGGATGATATTGATACGTATGTCAAGTTTGAGTTTCCTTATCCGCAGGTAAGTTAATTAAACGGTTTTATTTAGCTTCACATTCCGTATATTTCTTTCAAATCTTGCAATCAATGCTTCACCTACCTAATCGATCACTGCACATATATTTATTCTCCATAACCATAAAATATGGTACAAACAAGATGATCTAATTGTGGAATTCGAAAATACACCACGAAATGGAAATTTGGTACAAGCGTCGATGAAAATTATTTGATCTAAGTTGCCAAGATGGCGTACGTTTAAAAGAAATCGAAAGCTGTGTTAATATTGGGAATTAGGTAGATTAAGCTGGCACCTTTCTGCGAGTATAATCTCGGGAAAAAAAATTGGCGCAGCTGGCTTTGCGATTGGTTGAATTTGTAGTCTCTGAAATATTGACAGTAAGAAATAATCTTTTCTAGCTTGTTTCTGCGAGATTTTTTCTTATTGCGGAAATTAAAATCCATTGTGGCAGTTTACACTGGGGGGAACTCGGAGTAATCTTTATGTTTGCATTTTCTAGTTATTGAACAAAGTTTGACGTAAATAAAAAGTTAATTTACAGCTTTAACTTTTTTTTAATTTCCAGGAAAGCCCATTTCAAGATCGAACGTCTGTCGTAAAAGATACAAATAACCCAGAATATAATGCAAGCTTTAAAATTCCAATACATCGGAGTACACGAGCATGCCAAAGAGTTTTTAAGCGACATGGTGTCAAATTTGATGTATATGCCAAGGGGTAAGTTTATAAATAATTATTTTTGTGGCTAACATTTTTAACTATTTTCGTTTTTCTTCTAAAGCTTTTTTTTTTCCTTGTCTTAAAGAGGTTACATACTTAAGCGAAAATGATTTAAATCTCTTAGAATTTATTGTTTACTAGCAGTACCCCGCGGTTTCACCCACGTTAAATTTGAATTTTTTTAAATAAATAGCCCATAACCTTCCTCAATAAATGGGCTAGGTAAGAATTTTCAAATCGGACTGGGGTAGAGTTGCTTAGATTAACGTGTTAACACAAATAAAATAAAAACGTTGCGCAAATTAGTATTAAATTGCTGTATATCAAGTTAGAACTAAATAATGAATTAGCTCTTAACGAATGACAGTTTTAAATATGCACACCGTTGCCAACTTTGCAAAGCCGGTGGTAATATAATTTTTATTTTATCGATTTATTCCTGCGCATTTTAGGTAGAGAATTTTCGATAACATTTTATTTAGAAGAAATTTTGATTTGGCATAATTTTACTTCTTTTGTTGCTACTAAGTGCATGTTTTAATTTTGTTAATGTCACGTTTTTACTGTAGATTTAATTTATATGTGTGGTAGATGTACAGACTGGTGTTGCATCTTTGATTGTTTTTGCAGCGGATTCTTGCGGAGTGACACCTTATTGGGAACAGTTACTGTCAAATTGCAGCAACTAGAAACAAAAGTGGAAATTCATGATTCGTTTGATGTAAGTAAGCTATAAATAATAAACCACGTTGGTGGCGAGCGATCTGAAAAACCTTAACAATCTGGAAATATCAGGGAATTTGAAGATTTTGGGGAAAAGTTAAATCAAGCAATTATAATCTCAGTCTAGGAAAACTATAAAGATGTTTTTTTTTTGTCATAACTATAAAATAGTTTTAGGGAATTTTTCCCATATTCAAGAAATAATCCGGGAATTTTATAATACCATTTCGATCGCCACCCTATAAAATTTTTCTCCATAGTAAAATAATTGTTTTTATTCACATGACAACTTAATTTTGTTTACAGCTTATGGATGGACGAAAAGCAGTTGGTGGTAAATTAGAGGTGCATATAAGGATAAGAGATCCATTACAAACGCGTCAAATTGAGGAATTATCAGAAAAATGGCTTATCATTGATTCATGAGCTCAAATTTAACAGACTTAACGTCGCATTATCATTCGTAAACTTGATAAATTAATGAAGGTTATTGTAATTTTATTGGACGAATTTATCATATTCGTTATCTAAGAGATTTTTATATTACCCAAATCAATTCAAAATAAATATATTTAAGTCTTTCTTTTAAAAATATTTTCTTTTCGCTTTTTTGTTTCCGTATTCGGAAAAACTCTTATGGAATTATATCGATGTCTGTCACAGATGTTTTTCTCAGAGACTGTTTCACGTATATGATTATTGGGAGTAGAGATTTTGGTTGGGGATCATGGATCGTTAAATAAAAAGTCTTGTGTATTTGATTATTAATTATTTATTTTATGATGACTTCGAAGAGATTGATTATATTTACATTAATTATAATACAAAATACATGTTCCAATGTTCCCAGAGGCTTTTACCGTTTTGATCGACACAGAGCCATAAAATTATGGGTTTTCCACAAAAATTACCATACAATGGAAAAAAATTGATTTTTTGTTTCGGACCAGATGCTTTTTTTTTTAATATTTTGGTTAAATCCAAACTTCTAAAGTTATGGTGCTTTTAATATAATGTTATTTACCAAAAAAAAAACATAAAAAATGTTATAAAATTTATTATTAAAAACAATTATTATAATTGTTATATTGTGTCACCGCGACTATTCGCCCGATCCACGGGATACGTAAAACTTTGATAATTATGGGAATATTTATGTCAATTATTAACCTATCCTGCATTGCCATCAATTCCCAAAAGCTATTCATGCAATAAAATTCTGTTTAGTACGATTTTTTACGTATTTTTAGCCGGAATTAATTACACTATATTTGTATAGTGTAAAATGACCCGTGGATATTTATATAGTGTAATTAATTCAGTCTAAAACTACGTAATAAATCGTACCAAACAGAATTTTATTGCATGAATAGCTTCTGAGAATTGATGGCAATACTGGATTGGTTAAAAATTGGCATAAATATTCCCATAATTATCAAAGTTTTAAGTATCTCGTGGATCGGGCGAATAGTCACGGCGATATTGTATAGATTATAGAATTTAAATGATTATTGTATATATATTTATATTTTTATTATTAAAAATCATTTTTCATCAGTATTTTATATTGTTTATTATTCATTTCATGATATTGATCCTAGTTCAAAGTATACCGGTTGTTTAGTTTACATCTTCGTATAGTAGATCTCTCACGAGTATGAGAGAGTACATATGTATACATTAAGCAATGTGTATGAGAAGGAGGTCTTATAGGTTTGTTTTCTTACTTAAAAGTTAAACTGTTGTGTGTTGTATGTGTTATGCTTGGAGAGTGGGGTTTGTTTTAGTGAACAGATCAGTTGTTATGATTTGTTCTGTTGTCCAGCACACAACAGTTTAACTTTTAAGTAAGAAAACAAACCTATAAGACCTCCTTCTCATACACATTGCTTAATGTATACATATGTACTCTCTCATACTCGTGGGAGATCTACTATGCGAAGATGTAAACTAAACAACCGGTATATGGTTGAGACAATAGAGTAATTTGGTCATTCGTAATTAAAAGCAAAGTGGCTGACGTCTGGTGTTAAAATCCGTAATTAAAGCAAGCTAGGTTTAAGAATAACTTAAAATGAATCTTATTCATCTGTTAAATCATTTTGACTAAACCTACGTATTTATAAATATCAATAAAATTCAAACTATCACACTTTGTTGACATTGTTACATCTAACCTCACTAACTTAAAAATAACAACAGAAGTTTCGTTTCATTATTTTCCAAAGACGGGTAAAGAAAAAATATTTATTGAAAATAGGTTGGGAAAAAAATAGGATACATTTTTTAAGGAATGACAAATCGATTGTTTTTGTTTTAAACACATTTATTAATAAAAAGCTAAATTACATAGTGACTTTTTATATGCAAATAGAAAGTACCTTGTTGTCTAAATATTTTACCACAATCCATACATATATAAGATTTTTCTCTTGAATGAATTTTCCTATGTGTCACTAAAGCGCTGTTCACATAAAATTTTTTATCACAAACATCACAAGAGAATGGGTTTTCTCCGACATGACTTCGTTTATGTACAGCTAAACTGAACTTCCGTGTATAGGCTTTATCACAAATGTCACACGAAAAAGGTTTTTCTCCTGAATGAGTTACTTCATGTCTAACTAAATAACTTTTACGGGTAAATGTTTTATGGCAAACATCACATGTTATTTGTTTTTGTCGTGAATGAGTTCGTTTATGTCTATCTAAAGTACTTTTAAAGGCAAATGTTTTATCACAAACATCACATGTTACTTGTTTTTGTCGTGAATGACTTCGTTTATGTCTGTCTAAAAAACTTTTACAGACAAATGATTTATCACAAACATCACATGGGAAGCGTTTTTCTCTTGAAAGAGTTAATTTATTTGTAACCAAATGGTGTTCTGTTAAGGAAGCAGTTTCTTCAGTATGCAATTGCTTATGTAGAGCTAAATTGCTATTTATGGCAAATTTGCTATCACAAAGGTCACATGCATAAGGTTGTTCTCTACTATGAATTTGTTCAAACAGTTGATGTTGTTTTAAATTGTTTTGCGTGGTAAATGTTTTATCACAAACATCACACGAGAATAAATTTCCATCAGTTTGAATTTGTTCATCGAAATCATTTTCATCCAATACTTCTTCTTTAATTATTAGTTCCACATGTAATTGTTGTTCCAATTTAATGTGTTCGTCACTAATGTACAGAGGATCATTTTCACCATGAAATGAATCGTTTAACATATTGTTGATAAGTTTGTTAACTTTTGTCAAAGAATCTTTGCTTTTGTATATTCGTGTAATAGTCGTATTTATCGTGTTTATTTCTATGAATTTAGGCCATAAACGTTTTTCACACACATATTAAAGTATCGCTTTTAATAGAAAAAATAATATAATGTTGAAGTTTTTTTTCGAATAACATAACCTATCATATACTGACACAAAGATTTTGCAAAAACATGTATAGATGTCACCACTATGCGCAAATGTTAATATTGACTATGTACATAGTGTGGTGAGTAGCGACAAAACGGCGTAAAAGCGATTTACTTTATGACAGATTTATATATCAAACGGAAAATTTTGAACGGTTTATATCTCACATTTAATTTGCTATACAGTTAAAAGATGGATGCTAATAAAAATTGAATTATTATATAAAATCCATCTTTGCACTATATGACAAATTACAACTGAGACATAAACCATCTTAAGTTTTCCGCTTGATATATAACTCTATCTCAAAGTAGTACGCATTTTCGACGTTTTGTCGCTTCTAATCACAACTGTTAGCTAGAGGATTTCTATAACTATGTCCATATCCAATTCTCTGTATACGTATATGTTATGTATAATAGAGTATTATAAGTTTAGTCCCAAGTTTTATCGTTTAATAATATTGATCGGAGAATTTTTCTCCAATCCCTCCATTTGACCGCCATCTTGAATTAGATGGTGTGAATAACTTTGCGCTATATAGCTTCATAACGGTTCATGTTACAAAAATTTTGAAGAAAAGTTTTTTATTCGAAATTAAATTCTGTACAAGTTGACTTCAGACATCTTTTGTCGTAATATGGTATAATAAATAAGTTATGAGTTTTAGAGTATAAAAATTTGTAATAAAATATTATTTAAAGTGCTATAACGTTTTTTTGGTCAAAATTAACCAAAAAACTCATAGTCTATTTTTGGTAGAGAATTTTATTACAAATAATTTTTGTCATATATATTTCCAAGTTTATTGATTTTTAAGGACATTATGCCATTGCGTAAGGGTTGAAAATGTGCATTATTTACAGATTGTATTTTTTGGATTTTTTAATAAGATTGTATTTTTTGAGAAAAATACGGGACTTGGAGTCAATTTGTTTTTTAAGGTCTGCATCCCAGGCTTTTCTTATTTTTGATATTTTATTTTTGTATCTCAAGTGGGGATCACGTGAGTGAATATTTCGCTTAAGTATCTTAAATCGGATATTTAAAGTGTAATATTTACTAAAATACCTATTATTTTGGACGGAATACTCTGTGGATTCTTTATGGTTTTAAAGAATATTTTGCGAGTTACCTGTTTTTCAAAATCAACATATTTACATATTTGAAAATGTTTTACTATAAAATTTTCGATGTAAACTATTCTGGCTCTAATAAAAAAAAATTTCCAGAAAACCATTTTGAATGTTTTAAACCATTTTCAATATACATTTTTATACCCGGTATATATAATGTATATAAGAATATTTGTCCCGACTTTGTAACGGTTGAAAATATTGATCGCAAAAAAAAATTTTTTGTATAGGTGTTCATAAAATAACCTAATTAGATAATTTCCCTATGTCCGTCTGCCCATCTGTCTATTCGCCCGTCGATACGATAACTCAAATACGAAAAGAGATAACGAGCTGAAATGTAGTATGTTTTCTAGAGCTTAAAATTAAGGTCAAGTTCGTGAATGGGCAGTTATCAAATTATTTACATTTACCATTTTAAATATGATTTTTATACCCAGTATATGTAAGGTATATTCAGTTTGATCACGACTTTGTAAAGCTTAAAAATATTGATCGTAGGCATGAATGTTTAGCATATGTGTTCATAAAATGTCCTAATTCGGCCATTTACGCATATCCATCTGTCTGTCTGTCTGTTTGTGGAGCTGAATTTGTGTGTGTGTGTGTGTTTTAGAGCAAAAAAGTAAGGACAAGTTCGTGAATAGGTAAAATCGGACCATACTTGGGAAAATGGGCAAAACTATCTATCTTTGAAACCGTAAGAGATATAACAAAAATTTAATAACAAAAAATCATCTTCTTTTTAAAATAAACAACTTTTATTTGAAAATTATTTCCATAAACTTAGTATATACTGGGTATTCCAACAATTAACTCAGTTAGTTGTCTTCATTAGTGGTCTTTAAGAGCATTTAACCATTTCCATTTTAAATATGTTCAAAAAGGTAGGTATTTTACTCATCCCTGAGCACACAATCCACCCCACTTATCCTTTCCCACCTTTCCTCCTTCCATCATCCTATAGGTACGCCTGCTAATTAATTAATAAAACAATAAAGTAGATATTTATTTATATTATTTGTAGTATATGTTGTTTATTTTTGTTTATATAAAAACAACACGTTAGAATTAGAGTTATGAATAATAATTTACGACTTATGATGATTATATTATTATTTTAAAACATTCATTTATAAGTAGAAATTTATATAGAATAATATTTAAAAACATCATAAAACTTTTAGAATATTCTAGTGAATATATACATACTATGTGTGTAATCGGTGTTACATGAATATGGAGTGAATTATCGCGGCATTGTTCCTATCAAAGTCAGCTGCAGTCGCCCAACCTATCTATTCTTAGTCTACATACTAATTCAGCTTGTCCTTTAGGGGTCGGTAAAAAAGTCCAAGGATGGTCTACTTGCCAGGCTTCGACCTTCCTTTCGCCACTAATAGTTACTACTAAGTATATCTAACTTAGTTATTTGCCAGGGCACTTGACAGATACTACAGCAACTTAGATTGTGACGCCATTTTGTTTAGTAAACGCTGTCAGATTGGAGAATTTTCGCCTAAATTTTGTGGAAAAGCATTTGACCCATCCGTACCGATATCGATATTCATCTGGAGTTCGTGAAGGAAACTGCAGAAAATCTTCTCAAGCATAGCCGGTTACTTCGTTCTTGTCCATACGCCGACAGTTTAGACAATTAATCGCCCCTTTTTTTTTCTTAATAATTGACAAACTGCCGATGTCGAGATTCGAACCCATAACCTCCTAGGTTGCAAGTAAGCATACTGCGCAGACATAACGCCTTAGACCGCTTGGCCACCTGGACTGGTTTACTCTAATTTGTCATAAATATGGCGTCTAGTGGCTCTAATTAAAAAGAGATGTACACAGATGTACCTATACTGTAGTCACATGAACGCCATATTGATGACAAATTAGTGTAATCAAGTGTACAGATGAATTTAAAATAAAAGATGAAGTTAAAAACACAATCGTAAACCTGTTACATACTGTACACGATATAGTTAAATATGAAAAGCTTCATCATCAACTTTATTATAAATTATTTCATTCTTATTTCATTTCAAATAGACACAGACAAAAACAAAAAGCATTGCTGATTATTTTTATTTGTGTTTGTAGTGTTGTTGTATATATAGTATATATAGATAATAATAATAATAATAATAATAATATATACACATATTACCTACCTACCTACCTATCTATCTATCTACCTACATACCTATCTACCTATCTAGGGTGGGTGAGGCTTAACATGATTGTTTCAATTAGTAAAATGCAAAACCTCCTCAACAACACAAAATTATATGAATATGTATAAAACTGACGTAGAAATAATATAAAAAGTAGAATTATACATACAGAAAGGTTATCAAATATTGAAGGGGGAAATTACTTTTAAAGGCGGCTGTACACTGGAGAGAGAAAACTCTAGCAAGAGCTCTCGAATGGTTCTCTCAGAATATAGAGACACAAAACAGTTAGAGCGCTCTAACTAGGTCAACAAGTCTACTCGAAAGATGATTAAAATAATCAAAGAGAACTCTAGGTTTTTTGAACTTACATTTCAAAGCCAAGGTCAAAGTCGTCGCCAAATCGAAATTCGAATCAAAGAACATCTGGCTCATGGGAAATTTAGGAGAATCGAAAAATCGTGTATAGCTGCGCACGTCATTGTGAAAAAAACCCCATAGAATTAGATGCATACGAAAGTATCTACATATACAAATTGAGAAAGCAGATAATGAATTTAGACAATGGACCAATTCCATATTCTGATTTAATAAACTTAAACCATTTTCAAAAAAATCGAATACCTGAATATCAAGGTTAGCTTCGATACCCTCACTTTAGTGACAAAACAAACGCCGCATAGTCAACAAAGAATACCATCAATAAATAGGTGACCTCTTCACACACCTAATCCGTTAGTCAGTCAACTCAAATAATCCTCAGGTCAGATTATACCCTCAGTCAAATCGTATAAAAGACAGAACATTTTTAATGTCATTGTGAGACACGCACCAAATTAGCAATAAGCAATATATCTCTGAATCCATATCCCAGAGATAGTTATGATTAGCTAATTCATACTGATGATGAATTCATTGTAGTCGAAATACGTATTTATAAAATACAAACAAATGTTCTAGGAATAGGGGAAAAATTTGAAATATAAGAAGTAATACTGTCTAAATAAATAAAAAATTAGAATAATATGAAAAAGTTGGCTATTACGTCACAATCGTCTTTGGTTTGGCGGAAGCATACTGGACTAGTTATCCAGAGCAGACTAGCTATCTAGTTATTCATATCAGTATTTAATTTAATTAAAAATTTTTAGATATGTTTATTATGTTATTAAAAATCCTCCTTTAGTGTTTAATAAACTTTCTGTATATGGTTGGTACTATATAGTTATATACGTACGTATTATATAAGTGTGTATTTATTTTACCTACCTATATGCAAATAATAAGCTGTTGTTTAGTTCGAATAGGTTAGAGTTATATAGCAGATACACAGGTTTTATAATATTATGGACTTTAGTTTTAAGTGGCCAATACAATTTTAACAGGGTTGTATTCTATTTTTAAACTTACCCTCTACACCCTCAACTGATAACTTTAGGTTTGCTACTGCGGGGATCGATTGAATGAAAACTGAATATTAGTATTGGATATATTATTGACCAGCATATCGATTCTTAAAGTAAAAAAATGCCTAACAATGTCCCTAATTCCAATATGGGCTTCGTGCTGGATACAAATTAGTAGAATAATAATAGTAGAATTTTAAAATGGGTATCTGGGTCTATTAGTATCACCTCATTTTCATAGGTTTCTCAAAACCTATTGTTGATACTCCCCCTTAGATACTAAGAATTTTAAGTACGTTTACTTCAAAACTAGCCCAAAAACAGTTTTGAAGTCAATTTCAGCCGCCTTAACAGTTTTAAGCTATATTAAAGAAAGGATTTTTTTTTAAAGTTGTGATATAATGCGCGAGTAGATGGATAGATTGTAGAGGCTGCCCTGGATGGGATATACTTCGACTACAAGGTCCATTGTGATGCCTAAGAAGGTGAGGATGTGAGTGGACGGGAAGGAATTTTTGTGTATAGACAAGGAATTGGTAGGATATGCGGCTGCAGCCGACTATGATAGGAACTATACCGATATTCATCAGGAGTTCGTGAAGGAAACTGCAGAAAACCTTCTCAAGCTTAGCCGGTTACTTCGTTCTTGTCCATACGCCGACAGTTTAGTCAGTTAATCGCCCTTTGTTTTCTTAATAATTTACAAACTGCCAATGTCGAGATTCGAACCCATAACCTCCCAGTTTCCAAGTATGCATACTGCGCAGACATAACGTCTTAGACCGCTCGGCTACTTGGACTGGTTAATTCGCGAGTAATAATATTTTGCATTAATTCCTGGCCTGTTGAGTTTGATTGTATAATGATTATGATGGTGATATCATATTTGCATATATGAAAATTCTCTGGCAGATAGCTTCTTCATTTGTAGGTACATGGATAGACATCATATATATATATATATATATATATATATATATATATATATATATATATATATATATATATATATATATATATATATATATATATATATATATATATATATATATACAATCTACATCTAAGGTTTTATTATACATTTATATTAATATATTTATATTTGTAGGTAACTAACTATACAACTTGACTCTGTTGGAGTGTTGCTGACGTTGCCACCGCTGCTGCCCATTCGTTTGACTTTAACAGTACTAGTCGGTAGTCATTCGATTTACTCTCTTTGCTTATAATTCCCATTCCAGTTTCCAATTATTTTATGATATCTAACCAACACAACACTATATAGGATAATATTAGTACCAATCAAAAGTTACAAATAAGTGGTAAGTTCGAGCAACAAATTTATAAATCGAGATACCTCTCGATTAGTTTTAAAGATGGTCTGTAGTACATAGCTCTTGTAACTTGGAATCGATAACATTTATACAATTCTATATTTAAAAAATGGAAGTTACACTCCAAAAATAGTGAGTATCAATAAAAATTTTTTTATTAAATCGGACAAATTTTAATTGGGCTAGTAAAAACATCGATTTTTTTAACCCATGGTGACGTCAACAAGTTTCAAAAAATGATTTTTGGTCCTTGTCCGGTATATTTTATGTGACTTTGATGGAAATGTTTTTCGAATCCACTAAATTTTAGATAGAAAAGTCAGATATCTCTATTAGTTTTTGAAATGGCCTGTACATGAGTGTTGCATCTCAAAATCGATAAACGCTAGATAGTTCTATATTAAAGAAATGGAAAATACACCATAAAAATAGTGGGTTTCAAAAAAAATTTCATTAAATTCGGACGAAATTTAAATGTGTAAGCTAAAAAATTGATTTTTTGAATCTGGTGACGTCATCAAGATCCAAAATATGGATTTTGTTCTATCTCGGGCATATTTTATCCGATTTTGATGAAATTTGTTTTCAAAACTATTAAATTTTAATCAAGAAATGAAATTTTGATACAAAAATCGAGATATCGATATTAGTTTTTGATATGGCCTGTACATATTGGTGTAACGATAAACGTTGTATAATTTAATATTGAAGCATTGCAAAATTAAACACCAAAAATAGTCTGTTTCAAAAAATTTTTCCTACCTGTACATATAATACTTTCCGGTGCGTCACAATCAAATGCTTAATTTCGATTTAATCGAAATTTCGGCGCATCTTTGATGTTCTTGATGAGACTAGTCCGATAGTAACATATTATTATATGGTCTTCAAAATAAATGAAAATCAACTTTACAAACATATATACAGATCTAATAACTAGAGTGTTTGTTTAAGTATTATCTTAAAGTGGTAATTTTATATGGTACACATTATATAAATTCGACTTTGAATCGTTAATTTCTGTAAAGAGTGTAATACCTAGATCCACTTCTACTGAACAATCTAACGTTCATTAGAGCAATATATTTTGTTGCTAGAGAAATGTTTTAACCCTTAGTAGTAAAATACTATGACTATATATATATATATATATATATATATATATATATATATATATATATATATATATATATATATATATATACTATATATATATATATATATATATATATATATATATATATATATAGTATATATATATATATAGTATATATATATATATATATATATATATATATATATATATTATAGTTTGAAATAATTATATATAAAACAATGATAATATTCTTCTATGAAGATAAAAAAAAACGGATACTTTAGTTTAGATATAGACACAGATATAACAACAGATACTACAGAGATATATATAACAATATATATTATGCTTTTGTTAAGTATTTTTAAGTGAGTATGTATCTATCTCTATATATTCATATTTAAATGTATAAAATGTTTTAATTCTAAATAATACATATTTTAATAATAAACTTTTTACATTATACAGGGGGTTGGTTATGTTTATTTTGAAGGTGAATGGTGAATTCACATATTAGCGTTGAATAGAAATAAGTTTAACAAATTTGATAAACGAGAAAGTAAAGAAATTAGTAAAGAAATTAGAAATTACTGATAGCAGGAAGTTCTTAACATTTTTGTAAAAGACGGATAGACGGATAAAGATTTAATTTTACCGTTTTGGTACGTATTCCTAGAAATGCCCCATCGCTTCCACCAAAAATCTATGTAATTCACCTTGATTATGACAAAACCAGTTGTAAACATTGATTAAGTTTAAAGCTGTAATGATTTACATTAATTTTAAACCACCTGTATATCAATGATATTCATTTCTACCACCAACAATATATATATATATATATATATATATATATATTTATATATATATATATATATATATATATATATATATATACATATATTTATATATATATTTATATATATATATATATATATATATATATAAATATATATATATATATATATATATATATATATATATATAATATTATTTTAAATATGGTATCTACTACAACCATAGTAAAAACTTTTGTATTTTATGATAATTTTTTAAATTTTATGTTTATGCCACTGATTCAATTTAAGTTTTTTTTTTTTTTTTATATTTTAGTTAATTAATTTGAACTCGTACCAATTATTTATTATTATCATTATCTGTATACTAAAGTTAGTACGTTTGTAGAGAGATATTATGTATATTATAATCTTTAAATTTTATTATTTTAAATATTTAATGATGTTCTCATATTATCATAAATTTAAAATAATATTTTATTGAAGGGTACTGGAAATTTTATAGTTTAATTGCGATTTAGTACAAATTAAATTAGATAAATATAATTTTTTTAAGTTAAATGGTTTTATAGTACAATCAATGATATTCTAAACTTGATTAGACTCAAATAAGCAGTTCAAAACGTCAATTTTTTAAATATTTTAAATTTCTTGACAAATAATTAATTTCCAAATTTTCTTAATGTAGATATTTCTATAGAAACTATAAATTACATTAGAGATTTAGCGGCCAGAAAATATTATAGACTTCAGCAAAAGGCTACAATTTTGAAACGGTTTGGAATTTTGAACCTCTGATATTTTTTTTTTTGGAGTCGTAAGAAAATTTGCCTAGGGTTTTCCTTTCATTATTTCGCTATCTTCTACAGTTTTCTCCAAATAATTCGAACAATCACACACACACATACACTGCATATTTCTCTTTTATAAATCAAGATAATAGTTTTGTTTTTCTTGCAAACGCAAATTAAAAGTGCTAATTTTTCACAACGAAAGACGCAGAAAGTGGATAGAAAATTCGACTTAAATGTGGATACCATTATTTTTCTCTATGCCGTGTTCTTAATATTGATTCTCTATGCGTGTTCTTGAATTTCTTATCTACAAATGATCTTCAATAATAATATTTATAGAACTGAAAGATATCGAAAAAGAAGAGATTATATTTCCAGTATTAGAGCCAAAAAGTTATCATTTTTCCATCCATTGTTAGTAGGATTCTCTTACGATTAAGTTATATAAACTGAGGTGACTAGAATTTATCTAATTTGACATTTAAGTAATATCTATGAACATTGTAAACATTCTTAAATACTTGATAGGAAAAGTTATAAACATTTTGATGGGAAATGAGCTCACGACTTTTACCTTGTACCAAGTTAACCATAAACATGTTATACTAACAGTAATTAGTTTTTCAACGGGTTTCAACCACTTGTCAACAACATATTTTTGAGTCATTCTAAAGTACCAGAATCTATTCTATTGAATCTATTCTATTGTACCAGAATCATATAAATATAAAATCATATAAAGAGGGCATGTATTATAAACCATCCTACAAAGCGTAAAACCAGGTAGATTTTTGTATGTTTTGGGTCCAGTTTATCTAATAAAAAATTTTCAATCAAATCGATTATTAAAAATTTTTTGGATTTTTTTCTTGGTATTTTAAAAAAATCGTAGAAAATGGAAAAATAATTTTGTTCTCGAATTGGATGGATAAGGTAATTTGAACCCAAAAAACACGAAAATCGTATTCATTTGACGATTCAATGAGCAGTTTATGAGATATTGCCCATAGTCGTATAAAAACGTATATCAAATCATATAAAGAGGGCATATCTCAGAAACCTTTCTATAAAACGTGAAACCAAGTAGATTTTTGTGATTTTTGGATCCGTTTTATCTAATAACGAAGATTTCAAACAAATCGATGACAAAAAAATTTTTGTGTTTTTTTCGATTTTTTCTAAGGGGTATACCTTAAAAAAATTGCATAAAATCGAAAAATAATTTTTGTTCTAGATTTGGATAGAATTCATTACAGAAGGTAAATTAAACCCAAAAAACACGAAAATCGTATTCATTTGACGGTTAGAAAAGCAGTTTATGAGATATTGTCTAAAATATTATAAAAAGCGGATATCAAATCATATGAAGAGTAATTAGTTTTTCAACGGGTTTCAACCACTTGTCAACAACATATTTTTGAGACATTCTATGTACTACTAAATACAATCAATTTATCAAAGCCGCCACCATCACATATACCTATATTACTACATATTTTATTAATTGTAAAAGAAAAACAAATTCAATTTCCTGTTGAAACCATTTAAAATAAAAAAAACAAACTTGAATGTGTACGTAATAAATGACCTAAACTCGTTTTTCTCTTATTGTTTTTTGTTTTATTTGCTTTTAGAATATTTATTGCGCGTCGTCAGGCATCAACGAACAACGGCGACAAACCAACCACATATAACCAACCAACCATTCATCCATTCACTCTATATAACGATTATTTAGCGACATTTGACGTATGTTTGAAACACCTACTAACTTTACGAACGAACCAACCACCATTATATATATACACACACATTTAATATTTGCATAGTTTGTTCCCATTCCAATGATTACTCTATTCCTTCACGTATCTATGAACATATAGCAAGTACACTCACATAGAGATGAAACCGTTACGACAGATCTCTAACATGAACGTCCTTAAAACTATATTAATAATAGAGAAAACCGAGGAATGTGGTGCTTTTTTTATTTTAACAAAGATTTTTACAACGAAATGAATTTTTTTTTGGACAGATTCAAAGTTTTATCTATATTTAACGTCCTTAAAATCATCTTTCAATCGAAGATAATGTGATTTTTTTCATATCAATATTAAAATTCAATGACATTTGTCTATACGCTAGTCTTCACGAATTTGTCTTAGGTAACCTAAATGGAATTTGGACAAACATTGTATTGTTGACGCTTAAGTATACACAAATACATATATGAAAAATAATTTCGACAGGAATAATACTGTCAAAATAAAAATAAGAATGATATGAAAAGGTTGACTCTTATGTCAGAGTCGTCTTTGGTGAAGCGGTAGCACGCTGGACTAGATATCCAGAGACGCGAGGTTCGATTCCTGGTTGACGAGTAAATTTTTTCATATCAGTATTTAATTAAAATTCAATGACATTTGTCTATAAAGTATACGCTAGTCTTCTACAGTTTGTCTTACGTAACCTAAATGGAATTTTCGACAAACATTGTATTGTTGATGCTTAAGGACGTTCAGTTGCTACGCTGAAGTCAAATGAGTACTATCTTTAATAAAATTTATTTAGGATTTTAAAAAAGGTGTAAAGTATGTCAATAATCTTACAACGATTTATAACCTTTTTTATTTGTCCTAAATATTTTAAAAGTATTTATTGGAAAATACCAGGAAATTGTAAATTAGAAATTAATTTGACTTAATGTGACAGATATGACAGTAAACTATGTTTTATATTTGTGTGTATGTGTATATTATTTTAGTGTGTGTGGTCGCCAGTTTTCAAAATATGGTGACAAAAACAAACCTAACAAAAAAGTTTTAATTTTATTAAATAATTAATTCAAATGTTCGTCAACACCATTTTTTTAATGCAATTATATAAACTGCATACATCAAAGAATATTTATAAACATTATTCATTATGGTGTCTACTTTAATAATATAGATATTCTAATTTTAAGTACAAAAAAAATTCTGTTTTCCATAAGACGCTGTGTTCAAAGTTTGATTTTTAATCGATAATTACTCTTTGAAGTGATCGTCAACAGGTGTTAAATTTTTGAGGGAGGATAACTACTGAATTGAGCTATTCAATTCACTAAAAAAAAATTTTTTATCTACTATCAAGCTTCATGGATGAACGTCCTTAAGTATTCACAAATAAATATATGAATAATGTGATTTCCTGTCTATGTGCGTATACTTACTAGATGCCTATATTATATGTAACAGCAAACGATGACGACTTATAGGACGCGTTATTCCTTACTCCTTTTTGTTGTAAATATTTTGAAATATTTATTTTGTGATTAATAATCGGTAATTTATTATTATCAACTGGAAAACAAAACAAACATTCACTTCCATGTATACTTTTTTTTTTTATATACACTCTCAAAAAGAGAAGAAAAAAAAACAATAAGAAACCAAGCAAGACACAAGCAAGCTTTTTAGATATTATTTAATTTTAATTACATTTTTCTGACATTTTTTTCTCCCTTCTCCTCTACTTTGTATGTTTATTTTTCATGAACACAGTAAACAGCACACCATCGCAGCGTAGCGCAGCCACGATGATGAATGTCAAAGAGCGTGATAGAATTTTTAATACAATTTTCTTCGTATTTTTCTTTGTAAATACGGTTTAGTTTGTTTGGGAAAATTTATTAGGTTTTTTTTTTGCTTCTTCTTATAAACTGACTTTTCATAATTATTCAAACTATTTTTCATTATTATTTTGTGTTTGAATTATTATGCAGAGTTGGAATATATTTGTTTAGTTGTTTTGAAATAATCACAGAAAACTGAAGAACCGATTTTCGCGAATGTAATATTTTGCATGCGATATCAAGTAAAATTATATGCTTTCCACTAATATAGTATCTGATGGCTAATCAGGCCAAGTGGCCAAGCAGTTTAAGGCGTTATGTCTGCGCAGTATGCCTATTTGGAAACTGGGAGGTTATTGGTTCGAACCCGGACATCGGCAGTTTGTCAATTATTAAGAAAAATAAGAAAGGAGTGGTTTATTGACTAAACTGTCGGCGTATGGTCAAGAACGAGGTAACCGGCTATGCTTGAGAAGGTTTTCTGCAGTTTCCTTCACGAACTCCAGATGAATATCGGCATAGTTCCTATCATACTCGGCTGCAGCCGCATATCATACCAATTCCTAGTCTATACACAAAAATTCCTTCCACTCCAATCACATCCTCACATCCTTAGGCATCACAATGGACCTTATGGTCGAAGTATAGCCCGTCCAGGGTAGCCTCTACAATCTATCTATCTATCTAATAAGACGTTGGTAGGTATTGTATTTAAAAATGGTCCAGTGACTTTTGAATCATCTTGCATTTTTGAACAATAGAGAATAAGCATGAAAATTTTTTTTCACTTGAATTGAAGCATGTTTTCTTGACAAATATCAAGGTAAAATTACTTTTTAAATAACTTAAAATAAGCGAGATATGAATGATAGCCCTCTGATATGTTATGTGACGTCATATTACACTTCCACCATTTAAAATACACGTAAAACTTCGTTTTTAGTATTTTTGCAAGAAAGAGACAAATAATAATCTTTAAAAGCTTATAGCTTCCTTGATATTTGTCGGATTTTAATTTCGTTTTTAAATATTATTACAGTATTAACAGTATTTTCATATTCTGAAAATAAATGTGATAACAAATTTTAATACATATTCCCTATTAGGTTGAAAAGGTTTTTTAACACCAAATCGATAGATTTTCTATCAAGAAGTCAGTCCTAAGCACATATTCGATAAGTAATAAAGCAAGGAAACGGGCAGTTTGGTATTATATTATTATCATTGATAGTTGATTGAATTGTAAATTTGGTATAGTTAAGTCTATTTTGTATAATGTTAACTGTTAACTGTTAACATTTTAGTATTTTTAGTAACTGCCTTTTGCATTTACAATTATTATAATCAATAACATTTGAGTAGATCACTTTTACGTCAATATAAATAGATAATTATTAGGAAACCGATCTCAATTCAAATCAGCAGCAACAGGCAAAAAACATCGACCTGCACTTGTGATTAGTAAACTTAGACCCTGACACTGACGTGATTGATAAAGGTAGATAGATTGTAGAGGGCTACACTTCGGTCGGGTCGGGCTACACTTCTTCCATCAGGTCCATTGTAATGCCTAAGGATGTGAGGATGTGAGTGAAGTGGAAGGACTAGAAATTGGTTGGGTAAATGGCTGCAGCCGACTATGATAGGAACTATGCCGATATTCATCTGGAGTTCGTGAAGGAAACTGTAGAAAACCATCTCAAGCAGAGCCGGTTACTTCGTTCTTGTCCATTCGCCGACAGTTTAGTCAATTAACCATCCCTTTTTTTTTCTTAATAATTGAAAAAACTGCCGATATCGGGATTCGAACCCATAACCTCCCAGTTTCCAAGTAAACATACGTCGCAGACATAGCGCCTTAGAGCACTCGGCCACTTGGACTGGTGGTTAATAAAGAAATTATAGCTGTTAAAACACTGTGATTGATAACTTTTACGTTAATTTCATCGTGTAGACAGCTTTGTAATTTTTGGTATATCAACAGTTTTTAAAATGTAATTCAGATCTTTTACGTGTATACTAAATTATCCAATCTTCTATATCTAATACACAAAGTTTTTTTCAAAAATTTCATGCTAAAACTCTTGGAAGAATTATTTATACTCTCTTTACCTCTAATATCTTATTAGACTGTATTTGACCATATTACGTGAATATGGTTAAATACAATAACCTTTTCTATAGTATAATTCTCCTTAGATATCTATTATAGTTATTTACTATAAGCAATAGAATTAGTCCGTTGTACCTAAGCATTATACACCAATGTTTAGGTATATCGGGAAAAGACATTGGTGAAAACCCAACTAGCGATGAGAGAGGAATTATGCTCCGGGGAGTAGTCATGAACCCCTCGACTATATCAGAAAGTATAACATGATTCGTCTGGGAATGATATTCATATATATATATATATATATATATATATATATATATATATATATATATATGTAGAGTAGTGCGACTGGTTTAGACATATAACATGGCTATAATTTTGAGTTTTGTGATAATCGTATGAGACCAAGCGCAGTTCTAGTTGATACACTGTTAAAAATTTTTGAGGTGAAGCACAATTGGATTCCTTGAGAGAATCGTAATTTTGACGGATATACTACATATGCCCTTTGTTATTCGGTAACTACATGTTGATACTTCAGTAACTATCAACAAACTATTGTGAGATAGATAGATAGATTGTAGAGGTTGCCCTGGACGGGCTACACTTCGACCATAAGGTCCATTGTGATGCCTAAGGATGTGAGGATGTAAGTGGTGTGGAAGGAATTTTTATGTATAGACTAGGAATTGGTAGGATATGCGGCTGCAGCCTATTTTTGTGTATAGACTAGGATTGTGAGATTATTTATTGGGTAAAATAAAGTTTGGTTTCAATACCAAAATCTGTCTGTAATTATTAACTTGCGTAGATTAGGTTTTAGCACTTCTTGGAACCTTCAACCTCTTCAACATTGAACAGCGTCTAAGAATTGTGAACTTATCTCAATGCGTTTCAAAAATGACTGTATATATTTACCATACTTTTATCACAAATTGTATAGTTACCCATGTTATATGCCTATACCAGACGCACTAATATACCTAACATATATACATACACTTTTCTCTACACTGAATTACTGATATATGTTGATATGCTGGGTACTTTTTTTTTCATCTCCAAATGTTAATTGAATTTTTAAACAAGAACACATTCAATGAAAATAAAACAGTTTTATCGAAGAGAATACTGTTTTTTCAGGAGGGAAAGTATATATATATATATATATATACAACATGTCTATTTTCTTCAACTAATCGTATCAATAACAATTTACATTTTCAATGTTTTTTAAATCAACTTTAATTTTTCCTCTCTTGTATTTTGTAATTGAATTATCATTATTTATTTTGGCAAAGCGTTAGGGTTGGTTTTTAGGTTGAAAGTGTTATTGTTGTAACGATCCGAAAATGGTATATAAAATTTCTATTGCGAATGATTGCGGTGATATTCAAGAAATAAATTGTATATATTGTACCAGAAAGGAAGTATAAAATCGTATAAAGAAGGCTTATCTTAGAAACCATCCTTCAAAACGTAAAACCAGGTAGATTTTTGTTTGTTTTGGGTCCCGTTTACCTTATAAAAAATTTTCAATCAAATCGATTATTAAAAATTTTTTGGAATTTTTTCTAGGGGTGTATCTTAAAAAAATCAAGGTAATTTGAACCCAAAAAACACGGAAATCGTATTCATTTTACGATTAGGTGAGCAGTTTATAAGATATTGCCCATAGTCGTATAAAAACGGATATCATATCATATAAAGAGGGCATATCTCAGAAACCTTTCTATAAAACGTGAAACCAAGTAGATTTTTGTGATTTTTGGATCAGTTTTATCTAATAACGAAGATTTCAAACAAATCGATGACAAAAAATTTTGTGTGTTTTTTTCGATTTTTTCTAAGGGGTATACCTTAAAAAAATTGCATAAAATCGAAAAATAATTTTTTTTCTAGATTTGGATAGAATTCACGTTACAAGGTAAATTAAACCCAAAAAACCCGAAAATCGTATTCATTTTACGATTAGATGAACAGTTTATGAGATATTGTCCACAGTCGTATATAAGCAGATATCAAATCATATGAAGAGGGCATATCTCAGAAACCTTTCTATAAAACGTGAAACCAACTAGATTTTTGTGATTTTTGGATCTGTTTTATCTAGTAACGAAGATTTCAAACAAATCGATGACAAAAAAAATTTAATGTTTTTTTCGATTTTTTCTAATTTTTTTTTTGTTCAAAAAAATTGAATAAAATCGAAAATAATTTTTATTCTCAATTTGGATAGAATTCACTGTATAAGGTCAATTGAACCCAAAAAAACACGAAAATCGTATTCATTTTACGATTAGATGAGCAGTATATGAGATATTGTCCATAGTCGTATAAAATCGTATATCAAATCATATGAAGAGGGCTTATCTCAGAATTAGTTTTAATTAACAAATTAGAAATAAATTTGACTATGGAATTTCTATACAAACAAGATTGATTATGACAAAAAAAAAATTAATTTGAGTGGTATGTTATAAATAATATAATCAGTAAAATATGTTTAAATTAATAAATATTTCAAAATATGCAAATGAAACACCAACTCATTTAGGAATATACATATTATATATCTGTAGATAGTGGTTGATACAATCTCCTAAATAAAAGGATTCCCAATAGCTTAACATCCAACTAAAGAAACCATTGCGTTGTTGCCTTGTTTAAATATACATATATACAGGATCCATTCATGATGTTTAAATATCACTTTGAAACAAAACTAACTGTATGTAGACTGATGTTGAAAATACCATAAATATATACAGAACATTTTAATTATCTCAAACATCTACTACAAAATTATATTATACCCTGTGTACACAAAATATCTCATGTAAAAAAAGTTATTGAAGCTGAAATGTCCTGAAATCAGTTTTTTCTCAAATATCTCGTAAACTATTGGTTTAACATTAACAGAACTTCTTATTAAATTTATTTCTTAGCTAATTTTACACAAAAAAGGCTCTTTACGAAATTCATGTAGGACTAATAGTGTTCAAGATATACGGCTGAGAAACGTTTTTCGTAATGGTGCAATAAACTGTTAAAATGAGTTTTAAAAGGGACAAAATGTGTCGTCCAATACGATCAGGTTTATGTCGAAACATGGCCAGTTTTTGATAAGTAACAGTAAAATAAAGGCTTTTTTTAAGGTCAAAATTCGTGAAAATTTATTTTTCTTGAATAGAGGTCATTTATGTTGTTAATAGAGGTCAATATCAAATTTACTTCTTAGTTAATTTGCACAAAAAAGATTCCTTACAAAATTTACGCAGGACCAATAGTTTATATATACAACTGTGACCAAATCAAAAAGTACCTACTTTTACCTCTTGAAAAAATACAATTTTGTATAGGGCATTTTTTTTTGTAGAAATAGTTCAGAAATAAATTCAATACTGACCGCTGTTAACGTAAAACCAATAGTTTACGAGATATTTGACAAAATCTGATTTTCGAGATTTACTTTTCTTGCACGGGCAGTTTCGTTTGTTCACATGGATTTGTTGACATGTTTTCATAGTGTCAAAATGAAGACACTTCCGTAGGAAAATCTCCGGAGTATTTTTAAGAGGTAAATTTTGATTGGGTCATAAAAAGAATCGTCAATATTGTTTAGTCATTTTTATTGTAAATTGGTATTTTAATTTGTTTTTTCTTGGTCAATTTTGATTCAACGGTTACTGTTCGAGTATAGTATTGGCCTAAAAATCGAAAAAATATTAACTTTAACAATATTTTTCTAAACTTTTTCGATTTTTTTCTCTATTGAAAAATATATCTTCCAGCTAGGGAACTATTTCGAGCCAGGAAATATGAGAAAGTTTTCGCACATTTTTGATCAAGCATTTAAGCCATCAGAAACTACCAAATCAGTAGGTGATTCTGATTTTAAAATTGCCCTATTTAGTTTAGCTTGTAGCGGTGTCGCTTCATCATTAAATTATTATTATAATTTTGTTCTTCATTTTTTATATGTTGCATTTCAACTATAACTTCCCTCTATTATCACGGTTGCTGTGAATGTTAACAACCATGGTAATTTACATATAAAAAATGAAGAAATTTTTTAATTAATAAAGATCAATTATATCTTTTATATATATTTATTATTTATTTAAATAATAATTATTTAATATAACAATCATCTACCTTACAAGCTCAACAAAGTACTATTTTTAATTCTAAAAAGTGATTATAATTTAAACTATATATAAATGAATATGGAAGACCAAATTGAATTTTCACACTTTTACAAGTTATTTTATTTGACCAAAGCAACAACACACAAAACATTTTATTGTTAAACATTTGCATCTTTGGTTCGTCCAACGAACGCCATGGCCAGAGGTACTTTTCACCCAAATGTAATAATAATTTTGTAAATGTTAAGTTGCTTGTCTATATGTGTATATTGTAGTATACACTATGTTTAATTTACATCTTCGTATCATAGATCCCACGAGTATGAGAGAGTACATATGTACATATACATTAAGCAATGTGTATGAGAAGGAGGTCTTATATGTTTAATGAACAAGCATATTTTTCATAACTGTTCGAGTGGTCACCAACCACTCAAACCTATAAGACCTCCATCTCATACACATTGCTAAATGTATACATATGTACTCTCTCATACTCGTTATGAATATTATTCACTATTTTGAAAAATATGCTTGTTTATCAAACCAATAAGACCTCCTTCTCATACACATTGCTTAATGTATATGTACATATGTACTCTCTCATACTCGTGGGATCTATGACACGAAGATGTAAACTAAACAGACGGTATATAGTTTTGAGTTTCAACATTTCAACATTATTTTGAATTCTATGCTATACCAAGCCTAGCTAGGCTAGCTATAGCCTCTTTCAAGCCTGCCAGAGAGCCTCGTTATTAACACACATATAAATGGTACACAATAAATGGTACAAATTAAATGTTAAATTTATTTATTCTAAATACTACCATGCACCCACAATCAACAAAATTATACAATTTAGAAAGATAATTAAATTATTTTGTTGTATATACATATATAATTAATTTAATATTATTTACAAATTAAAAGCTTGGATTATTATTACATAGATTCAGAGGCGGATTAAGACAATTCGGTGTCCTAGACAGTTTTGTAGTTTCTGCCTCTTCCTTTAAGGTACATTTTCATTGTCAAAATAGTTCGATGCTCAAAACAAGCGTTGGCTTCAGACAAAAAATGTTGGCGACCAAAAAACGTTGGCATCGACACTCGGGCGTTAAATTGAATCAAGTGACGCTGGTATCGAAAACGCTTCCGTGAAATTACAACTTGTTAATGTTTTGTATATCTAATTAGATAGATAGATTGTGGAGGCTGCCTTGGACGGGCTACACTTCGACCATAAGGTCCATTGTGATGCCTAAGGATGTGAGGATGTCAGTGGAGTGGAAGGAATTTTGGTGTATAGACTAGGAGTTGGTAGGATGTGCGGCTGCAACCGATTCTGATAGGAACTATGCCGATATTCATCTTGGAGATTGGAAAGGAAACTGCAGAATACGTTCTGCAGAAAAGAACTGCAGAAAAGAAGCATAGCCGGTTACTTCGTTCTTGTCCATACGCCGACAGCTTAGTCAATTAACCGCCCATTTTTTTTCTTAATAATTGACAAACACCGATATCGGTACTCGAACCCATAACCTCCCAGTTTCCAAGTAGGCATACTACGCAGACATAACGCCTTAGACTGCCACTTGGACTGTTATTTGATACTCCGAAAAAAACTCAGAAAAAAGCTTACAAAAAGTTGAAGATCTAAAAATGCGTGCCATATTTATTCGGTTGTCGAAAAAATGCCTGCGGTTAAAAGTTGTTCAATATAAATATACTACAAGAGGGAATATGCATGAAAATTTATTTTCAAATTTATTTTCAGAATATGAAAATACTGTTAATACTGTAATAATATTTAAAAACGAAATTAAAATCCGACAAATATCAAGGAAGCTATAAGCTTTTAAAGATTATTATCTGTCTCTTTCTTGCAAAAATACTAAAAATGGAGTTTTACGTGTATTTTAAATGGTGAAAGTGTAATATGACGTCACATAACATATCAAGAGGGCTATCACCCTCTTTGTCTAATCGGGAATTTCAATCATTCATATCTCGCTTATTTTTAAAGTTATTTAAAAAGTAATTTTACCTTGATATTTGTCAAGAAAACATGCTTCAATTCAAGTGAATAAAAATTTTCATGCATATTCCCTATTTTATGTCTTCCAGATAGAATAATGATATCTTCAAACAGAGATAATTTTGCGAAGAAGTAACTCCTATTTTGCAACCCATTTATTACGCGATAGAATAAATTTTTCCAGAATGAGAATATAATATTCTAAGAGAAGTTTTCTAATTCAAATATTTAACTCGTTCAAATTGGGTAGTCATTACTGGTCATTATTTGTTTGTTTTTAGTAAAAATGTAAATAAGTATAAAATAAATATTACGTAAGCCTACAAAATAATAGCCGGTCAGGTAGATCACTATACCTATATGGGATATAAATAAGGTGACTTAATGACAATAATGATAGAGTGGCTGATGATGTAGTGATGTACTGATGGTTCCGCTCCCTCAATATATGATATGATTATATATACACACACACACACACATATTATTATTATTATTATAATCTAAATTCATACGGGATTTAAATTATCAGAAAATCTAATTCCATTAAGTATAAAGCTGTGTTCTAATATCACTATATACTACCAACCAACGTACGAGTACATACATGTTGTTAATGTGTGAATGGTAAAAAACAACTCATTGTCATATTTAACAAGGATTACAGAATGTCACAATCCTTTTTGTCGTCAATAAATTTTAATGTACTCTTTTGAAAATTTTTTTTTTTGTAAACTAGCGTCTATTTATTTCCATTGTTAGTATGGTTGCCGTTCGGTTATATTATACCAACGGAATCGACTAGCGTTTACTTTATTTGACATTTAAGTAATATGTCTGAACATTGACACCATTTTTTAACATCCAATGCTTGATATGAAAAATCATACACATCTAGGGATGGGGATCGAACCCACGACCTCTGGCATTCCAGACCAGTGCTCTACCAACTGAGCTACATTAGATGTTATGGTTGTGCTAGACATATGATATTTCATTATCATTTCTTGATGCCATTGTATTATTAATTTGGTTTATTTCTAATTCACATATTTTTAAATTGTTTTTTTTTATGAAGTATCGTCTATTTATTTCCATTGTTAGTATGGTTGCCATTCGGTTATATTACCACGCCTCCTTACACTATGCGCTCTGTGTGATTGGTTAAATTTATCAAATTGTATTTAATTGATAACTTGAAAAGTAAGCGTCAAATGGAAAAACTTTTTTGTTTGTTTTTTGCAGTTCTACACCGTGGTATAGTTTACTTGAATGAATTTCAGAACAACCTTTATATATACAGATGAAAATGGTCGCACAGATCTCGAAATGGTACTTAGCTCGAGTATAATGTTCAGCGTTGAATCAAGCAATGCATTAAATTATGTGTTTAAAAAGTTAACGCTATAAGCTGCACACACAATCTTAGGCCACGCAGTACCACACTTCATCATTCCATTTACAACTCATCAGTTTAGCCATAGTATATATATGCATATATATATATATATATATATATATATATATATATATATATATATATATATATATATATATATATTATATAGAGTATCATTTTCATTTAAATAATAATATAGATCTAATTATACTGATTGGTAGCGACGCGAATACTCACTGACTGACTGACGAAGTAAATGTATGAGTGGGTTGATGGTCATTTTACCTAGTGAACAAAATAATATCTATATAGGTTACATATACACACACACACACACACACACACTACCAACCAGTAGGAGGACGGGAGGACACACAGTGAACATGATGGGAGACATTTAAAATAATCATGTGTACATGAACGTCCATGAAATTAGATGATATGGTTCATATAATCAGTTGTTATCTATATCACAATATTACTTGTATATATATGATTTCATTTAAAGGGTTTGTTGCGTCCTTTTTTTATCATACCACCTATTGAGTTCAAAATATAATCGTTTAGTTCCCTTGTTTTCGTTTTTTGGTTTGGTTCGCAGTAAAGAGTTGAAAAACCACTCCTTCTAAGTGCAAAGTGCAATTATTATTTGTCACAAAAAAAAGCAAATTTAAATTTTAACAAGTAATTAATTACAAAATTAAATTACTTCAAATTTTTCCCCAATTCTTAGAACAATTATTTTATATATACGTATTTCGGCTACAAAGTCAATGTCATCATCAGTATGAATTGGCAAATCGTAAGTTTTTCCGGGATATGAAGTCAGAGATATGCTACTCGTTGTTAATTTGGTACGTGTCTAGCTAATTCATACTGATGATGACTATTTTGTAGTCGAATTACGTATTTATAAAATACGAATAATTGTTCTAGGGATTGGGACAAAATATGAAATTTAATTTCTAAAAACCTAGAGTTCTCTTTGATTATCATAATAATCTTTATATTGATAAAGAAGTAAAATTAAAAACTGAGTTAATTTTTTAAATACTCGATATATACTAAGGATTAAGGTATAGAAAATTGAAAATAATTACCTAATTTTTCTGAAATTATTTCAGAAAATGTGAGGATATATCAAAATACATACATTTTTGGTGGAAGCGATGGGAAATTTAATTAATAAGACAACAAAGACTTTTTAACTTACGATTATTTGTTAAGTTAACCAGGCGACATCTTTAGACCAGTAAATAATCTGCTTGTAAAGACTATCAAAGACAATTGATCGCGATATATTTTCATTATTTTAATAGATAAAACTTAAAATCTGTCGAATAACTTTGTATACTTTTGTAAACCAAGTGAATATTATTTATTGATATACTTTCAAGAGAGATTCAGTAAAAAAGAATCAATGAACTATGTAATTTAACCTAAAAAGGTTACTTCCTATATTAACGGAAATAAATCAAATTCAATATTATTAAAAAAAACCCTGATGGTGTGATGGTTGTGTATTTTATGGGTATAAATGGGTATATAAAAAAAAAACACGTATATTTTTTACATTGTCAAAAATATTTGAAAATAACATAAACTTTAGTTGTACGACACCGAGATAAGAGCAACTAAGACAACTTCTCTTATATGTGTCATAAAAAGTATACTTTGTTAGAGATTCTAAATATTGTTGTCACTTAAGATAAATGTTTTTCACAAGTAAATTATGCTGTGTACCAAATAACGATTTCACTATACTACCTAAATAACGATTCACAATTTAAGACTATACTACCGTGATTTGGTTATAAGGTTGTTTACCATTTGGAAAAGTTTTAAAACTTTTTTTAGGTTTTTCTTTGTTGAATGATGGAGGAGTTATGTAGCGGAAAAGATACTAAAATCAATTTACTATCTTTCAGAAACCTATGCTCCTCATCTACATTCTCCCTGAGTTATCACGGTAATTATTATTATTTATTACTTTGGTAACTATCAACAACGTCATTTAGACATTCGTTCGATACTTTCATTTAATAAAGATCATTTATATCTCTCAAAGTATCTTTTCATTTATTATTTGTTGCATTATTAATTATTGGATTCTTTATATCCATTCAACCTCATACCAGGTCAAGGGCAGTAAACTTCATTAACTGCCTTTAATTAATTTTGATGATAATATATTTTTCCGATGATTCTCTGCATATCAATAAGAAAATGAAATCATTAAGAATGATATTTCAACAAGATAATGATTTTTTAAGTTTGTCAAATATTTCAAATTGGTTACATTTCCTAAATCTAAAAGTAGTAAATTCATTTTTTTAATTGTAAAAAGCAGTACAGTTTTCAAACTGTACCGCTTTTATCCATTGAAAAATATAAGTACTGCTTTCTTACTCTTTATTTCCTGTTCTGATTACATTTTGTACAAATATTAAATATTGTCCAAACAATAATATTAGAAGAAAAATTGTATGTTTGAAGGAAAAATTTAATTTTTTAATTTTAACGATTAATATTCATTTAATCATAACATAGTTTCTACACTTTGTAAACTTTAAATGTAAACTTTGACATATTTACATATTTCTAACCTTACTTATTTTTATTCAGGGAACTGAATCTACTGTAAATGGAAGAATGAAGCTCTCGGCGTGATTTATATACCTCATCAAGAGTCCATTGTTTTATGGTGTGCAACAAATCTCTTACTAAGGCAACTTTATTATTCAATTGTCTTCCTAATTGTTACGTATTGTTTATTTGGTATACTTTGTAGAAGATGATAAAAAAGATAAAGATAAAACATATGAAATATACTTATCTTTATTCAACACACACAAACACACGCAGTAGTCATTCGAAAATGTGTAAGTATATTTATTAGAAAATTCTGGAATGTTAGTGTACTGTGTTTCCGAGTAGAAAACTAGTTGGATGTATATTTATGAACAGTCACTATGGTATGTAATAATCCCAACGACCGGATTTAATTTCGTGGACTGATTTTACACACACTAAACTATTAGACATTGCACATATATACTGATGAAGAAGAGAAGAGTAGGGGTTGTTGTACAGTTGGTTTGGGGATGTAGAAATTCCATATAGAACAAATTCTTTAAACTGTAAAACATTATAGATTGTTAATCACTTTATGTTTTAATACTTTTACGTATAATATATATATATATATAAATAAAGGGATAAAATTTATCACATACTTATTATATATCAGGAATAATATCATTTATCTTACGTAAATTGGGAACGGAATAAAAAATGATATATTTACGTTTAATAGATACTAGTCGTGCATTATAGTTTGGCTAATGTTAACTTATATGTTATCTTATTTCGAAATTATTTTGAGTATTATTACCGACATCAAATTTTTCTTAAGTAATACAAAGGTCACCGGATGAATTTATTTACTCCAGAAAGTTTCATTACAACTTTTTTAGTGTTCCATGCCAAATTTGGTGAAACTTTACACTTCCATTTTGTCAAATTTTTCTTTATATTCTTCCGAAAAGCATAATGACCCTGCAATTAAAGATACAATTATACTATATTGTTATTCAGCGTAATTATAAAGAATTACAGCAATGTTTCGTTATTTTATGTTGAATTTCTTCAAGTTTTGAAGATAGTGGCGTAAGATGTGCTATTATTCAGCAGCCTGGAGAAGGAACAACTTTTAATAAGAGTAAGAAAACCTAAACATTGTACCACAAACAATGCCAGATAATAGTTAAAATCGATTGCTACGATTAACAAGTATTCATATTAAAGTTCTAATAAAATTCTTTATAAAAATCTGTTGCTTGAACTACGATACGACCCTTTAACTTTGATAATTTAACGATATATTTATCACGACAAGTATTTACTATCGACTATATATATATATATAAGTTTATTAAAATTTAGAAAATGATAAATGGTTTTCAATTTATCATTTTATATTGAATATTTGAACTACTTATCATTATCAAATAATTGTAGAAAATTGAGTTGAAATGAAATAGAAATACAATCCTATATTTAGTATAAATGTAATAGATATATATATATGTATATATATATACATATATATATATATATATATATATATATACATATATATATATATATATATATATATATATATATACATATATATATATATATATATATATATATATATATATATATATATATATATATATATATATATACATAGATATATAAAGCATTATCTTAAACCTGAACAATATCAACCCCTCACAATATTATAAAACTAACTCTAATGGTGAGAAAGATATCTCTCTGACTGTTGAATTGTGTCCATATAATTGATTTTTTATATTTATACCATTCCAATTCCTCAATTTGTGTAATCTGTTTTTATAAGGGATTTTAACTGAATTGAAACTGGAAATCCGTTCAAACCGTCTAATTTAAGCAATAGTAACTGAAACCTTTACCGTTTCAAAAAATAAAAATAAATACCGATACCGTTATCGAAACCGATTATTTTACTTGAACAACCCCGTTATTTCTTTTGTGTATGACATCATAAATGGTAAATTTGAATTTTTTACTCGAATAGTACTAGTTATTAATTTCAAAATGTCGTTCAACGCCCCTTGTGAGTGAGTCAGCGTGAGGGAGAATCATTTCTCGGTAAATTCCGTAATCAGTCGTGAACTTAGATAGATAGATTATAGAGGCTACCCTGGATGGGCTACATTTCGACCATAAGGTCCATTGTGATGCCTCAGAATGTGAAGGTGTGAGTGAAGTAGAGTGGAAGGAATTTTTGTGTATAGGCTAGGAATTGGTAGGATATGCGGCTGCAACCGACTATGATAGGAACTATGCCGATATTCATCTGGAGTTCATGAAGAAAACTGCAGAAAAACCATCTCAAGCATAGCCGTTACTTCGTTCTTGTCCATACGCCGACACTTTAGTCAATTAACCGCCCCTTTTTTGTTTAATAATTGACACACTGCCGATGTCGAGATTTGTCCCAGTTTCCAAGCAGGCATACTGCGCAGATATAACACCTTAGATCGCTCAGCCACTTGAACTGGTAGTTGTGAACTTGTTCACGCTGTTGTTTTCTTAGTAAATAATGTTTATAATACATTATATCTGACATACATATGGATTGCATGCAGTTCCTAATGCCGTAAAACAAACAAAAAACAAAATCCAAATTGAAAGGGTTCAAATTGAAGCATAAGCTACAGTCATCTATGATGACGTAGTTAATAGCGAGAACTAAGCATAAAATGTGCCGCGAGAACTAAACATAAAAAACAGTTTTGTATTTTGATTGAATGTTATTAAAAAATATAAATTTTTCTATTAGTTTTCTTTATAATAGAACCTTAACCTGGTACACGCGAGCAAAGTGCAAAATCGTGGTATAACTATATATATATATACATACATAAAGGTTGGAATGTTATGAATATAAAATATAAACAATAATACCTTCAAACCATATTACTATACATGTTTGTAGTGAATGCATTAATCTACACTGACATTCGTTCAACAGGAATTTTCATTAAATGACTCCCGTTCTCCCGGTGTATATATTCAATTATTAAATGACTTGACGATTATAATACCATAGCTAGCTAGCTACCTTCCAAAACTATTATTTCATCAAGTAACATCTAATTAATAGACCACACATTATTATTATTATTAATCTACAGAGAAATGATTTATTATTCATTTTGGTATTTATAAATGCTGTTCATTTTAATTAATTTTCAGTTGCCAATTTTATTATCCCAGAAAATTGGAATGTATCTTATAAACTGATTTGAAAAGAAACGACAAATTCTTTCATTTTTGTGATTGAATTTTTGTGACATTTCTTATAGTGATTTAAAACTGGATATTCTATCTACCGGTTGATGTTAGTTGCATATTTTGTCCCGACGTACTTCTATGGTGTTCATGTTTCAATAAGAATGTTCCAGCATACCACCACTTTTCGACAGATTTTGCTGATTTTTTATTCACAGGCCAGAAATAACGTTTTCTAATAAATCCCGAAGTTTCAGAATTTTTGACAGTTTAGAACGCGACATAATTAATATCAAAGTTATCATTCTCTCTCACTTTCTCTCATTAGAAGCATGTAAAACTTCATGCCCGCCCAACTATGACCTGTTGTAACAGAAATAAAAGTTGTTTGAATAAATTAAGTCTAGTTCCGACCTTGTAACGCTTGAAAATATTGATCGCCGAAAAAAAAATCATCTCTCATAAACTTTGAATTTGAAGAATAGGGAATATGCATGAAAATTTGTTTTCACATGAATTGAAGCATGTTTACTTGACAAATATCAAGGTAAAATTACTTTTTAAATAACTTTAAAAATAAGCGAGATATGAATGATTGAAATTCCCGATTAGACAAAGACGGTGATAGCCCTCTTGATATGTTATGTGACGTCATATTACACTTTCACCATTTAAAATACACGTAAAATTCCGTTGTAGTATTTTTGCAAGAAAGAGATAGATAATAATCTTTAAAAGCTTATAGCTTCCTTGATATTTGTCGGATTTTAATTTCGTTTTTAAATATTATTACAGTATTAACAGTATTTTCATATTCTGAAAATAAATATGAAAAAAAAAATTTCATGCATATTCCCTATTGTTCAAGCATTGATATACAAACTCAGTATATACTGGGTATTCTTACTTAACTCAGTTAGTTGTTACATTAATTGTTTAATATACAATTTTGTATCGAGTATTTCGTGGTACAAGAGATATTATTATTTAATTAACTACTGTTATTCCGATAAGACTGCGAATGTATGAAATTTTCATCATTCAAAGTGTATATGGCCTTCCTTTTTCTTTTTAGTAAATAATATTATTGAATATAATCAATTAACCCAACAAGCATGTAGATTTATTCCTTGAAACATCTTCAACTCGAACAACATATCAACAACAATATCCGAACAAGATATACGAATAATAATAATAATATCGACATTAATCTATAACAATATTAGAATTATCTAATACACATAATAATATATATATATATACAATAATATTTCATTAAAATGGTTAAATTGTTGGCCATATTGAATGAATACGATGTGTATGTTGGTACTGGCTATGTTAAGTCATAGGTTATAGGTGTGTATACAGATGACAGGTTTGGGGTTAAGGTGTTGATAGTTCAACACAATTCTAAACAGATAATTGTGTAGAGATATCACATATATTTCCTCTCATATCTATATATTATCTGTAGACATATGATTCTGTATGGTTCACTAAAATGTTATCATATTTATATCACAGTAAATATATAAAAGTGGCTTTAAATTTTGGTTGACCAGTCCAAATGGTCGAGCGGTCTAAGGCGTTATGTCTGCGCAGTATACCTACTTGGAAAATTTTTCTTTCAAAAATCGAATAAATAAGGCAATAGGGAATATGCATGAACATTTTTTTTTCACATTTATTTTCAGAATATGAAAATACTGTTAATACTGTAATAATATTTAAAAACGAAATTAAAATCCAACAAATATCAAGGAAACTATAAGCTTTTAAAGATTACTATCTGTCTCTTTCTTGCAAAAATACTAAAAACGGAGTTTTACGTGTATTTTAAATGGTGAAAGTGTAATATGACGTCACATAACATATCAAGAGGGCTATCACCCTGTTTGCTAATCGGGAATTTCAATCATTCATACGTCGCTTATTTTTAAAGTTATTTAAAAAGGAATTTTACCTTGATATTTGTCAAGTAAACATGCTTCAATTCAAGTGAACAAAAATTTTCATGCATATTCCCTATTATAAATTTTGAAATAATAGTTCGAATTTTGACGGTATTTGTACACATAGATAGATAGAGATAGATTGTAGAGGCTGCCCTGGACGGGCTACACTTCGACCATAAAGGTCCATTGTGATGCTTAAGGATGTGAAGATATGAGTGGAGTGGAAAGAATTTGTATGTAGACTAGGAATCGGTAGGATATGCGGCTGCAGTCGACTATGATAGGAACTATGCCGATGTTAATCTGGAGTTCGTGAAGGAAACTGCAGAAAACCTTCTCAAGTATAGCCCGATTACTTCATTCTAGCCCATAAGCCGACAGTTTAGTCAATTAACCCCCCCCCCTTTTTTGTTTGTTTAAAAATTGACAAACTGCCGATGTCGGGATTCGAACCCATAACCTCCCCGTTTTCAAGTATGCATACTGCGCAGACCAAACGCCTTAGTACGTTCGGCCACTTGGACTGCTTTTTGTACACATAATTATCGTAACTACAAAACGGACAAAAGTCAGTCTATGTACAACATAATAAATAGTCCATCATGTTATATGAAAGTGATTGTCAATGAAATTTATCCTTAATTATCTTTACTCGAGAGGTTTTGCATATGACCACATATTTTCTTACAACTGATACAGTTTATTTTGTCCACATTGTAAATGAATTTGGTCATATTGTATTATTGTATGTAGGTACTCGTATGTATGTAAAACCTTTCTCTAGAAACACACCAATATCCTAGCTAGAATTTCGAGTATCATTGTATGCAGTAGGAAGTACTACCATACAATAATAATGACATGATGATGGTCCGTTATTTAACAATAACATTCAGTGTTGTTAAAGGTCCTGTTAAATTCCAGGTTACACAATATATCCATATATGAATAGTGTGTGGAATATTCTGGATGTAAATTGTACACATATATTATTTGAGTTGAGTTGAATTGGTGAGATTATATATATATATATATATATATATATATATATATATATATATATATATATATATATATACAATTATTGTGTGATCATTTTGAGAAGATGATGCTGTGTTTAGAGCATTTTCATTTACTCTAATTTATATCTGTATATACAAAGACATTGTAAAATATTGAAAATGGGAATTATCACCACGACAATAGGGAATATGCATGCAAATTTTTTTTCACATTTAATTTCAGAATATGAAAATACTGTTAATACTGTAATAATATTTAAAAACGAAATTAAAATTCGACAAATATCAAGGAAGCTATAAGCTTTTAAAGATTATTATCTGTCTCTTTCTCGCAAAAATACTAAAAACGGAGTTTAACGTGTATTTTAAATGGTGAAAGTGTAATATGACGTCTCATAACATATCAAGAGGTCTATCACCCTCTTTGTCTAATCGGGAATTTCAATCATTCATATCTCGCTTATTTTTAAAGTTATTTAAAAAGTAATTTACCTTGATATTTGTCAAGTAAACATGCTTCAATTCAAGTGAAAAAAAATTTCATGCATATTCCCTATTCAAAAATATTCAATAATAGCTGTAATGCCTAAGAAATGTGTCAGTGAAAAAGTGATGAAGTCTAAATTGGTTGGCCTAAATTTCTACTAATCATATTTAAACTAATATTTGACTCTCGATAAAACCTTATTAAATTAATATATATTTCAACAAAGTATGGTATCTGATATACTTTTGGGTACTGATAGGCCAAGTTCATTAATGAGTAGAATCGTTCAAGGTGAAAAGGGGGCTTAGAGAAAGAAGCAAACACAGATTATAGAATATATGTAGTAGTAAAGTTGTAGGAAATGAACTACAATGCATTACGTGATCATTTTTTCTAAAACTTTAATTGATTTAGAAATATTTGGGCTTTTAATTTTCAATCTTAAATACATGAAAGAAAAAATGGTAAGAAACTAAATTATAGTAAAAATAAACCAGTTTTTTTACATGTTCGATTCTACCCATTAACCAATTTGGCCATTCAAATACTAAAAGCTTCTATTTCTTTGAGAATTCGTTAAAATTGTTTCATCTCTAAAACGAAACGGGACTGTATGATGATTCCATCAATCCACATATACGAATCCATAAGATTCTAAATTTAGGTTTGGAATTTACGGTATGGTTACACTTTGGATACTAGGATAGTAATTAGGCCACAATAGTTTACAAGAAGTGTGCTATTTTTGAAAAACTGAAATCTTAATATTTTATTCTAATTTATATTATTTGATAAAACCCATTACCCATATCATAAACCATTAAATTGTAAACAATTGATGCCTTTAGACAATATTCGATAAGAATTAGACGGTTTAGAGTGAAAACGGTTTAGGGTGGTTGTTATCAAATGCATAAGTGTCAATGAATGAGACTTTATTAACATTAGAGGAAATTTAGTGGTTTGAGGGGTATCACACAACGGCGTCGTGTGTGATAACTACTCGTAGTATATAGTTGAAAGCAAGTATACATATTATGTAAACCTAACCTTAAATTTGTAACCAAACTGATGGTCCGTATGTCCGTTTATCTGACTGGGGTTGGCCTATGTGTATTAGATTGTCTGTTCCAGTTTATCAGACTCAATTTATTCACCAAGCAATGCAATTTAGTTAGGATATATATTCATATATGGCTGTGTAGTCCCATTTATCAATTTGTTCGAACCTAAGCGAGCAATATACACATGTACATATAGGTATATATTTGTCTTACAGAGTGTTCTAAAACTGGAGGCTATGTACTTCACTATTGGCAATGGCCACAAAAGTTGATGTTATTTTTTTAAATTATACAGTTGATTTGTGTCTTATTTATTCGATTTTCGAAGAAAGTTTTCGAATAAAAGTTGTTAGTATATTTCTAATGAACAACTTTCAGCCGAAGTATTTTTTCCAAAACCATATCAATAAGGCAGAAATCAACTATAATATTTAAAAAACTGACAAACTTTTGTGGACCATACAAACTATATATTGGACACATTGTACAATGAGTAATCACTATTGGTAACTTCACTGTTTATTTCTAGCTGTTTATATATTTCCAAACTTCCAACGAGCAGTTTATGGCCAAATGGTTATAAACCAGTGATGTGCGACCAAAAATTATTAGATAGTAATTTTATAAACTTTCTTACTTTTAAAATATAAAATTCATAAAATATATTAATACGATTATTCGATTTCACTTATTTAACAAATGATCACATCTTATTGGTTAATGGCTGTGTGACCATAAACTGCTGCATTGGAAGTTTGAAAGTTTGGAAAAAATAAGTATAAACTGTTAAGCCATTTAGGATAACGTTACCAATTAGGATAACTCATTGTAAATGGTATACAGATTACTCCACGAGACCCAGTTTCAGATATAAGGCTTTCTTCGAATACTTTTTTTCTTTGCAAAACCAGATTGAATTTTTACTTAGCAAATTGTTTTCTTGAAACACCTTGCACTTTATTTCGAAATATATACAGAATATACATCCATATGCTCGTATATGCATATAATAAATGTATGTATGTATATTCAATATATGTTTTTCTTGCATTGGTCTGTAAAAACCATTCTTCAAGTATTCGAGATTTTCTCAACCGCTGGACGAATATTTGTTTTACGTTTTAGAAATCACTTGAGACTCATTTTTTTATTTACATATAGAGAAACATTGATATATTGAAACTGTATTAGTAAGTAATTAGCAACCGACATGAATTTAATAAAACTCGAAATTACCGATAGTCGGTTAAAATCGTTGTATACAATTAAGATTGAATAATTTTTCTGTAAAAGTTTTGGTGTCCACGACCACTGGCGTTTCTAACCATTCAGGTCTGAAATGCCAGAGGTCATGGGTTCAATTTCCATCATAAATGTGTATGCGTTTCCATAAAAGCATTCCAAAAAATGTTATCAATATTCAGACAGGTTATTTAAATGTTAATTTAAGTAAACGCTGGTCACATCCGTTGGTATAATATAACCGAAAGGTAACCATACTAACAATGGATAAGTCCAGAATCGTTTCACTCGAAATATGAAACGAACTGAATTATAAATTTATTAATAACAAAATCAATTATGTTTTGATGAATCATCATTATCCAATTGGATTGTATAATTGCTAATAATATAATGCCTACTATATATGTGATTATTAATTATATACAGAAAAATAAACAAAAATTAAAAGAGTAACGATTGTAGTATTTAATTATAATTTTTTTTTATTAATTACTATTTATTGAAATGAAAAATAAACTTTGTAAAATGGAAATTAAAATTAATGATTTGTGTTGTACGTGCGAAGTGTTGTACGTTTTACAAATATTAGAGCTGGTGTAATTAAAAAAAAACAACACTTTTTGGAATAATTATAACTAAAATGATTAAGTCTGAATCATTGCCAATGTATGTAGGGATGTGCATTTAATTTTGTTCCCGACTATATTTATATATATATATATATATATATATATATATATATATATATATATATATATATATATGAAAGTTAAAGTGACCATTTTTCAACGAGTTTTTCATCTCGTGTTATTATTTGATTTCAAATATAGCTTATCTTTGTGGTTCTCAAATTTTTCATTTTAAACCCTCGACCCCATGGTCAAATTAGTGACCACCATAACTCACCTAAGAATATTATAATATTATTTTTTCCCTTATTTTGTATGAGTTAAATAATATCCAACATATAAATGAATAATATTTATTCAAAATATTAATTATAAATTGATGATGGTTGACCTCAGGGTAATAATTTCCTTTCAAACAATAGATTTTAGACATGCAATATTTGTTGACATACTTTTTGTTTTTTTTTTTTATACTGTAAATTCGTTAATATGTTGATTTGTTTTATTAAATACAAATATGTACAGGATGATTTGCATGTCAAAATAGAGCGAATTTATCTCAATGCGGTATATGCATAAAATTTGAAATAAACTGAAATACATATGTTTCTTATAAGCTTACATCTCATTTGACGTCAGAGAAGTGTGAAATCTATTTGTGTCTGTCTGTGTGTGGCGTCGAAGCTCTTAAACACGTGGACCGATTTTTTAAAGTTAGATAGCTAGTTTCCTTGCGGTGGTTCTTAGCTATGTTTCATAATAGTTCAGTTGATTGAAGATTATCACCTCCTTTCCAAGATGATGTATAGGCAAAGTTGGTTTTTACATATAAATTGGGTGGAGGTAACGGGAAGTTCTTATTATGTTTGATATTATTGCGTCGGGTTAATTTCAATTTTTAATTTTACTTATTTTTGTTTATTTATTTTGTATTTCTGTTAAATGTGTTCCCAAAACCTTCTATCAAAGTGATGGAAAATCTCACAGGCGTCATAAAGTTTCAATAGATCATATAAGATAGATAGCTTGTAGAGGCTGCCAAGTAGGCGTATTGCGCAGACATAACGCTTTAGACCGCTCGGCCACTTGGACTGGTTTGGAAACTCCGTGGATCTCAGAATGCATATATTCTTAGGCACTTACGTGAACACTGTTAATAGCACTTACATGATAGATTAACTCTCATCAAATGCACTAAATAACCCTGTACACATGTTATACAATAATAAATTGTAAATCATCTTTCTGATTGTATAACTAATAATTATAGTATTATTTATGCATTAACCAAACTAACCTAATGGTTGTAACTCGATCTTACCTCCTGTTAGTAATTACCCCGACATTTACTAACCTTAGCTAGTAGCTAGCTAGTAGTGACCAATGCTATACTACTAGAAAAGTAAATGAAAGTTTTTTGTCTTTGTTTTTATTTTCCATAATAATTACCCTGTAATTATTATTAATTTGCATTCATTATTCTATATTTTGATTAATGGTCGGATTATATATTTGAAATTTAATAAAAAAAAATAAATAAATGAATACGCGACTTCAATAGTAATTATTAATAATTGTTTATTGACAATACGGAAAAACAGGTTATTTATGAGAAATATTATACGGGGTAAATGCTAGGTAGAAAATTTTTCGTTCAATTTATCCGTTATGTTATAAAATGAGATACTTGCATAGATTAATTAATTAAGTGTTGCCATTTATGTAATGGGTCACAAATATGGTATTCTTTTTCAAAATTTTATAGTTGATTTGAGCCGTATTCATTCGGTTTTTTTAAAAATGCGTCGAATAAAAGAGAATTTCGAGATTCTTGAGTCAAGAGTCAGTCTAAGTCAAAACTATAGATGACAAGATACTAATTTTCTTATACCAAATATCTCTTATCTTCCCTATATATGAGAGTCCGAAATGGTTTAAATAATTAAATTTTTATTACTGCAACAATAAAAAATATTTTACGAAAATTTGGCAAATATTAAATAGTACAATTTTCATAAAATATTATTAATCCAATATCCGATAAAGTATAAATTTTCTCACGTTTCACGAAGAGAAGATAAGATGAATAGAAAAAAATATTTTTGATGAAGTAACCTTTTATTTAGTTTGATGGATTATATTATTTTATTACATTCTTAATATATTTCTTAAATATATATCAATGCAATCAATACATGTTTCTAGAATTCCTATAGAAAGGGCTTCTTGCATGAATGGATCGTGTATTCAGTAATAAATCTTACCTACACTGATAGAAGGGATTCTTGATATCTATAGTTCTGACTTGAGAAAATTATCTTAACTAAAGATAAACTGACTCACTGACTCAAGAATCTCGAAATTCGTAAACTGAAATGATGATTTCTTTGGACCAAAATGCTAAAATTTCGGACCAAATTAAACATTTGTTCAATCCAAACAAATGAAACTTTCTAAAGAAGTAATGATATACTTCAGTTAAATATATTTCAGTTGAATTTATATCTTTCAGTTAAAGAAGTCAACTTTCTCTTCTTGTGTTTTTTATTTATTTATAAGAAAAATACTTTTTTTTTACAAGAATTTCATTTTCTTGACTAAAGAATCACAAAAGTATTTGGCCAAGAAAATCTCTCTAAACTTCAATATAAACTATTTCCTATATATGAATAAAAATAGGAATATTCGGAAGTTTGTATTAAACTTTGTGTATAGAAGTCATATGAGTGTTTTATACCAAATTTTATCAAAATCACACTTATATGGAAAATTTTTCTTAAGGTAAAAATATTTGGATAAAAATTTTGAAAATATAAATTCATAAATATATATAGAATTAAACACAAAAGATTTAATAAAAAAAAGAACCAACCATTCATTGCGTGAAGTTTTTACAATTTTTCTACTAAAAAATAAAAATAAATAAAATAAATGATTTTTTTATAGTGTTTTCAACGCAATAAAAGTGTCATGCTTTTTAATTTTTACGATTTTAAAATAGACAATAGACGGGATAATAGACGATGTGTTTTATTTTAATAAATAATTTTCTTTTTTATTTAAATACGCTTTCGTTTTTTCGTTTTTATTTTATAATGTTTTATTTTTTGTGTGTGTTAAGTTATAAATTATATTTATCATAAAAAAAATGAAAAGTCAGAATTTAGTATAAACGCGCATGAGAGTGCTCAGCACAAAGATCAAGCCAAGTTAACGTACCTTAATTACGCTATAAACATAATGTAAACATAAAACCTAAGTTAGGTATATATTTATTAGAAAATTTTCATTAATTGTAAATCGTATTCAATGCTATCCTTCTATCCTCTAATTAAATCATTTGAGTTTAAAGTCCTATCCTACTACATGATTCACAATATTATTTTCCACTTTTACGTTTGACTTGATGAAAATCAAGAAAAATTATGATTTAATAAAACAAATATAAGAGATTTTGGTAAGAAAATTTTAATTTTGATAATAGTTTCGCAATCAGTGTTGCTTACTCAGAAAATATATAATAATCTTTTAGTACATCATCAATTCAAAATTTTATAATTAATTTAAAACTTTCGAATACAATTTGTTACTATATTTATAATGAACAACTCTTAACCGAAGTATTTTTTCGAAAATCGAATCAATAAGGCACAAATCAATTATAAAATTTTGTAAAATGATCTAGACATTTATTTGGCCCATAGTACCACAATAAAAACCGTTGAGCTAAGAAAATGGTTTTACCAAATTGTTTAACCAATCCTTTACGAACAACCATGAACTTGGGCCCCCTTTTTTTGATACATTCCTATGTTTTGACCATATATAGATATAATAATTATATGACTTAATTTAGATAATAAGTGTATAAGGCCACAACATATATATCGGTTGCGTTTTTTTTTTTTTTCACAAAAATTATATGATTATCATTAATTAAATGTATGTTTTGGAATTTTTATGTAAAAAAAATAATATATACATATATACATATCGTGTTTGTTACACCAATGGGAATTTTAGATAATAACCACATTAATGTATGGCCCCTCGCATAATATAACACATGCATATTCACTATAGCAGCAGCCCCAACTATAAGTGAAGTAGATGATATTAATGTCGTTACTTATTTCCTGGTTGTATGTAATCATCATTTTTATGTTTTTAATTTAATATCTAACAAAATTTTTCGAATTCCTTTGTCTTGTCGTTGCTGTAATTATTATTATTGTTACGAATGATTGAGTGTAAACACGAAAGATGCTTGATAAAACGATCATACCGATGAATTTTCCAACACAAATAATACAATTTCAGTTGCATGCAAATCAGAAATCTCGGAAAATCGTGATCATAAAAATCGACAAATTTGTTATTTTTTAAATAAAATACTAGAAAATTAATTCAATTTCAAAAACAAAACGGTTAAGCAGAAGTTGTGTCAATTTAGATCGGATTAAAACTGTGGTCGGATCGGATCGGGTTGAGACGAAAGAGTGGCTACAGGCACATATACGTAGTGTGACACATGTGTCAAGTGGTCACAATATTAGTCCGATCAAAATGGATTTTGTATCTCTGGCATGATTTTGATATTTGAAAGATCAAGTTCGTTAATGAGGAAAAAGGGGGTTTAGATGGATTATGATTGTGATGCCTAAGGATGTGAGGATGTGAGTGAAGTGAAAGGAAACTATGCCGATATTCATCTGGAGTTCGTGAAGGAAACTGCAGAAAACCATCACAAGCATAGACGGTTACTTCGACCATGTCCATACGCCGACAGTTTAATCAATTAACCGCCCCATTTTTGTCTTAATAATTGCCAAACTGTCGATGTCGGGATTCGAACCCATAACTTCCCAGTTCCAAGTAGACATAACGCCTTAGATCGCTCGGCTACTTGAACGGTGGGCTCAGAGAAAGAAAAAAAAAATGTACAAGTAGTAAAGTTGTAGAAAGTTCCATTTTCTAATAATATATCAAATTTTGTGTTTTACCCTAGTTCTATAGCCTCCAGGTCCCTTATTTGATTGTGCCCATTAAAGAACCCACTGACTATGATATCCCGAGGTCTGGGGTTTCAATACTGTCGGATGTTTGTATGGTTACCTTTCGGTTATATTATGCCAACGGAAGTGACTGTCGTTTACTTATTTTGACATTTAATTAATATCAAATGCTTGATAAGAACAACCATTCACATCTAGGATGGGAATCGAAGCCATGCCCTCTGGCATTCTAGACCAACGCTCTGATTCACTATCTTCCTGCCGGAAGAGTTAATTTTCTAATTGTTTTTTGTAAACTAGCGTCTATTTATTTCCATTGTTAGTATGGTTGCCTTTCGGTTATGTTATACCAACGGAAGCGACTAGCGTTTACTTACTTTCACATTTAAGTAATATGTCTGAACATTGATAACATTTTTTGACATCAAATGCTTGACATGAAAGATCATACACATCTAGTAAATAAACAAAATTAATAATACAATGGCATCAAAAATGATAGTGAAAGATCATATGCATAGTACTACCATAACATCTAAGGTAGCTCAGTTGGTAGAGCATTGGTCTAGAATGCCAGAGGTCGTGGGTTCGATCCCCATCCCTAGATGTGTATGATCTTTCATGTCAAGCATTTGATGTCCAAAAATGTTAGTTAATTTTCTTATATTAATTAATATATTCTAAAATCTATAGAGTTTTTACTGTCAGTATTTTTAGTAAATTAGTAAAATCTTTAAGACAGACAGACATTTAGAAAGTATAAACGAAAAAAAAAAACATATAAAGATGTTTATTTAGGTTTTATTCAAGGTTAGTAACATTGCAAAATATATACAAACATTGAAAAAGTATGAGGTTAAAAACCGCGGATTTTCTTACCAGTTACATGTTATCCATACAAAATAGTGTTGTTAAAAAATGCTGTACAGATACAAAAAAATCACAACAGCATGAAATTTTAAACCAAGTTTATGGTGTTTTTAGAGTATATCTGGTATCACTGTTTTATGAAACTGTCTGTGTACAAAGTGTTCAATTTTCAATTGTGTTATGTATATATGTATGGTATATTTGAAAATTGATTGCAAATTTATACATTTTTTTTTGTAAAACTATCTACGGTAAGTGACGGTTCAAAAATTGGAAAGATATCAAATCGTATTAAATAAAAAATGTGTACACGACTTTGAATTTCGAGTTCTTGCTACGGTACTTTTTCCACGGTTTGATCACGGTGTTTAGCATTTGCGAAACTATAGTCAAACTACAAATATTATTACAAAAATCTCACAGGTATGTTTAATTTAAGAATGACATCATAAAGATTTATTAGAATATATTAATAATCATCTATTTCTTTTAAATATTATTCAGCGTTAGTTCCGTTTATTAAACGATATACAAAACCATTGAAAATAAAAAGATATTAGATAGGTAAAAGTACTCCAAAAATCTTACGTAACAAATAGTTTCATCGAACAACTTGCAGTATATTTAGTGTTTATTTTTATACGATATAGTATGCAATATCCTAGATTGAAACATTAAGAAAACATGATGATTACTCTGAAAGTACTACATGTACGAAACTTTATTCTCTATATACATTTTTCAATTTATTTAAGTTTTACAGAAAATTTACACTAACAAGTAGAAATTTCGTCTAATTGTATGCATTATATTCAACAAAAAAAAATTTTTATGTTATAAATAGAAATGTTTAAGAAGAGATTTTAATAAATTAGGACATGTCGAATGTGATGGGCCATTTTATTAGGGAAGGAAGTATTTTTAATTTCGAGTGATAAAAGTAGTTTGAAGAATTGTTAGTTAATAGAATTGTATTTATATAAAAACTTTGAATTTGATTTTTTATAAAAATTGATTCTATTTCTGAGTTCAAAAAAGGTTTTTGTATTCAATAAGGCTTAAAATTAATATCTAGTAATTAAATTTCAAATTTTGCCCCAATTTAAAAATCAAGTGTTTGTATTTTATAAATGAGTATTTCGACTCTAAAGTAGTTATCATCAGTATGAATTATCCACGAGTAACATATCTTTCATATCCAGGAGATAGTTACGATTAGTTAATAGTTAGGAATTGGGACAAAATTTGAAATTTAATTACTGGGTATTCATTTTAAGCCTTATTGAATTATCAACAAAAACCATTTTTGAACTCTATAACGGAAATAGAATCAGTTTTTATAAGAAATGGTGATTATTTTAATAATTCTTATATTAATAGTAGTTTCAAAATATTCTTAAGCAAGAGAAGAAGTTGATCCCCTTAATAGTATTAAAAGTAATCAAACTAATGACAGTGTTAATAGTGCACCAGCTAAAATTCGTTTTTCTCAATACTACATTTTCACAAGCAATTTCTTTAAAATTGTGAAATAATAAATCGATTTATCCTATTGATGATAAGTCCTTATTTCTCAGCACCTCCACCAAAAATATACGTATTCATAATACGATGAGTGCCGATCAAATATAAATATTATTGAAACTTCCCATCACTTCCACCAAATAAATATATATGGATAATATATATATGTATATAATTACAATAATAAAATAAATATAAAACACTTTGCTTGTCAGAAGCATGTATATAAGTATAGATAGTATACATTACTTTAATATTGTGTAAGAAGGGTTATGTTATGCTATAGTTTATAATATTTTACAAGATAAAATAAGTGTATCCAGTGTGCATTAATATGTATAATACATGTGCAACATTATAAAAATTGCTTTTATATTATATATATATATATATATATATATATATATATATATATATATATATATATATATATATATATATATATATATACATATATATAGAAAATAATATGTTTTTATTATTATATAATATCAAGAATGCATTCATATCCATTCTTGAATAGAGAAGATACAAGCTATTATATTTATATAGTAAACTTGATTATATGACGTATAGACAAGTATTGTAGTATTAAAATAATTGGCAAGAGATCTTTATTTATACATTTAATCGATACTATACACTCTGATTATTAATTCATCATATGTAAAAATTACCCGATTAGGTCAGTCTATATATATATATTAAAAATAGGAGATATGGATGTGGATTTATGTTTTTTCCATGGTTTGAGCTTTCAGGAAACTCAAGAATTCAGTCCTCGTGAAAATACAATAATATGGTATCATCAAGATTGATAAATTTTGGGTAGTTTTTAGTCTTAGAAAATATAGGTACAAACATTTTTTAAGCAAAACGCTTTTAATGTACACTCGATTTTAGTGACATATTTGGCGACCACTGTTTAAAGTTTACATCTCTAAATTTATTGAGTCTACTATAGTGGTAGTTACTGGACACCATATTGGTCACAACTAATGTTTAACGAGTGTGAATCATTCAAATGTACTAAACGCTAGAAAATAATATTATACATCAATCTGGGTATAAAAACGATTTAACTGTAAATATTAAGAACAAAAAAGATAGCCAAAAGTCAAATAGGATTTCTAATAAACGAAAATTTTACAATGAATGTAACCCACGATTTCCAAAATTTCCCATGATATTATTTTCTAGCTTTTAGTGTACATTTTAGTGTAATTGTTTTTTGTTTTATGCATTCAGTTTTCAAAAAATTTTGTTTCGGGTAGATAAATACTCAATCATTATAAATACTCTTGACCTAAACCGTGATTTCCGTTGCTGATAAAGGTTGTGAAAATATAAATTGAAATTCTACTTCATATATATTTATTTGTGTACACTTAAGCGTCAACAATACGATGTTTGTCCAAATTCCATTTAGGTTACGTAAGACAAACTGTAGAAGACTAGTGTATACTTTATAGACAAATATCATTGCATTTTTAATTAAATACTAATATGAAAAAATTGACTCGTCAACCAGGAATCGAACCTTGGGCCTCTGGATATCTAGTCCAGCGTGCTTACCGCTACACCAAAGACGACTCTGACGTAACAGCCAACTCTTTCATATCATTCTTATTTTTATTTTGACAGTATTACTTCTGTCGAAGTAATTATTCATATAAATTTCTACTTCGTGATTACAGTCCAAATCATTTGTAAAAGTCTTCGAAATAGAACAATCGACTTTCATAGGACATTTTTTTCGATTTTTACTGTATTTAAATTTCAGTATGACACAACTATTGTACGACTATTTTATACGTTCTAGAAATATAATATAAACATCACAAAATTATATTTCACTTTGCATCTATGTTATTCAAGTAGTATTTATTCCTCTTTAGTAATTTAAAAGATTGAATTGAAAAAAAAACAAACACTATACAATAAAAAAAAAACATATACTATTATATTTATATACAGGAAGTTTGGGAAACATTGAAGGTGATAGTAACATTAAAAATTTTATGAGAATTACATTTGAAATCTGGAAAAATCATTATTATTTTCGATTGATTTTTACTTCATAACATTTACGTAATTTTTCATCGAAAGCTCTGGTAGATATTGAAAATAATAAAGATCCTCCGAAACCGTATCCAAACTTATATTTGTAAATACTTGAAGTCACAAAAAGAATATCATCGATGCAGAAAACTCGAGCTAATTGAAATTTAACTTTTTCACTTAAGTTTGCCACAGATTCTAGATGGGTTATTTATATTTTATAATTGTGATGTCGCGAGAGATGACAGAAACTAGATTCATCGAGAGACGAGACGAATATTAGAATTCTGACTTTCAATAAATGTTCGAAAGAAAGATTTTGAATCTGTACAAATGTACTAATCATAAAACAGCAAAGCATTTTGGGTGCTAATGATTGAAATTTTTCTATAATCTTTATTCTTTCAATTAAAATATAAAAAATTAAATAAATTATATATATATATATATATATATATATATATATATATATATATATTTATATATATATATATATATATATATATATATATATTTATATATATATATATATATATATATATATATATTTATATATATATATTTATATGCACTATATATGAATAGAAAATATATTTTTAAGTAATATTTAAATATCTTAATTGTATTTTTTCAAGAAAATCTTCATCTGTCAACACGACACGATAAAAGTCAATACAATACAGGAGACATCCTACTTTCATGTTTCATTCGTTTCATCTCGCAGCATCGACTGTAAAGAATACATCATCATTATAAATTAGCTAATCGTAATTTATCGTTGAGTTCTCTTAGTGTTGCGATTATTATACGAACATCAAACAAAATGAAAATCTACCTTCAATAATTTATGGACGTTCTTTATAATCAATTCTAAAGAGCTAGAGAGCTATGCTTGAAACTAACCAACATATATATATATATATATATATATATATATATATATATATAAATGTATGCGATAATATTATGAAGTTTATGTTGATATACATATCTATTACATATTCATATCTCTGAATTGTGTAGATGAATTTTGATGATACGTTTTGTGGTTTTATATCTATATATATGTATGTGTATGTGTATGTATGTATGTATGTATGTTTTAGATACTAAAGCAGCAGGCACCTGTCGTATTACGTGTACTGTCACAGTATGCGGAGACTGATAGTACCAGCGGGAAAACTTATATTCCCAATAGAAATACACAACGAAACAACATTGTGTACATATACATTGAGTACAGTGTGTTTGCTGGGTTTGTATATATTTCACATACATTTATTCTATATCAATGTACAGGGTGGCTCTTAAAAAATGTGTTATATCCTCTAGTCTATACAAAAATCTTTGGCTAACGTCTGAGTGTTTCTCATAATTTGTGCTAATCCATACTTGGGTATCTAAATTTGATTTTTACCGAAATTTTACCAGAAGAAAAGATCTCACTCCTTTCAGCATTTACTTTAAACAGGCGATATAATAAATACATATTAGGGTGGGCCAAAAAATTGGTTGCTGCGCGCTTCAAACGAGGCATCTCCAAATATGAGCTCTTAATTATAAATAGTAGGATTCTCTTCATCGCGCTTTTCCATTTTCACTTGAATTATATGAGAAAAATTTTGTATCAAGCCGATAAATAAACATATGAGCAAATCTAAATACACATTTTGGTAGAAAATTACAATGTCTTTTGCACTTTTTTTTGATGGCCCCAACCGTTTAAATGATACTGAAGGTCAAAATTTGAAGAATTGATTAAAAAATTTGAAAACTCATTTATTTGAAATCATTAAAAAATGACCTATAGTACCACTGCTTATCGAAAAATCAGAGCCGATTTGACCCCGAAATATCTTCTGAACGAAAAGAGCTATAGTGTTGATTTTTCGAATAGAAGCTATTTGGGGAATTGTAAGAGAACATGTTTTTGCTTTTCATTAAGAAATAAACTGTTAAAAAGTTAGTAGCAATCAAAAGTCGTTAAAAAGCGGGATACATATTTCTGTAAAAAATTAACTGATTTACAAAAATTGTTATACCTTCGTAATCGCGATAATACAAGGACAAAAACTCACCAAAACTTAATAGTAGATTGTTCACGGTCTATTCATGAACAAAGAATCCTTTCTAAAGGAAATACAAAATTTCAACAAATAATTTTGAGACATCTTGTGTCGACTTCAAAACAACAAATAGTAGAGTCAAATAGTAGAATATTAATCTATCGTTAGTACATACATACATACATACATACGTACATACACTTCCGTTCAAAAAATTGAACAAGTTGAAATATTCTAAGAGTTATTGTATGTAATATACATATATTTAGTGGTGGTTCAATTTGTATGAACGGGAGTGTACATACATACATGTAGACATATATATATTTATATATATAAATATGCATTCTAGCCTATGTTTTATACATAAATATATTATATTCAATATTATTATCATATGTTTAGATTACAAAAATATTCTCCCATATATTGTCATATATTTATAATATATATATATATATATATATGTATTTTTTTAAAATAAATTAATAATTCAAAGTGGGTGGGTTGGGTTGGGTTGGTCTTTGTCATTTTGTTATTGAACATGCGAACGCATTTTTTCAATAGATTTTGATTCTAAGTAATGATTTTTATTCACACATACCACGAATATTTATTTATGTATAAAATTCATTTAATCATTGAAAAAAATATGGAAAAAACAAAATAGTTTTGATAGATAGAAAATGAATGAAGTTTGTTTGACGGCAAGTTATGTACATTTTTGGTGGAAGCGGTGAGAAATTTTTGTAAAAAACATCATTATCAAATACATTTTGAAAATATTATAAAAATAAACAATAAATGTAACAAATTATTGTGCTAATTGTTGAAATTCTCTGTCTATACTGAGTACTTTAACATTGAATGTACTTCTTATTTTACTTTAACATACGTATAGTAGATAGATAGATAGATTATAGAAGTTTCTCTGGACAGGGGCTACACTTCGACCATTAGGTCCATTGTGATGCCTGAAGATGTGAGTGGAGTGGAAGAAATTTTTGTGTATAGACTAGGAATTGGTAGGATATGCGGCTGCAGCCAACTATGATAGGAACTATGCCGATATTCATCTAGAGTTCGTGAAGGAAACTGCAGAAAACCTTCTCAAGCACAGCCGGTTACTTCGTTCTTGTCCATACGCCGGCAATTTAGTCAATTAACCGCCTCCCTCTTTTTTTTTTAATAATTGAGAAACTGCCGATGTCGGGATTCGAACCCATAACCTCTAAGTTTCCAAGTAGGCATACTACGGAGGCCTAACGCCTTAGACCGGTTTTCTGCAGTTTTCTTCACGAACTCCAGATGAACTTGTGTGGTTCGAATTAATAACTATGATGGAAGTCAACCGATTTAGCAGCAGATTTTGTATGATCATATTGAAATATCTGTTGATGATATATTTCTATTTTCACTCGTTGAGTTTAAATAAGTTTAAAACAAAAATAAAAATGATGGCTCACTAGTAGGTTGTAGGTTGTAGATAGCTCCAACCAATATTGTTTTGTTGTCTACGGTAAAAATTGATGTATCTTCAGATGTAAAGATACATTATTCCATTGAGAGCAATGAAATATATGAAAATATTTATATAAATATTGAAGAAAATGAGGTGTGGTTTTTCTGTTATATGGGTAAGGTTTGGTGTGTATATGCTAGCTAGCTAGCTGTAGATAGCTCTAACCATAGTCAGGTTTTTCATTGTTTGATAATAATATCTAATGTATTATGGGATATTATTATTAAATTTTGTTTTATATAATATATAGATAAGTACACCTTCAATTCAATATGATAAAATATCTTTGTACTGTTTGTCATAATCTAAAAGGTACTATCATTTTTAACAAAAATAAAATAACCTGTTCAAAAAAAATATTGAAAACTAAGCTAATGAAAATTTATAACTAATCTTAATTTTCCAAAATTTGAAAATTATTCAAATGGCCTTCTATTTTTTAAAGGGTTGATTTTTTTCTAATTAATTTTGAAACGAATAATCGTAAGAGATGGGTAGCCCTTATTGTCGTGTTTCTTTTTTAAATCTTGAAGTATCTATTTTGATTAAAAACTGGATTGTACTTTTTATTCAATCAGAAATCTTAAAGAGTTTTGTTATATACAACTGTCCGTTTATATGTTATAGCCGTTTTACCCACAGTCTTTTTTTGCTGTAAAGCTGAATTTTGGCATGGCTATACTTCTTTATAATGCCTAAAAAGCTAGCAGAGTCATTTTTATTTGCACACTCCATCGTGAATAATATCGTTATTATTCTATGAAAGGGTCTATGAAAAGTATTGGTGGTATACCATACACACTTTTTAGATGCAGTAATCCATTTACAAAATATTAAGTTTGGAAGTGGTCACATTTGTTAGACTAAATCTAAGCCGCTTCATTGAATGTTCGAAAAAATGCAGTTGTATTCAGGGTATTTCTTTTGAAACAGGGCAGCTGAATATTTCATCAAGAAAGCGTTTTTGGAAAAAATTATCGGAATAAAAGGCGTTTTATTCGGAGGGAAATATATTATGTTTAACTTGATATTAACCTTAACCATTGCCATTCACCTTAACCATTGCTTAACCATTATGGTTATTTCATCTTGTTTTTTCCGTTTGGAACCTATATTTTGTTGACTGAATCGGATAACTGCGAAAAAAAGGATAATGAAGCCCTATTTTGGTGGTCAATTTAGTATTTATTGGTGATCAATATATAGGAATTGATAGGTTCTATACGAATAATTGTTGATAGTTGACCCATTAATGACATGTTGTTGGACTTGTAAAAAGTTTATAGAAAACCTTATAAAAACAAAGATTTCATAATAAGCCTTCGCTAAAACAGACGTACTGACTACGGAATCCTACATTGGTTTGTAAAGTTAAACTGTTTTTAAAGTATTAAATAGCTCTATTTTTCGATTCATGTTTTTGGACATTTTAGATTCTGACAATTAATATAATTTTCATGTAAATACACATAACAACACATACAATGTTTTTAGATGTCTTTAGAGAATTTAGATTTTCAAAAACATCACGAAATGAAAATATTCATACAACAATATATATACCAACTTATGTATATATATATATTTTTTTTAATATTATTATTATTATCACTGGGTAGAAGCGATGTGTGCCTTTTTTTTTTATTCTTATTATAACAAAAAAATAATAAAAAACAAAACACCAAACCTAAACTAAACATAAAATATCGTACAATTTGATTATTTTATCTGACATCATATTTAATTAGTTTTGACACGGTATTTATTTACTAGGTATTTGTCACTTTATTTACAAAAAAAAAATAAATAGAAACACAAGTAATACTTATCTGATTATATGAAAATATGAAATATTAAAAAAAGTTATATAGTTTTTATACCCGGTATCGCAGTATGCATACTTGGAAACTGGGAGGTTATGGGTTCCAATCCCGGCATCGGCATTTGTCAATTATTAAAAATGAGGCGGTTAATTGACTAAACTGTCAGCGTATGGAGAAGAACGAAGTAACCGGCTATGCTTGAGAAGGTTTTCTGCATTTTCCTTTACGAACTTCAGATGAATATCGGTATAGTTCTTATCATAGTCGGCTGGAGCCGCATATCCTACCAATTCCTAGTCTACACACAAATTCCTTCCGCTCCACTCACATCCTCACATCCTTAGGCATCACAATGGACCTTATGGTCGAAGTGTAGCCCGTGTACAGGGCAACCTCTATCTATCTATCTAATGAATTGTAGTAAAACGGATTTACTACAACTTTACTAATTATAATTTTTTCAATTTACTAAAATTGAAGAATTTCGGAAATTCATTGAAATTGTAAATATTAGTGTTATAGAAAATATGTTTAGGTATTGAATAGGGAATATGCATGAAAAATTTTTTTCACATTTATTTTCAGAATATGAAAATACTGTTAATACTGTAATAATATTTAAAAACGAAATTAAAATCCGACAAATATCAAGGAAGCTATAAGCTTTTAAAGATTATTATCTGTCTCGTTCTTTCAAAAATACTAAAAACGGAGTTTTACGTGTATTTTAAATGGTGAAAGTGTAATATGACGTCACATAACATATCAAGAGGACTATCACCCTCTTTGTCTAATCGGGAATTTCAATCATTCATATCTCGCTTATTTTGAAAGTTATTTAAAAAGTAATTTTACCTTGATATTTGTCAAGTAAACATGCTTCAATTCAAGTGAAAAAAAATTTTCATGCATATTCCCTATTGTAGTAAAATTTATTTAGTACAACTTTTTACAAATGTTTCAATTTTACAAAATTAGATATATCGCAAATAGCATATAAAAACATGAAATAAATCTTATTGTCAAACCCTCATATTAAATATTTAAACATATAATATTAAACTATAATAAGAATATAAATATAACCGTATAACAGGAGAAAAAAATGTGTATAATAACATACGCCTAATAAATATCCATGATACAAAAACAACCCCTAACTAATAATAATAATAATCAAGTTTAATAATCATAACAAATAAATAATACAAGACAATTCGTCAAGCTTCTGCTGCTTGATGCTAACGCTGATACACTGAGTCTATTATATTGTTGTGTGCACAATATGTGCAGTTTCACACCTCCATAACAATAGCTCAGTGATTGTTGTGGGTGGATTATCCTTGGATTACACACAACTAAATGATTGACACATTTTGTATTATCCTAAAGGCTATATTATATGTACAACTATATACAGGATAAATAAGTAAGTAAATGATATATTTGACACCCTTAAAAATTATGATCGGATATGTTATTGGATCACAGTAAAGGTACACGATATTATTTTTCTCAACCAAAAATCTTTTAAAACAACTAATATAAGAAAATAACGTATAAAAAAGTTTCTATTAGAAAAACATTTTTAAAAGCAAGCTTTTTATAGTAAAACAAATTTTCTACAACTTTACTTCTTATGTGTTTTTCGATTTTTTCAATATTAAGAGAGATATACCAAATTTTATGTTTCCCCCTTCCTCTAAACCCCCTTTCCCCTTGTCGATTCTTGTCATTCTTACCATAAAAATGCATTGTCATCAGAATTGAACCAACATGTAGAAACTCAACTCCGTAGGATAAGAGGAAGTGAATCAAATTCAGCTTGCAAGATTTGACCCGAACATACATACATACATTGCAAGTTAAATAAAAGCTTGTAAAATACTTGAATTATTAATTTAACCAGTAAAAATAACTACTAACTGAGTTACTTGGTGAAGTAACTTGGTATTTGAACTGAAATTTCGGCGAAACTAATCAATTTATGAAAAAAAAAGTTTGAAATAAAAGTTGTTTATTTTTAAAAAAGACAAATTTTTTGTTTGAACATTTATTTTTGTATCTTTTATCGTTTCAATGATGGTTATAAACCACCGCTCTGATGGGGATTTTTCCTAACTTGATCTTACTTTTAAGCTCTAGAACACGGAGTTCTTGTGTTTCCGGACTGAGGGGCAGACAAACGGATAGACAGATTGATGAGCGAACTTTATTTTTAAAGCGCTGAAAAATCATAAATAATTTAAGACAAAACGTAAAAAGAAAAATTTAATCTTTCCTAAGGAAAGTTGACCCATATCCATTTATCATAAAATATGTTACGCCATAATGGGGGTAAAACTAAAGTAAATGAATTTTTATACTATTGGAAGAATAGAGATAAATCGAGACACAATCATTTATCATTATATTTCAATAATTATCAAAATTGTGATATGTTTATCCAAAAATCAAATACGCAGAAGTAAATTTAAAAAAAAGACTATTATGAGTCCAAAAATTGATGATTGCAATATTAATGTGGAGCGTTAATGTGATATACTTTGTGAATAATGATATATCAATTTCAACTTTTCTGTATTGAATCAATTTATGAGAGTATTACAACTAAAATTAGTCAACATATTTACTATAAAAATGCCAATTTATGTGCTTAGAAGAGGGGTTGTTGTGTTGATTGAATAAAGCTTTCATTGTGTATTTATTATGTCGAAATTCGTACACCTGTTTGTTTTTTTTTTGGGAAAAGATATAGAAAACAAGTGCGTTTGATTTTCATAGTTACACAACAACTCTTATTTATGGTTTGGAAAATTTGTACAAAACTTTTAAGAACGATTCAAATTATTGATCAATTGAATTTGAATATTCTGATGAAATTTAAATATTACTGCAGAAGTTTATGATTTATTTTCACACCTTTAAAATAGACAGTTCGTTAAGTTTTGGACATTTTTTTACCCTTCTTCTTATGCAACAGCATATGACGTAGGAGGTTTATGGATGTGCAGATCTTGTACTTCAATATCTAGTCACCTTAGTGCAATACATATGTCCCTAGATTACCTGTCATAACAATCAACAAACTTGTATATTGATTATTAAATATTAAGGTAAATTATTATTATCTTTATTGATTATCTTTTTATTGATTCTCATTAACCTACGTACTAAGTAGAACATATCAGGATATCTTGGTTCTAACAGAGGCTTCTAAAGATAAAGGAGTTTACCTTTTTTCATCAATAGACCGAAAGTACCAAAACTAATTACAAACAGAAAACCTTATACAGTTATTTTAATATTCAAAAATAAATTATCCCCGTATGAGAAGTATAACGACCCAATCAATACAATACAATATTTTATCATTTTTGTCGTTAAATATATGCGAAACTAAAATACTCGACAATCTCCCCCCACACCGAAAGTACTAGAAACAAATATATATATAAAAAAAAAAACGAAAACTAAATTTTATTAACTTGAATGATGTTTATAAAAATATAAAAATATTTTTTGGTGAAAACCTTTTAGTATTATTGAATATTATGCATTTACGATGCGAGTTTTAGAGAGATCGAACATACCAAACGATCAAAAACGAACGCAAAAAAAAAAAAATACAAAATACAAACTATATAGCCATGATGATCACATGATCACATTTTAGTAGCAGATATGATACTAAAAATATTATATCAATTTTTCCGTATTTGTATATATCTATTCTGGAAAATTATCTAGGGAATTTTATCAAATATCTATCTTATATATATATATATATATATATAAAAGATCAAGAAGTTTTATATACATACAACTCTGGACGTGTGTCCATCATTTTATCATTTTATATTGAACACCACAAACACAACAACAACAACAACTACTTCGAATATCCACATTTTTTTTTCTAGTTTTTTAATATCCCAACGCGGAACATTTCGTATATCTATGTATGTATGTATGTATACTACGTTTTTGTGAGTGTCATATCTAAAATATCCTCCAGGGGATTGCACAAAACACCACTGTTTTTAAAATGTTTTCATATACTTTGTGTATAAAGTCGATATATGTACAGATCTATATATTTATCATATATTTTAAATAAAATTATATTTTGTGCTGGAACAGTTTTATTTTTAACCCGACTTCAAAAAAGTAGGATGGTTCTCAATTCGTCTGTATTTTTTTTTTTTTTTTTTTTTTTTTTTTTTTTTATGTTTGTTACCTCAGAACTCCGTCATTTATGAACCGATTTTGAATTTTTTTTTTTTGTTTTAAAGGGTTTGATTCCCGATTGGTCCCATTGTCACCAAATCGCATTCTGATGAGGGGATCTCCGGGAAATTGAGGAAAACCCTCATTTTATATGTGATAACCGATTTCTGCGGAATTTTTTTTTTTTTTTGAAAGGGTATACTCATTCATAATGGGAAAATAAAAAAATTTTTTTAAAAACCGACTTCAAAAAAATTTTTTACAAAAAAAAAAAAACCGACCCCAAAAAAAAAAATTTTTACAAAAAAAAAACAAAATGCTTGTAAAAAAAACTGAAAATCTGTTATAAAAAAATGCACTAAAAATTACAAAAAAAAAAAAAAACGGGTAAAAAAAAATGTGTTATAAAAAAATTCACTAAAAATTAGTTGGTCGTTTAGTAGGTCTACCCATATTTAGACAAATAAAATCAGTTATAGAACTTCAAAGTCACTAAAAAGCGAGAAATAAAACTTATTTTGACAAAATGGAAACCCGACTTAACAAAAGATGCACTAAAAAGTAAAAAAATAATTGCATATTCTTGTGCCAATTTTAGTTCACCAAAGCAAAAATTTTTAAATATATATGTACAATTATTTTTATTTTTGGAGGCGGTGTCCAAAAGTTATGTGAATTTCTCTATGTTGACACCGCCTCCAAAAATAACAATAATTGTACATATATATTTAAAAATTTTTGCTTTGGTGAACTAAAATTGGCACAAGAATATGCAATTATTTTTTTACTTTTTAGTGCATCTTTTGTTAAGTCGGGTTTCCATTTTGTCAAAATAAGTTTTATTGTAAATGTATACATTTACTAGAGAGATTGTTGTGTACGGGTTTTGAAAGAAATAGATTTGTTTCTTTTTGATTGAATATCTTAAATTGTTAGAATCTGTCAAAATCTTAAAGCTTTTGAGAGGCAATCCTCGTATTTCAATGTTATGTGTAGAGTTTTTTTTCAGTTGGTTATACGACAATGTGAACAATTTCGAGTGGCCGAGCAGTCTAAGGTGCTACTTCTACAGAGTATGCCTACTTGGAAACTGGGACGTTATGGGTTCGAATTCCGACATCGGCAGTTTGTTAATTATTAGGGAAAAAAAGAAAGTGGTGGTTAATTGAATAAACTGTCGGCGTATGGACAAGAACGAAGTAACCGGCTATGCTTGAGTAGGTATTCTGCAGTTTCCTTCACGAACTCCAGATGAATATCGGCATAGTTTCCTTCCACTCCAATCACATCCTCACATCCATAGGCATCAATGTGATCTGGGATTTAATAACAAATACGGTTTCGTAGAAATACATTTTTCTTTTGATTGAATACCAAAACTGGTTAGAATTAGTAATATAATAAAGCTTTTGAGTGGAAATCCTCGCAATTTGATGATCTTTTTAGACAATTTCCGTGTTACTTCATAAGAAAAACTGATCTGGGATTGAACAAAAAGTGTGGTTTGGAAGAAATAGATTTGTCTATTAATCAGAGCTTTCTAATACGCTTTTCACTAGCTTTAGCTGTGTGTAAGTAGATTAATATAGTTTGAAAATGTACATTTCTGTGATTTTTCTGGCGACAATAACAACCTATTCCACATACTTCGACCTATTCCATTACTTTTATCAAATAGCTGATCACTAAATATGTAAGGAATCTATCGGTAAATTCTAAACATTTACCGATATTCAAACGAATTACAGTCAATATAATATATACATACATATATGTATATATATATATATATATGTATATACATAAACATATATATTTAATATCGTAAAATCATCTGATATTTATATTATTCTTATTGGCAATAAAAATTATAGGTAAACATTTATCTTCTTAAAATTCAGAAATGTCGCATTTTTCCCAATGTTATTTATAGTTATTTTTACAGCGACAGACTTAAATATAGTCGTTTTTTTTTATTTTTTAATGGTTTTCACATTAATTTTGAATACCATATAAATAAAAAAAAAAAAAAAACGGACGCATTTGTAGTTAAAATTTATTCTAGATAAAACAAAGTTTATTTTAAATACAAACCAGCCCACACATCGAATATATCGAATTAAAATAAAATTTACGCTTTAAATAAACTTTGAAGGTAAATAAAAGAAACGCATGTTTGGAGATAATGTTTTGAAAAACTTTTTGTAAACCCTTTAAATAATTTCCATTTAACCAAATATATTTATTGGTGGCATATATATTTATTTATTATTTATATACAAATGAAAAGGTTCGTACCAATAAAAATAAAAACCTTTGACAAAAACAAAAATATTCTGGGAAATATAGAGATGATAGCTGTAAAGAAAATGTTGATTTTTTACGTGACAAATACTAGAAAATTTGTTTTTTTTTTTATTCGTACTCTTACTGATGATTGTAAATATTTTATTATAATGATTGTATATGTCGAGCGCCTACTATTTTATGGGTGGGTATCCAAATTTAACATGTTTAATTTCAGAATTATTGGCGCAAAGAAACACTTGCTAAGTGAGGTCAGTGCCAAGAACCAACTGGTGGCTTTGTAAACATTATAATAAATGAATTTGTTGGTAGTAATTTAATACGCGGATAATATCAGTTCCAGTGGTCAAGCGATCTAAGACATTATGTCTGCGTAGTATGCCTACTTGGAAACTAGGAGGTTATGGATTCGAATTCCGACATCCCGACGCTTCTAATATGCTAAGCAGTACAAGAATTCTAGTAGACACAAGGGATTTAAAGACATTGCTGGTCATATAATTTCTAGCAAATTTATGCAAACATATTAAATTTATCATACGACTGCCCCAAAAAAACATTTCGTCAATTATTGAGGGGTGAAATAAATATGTTTACACGTGTTATTTTTGGATACCACAAAGAGCTTTATATATATCGGAAAGCAGGTTTCATCAGTGATGAAAATAACGCATATATATTACAACCAACCCAACCAACCTATCTATATCATGATCGAAGTATTTTAATATTTAAATCGAAAATTAAAGAACACAAAATCAATTTAGAAAACAGTTGTCGAGAGACGATACGGGATACGATAGATAGATACCAAACGATATCATGCTTATATAATAAAACACTACAAATTTAGTATCACAAGTATTCACTTAGGTAATACATTTGTGTATAAAATTGTTAACAACAAAAAATAAATAGCAAAGGGTATGAGTTAGAGTCAGTGATAGGGTATTTATTGAGAAGCGTAGGTCAACGCCGCACTTTTCATCGAACATCGAACTGAAATTTAACGTACATTATAAAAAAAGAAGAAAAGCAACCATTTGGTCTTTTTTATAATCTTCTGATTGATTTATGAGTGCAAAAATGACCCAACGCTCCAAAAAGTCCAAAAACATATCGATTTGGGGTGGTTTCCGTTACTCAACCCAACACAATCTATAGAAAGTTGAACCCACATATGAAAACTGAACCACAGTTTTATGTAGTCCACAAATCTATAAAAACTGAAATCAGTATAACAGCCAAAAAAAAAAAAAATCATCTATTCGTGCTTTTCGATTTCCCAGGTCAAAACTGAAGCTAGTTTTCTTTACCATACATTTTTTGCTTTCTTTATGTTTATTTTATGGCTATAATTCTATCGTTTTTATAGTATAGTGTTACTATATTGGTTCTAAACTACAGGTACTAAGACGCGACGTACCATCAAAACATTTTCACTATCCATCCAAGCACCTATTAGATAGATAGATTGTAGAAGCTGTCCTGGACGGGCTACACTTCGACTATAAGGTCCATTGTGATGCCTAAGGATACGAGGATGTGAGTGGAGTGAAAGGAATTTTTGTGTATAGACTAGGAATTGGTAGGATATGCGAATGCAGCCGACTATGATAGGAACCATGCCGGTATTCATCTGGAGTTCGTGAAGGAAACTGCAGAAAATCTTCTCAAGCATAGTCGATTACTTTGTTCTTGCGCATATGCCGACGTTTTAGTCAGTTAACCACCCCCTTTTTTTCCCCTAATAATCTTCCAGTTAATAATAATTCCCATAATCTTCCAGTTTCCAAGTATTAGACCACTCGGCCACTTGGCCTGGTAAGCATCCATAGATGTTTTCACATAAAAAATTACCCATTCAAAAAAGAGTCAATAATTTTGATTGAGCGGAATTTACGCGTTCCTCTCACTAAGAGATACGATTATATGTGTAATAATAAACCCTTCAAATGCATGAGGTTTGTTGTATTTAGGTAGGTAGGTACGTAGATAGGTAGTATGTATGTCCTTGGGGGGAAGAAGGACTTTTTACTACCAAAGTAGCAGATATATTTACACACAAGTGTATATTATAAATGTCTGTTTATTTTAAGCAATCGTATTTTGCACGAAACAAATGTGACATTTCTTTTATTCTTTTTATTTTTGTTTCAATTGACCATACGAGTGTTGTTTTGTTTTGTTTTTTTCGAGATAATATTTATGATTCGGGTTGAATATGTGTATTTGGTGAACATTTGGAGTTCATAAATCTTCGCGTAGAAAATATTTTTATATAAACTTGTTTATTTAAAAATACATGTTTTATAAATTAGTATCTGTATTTGCGTCAGATTTTAAGATCGTGTTTTAGTATGTAAGAATAGCGTCAAAAGTCCAGCTCTACTTGTCATATTGATGACAAATTAAGATAATCGACTATACTTAATATTAGACAAAACTTAATTATGTTTCCTCAAAAGTTCAAAATCACTTATCGATCATTAGAAAAACAATTAAAAATCAAATTGTTATTCGAAACATTTTTTCAAAATCTGAATAAATAAGGCACAATCTGATTATAAATTTTTGAAATGATAGCTCGATTTTTGACGTTATTTGTACATACAACGCTAAAAGTGGAGCAAAAATTTAAAGATTTTATAAGTGATTTGTTCCTTATTTATTCGGATTTTGGAACAATGTTTCGAATAAACGTTGTTTGTATAGTCATAATGAACAACTTTTATTCGAAGCATTATTTCGAAAACCGAATAAATAAGGCAGAAATCAATTATAAAATTTTAGCTTGACTTTTGGCGTTACTTGTACATATCTTTTTAATTCTCGTTGAATATTGATGACAAATTAAGGTGTAATCGAATGTTCATACGTCCTTAAATTTTTATGCAATAAAGACAGAACTATACTTAAATCGTTTTAACGAGGCCAGCTATGTGAGCGGATTGCGGACGAGTGAACTAAGACTTATTATTATTTATGTGCTTAGTACCATGTGCTTGATCATTGCAAGTCTTGGTTCATTCGTGTGCAGTTTGTTTTCATGGCGGGCCTCGTTAAAACGATTAAACTATAAGCTACTAAAATTGTCTATTCATACGTCAAATTAATATCTTAGAAACAAATGACAATAAAACATTATTCATTACCAACTTACATTGTTAAAAATCACTAAATTCTATACAATTTTAGAGATAATTCCACTTTCGATATTATTCATCAAAATGTTGTTGTATTTATTTTGACATAAACATTAGACATTCAACTATTTTTATTCAAAATTTAATGTTACTTTAGTAGAAATTAATGCACTTTCTAAAAACAAATAAATAAAAATTAACATCGAACAAAACAAATAATAAATTTAAGTTTCTTTCGTTCATTCTCTCTATGTAAAGTACTTATATTTTTAGTTATTGTACACTAGAGACATTATTGCGAGATATGGACAATAGGTATAGTAAGTACTACATATTATTATCTTACCTCTAATATAATAGATAAACTATTGACTCATATAAATGAAGTACTAATATTTATTATTTTTTGTTTGAAACGAATTAACGACAAGTGGACTTTACACACGCAATCATTTAGTATACTAGTGTAGTGGATAGTGGTCAATTGGAAAAACCAAAGAAGGTTAAAAATAACAATGGTTTTGATGTTTTTACTAACATTTTAACCTTTAATCGTATTATAAAGGCCAATACGATTCATACTATTTGAAACACGAATAAGCCATTCCAACTAGATGAATTATTTGTTGAATATGTTAAAAGTTCATTTGGCGAAATTTTTATACGGACGATGACTGTGTTGCAATCGAAATACCGGCACCTATGCGTAAGTTTTATGTTTTATTTATAATTTTGTTTCGAGTAGTGTGGTGTACGTTTAATTATTTGGGAATACAAATTGAATTATTTGTTCAATAATTACAAAAAATCTTTTAGAAAAAGCGGTATAATTATCTCAAATACATAAATAATCTCTAAAAGTTTTTAAAAATTTCTTATGCATAGCAAATTTCTTATACATGGAAATTGAAACACATTTTGATAAAAGTTTTCAATTGATGTGATCATCAAATTAGTGAATATAATTAGGCATTTAAAGCCCGCAATATTAGTGAATATATGTCGAAATGCTGTTGAATTGCTGTTGAATTTTTATGATGAACATCATTTGTTTCCTTTAAACTTCCAAACTTTTTTAGAAAACAACGAAAAAATTTCCTTCAATAACGATTTGTATTTGCACTTGTTGCCAACCCTTTTCGAGATTTTCAAAATGATTTCAAGTTTAGCATCAATCATCAATCTTCATAGATTTATTCGGTAAACATTTATTTTCCATATGAGTTCGTAGAGAGATAAAAACCATTTAAAATGAATACCTACCGCAGATAAATAGACCTCGAACCTCAAAGCTCTGTCTTACCGGGACGTTGTATCTAGAATTACACCACGGTTAATTAATGATTACATTTCTGTATTCAAAATTCATTACAAAAGTTTTAATACACATTTGTTTACTTGTTTAGAATTCAGTTAGTTATATTTTTATTGACCATGGCAGTACAGAATGGAGTATTAGTAGAATAATCACGAAACTTGAAACTGAGGAACATAACAAACCTAATCGTTATTTATTTCTTGATTTTCAACACTAATACTACTTTATTTCAACTGCCAAATGTCATTTAGTAACAATCGATCGAATTATGGTACAAATACACGAATACCCCCAACTCCATGTTACGAACGAATGTATTATTACATACACATGTAGTATAACTGTATATAGTTCTTTTTAAACGTTACGATCATCTAATTACATTCTATTATATATCTAATGCAATGTAAAACTTTAGTCGTCATGGATTATTCATTGGAATTTAAAATGTTGTAAAATAGAAATAAATAAAATCCAAGAGGCCACAAAAAAGTAAAAAGTGGTAGATAATATTGTGAACATGAATTAAACCATTTGGGCTTAATTCATCCATCATCCTACAAGTCAATCAATCCACGAAATACATTAAATGACAAATGTTTTGAAAAAAATGTATATCAATTTTAAGCGTCTCGTATGATTCTGATCTAAAATTTTCAATGTGCGTATGCGTGGTATCTGGATCCTCTCAGATCACTGTTATTATTGCACCCAAGCCTATTTGTTTAGATTAGATTCGAATCAGAAACAAGTCTTTTGTAGTTTTTGTACCGCGATCTATTTTACCTCCTTTCCTTCAAAGTCCTATGGTCTTGATAAACGTTAGCATGTCCTTTGACGACATCTCTTTTTAATTGGTAACTATTCTAAATCATTTTTAAACATATAAAAAACTCCAAACATTAAATTTTCTGTCTAAACGATATCAAAATAATAGTAAACGAAAGTCAAGATATCAAATAAAATAACAAAATGGAATGAAGATGTATTTTTAAGTTTTTATTTAAGAAAAAAAAAAAAAAAAAGACTATAGAAACGTTAAAAATCTAACATTGGAACATACCTATACAAATGGGTATAAATACTCTATGGGTATTATAGACAACATAATACATATATTTATAGAGAAGATACATAGTTCTACTTGCTTGACTTTATCTATTATACAAAACAATGCAGAAAATATTATATCTGTATGGTTAAACTTTTTGAAAAACTAAAAACATATATATATATATATATATATATATATATATATATATATATATATATATATATATATATATATATATATAAATGTAGTTTGTTATATATGTATTATAAATACATAAATATATAAAATTTCCATTTGGGAAATAACTGTTCATAATAAATTTAGCAGTGGACAGCCAAGAGTACAACCAACAAAACAACAACAACAAAAACTAACCTGACTTTTCTTAAAGTACTACACAAACTTGAAAAAGAATCGAAAAAATATAATATGTGTTACATATGTGTTGTATATATATATATATATAGATACGGCCATATACAATGATGTATATAAAAATGCACCTGTTTTTGTTACTTGTACGTCATAAAATTTGATATATATATTATTTTATCCGATTTTCAACAAAAATCGATTATTTATTCAAATTTAAATGATTTGTGAAATTTTCATCAAATTAGCGACGAGTAACATATCCTGAGACAATATAAGAGTAATTTTAATAAGAGTAAAGTTTTAACAGGAATAAATGTGAATGAAGGAAATTTTAACAAGAGTAATTTCAATATAATTTAAAATTTATTATATTTTAATTTAGTTAAATTTCTATTTATTTTTATTTTTGTCTATTGATCTCGACTTTCTATATATTTCTAATTGTCAAAGAGTAAATTACGACTAGCTAATTTATACTGATGATAACTACATTGTAGTCGAAATATGTATTTATAATACAAAAAACTGATCTAGGTAAAGGGGACGAATTTGAAATTTTAACTCATGATCCAAGATGGCGACTTTAGCCAGGCTACACTTCAACAATTAGTTATACCTCTATATCTAGAGCACGGTAGTGCGTAAGGCCAAGTTTAAGTTACTTTTAATACAAATATTCATCGCTCTTTTAAGAAATTTAAATATAAAATAAGATGAGTTTCATTAACAAAATACTAATTTTTTGTTTATTTTAATAACATAACCCTATTGACTTATAACTAACTATCACAATGTGAGTCTGGCTACTCTGATTCTAGTTTATGCCACCAGATGCCATAGTTCTACGGAAAAAATTCTTATCATTATTAGTATACAAATAATTCTTGAAATAATTAATATTTATTTGTGAGATTTGATTATTGTTAAGCTGAATTACTGAACACAGTTATTAATAAAATAGGAAGTAAAATTAATATACTAATTGTGTGTCAAATTTCATGATCGGACTATTTTTGAAAGATTTGTACTATATTAAAGTCAAAATCGTGAAAATTGTATATAAAAGATATAGATTGTTGCATTTACACAGAAAACAAACTGTTTTGAAGTTTTTAAGAAAAATATCGTCAAGTATGTTATATGGAAATTGTTCCGTAAATTTCTATTAATATAATTATGAAAAGATCAAATCTATTATAATATGTTTGGGTGTTATTTACTAAAATTTCGTCGAAACAGTTAATCGTATATAATTGTATAAATGGCGTCAAAAGTTGAGTTATCACTTCAAAATTTTATAATTGATTTGTGCCTTATTTATTCGGTTTTCCAAAAAAATGCTTCGTATAAAAGTTGTTCATTATAAATATACTAACAACTTTTATTCAAAACATTTTTCCGAAATTCGAATACCTAAGGCATAAATCAATTCTAAAATTTTGAAATGATAGCTCGAATTTTGACGACATTCGTACGTGAATGAATTGAATTAATTCGTAGGTCAACGATTACCTAATTTAAATACTTCATCAGGTTTAGGCGCGATTATTACAATGAGATTCCGATTTTTGCGAATTTGGTTGATATGCAGAATCATATGATTTGTGAAATATATTAACATCCAATCGATGCTGACTATTCAAGTGTTTAGTAAGTAATTAGGATAGATCTGCAAGGCGTCTCGAAGATACCATCTCTCTTTGGAGAGATAGACAACCTTATAAGAGCAATCATAGGACACTGGCTGGGCAACAGACTTGCAAAACGTCCAAGACTATCAGTTGCCACGGCTATTGTAGGATCTGCAACTGTGAAGAAGAGAAAGAGATGATGACTCACCTCCTCTGTCAATTACTAAGCCTCTATTACTAAGAAGAGATTAATCCTTTTTGGTCAACTATTCTTTGACGACCTCTCCGAGCTAAGGTCTACCAGCGTCAAACCCTATTGCTGTATCTGAACAGCTCCAAATGGTTTAAGGAGTAGTAGCAAGGTCAGCCTCACTTTCGGTATCACATTGAACCTCAGGGTCTAAATCTTCAGGTGGAGGAAATTCAAATATGCGGTTGTCTGAAGATATAACGAGAGTAGAAGGACTCACGTTGCCAAGAAAAGATGAAATAAAAGTAAATTGGACGACAATAAAAATAAAGAAGATATTATAGTAAAAGGCAATAGACTTATTTGACGCGTGAGTTTACTTGGAGTAGCCATTTGTATCAACATGTGTTTCGTATAAAAAAACAAAGCTTAGTTTGAACCATAGATCTATTTTTTTTTGGTACAATACTCTAAAATAAAGGATAACATTTTTCCAGAAGCTATATTCATTTTACTTATGCTTTAGACATTTTTATTTTGCTTGTACAATAATAACATATGATACTTGTGGTTTTGCGCCAGTACATATTTTTCCAAGAAAGTATACAAACAACAAACCGTTTTAGTTTTTTTTTTTTTTTTTTGCTATGTGTACATTTTTTTGTTGTTGGGTATTATTCAACAATATAATCATTGTTTTCATGATCAAATATGAATTTAGGTTTTAAACGTAATAACATAGTATAAAATAACTTGTCCTGATTGGTTAATTATTACGTTGATCAAATCTATACCAATTGCATCAAATAATTATGTACAATAATTAAATTTAAACGGTTTTGGCGTAATTAAAAAATATTATCTTGTGTTCTACAGTATTCAAAATTTGTGATTTAAAACTTAACGTAATCAGTATGCTATGTTCGAGACTTTCACAACAATTTATAACTTTGTTGTTCTGATATTGTGCCAATGGATTGTGACAAGTTAATTAACATACAGAGTGAATCGAATCAACCGCATAATAGTATAAGCCTCTATTGTCCCACTATTTTTGGAGTATACTTTCCATTTCTACAATAATAAATTATCTAGCGTTTATCGATTTTGAGTTACAACCGCCATCTCAAACACCAAAAACAATATCTCGGTTTTTTTTATTAAAATTCAATTTTGCGAATAAAACCTAGTGGATTCGAAAAAAAATTTTCTTCAAAATCGGTAAAAATATACCCTAGATAGACCAAAACCATACTTTGGATTTTGATGACGTCACCAGGATCCAAAACATCAGATGTATGTAATTTTGCTCGATTTTTACGTTTTTCCTGCTTAGTAATATTTGTGAACTGCTTGACATAAATCCTAAAAACCCGTACCTTATTACGAAATAACAGAAAATGGATATAGAAATAAGAGGTATCTTCCAAAACTGTTAAAATCCTAAGGAAATGGCAGTACCTCAGTTTTGAGAGAAACCTTCTAGGCTTACGACTGCAGTATACATGTATTGAAATTGCTACGGTTGAAGCGTATTCTTCCCTAGTTGTGATATTACGTGAAAGTCATGAATAAATGTTTGAATATTCATCATATGCATGAAGAAATATAATATACAGCAAAAAGCTGGTAAGACCTATTGTAAAGATCTATGCATGTAGTAATATTTTCTATCTCAAAACGTAGATTCATATACTATACTCAGGTAAGTATAAGTATGTATAGTAAGTTGCCCCCAATGTCCACTCGTTTGAATGTTTGTTAGCGGTTCATAGAATACCCTACAATTCATAGTACACTCCTATATACAGAAGAGTGGACGTGACAAAATCTCCGCGGGGAATCAAATATCTAACCCTCAGAACAGTAGTACTACTAACCATAACTACCATATATATTCGTTCCATGACTTTTCTTCTAATATTTACAACTGAAAAACTACCCATGCATATACAGTCAAACCTGGGAAAGTGAGAACTGGATAAGTGAGAAAACTCTATAAGTGAGAGTAATAGCCAGGATCCGTCATTTTAAGCTCCCAAAACCTCTGTTAGCGATAAACAGAAACCTCTGCAAGAGAGAGTCGTTTTTCCTTCATGGACCTCCGTAAGTGAGACTGCTACTTATCTATACCTCTATAAGCGACAGTCGAGCTTTATTTATTTATATTATTTAGGAGGAACTATAGCTACAATAAAAATATATTTACTACATTCGTACTTGCTGTGACTTGTTATTGCTGCGTACCTCTATAAGAGAGAAACGCTACCCATGTACCTGCATTAGCGAGAAACTCGGGTTAGTGAGAAACCTCTATAAGCGAGAATGAGATTGTGCTCCCTTGAACTCTCGCTTATCCAGGTTTGACTGTATATATATATATATATACGAAATACGAAAATAGCACATCAGAAACTAACACATTTAGACTTAAAGACTACTTCTATAGAATTGTGACTGGTATGACTATTCTACAGGTAAAGCAAATATTGCTCACGAAAAATATATACAAGTTTGGTTGGCGGTTGCATTCTATTGGGAAAACTAAATAAGGAAAAATTTATTTTGTAACGAAAACAAACTGTGATATACTTACTACATTTCCAACTGGAAAACATCATTCATTTAGTTTCCATAAAACTACAACAAGTGATTGTACCTTACAATGGTTTGTTATTTCTCTGTTCATTTTTTTTGCATAAAAATGAACAGCTAGTTTTTAATTAATAGGGAATATGCATGAAAATTTTTTTTCACATTTATTTTCAGAATATGAAAATACTGTTAATACTGTATTAATATTTAAAAACGAAATTAAAATCCGACAAATATCAAAGAAGCTATAAGCTTTTAAATATTATTATTTGTCTCTTGCAAAAATTGCGGAGTTTTACGTGTATTTTAAATGTTGAAAGTGTAATATGACGTCACATAACATATCAAGAGGGCTATCACCCTCTTTGTCTAATCGGGAATTTCAATCATTCATATCTCGCTTATTTTTAAAGCTATTTAAAAAGTAATTTTACCTTGATATTTGTCAAGTAAACAAGCTTCAATTCAAGTGAAAAAAATTTTTCATGCATATTCTCTATTGTCAAACATTCAAGTTCACAGAAAAATAATTAATATATAAAATAGCAGCTTGATAACTTAGATTGATAGATAGATATATCTTGGGGTATTCTTAAGTATTCCACTTTAGCCTTATGATCCATCGTGCTTCCCCTTGTAATTCTATCTTGACAATGGCTTGAGGAGCTTACTTATCAGGTTTTTCTGAAAGTTAATATATATTTGAGGTAAGATGTACCGAATATCTTGTATCTGCTATAACCGAGAGATTCGCAGTTAAAGCTTCTCGCCACATTGTCTGGTTCTACTGTGTGTGCAGATTCTTTTGTAGGTGATAATGTCTGCTAACTTGAAGCTTGAGGTCTTAGCTAGCATAAGATGTAGGAGTAGCGGATGAGAGGCCGAATGGTGAAAAATTATCCTTAGAAAGATATGTAGATAGATTGTAGAGGCTGCCCTGGACGGGCTACACTTCGACCGAAGGGGCATTGTGATGCCTAAGGATATGAGGATGTGAGTGGAGTAGAAGGAATTTTTGAGTATAGACTAGGAATTGGTAGGATATCCGGCTGCAGCCGACTATGATAGGAACTATGCCGATATTCATCTGGAGTTCCTGAAGGAAATTGCTGAAAACCTTCTCAAGCATAGCCGGTTACTTCGTTCTTGTCCATACGCCGACAGTTTAGTAAATTAACCGCCCCTTTTTTTCTTAATAATTGATAAACTGCCGATTTCGGGATTCGAATCCATAACTTCCCCGTTTCCAAGTAGGCATACTGCGCAGACATAACGCCTTAGACCGCTTCGCCTCTTGGAGTGGTAACTTCAAGTAAGTACTGGATACTCTCACTGAAAGGCGTAATCTCATATACAGCATTTTCGATAGTGGATAAACACCGATTGGGACGCTTTCTAGGACCATTTCAAAAGGTTCATATCTTTAACTATTTTTGACACTATTTCGTGGGACTCTGAACACTAATCCAGTGATGAATTGATCATGCCAGTAAATTTAGATACCAACAATACTTTAAATCATTTTTGGAAACTAATTTACAAGTAATTTAACTTGGAAAGTTGTTTTTTTGTTTTATATTCAAATCTACCTCTCCGAAAATTAAATAACAGTTAAAAAAAAAAATATTAAATGTATATTAAATGACGAAATAAAAAAAAAACTTTAACAATAATACAAGCCCTACCTTCTACACAAAACAACCATTCATATAGAGATGAAAACGACCCTTTTATTGCCTGTAATCTATTTTGTACGAAAAACTTTTTGCTGTTAAACTTTTTTGAAACCCCGTGTCACAACCCCGTTACATAAATATATATATGTATTCACTTTTCTTCTGGTAAAGAAGTTTAAAAAACACACATACAACAGTGAATAAAAAGTTTTTTAAGTACCTCCGCCGATGGAGGATCCGATGATGATCTGCTGTTGATGATGATGATGATGTTATTTTATTTTTTTTATTTGTTGGAAAACGACAGATGTATGTCATTATTATATTTGTGCCCTTAGGTACACCCATCTCGTCAACAACAACCTTACAAACTAACCCAAGAACATACTTAAATGAAACTGTTTAATATGTAAATTTTGTTTTTTGAACAAGAAGTAAAAGAGTTTTTCACATTCTCTTCTATTATCGTAGAATAAAAATTTGTTTGATTTTCTGTGTCATCTCATCTCTCGTTGTTCCGTTAAGTTCAGTTTAGTTAAGTTTTTCAATTTGTTAGAAAACTTTTCTTATTTACAACTTTTTAAATTCATTTTTGTAATAAAATACAAGAAAAAAAAAAGTAAAGAAAATAAGGAAAAAAAAATATGTTGAAAATTTGTTGTTCGTTTATTTTCATAAATTTGAATAAACGAGGTCAATTTTAATGTACTTACTGATCGAATTTAGAATGTAATAATACTTCCGTGTACAGGCTGTCACACGTCAAAATTATTGAAGTTTCGAGCATAACCTTGGTATATGCGTGTAACATGTCTACACTATGAAGATAGCTGTTAAACAGAGTGAAGTATAATTTAAGTACTATGGGCCACAAAAAAAGCACTGGTTTATCAAAATTTAATAATTAATTTGTTCCTTATTCATTCGGTTTTTCGAAAAAGATGCTTTGGATAAAATTATAAATATATTTACAAATTTTATTCGAAATATTTTCAAAAAACCCGAATTAATAAGCGTTACAAATCAACTATAAAATTTTGAAAAAAATGAGTGTTACTTTTGTGGCTCATTGTGTACAGTCAGTATTAATAATTGGTGAGTAAGATGGCGACCAGAATTTTTTATTTTCATGATCAGAAAAAAAGCGTTAGTACAGATTCAAACTTAAAATAGTAATCAAAGGAGCATTTTATGGACACATAGCCATAAACTAGTAAGCTGTGGTACCACTCAATAATATATATTCACATATCATACAAATATGTGACCGCGTCTTATTGGTTTATGGCTCTGTGGTCATATAATGCACACTCGATTACTATTTTAAATTTGAATTTACACTAAAGCTTTTAATGATCATATAAATAAAAATTATGACCGTCATCTTATTCACCAATTATTAATACTGATTGTACAAATTTATTTTAGTACGAATAATAGTTAATAGATGTCATTTACAAGATTTTCTTTGTGATAGCTCCAAAATTTCTATATTACTAATTGTAGTAACATCTATACATATAGTTAATACATAATAACTTTTTAGATTCTTTAATACATTAAAAATGCTAAATTTTTTTTCCAAAATTTCCATAACTCTACTATAAAAACTGTACCGGATTTGAAACGCATAAGATTGACTAGCTTGACGTTAGTGGTGGGGAGAGCTCGCTCCCTCACGTATCTCTGCTGCCGTTGCGTTAATTCCCCACCATTTCTTATTTCGTTAACGCGCTTCTCTAATTGGTTACTTTATTTAATTAATATCTAATTAACGGTGGGGCAGGTGCAAACATGTCCAAGGACTTTTCATCTTAGAATTTCATCCCCTATCCACCCTTTCCAAATACTCCATGACTTTTGACTCACCCTGTATATATATATATATATATATATATATAATAGAAAATTAAATTTTCAATTTATAGGTATGTAAGTAGTATAAAATATATTCTTATTTATGCAACCGTCGTTGGATTGACTGGCCTCAGCCTGGCCTGGCCTGGCGGGGTCTGGTCACATGATACATCTTAAAACACACAAGTTGACATGTTTTATATAAAATTTAACTTTATGTAACATTAATTGATGTTCTTGTGTTTGAACTGCATATCCAGAGTCGTTAACATTTACTGCAATCGTAACCATTTTTAAGTAGAAACGACTCTCTGGATAGTATACATTCTCCATGTGGTCATTAATTATGTATCAGATGGTACTATTATGATCAAAAATTGTGTACAAAGTTTTTACAGTTGATTTGGGTCTAATTTTATTGATTTCCGAAAAATTTTTTTATAATAAAAGTTGTTCCTTATAAAAATACTAACAAATTTTTGTTCCAAACATCTATTTTAGAAAATAAAATGGATTCGGTGTAAATCGATTGTAAAACTTTGTACACCATTTTTGGTAATTGATAGTACCTAGATACGTATTATTTTAGAGAAGTCACTATACTTTTTAATGGTTATTTATCCACAAAAGTCGTAATAAAAATTCATTTGAAGATTCGTAAGGGACAAAAACTATTCACATTCTTTTTCTTAAACCTGTTTACGTGATAGAAAATCTAGCTGGGACAAAATTTATCCCCAAAAAGTGTTTTTGTGTATACACTGCTGATATTGGCCTTATAGTTGGCTTTTTGGAACGAATCTATGAAACCATTAGTACCACTCACTCGTCGGTTGAATTTGATCTCGGTATCTGACAGATATCTAATTCTAAATTAATACAATTTCAATGTGAAATTATATGATAGAAACTGTCTTTTCGAAGGTTGACTTGACAAAGGCTTATTATCAGGTTCTTATACAGGATGAAGTAGTCGCGTAGACTGCCATTATCACTCTTTTTGATCTGTTCTTTCCCGATGGATACTAAAAATGTAGGTACCAAAATATCTTGAAATCTACTCTACAATTATAAAATAACAAGACAGTAATTTGGTATTTCAACCAAAGATACCTTCCACAAGAGATACCTTCTCAAAAGAACCCGCACTGTTTATTTCGATGTTAATAAAATATTTACCTTATAGTGAGATATAATTTCCTACATTCAGGATTAAAAAAGAATTGATATTATTCCGGCATTCGAAAACTTTATACTCTATTGTCAAAATACAATAGCTTCTGCCAAAAATTGACTGAGATCCTATTTGATGATTGCATCGACCAGACTGCTTTTATATACTTATTAGTAAGTATATCTTCGATTTGCTGAAACCATTCCATACTTGGAAAAAATGTTTTGCATAACAGAAGAATGTTTCCATCACAATTCATTTCTTTTGATCGCCACGTTAATGAGCATTTCACTGGACCCATAACCTGCATTTTATTTTCTATCCAATCACACATTAAGGGTATAGTTTTGAAGACAGAGAAAAACTAATTTTCTTTTGAAATAAAAAAATCTGCAATACATTTATTCCAATTTATTTTGTCGCCTGTATTTTTTTTCTTCGGTAGTTGATAAAGTTTCAATGCGACATCGTATTAGAATTTTCACAGAAATAAACCTATCAATACAGAACTAGAAGGGGGAATATAGAAAAAAAGCTATTGTGAATAATATTGGAAAATATATCAATGTGTTGTTGTGTGTATGCTGAGGAAAATAAGAAAATTGTTATGTGATCAAAATAAAATAGGTGGAGTGGGGGTGATGGTTTAGAATGTCGTTGAGATGTCGCGCGCTATTGGTTGTATTGGTATTAGTACATTCAAATATATACATATATATATATATATATATATATATATATATATATATATATATATATATATATATATATATATATATACATGCTGTGTGTAGTATTATGATATGAAAAACCATTCAATTGGAAACTCTATACAACTTCATCATAGAATGAATTTTCATTTTATCAACCAACCAATACGAACGACATCGTACAGTGCTTTTACTTCTATTTCATTTGCGACATGTTTTGAATATGCGAAAAATTACATAGTTTAGAATATAAACTTTTTTATGTATATTATATATATTTTTATATTTACTTATACGTGATGGATAACTCACCCGTTGGAAAATCAATGGGACACTTTTTTATACTCGGTATACAGTGTGAATCGAATCAGGTGTGTAATAGCACACGCCTCTACTGTATTCTTTGATCCTCCCATTTTCCAACAACATCCAATAGTGGAATACTATTTGTTATATGTTGTTTTGTATGTTGTGTGTTGGCTTGGACGGACATGGTGTTCTTATGTTGATGTGTGCTTGCGGCCCTCACTCCAATTATACTTAAGTGAATAACAAATCATTGGTAATGATTTGTTATTATTCAGTTGAATTGTAGGTTGCAGGCATGCATCAGAATAAGAGAGCCATGTCCGTCTGAGTTCGCATTTAGAATATAGGATGGTATTTGTGTTATGAATAGACAATCTCCCTAACAGATGGGGTCCTATTGGATATTGTTGGACAATCGGTGGATTATGGAAGAAAGTGTAGGCATGTGCAATTATGCACCTGGTTCGATTCACCCTGTATATATAATGGATCGTATGGTCGAAGAGTAGCCCGTCCTGGGCACCCTCTACAATCTATCTATCTAAATTTAGGTAAATGTAGGTGAAAAATTAGGTACACAATTTGAAGGAAATATTTGGAGAAGCTAAATAAATTTATTTAGAATAATGTAAATTTTTAACATAATGAATTCCGACAATTCTGAAATTTTCTAAAGACAAATTTGACAAGATATTGTCAGTAAGCCGAATCAAATTGCATGAGATTGTTAGTTCATCTTCTGGTCTATTCATTTTCATACATTGTCAAAGTTTGACTGTTTTTTTTTTTTTTTTAGGTTTTATAGTGAAATAATATTTTCACTAGAAAATTTAAATTAAATTAGAATATGGTGTAGATTGAATGCAATTCTCTAAATGAAATTACATCCAAATTTTGTTGCATTCTATTAAAGCTGAATATTTATGATGATTTTTTTTTTGTTTCATTTTAAAATACAATTTTTTTTCTAGTGAATATAGTAAAAGCCTATCTTTTTTTTCATATCACTGTTATCACTGTTTCATCTATATTGAATTTTATGAAAAAGTTTTTTTAGTTTTGCCGTTGTATTGTATAATCGATAATGTATTAAAAGCTAGAAAATAATTTTGACTATCAATCTTTGAATCAAATTTCCGAGATATACTTACGAGATATTATCAGAAATCCTATAAAGGGAGACATAAAAGTCCATACAGAGAGAGGACTATGTGTCAATATGCGAGGATCTCCAAAACTATGCGTCAAATCGTTAAATAAACTGGATTTTTATTATTTTTGGGTCCAAATTACCTTATATACTAATTTTTATTCAAATCGAAGACTAAAATTTTTTTGCAATTTCTTCGATTTTTTCTAAGGGGTATACCTTAAAAAAAATCGGAAAAATCGGAATAAAATTTTTGCTTCCAATTTCAATGAAATTAACTATATAAGGTAAATTTGACCCAAAAAATATGAAAATCGTATTGATTTTATGATTTGGTGAACGGTTTACGAGATATCACCAAAAACGTTTTAAAGGGAGGCATAAAATTCCATACAAAGGACTTATCTCCCAAACTAAGCGTCAAATCGTTAAATAAACTGGATTTTTATTATTTTTGGGTCCAAATTACCTTATATACATACTAATTTTTATTGAAATCGATGACTAAAAATTTTTTGTAATTTTTTCGATTTTTTCTAAGGGGTATACCTTAAAAAAAATCGGAAAAATCGGAATAAAATTTTTGCTTCCAATTTCATTGAAATTAACAATATTCGAAATATCGAAATATTTTTGGAACCACTATTTTGGTCACTAACTGTCCCTATCCTTTACCTTACAGATTTTTTGGCATCCAAGATATACCAAACTGACCATTTTATCTAATAATAAATGCTTTTGAATGTATTTTTTAAAGGATGGCGCATAAGTAACGTTATGATTTATTTAATGAATGCGTATTTGTGCATCATTTAGTTCCAGCACGCGGAAGATCACAGATAGTCCCATGTTGCTGAAAACGCTGAACCAATCGGTAAATTGTCGGAACATGAAAGAAATTTCGATATGATCTTTGTGCTTGAATAATCGAATACTGACTTTCAAAATAAAATTGAACAACTTTGGTTCTTTGTTCTGTGCTGAATCTTTCCATCATAAATTTCCCAAATTTTTCAAGGTTAATTTTGAAAAAAAAAGGAAAAAAAAAAGTAAACAAAAAATTTATTCACTAATTAAATCATAACGTTACTTATGCGCCACCCTATACATGGAATATGTGTGTATATATGTTCTATTTTAAATTATCTGTAGAGAATTGTTCAGATATATACATACATATATATATATATATAGGTTTTATTGGATTTACTGTATGTAATCAGTGTGGGCAAAAGAGAATGTGCGTTTCGTTGAGTGAAAATTTCATTTTTGATGGTACAAATCCTCATACACATATGCACACACACACACCCGAAAATAGTAACGAACCTGACTCTGATAAAAGGGTACACATATACACTCCCGTTCAATAAAATTGAACAGATCTGAATCGAATCAATCTCTTACAATTTTGATTATTCTTGTAGTAAATGCTTTTGTTTACATAAATAAAAGATATAAAACTTCCATTTCTTTTTTCACATTTCAAAAAAATACTACTTATCTATTGTTTATAAATAAATAATATACAGAGAGTTGCAATAGTGAGGAGTTTTATGAAATGTAAGCAAATTAACATTTCAGGTCTGTTCATTTTTTTATGAACGGTAGTGTACATCCTCTCACACACACCAGAAAAAAAAACATAACACTGACCATCGGTCAAACACACATACATTTATACTCTTTTCAATTGATTTACTTGCCCATCTAGCCATCTCTATTATTATCCATTTCCATAACAACATGAAAGAGGGAGGACGTTCAGATTGCCTGTGAAAATGTTTAGTTACATTTCATCTGTTTGTAGTTATTCGGTTGGGTTCTATCATCTACCACCACCTCCAACAAACACCCTTGATTCTCTCATGAGATAAACTAACCGTGGAAAATATATATAATATTTGTATCTTTTTTTTGTATGGGTTGGTTTGTAGGAATGGGAATGGTTGATCGGAGGGAGAGTAAGGGCGGAGGTAGTATACCCACCTGGCTTTTTGTGTATTTATTTTATTATCAGGTTTTTTTTTTTGTTCATTTTTATATCAGTTTTTATTATTTTATAGTTTTTTTTTGTGTGTGTTGTTTTTCATATTTTCTCTATTTAAATAGAAATGTGAAAATCCTATTTTGGTTTGAAATTTGTTTGAATTTATTTATATTTAGTATCTACACTAATCGGCGTATTTAGTGAGACAGTAAATTTTTATTTTTATGATCTCTTTTTTTTTATATTAGAGGTCACAGGAATTCAGGTGAAATTCTACAATTTCTTAACTTTTCTGAAGCTCTTAATTTATGAGAAAAACTGTAAAGTTAGAGCAAGATTTTGTTTGTTTCTTAAATATTTTCCCAAAAAAAAAAATGAGTAATATTAACGTGAACGGCTACCATATAAAAAAATTAAAAAACCATATAAAAAACTGCCGAAGAACCAAGATTTAAAATAAAATTGTGAATGAGGCCTGAGTTTATTCAATGTATTGTCTCTTTAAGTCTCAAAAGAAGTTTGGATCTGATAATTTGTACTCAGAGATTCGATAAATTCCATAAGAATATCGAAAGATAGATAGATAGATTGTTAAGATAGATAGATAGATTGTAGACGCTGCCCTGAACCGGCTACACTTCGAAAATAATGCTCATTGTGGTGCCTAAGGATGTGAGGATGTGAGTGGAGTGAAAGGAATTTTTGTGTATAGACTAGGAATTTGTAGGATATGCGGCTGTTGCCGACCATGATAGGATCCATGCCGATATTCATCTGGAGCTCGTGAAGGAAACTGCAGAAAACCTTCTCAAGCATAGCCGGTTACTTCGTTTTTGTCCATACACCGACAGTTCAGACAATTAACCGCCCTTTTTTTTTTAATAATTGACAAAGTGCCGATGTCGGGATTCGAACCCATAACCTCCCAGTTTTCAAGTAGGCATACTGCGCAGACATAACGGATTAGACCACTTGGCCACTTGGACTGGTAATGAACTACATATTACTGCCCCTGTTTTTGCAAAGGAGGACTCAGGAGCCGTGGCAGGGATCGTACAGCTTCAAAAATATTTGATGAACAAGCCCCGTTTAGAAATCACAAAATTGCTAATCTCTTTTTTATAAGACGTTAAAATAACATCCCAAATCAATATGTTAGAAAATTATTTGATAATAGCATTTTAATTGACTGGAAATTAAATTTATTACTAGCAATTTAAGAGGGGTTTTTTCATGAAATACGAAGGGGAAAGTACTTTCTATCAAGTTTCGTTTTTTTTCGTTTTGTATTAACTACAAATATAGAGATATTTCTTATTTATTTTTCTTCAGTTACTCTACTTTGGTGCTTTGCTAGTAAATCAATTATTTGATCGTATATAACAAAATAGATTTATATCTTTTAAATAATTATTCAATTTTGAGTGTTCTTTTAAATTGAGAGTGTTGTTTTGTTGATGTTGTTGAGATAAAGTTCTATTCAGAAGAGTATTGAGTTCTTTTTTGTTTTTTTTTTTTTTTAAATAATAGGGGATTTCAAAATATTCATAATATAAATTTAAATTGATTGTAAGAAGAACTTAATTCATTGACACCTTGCATAATTATTTTAATTCAATTTGTAATTCTATAGCGATAACGAGATTCGTGTATTATATCTTAATAAACAAATATACAGTTTATCAGTACCACTGTACAGTAAAACGTGTTTATATTAGTTAAATTGTTATCCTTTTCTTAATTGAATTGAGTATATGAAATTCTAAGTATTGTATATAGAATTGCTATTTTATTCGCTATCTAATACTTAAATGAACCTAGTAAGGAGAAGGGGGGAATGTTAATTTTGAATACTTAATTGAATCAAATGTAAACGTGTCAAATTTTAAACCATATTGTCATATTTCCCATTGCTCCCACCAAAAACAAACACGAATTATATTATCAGTCTTGTAAAATGTTAAAACTTGTTGAGTTTTGGAGAAAAATTTTGATGCTATTTTCGACTACAGTAAGTTATTTGCTAAATTGGTCCCAACCCTTACAAGTAGAAAAATGGGATCGATAATGAGCTATTTTACTTTTTAATGAACTGACGGAATATGACTCTTCTGTTTTAGGATATCTGTTTTAAGATTTAGGATAAGACTCTTCACATGCCGAGAGTTCTTGACAAGAAAATTATTAATCGAGTTTGTAAAGTAAATACTACCTTTCGATTTTTTTCTTGGTAACGAGATTTGGCTGTTTGTCATCGAGAGTTGGAGTAAATTTTTCGCTGGCCTTACGAGATGAAAATGGACCAAAAAAAAAATGAAAATCGTGGCAAAACTAAATACTGGTACCAGAACCCACGACAAATGTATAAAAGGATGAAATTGTATATATATATTTTTTTTACTTTAATGACCCCAAACACAATCATATTGCCCACAACAAATCAAATTTCCTATTTACTCATATTTATTCGCATATTTATTCTCTTATTCACTGATGTTTAGTTAAGATGATATTTGCATTAAAAACATAATTTTTAATGAAACTCCTAAGAAACTCGGTTTTCATCTCAAATAGAGTAAATCATTATGGAATTACCCAAATCACGAGTACCTACTTAGAAAATATTTCTACACACATCATTTATAATAATTGCTTCACGCACAGGCTTTGTTCTGAAATTGTATCTAAACTATCTGTTTCAAACAAAAAATGTTTTATACAAAAGTTGTATATTTTATTACATAAACCTTTTTTAAATTTTAAGATTTTTTCGCACCATTTAGCAGCTATGTTTTTAGCGTGGCTGCCACGCGGCACAGATGCATACTTTTATAGTCTTTAACCTTCCTTAATAAACGGACTATCTAACGCAAAAAGAAACGGAATAGTAGTTCCTGAGATTATATTAGTATAGATGCGGTTTTACTGTACAATGATCGTTGTTACTGCTGATGTATTACAATAAGTTGAATTCGAATATAATCCCCCTTTATATTTACGCCGTTTCTATGTATACATTTCTTCGAAGTATGAAGATAGATCACCAAAACAGTTCGAATTACATTAAGAATATATATGTATATGTATATATCTACATAAATAACTTTATCATTGTATTCATATGATCTCGTTCATGTTGGAGACTTGATCAAAATGACAAATACAATGAACACACCAACAGTCAGTCAGTCACATAGACATAGTACCTATGCATGTATATTATAACTATATGGTACTGTCAATAATTCTGAACCTATTAGATGATCAATTCAATGTACACACTGTTGCTGGACAATAATTTACCAATGATTTATATTGGTGAATGTGTAGTGCACTTGCGACTAGAGCTTGGACTCCAAAACTGATGTCTCTAGGTGATTACACCTCGTAACCAGCAACAAACTGGCATTTTCTAACAATTGGAACGACGTTGAGTTTATACGTGCTGAAATCTAATTTAATAAGAATGATTAATGAATACAAATTTGTGGCAGTTGGAAAGCAACGTTTATTTTTAGCATCAATATTTAATAATGAATATATAAGTTTATTAGTGGTTTAGCGAGGTGTACCCTAGGGACAGATGTATTGGAATACTTTTATAAGGAAACCGAACGTAATTTTTTTACTATCGTTATATATATAATAGTTCCCTATTTGTTTATTAAATATTCTTTGGCGGTACCGAAAGTGACTTTCTTAATTGATATAGTTCGAAAACGTTGGGCTGTCCATCCTAAATGGATTCTTTTCTACTTGTGAGTCACGGTGTTGATGTTTTACCGACTTTTATCTATGATGCTTCGGCAGTTTGTCAATTAAACAATTAATGGGGCGGTTAATTGACTAAACTGTTGGCGTATGGACAAGAACGAAGTAGTCGGCTGTGCTTGTGAAGGTTTTTTGCAGTTTTCCTTCACGAACTTCAGATGAATATCGGCATAGTTCCTTTCAAAGTCGGCTGCAACCGCACAACCTACCAATTTCTAGTCTGCATATGAATTTCTTGTCCTCTACTCAAATCATAAAAATGTACAGTTAAAAAATTAGTAAAGGTTGAAAAATAATGATGTGGGTGGCTTCTGTTATATACCGTGGTGTCTCAGAAACGGGGGTAAAACCCACTTATTATTAATATTTTATTATCATTATTTCTTTTTTCTTGTTTTTTTTTTTTCAAGGCTGAGCCCGATTCGTGTACCGCACGGACATAGTCAAGTGACGGTAAACTGTGTTTTTAATTTTTTGTTTTTGTCTGTCATGTGAACCGGAGAATGTGTGTGAGTGTGCGTGTTTATTTGTAAGGGTGTTGGTGTTCTTGTAGTGTGTATAAATGTATGTATGTTTATTGTGTTCTGCATTTTTATTATCATTATTATTATCTGTGATGTACATTGGCTTGCCTGCAACTTGCTGAACTTTCCTTTATTTTATTCAATGATTGATCCAGTTAGTCATTTGAAGGCGGATGAAATCTAATTTCTCCTTCTTTCAAGACTATGGCCTATAGATTATTTCAAGGCTTTGGTTCTAATCGGTTCCAAAAATTAACATATTTTCCTAGGTGTCGGTTGGCTATCGAATCCTATAGACATATTTTCTCTTTCACAGTTTGTTATATCTACCATACTTAGTACTGAGAATATGGCAATTAGAATGCTAGTAAAGATTTTTAAAATCTTCTTATCCAGCAAAAAAAAAGATATAACCGTTTTTTAATTTTGTCGAAATGGAAATAAAATGAAAGCGTATTATGATAGTTACCCAGCATCAGAATGATTCGAAGTTATTGGCAACACTATACTTTGTAAGTATCAGTTTAGAAATAGAGATACTGAGATCATGATGGTGATAGTGATGATGATACAAGTAGATGTTGGTAAAGAAAGAAGGTGACACTTTACACTCTGCGTACACATCGCCCACCAACCCTACAGCTTGTTCTTGCCTATATTATTATTCGACCCTGTTTATTCATCGCTGTGTGTGTGTCTCTCAACTAGACTTCGCTGGTGTGTTTTGTTCCATCATAACGGACGTGAATGAATTTTGAAATAAATAAATAAAATTTGTATAATGTTACAATTTTTATTGGCAGCATTTACATATTGCTTGCTGCCAAATACTTGCTCGCATATACACAATAAATAAATACACTACTACCATTATTTTTCACTCATCTTACTTACTTACTTACATCACGACGAATTTTTTGATATTGTTTCGATGTGTATTTGGAGATGGATATCTCTATATATTCGAGTTCATACAGAGAGATGATATTATATATATATATATATATATATATATATATATATATATATATATATATATATATATATATATATATATATATATATATATATATATATATATATTATTACAAAAAGCCACCCATTCTGTGTCCATTTAAAAATCGTAGCACGTCGTTTGACTTTAAGTTGTTACATTAAGGCTTTTAGTATTATAAATTTTTCGTCTACATTTGATATTTTTCCATATTATTTTTAATACTGAGCGTCATCAAACAGTTTCTTGATGTTTAGTGTAGCAAATTTTCAGCTTAGATACTTCAATCGTGACAAATTAAAATTCCACAAGTAGAAGCTACGTAGACCAAGTAAATTTATGTCCGTGGCTTCTAATAGCAGTGGATTATTTGATAGGCTAAAACCTGCATACTTTTTTCAATGTTAATCTTTTCTTAATTTATTTTGTTTTAAATATAAGATGTACATCAACTATTAAAGATTTTTTCGGGTGAACAAGGTTGTTTTATGTTACAACCTATGTCGCTTCATCATTAAATTATTATTATAATTTTGTTCTTCATTTTTTATTGCATTTCAACTATAACTTCCCTCTATTATCACGGTTGCCGTGAATGTTAACAACCTTGGTAATTTACATATAAAAAATATCATTTCATAAATCAAATTAAAAATATCAATTTCCATTAATAAAGATCAATTATATCTTTTTTATGTATTTATTATTTATTTAAATATTAATAATTTAATATATCAAACATCTAATTTACATCCTCATTGTTTTAAGTATTGGGTACAACCAATAATTATTTAGGGAATTTCAATTAATACAAACTTAAATTATTTAGATTATATTTTTACTTTGAATGATTAAACCTTCGGAAGCCTTAAAAACATAAGTGAAGGCCATTCTGTATGCATTTTCTTACATATTGTTTTCTTACATATTTGTTTTATTTGTTAAAAATATTATCATTTTACATTCTTATAAATATTTAATATGTAGAAAATAGATATAAAAATGTAATCCATTAAAAAACGGACTTTGTCAAGATGTATTGTTTTGCTGAGACATTAAATGGATTTTCGCAATCAAAATTTCCATTTCGAAAAAAACCGAAAAATAAAGGGAATCATTTAACAATGGAGCATTTGTGAATAGAATTAGTAAATGTAAAAATTTCTTCGTATGCAAAAATAAAAAGTATATTTCAATTTCGACTTTGGATCCGATGTATTCTCAATTATTTAAACGCATCGAACTGCTCAAATTAAACATTTTTATTTTTACATCGTTTTATTTTAGAAAATGAACCTTTTTTTTTTGGTGATTATACTAAAAGCTAATTTTTGGATCCAAATTTTGGATTTATATCAAGCCGATGTTGTTTTAGCTTTCTACATTTTCGCAGGTAGATAATTTATTATATTTTGTACGTTATTGTTTAAATTATTACAATACAAAATGCAACTTACTTGTGCATCAAACAACACCTGATTAGATTAGGGAAGCGACGACATGAACAAGGACACGAAGAAGGTATATCAAGCAAGGTAGTTGGTTGTATGATCTATAGGTTTAGAAATGTTACCATCCCAATCAGAAATGATTTGAAACTGTTCCAAGTAAATAGGTAAATGCACAAAAATTTCTTACACTTTTATTTGACTTAAAACTTAAACACTTTTATTTGACTTAACATGTCTTTATTCTTCTTTACAAATAAATATATGCCTGTCTAATAATCATATATACGCTGTTGCAAGTTTCGTATCACAAGGGAAGAGTCCTCACGGTTACAGGGGACTACAAGATGTGATTAAAAGCCAAAAAAATAAAACCTTTGACATATTCTAATAGATGTGTTTTTGTTTTTAAATATAAAAACACTTACGTCATTTCCAACCAAGATGGTAAGTGTTGAATATATGAATCGAGAAGAAGCTAACATAGACACGAGGGGTTGTTTTCTGAATGAAGATAAAGATGGTTTTGTTCATTCGTTACATGAACACATTGCTATATAGAGATACTCAATTTTACAAAGATTCTTTCATCATTTATATATATATATATATATATATATATATATATATATATATATATATATATATATATATATATTCAGTTACATAAATATAGTAGTACTTTTATTACAAGACTACATTACAATAAATTCGCGTGAAGCTGCAACAAGATTTAGTTTGTATTGGTAAAGGTACTCATGATATTTCAAGATGGAAGCTTTAGTCATTTCGAGTTTCATTAACAATATAATAATATATTTAAACATAGTAGCCAGTCATAACCAAAGAGACCACCCCATAGCTGGTTACTACGTTCTTTTCCATATCTTAGAAAGGTTTGTAATGTAATAGCGTTAATAGTTTGTAGAAAAGAAGTGGTCGAAAGCACGCAAATCACGAAAGTGACCATCATCCATTGAAAGTCTGTTTTCCATCTTGTTTGGTATACAGTTTCTCTTTCAAATCAGTCTAAGTGGCCGAACGATCAAAGACGTTATGTTTGCACAGTATGCCTTCTTGAAAACTAAGAGGTTATGGGTTTGAATCCCGACATCGGCAGTTTGTCAATTATTAAGAAAAACAAAGAAGGGGTGGTTAATTGACTGGTTAGTTAACTGTCGGCGTATGGACAAGAACGAAGTAACCGGCTATGCTTGAGAAGGTTTTCAGCAGTTTCCTTCACGAACTCCAGATGAGTATTGGCATAGTTCCTATCATAGTCGGCTGCAGCCGCATATCCTACAAATTCCTAGTCTATACACAAAAATTTCTTTCACTCCACTCACATCCTCACATCTTTAAGCATCACAATGGACCTTATATCTTGTCTTTCAAAGAAGGATGAAATCGATACGATCCTTCCAAATTAACTCACCTACATAATTTGGGAGCTAATAAAGGTGAAGCTAATAAACAAGAGTGTTAAAAACACATATTTTCATGTATAATTTCACACTCCAAGTACAACAATAAAATGTTAAAAAGTTTTTAAGTGGAATTCTCGAAGACTTGAGCAGTAAATTAGTAGCATGAACTTCTTATTGGTGTACATACATACATACATACATACATACATACATACATAGTCAAATAATAATATATTGTCTAATACACGCGAACTTCGAGGAGTTAGATGCCATACATATATTTAAGGTTGTTGTGATACAATATTGTCAAAAAATTATGGACCATAGAATGAAGGAACGTACACCATAAAAAACCATAATTTTTGTCCAAGACTGTACCGGTAGACACGTTACACATACAATGGTTGTCTATACGTATATACAAATACTACATTACATTTATACTACCCTGCATAAGTTGCAATCCGGAAATGTCACTTATATTCCGCCAGTTAATATACTGTTTGTTTACATACTCCGAATAGTACAACGTATAGTGTCGTACAGTGTTGTCAAGTTTTATCTATTCAGCATGCCAACATTTATATTAATTTATAAAATGCTTCACTTTGCGTTGTTATAACTAAACAATGAGATGATCAGTATTTGTCGTTTTTTTTTAAATTACGCAGAACAAATCCAATAATTTTTAGCTATTTTTTCAAAAGAATTTTAAGTGACGTTTTTTTTATTAAAAATAAAAAAACTGGTAGAAATACTGCTTAAAATGGGTCGTCTCTATTGCTCCCCATATTAATTATTCGAACTTCAATTAAGTTGTCGTCGAGTTTGAGACAGTCAATCGATTTCAAATTTTAAGTGTGAGAAATACTAATACTCTGAATAAAGGTGCAAAAATTTGGAACATTCTATAATTATGCCCAATAGCATGATAGCTACCTTAAGGAATATATATCGTTTTACCTGATCACTATGGTGGTGCCTGACTGGCTGCTGTGATGTCTTACCGTGTGCTTGCATGGTTTGACTATATCCTTACCACCACACTGACTTTGGTATCTCTTACGCTAGATGATAATAACGAGATGAGGTGCATATTTTACCATAAGATTTTCATTTTAACATTGAAATAACTTGCTTCATTATATAAAACATACAGACATAATAAACATATACATATATACGGTGTGTCAACTTCTATGGTTGCTCTACAAAATATATTATATACAAAAAGTATCTTAGTCTTTAAGGACGTTCCCAAAATGCAGTCGTTCTCAACTTAAAAAAAAATTCCATTATGTAAACTACAATAGATCAAATAAGATATAGTTGAGGTACAGTTTTACTTTTTGCTGCACTAACACTGTAAGTCGGGGTAAGTTTTATACGATAAACATACAAATTTTAACTGTCAATATTTACAAATTTAGTACCGTGAGGACCATTAAAAAAAGTTCTACGTGTGGAAGATACTTTTAACTACATATATTCAATATTACAGAAGAATCGTAAGAAAAATGATTTTCTTGGGAACGTCCTTAAAGTAAAGCTATTGCATTATTTAATAAAGTTAACTCCAAAGATCAAAACTTCCGAAACATTCATATTTGGTTCTAATAAATCTATTGATTGTATAGTTTTAGATAAAACGAGCTTCTAATTTTTAGGCAAACAATGAAATGGGATTAGGTTTATTTAAGTATACGACAAGGAAGCACGTATGTGCCAAGTATTTAATTGACACACTGTATCTAAAGATGAGAAACTTATCTTAAAGAATATATATATGTATATATATATATATATATATATATATATATATATATATATACTTATACATATACATAACCTATTTATAATGGTATTTTAATTTTCCAAATTTCCATCTTCCATGTTTCCTTCGTTAAATATTTTTCTTATGTTCGCGTTTCGTTTTTTAAAAAGAAAACATATACTTTGAAAAATCATTTTCAATTTTCTTCTTGATTCTTATATAACATACATATATAAGGTTAACAAATTCTTTCTGATAATATAATGATGATAATATTTAAGTACAGAATATATAAATTCTATTTTATTTTAAAATCTTTTCTTGTTCTTTTTTTGTTGATAATGATGTGCACCCTTCAGGTTTATTATTTATATTTACATATATCTAAAACATTTGAATTTATACGAAAATGAATCCTGAATCAAGATTCTTAAAAAGACTTTAACTGTCGGAGCTGCCATAACAATTCCTACTGCCAAATGGTACGGACCACTAAGATTATTATTTCAAATTGTTATTTTTAAAAAAAGGTTCGGGATAAAATTAAACAAAAAGCTTAACTGTGGCCTACTTGTATATTAGGCGTGGTTCTAGATCTTTCGGCAGGACTACAAAAAATCAAGCCAAATACAAAAATTATCTTCAATGGCATAAACTCTATGAACAGTCTCCATTCATCTAAAATGAGCTGTTCAGTTGAGATTTTTGATCTGTTTTCCCAATTTTGCAAACTTTTGTGGGACATTGATTTTTTGACGAAGAGTATGTAGTGAGAGCTTTGGATTGGATTTCGTTTTGGTGTCAATTTATCAATGCTTTTCAGCATTGTTATAGGTGTAAAAGTACCTTACAGAAAAAGATTCAGGCTCAGGAAACAGCAATCTCTAGAGATGCATAGTATCAAAGTATAGAGAGTATCAAAGTATATACCCTTTTATTTATATGGATAGGTTTGGATCTGTTCATGCAGCAGGTAGAGAACAGCCATAAATATAAACTAAAATATAATTGATTTATACAGATATTCTTTACAAATTCAAAAATTCGTAGTAAAATGGAATGTATATATATATATATATATATATATATATATATATATATATATATATATATATATTTCTTTATTTTTCTAAACAAAATAAAAAATACGAATATTTATGAACATTAAAGTGTACCCATAACCACACGATTCTGCTATATTTCTATATATAGCCATGAATGCATGTATTGTATAATATTTGGTATATATATATATATATATATGTATACAACGAGTATATCGTATGATTTTGCTATACACAGAATCTCCAGAGAATTTTATAGCAAGATTCCATTTTTGAAATCAAAATCTGCAAGAATAATTTTATATAGATAAAAATATACGGATATATTTCCTGTGGTGTATCATTTTTTTAAATGTATATAACAATTCTCATATTTCATCTACGTGTGGTTTTAGTATTATTATTATTACTATCATGATTTTTCATATTTTTTTGTTTCAAAAAAGAGAAAAACTATGATTTTTCATACATTTTTCTTCGTACAGATGATTTTAAATTGAAAATCAAAGGAATCATCATACAAATCAAAGGAATTTTCTCACAGGAGCCAGAAAGTATGAATATACTTCCTAAATCGTTATTTTAGATAATCATTAGAACAGTAAAATCGTAGATTTTCACTGTAGATATTACTGATACAGAAATTTTATTTAAAATGTGTCATTTTAAATATTAATTTTCATTAATTATATAATTAAATATATATGTATAAAAATCGATGTGTGTATGTATGTTCCCTATGGACTCTAAAACGGGTGGACCGATTTTGATGAAATTTATAAACGATATCAAATTTATAAACGTATTAACGTCAAAAGATTTTGTTTTTTATATGATCGGATTGGCGGATTAAGTAAAGAATTAAATAGGTTGACTGTCGAATTAAAGAGTTCAGTGCGTGATAGGCCAATCGACTGCGTTGACTAGCATTAATCCGTGTTGACCATCAGGTCTTGTTTGCGCCAATATCGTTATAGTGTGATATCATTTGTTATTTCATATCCCAGAGATAGATACTTACGATTAGATAATCCATACTGATGATAACTACTTTGTAGTCGAAATACGTATTTATAAATACAAATAATTAATCTAGGAATTGGGTCAAAATTTGAAATTTAATCTCTGTTCCTAATATTTTAATTAAATCAGGGATATTTAAAGAAATGACATCGTCAATAGTGGAACTTCTAAATGTGATGTTGTGCTAAAAATTTAAAATTAATAGCAAAGTAATTATTACGTTTTACATGCGAATTTAGTGGATACGTAAGCTATCATTTACATTTACACTTTCGGGGGGCGCCTGTATTTACATTTACATTTGCGGGAAAATATATCTCATGATTAAGTATCACAACCTTTGGAACAACTCATATTATAAATTTATGTCATTCATTATTGAGAGCTGTTCATTAGAGCTAAACCTGTATTATTTTGTAAATTTGTTAGTTGAGGAAATATTTCTCGAACTTTAACGTATGATATTTTGAAACGTCTGAGGAGTTCATTCTCCTAACCATTTTTAGTAGCATGGCCCTATTAAGGCTATTAATTTACTCTTTCGAATGTACGAATTACAAGCCAATTTAACGAACTATTCCTTAAAATTCTCCATGAAATCAAAGAAACTAATTGACATAAATACTCGAACATGCAATTTGCTTTAATTTTATTGGCTGTATATATTGTTGAATTTGTTTTCCTTCAAATATATGCTAGTAGTAATACAAATGTATCTATAGTTATAGTAGTAATACTTTGATATAAAGTTATTCCTCTAAAGACATACAATGATTTGTTTTTTGAACCAGGAAAAGGATTTTTCTTTTGAACAGACGGTGAAAAATCAAGCTTCTCAATCAACGAACACATGATTCTTATTCAGGTCGCATACAAGGAGGGCTGCTATAAATAAAGATATTCTCGTTGTCGGTCCCTGGCGACGCCAACGTGAGAACATTCTTCTTCTTTCGCTTATTGTATTTATATATATATATATATATATATATATATATATATATATATATATATATATATATATATATATATATATATATATATATATATATATATGTATACCAGCTTATAAAGTATATAATACACTCATTTGTAGGTATATATATATATATACATCTTTTTCACTAGTCTTCTGTCATCCTTTTCTGTTATTTACAGACTGATTCTAAACGAACACGTTTTTATAAAGAATAAAAAATCAATTAATTTGGTTGCCCCACTGTTGGATCAGCTTCTCACAGGATTTCGTTATTTTCTTAACTTTTTGCAATTCGAATTCGAACATATTTTTATTTTTTTTAACACGAAAATCTCACAAATAATAAAAGCTAATCCTTTTTTTAAATAAAAAAACTATCAGGATTAATAATAATTTATTATTCTTGTTTTTTTGAAAGTGAACGGCGTATTTAAATTAATTACCTTTATCTATTTTCTTCAAAGCGATAGGCTTGTAGTAGCTTTGATTGTGTTATCAGGTCTGCATAGAGAATATTAAAAATATATCGCAAGCAATAGAAATACTAAACAAATGCTCTCACTTACCTTTTTATACCCTATGTATGTATTATAATATATATATATATATATATATATATATATATATATATATATATATATATATATATATATAAATATAATATATATAAATATAATATATATATAATATATAATCAGTACATATATCGATTAGAGCTCATTATATACACGCTATTTGAACAATTAATTCAGTTTATAGTTATACGTATTTTTTTGGGTGTAGTTTCATGACTTTGATCTAAATTTTATGGTGTTTACTTTTATAATTAGTAATTAACTCGTTACTTACCTAATTTGGGGCGTTCATTTCTCACTCTAAACAAGAATTTATCAATTGATGATTTATGAATAATACAAATATTTTGATACAAATATTTTCTCTTATTTAATTGAGCGATAGGTCTTATTAATTTACCTAGCGACAAAAAATGTTTTCATTGAAATACAACCGAAAGATGCTTTAACGAAAGTCGTTACATTTATATGTGACATAAGTGGTGTGATTGAAATTTCTTAAAATAAAAAGTGATTTCGAGTTCAACAAACACTATCTTACTTATTTAAATGTGTGATACTCATGTTTCAGGTATTATCTCATTATCAGACTGTGTGAATTACTAAATAAAATGGTGAATTAACAAAAAATATTAAGTTTTTAGTTATCTTTGCCAAATTTCACAATTATTCGTAAAATTTATGAATAGTAGTTATTCTGGGACACTTCATATATATCTGGAAACTGAAAATTTAAAAAAAAATAAAAATAAACATCAAATATTCAGAGGAGTAATTACTATTTTTTTTATTTTTGAAACAATAAAACATGGTTTTTATTTTAATTGCACATAAAAACTTACTGACTAATTAATTTGTTTTATTTATTTATTTTAATTTATTTTAATTTTATTTTTTTTATTATTTAAATATAATTTATTTACAATATTTTTGTTTGTTTTTTCAATCAATAGTAAAATTTGTTTGTGATAAATAATAAATACTTAATTAATATATAATTAACTAAAAACCACATTTATAAATTGCAAAAAGCAAAAATCTCATTTTGGATTTGGAAACAAACAAATAAAAACCTAAAAAAAAATTAGCACCATACAAAATTTTTCGGAAAAAATATTAAACTTTTATACTTAGGTCAAAATAATAAAAAATGTTTTCAAAATTATTCCAGAATTTAGTCAAAGAGTTTTTTGTTTATCAATTCATGTCGAAATTACAAGGTTCATACAACCAAATTAAAATAAAAGGCAAAAATAATTTTATATAAATATAAAATATATATTGCCTGTATCAAGGTCATCGTATTGTAGAAATAATAAAAGAAGAAAAAACTTCCCCCGTCAAAAGTGAATGTTATTAACTTAGCTTGTATTAGCTGTACCCGTAATTTACTACTCAACAAAGTAAACAAATACTGGATGTCGCTTTTAACCCTCTTCTTATTCTAGTACCGATTTATAAATTATATGACAAAAACAAGCTTCTATCAATAGGTAACGCACTAAAAAGCATGGGACACTCTGTGTTCCAATTAAACCATTATAGACGTTTCAAAAATGTTTTCAATACAAAACACCCAATGGTTTTTACAATTTCTACTAAATTATTTTTGACTTTTAGTGCGTTAGCTATTTATAAAAGCATTTGCAGTTTCTTTTATGTAGGAACCTCTATAGCGAGACTATGCAAGTATGATTTTATATGTGGAGTGAAATGAAATTTCAGATAAGACTGTCACGATTTTTATGCAACGATCAGCTACGTGACAGTCGGCAATCGTCAGCATTCGGGTTTTAAATGCGAATTTTAAATGAGTGTTTTAAATAGTCTAATCTGAAATACGATTAGACTGTCACGTTTTTTATGTAACGATCAGCTATGATACAGTCGGCAATCATCGGCATTCGTGTTTTAAATGGAAATTTAAAAAACTTTTTTTTTTATAGTCAAAAACTACGTTAGGTTATTTTGACAAATAAAAAATTTACTGTTTTTGTATTGAATGGATCGTTACTTGCCGAAATCCGTTATAATCCGTTATAATACGTTTGAATTGTCGTGTGCATATTATCAAATACCATGGGGGAAAACTTTTTCTCTTTTACTATCAAATTTTTTTCTTTTAAAAAGCTTTCATATCGAACTTTTTAAATGAATAATACGACTACGCACATTTACCTAGATTTTGCAAATTATTTGCTTGAAAGCAGGTAAACCGAAAGCAGATAAACCATGTAACTTCGTCATAAAAAAATTGTCTTCAATAACCAATCAATTGTATTTAAATTTTTCTATTTATTCGAGAAAGTATTTTTTGACACAAATAATTCACATATTATGTTTTTTTTTGGTTTTTTACAAAATTATTTTTATAATTCTTTGTTCAAAAATTTAAAAATTTGTTTGCTGTACAATTTAGGCAAAAGTAATATTGGAAAGTAATAATATTCTCAAAAGCATTTATCATCATTCATTAATAATAATATTATTTTAATTAACCTTTCTCGTTAAATCACAGTTTTATAAAACATTAATTTAATATTTAATTATTCATTAATTAATATGTACAAAAAATTTATTAACATTTTTTTTTTCTTTGCTAATAAAGTGATATTTAATTTTATTTATTTCTTGAAAGATTTATTTACAATAATTTTTAAAAATGTCTAAAATTTAGACATTTTTGATTTAGATTCTTTGGTTGATTTTGTTCGGTTTTTTTTTAGACACAAATATATAATGTGTGTATTGGTTCAATTTTGTTATCGAATTTATATCTTTGGCAAAATATTTTAAACACTAGAAATTTTCATCTAATACTGTTGTAAGATCAAATATGGTTTTTCTGATCTATCACGGAATGTGTCATTTTTTTTTCTGGAATGAGTGGAATCTATATATTTGATATGTTCACATTTTTTTTTTGGAAATTTTTCTATGATATGTTCAAACTTCGTATAGTTTTACAATAAAAAACGTTATCAAGCGTTCAACCATTACATTACGTGGTTTTAATCGTTTCAATAGTTTAAATGTGTAATTTTTTTTTAATTTCACCAATTAATTCCATCAGTTTTTTATTTGCTATTGATAAAAAATAATCGATATCCAAAAAATATACCATTTATTTTTTATGAATACTATCAATTTTCTATTGTACGATTTTTAGCAATAACAAATTATTTTTAATTATATAGGCGGACCGATTCAAGGTAACGATATAATAATATATACCGTCTGTTTTGGAATGCTTTGCTAATAGAGAATCAATGATAAATATTATTTACTATAATAACTACACAATGCTTCATAAAGAAATAAAAATCGTGGGCGTACTCTGTAGTCTAATGTTTTAGCCATAGAAACGCCTACACTGAATCTTTTGCAGTTTTTCCTTTTTTTTAATGATTAGCCGTTTATAATAAACTTGTGGTAAATATTTCGGATATCGATAAAACCGTATACTTGAGACTAAATAAAAATCATTTTCATGCAACTCTTAAACTATTGTTTAGGCGAAAATCTCAATTTCTGACTCACTATTGAAAATTAAAGTATACAACAAAGTTGTTGAATTGAAGATGCGACTGAATATTTCTTCATTAAGTAATTAATATTACCATTTTTTTTGTTGAACATATTGTACTTAATTTAGTTTAGTATCTACCAAGGTTGCACGGTTACAAGGTTATATATCCGTGTTTGCTAGAAAGATCATTTTCGATTTCATCGTTTATTTTGACATTTGTGTGACCGGTTATAACATTTTTTTTCTTAAGAATACATTTTTAATCTTGTTTTATCCTTGAATAATTTTTATACCCAGTATATGTAAATATACAAGGTATATTGAGTTTAGTCCCGACTAGGAAATATTGATGGTAGGCATGCATTTTTCGGCCATTTCCGCATGTCCATCCGTCTGTCTGTCTGTCTGTCCGTGAACACGATAACTCAAAAACGAAAAGAGATAACGAGATGAAAATTTGTATGTGTTTTCTATAGAATAAAAGTGAGGTTAAGTTCGTTCATTGGAAAAATCGGACCATGTTTGGGTAAAATAGGCAAAACTGTCTATCTTCGAAACCGTAAGAGATATAACAAAAGTTTAAAAACAAAATATCTTCTTCTCTTTAAAATAAACAATTTTTGTTTGAAAATTTTTTTTCCATAAACTCAGTACGTAATGGGTATTCAAACAATTAACTCAGTTAGTTGTTACATTACTTGTTTTTCTTATTATTTGAAATATATTCAATTATAATAAACGATAAGTTTATCTTAAAGTGCCGGGATAGGAATCGTAAAGTCTCCACGTGTTTCTCCATGCTTTCCTTTCTTTAATAGCTAAAATTTACAAGGATAAAACAAATGAAATTAATTGTCACAGCCTCTGATGTTAATGCAAATTTCATTTTCATATTTCTTAAAAAGCTGTCCTATCAAGTGTGACAAATTTGTCATTACCGATTGGTGGGAATTTTAATTATAAATAGTGATTCTGAAATAAGAGAATTTCAACTGAATAGCACTTGATTTTAATGATGGTGTGACGTCATATTACCGGTATACCACATTGTTGTTGCCGATGGAATTCCAATATGATTGGAAACATTACGTAACAATTGTGATGCTGCTATTGGTGCTGTTGTTGTTGTTGTTGATTGAACACTTGATTGGAAATGATTTTCATTGTTTGTACTATTCGATGATGGTAATAATGTTCTAGAAGTTATTGTTGTTGTGGATGATGTAGCTGCTGTTGTTGGTATTCTTGAGTGTTGTAAATTACTGGGATGATGAAGATTGTTATTATTATTCTGCGGTTGATGATGATTGACTATTAAATGATGTGGTGGATGAACTCTACCATCACCAACTGCTGCTATAACTGATGGTGGATTCGTTGTTGAACTAGTAGTACTGTTGTTGTTGTTGTTGTTACTGTTGGAACCAACACCATTATTTAGCTACGTAGACACCATTGGTCGTAATTCTGTATGTTGTGTTTCTTTATGACGACGTAAATCAACTTTCCGTTGAAATGCCCTGCCACAGAGATCACATGCGAATGGTTTAAATCCGGTATGTTTGCGTGAGTGAGTGATGAGATTGGAACTTTGTGAGAATGCTTTACCGCATACTTGACACTTGTGTGGTTTTTCCCCTGTAACAATTACAAAATAAACAATATGTTAGTATTTTAATTTTCGTATAGTAGTTGTTGGGTAAAACATTGTTTTCATATGCAGATGATCATAATATTATTAAATTTTCCAGTACTTTGTTCCACACAGTACTTTGTATGGTTCAAGTTTTTGGTTTGTACAACATTTAATTGTTGTGTGAAATGTTTTGCAGTGAACACTCTTTATAACGAATGTACGAATGTAACGAATGTATTGAATGTACCAAAGGTTAGGTTTTCTATTAAAAATTGCATTAAAAGACATTCAAAGAAGAAGGTAGATATGTTACAAAATTAAAGTTTTGATTAGTTAAGTTTCAAAGTTTTCATTCCGTATACAAAATCGTATTTTAAGGGATAAAACATCTTCATTTACCTAGATCTTAATCTATATTCATTAAAATTAGAAAATTTCTTTGTTTACAAAATTTCTATATATTTAAAGGGTTTTAGACATCTTAAGATTTCCAAATAAAAGACAATTCTTTGACTTGAATGTACTATGAGCCACAATTGTATTGTTCATTTTTCAAAATTATGCCTTATTCATTCAGTTTTAGAGAAAACTATATTAATTATGAACAACTTTTTTCTAAAGCATTTTTTCGAAAACCAAATGAATAAGCCACAAATCTTGTATATACAACTATATTCTCTATATGAATACATAAACATCCACTCTATGAAATATATTCCTACTCTCTCATACTTATTAGCATATTTCTTTTCCTACTCGGTCTTATACAGAAGATTAATATTACTGTTGTAATTTATATTAAAAAAAACATTTCATCAATTCTATTGGTAATTTCTTTAGACGATTAATCTCTCAATATTTTCAAAATTTCGTTGTAAAATGATTATGCGAGTGTACTACCTTAAGAATTTAACTAATGATAATGAGGTTTGACTGTAGTATGTTGTGATTCATTTAAAATTTATGTTATTTCAAGCATAGAAAATAGATTGTTTTATTGTTAAATCTGGTATTTGTTGTTAGTTCAGTCAGTGTTTATTATTTAAAACACATAATAAACTAAACATACCTACACCAGTGCTAGTTCAGCTCTAACTCTAACCTAAAATATATATACTAGCAATAATAAATAGATTTTATGTTTATTATTCTGTTGAAAATTTGTTTTTCAAATGAAAATCATAAACATTTTGAAATAAAATCTCAAAATCGAAAATTTTCAATGAAAATAGATTAAATTACTATTGAATGGTATTGAATTTAAACAAACAAATAGATCTTCATTGGCAACTAAGTTTGTAAACAAATTTAAACTTAATGTACATATATATGACTTCAAATTAGTAAACACTAGTTACCTCCGCCGGTATAACATAACCGCAACACAATCATATAAACATTGAATAGATAGATGTTAAGTTTACCTAAATTTTGTTTGACTCTCTATATCTGAGGTCATCAATAGCGTATTTAATTCGTCATGATCTTGATGCGTTACTGATATCCTAATTTGTTCCAATTTCAATAGATTCCACTTTTGGCGCTATTTATAGGTAGGTTGGCGCTATTTTTCATCGGGTAGAAAAATCACTTTAAGTACCCGAATAGTAGTAGTGGCGGAGAGAAAGCCCAAGCCTGGCAAGTAGATCATTCCAGGTATTTTTACCAACCTCTCAAGGACAAGGAATTTGTATGTAGACTAGAAATAGTAGGTTGAGCTACTTTAATAGGAACTATGCCGATATTCATCTGGAGTTTGTGAAAGGAAACTGCAGAAAACCTTCACAAGCATAGCTGGTTACTTTCGCTTTTGTCCATACACTCGAAATTTTTTTTAAAATTTAATTTAATTGACAAACTGCCGCTGTTTGGAATCGAACCACCAATCTTCCTATTACGAGCAGCGTGCCTTTAACAGCTTGACCACTCGGACAGTTAGTACCCAATGGATTTGGACCCAGAAAACCAAGGAGAGCTCCCAATGAATTTTCGTAAAGATACATTACACCTTTCAAAATTTGACGAACTCTCTTTAAATAATAACATCATGTAAAACAAAACAAACATACAAAAAAGAACGTTATCAATTTTAATTTATAGACAATAAAAAATAAAAACCCGAGGTGGGAGCGCACAAAGCTCTTCAAAATAACAATATCAGAGAGAGAGTAGAAGTCAGATTAGTTATTTACCTAAGAAACATGAAAGCTTTTATACTATTTATATCTCTGCTACCATAAATATAAAAGTATTGTTATATACATATATTACAGAGAAGAGAGCTTTAATATACAGTACGGAGCTGTATATACTAGAAGAAGCAAACAAAAAAACACACAGATACCACCATACACAAACCTTCTCTACGAAGAGAGTTGTAGTCACTATAGCAACCGAGAGAAGAGCTATATATATATGTGTATATGGTAACAGAGCGTAAATATAGTAACTATTGTATATATAGTAAAATTCACCTAAATAGCAGGCGGAGCTTATATAGAAAACGAATCACGGCTGAGATATAAATGACGTGACTGGCAGTTAACAAGCAAACGATTGAAATCGATAACTCCCGATTTCATTCAACATTCTATAACTATAGAAAATATAGTAAAGCACTTAACATTGAACTCTATATATATGTATACTGTTTAGTACACTTGCTGGCAAAGAAAGTGGAACATAAATTAAATTAAAGGTCATCATTTAGATCGTGCTTAGAAGAGAATCTAGCAAATTTCTGTCTAATTTTTACATTACTGTGAGGTTATCACATTTATAAATCGTTTGAATATCCGATTTTCTAAGTGCGATGTCAGAGAACAATATCAGAGCTAGAAATTTTACATGGAGGTCAATCTTATCTCAAAGGTATACATTATCTTACTGGTGAAATGATCAATCGCAATGAAATTTAGCATATGACTAAGAGTTATATTAATTAAGATTAAAACTGTCAAATCCGTGATTTGATTTGATATTCTTTATGGTTTTTTCCTTTGCGAAAATTCGCTTAGTACAAGCATCTCCGACATGACGAGTTTTGATTTTATAATATTTCATAGTATTTTATGATTAAGGTGCTTTTTGGAGAAAAAAACTGGGTTTTTACCAAAGACACTCGAGTTTTGTCTTTATGTCAATTTTAATACCTCTCATAGTATAAAAAGGTACTATTTATCAGTAAAAGAGCTGTATAGAGAGCTATACGTACAATATGTACGTATGTATATTTATGTGTGTGTAATAGAGTGCTAGCCAGCTAGCTAGCTAGCTACAGAGCTTTGGTTGTTTCATTTTCCAGATAGTATTACAACCATATCACACCATTATTGTAACTGATTTGAAAATCATTAACAGATCTATCAGATTCATCACCATTAAACACATTTTTAACGATTATCTCTTTCTTTTTTTATTATTATTTTTGTTTTATATACCACTTTGTGATACATAGGTATGATTATTTATTTATTTTATTTTATTTTATTTTATTATTTTTTTTACTTTTCTTTGTCTAGTTACACGGTCACAAAATAACAACTGATTATGTTTCCTTTACGCAAACAGTAGTTTATAAATACTATAGATTGATTAGGTGATGATATATAAATAACAGTTTGCAGCACTAACACTTCACGGATGTATCGAATAGTGATTCGTATTAGGAACGAATGCATTATATATATTAATAGAGAAAATTGTAAAATATTAAAAAAATAATAATAATAATCATTTTCGGGCACCTTCTTGAATTAAAATTTGTTTACAGACAATTTTATTTTATGTCCAATTTTAAATTAATATATTATTTTGTTCTTTTAAGTTGTTCCAAAACATTGAAGTATTAAAAAAATACCTGATTGATTTCATGCAATGTTTTCCATACTGTTAAATATACACTAAATTCATGAGTACGTTCAATGAATAATAAAGAATGCAGTTTAACGCTTGCGATTTGAATTTCTACAGAACAAATTGAGAATAGATAACACATATTATTTGATATCTAAATTTGTTAAAACATTTTAATCAGATGATTTGAATATATTTATTAAACAGTATCTGTTTATTTTTGCAATTGCTTCGTTGTACGGGTAATTTATTTCGGATTAATGATTTTTATTTCAAATTTCTCCAGTAAAAACTTATAGCTTTATACTTATAGCTTTTATTATAGATAAGAGACTCCATTAAAATAAAAGAGAAATTATTAAAATTGAAATTCTTGTTTTTGTTCAAATCGAATCATTCAGGTTTGGAGATCATAGAGTTTTTGTTTTATTTCTTTTTTTTTAAAGTGCGTGTTGTCCAATTGAATTATATTTAGTAACCTCTTACTAATATTTTGTGTTTTTTTGTATATCGAGTATGAAAATCTGTTGTAGGTTCGACAGCCCTCCTTTTGAAGACTAAAGACAGCAAATGTACCGCGACAGTACAATCAAACCGATTAACTTAAAAATAATTTTGTACATAAAAAAAAATTCGATGTAATTATTATAAGTGCATTGATTAAAACCTAAAACGAAATTCCACTACCATAAATATTATAAATACATAAATAATTGACTGAAAGTCAATTATTAACGCTTAACTTGTTATAATACAATTGTTATTGTATTATATAAATGATTTTTATTATATTGGGTCCATATAATAAAACTAACTACCACAAAATAAAAACAATAACCATAGATTTTCTTTTTTATTTTCTGTAAAAAAGTTTATTGTTTTAATGGTCCCAGTAAATTATTCTTATAACTAAATAATTCAAAATATAATGGTTCTATACCAAGTCATTATTTTTCATTCATATGTTGTAATAGTCTCGAGTATGTAGGTATTATCGCATCATATGGTTGGTGCATGTTGTATAAAACACCATATAAAGTATACACTCAGATGCAAGAAAATTTGAACCGACTTAATTGTGTTGTAAAAATATATACCAGGTTATGTTCCACCAAAATCAAATACATATATGTTTATTCCCGATGTATAAAGTAAATACAAGGGTATTATAAGTTTAGTCCCGACTTTGTAACGGTTGGAAATGTTGATCACAGTTAATTAAAAACTAGAATTTGTATACTACAAATATTTAATAGAAATAATAAAGTTTAAAGTTGTTTATAGTGCAGCCATTAAATAAAAAAAAATTTAAAAAAAAAACAATGTGATTCAAGTTTTATTGAACAGTATTGTACAACATACATTAAAATACATTATGTAAGCATTGATATAATTTTCAATGATTTGAAATATTGTTCCATTCGTTACGTTAAATTTTAAGGGTTAATATTTATTTAACATTAAATGTGAATTTATATAATAAATATTTGTTTTACCCCTTTATTCTTTGCGGGTAATAAACAACACCTGAGAACCTTACTTGTTTGCTTGCTTGCAGTATGAAATCATTATTATTATCTTTAAGGACCATTAAAATTTTGTGTGATATATTTTCTTATTATAACGATGCAAATGTTTAATATTATCATCAGCATCATCTCTATATTGAGTGGTAGTTTATTTGAATATTTTATATCTAGGAAATTAAAGGATACATTACTTTGTTTACTGTTTAAGTTTTGGTGATCAATTGTAAGGTTGTTTGTGGCTTGTATAGCATTTGGGTCCGCTATAGAAAAAACACCTCAAAAAATAAATTATGTTGGTTTTAAAACAGATAAAGCAAGCAAAAATCTATACACAGGGTATAATAATTGTAATCGATATCATTTAAAATGATTTGTATTTTTTGTTGTTGTATTGTATTATATAAAAATAAATAATAAATAACTTGAAAATGATGAAATAATCGAAGTTTGTGTTTATGGTATAATAAAAATAAATTTATTACTAAATATTTTTGTACCAAAGTAATGAAAGTATATAGATGATATTGTTTATGAGATTTATGTGCTCCTTTTATAACAAATAACTTAAGATTTGTAATTCGATTTTATTGTCAAAAAAAAAAAAAAAAAATTGTTGAAATTTTTCTCGGTATCATATTTCAGTATATCAATCAATCATCATTGTTATTAAATTTATTGAATTTTTGTATGCTGCAGAATTCCCAACGAATTTTAAATTCATAATTATTCGCATTTTTTAATGGGAGTCACGAACCCTGAACTGTTTTGTTTTATATGCAACCGTTACATCACGGATGATATAGATGAATGAGTCAAATTTTTCATATCATTGACAGTACTACTTTAAAGTCAACATTGATTTATTATTCAACATTGTCAACATTGTATTATTCGTCTATACTTAAGTGTCACAATATTCAATTATAAAATTCCATGACATGTTTGTCTATATGGTATAATACACTAGTTCTTTCATACTATGTCTTACGTAACCTTAATGGAAATTCACATTAGTATTGTATTGTGTCGCTTAAGTACACACAAATAATAATGTGTATACTTTTTTTGTCTATATTCGTGGAATGTAGAAGGTATTCTTTCGCTGCTGAAAATCGATATTCGAAGTCCTCTGATATACAAAAAACCATTTTTGGCCATTGATGTGTATGTATGTATGAATGTCTGTGAACAAGATATCTGAAGAACGGACAATAGCGACAAATATGCAACTTTCAACTTCAAGTTATGGTTTGTTGTCTTACGCAAGTGCAACAATGTTTTGGAGGAAATACCTTTACCAGAGATGACCATTTATTTTTTAATGTTTTTGAGTTTTTTTGAGAATTTTGATAGTAAATAAATACCATTATGTGTGTATACCGTCTGTTTTGGACAGCTTTGCCAATAGAGAATCAATGTTAAATATTATTTACTATATAACTACACAATGCTTCATAAAGAAATAGTGGAGGTACTCTGTAGTCAGTAGTGTGTGTGTGTACATATGTAATGAATAATAAGATTATAAATTAAGTGGGCATCACTAATTCCCCACTCTTAAATGACATCAAACCAACATCATAACACAATACAGCCAGATGTTTGTAAGTCTGTGTATGTATGTATGATTTTATAGTAAATATTTTATTTATTTAGTTAATATTGATTCCGTATTAGAAATACTTTTGAAAACAGACTGTTTATTTTACTTCAATCTTGAATTCAATTGTATATGTTAAAGCTATTTGTTAAACTCTGTATATAGATTCGAGTCAATACTTTATAACACTTTTTTAATAGATATTTAACTACTTAAAATTAATAAAACAAAATTTAAAGCTTTTTGAAGAATGCAATTTTTGGAAAGCCTAGCGCAAATATTTTCTTCTACAATCAATATGTGAGCCGTATCGAACGAAGGACTAAACATACATAATATTCCTAAATAGTAAAAATACTAGCAAACTTCGTATGTAGCCTAAAACAAAAGGATAAAAGCTATATAATATGTTACCCACTCTTATAAGTGTATAGTTGAAAAAAAGCTTTTTTTACAACTATATGATATGATATGTTGTGTGTCTTTATTTTATATGAATGAAAGTATATGAGCTTTTACAGATATTTAATAATTCCGTTCACATAATGTCTGTAATCTCGGCATGACGCGTAGCGACTATAACTGAAGAGGAAAAAAAAATCGCAATCTCTTAACACTCCCAATAGACTTATAAAATTTATAGCTGATTTGACATTTTCTTCGTGTTGGACTTTCTGAGCGTGTTGTATGTAGTACGTTTTTTTTACTAACATGTTCAATAATATTTAGGATTCTGTAGCTTTCAATTTGTTGTAATCATGGAAAAACGAAATCAATTTCTTCAAATCGATTTGATAGACGTGTTCGAGTAAACAATCAAAAATAAACGGCAAAGAAACTTTAATTATCAAAACAAATTGACAAAATTTTGGAAATTGTGGGAAACTTTTAACGCTGATTTGATCCAGAATATAAAACAGGGTATAGTTTTATTTTTATTTACGTTTTAATGTGTTCATCAAAACTTTTCAAAATTTTATAATTTATTTATTTATTTTGTTTTCCGAAATCCGAATAAATAAGCACAAATCAATTAAAAAAATTTGCAAATTATAGACTGGACTTTTGACGACTTTGAGTTACTTTGATCTACTTCTATAAAGAAATATTTCCTCTTCTTAGGCATTATTAGAAGTCCAATATTTTTAGAACACTATTTTTCTGGATTTTTTTGGTATTAAGGAATATTCGTCATCTCTTGGTTTCATTACTGATAATTTAATAATTCAATCATTTCAGTAAGGTCCCAACCATTTTGCTAGCTTATAAAAAGTATCCAAAAGAAGTTAGATTACGTAACATCTGACATCATTTTCTCTCGAAGTCGTATCGTTTGAAAGGATGTAAAGATTTTTGAAAGGATTTCTTGTAATAAATTTTTTTGGAAATTTTCTTCCAATTGCAATAATACGAAACCATTTCGATATGATATTTACTTTACACACTATACTGATTTTATTTTTACTTTTATATCGTTCTATATCAGTTTCAAACACAAACATTTCTTCTCTCTCAATATATATATATATATATATATATATATATATATATATATATATATATATATATCCCATAACATCTGTTTTCTGACGATAGAAATAAAAATCTTATATCAAAATTTTTTACAAAATTTTTACGACTTTTGATTTATTGATTGTACGCGATATATATTTTCTGTTTCAATGAAAAAAAAGTGTTGATCAACAAATAACAAATTTGAGATCGATGTTTCGTTATAATTTCTATATTGCTTCCTTTATATTAAATAGTCCAAATTTGTCTTCTCATATAAAACTCTTTTTAATTATCGGCACTAAAGCTCTCTGGTTCAGTTTTGTATAATAGTTGCAGCGTGCTCAGTTTTTATAAGCTTTGTATGGTAGGTTTATTCCTCGAAAAAACCGATTTAATTGACTAAAGACTTTTATTGCAGTAATCGTGTAGATAATTTTCGGTTTTCGGAACTCACATCAAATATATGAAACCTTAACTTTCCGACTATAGTTTCAAATATATATATATATATATATATATATATATATATATATATATATATATATATATTATATATGATTATAATTTTCCAGAATCCACCACATAGTAGGTGGTAGATTATTCCCTGATTTCTATCTCAATATTATTTATATGAAATATAAAATCATCATGCATTAGTTTAAAATAATTGAAAAGCTTTTAAAAAGATTGAAAATGAATCAAAGCTATAGCCTTCACACAGGTGTATACAACACATCAACAATTTATGGGATAAAGAGCTACATATATGTAGCTCATACCAAAAATATATACCAAATTGATATCAAACAGTTATTTGCTATTTTGTATATACGAAAACCTAAATAGCAACAACCGGATTTTATATTGGATATATATATATATATATATATATACATATATATATATATATATATATATATATATATATATATATATATATATATATATATATATATATATATATACCGGTCGGTATATGGTTGGTACTTTCAAACACCGTTTTTCAGTTTTTGATCAAAAGATTTGTTAAAAACTAGTACTTTTAAGGACGTTCATGCGTGAACTAGATATTAGATTATCAAATGATAATTAATGAAAACTCTAGGTTTTTGAAATAAAATTTCAAATTCGCTCCAATACCTACATCAGTTTTGGTATTATAAATACGTATTTCGACTGCAAAGTAGTATCATTCGTCTTTCTATAACATACAAATTATTACCCACTGCAGAGTGTAGTCACACTGCTTATGTGGCAGACATACACTTGTCTGTTTCCCTTAAGCATATAATGTTTGGTTACATAAATTTTGTCTATATACATTATGACACACATTTTTTACTGAAAGAAGCATTAAAATAATTAGTTTTAGTTTTAATCTCGTCTAATTCGTATTAACTAATTTATTTCGATTGTAACCAAAAATCGGTTATTGAATTTCCTCCGAATTTAACATGTACATGTGAAACACCACCAAATGTATAAAAGTAATAATATTTAAACATACATCTATCTATCTATATATATATATATATATAACATAGAATTTGGTGGAAGCTCGAATATACATTTGGTATTTGAAAATATATTTTGATTTGATATGTATGAGATGATTTAAAAACAATTTTCATATAAATTTACAAATTGGTTTTGATTTTGATGAGATCCGTATTGATTTCAATACATATATAAAAAAAAAGATTTTTCTTATATATAGCAAAATTTTATACTTATTATTTTATCTTTTTTCTTTCTATAGAAAATCATTTTATGATTGTAGGTCAACAGAAAAAGAGGTATATTTCAAAATTAAGTGTTCAGTAACGATTCAACGATATAACCTACTTATCGACCTACCCATGAAAATCATAAGAAAACATTAATTTCGGTCCAATAAGGTAGTTTTTTTTATAGTAAATTTTATAAAAATAATGTCTATATCAATATGAAAAATAATATTTTATTAATTTATAAAAAACGTCTAGATAATCTAAGATGAAAAGAATTATAGTCTAAAATTATTGAGTTTATTTTAATTCGTCACGTTTTGCTTAAATTTGTGACAAATTGAAAAGCTGAATCCAACTTTTATCTTATCCAAACGAAAAAACAGGCATAAGGACTATTTTCCAATAATGTAGCTTATCGACGTTTGAAGTGAAGAAAATTCACTTGCAATCGAGTTAGTCATTGATTTTGATAAAAAGACATCATACTAATATGATTCGTATTTCATATTGCGTTTTGTGTATAAACGTATAGTTAAATATTTATCTGCACTTCACTGGTAGAATGAATGCCTTGCGCATCGGCGGTACTGTCAATAAAGAAGAATTTAATGTATATTTTTCTGATTCATCGATAGTTCTTGTCAGCGCCATAGTTTTTCGTAAAGTCAGTGTGTAGTCATCAAATCATATTTTTTTACACACGCAATATTTATACGTCATATATTGTGTTACCAATGTTTTGTTTTACCAGCATCAAAGATGGCTACCATTTGCCAGCATCAAAGATGGATCATTTTCATGCATAGCTCACTTTTCATTGTGTATATAGGACGACGTTTGTGGTTTCATCCTCATATATTACATATTTGAAACCTTTAACGGCCAAAATTGATACGCAGATATCCATTTTATAAGCATAGATATAAAATAATTAACCTATCTGATTAGTTAAATTATGGTGATTCTTGAAATGCGGCAAATTATAATAAAATTTAAGTTTGTAAAACTTTGTCACGAATTATGTCTTTTTATAAAGTACTTTAAGAAATGATAAATATAAAATCACCCCATATATATATTTAATAATGGTTATTGCAGATTTGCTAACAGAGACTACAGAAATTTTATGTTTTTAACACGATTTACGATTATTACTTTACTAAATGACAACACTAAACATTGTACATATACATACATTTATATATAAAGGGTGTCTTATAAAAATCAGGGTGAAATCCCAAATTCTCCCTTTAACAAGAAGATATTATAAACTATATTTTTAAGATTTTCTTCATTCTTTTTGGAATATTGAATAATTGATAATGTTTAGAATTCTATATCGATCTTTGCCTAACTATTCCATTATGATGCCTTAGGATGTTAGGATGTGAGTGGAGTGGACGAAATTTTAGACTAGGAATTGGTAGGATATATGGCTGCAGCCGAATATGATAGGAACTATGCCGATATTCATCAGAAGTTCGCGAAGGAAACTACAGAAAACCTTCTCAAGCATAGTCGGTTACTTCGTTCTTGTCCATACGCCGACAGTTTAGTTAATTAACCGCCTCCTTTTTTTTCTGAATATATGACAAACTGCCGATGGCGGGATTTGAACCCACAACCTCCCAGTTTCCAAGAAGGCATACTGCGCAGACATAACGCCTTAGACCGCTCGACCACTTGGATTGGTATGAACACAGTATATACAAAGTAGTTAAATAACTAACTTTAAGTGACATCTTGTAAATAACACACTATATGCTATTTAACTACAATCCTAAAACATAGAGTAGCAGATTGTCTCCAGTAAAATAGAACCGATATATTTTTCTCCTCTTTTAAAACATAATTAACAAACTGCTATAAGGATAAACGTACTTATAAGGATATACTTACTATATATAGATATTGTTTATCCTTATTTTAACGTGTAACGCTACGGTGATTTCCTTAAACTTATTTATTTGTTATCTGTTGTCTTTGTTTAATATAGGTAGATCATTATCAAACAATTTACTATATATATATATATATATATATATATATATATATATATATATATATATATATATATATATATGTGTGTGTGTATGTATATAGGGATGAAATAGCTGTTAACGCCTTCCAGATTACACCTGGTACATTCCCAGAACATAGAAAAAAACATTTTCATTTCATTGATTCCTCCTGTATGGATGGCGTTAGTATTATGGTTGATACGCATGGTAATTGTTAAATAGAGACAAACAGATATAGTTTACATAAGATTTAACTTATAGTGTTCTTTATTTTATGAGCGCTAAAGTTGGAAAAATCTTTACAATTCTCATTTATGTGTCCTCATTTGAGTTAAATATAGGTTTATAATAGAACTTTTCGAGCATGGAAGAATATACAGGGATGTTTCTAGACAAGATTAAACTTTCTGCGCTAATTTTTTAAATACCTAAGAATACAGCGTGACCAGTCCAAGTGGCCGAGCGGTCTAAGGCGTTATGTCTGCGCAGTATGCCTACTTGAAAACTGGGAGGTTATGGGTTCGAATCCCGACATCGGCAGTTTGTCAATTATTAAGAAATAAAAAAGAGGCGGTTAATTGACTAAACTGTCGGCGTATGGACAAGAATGAAGTAACCGGCTATGTTTGAGAAGGTTTTCTGCAGTTTCCTTCACGAACTCCAGATGAATATCGGCGTAGTTCCTATCATAGTTGGCTACAGCCGCATATCCTACCAACTCCTAGTCTATACACAAATTCCTTCCACTCCACTCACATCCTCACATCCTTAACAATCACAATGGACCTTATAGTCGAAATGTAGCCCGTCCAGGGCAGCTTCTACAATCTATCTATCTAATAAGTGGACAATGGACCTTTTGGGCGAAGTGTAGCCCGTCCAAGGCAGCCTCTACAAACTATCTATCTATCTATCTACAGCTTTCAAGCTAGAATCTCTAGAATGTTTCACTTTTTATTTCGCTGATGTATTTGACAAAGCACATTTGATATTATTACAAATTTTCTTGAAGCATTCTGTACACAGAAATTGTCTGTCTCTATTCTGCGAAGTAGTTTGTGAAAATGGTTTTTGTTAAAATGTCATTATAAGGATATATCGAGCAAAACATTATAGCTTGAAATCATTATGGCTTAAAGATTTTTTCTCTTTTTCTCTTAGATTTTTTCTCTTAGATAATGGACCAGAAACATTTTTTTTCGTGTCATTAAAATCAGAATGGAAACTCACTCGCAGAAAACAAAATTTTCAGACTTATCTTTGTACTTCACCATAAAAAATGGCATAAGTTCATAAATTTGAGTCTAAGTTTAATAAAAAACAAAACTTAATCGGACAAAAAATTTCGCAAGTAATTCATAGAAAATTAATTTTATAGCCACATTTCGCAATACATACAGAGACGATGTCTACTATATAATTCCTATTACTAGATCCAAAAACAAAGTTTTTATTGGAAAATCGTCTATCAATAATATCGTAAAATTTATGTAAGCAAATTAAAAATGTCGCGACAAATTTCAACATTGAGTTTTTGTAATTAAAATTTTTAATGAAATTTTCAATATATATATATATATATATATATATGTATATATATATATATATACAAATATATATATATATATATATATATATATATATATATATATATATATATATATATATATATATATATGCAAATATATATATATATATATATATATATATATATGCAAATATATATATATATATATATATATATATATATGCAAATATATATATATATATATATATTTATATATGTTACGGTAAAACTTATTATTAATAATATCCATGGAGTTAAATTTTACATCGATGTCAAATTTATGTTCAGACACATTATTTTAATGGAAAATTAAGTCGCTGGTCACTTCCGTTAGTATAATATAACCGGAAAGACAACCATACTAGCAATTGATACTAGCAAACAAAAATTGATAACTTTCGTGTGGATTTCATCGGGTGAACAGCTATGTAATTAATGGTATATCAACCATTTTAAATACGATTGAAACCTTTCATAAAAACTTTCACGTGTAAAAACGGGCATACATTTTATTACAATATCAATCATCTATAATTTATTTTTGATCGCTAGCAATCTAATATTGTATATACAAATCAATGGTGCAAAAGTGTGCTTAAATATATTTTTAATGATCTCATTAAATTAAAAAAATATCATTTTTATTGCAATATTTTCAAATAAATACACAAATTTTATCAAAATTAATAATTTTTATTATTATATATGTCATAGATGGATCGTCGAATCCGCTGTTTTACAAAACCGCTAGTTGTTTTACATAACAACTCCGATATGTAAAAAAACTGAATGACGTTGGAGCTGGATTGTCATTGCGATACGTTTTAAAAAACTGCTACCCACGTTTTGACGTAATGCAGAATAGCTTATTGGTAGTCGCAAAGAGCGATTTGATATAGGGAAATATATAGAACGCCTTTTACTGCGGAGTCCAAAAACACGCAAACCCAACAACTCGGGGTATGACCGATGAAGTGAAAGATTGTAGTACTCGGTTATAATCGTTACCTTATTTAATTTCAATAATTTTTGACACTTTATCTAAAATATATAGAACTTGTTTGGAAAAAGGACTTTTAGTAATGGGAATTCCATTAGCCCGTTTACAATAACTCTAAGCTATGAATTTTGGACTTAAACAATATAGACTGCTAGGTATCATAAATAGTAGTATTAATAATAATGATATAAACTAAAACCTACAATCTGACGTTTCATTTCATGCTGTTTTACATAACGTCTAATCGTTGACCCGCTGCATTGATAAATGCAAAACGTTGAAGCAATATGACGTGTTTTTTAAGTTCAATAATTATGTAAAACAGCTTAACGTTGTTCAGTTGTTTTATGTATGGAGTTGATATGTAAAACAACTAGCAGTTTTGTAAAATAGCGGATTCGACAATCCATCTGCGACATACATATACCTATCTCTCACTGCTATGGCCTATTTGCAATGTAATCATCTATACTAATATAGCATCCATCGGCTACTCTAACACAGAGATAATAATTATTTAAAATGTCCTGTATTACAATAAAATATTAATAACAATAATTTTTAATCATTATTTTATGGATTTGTTTTTAGATTATTATTTCAATACATATATATATATATATATATATATATATATATATATATATATATATATATATATATATATATATTCATGTATTGAAAATTTAATTGACTAATAATTTTTATTGGTGAATTTTAAATTAAAACAATTTATTTAATTCAAAATGATTTTTAGTTAATATTTTCATAATATTATATGAATTATTTTTATTTTCAATTTTTGGTGTGGTCATTAATAATTGATTGTTTTTTTTTTTCATTCAGAAACATGTTTTTACTTAATTATTTTATCGAATCGTGTCGCCTATATTATGTACTGATTAATATCGCCTATTCCCACAAAATTGGAACTGATTATTGCGAAAAATAGCATACAAGCTATTTTGGTGGAAGCAATGGGAAAAATTATGGAAAGTGAGTCTTTAAAAAAAAAACTTAAGTAAAAATACATTTTAAGTTTTATGGATCAATTTGGGACTTCGATCAGACTCAAATCTAACGGTAGGTTGAATTTATTATCCAATTTTCTATTCATGGAAATTATATCTGGACAGTCTAAAGTCCCTTTTTCATGCTTAAAATTTATAGTTAAATCGTTTACTATACGCTCCATGGTTTTATTTCAGTCAGAAGTCCCAAATTCATCCATAATATTATTTTATAGATTATAAAATACCGTTTAGTTTATAAAGTACTTTTATTTTTTTGTTTTTGTTTAAACAAAATTCTAAAAGAAGGTCATTTTTCCGAGATAGGCTCGTAAAACGAGATAGGCTTCGAGATAGACTTCCCTTTCTCTTAAGTATCCTCAGATAGATCGATAAATAGACCCACATTCTATCTTGTTTATTTTCTGATACGGCGTCAAATAGAAAAGTACTCGACATTCGAGTACTTTTCTATTCTCGACGTAGGGTACTCGACGTAGGGTATAAACGGAACAATGTTAAATTGATCTGGGTGCCGGGTCACAGTGGTTTCGAAGGAAACGATAAAGCAGATATCTTAGCAAAGTAGGGAATCGGAATACCCTTCACTGGCTTAGAGTCTATTTTAGGAATTCCAAGAACTGCATGTAAACAGGTCATCAACGAGTGGTCAAATGCTAAACACCGTGATCACTGGGAAAAAGTACCGCGGCAAGAGCTCGGGAAGGTACTGCTTCAGAATGCAACCAAGATACTATCTCTCGACGCACTGAGGCTGAACAAGATGCAACTGCGGAGGGTTACCGGACTCATTACGGGGCATTATCCTCTGGGGAAGCATCTGCACACAATGGGACTCCATAACGGGTCCATTATGTGCAGATTGTGTGGCGAGGAGGAAGAAACATTCAGCCACATAATCTTTGACTGCGAACCTCTAGCAGATACAGGATATTTGGTATATCTCACCCCGAATATACGAACCTTCAGGAAAACCAGATAAGCAAGCTCCTGGCTATTGCCAACCTATGGGAGAATCAAATCTTGTCGGACTGAAGTAAAAAGGGGAGCACATGGGACCATAAGGTAAAGTGCTATACTACCCAAGATGTATCTATCTGTCTAAGGTATAAAACTAATATTTTATATGAATCTATGTAAAAAAATCTCATTAAGATTTTGTTATGTTTAGCCAAAGTGTGGTGTAGAAAAAACAGCACACAAAAAAATAGAAGAGAAGGTAATAAATAATTGAATTACAACCAACTTCAATGACTCTTCAATTTTAATTTAATAATAATATTGAAACAATCAATGGATTCACAACACACATACACAGATGGATTGGATTGGATTGGTTGGAACTTTCATCTCAACAAATAGAAAATAAAAGTAAGTGTTGTGTTTTTATTTTTTTATTTAAAAAATATTTATATATTGGATGGATATACACACAGACATTATTCTAGCAAGTGTTTTCACTTACTACAGGATGTGTAGAATAACGGTACGGTGATGGGTGATATTATAACCTACGTCTAGTTCTAGTTAAGATTGTCCTGGTGTCTGATATCGTCGTTATATGGAGTCCAGTCCAGTAATATGGAGACTAGTCCAAGTGGTCTAAAGCGTTATATCTGCGCAGTATGCCTACTTGAAAGAAAAAAAAGGGGGGGGGGCGGTAAAATGTCAGCGTATGGACAAGAACGAAGTAATCGGCTATACTTGAGATGGTTTTCTGCAGTTTCCTTCACGAACTCCAGATGAATATCGGCATAGTTTCTCTCAGAGTCAGCTGCAGCCGTATATTCTACCAATTCCTAGTCTATACACAAAAATTTCTTCCACTTCACTCACATCCTCACATCCTTAGGCATCACAATGGACCGTGTGGTCGAAGTGAAGCCCGTTCAGGGCAGCCTCTACAATCTATCTATCTATTTATATGGAGTCCTATGCCGAAGCTTTGCTTTTTGAATGTTGAAGTATTGCTTATTGCTGAAGCATTCTTATTGTCAGATGTACCCAAGGAAATTTCAAAGTAAAAAGTGTGTGTAGAAGCAAGATAAACATATCTCAACATATACATGGTATTTAAACACTTAACTCAGTTAGTTATATGTCAGTACAAGTGACCGTGTGGTAAAAGACGCTCTGCTTGGAATTCTTTTTAATTAAATTTAAAAAAAAAAGAAAATATCAATTAACTGAGTTAATTGCATAAATATCCGGTATCTATTGAGTTTTATGAAAAAGTTTTCAAACAAAAGTTGGTTATTTTTTTAAAAAAAAGGGGCATTTTTTCGAACTTGATCTTTTTTCTGTTTAGCTATAGAACACACACATACAAAATTTCAGCTCGTTATCTTTTTTCATTTTAGAGATGTGGAAATGAACTAATTAGATCATTTTGTGAAGATTTATACCGAAAATTTCTTTCTACGATCAATATTTTCAATCGTTACAAAGTTGGGACGAAACGTAATACACCCATGTATATATTATATACAATGGGTATAAAAATAATAATAATATTGAGGCGGATAATTGCCTGAACTGTCGGCGTATGGACAAGAATGAACGTAACCAACTGCGCTCGTGAAGGTTTTCTGGAGCAAAGTCCACCAATTCCTACTCTGCATACAAATTCCTAGTTATTCACTCTCGTTCTTAATTTAAAGGTATCACAATGAACTTTATGGTCAAAGTGTGTCTCGCTCGGGACAACCGCTACAACCTAACCTTATAATTTCAATTTACACGCAAATGGCATATATTTTCATCGTTTTAAACAGTTAGGAATAGTTCTTCTGTGGGACACCCTGTTCAAATAACATAATGACAAGTGTTTTCATTTATTTACTGTGAGTGTGTGAAATATTCGACAAGTGTTTTTAATTTAAATGGTGGTCACAACAGGTTCAAAATAATAACCAATATATTTGAATGAATCTCTCTCTCTCTCCTCAATCAAATGTGATGTTTCGCACATTTATTATATTAACAATCCGGTTTTAAGAAAAATACTTGAATACGTCCCTTGTGTTTTATAAAATAACACTTGATTCTTGAGTTTAGGTTCGTCTCTATAAAGCTTCATTAAATTTGTGTTATGCTTTTTACCCTAATCTCTTAAACATATATCTATCTATCTATATAGTGTCTGTTGTAAATGCTTGAATCTATTGAATTTCCTGAATTTGATCGTAGTTTCAAAATAGTTTTTGTGGTCTCATACCAAATTACACTTTAAGTTTTTCAAATTGAAAGACCTTCAAAAAAAAATTTGATCAAAATATTGTCTCCTTTAAAATTGATAATAACTATCGACTTGGTGAAAATTTGGTGGTGTTTAGGCCATAGATAATTTAGTGCAAGATCATTCGAATTGGAAAACTTTTTGCTATTAGAATTCTTTAGTAGAAAACAGAGGACTCATGATTTCAAAACTGGCGTTCTTTTTGTAAAATTTCTTAATTGATTTGTGCCCAATCCATTCGGTTGCCAAAATAAACACCTCCAACAAAAGTTGATAACATTTGTATGGCATCTGATATATATTTTTTCAAAAATTAAATGAATTCGGCATAAATCGACTGGCAAAACGGAAACGTTATATCATTTTCTTTACATATAATTCCAACCTTTTTGGTCGTGGAAAATTTTTATGAAAAACATTGTCTCAAATACAATCCATAAAATAATCAAAGTATTATACATAAAATTTTGTATATATAAGAATATATATATATATATATATATTGTGCTTGAACAATAACTTCTATCTTTTATTATACTATTAAATGTCTATTGCATTTATCTTTTATTATTACATAAAACTAAATACGAAATTTTATTTAAGAATACTACTGTTATATATATATATATATATATATATATATATATGTTTTTCTTTTGCTCGTAAATTTAGATTGGCCTTAAGCTAAATATTATCTTTAGTTATAACCATAACAGGATTAATGTTTGTCTATAGAAAATATATATATTCTATCTCTTCAAGTTTGTAGAATTGTAGGAAAAGGCTGATTCTAAAGTTTGTAACGGTTTTTACATATAACACTCAAAATTCGTAGATAATATACCATTGGATATTGCCAAGGTCTTATCAATAGATCCAGGACCTTCCTATGCCAAATAGTCTATATCCGAGCGTTGTCAAGACAGTATATATCCAATTTTATTTGGCATTTCGTTGCAAACTTGTTCTTAATTTATAACTTAAGTTGCAGTCGAACAACTCTAGTGGAAAGTTAAACTTTTGAATAAAATATTTCAAAATTGAATTTTTCATTTTATTATTTGGATATTTTAGTAGCCAGAAATTCTATCTGACGTGCATTTCATCATATCCCCGAAATTTTTGATAGATTGTATTCTTGTTCGAGCTAACAAACATGGTTAAGCCAAAACGAAAACGAAAAAGCATTTGGTTTTTGAATAAATATTCTAAACTTTTTTTACGAAAACCGAATAGATTAGACACAAATCTAAAAAAATTGAAGAAAGTTTATTATGGGGTTGATAGTTTGATGCTGCTTTGAAAAGATATTTAAATTCATCCAGAAAAATTCGAAATATATGTAAGCAATAAATAAACTTTATGATCGCATTGAATATGTTCCTACAAACTTGAAAAAGTAATATAGTAATAAAAGGGATTGAAAAAAAGATATGAGAAAGGTATGTTTACCCTTTCACAACTGAGTTAGTTTGTGCCGACAAGCACCCACCACGTTTGGACAGAAAAAACACTTGGATGTTAGAAAACATTGATTTTCAATCAAACACATATATCTTTTTTAACAATGACTGCTTTTGCTTCTTCTTGCGATTCGTCTGTCTATATTATATATACTATAGTGCAAATATATACAAAGAGTTTCGTATTATATTGATGGTAGAATAATTTCCTTATCAAATCAAACAATTTCAATTTCAATTTCAAACAAGGGTATCCACAGTTATACATTCGTTAACTACTGTTGCCAAAAACGTCTACGAACACTAACGTTATTGGTTTTGACAATACCACGTGAATCTTGTCTCTTCCGTTTTCTGATGCGGCTGAAATTTATCTTAAGGAAGTGGCGAATCATCCGTCACGTCCTTCAAGGCTCAAAGAGCCAAAGGCTGAGATTTTCAATAAACATGCACCAAATTTGGTGAGACACGCACTAAATTAGCCACAAGCAACATATCTCTGAATCCATATTCCAGAGATAGTTACGATTAGCTAATTCATACTGATGATGACAACATTGTAGTCGAAATACGTATTTATAAAATACAAACAAATGTTCTAGGACTTGGGGCAAAAATTTGAAATGTAATTGCCAATAAAATTGAAAAACCAGATTTCAACAGAAAAGCTGAAAAGTTCGAATAACAGTCTTGTAGCTGAAAATGTCGTCAATTTTTGACACTGCCACTCTTGGTTTTGTAGCTCAAACAGACGTTGTTTTGCAGCTCATTTCATCCCATACGTATAGAGAAATATTTCGCCGTGTCCCATCTCCTCTATCTAAAGACCTAACCTGTTACTAGACTGATGCAAAATCATAACCAACGATTACCGTTCAACAGTAATTGCTTAAGGATCGCAATAGTCGTACCGAGGAAACCGTACCTTTAAGAAGTTAAAACTCTATGAAACAGGATTCCGCTCTCGATGTTTTCCAAACTCCCAGCCCCCACGTATACCAGGTGTGTACATCTTCCACATTTTCTACATCTCGGCTACTCTGATCATTAGATGAACATAACCGTCTTCTATTCCGGCCACAAAAGTAGCGCTCACTGAACAAAGTTTTATAGTTGATTTGTGTCTTATTCATTCGGTTTTTGGGAAAATGTTTCCAATCAAAGTTATAAGTATATTTATACTGAACAACTTTTATCCGAAACATTTTTTCGATAACCAAATGATTACGACACAATTCAATTGGAAAAGATTTGGGAAATGAGCACTCGTTTTGTGGCCATGTGTATCTCGTACCACCATCATATAACAAGTCTGTCATTCGACCTATAACCTATCTACGTCTAAAGCTCGATGATGCATTGCTTTCTTTTGCCAATGTGTGTATACTATACGTTACGACGAACGACGTTACTACCTTATTCACTTCTCCACTGTTCCAACACAACCTGATCCTGCTTCAGGTCTGTGCTTCTGCATTTTACTTCCTCCTTAACCTTTTTATATTTATTTTTTTTTATATTCATATTCAATACTTTATGAACAATATTACATGTGAAAGCTGTGAGCTTTTGTAAACTTTAGGGAGTTAAAGTCTCTGTTATGATATTGGATTTTGTATGTGGTTTTCTTTATAAAGCTTTCATATCAAAATTATATTTTCTCTCCATGTGAGTTTGTTTTTCCCATATTACATGCAATAACAAGAAACAAAAATTGTGTGTGGTGTTTTTTTTTGTCTGAGAGAAACTACAGTTTATTTTCTGAGAGGCGGATTACAAGATTATTAAAAAAAAAAACGAAACAAGAATTTAAAAGAGAATATAATATTATGATACTGATATGTTTTAAATGCCTAAGCTTTACCTTCTATTTAATGGCAGCATGGATTCTAGAAATCAAGAAATACCAGTCATGGAAAATTGTTTAAAATATAAATATGTAGACAATAAACTAAAAATAAACGATTTGGAATCTATACTCGATATACTCATAGATTGAGGAATCAATCAAGTCATTGGTGCATATCTACGCAGAGGGAATAGGTAGTGTTTGAATTCGTTTATACCAACAAAGCTGTGTGATAATTAAAAAAAAATTCGTTACGCAGGAGCTGCTTCAACTTAGCGAATTTCCTTAGAATACATAAATCACTTTCTAGCCCTCACAATTTTAGTCTGATCAAAATGAAATGTCGTATATGATTTTAGTATTTGCATGGCCAATTTTATTAATAAATGGCATACGTCAAGGGGAAAAGGGGGCATAAGGAAAGAAGAAAACCCAAAATATAAAATATCTCTCTTAATATTAGAACAATCAAAAAATGCGTAAGGAATAAAGTTGTAGAAAATTGTGTTTGCTACTATTCATTACCTTAGCATTTTTGCTCAAATTCTAATGTGTACAGAGATATTAAGGAATTTAATTTTCAATCTTAAACCGTCAATATTTTTGTAAATATTAGTGTAACAGAAAAAATGATAAAAAACAAAATTACAGTAAAACTTAGTGCCTACAACTTTACTTCTTATAAATTTTTTGATTTTTCAAATATTAAGGAAGATATGTCAAATTTTGTGTTTACCAGATGTTATATAACTTCTTACTATCTTGAAGTCAATGTATTATAGAACTCAGCGGTCATGGTTTCGATTCTCATCTTCGATGTGTATGATTTTTCATATCAAGCATTTTATGTTCAAGAATGTTATCAATGTTCTTAAATGTTAAAGTAAACGCTAGTCATTTCCGTTAGTATAATATAACCATATTAACAATGGATAGATATCAATGGATATATTATTATGGATTATTATGGATAGATTAGATATCAGTGGATAGATAATAACAATGGATAGATTATTCTTAATCAGTGTACACTATTCGGGTCATCAGCAGCCGGTTCCTATTACTGCGGAAAATTGTAGTTCTACTGTAGTTTTATCGAATTGAGAACTTTTATCTTTTTTCTGAAGTCGAAAATATTACTAAACTAGTTTGTAAACCACTAATCTCCATTGCAGGTGCATAAACTTAAGGACGTTCAGTTGCTACGCAGAAGTCAAATGAGTACTATCTTTAATAAAATTTATTTAGGATTTTAGAAAAGTTGTAAAGTATGTCAATAATCTTACAACGATTTATAACCATTTTTTATTTGCCCTAAATATTTTAAAAGTATTTATTGGAAAATACCAGGAAATTGTAAATTAAAAATTAATTTGACTTAATGTGACCGATCTGACAGCAAACTATGTTTTATATTTGTGTGTATGTGTATATTATTTTAGTGTGTGTGGTCGCCAGTTTTCAAAATATGGTGGCAAAAACAAACCTTACAAAAAAGTTATAATTTTATTAAATAATTAATTTAAATGTTCGTCAACACCATTTTTTTAATGCAATTATATAAACTGCATACATCAAAGAATATTTATAAACATTATTTATTATGGTGCCTACTTTAATAATATAGTTATTCTAATTTTAAGTACAAAAAAAATTCTGTTCTCCATAAGACGCTGGGTTCAAAGTTTGATTTTTAATCGATAATTACTCTTTGAAATGATCGTCAACAGGTGTTAAATTTTTGAGGGAGGATAACTACTGAATTGAGCTACTCAATTCACTAAAAAAAAAATTTTTATCTACTATCAAGCTTCATGGATGAACGTCCTTAAACGATTTGGATTTATTAGCAGGAATAAAACTCTTTAATATATATATCACGTGTCAATTAATAACTAAAAGACAAAAAATTGTGACAGAAGTTTTAAAAAAATAAATGATATTTATAAAACTAAATAATAATAATAATATTTACTTAAACAAAATAATTATATAGAGGAGATGAGTTGAATTAGATACTGAATGAAAATTAAAAAAATATGTAACATTTGTTACATCGAAAAAAAAAAAACAAACCATGTCTAAAATATTTAGTAACTAAAAACACGCAATGTAATAAAAGTTGATTTTTTTTCCTTGCATACATAGTAGCATGTGAGAGCGTGTATGTGCAACATGGAACAAACCAACACATGCAGGACAAGAAGAAGGGAGAGATATATCTCATATTATCTAAAATTATTATTGTGATATGACTTGAAACCACTTTAAAAAGTTGATATAGGGGATAAGGGCGTTAATATAATTATTATCAACAACCAAATGGCTAACAACACAGCACAAGCTAACTACTTACTATATGTTCACTTTTATTGTGAACTGGTGTGTGGTGTGTGCTCACCACTATGAAACCAGATGCTGTTACAATAACCTACTAGTATTACTACGATAGCAGTACTGTAGAGTACCTCCTGGTGTTAATCATTTACACGACACAGTAGGGAAATATTTTTATTTGAGAATAAACAAACTACTTGGGATAGAGAGGAATAGGCTTTTCAATTCTATAATATTCAATTGCACATGCAATTGGATTGTCTTCAATTGAAAATCGGAGTACAAGGAGATTAGAAAATTTTCAAGGTGTGGAGTTTTATCATTTAAAGTTAATGGAGTTCTTTGACACGCTTTAATTGTCCTCAAAACTATCAGTACATAGTACCAGTCCATGTGATCGAGTTGTTAAATGTGGAAGGTTGCTAGTTCGATTCCCAACACTGGTAGTTTGTCAATTAAATTAATTTAAAAAAATTAAAATTAATGGAGCAGTTAATTGACCAAACTGTCGGTGTATGGACAAGATCGAATGTAACCGGCTACGTTTGTGAAGGTTTTCTGCAGTTTTCATCACAAACTTCAGATGTATTAGGGCATAGTTCCTATCAAAGTCGGTTGCAGTCACACAAGCTACTAATTTCTAGTCTACATACAAATTCGTTATCCTTTCGTGGTCCATAAAGAAGGACTAGAAAGCCTACCAGATCCAGACTTAAGTAAAGTATGCTTGGCACGTCTGTTTGTTTGAAAGCGCTAACCTCAAAAATTGCTCAACGACTTTTATTAAGTTTTCACTAATAGATAGCGTTTCTCTCGCACCAGAAGTATTACTTAGGCAGTAAAATACGTCAAGCCAACCGTGAAAAACCGAGCCAACAACTGCAAAATAAGATGAAAATCTCTCATTACGTTAAATGAGAAACATAAAGATTTTTGGATGCTTGAATTTTTGTCCAAAATATGAAAATAATTAAAGATAATATTCGAAGAAAAAAAACACTTGGGTACGCTTCGAATTGTTTGTACTAACGGTTTGTGAATTATTTATTATCTATTCGAAAAAATCAAATAATTCTCCCTTCAATATTTTAAAACCTCTCAATACATGAGATTAATTTTGTGTAATATGAGATATAAATTAGATTCATAAATTATTTGAAACTTTTTTTCCTATATTTTATTTAATTATATCCTTTAATATGAATTTAATTATTATTAATGTTTATTAGCTAGCTAGTTATTTGAATTCATTTAATGTTTCTGGTTCCGCATAGTGTACACAGGATATTAATTTCTGCCATGAAAAATTTCATGCTGAAAACCAAATAATAAACGTAAGTGACTTTATGTTCATGAAATTTCAATTCAATTAAATCAGCTCCCAAAATCTGCAACTAATTATTGGGTTCTCTTATTGTTAATGTAGCGGATATACTTTCATAATTCTCATGAGGATGATTTTAGATTTATATTTTTTTTCTGTCTTTAAATGTTTTAAAGATCGATGTCACCGAATCCAAAAATGATTTATCGTGTTATCGAATGACCTAGATTGTAAACACATACTAAGTTCCAAATTACTTATTCAGGTTGCTGCATGGTTACTTATGATATCTTCCATTATGAAGTTAAGAATCGTATTAGTAACAAACGTTAATTTACAGGTCGATATCATTAGCAATCGATTGAACCAAACTAACAAAGGGTCTCATTATTTATTTTGAATATTTTAAAATGTAATAATTTTGATTAAAATTCTAATCGCCCATGTGAAATACTTGACATAATAATTTACCCAAACATAGGCAGGTGAAATTATATCCGAAAATCATTTTTTAATGCTAACAAGATGATATAAAACTAGCTAAATTATAACATAAAAGAAAAATGCGTAATCCCTACAACAGTTCAAATCACAAGGATAAAAAAAGGACTATGAAAAGAGATTCAAACGTAAATTAAAAAATTACATTAAATCTATGATTCATCCTATTGAAATTTATTTATTGAGGCGTGAGAGAACGCTCCAATTTTGTTGCTGTCAGTGTTATCTGATAGACCCCTTAACTTATGGCACGTGCCGTTTAAATGGGCGCCATAATATATTTTATATACATACATATACATTTATATACACACATATATATGTAATATATAAATTATATAATCACAAGTTAATTAAAATATATAAAAGGTTTTTAATATCGTATGTAATATAAATCATATATTGTTCATAAATCAAGGTTAATTCTTAAAATTCGAAATTAATAATATAAAACTATACATATATGTATATTATGAGCTTATACCCGTAGCTTCACTCGCGATTTATTGTTATATCTCCGGCTCCCGTCATTTTAAGACTAAAAACTTCAATGTAATTTCCCAGCGCTTCCACTATTTCAAATATTTATCATTCCCACCGCTTCCATTACGTCAAATGTTTATCGACACTTCCACCATATTGCCTATTTCAGTGAATATTTTCAAATTATTTCGTAGCGAGATAAAATTCATACCCGTTTTTCAGTCTTATTATAAGCTTTTAAACAAAGAAAGTTTCATCTAAATCGGTCCAGTAGTTTTTGCGTGATACTCGAATAAATAAATAAACAACGATATACAAAATTTTATTCATAGCTTATTGTATAAATACATATAAGGGAAGATCACTTCGTATCAGGGATACAAAATAAAGAAATATCACATGTTGGGTTGGCTTCGCCTGATAGGTTTAAATCTGGAGTTTTGAACAATCCTGTTTATATAAATTCTAATAGGTTATTGAATATTTAATTTCAATAACAAAAATATAAATACGTTGAAAAAAATATATTGAAATAAAATTTTGTTTTAAAAATTGAAAACAAATAATATTTATTTACATCTCAAATATTTTTATTGATTAATGTAATTAGTAATAAATAGTTAAACAGCAAGATTATAATCAATCGATTTTTATTACAAATATTAATTTTAATTTATAGAGGCATTATTGATTACATACGAAATTATTAAATAATACGGTCATAGTTTATGTTTCACTAGTAGTTCTACCAAATCGGTACTTGGTAACTAACTTCGCAATCGAACAGACTTCGCAATCGAAACAAAAACATATGTTTAGATCGAAAATGAAAATCGTATACGACAGAAACATGATTATGAAGATCTTGTTAGGGACCAGATTGGTATCAGAGAAAAATTTACTTCTTTAAAAAGTTTCATTTGTTCGGAATAAAGTTTCTTTTTGTTTATTTTGGGCCGAAATTTTAGCATCTTGGTCCAAAGAAATTATCATTTCAGTTTCGAGAATTTCCAGATTCTTGAGTCAAGAGTCAGTTTATCTTTAGTTAAGATAATTTTCTCAAGTCAAAACTATAGATGTCAAGACATATTTTTTTATACCAAATATATATTATCTTCCTTATATATGAGAGTCAGAAATTCTAGGTTTAAAAAAATTTTTCTTGCTGCAAGGAATTATTTTTATCAGTGCATACATCAGATAGTGAGAAAATACACTATATCATTTGGGTCACTCAGTTGGCCAGTTGGCCAGTTGGCTAGAATCCAGAACACTAACCTGAATTCAATGCCAAAGATCTTGGATTTAATCCTCAACCAAGATGTGTAAGATTCTTTATATCAAAACATTGATGTCAAAATAATGTTAAAAATTATGGAATCACCTAAAAATTAAAAAACCGATATATCTTTTAAAATAGATTATTTTCTAATGAAACATGACTGTCGAATGGCGCCAAAAGTATAAGCTTGACAAGGACTCCATAGTTTAACCCTAACCAAAAAAAAAAAAAAACCGAATCATTTCTCTGCATTAATATTTTGTCTTTAAATATATATTAAATATTTCACATTTGAAATAAATCTGATTTTAAATTGATTAACAATAAATTTCGTCTATCCCTAATCTTCAAAACTTAATTGATTTGAGTGTATGATATATATATATATATATATATATATATATATATATATATATATATATATAACCAAACTTTATAATATCCTTGATCAAAATAATAATTTGTGATTTATTTCCAGTTGTGTATATTTATATACACTAAATAATTGACAAACTGCCTTGCTTTTAATTCAAATGAAGGAAGGGTTCAATTTATTCAAGTCAGAATAAAACACACGTTCTGAATAAAGTGTTGTTACTCACTAAATACCGAGAGAGAGAGAGAGAGAGAGAGAGAGAGAGAGAGAGAGAGTGAGTAGTGAGTGTACTGCAGTGTTTTAAGACGCATAAATATGGTTATTAAATGATATTAATAAGTTAAATCCGTTATTATATCAAATAAATTGAATAGATTAAAATATTATTTTTAAATATTCTAATCGTTCATTTAATGAATGATCTTCTGTCATTATTTTATCCATCCGGATTTATTAATTAATTTACCATATTCTTCAAATAGAAATTTTGTTACAGGACTTAATAAATTTTTCTTGTAAAAAATGTCTTTGGATTTTCATAAAACTTTTGAAATTTAGTATGTGATGCATTTTATGTATTTAAAAGATCAAGTACGGGTAAAATCGGTCAAGAAGAAAGAGGGGGCTTTGGGAGAGGAGAAAGTCAAATTGTGAATCCATATTTTATCACACTTAATACACTCACGCTTAAAATTTAAAATCGATTGATCATCTTAAACTCGATAAACACTTAATTGAAGTTCGAATAATTAACATGGAAAGCAATAGTGACGATCCATTTTAAGCAGTATTTCTACCAGTTTCTTATTTTTAATAAAAAATATCGACACTTAAGAATCTTTTTAAAAAATAACTATAAATTATTGGATTTGTTCTGCGATTTAAAACAAATCTAGAATTATTGACCTCTCATTGTTTAGTTAGAGCAACGCAAAGTGAAGCATTTTATAAATAAATATACGGGTCGTCATGCTGAACAGATACAACTTGACAACACTGTACGTCACTATACGTTGTACTGTTCGAGTACATGTTTGTAAACAAACAGTATATCAACTGGCGGAATATAAGCGACTACCGAATTGCAACCTATAAAAAAGTAAGGTAGTATTTGTGTATACGTTAAGACAAGTTACGCATACGATTCACAACTTATTGACAATATTATATCTCGGCAACTACCTTAATTTCATTGTGATTCTTTCCGCTGAGAAGCTTTTCGCTTGGTCTACGTAGCTCCTACGTGGCGAATTTTTATTAATGATTCAGAAGATATACACAGAATAATTCTGAAAAACATATTTAGGGTTACAACTACACCCACTAATTTTATTAATTATATGAAACATGAAATGTGATAATTGAACGACATTACTTAGAATTATGACCCTCCGTTTTTTTCTATTCTAAGAAGAGCAACAAAATGAAACATTCAAATGATTAGTAATCAAAAATTAGTTCATTGGAATTGTTTAGTTCGTTGGAATGTTTATGTGATTGAACTGTTTTAAAAAATATATCATTTTACAACAAACTTTGAAAATGAGATTTTGTTGCAGGTATTTATAAAATTACAATAGGGAATATGCATGAAAATTTTTTTTCACATTTATTTTCAGAATATGAAAATACTGTTAATACTGTAATAATATTTAAAAACGAAATTAAAATCCGACAAATATCAAGGAAGCTATAAGCTTTTAAAGATTATTATCTGTCTCTTTCTTGCAAAAATACTAAAAACGGAGTTTTACGTGTATTTTAAATGGTGAAAGTGTAATATGACGTCACATAACATATCAAGAGGGCTATCACCCTCTTTGTCTAATCGGGAATTTCAATCATTCATATCTCGCTTATTTTTAAAGTTATTTAAAAAGTAATTTTACCTTGATATTTGTCAAGTAAACATGCTTCAATTCAAGTGAACAAAAATTTTCATGCATATTCCCTATTGGTATTAGTAAAAGTGTAGATTTTTGGGTGAATAATGACCTTCGTTTCGTTAGAATAATCCTGTCTAAACATGCCAGGAAATTCTAACATCAACATACAGTTAATATTTGAAAATGAACTCTGAATATAGATCAGTAATTAATTCAAGTCGCACCCAAAGTGATACGGAATTTGTATGTAATTCGGTACAAGGGATACATAACTAAATAAAACGATGATTAATACGTCAAATAAAATTGAAGTTTTGAAATGACTTCTCCATTTCAAAACCTATATACTTTTACAATGAAAAACCATAAAATATTTCATTGAAAATAAATTGTCCTTCTGTCTAAATCTATGCTTTCAATTGTTTCGAAAAATTTATGACTTTGATAAAACTTTTAAAATACTCATATAATATATAATTTCGTTGACTATGCAATGTTCAATGTACAGTGTACAAACAGTCTCTCATATTTCGAAAATTATAGAGGCTATAAATTTTTTGGAAAGTTTTTTCAGATCTTATCTCAAAGGGGCATATTTTTTTTTAGATATGTTTCATTTTAGAGAGCAATGAACTCTCAGAGAAAATAATTATTCAAAACGAATTTTCCTAGAGGAAGGAATCATACGACATTTTAAAAATTCATTATTAACACATTAAAATCGTAACTTTTTTTGTAAACAGATAAAATGGCCAGAAGATAATTCATTTCCTACAACTTTACTGATAAATTTTTCCTTTTCATCAATATAATGAGAGAAATCCAAAGTTTTGCATTTTCCCCTGCCTATAACCTCCTTCCCGTTTGCGCCAATTTTGCCTATTAACGAACTTAGCCTTTCAAAAAACGGAAGCACGTCTTATAGGAAATTTTATTCAGTCGGGCTAACGTTTGGGCCAGAAAACAAAATCAATATTTTTTTCGAAAATTTGCTATTAAAGTATAGCATTGGACTTTCAACAGGTTTTCCCCGTTTCGCACACATACCAATAATAATTGTCATATTGATTTCAGAAATAATTTTCGAGATGAGTTAAAGAAATTTTATATTGATATCCAATTAATTTAATCAATTGATTACAACAACTTCTACTAAATAATAATAATATCTGTCTATATATAAACGTTACCATAAAGTACCATACTATACTAAATCGTTGAAGAGAGACAACTGAACCAACCCATTTATTTCCAAGTAATTTAATCCAAAGCAATCAAACAGCATAAATATACTTCCTTTGTTAAATACTTGATATATTTACTCGATAGAAAAAGATATTTTCAATTAATATTATGTGTATGTAACTAGCAATAAGGACTTGTAAGAGAATACTCGGGGGGAGGGGGTGTAATAGAAATCGGTAGTAATTGTTAAGTATTATTATTTTTATTGGAAGAAAGTTTTTATATACACTAAAAATATAATAAATACCAAAAAAGTTCAAGTACTTTATATTGTCGAATTTTTTTTTGGTATTTATTTATATTATGAAGAAATTTTGAACGGTAGGAATAATATATTATTTTTTTATATTTTGGAAGGACTGTAATGATAAAACCACTCTTAAAATGACATAAAAATAGTAAGAGATGATAGACTATCCCAAAAACTATTAAGTATAACAAAACTAATAATTGCTTTTTATTAAATCATATTTTTTTTAAGTAAAGATACAATAAAATTTGTGTAAGAAGAGGTAATTTTTTGTTGATGGAAGATAGAGAGAGCAATAAAAGGCTCGAATATTATTGAGGTGTAATACATGAAGACTCATTAAGGATTAATACCGCCCCTGAAAGAAATTATCGGACTGTAGTCAATTGTCGAATCTGATAAAAAACCGTAGAAAGTATCCCTACTCCTTTTTTCCTATAGTATAAATTTCCTAATAGTTATCCAAAATCTAATCTAGAGCACGGAAGTGCGTAAGGACGAGTTTAAGGGGCATTTGGCATTCTCACTTACAGTGCTATTACTTATCGAAAAATCAGAGCCAACCAGACCCCGAAATATCTTCTGAACGAAACGAGCAACAGTGCTGATTTTTCGAATATAAGCTATTTGGGAAATTACAAGAGACTGTTTTTTCAATCACCGTTAAGGAATAAATAGTTAAAAAGTTATTTCGATTCAAAAATGCAAAATTCGCAGAAACGCCTTAAAAACTTATGTATAGTATATCATAATTCTATGCTACTTTCAGATATTCTGTAAAGTTGATATTTGGCATACAGGTAGATCTAGTATCCAAACCGACAGGAAAATTCCGAAAACTGGAAATTTGTATCGGAAATTTTTACAATTTTGATTTTTGTTGAAATGTGAATATTCACAATATTGGATTTGTCTACAGCCTTTTATCATTTTTGACAATGTGTCTCAATATCATTAAAATAAAATAAAATTGAGCATGTAATCCTATTTCGAAAAACATTCCGATAACAGCAATCTGGTAAAAAGATGGAACAGTTATTTAATATATATAAAAAAATTATTCTATAAAATATTTCGATATAATAATTTCAATAATCATAAATATAATATATCAGAGCTCTATCAGAACTGTATATAGTATACTGTTCGTTATATAAATAACTAGGGGTTGATTATATCAAATAAAGGGAGTACATTTATATATTTATCGTATGTATAAAGTAGCTCGTCTCATGATTATCATTTAATCCTAATATAATTATCATTATTGGTTTCCCTAATCCTTTATAAGCCAATCTATGAGCACACACAACACATATAATACTGTTACAATAGTCTTCTGTATATATATTTAACCATGTTCTGCTATAACAGCAGTCGCCTCTTATATAAAAGCGTTACATGATGTTATCTGATCCAATCTCTAGTATCGGATGTAACCTAACACTATAACTTGGTTCTTCCCGATTTTGATATGAATTAGATACAACATTATGTTACATTTAACGATAATAGATTTTACTATGAAATAAATGATGCTTAAGGATATAAAATTATATATACTTTTTTTTTTTAATGGATAAAAGGACCTGTTTTCAGTACTAATTTATGTATTATATATAGAAAAGCACATTTATGATAGCCTGAAAACATTTTGTAATATTTCAATTTTTTTTCCAATTATTAATTATTCTATTCAAAATGTTGTGTCATAGCGTTGTTGTGGTTCTCCGAAAATAATTTAAATATTTTTTAAGGGATATTTTTTCAATGAGCCCTATTTTTACATTTTCGGTGAAAATAGTATATACAGGATTTCGAAATAAAATTCTATGTTGAATAAAATGTTAAAAGTTAAAATAATCATAAGAATAGTTTGATAGTACAAGCATCGAAATTTCGAGGATCTTAAAAGAAAGATTACTCAAATATATTAGTATAGTGATATGATTCATTTCAAAGATTGTCAGTACTTTTTCTTATACAATTTCACAGAAATTCAACGAAATTTTTTTTTCTTTTTTCCTGTTTAACCTTAAATGACCTTTGGACCGTTATGAGAATTTCTCGTTTTCACGATTCTGATGATTTGGATTTAAACTTTGTACCATAACCACACTATTTAGAACCCAGATTGTCAAGTACTTGTCGTTAATCTAATTTTGGTAGAAAGGGTACAATTTAGGGGTACAAACTTTATATATATATATATATATATATATATGTATATATATATATTAAAGGATGCAAAATCCATATTTTAATTGAAATCCACTGGCACTCTGAAATATAGAAGGACATTTAATTTATGAGCCAAAATTTAAAAATTTCCTGACAAAAATATGCTAACTAATTTCATATCAAACATTTTTTCGTAAACGAAATAAATTATGGTCAATAATTTACATACGACTGTTCAAATTGTAAATAAATACCATTATATGCGTATATATTCTACTCCAATGATGAATTTAATGATATTTTTTCTATTGAATGGATCATTACTTAATTAATTACTTAAAATAAAAGAAATATTTGAAATTTTCGTAGTATCACTTTATTTGACTAGTTTCGGAACACAGTTCCTTCTTCAGAAATAAAAAATGAAATGAATGAAATGAGTTGAATGTTATTTTATTTAATAATTTTAATGATATATGTTAATACCATTTGTTTAATCTGTATATCGAGGTCACGTAAGTGTTTCACACCAGGTTTATGAAAATATGTCTTTATTTATTAATCATTATATTATTAATCATTTATCAATCACAAATTTAAGCTAGAATAATTCCGCCCGAATAAAAAAGAAAGAACTTGTAAAAACAAAAAATACGCCTAATGATTTCTAATCTGTTGAGTATCAGTCAATTAAATAATATAAAAATCCATACCACGGATTTCGTTCAAATTTTTAACTTTTAAAAAGTAAAACGTAATATAAATGGAATATTTTTAATATTATTTTAAAACTGTAACATAATATTAGTCCTATATTTATTTTTATTTTCGTATGTCGTTTTGATTGTCAATGTTTGTTTACCGTTTTGTTTGTTCGAGTCTATCCACTATACACACTCACTACATGTCGTTGTTGTTGTTATATATGTGTGAACTTTTCATAACTGTTATATGTTTTTATATTTTCCATTTGTACTCCCATGGGATATTTTCAGGGAGGAGGGAAATGACAAAACAGAACCTGTGTAATTCACTAAACAGAATATATATATATATATATATATATATATATATATACATATTATACATATATACACAAGTTAAAAATTATTTGTAAAACGAAATTTGTATCGAAAATTAAAATGTTATATAAGATAAGGTTTAGAGTCCGTCACAAAAGACACAAAAATTGATGTCATTTTTAAAATTTTTATAATTTATGCCTTATTGATTCGGTTCTTGAAAAAATGCTTCGGATAAAAGTTGTTCATTAGAAAGATTGGCACAAGATTTATTCGAAAACCGAATGAATCAGGGTACAAACCAACTATAATATATAAAAATATTACATCAACGTTTGTGGCTAAATATACAATAAAACCGTTCTACTTAAATAGTATTTTATTTAATATATTTTTAACGCTTCCTATCATTTTTCACATCGCTTCCACCAAAACAATTTCTAATTTAAAATTACTGAAATGCTACTTTATATAGTATACGCTTGTTCTTTCATTCTTGCATCTTCGCAACCGTAAAAACTTATTATTTTCTTAACAAAACTGTTTAAATGTAGCCTGACCAAATCCGCCATTTTCAACTATGACGTCATGAGTATCTTTATCAATACAAAGTAATAATGTGACGTTTAAGTATACACAATGTTTGCTAAATAACATCATTTAAAAATATATTATATAATACATATGATGATGGTACACATTGTACCACATGGTTTTGTGATAACAAATATGAGAAACTCAATCCGAATAATTGAAATCAGACTTTTTTTTTTCGTTCGGGATATGCCTCATGTACTTCAATTAAACATTGCTCACAAACTGTTGTGAGTGTGTGAGAGAGGGTGGGTGTTGTAGGTCCGTCTGTCGGTCGGTCGATCGGTTGGGTGGTTGTTTGGTGTATGTATGTATATGTAAACAGAACAGCAGGTTATGAATTGTGTGGATGATTATTTTAGGGATGAGAATATTTTATAAATGTGTGGGGGTGTTGTTATGTGACTTTCGTTTGAATATTATTATTATTATTAGACATATTATATTTTTTTACCCTTATATGCGATTATTATGATTATGATTAGTGCTGTTTGATGCTCAGATAAAATTTCTTTATTTGTGTATATGTATGCAGGTGTATGGACAGACAAGACGGGAAGCGTCAGACATAGTAAAGGCATTTTGTTAAACAATTTTGTAGCCATCAGTTGACACTGTATCTAATATAATATATAGCCCTAAGTAAAGCTGACTCACTCACTCACTTACTCATGTATACAAATTCTATGGCAGTTCTAGACATGCTAGAAAGATGTGTTTTCTGCATTCGACGCGAAATTGCTTTAAACCGACAGGAAAAATCCGAAAACTTCAATTTTTCCATTGCAACCTCCCGGAAAATCGGAAAAACACCTCCCAAAAACTGTTTTTATCTTTCATGCAATGTTATTTTTTGTGACGCGGAGCTAAGGCCAAAGGCCATCTCGGGGGTCAAGGGAGGGACCTCCTTGCGAGCAGAGCGAGTTAAGTACTAATTATTAACTCAGTAATGTTAAGGTTTTCTATAAAAAATGAGTACCTAGTTATTTTAAAACAACAAATTTACTCTTTAATTTCATTTCACTTTCTATTATCTGTATATTATTTTTAAGTTTAGCGACGATAAGTGTCGAGCAGGTAAGATGCCCTTGAGTATTCCTTCAAGGTCAATTCAGGAATGCGATCTTAGAACTGTTAGCCATGCATAGAATGACCAACGATCCTAGACAAATTAATAGAATTGAATCAATATGATATGCTATGATTCAATTTTAATCGTTATATTCATACTTTTGTGAGTGCCAGCCTTATTAAATTTTCCCGACTAGGACACATTTTTTGCAAACTTTCACAGACTTTCTCAGATTCAAAACAGTCGTTTTTTTCCCTATTCTGTTATAAAATTTCTCTAAGATGAATCTCTCAAAGTTTCCACAATTTCCACGTAAGAATTTGTTCAAACCCAATTTTTAATCAAACCCAAACTTGCCTGTCCATACTCCGTATAGGATTTACTTTAGTAAGTAAAATATTACTAAAAAAAGGGCGTTATTATTTAATAAACAATATGTTTTATTACAATTATTTAATCAAATTAAACTTTTAGATATATAAAAAAAAAAAACATAACAAGCTAAAACGTGTGGGAATCCAGGTCTGTGATATGCATTTCGTAAACTTAAAATATTTTTCTAAATTGTTTTTACCCTAAGTATATACGACGAGTACAGATTGTCTATCAATAGCTATTCGGAATTTTTCGTGAATTGTGGATTTTATAAACAATAGTTTATAAACTGTCACCAAATTAGTAACAAGTAACATATCTATCCTGCGACAATATAAGAGTAATATTAATAAGAGTAAAATTAAAAGGAATAAATGTGAATGAAGAAAATTTTAACAAGAGTAATTTCATTACAATTTAAAATTTATTATATTTTAAATCTAGTTAATTTTAATCTAGTTAATTTTCTATTTATTTTTATTTTTGTCTATTGATCTCGACTTTATATCTATTTCTAATTGTCAAAGAGTAAAGTACGACTAGCTAATTTTTACTGATGATGACTACATTGTAGTCGAAATACGTATTTATAATACAAAAAACTGATCTAGATAAAGGGGGAGAATTTGAAATTTTATTTCAAAAACCTAGAGTTCTCACTAATTATCATTCGATAATATAATGTACAAACTTCTATGTTCCAAACTACAAATATTTATGGATAATAAATTCCGACTCGCATGTATTATCTGAATAAGTAGTATAATTTTAAAATAAGGGAATGTGTCCAATTTCCAAATACATGACAATTTTCAGACCGTTGTTCGAGTAAACATACAGTCGTTCTGCTTAAATTGAGGAACAGATTGAACAAATATGCAATTCACATATATTTAAATTATTTTTTTGGAAACTAGCTTCTATTAATTTAGAGGGCGGTTAATTGACTAAACTGTCGGCGTATGGGCAAGAACGAAGTAACCGGCTATGCTTGAGAAGGTTTTCTGCAGTTTCCTTCACGAACTCCCGATAAATATCGGCATAGTTCCTATCATAGTCGGCTGCAGCGCATATCCTACAGTCTATACACAAAAATTGTTCTAGTCTATACACAAAAATTGCTTCCACTCCATATCCTCACATCTTAGGCATCACAATGGACCTTATGCTTGACGTGTAGCCCGTCCAAGGAAGCCTCTACAATCTATCTCTATCTCTAAAGAAAGATAATGGAATGAGGCCTTTAATTATATTACATATAAAAGGAGCAATTACATGTGAGAATTTTTACAATGGGTCTGTCTTCCTGTATAGTCCAGATTCTATTCCACTGAATAGGAGGACACAATACATAGACCAATACTTATGCACTAATGTAATAACATTTAATGTAAGAATATTCTACATTAAAATAAAAAAAAGCTTTATTTGAAAGTAAATTATGATTATTTTTACGATGTATTCTATACGTTTTTCTCTAACGACATTGTAAATTCTATTCGAACTTAAATGAGTAATAAAAAAAGAGATTTCTCTCATAACGATAGTTGAATTTTTTATTTTTATTTTATATATTTAAATGTGAGAATATTTTTTTAATTATATAAAGTCGTTCGCGCAGCTTTGCCAGCCAGTTTTTAAACTAAAATTATTGGAGTATGAAAAAAATCGAACGCACAGAAAAGTATTTCACAGACAAACAGATTTTCGCTATCTTGTATTGTTTAAAAGGTTGATTCATGATACAACCCGTCATTCAGCACAAATGTATAGAAACGAAATCGGTTCTACTGATTTAATGTAATTAAGGAACAAAAAGATAGACGGTTAAAATTTATCAGACTGGTTTTTAGCATCTATTATTAATAATTAATTGTTTTTTGTAAACTAGCGTGTATTTATATCCATTGTCAGTAGTTATATTATACTAACGGAAATGATTAGCGTTTACTTAGACATTTTAAGTAATATGAACATTGATAACATTTTTTTTGACATCAAATGCTCGATATGAAAAATCAAACACATCTGGGATGGGAATGTCTAGAATGCCAGAAGCCGTGGGTTCGATTCCCATCTTAGATGTGTATGACTTTTTTTATCAAGCATGGCGAAATCAAATTTTTATCACAATGGCGAAAAATATACATGGTATTAAAATGAAACACCAATATTGATTCAAAGATTTTCTAATGGCTGTTTTTCATCAATTTTTAAAGAGCTATCACCGTAACGTGTCTTTCAAAAACCTACCATTACCATTTGCGCCTATAAAATACCGCCTTTTTTGACAATATCTGAAAATATTTTAAAGATATAATTTATCTCATACATAAAAATCCGTATTTTCTACAATTGAATTATGAGGTTTGAATATCAATTCCTGTATTCCTATATAAATATATGCTAAGAATTGTGGATAAAAAGCCGCTATACTTCATCCCATACACCGCCTCACCTTATAAATAATAATATGTATGTATTAAAATGATAAATTATAGACGAAGGAAATTGACAAGCATTGAAGATGAAAATTCTCTTCTAATTCTATATATGTATACACAACCGTACAAAAAAGTTGAACCTATCTGAATATAATTCTCAACAAACTTTTTATAGTTTATGTTTAGAAAGTTTAATATATTTATCATTAAATCATTAATTAGCTTTTTATTTCTATTAGATACAAACCTATATATGTATCTTTTTTTTCTTTCAACATTGTCATAATTCTTAGAATACGTGTATAGGTGCATATATATAAGTGTATGTATACACAACAAATAGTTGTATACATATTTAAGTATTTGTGTAAGATAATCCAATAATATATATAAACATATGTATTAATATATTCTACCTGTCAGACACATTTATTAAATAATTGAGACTCTTCAATCCATACTACTATATAAATGTAAAAGTATCTCTGTTTGTTTGTCACCTCTTCGCGGCTAAACGGCTAAACGTATCGTAATGAAATTTGGCAAGGAGATAGATTATATCCTGAGGAAGGACATAGGCTATCTTCTATCTCAAAAAATAAGCTTGAAGAGGGTGAACATTAAAAAAAAATACATACAGTCGAACATAGAATCTCCTTTTTTTTTGGAGTGGATTAAATTTTTTGTTGCTTTTAACATTTCCACAGAAAAATAATAAAATTATTTTATTAAAATTTTTTTCAATTTTGAAATATCAACTTTGATATTTCAATGTCGTTTCCATAGTAACTATAAACTATAATAGCACACTATAAATCGTTATATATCCTTATGTATTGTATACAAATATTATATAGTGCGTGATTATTATTATTATTATTATTTTCAATACATATATATTTAGCTTTCATATAAACGCGGATGAAGTCGCGGGTAACAGCTAGTATATTATAAATGACAAACAGTGTCAATCTATGGAAAAAACTGTGTAAAATTTATACCTATATAGTACTAGTAGTGGAAGAGAGGGCAAAGCCAGGCCAGTTGTCCTTCTTTATCGACCTTTGCAGGATAAAGAATTTGTATGTTGACTTGAAATTGGTAGAATGTGCGACTGCAGCTGACTTTGGTAGGAGCTCTGCCGATATTCATCTGGAGTTTGTGCAAGGAAAAACTGCAGGAAACCTTCACAAGCATAGCCAGTTACTTTCGTTCTAGTCCATATGTCGATAGTTTAATCAATTAACCATTAATTGATTTTTAATTAATTTTAACTTCCACCGTTGGGAATCGAACCAGCAACCCCCGAGTTCTGAGCAAAGCGCCTTTAACATTTCGACCATTTGAATTGCTTTATTTCTATCTAACTCTTGAAGATTAAAAATTAACTTACTACAAACATCAATAAAAACAATGGGAACTTTTTCAATTCAGTTTGATTCAATTTTATAGCAGATGACTGTAGATATAAAGACGTCGTCATCACAACACAGAAAATCATCTTCAAACATATCCACATAGAATAATGATTATTATACTACGGAACACGAAGACAATAATATGTTTTATCTCACTTGATAGCATTCGAACAAGGTAAGTAAGAGAGGTAAATATGAGGTTGTATTTATCATTACCATGTTGTGCTTGCACACTGTGTGTGTGTGTGTGTGTGTGTGTGATGGTTGTGTCCTGAAGGATAAAAGGAGGATTTAATAATCTGTAAAAGAAGTGTCATCTACACGTACACACAAAAGAGAGATATTCTCAAGTATTTAATATTACTTCACAACTATTTCTCTCTGGTGGGTGGGGTTGGTTGGTTGGTTGAGTAACCCAGCCAGATATATCTGTAGTAGTAGAAGTAGTACAGCGTAGCTGTATAGTAATCGTAGCTGCATAAAAGCGTAATAAATTCAGATTTTATGCTCAACCAGAATTTGTCTTTTCTCTTCACCATTTTCTGTTCTCTCTGCTGCTGCCATTCCAAAGAGCACAGTCATCTTTTTCTTCTAGAAATATTCGAGATGGTATGAGATAGAAAAGTAGGTTTTAGTGTACTTGTAAAGAATGTCACAATAGATTTTAATGATCATCCTTCTATCTCTTTTTAACATGTATTTGATTTTTATTTTATTATATCCGATTATATATATATATTATATATATATATATATATATATATATATATATATATATATATATATATATATATATATATATATATATATATATATGTATATATATATACATGTTTTTTTCTCTTTTTTGTAATCAAATAAACTATTTTAATTGTGTTAATTAATTTACTTTTTTTTTGTTAGTTAAATATTTTCTAAGATTTTCTATTCTTTCTCACAAGAAAATTCTTTAAAATGTGTTCTAACTTGGATTAAATCGAATTCTTTAATTTTATTAATAATACATTTTTATTTTTTAAGGGAAATATGGACTGAACTGTTCGCTTATATAAAAAATTTTTGTATTATTCTATTGCCAACGTTTCGCCAGTCGTTGCTGACTTCATCACGGTAAAATTAATCTGATTTTAGGACTTTTTGAGTCAAAATTATTCTAGAAAATGATTATTATTAAAATCATGAACAAAAATTTTCTTCACTTTTTTCGCTTATTTTCCAAGAGGTACCCCTTAAAAAAATCGGAAAAATTGGACAAAATATTTAGGTCACCGATTTTGATATAAACTTTGTTTAAAGCTAATTTGGACCTAGCAAAAACGATGGTGTTAGTTGAAATATGATACGATTAACGGTTTTCAAGATACCAGACCCATAGTGCTAAAATTCAAATCTGTATGAATTGAGAAGGGAAAATTTTGAAATGTGTTGGTCGGACATTAAAATGAATCTGATTTTCGTACTTTTTGAGTCCAAATTACCCTAGAAAATGATTATTATTAAAATTCGAGAACACAAATTTTCTTCTCTTTTTTCGCATTTTTGTCAAGGGGTACCCCTTAAAAAAATCGCTAAAATTGGACGAAAATTTCATGTCCCCGATTTTGATAAAAACTTCGTTTTAAGATAATTTGGACCTAGCGAAAACGATGGCGTTGATTAAAATACAATACGATTAGCGGTTTTCAAAGTATCACGCCTATAGTGCTAAAATTGCAAACTGTATGAATTGAGAAGCGAAAATTTTGAAATCTGTTGGTTGGACGTTAAAATGAACCTGATTTTCGTAATGTTTGGGTCCAAATTACCCTAGAAAATGATTATTATTAAAATCGAGAACACAAATTTTCTGAACTTTTTTCGCATATTTTCCAAGGGGTACCCCTTAAAAAAATCGCTAAATTTGGAGGAAAATTTTATATCCCCGATTTTGATAAAAACTTCATTTTAAGCTAATTTGGACCTAGCGAAAACGATGGCGTTGGTAAAAATACAATACGATTATCGGTTTTCAAGATGCATTCACGAACTTGACCTTACTCTAGCTCTAAAACATACACACAAAAGTTCAGTTCGTTATCTCTTTTTGTTTTTGAGTTATCGTGTCTACAGACGAACGGACATGCAGAAATTGCCGAATTAGGCCATTTTATGAACATTCCAAACATGTATGTCTGCGATCAATATGTTGAAGCGTTACAAAGTCGGCACTAAACTTAAATAATATACCTTGTATATTTACATATACCGGGTATAATGACTATAGTAACAATAATTTTGAGTAAATTTAAGAGTTCAGTATGTACACTCTCGTTCAATAAAATTGAACAGATCTGAATCGAATCAATCTCTCACAATTTTGATTATTCTTGTAGTAAATGTTTTTTTACTATACTTCCATTTCTTTTATCACACTTTAAATATATACTACTTATTTTTGTTTTTAAATGAATAATTATACAGAGAGTTACAAAAGTGAGGAGGTTTATGAAATATAAGAAAATTATCATTTCAGGTCGGTTCAATTTTATTGAACGGGAGTGTATGTAGTATTTTGTAAACAACAACATTATTATAATTATTTAGTCTGATCTGGTTTTGGTTGGACATCATCTTCGTCGGATGTGTACTTGGTTTCTAAATAAACATTCACATTGTACGATCATTCTTTTAATTATTATTATTCCGAGTGTAATGAAAACCTTCAATTAAAACTTTGTCTGCTCTCTGTGGTCAAATAAAATATACGAACCATAGTGGCTACTACTTTCGTATTGGCTGGACTGCTGGCTACCAGAATAACTATTTTGTTATATTCTTGTCCGAATATAAAAGTCCGAAAATCTGATAGTAATCACATCATTTTTTCGTAAAAGAACATTCTTATGTTTCGTTTTGTTGTTGGAATATACCAAGATATCCAGGTATATTCAATCTAAAACCACAACTACTAAATGTTAAACAAATATTAAATAAACAAATCACTTCAACAGAAGTAATACTGTCTAAATAAATAAAAAATTAGAATAATATGAAAAAGTTGGCTACTACATCACAATCGTCTTTGGTGTAGCGGAAGCATACTGGACTAGTTATCCAGAGGCCCGAAGTTCGATTCCTGGTTGACGAGTTAATTTTTTCATATCAGTATTTAATTAAATTAAATATTCAATGACAATGAAATTTGTCGGAGTATACGCTAAAGTCTTCTACAGTTTGTCATACGTAACCGAAAGGAATTTGGACAAACATCGTTATGTTGACACGAAAGTATACACAAATAAACAAATATTAAATATACTAATTTTTAATTAAATAGACAATTTATTGGTATTTCAAACCAATCATTATTATTGTTTATTTAAGAAGGAATACAAAGTTTGTTGATGCATACGAAGTGAGACATGGTGACGTATATTTTTCACAATAGACGGCCAGGACATACTTGAAAATCCAGGTACCCAATTAATATTTGTTTTTACATTGACATAAAAGAATAATCCGTTTTCGAGATATAAAACCCAATTTATTTTTTTAAAGCAGTATGCATGTGTATATAATTGTCTATTTTTTGAAAAATGTTGTGAATAAAAGTTGTTATAAAAATACCAGCAAAACTTTTGTTAGTAAGAATTTTATTCGAAAACCGTAATTTAATTCGAATTATTGCAGTTTTTCGTCCTAAGATTCTATCCGTGTTCTATCATATTGTCATATTTATGGCTATGAGTCCTGGTGATTTTCGCAATTTCAATCGGGATGTCGAAAAGTTCAAAGGCATATGCTTTAGTAGAGTTTGTATTTCGGGCTTTTGTGGTAACAGCTTTATTTATAAATATATGGTATTATCACAAATGGGGCTTTAATTATTGGAGTACGTATGGACTAAACAAATAAATGCCCCTTTGCCAACAAACAATAATTGTATATATCACTTAATTTTCATTTTATAAAATAAATAATTGTTTTGCATGCTTTTCTATGTTGTTCGATGTTTTCATGTTGGTTTTAAAGATATTTCTAGAGTTGCGGTAGAAATTTAAAGGGTTAAATCACTAAATATCTGTGAATTTTAATCAAGCAACAAAAACAGATTTTTCTGAGAATATAAATTTTTTTTTAAGACTAATATTAATCAATTGAATTTCTCAACGCGTCCATCAAACTTCTAGTGGGGGGGATATTTTCAAATTCCACCATGAGTTGGTACTATGGGCCGCAAAAGGCGTGCTCTTTTTTACAAAATTTTATAGTTGATTCATCCGAAGTATTTTTTCGAAATCCGAATTAATAAGGCAAAAAACAATTATAAAATTTCGAAGAAAAAAAAGCTACTTCTGTGGATATATGATCTACTCGTTATGATAGAAATTGGGGCAAGGTTTTAAACCAGCAACAGTCACATACGAATTGAGTTAAAAAAGAGGTTTTTTTTTCCAAACTATTTCTCACTATTTTACGGGGTTAAATGTTATTTTATTTTTACGGTTCAACAAAATTTCGATGATCCAATTTTCGTAAATACACATATGGTGTAAAATCCGGCATTAGAAAAACTTTCCCTCATCTGTTAATTGAATGAAATAATTTTTAAAAAGCAGATAACAATATTATAAATGTAGGAGTGCAATGTCTGCCATCGTAATCCTGCTGGCTATTAGGATTAATTAATTAATATGATATAGTGTCTTTGTTTGTTGCTCGAACAAATATATTTGTCTCTCTCTCTGCGTAGAACACATTTTTTGAAAATTTTATTACTTAAAAATTTGTTTATATAGGCTGCAAATAATTTAATTATATATTTATTATATAAAATATATTTTATAATATCACAGTCATAAAATTTTCAAAAAATGTGTTCTACGCAGAGAGAGAGAGACAAATATATTTGTTCGAGCAACAAACAAAGACACTATATCATATTAATTAATTAATATGATATAGCCAGCAGGACTACGGTGGCAGACATTGCACTCCTACGTTTATAATATTGTTATCTACCTTTTAAAAATTATTTCATTCAATTAACAGATGAGGGAAGGTTTTCACTAATGTCGGATCTTAGAACAATAGATAGACTGTAGAGGTAGAGGCTGCCCTGAACGGTCTGCACTTCGACCATAAGCTGCATTGTGATGCCTAAGGATGTGAGTGGAATGGAAGGAATTTTTGTGTATAGACTAGGAATTGGTAGGATATGCGGTTGCAGCCGACTATGATAGGAACTATGCCGATATTCATCTGGAGTTTGTGAAGGAAACTGCAGAAAACCTTCTCAAGCATAGCCGGTTACTTCGCTCTTGTCCATACGCCGACAGTTTAGTCAATTAACCGCCCTTTATTTTTTTCTTAATAATCGAAAAACTGCCGATGTCGGGATTCGAACCCATAACCTCTCAGTTTCCAAGTAGGCATACTGCTCATACATGAGACGCCTTAGACCGCTCGGCTACTTGGACTGGTAAATATACACACATTCATATAATAGATAATCACACACATATTCATATATTTGAAAATCAAATTAGAAATACTAGACGCTGTTCACTCGAATACAACGGCCTCAAACATCCAATATTAAAAATGTCCTCTGATTGATTTATTAAAAAATAAAAACAAAATCATATATAAGAAATGCGAGCACACGAACCAAATATAAAATAATTTATGATTTGAACTATCATTGAAAATATTTTCATTAACAGTTGTATAAATCCCTTACGAGTCATTAAATGTTAAGGGGACAAATAAATATTTCTCATAATCAAGTTGATAATAATGATTTCGAGAAATAACCGTATATGTTTGTATGTTTGAAGAATCTATGTACGTATTTATGTGACGACACAAATCTACAGAATGTATCAAGAATGTATAAGTGGGTGATACTTTTACGGCAGACAGAATAACGCACAGTATTGGATTAAAAAACTCTTTTTATTTCTTATTTTAAACCCTCGACGCGAAAAAAGAGGTGTAATAAGGTTCAAGTTTTAGTTTGTTTATAGTAGTTTAGCAACCAAACGGATGGACTGATTTCAATGTAGGATTTTTTAAAGTGCGTTTCATAATTGACATGCAAAATTTGATCGATATTAACAAGTTCAGTAAAGGACATTCATATGATAGTTGTAGTACATTAATAAAATTCTACAAAATCCAATATAGTACCTTCAAAATATCCGTGTTTAATTTTTTAAGCGCGAAATAAACAAAAACTTTCAATTATGCTGATTAAAATAATTAATAATTAATTCTAACGTGCACTATTTATCTAGTTCAATTAAATAAACTGTATAATTCAAAGAATATTTTTCAACAATATTGATCACACTGTCTAATGTATTAACATAGTTGTTACAAGTTTAAATATGAAAAATTCAATATTTCCAAAAGCCTTCTGTTTAAAATTTGCTTATTAATCATTGATTGACTTTTGCAAATGATTAATCAGAGGTTTTGAACTTTGGGCCAACCATACGAATACTTATGTGATTAAACTGTCGAAATATCAAAGCTTAAAAGTTGTATCTAATATCTACTCTCACGCATGAACGTCCTCAAAAAAAACCAGTCGAGATGCTACTGATTGGGCCTCCAGGTACTTTTTACAAATCTGTGCTTCAAGTTTACGACCAGGGTTGACACTGGGCACTTTCGATGGTCAGTCACTCTTTCGATGGTCAGTCATTTATAAAATTGGATTCCCGAAGTAGAAATTATACCAATAACCTTTTGCAGTGTAAATATGTATGTATTTTTGAAACGCTCTGTAATAAAATACTGCTCGTTTCATTTAATCGTTTCACTGTGCAGCACCAGCAATATTTCCAGGGACAAGTAAATTGTCAACATTCCACAGACACAACGAGTGAGACCCGCAATCCGTCCTAGACGACATTCCTTACATCCCTCTTGTATAGTTGTAGATAGATTTTCAAGGGAGAATAGAAGAATCTCTTTTTCTCTATACTTAAACGAGTATTATATATATATACAAGATAATCTAGAAATTCGACCATTGGGTTAACGATGCATTAATATATTGTTCACAACGAAATATTTACCATTTATGGTTTTTGTATCATCAAAAAAAAAAAAAACGAAAATCTATTAGCAAAGTGTGTACCCACCCTCATGTGACCAGCATGTTCTTGTATTAGTATGTAAGATTGAAATTGTTTAAAGTATGGAATACACGCAGAACATTGTTGCAGCAACATTGAACTCCGCCTACAAAATATTATCTATACAGACGTGCAACCGAAATTATGGAACATTATATTATTATTTCATTGTTTTATGACGCTAGTCATAAAAATTCAATCATTTCTCATCTTGTCTCGATCTATCTCATTTAATTTGTATAGTTTATTTATATGTATGTATCTCTAGTAAAACTAGTGTTGGGATAATATCTATATTCTATACAAATAATAAAGTATATATATATATATATATATATATATATATATATATATATATATATATATATATATATATATATATATATATATATATAATATATATATATATATATATATATATATATATTATATATATATATTATATATATAATGTAAATTGTAACCAATATAGGTAATAAAACATAATAAAATATTAGGAAAGCATAACTTTTCAGATAATATGACCAATTATTGTATGAACATTTAACTCCTCCTACAAAATATCTAATATTTTTTATTTTTACAGCAACCCTTCAAGGACATGTTTTTTGTTGCTGCAACCACTATACACATATGTAACCATACTTGGTTGCTACATAATGTTGCTGTTTAATGTTCCTCGTTTGTAGGCCCTATAACCAACAGAAGATTTGCATAACTACAATCAAATATAATATATCTAGAGCACAGTAGCGCGACAGGCCGAGTTAAGGACGTTCCAGCACTGTGTTATAATCAGGACAAAAAACCGGTATGATTTTATTACAGCACAAATACATAAATACACATACACAACACATAAACAAATACACTGTTCACATATACAAAATAATGTTATTTTGAAGAAAAAAAGAGAGTTATTCTCGATTTACTGCATGTATATAGGTTCCGTTTTGTTTCAATGTTAGTCAATACCAAAATTCTGACTTATCGTGATTATCGCGTCTCCCTTTGAAATAGTCTTGTTACTTGTAGACACACTGTCCATCGCGTTATATGACGCAAACGATAACAAATATCAAAATCAAGAAAGCAGATATCGAAAATGTAATTTCTAAGTAGATTCAGTAACATTCAGTAGGCCCTGGTCGAAGTTTAGCCTGTCCAGGGCAGTCTCTACATTCTATCTATCTATCTAAGATTCAGTAGATTTTTAGTAATTGAAAATACTGATATGAAAAAATTAACTCGTCAACCAGGAATCGAACCTCGGGCCTCTGGATATCTAGTCCAGTATGCTTCCGCTACACCAAAGACGACTGTGACGTAACAGCCAATCTTTTCATATCATTCTTTTTTTTTTTTTTTTTAATAGGTAGAAATCTTAGAAATCCTCTTTATTTACACTGTGTATTTGATAATGGGAAAAAAGAAAAATGATAATACGTGTTCTACTGTTTAAGAGATACAATTAAAGTACCAAGGACTCAAATCTATATATATATATATATATATATATATATATATATATATATGTATATATATATGTATATATATATATATATATATATATATATATATATGTATATATATATATATATATATATATATATATATATATATATATATATATATATATATATCTACAATAATAAAAATAAAAGCAGTAATTAGATTCGAAAATATCAAGTTGACATTAGACATTAGCCATATTACATACTTTTACAGGAGTGGAAAAGACAGAGGCTATTACAATAATACTTGTAAAAGACAATTAACACCAATAACAGCAAACGAAAAAGAAAAAAAAACATTCACATACAAGGATAATTGGTAGGAAGGTGAATGTTTAAAAAAAAAATAATTATCGAGGTATCATTCCCCCATGTTTGCCTCATAATTTTTAAAGAGACATTTTCTGTTTTTTTTTCTCTCTTATATATTCTTAATTATTATTATTTTGTGTAAATGTAAAGACTTTTTTTACCGATTCTACAGGATGTCAAATAAAGTAAAGACTACATTCGAAAATTCAATTCATCGAAACTAATACTAGCTGAGTGTTGAGGCAAGGCTTCAAACATTTGACCTGGACCGAAGTTGATAACGAAATCCTAAAATCGGTATAAAACCCCACAGAATAAGATGCATATGAAAGTATCTACATACACAGATTCAGAAAACAGATAATGAATTTATATAACGGCCAAAATTCCAAATTCTGATTTAATAAAATAAAACCATTTTCAAAAATTTAATACCTGAATATCAAGGATAACAAAAACAACCCTCACCTAACAAAAACAACACCTCATGGTCAGAGAAGGTTGCCGCCAATAAATTGGTTGCTTGTCACACACTTAATCCCTTAATTGGTCAGTCAAATAATCCTTCAGGTACTACTTCAGTCAGATCATATAAAAAACAAAAAATTTTTTGAATATTATTGTGAGACACGCACCAAATTAGCAACGAGCCACATATCTCTGACTCCATATCCCAGGGGTTACGGTTAGCTAATTCATACTGATGATGACTACCTTGTAGTTGAAATACGTATTTATAAATACAAATAATTGTTCTAGGAATTGGGGCAAAATTTGAAATTGTATCCCTTGAATACGAGATTTATGGTCCAAGGTAATAAAAGGTTTGATCATTGAATTTTAAAAATCAATCCATTATATATGATTTCTATGGATATTGCGTATTCTGAAACTCCAAAAAACAACTTTTATAGTTATTTGTTTATTTGTGTATACTTTCGCGTCAACATAACGATGTTTGTCCAAATTCATTTCGGTTACGTATGAAATTTGTCGGAGTATAGGCTAAAGTCTTCTACAGTTTATCATACGTAATCGAAAGGAATTTGGACAAACATCGTTATGTTGACGCGAAAGTATACACAAATAAACAAATATTAAAAATTACTTCGATTGAAGTAATAATGTCTAAATAAATAAAAATAAGAATAATATGAAAAAGTTGGCTATTACGTCACAGTCGTCTTTGGTGTAGCGGAAGCATACTGGACTAGATATCCAGAGGCCCGAGGTTCGATTCCTGGTTGACGAGTTAACTTTTTCATATCAGTATTTAATTTAATTAACAACTTTTATAGTAATTAGTCTTTAATTAAAAATATATGAGTCTGGTCTCTTAATGGCAGATTCGAAAAAATTGATCTCATCTAGTGTTACTCGAAATTGATCAACAATTTATTTTCCCAGAAAGAAATGTACATACTGTATAACAAAAACCTATCCCTATTATCTGACTATGGTGTATGTTTTAATTTTTTTTTTTTTACTTAAAGCTGAATTTGATTACATTTTGGGTGGTATATACAGGTTTTTTCCTGTAACTAAATATCTCAAACTTTAAAACACGTACAGAAAAAATAAACAGAAAATAGAAGAATATTATATGTAACTGATTTTTTTTTTTCATTTGTTTTAAGTTTTTGTAAAAAAAATGGGGGAAATAAATGTCAGATACGACATTAATTGTTTGGTAACAAAAAAATATAAAAAAAATGTATTACCATTTTTTTAATTTGCTACTTTTTTCTTTCTCCCTTTGATATGAATGCAGGACTCATTATCAAAGCAGGAATTATTATCAAAGATATAAATATTGCTTAAAACACTTACTTCAAAAGAAAGTTTGGGGGAGGGGATGTACAATAAAACATTAAAAAATTGGTTTAACATTATACATTATGGGTTCCTATGTTAAAAAAATCTTTAGTTTTGTATACTAAAAAATTTGCAAATACAGACTTTGTAAATTTGACGTAAAAGGTTTTTGAAGCGGATCACCCCGTATAAATATATATTGAGCTCAGATGTAATAAAATTTGTAGAAAACAGTTTTAGTGATTCTAAGTGTATCATATTTTGTCTGGATTATATCCATTACAGTGTAAATTAGATAAAAATACTAACAGTTTTGAAAATGTTGAGGTTAGAATTTATTGCTATACAAGAAGATAGTAGAAGATAAACAGTTTTGTATCAATTATCTCTCAAATTGTAAGGATGATCGTAAAATATGCCATGGACAAAATTAAACGATCTTAAATTTTGATTGTTATTTTTATATGGAAGAGAATAGTTTCGGAGATAATAAAGGGACGATTATTTATATAGAAAACTCTTTTAGATTTAAAAAGTGGGTGGCCATTGACCCTACAGCTATTCGAGAGTGAACGTAAGCAAATGACTAATGCAATGGAAACTATTACCTAATATTATTGGATTTAAAAAAAAATTTCATTAAAATTGATTCAGATTTAGCATATGTTAAAGTTACTCATGACGTCATTATCCAAAATGGCGGCTTTAATCAGGCTACATTTCAACAATTAGTTATATTTTTTATAAAAAAAAGATGAGTTTCATTAACAAAATGATAATTTTTATTAACACAACCCTAGTAACGCATATGCGACTATCACCGTTGAGCCTGAATACTATGTTTCTAATTATTGACATCGGATGTTATAAGGAGCAAACACCAATGCAAATTTTATCCGATTTTAATAAACTTAGTATATGATTCTACTAAATTTGAGTCATATTTTTCCAATTTTATGTTGAAGAATTAAAAGAGAATATAATATTATGATACTGATATGTTTTTAAAGCCTAAGCTTTACCTTCTATTTAATGGCAGCAAGCATTCTAGAAATCTAGAAAGTTTCACATATGCGTTACTAGGGTTGTGTTAATAAAAACATAGTTAAACCTCATGTATAATCATGCATACGCATATACATTGTAAAAAGTTAGAGTCCTCTGTTTTCTACAAAAGAATTCTACTCCAATTTTATTTGAAGGTTATTATGGTTCCTACATCTGATAAAAGGGTTAACGTAAAAAGTCACGATAAAATTCCACATTCAATATTATATGAACTATCCGTATAAAATCCCATAGTTATACTTTCAACATATGTAATCATATACTTTGTCTCCATAAAATGATATAAAAAGAAAAAAAACCAAACTCGAAAAAATATATTCGCTCAGATTTTTAGTATACTTTTGTTTTGTCGTTCCAACTGCTACAATAAATGAATGTTTCCATTAAAATCTTATAAAACAAACAAATACCGTATATATGTTTGTATGCTTTCGGATTTGAGATCTCATTTTGAATTTATAGAATTTTAAATTTTATTAAATCACAAATTTTACAATTTATCAGTAACGGTTACACTGCTATATCGTTTCGTTTCGTACACATGGCCACAAAAGTGGGCGATCTTTATTAAATATATCATGATTGATTTGCGTCTCATTGATTCGATTTTGGAAAAAAAGTTTCGAATAAAAATTATTCATTTTAAATAAACTAACAATTTTTATTCGAAACATTTTCCCGAAAACCGCATGAATAAAACCCAAATTAACTATAAAACTTTGAAACAATAATGCTAGTTTTGTGGCTTATAATACTGTCTAGGTACTAAATTGTAATAGAATTCTTTAGTATTAATCTTGAAATAAAAACCGGGGACATTGTGCTAGACTAACACAATTGGTTTCTAAACAATTTACTATACTAAAATATTTACTAATATCATGAATTTTTATAGTTCGAGAAAATAAATCAAAGTTTTTTAGTGCGATAATATATCTTAAAATATATACAGGCTGTCATTGTTATGACTAGACATTGTGATACGAAATTTGCAACATTGTTAAACTTGAGTTGAAGACGTGCATTTATTATTTAAAGAGAAAAAAGATATATAATTGATCTAAGAATTGAATATTAATACTAACAAAGTGACCCAACGACCTTAATGGATTATTGTTCTATGGTAACTTATCTACTCTGGCAAGAAACCTGAGTCTTGTCATAATTTATTTCCTCTTTTTTTTAATTCATATTTATGATTTTTAAAATTATAAGCAAGCTTTAAGTAATCATTTTTTCTCTTAAAATCCTTAGCTCGGTGCGAAAGGGTCCTACACAGGAATAAAACCCTCTGAATTACACATATTTTGTGCAAATATGTGTATAAGGATAATAAATTAAACCTCATAATTTAATAACAAACAGCTTATAATATACTACAACTTTCGACACCATCATAATAATTTTAATCCTTACAAACAGGATGGCCCCCACAATTGAGTAAACTAGTGTTATGTCCTACTTCAATTACACCTGAGAATAATTACCACACACTGTAAAAAGTAGTGGACCCATGTATATATAGTTATCAAACCATCATAGCAGGTAGTTATGTTTTAAGTTTAAATAGTTAGTGCATGCGAACACCATGTATTCAGAGATGATACTAAAACTGTAAAAAGAGATAGTATATAGATCAGTGAATAATTCAAGTTGCAAGCCAATATAATAGGGAATTTGTTCGTAATTTGGTACATTAAGGTATATTTTTTGTTGAGTTTTCTTCACATTGATTCAACAAATTTATAAATTTACGCCAAACTTTCAACAACATGTAGTTGGATAAATAGAATTTTAGCAAAGGTAATTCTAACCACAAACGAAGCTAATATAACTGAGTTATAAATTGCTAATGCTGGGATAAATTGAGGCCACCCTGTATAGTAAAACTTTCTACACCACAATAATAATTTTAATCCGTACCATATAATATATGTAAAATATTAAATTGTGGTAAGATGATTAAAACAATATTTGTTGCTATTTCCTTGCGTTTGCCACATAAACAACAAAAACCAAAGTACACAACCGTTTATTTCCACTTACAAACCTTACCACCCCTTCTCCAACCCTCCCCATAATTATTATTATTAATATGAAATGCTTTTATTTTTGTTTAATATCTTGTAAATGTTTGTTGAATGCGGTTTGAAGAATTTAACAAAACAACGACACTCATCGTATGGTGAGTGGTGAGTCCACCATTTAAATAGACGACCTAGTTTAAAACTTAAAAGCTCTACTTTACGTTATTTAGAAAGTTCTAGAATATTTTACATAACGCGGTTGCACATATTCAAGATAATACACGCAATGTAAAGTTTGTTCATGTAAAACATAGATTATTATTTATAATTGTAAACAATTGTAGGTTGTGGAAATTAAAACCATCATCTTAATTTTACTAGCCTCTCTAATTGGACCATAATTTATGTTATGATATATATTACAGTTTTAGATTGGGGCAAACATTTCGTTGAAAAAATATTTATAAACGGTTTTACTGTTCAGGCGTAAAAGAAACAAAATTCAAAACATTCTCAGAATAAATTCATTACTTCTATATTTTTGTTCCTCGATTTTAATAATAATAATTTTCTAGGGTAATTTTGGCCCAAATAGTACGGAAATTAGATTCATTTTAGCGTACGACCAACAGATTTCAAAATTTTCGCTTCTCAATTCATACAGTTTGCAATTTTAGCACTATGGGTCTGATATCTTGAAAAGCGTTAATCGAATCGTATTTTAACCAACGCCATCGTTTTCGCTAGGCCCAAATTAGCTTAAAACGAAGTTTTTATCAAAATCGGGGAGATAAAAATTTCCTTCAATTTTAGCGATTTTTTTAAGGGGTACCCCTTGACAAAAATGCGAAAAAAGTTAAGAAAATTTTTGTTCTCGATTTTAATAATAATTATTTTATAAATGAACTATATCTAGTGCTCGTACATCCTTACTGTCCAGGATTCGCTAAGAAAAGAAAAGATATATTGGCTAACTTACCCGTATGAATATATGTATGTTTTTTCATATCCGATTTTTGATGAAACCGTTTACCACAAAATTGACATGGATATGGTCGTGTATCGGAATGTATTAGCAGGTGCGTTGAGAGCGTTGATGAGCGTTTAAATGTTTTCCCACATTGTTTACATTCGAATACTTTTTCCACATTATGTACAGCCCTGTAGGAATTAGAACATATCAATCTATCAATTAACCATTTTTATGTCAAATGTTTTTTAAGTTGAAATTAATCATTAATTTCAGTGAATTTCTGATGCCTCAAAAATAATTATTTAAATCATACAAAAAATATTTTATGGCTATTTAATTAATTTCTTTATTCCATTATTAAAAATAAAACATTCTTCGATAATAAATATATACATCAAATATTATGATATGGACAAATTATTGTACAAATGGCGTCATGCTCACATTATAAAATTTTGTAATTGATTTGTGCCTTATTTATTCGGTTTTCGAAAAAATGCTTCGAATAAAAGTTGTTCATTATAACTATACTAACAACTTTTATACGAAACATTTTTCCGAAATCAATTTATTGTTAAGTTTTAGGTACTAGTGCATAGGGATTACCCATACTTACTAAGCTCTACAATTCCATTATATACAGCAATGTTAAAATTAAAATAATATTATTTTACATAAATTTGTGTAAATCTATTGCTTTCAATATCAAAAATAAAATTTCTGCGGTTCATATTTAATGCCAAATACATTTATTTTTTTGTATATTTGACCATTGGACACGTACGCTCTCACATTTTGAAAATTTAAAATTAATGACCTTCTTTTAATAATACCAATAGTATATTTAATATAAGTGTATACCGTCTGTTTTGAAAAGCTTTACTAATAGAGAATCATTGTTAAATATTATTTACTATAATAACTAAACAATGCTTCATAAAGAAATAAAAATAGTGGGGGTACTCTGTACTCAGTAGAATGTGTGTGCATACGTAATGACATCAGACAAACATTATACCACAAGCAGCCACATGTTTGTAAGTATGTGTATGTATGTATGGTTTTATAGTAAATATTTTATTTATTTATTTAACATTGATTCCGTATTATAAATGTTTTTGAAAACAGACTGTATACGTATAATATTAAAGAATATATGATTTTAAATATTAATTGATAACTTTTAATTAAAGAGTATTAAAATATATATTAAATGTTATCCAAAATGAATAAAATGATAAGCGGACTCTAACATTTATATCAATTATTAACGAAAAAATGTAAATCATAAAATATACGCCTACAGAATATTTGTGATTTTCGATAATATTTGTGTCAAATTTCATTTATGACATTCTTATTATCTTATAAATTCAAATTTTATTATATAAAATTATATAGGTAGTTTTTATACGAATGTTCGATGTACAACGTACAATGACTATTCCTGCAAGGTCTAAAAGATCTAATATTGTAGAATGATATACTGGACGTATTCGTGTTGGGCACTTACGCACGCTTTTTGTGCCACCGAGCGTTGTTTTTAGTGTTCATCTTGACGATATGTATGTGACAAAGCGCGCCATATGATTGAGTTCCACGATAGACACTACGCTCAGAGGAGAAACAACTCAAAAAGGAGAAAAAAATTTTGTCAATAATATTTTATAAATCTTATGATTTAATATTATTATTACAATTTTTTATTATTCGACAAATATCAAAGACACAAACCTGCCAAACTGTTCAGAAATGTATTTTACATTGTCATTCATAGAGGCAGCACTTAAGTTATACAAATTGTGTTCTTAAATGACAGATAAAACATACATAACCTCAATCTTGATTTCAACTATGTATTATTTGATTAATAAACAGTGCAATAAATTTGTTTTAATTGAAAGAAAATAATCAGAAATTCACTGAAATAATTATCAATAAATAATAATCTCACCTGTGTTGACTTAAACTAATCTCATGACCAAATGTTTTATTACACAATTCACATGCAAACGGTCGTTTACCATTATGCGATCGGCGAGCATGCACTTCTAATCCATGCGGCGTTGAAAACATTTTTTCACATTTTATACACGAATAAACATCTCCGATAGGCATTACACCGGGTCGCATCAACAAATGATGGTGATGCGGGTGTAAGTGCTGTGATGCACCAGGACCACTCATAAAATGTCTTAATCGAAACAGATCATCTGCTGTGTGACCAGTCGGGAAAGGTTGCGGTGGTCCACCACCATTTTGTACATTACCCGCTTGCATAGCTGCCGCTGCAGCTTGCACGGCACTAAGGTACAGCGACGTTGGTGATGGAACAAATCCACGTGTGTCATCTGAAACATTACCACCTGCAGCATCTTTTAAGTGTGCCAGTGGATACATAGCAGCTGGGGGAAAAAAACCCGGATGCATAAAATGCCGTGATAAAAAAGGTGCGGATGGATTTGCCGCTGCGTTTGCATATTCATGTCCTTTTAGTTGTGCGTCACGTAACAGATCCGCGAATGGTATATTCGGATAGAGAAATTGTCTTGTCACAGATATTGTTTCACTAATGGATGATGGTGTTAATGATTTACTAGATTTTGGATTGTCCGGTCGTAAAAGTGCACTCACTGAAAATGTCTCTGAACGTTTGATCGGTGCGGAATGTTGTTTTGATAATGGATTTATATCGGTTATTGATGGTGGCTTTGGTGATGGTGTATCCACTAATCGTGGTGGTGGCGGTGAATCGACTTCTAATTCGGGTGATGTACTTGGTGTCGGACATCGTTGATCATTCTCCCATGATGCTGAATTCACTCGTGACGGAGATGATACCATTTCATCGCCACTATGACAGCTGCCCGCTGTTTCAACAATTGTACGATTATTATCGATTGATTTGGAATAATCGTTATTGTTATTATGATATTCGTCGTCTTCATCGTCGCTTGTTTTATCTGACATTAGGCGATTGATGCCGAATTTTATTTGATCTGAAACAATAGAAAATTTATATTATGATTGGTGTTTTATGTTCGTTTTACAAAATTTAAATCACAAATAAGTCCGTCTGTAGGTTTATTTCCTGTCTAGAGATCTGCCATATGGGAACATTAATAATTTAGGGGTTAGGGTTTAGGATTTTGGTTCAGAATAAACGATTTCTGGAAAAATTTCATCACTTGAAAATGGGAAAAACTGGTAATATTACACAAATTTTAAATTTTTCTGAATTTTCTATTCTTTTTGGGATTTTATTTAAAGTCCGATAGATGTAAAAATATAAATAAATATCCGGAGAAAATTGAACATCGATTTTCGACATAAAAACATAATAACTCCATACAGGGTGTCCTCATTTTAAACATTGCACTTGAATGATCTTTTTACACTTGAATGACGATCTTTCTCGAAAAAAAAAGATAGATTACTATTTATTGATCCATAAAAACTTTTACTCTTGATCTTGTTTTTCTGAAACACTGCAATCTTATATTTGAACCCAGTTTAAGCTGTTTTAAAAAAATGTTATTTTTTCCTCAGCTATCCCATTCTATCAAAATATAGGTTCCCATTTGAAGAATGCAAGTTGATCTTCAAATAATCTTGAAGGTCATAAAATTTGCGTCTGGTAAATTTTACAAAAATGCTGCCTTGAAGAGTACATGGTTTAAAATGAGCCATCCTGTATAACATATTGCCTTGTAGACAATATATAGAGATAAATACATGGAATAAAAGTTTCTTTTCGATAACCTATAATATCCCTTTTTATTCCATTGGGTATAATAAATAATTATATGTATATGTTAGTGTTAATTGAGAGGGTTGACTGTATTATTAACATAAAAATAATTATTGAATTGTAATGATTATAGTGCTTACTTTTGCTTGCCTTCTATATGGGTAAACACAGAAGAGGGTGACTGTTAATATATATATATATATATATATATATATATATATATATATATATATATAGTCAGGTTCATTTACACTTTACCCAGAGCAACATATCGAGAACAGAGTGAAAACTATTCAACCAATTCACAGCATCATCTACATCCATATCCAATGGAATCGGATAGGAGAGTATTTAAAACATTCTATTTGTATAACAAATTGTTTCTAAAAAGGTGTTGAGCATATCGAATCAAAATATTCGGGGGGTACAAAATTATCTCATTTGTTATTTATTATTATTGTGTATGTGTTATGTATGTTTCAATATAAATGAAATTGTTTAGAAAATTAATAGCCGTTGAATCATTATCGAAATTCATATATACATATATTTTTATTTACAAAACATATTGTTTTCTTTGTCATTAAAAAATCTGCATGAATTTTGGAACATATTTGATAAATAAATACATAGGTTCACGATCTTGAAAGTGTCATGTTTTTGAGGTTACTTTTAGTTTTTTCTAATTACGTCACTATTTTAATTTCTATATACGTAAAATATAGATTTTACCGAGTCTTTAATTTTTAAGGTCCCCTAGTACTAAAAATTCTGTGTATGTATGTGTGAGATATCTTGAGAATGGAGATAACGAGAGGTATGAAACTTTATACCTAAGTTTAATACTCGGAAAAAAACTGCAAGGTTTTGGCGAATACAGAGCTAAACCAAAGTGATATTTTAATTTGAATGTTTTTTTGAGAACTCCACGAAAACGATTACACTTCTTAAGACCTTGATTTTACGGGGATTTAGTGGTATTAAATTTTAAACTTTGTTATAAAACGGGATTTGAGGTGTAATGTAATAAACTTATCAAAGGTGAATATTTTTTGTGTACAATATTTTGAAAATATTGTACACATGTTATTGAAAAAAGAGCTATTATTATTTAATTTAGTTATAAAAAAAAGTCTCTTCATAAAATAAAATATATAATACGCAATTTTTAAGGTTAAATTTGCTATAGATTGATTTATAAGTTAATAATATCATTTCTCTAGGTTATATATTTTTTTTTGGTATAAATTAAATATAATTATTATTTTCAACCCTCATTTATTAACAACATACACTGCTGAATACTTAGGGAATTGATAAATTTAATTTTGACCCTGTTTTCAACCGTTTTATTAGTTTCGTTCCATTTTTTTTGTGTGTTAAATTTTCATGTTTTAATTCGTGTGTTTGGTTTTTTCCATTCGCTTTGTTGTATAGTTTTGTATGGAAGATTCTATAGATTTAACGATGTTTATAATTCTATGAGCTTATTGCGTTTGATAGCTGAATATCTGTAGGCTCAATAAGTTGTTCTTCTTGCAAATGAATCGTATCTCAAATATTTTTGAGTCATTTATTTGTTCTTACCCAATCAGTGGTATCCGCAAGAAACGTCATATGAAAAACACACGAACAAATTACGATAAAATGTTACATTTATATGTTTCAAGGTCTATAGAAATTAATTATTTAATTTAAGTAAAAACATTATTATTACGTCTTTAATAAATTTTCCTATTGAATAGTAATTACAAGTAAATTTCAAATAAGGATATACAGTAGTAACTCCAATTATCCGGATTAATTGGGACCGGACCCGATTCGCATAATCAAATAACCGGATAATTGCATAAATTAAGGAAAAAGATCTTTTCATTAAGAATGTTTTGTGTATATTGATGAAGAATGAAGACAAACTGCCGATCGCTTCTGGTGTTTTTTTTTTTGCAGATAATGGGTCCTGAAAGAGGGAACTCCAACTGCTGTAAAAACTATATATATATATATATATATATATATATATATATATATATATATATACATATATATATATATATATATATATATATATATATATATATATTTATACATCATATCAAGCATTTTATGTCAAAGAATGTTACCAAAGTTCAGACCTATTAATTAAATGTCAAAGTAAGTAAACGTTAGTCACTTTCGTTGGTATAATATAACCGAAACGAAACCATACTACCAGTGAATGGATAAAAGACAAGTAAATATGTAAATTATATTACTTTATTTCGAATTATGCTTGTTATTCAAAAGAAGCAACCAACACAATAAGCATCCTCATTTATTTGTGCTCACTTTTTAAACACAACAACTTTTTAATAAAAATATTTAACTTACAAAATAATAATATTAGTGATGTTTTAATACTAATAAAAACCACACCGTTTACAAAATATATATATATATATATATATATATATATATGTATATGTGTACAAAACAAATATTGTTAACATGTTAATATGTTTAACAACAAAGAATTTTCGTGCTCTTTTAAACTTTGTGCATATGTAAATATAGAAATTTTTAAGAGCCCAGCGGGGTTCTACTTATATACTATACTGCAAAGCTTTTATAAATATACAATATAGTATAACGGTCTATGTAGTATATATACCTATTTTGTGTCTGCGTGTGTTTTTTCAACCATAATCATTTGAGATGATTCCCTGTTCATTCACAAATGAGCAAAATATATATTTTTACAAGCAAAATACACTACAGGGTGTTATGCTTTAAAAGGTAGGACAGCTTCAAGTTCAACTAGTTAGATGTAATTTTTTTAAATTAAAATAGTTGTCATATTTATGATTATTATTATTAAAAATAAACTCTTACAATTTAGAATGGATATCAACTTTTAATCTTTCAGTCACACCAATGAAGTATAATTTCTAACGCATGTATATAAATACACACATTCGCGTGTTAGAAAAGGTGGGTTGTGGTGATAAAACTCGATGATATACCCCTTAAGATATCAAATAGTATGTTCATTACTTTCCTTAAATAGCTAGTTTATGGGAAACCATGCGTCAAAGAACAGGTTTAAAGGGAAGTACTGCGATTGTGCAGTATTCTATTGAGATTTTACGAAGTGTAATCAGATCTATAGACTCTTGAATCTTCTCAAAAACCTGAGAGTTTTTGGTTGATATTTGAGAAGATTCAAAGATTTATCGACGATATATTCAGCCAAATGGTTTGTTCGAACATAATTGGCGAAGCCGGCAGTCACTTAGCCACTCAGCAGACAATATCGTAGAAATGTATGATCGGTTTTAAAAGTGGCGTTCTTTTTTCAAAATTTTAGCAGTCTTATCAGGGAAGTTTTCTATAAAACCAGGATGAGAGGAAAAACCTAGCGTGAAGTAAAAGTTTTAGCCGAGATATTTTTATTTGTGTAAGCATCATATCCATATGATTCCAATCTGTACTTTCAAAGCATATTATCCAACTAAATACATGTAAGCAAAATATTGAGTATGTTTTCGTTACTTTTCATATATGTAGATAAAAACGTTAAAAGTTAAAGTGAGACAACGATATACAACCCTAATGTCGGTACTGCAGGGTATATTCGACATTCGACACACACAAGAGGGGTTTATATATATATATATATATATATATATATATATATATATATATATATATATATATATATATATATATTCTGAGCTTGTACAGAGGATATAATATAATGCTTACAAATAAGCTGTCTTCCTTCTTGTTTGGTGTAATACATATATGTTGTGGAAAATTTGTACAGGATAGGGGAAAAAAAAGGGGGCGTTATGTAATATATACACATATTATTGAATAATTCATATTGGGACAAAGTGTGACATCTGTTATATACTTATAAGGGCAGAATCGTTTTTCTTTTTGTTCAGAACGTTTAGAGCAGAGTGAATTTTCCTTATTCTCCGTTTAATGTGTATTTTTCGTATTTAACACAAATTTTCATTTGATTTGAATTCGTAAGAATGGAGAAAAAATTATTAAACATCCGTATAGCTATACATTTTTATTTATTGGATAATGTTTATCCGATTGAATAAACTTTTGAATAAATTAGAATAGAAAGACTCGTATGTAATGGTATTCAAAAGTTTTGTATTGATTGTATCATGGGGTTTTGATCGATTTGCATTCTAGAAAATGATTACTGAAATTTTAGTTTTAAAATAAATAATCTTCGTTAAATGTCTGATGAACTCATGATTTGATCATTATGCGGGTTAAAGGTTACTGAAGGTTATAGATAGTTTTTTGTTCAAAACTACAGTCAGGTCAATTTTTATTTTTGTCGGTCAGAACCATTAACATTTTTTTATGAAAATTTGTTTTAGCTACAGAGTTTTTTCCTGATTAAAAAAAAAATTATTCTGTTCACTCGGAAAGTATTCGAGCTATCATTTCAAAATTTTATAATTGATTTGTACCTAATATTCGGATTTCAGAAAAATATTTCGGATAAAAATTGTTCCTTAGGACTATACTAACAACTTTTATCCGAAGCATTGTTTTAGAAACTCGAATAAATAAGGCACAAACAAATTTTGAAATGATTATTCAACTTTTGAAGCTATTTGTACAGAACATCTCAAAAACTAATAAAGATATCTCGGTTTTTCTATAAAAATTGGCTCAAATTTAATGGATTTGAAAATAAATTTCCTACCTTAGAAGTACAAAACACCACTTTTGAATTGTTCCATGAAATATAAATATCTAATTCAATCTGATGAATGTTAATTCATATGAATAAACAATTAAAAAATATACCTACAGTTTGACACTTGATCATATAACTAAATATTTTTCCCTCTGTATAATCTAAGGGGTAAGTATGACTGCCCTGATAAACATACCAGAGCAATCATTATAATATTCATTTATGTACACCGGAGGTTACCTTAAGAGGCCACGACATTAAAGGCTGACGCATAGAATTCCTAAACAGAACATATATTTTGTAGAATATATGTTGCCGCCAAAGATCGCCGACAAATTATAGAAAATTTTGGCCTGTGTAATTTAATTTAATATAATTTTTTAAGCTAAGCCCTATTATGGCCCTAAAAAAGTAAAACCTGTTTTTTGCAACATTTTACAATTGATTTGTGCCGTATGATAAGTGATTTGTGAGTCTTTTTCAAAATTTTATAATTGAATGGCAGTTTTCGAGGAAAATGTTTTGAATAAAAGTTAGTATATTTATAACATATATAAAATTTTAAATTCGCCCCAATACCTAGATCAGATTTTGTATTATAAATACGTATTTCGACTACAAAGTAGTCATCATCAGTATAAATTAGCTAGTCGTAATTTATTGTTTTGTTAATTAGAAATAGATAGAAATATAGAGATCAATAGACAAAAATAATGAAAGCAATTTTAACAAGAGTAATTTCAATAAAATTTTTTATATTTTTTTGATAAAGAAAAGAAAAGGACGCAAAATATAAACACATAAAAATATATTCCGTATCAATAAAAAACAACTTTGTAATGTGGACTTACATTAAAATATTATATCAAATAATTATTATATTATTATGGCGACGATTGTTTTTAACAAAAGTTTAAAACATATATAAAAAAGAATAAGTTTAACAATTTTACCGGGAGTTTAAAGATTCAATACACTGCTACACTTTAGTATTGCCGAGATTTTCGAGAACATAAATTCACAGTTTCCAAAAAGTTCAAGTTTGAAATGAGATGAAAAACGCGAAAAATTGGATGAATAATTACATTGCGAAAACTGACGTTAATTACGTTGACATTTGTTCACATATTTTCAATATCAATATTCCTTTAAGGTTTTTCTGATATTAGGTTGTATATTAAAATTAATTAATTAATTTTAATTAATATACTACATCGTATGGTGTTGGCGTCGGGTAATCATACTTGAATATAGTTAGTTCTTTATAAACGAAATTAAATTAAAAGAAGAAAACTGGATCATTATATTTGAAGTAAGAAAATTTTGATAAAAAGAGTTATTCTTGGTCTAAGATTAACGTAGGAAATAGGTAGGTCCTTTTTGTATTGATTTAGTAAATTCCTTAGTATTGGCACAACAGAAAATGAAATATTTTTATAACCATATTAAATCAAAAGAAGAAAACTGGATCAGTATAATCGAATAAAAAAAATTTTGAGCTTTGAAACAAAAAAAAATTATTCGTGCCCAAGACTAACCTAGGAAACTTAATGAAAATATCGAAATAGTTATTTCGCATTGATGTAACCTGTTTCTATATTAATCAAAAGTATTTTGATTTGATGTTCTGTCTCTCATTAGATCAATATTAAGCTAATTCTTATACACATTGTATCTGCTACCAATAACAGCTTTTTTAAGCTAAGCTATAAATGAATACCAACAATGTCACACAGTTAGTTAAATTCAATAAAATATTTGTAATTTAATATTATTTTAATATTTAAAACGAATAAAAAAGTCTATAATAATAATATTAATTTGTATATATATATATATATATATATATATATATATATATATATATATATATATATATATATATATATATATATTATTATTATTATTATTATTTAATATCTTATTTTTTTATGAAATTAAAAACTTTAGGTATTATAAAGAGTATAAATATATTATAAGTACAACTCGTCAATAAATAATAATATTATTATTAATAAAACATATATTAAAATAAATCAATTTCAATGGTCTTTCCGACCATTGCAATAAACAATAATCAATCCAGAATTTGATTTTTATAAAATTATATATTACCTATAATATATACGATTTAGGATTCTGTACCAATAATAATTGTACTGTATGTGATAAGTGTCGGAACATACGAAGGTCAAGTGTGCACACTATCAACTTCAATGTGAAGGTTAAATGACCTTTAGACATGTAGCAAAAACTAGTAACTAATGTTACTTAAATATAAAATTATGCTAGACACTTCCGTTAGTATAACATAACCGAAAAGTGGGTGCGAATAGACACATAGTGTACAAAAAGAAATTAGAAATTATAATAATTTTTAATTATAATTTTAGAAATTATAATATTTTTTTTATATATTCCAAATATTTTTAATTTAATTAAGTTATTAAAATTATATATTAATTTCTAGGGATCGGAGAGAACTTATATTGAAATTATTATTATTAATTTTTTTTCCATTTTAAGTATTCTCGTTTATCGATAAGAAAATACATATATATATATATATATATATATATATATATATATATATATATATATATATATATATATATATATGATGGTTGGTAATATGAGAAAGTTTTGTATTCAAAATACAACTGTAGTCGTGTTTTTTTTGTTTTTGCAGGAGTGAAAAATAAATTGATAATGATAAGAATACAATTTTTTATATAATTCTTGACAATACCACAAACGAGATAATATTGAATTTTATTGCCATATCCTATGATTTGACAGTAATTTAATATTATTTTTTACGAAAGAAAAAAAAATCAATTATAGTATTTTTTTTTGCTTTTTTCACAATAAAAATGATTTTTGTTCTTTTTCATCAACCAAAATGTAGAAAAGGATGTCCAAATTTGTCTCTGAGATTATTTTCTCTGATTATTCATAAAGGAAGCATTTAATTATTCACTAAACCATGCTGCACTGTAAAATGGACGGAGGAGGTAAAGTGAAGGTCAATTTGGGGAGTATTCTGAAGGTGATCCCTGAATTTTAACTAAAAGTTAGATCAGAATTGTATTCAAGATTAAAGTACATAATTTATAATTTATTCAGCCAAATTGAATTAGTTACGAATCTAAAATTTGTGTCTTATATTATAAAAAGTAATGATATCCGACAAAAAATTGGAAATGTGACTCGGGTATTGTTTTTACGTACAAAAAGTATTCGCCTACAAAATAACAACAGAAAATTATCGATAATTTCGAAAACAAACTTTGTACATCCTTTGAGTAGCTTCTCATTTAATAATACTATCAACTTGTCCATATAGGAGGTTTAGTTATTTTTTTCATTGTTAAAAAAAGAAAGTGTAATCAAATAGCTGAGGTTCGATTCCTGGTTGACGAGTTAACTTTTTCTTATCAATATTTAATTCAGAAATCAATGACATTTATCTATAAACTATACGTTAGTTCTTTCGTATTTGTGTAACGTAACCTAAATGGAATTTTACAAGTATTGTATTGTGACGCTTAAGTATACACAAACAATAAATATACAAAAAAGTTTCATCAAAATCGGCTCAATAGTTTTTGTGTGGTGCTCGAACAAACAAAGAAATAAATAGACATTTACAATTTTATAATAGCAGAAATGCTAAGCGAAGAAAATCTTAAAAAGTATGCCAAGTCGACTTAATGTTTCCCTACACATACACACACAATAATCGGCATCAGACAAAAAGGAACAAATAACATATTATTTATTACTAAATATGCATAAAATATAAATCAATATGTCATTTAATAATGTACATAATAATGTACATAATAATAATAAGGGTAATAAGTTATTCAAACATCCCTTTTTTTTTGTATTTTGTGTTGTAAATAAGGAGAGCAAAAAAAAAAATGTTCAACTTAAAAACTAAATATAAAGATATTATTATGATGATTATTATTATTATTATTGGGGTTACCGAATCATTAGATGATGATTCAGGCGGAAATGTTTTCGACCACTATATTTATATATTACCGTATGCAGTACAGTTAATACACTACATACAACATAGTGTGTAGTTATACGCATAATATTATGAACACATTGCTTAGTGCATAACTTAATCTTCAAAATTAAGTTTGTTCTTTTTAACAAACGTTTGTTATTGAGGATGACTTGTAATTTTGTAATTTTAAAAGGTTGTTTCATTCACTATTTGATAAAAATTAAATTTGAAATTTAAAAAAAAAAGTGTACGTGTGTACTTATGTACGCACGTAAGAAGTTCTACTTCTTTTTAAAATAAGTTAAACAAGGTCAATAATACTCTTAAGACACAAAAGTTTAATAAAATGATATAGTAGTGAAAAACTACAATCGAAAAATTATATATTTTATCTAAAATCAGTGGATTCTACATTTTATCATGGTAAAACAAAACCTGCGTCACTTCAACCGTTCAAATTAGAGTTTGAAATACTGGCATTAAATCTATTATTTACATTAGAATCAGAGTTTGGGAAATTTATCAAGACCAGGCCAGGTTTATCATACATTTAATATACAAAGTTTACTGTGTCTGATAATTATAATATTCTTCTTTTATCAGAAACATGGAGTAATAATGATGAAGACATTCATGTACCTAATTTCAATTGTATAGTCAAATTTAAATGTTCTATTGTAAGAACTTGCGGAATCTTTCTATAATGTGTAATATGGTCTTGTTTTTTAATATTCAAAAAGCATATCAGACACAAAATTATTGTCCACTGCAGAGTGTCGTCACAATGCTTATGTGACAGACAGACTTCTGTCTGTACAATATCAAAATTACAAACTATATAATCGTTGGGGGGGGTCTGTTAGTGATCGTGTAACTTCGGAACGACTTGACCGATTGAGGTCATATTCTAAACAATATATTTGTTTTGTCGAGATCATTGAAATTTAAACACAAACAACTTTTCACAAACTTTTAAACACAAACAACATTGTATGAAACATTATTTTCTGTGCGGTCAGTTAGAATCTCATATAAAAAGAACAAACTTATCTCAGTGTTTCTACATACAAATAAATGAAGTGTATACAAAATCAACAGCAATTTATTGTTAATATAGCACAAAACTAACCCCATACACAGTCAGTGTTCATGATGTTGATGATGCTCGTGTACATAACATATTTCCACCAGCTTACATAATGGTAGAAGGCGTTACTTGAAAACTCTCTTCAGGCGTGAGTGCGCGTGTGTGTGTGTGTGTGTGTGTGTGTATATGCCCTGTTTAACCCTTTAGCGACATTAAATTTAATTATATTACACTCAACGCATTATTTTAGATTATCTCATATTAGCACGCATATATATATATATATATATATATATTTTATTCGATGAATATAATGCATATTATTATTTATATAATAATCTATGATAATTACATATTATATATATATTGTTAATGCGAGTGAGAATCTTCAGTTCCTTGCACAATATTTAAGGTGATCCTTGACACAAATTAGATAACTGGAAAACTGTGGAGTAATTTTTTAGTGTAACTATTGAATAATATTGAAATATTAAGGACGTTTTTTCATATATTTCGTAATGAGGGAACTGTGTTCCGAAACTATAGTCAAAATAAAATTATTGTTACGAAAATCTAAAATATATGTTTTATTTAATAACTATAATGGATTTTCGTCAAGTAATATTTTATTCAATACAGAACTTAAGGACGTTGTGTTCGTACAGTTTTCATGATCGTCCACCTGTACGATCGACCTGGATTATTTAAGGTGATATAAATGATCAGGATTTGATGGAAGAAATGAAATAGCGTTTTTTATTAAGTTTTACCGTCGGAAATTAGACTATAGGAGTAACTATTGAAATTGATGACATGTGAAAAATAATTTGCTAAAGAATACGTCGCTATTTCTCACCTTGCTTAACATCGACATGTTTTCGGTTTCACGCGGTAAAAACATTGTCTCAAACTATACGAATACGGCAGAAATATTTCTCCAAAATATCAGTTAAAGTGTACAATTATTCTGTTTTAAGTCTTATTTAATGGCTATCGCAGCCAAAATACTTTTGAATTACTATGCATTCCACAACCAGTCCAAGTGGCCAAGCGGTCTAAGGCGTTATGTCTGCGCAGTATGCCTACTTGGAAACTAGGAAGTTATGGGTTCGAATCACGAAATCAGCAGTTTGTCAATTGTTAAGAGAAAAAAAATCGGTTGGTGTTAATTGACTAAACTGTTGGTGTATGGACAAGAACGAAGTAACCGGCTATGCTTGAGAAGGTTTTCTGCAGTTTCCTTCACGAACGCCAGATGAATATAGGTATAGTTTCTATCAGAGTCGACTGCAGTCGCACATCGTACCAATTCCTAGTCTATACACAAAAGTTCCTTCCCCTCCACTCACATCCTCACATCCTTAGACATCACAATGGACCTAATGGTCGAAGTGTTGCCTGTTCAGAGCGTTACCGTGAATGCCAAAGCTTGTGGATTTGATTCCCATCCTTTATGTGTATGATTTTCATATCAAGCATCTGCTTGTCAAAGAATGTTAGTTATATTCAAACATATTACTTATATGCCAAATTCAGTAAACGCTAGTCACTTCCGTTGGTATATCTAACCGAAGTTCAACCATACCACCGACGCTATAGTTTACAAAAAAAAAATTTCTGATTTTTTCTATTACTTCCATGAAAATGTCAATTAGAAAGTACAAAGACCCTTAAAAGAATCGCCGGTCGATATTCGCAGTCGATATTTTATACCATGTGAGACAAGTCTAAATAGATATAACTCCAAATAAACCTTATAATAAAATGCCGTAACTATTCTTTATACCTGCAGCGCTTAGACCATTATAAGACACCCTCTTTTTTGATGTTACATTCGGGAATAATTAATTACATAAAATATGAAAAAAAAAATTATTAATAATAGGTAAATATAGGTTTTATATATCACAAAACTAACTAAAAATATATATATATGTATATATATATATATATATATGTATATATATATATATATATATATATATATATATATATATATATATATATATATATATAATATATTCACTAGCGACCGACCGAACTTATGTAAATATTTAGTATAATATTTCATATATATATTTGTTTTTATTTACAAAAGGGTTTTTCATAACAATAATTCAACAAAAATACAGAAAAAAAAACCTTCATGCAAGGATTATAAACCTTAAAACTAAACCACAAGGCAAAATGTAAACATTGAATGTAGACATACACAGTACACACACACATTGGTTGGTGGTAGTATTGTAAACCTTGTTAAATGTAAATAGTAATTTATAAATATTACGAAATGTGAGTCACGGCTATTATTTCACAAAAAAAAAAAATGAAAAAAAAATAGAAATAAACTTTTATTTTATTAGTATTTATATTTACCTTTGGCATATTTAATATTTATTATGTTATGATAAAAAACCATAAATTTATAAAATCATTGTGTTTAGTTTTGATTATGAAATTTTGAATATTTTACTATTTAGCTTTTATTGAGTGTCCTTGTCCTATTTTTTTACCAGTCCAAGTAGCTGAGCAGTCTTAGGCATTATGTCTGCGCAGTATGCATACTTGGAAACTGGGAGGTTATGGGTTCGAGTCGTAGTTTGTCAATTAAGAAAAAAAAAAGGGTATGGTTAATTGATTAAACTGTGGGCGTATGGACAAGAACGAAAGTACCCGGCTATGTATGTGAAGGTTCTCTGCAATTTCCTTTCACAAACTCCAGTTGAATATCGGCATAGTTACTATCAAATTCGGCTGCAGTCGCACAACATACCAATTCCTAGTCTGCATACAAATTCTTTGTTCTTCAGGGTTCTGTAAAAACGGCTTAGAAAGGCCTACTTTCCCGGCTTCGACCTCTATTTTTTCATATATAATATTGATACCTAACCACCAGCTCTATCAATGTTTAGATAACATCAGGTTTCATAATGAAAAACGTTTGTTTTATATTTCTAAAAATTCACGAAAATAGCGACCAGAAATTTTATTTATCATGAATATCTCAAGTTTTTTTGACCGAGTGACTTTCTTTTTGTAGTCAAGTCTTGCAGTATTCCTTTGGTATCGACAGAAATTTCCACGGCTGGTTCACATTTACTCTAATAACGCCCATCTACTCTAAAGCTAAAAGACTTATTACGAACACGTGGCAAAAGTTTTGACGACTTTTGTACACTCGTATACATTAAATGGTCATGAATATGGCGGCCAGAATAGGCGTGATTTTAATTTCAAACTTAAAATAGTAAACGAATGAGAATGAAAATCGTCTAGGGACTAGGGCGGTAAAAAATCGTAATCCAGAATAGTAGTTTTCTTCAAAACTACCTTGTTGCATGGCAAATCCAAATTCATACAGAAATGATAATTACAGCAGATATAGTCGTGTATAAATGTAAGCGTAACACCCGGTATATTTATTGTTTATTTGAAGTGTAATTTTTCATGTTTGAAGTGTAATATGGAATACCTTTAAATCTTAAGGTAATAATAATTCGTATATATTAAAGTGTCATTAGGAGACTAAAAATCAGAGAGAATTGAAAAGAGTAGAAGAAGAAGGTTGCTTATGTATACCTACACACCTTACACAAGAATTATTATTATTATTATCGAATCAGTCGCCGAAAATACGACTATAAAATGTTAAAATGTAGACAAAGGAGTGGTAATAATTACCAGATATTGATTGGATATTAAGATTGAAGTTTTAATTAATGATACACGATAAATTCAACTTTGATACGGCATTTCCCGGATTGTAGAGAATTGTGTTGGGTTTACATTGGGTTCTTGAACTAAATATTGGATTTCTATATCTAGTCACTCGTGGTTGTCGAATACATATGTCACTCGGTTATTCTTCGTTATCACCAACAAACTTTGTATTGATTATTAAATAAATCGGCTAAAAATAATAGACATCGGAAAATGCTCTTTAAAATTTTGTCAGCCTATCTGATTTTATCTTGTGGTTTTAATGGGGTTTAAAATGCACCGTAGTAAAATTTAATTAGGTAGCAGGTATATAAAACTATTCCACACATCGATTTCCGCGTGAGAACTGTGTTCAAAATCTTATATGATTTTAAACAATGCTGGTAAAAATAAATGCTTGTTCATTTTCTGCTGATTTGATAATAATTGCTATAACCATTCGCTAATTATTGGTTAGATACATTTTTCTATTCGAATATTATTAAATTGTAAAGCTGTTATTTTTTCTTGTACGGGTAAATATAAATAATCGAACGGTTATCTAGATTGATGGATAAATTTATACAAATATTATTGTAATCGAAGCATATTTAATATAAACAAGTTTATATGCTTACATTCACATGTGTTGGTATTATTTAATGTAAAGTTCAGTATTTTTTTCTCTCTATTAGACATGTAAATATATCGATACAAAGCTTTTTCATGTAAATATTTATCAAAAATAAATAAATAAATAAATATGAAAAAAAAAACTTTAAATAGAAAATATATTACTCTAGACTTAAATTTTCTTCTGATACATGTTATTATACTATACAGGCTGTTCCAAAAGTCTGTTTCTTAGATGGAATATATACTACACATCGGTTTTTTGCCCCCGTTCCTGATATATACAGTCTATGACAGAAGCCACCCACATCATTTTTACCCGAAGGACAAGGAATAGCATGCAGACTAGGAATTGAACAGTTGGGCGACTGTTGCTATACCAATCTTCACCAATCAATAATTCCAAGCGTAACTAACTTCAGATAGAACCAGCTGAGTGGAGGAGCTTGTAAAGGTGCTCTGCTCGGAACTGAAAGGTTCTCAATGGCGGCTGTTTGTTCATTAAATTAATTTAAAAAAAAAAAGTTCATTGGCTTAACTGTGTTTAGAAAACAACGAAAGTAACCTGCTATGCTTGTGAAAGGTTTGTGCAGTTTCCATTCACAAACTTCAGATGAATATCGGCATATCGCACAACCTACCTATCCTAGTTTACATAAAAATTCCTTGTAATTTAGAGATCGGTAAAAGAAGGCCTAAAAAGAACTACTTTCCGCTACTACTAATAATAATAATAATAATGGGGTTTAACCTCCGTTTTTGAGACACGACGGTCTATAATAGAGGCCACCCACATCATTATTTTTCAATCTTTATTAATTTTTACTTTACATTTTTGTTTATAATGTGAGTGGAGGATCAGGAATTCGTATGCAGAGAAGGAATTGGTAGGTGTGCGGCTGCAGCCGACTATGATAGGAACTATGCCGATATTCATCTGGGGTTCGTGAAGAGAAACTGCAGAAAACCTTCACAAACATAGCCGATTACTTCGTTCTTGTCCATACGCCGACAGTTTAGTAAATCAACCGCTCCATTATTTTTTTTTTAAATTGACAAACTGCCGGTGTCGGGATTTGAACCCATAACCTCCCAGTTCCAAGTAGAGACAACGCCTTAACAAGCGCGGCTACTTGGCTGGTACTTTCCGCTACTACTACTACTACTACTACTAACTTCAGACAGTATATTGGGACACCTTCTCAGAAACATCCTGTGCGTAAATTAGGTTTTTCTTTTTATATTAAGTTCGTATATTTTATCAATAATGTAATTCAAGAGTTTATATGTCACATATTATGATTATACAAAGTATATACTGGTTTAATAGTTAGTTAGCTGTAAATATGTGTGTATGACAACAGTTTTACCTCCACCACCACCACCCACACTTCACCCCTACTACAAAACCTCATCATCATGAACTACGTTGTTGTCGGATCGGATGGATAGATGATAGAGTAAACAATACATACATACACAATGTTACAAAAAACAAACGCGACTTCAATTCAACAAAATAATATAACATTCATAATACCATAATAAACAAGCCTTATAACTAACTATACCACACTACAAACAATGCATAGAGGTTACATATACAATAATTCTTAAGTAAACACTTAAATGTTATAACGTTATATAAACGAGCGTGAATATATGTATACACACATACAAAGTATGACACTCAGCCCACAACCCTCGGTTATGTGTACAAAATATTATATGTATTCTGACTTTGTAAACACACACACACACAAACACACAGTGGTACAGACAGTTTGTCAATTAATGTAGAAAGTGCGCAAGCTTAGTACAGTTCACTTCTGTTTTAGTTGTAACGTGTAACACTTCAATATATTAGTGGTAAGTGTAAACACTAGTGAATAGTTTCAAGTGGAATATTTACACTAGTCACTAGTTGAAAGTGGAATATTTATACTAGTCACTAGTTGAAAGTGGAAATATACAATAGTTTAGACATGTTTCTATTTTAAAATGGTTGATAACTTCAAGGTTATTAAGATTTTTGACCATATGATTTAGGTAAATAGTTCGATTTAATACTTTTAAAATTAACTAATATATATTAATAGTTTTTGTATACTTTGTGGGTAAACATTCAGTTGTTTTTTGGTTATGTTATGCTAACGAAATTAACTCGCATTTAGTTCATTTGATATTTAAATAATATGTCTGAACATTTTCCATTCGGGATGTTGATGCTTTGTCATATCAAATATTGATATCAGAATACTGTTCACTAATCTAATCATTTTGTTTATTCATATATTATTATTTGTGTATGCTTAGGCGTCACAATACAATACTTATGTCAATTTCCATTAAGATTACGTTGGATATAGTATGAAAGAACTATTGTATACTAAATACTAAATAGACAGACATGTCATTGAATTTTTAATTAAATATTGATATGAAAAAATTAACTCATCCTCCAAGAATCGAACCTCGGACCTCTGAATTCCTAGCCCAGTGGGATTACCATCACACCAAAGATGACTCTGACGAATATTTTATTTATATTGAAGAGACCAAATTGACATTTTGAAAGGCATAATAATACTTCGCTTAAAATAACTTCCATACTATAATAATTGTTACTTCAAATCATTTAACGTTTTTAATTGCTAGAAAAAGTATAAATTTATGAAGTATATCATTTTCAGCTTTATCAGAAAACTATAAATATGAGAAGGAACAACTGGTTGGGAAGTGGCGATCTAATAGAATTCCCGAGTTAAATCGACTAACCTATATTCATTAAAATTACGTATTAAATCGTACAATTCAATGTCAAACGAATACTTATTAAAATGTCAACATTGTAAATAATGTTTTGTTTATTTTATAATGGGTTTGCAAACTATAGATGGCATTCATGAATGTTGTGGTTGCTGTATGATGATGATGGTTTGAGTATAGGATTGGTTAGTATTTAATAATAATAATCGTTGTTACAGTGAATAGCCAACCACCACTACACTATTCTACCTACCATAGCACACAGTTTATTAATAATAATAATAATAATAATTTTTGTAATCATAATAAAACAATGTTTTGCCTCTCGGTAAATTGTTGTTATGATTATGTATACAAAGAACGATCAAAATAAAAAAATAAAGAAATGTTTTATTGTTCTACAACAATCTATATATTAAATAAAATCAATTTTCTTAATAATTATTTTTTATTATGATATTTGTTTGTTTTTGTCGTCTTATAGTACAATAATTGTTATTATTGGTTTTAAAATTTTTATTGATTTATTTTCGTTTGTAAATAATTTATTATATAATTGTGTATGGAATGATGATATCCTCTAGAGTATATCTAAACTCAAAGATACGTTAAGAAATTGAAAATTTTTACATGGATACGTATATTATATTTGTTAAAATGAATAATAAAACCATTTTATCGATATCTTTCTTACATAAAAACATAAACATATTTATTATAATTGTTCTAAATATCTGATTAACCCTATTGTATAACCTATGGTTATACAATAGGTTAAAATTTATTTTCCACAAAGGAATAATTACCCTTTTTAAGCTTGCCTGCACTAAATTAATTTTTAATAGAAATTTGAAAATGAATTGCAAATTTGATAAAATTCCATTTTCAACGGGTTTTTCATACGGGTGTACACGACAGATACATGCATCTACATTGTGAACACTGATTTCCCGGAAATAAAAATTGGTTTCAAGTCAATTGTGTGTCAATGTAAAATTTTTATTTATTTTTACAAAAATTTTATTTCAATTTAAAATTTAGGTCTTTGTATTTTGTATATTTTATTATATTATACTTCATTAAAACCATTGTATCACTATCACCACAATATATATATATATATATATATATATATATATATATATATATATATATACATAATATATATATATATATATATATACATAATATATATATATATATATATATATATATATTATGTATATATATATATATATATATATATATATATATATATATTTCTTATACAGCTTGATTTCTATAATACACCCAATCTGGAATACTGTATAGTGTATCTATCGTTGTCTATATGTAATGTACTTTGATATGGTTTACTTTGTTACACTTAACTAATCTGTATTGTATTATAACATAAATAACTATTATATTATACTTATCACTCTCTAACTACAATCATTTATATATAGTTGCATCTTACTCGTGCATGTATACATCGTCGTTATTGTCCGTCGTCCGAGTGTAACACCATATCATGGCATACTGTGCATAGACAGTAATAGATGCACTACACAATGTTGCTATTGGGTCTATTTTAATTTACGTAGTGTATATTTATCTATTCAAACAATATAGAACAAACCTACTTAGAATAATTCTTTTTAAAAATAAAATATTTCTATACGTATTAGAAATAAGTATACCTATATATATATATATATATATATATATATATATATATATATATATATATATATATATATATATATATATATATATATATATATATATATATATAGTTTTTAAGTATGATAATTAGCTGTAATAAAATTAATATCATAATCATAGATTAAAATAAATTAATGGATTTACCTCTAGTCTAGATATACCTATATATTAATATATGGGGCCTTTGATATAATTCCGAAATATTATTTATATCATTGTTATGTGTATATTTATAATTCACTTTAAACACCTTAAATCACAAAAATAAAAATACTTATTCACGTATTATTTTAATATTTTAAAATACAATAAAATATTTCTTAACAAAACCAGATATAGATAAAATAATTTTAATTTTTAATAATAAACATTTTTTTAAATTATTATTAACACCTTCACATACAACATATTTGAATGCAATTAAAAAAAAAAAAGAAAGATTATGGATCGAAGTATATTTTTATTACGTTGATATCAGTTTGTACTATATAGGCCATATAAGTCGTGTCCTTTTTTAAAAATTGTATAGTCATTTTGGGCCTAATGCATTTGGTTTTTGGGAAAATATTATGAATAAAAGGGGTTAGTATATTTATAATGAAGAATTTTTATTCGAAACATTTTCGCAAAAAAACTAATGAATAAGGAATAAAATGACGATCAATTTTGAAAAAAGGACTGAACTTGTATGCCCAGTAGTACCTTATTATTGATAAATGAAGAAATGCAATACGTATTTGATGAAAATTGATGAAAATTCTTTGTATTTCCTTTCAAAATATATTGAAGGTATCGAAAAAACTATTTGGTTCAAAATACAAGTTTTTATACCCAGTATATGTAAATATATAAAGTATATTAAGTTTGATCACGAACGAAAAGAGATAGCTGAAATGTTAATGGGCAAAATCGGACCATGCAAAACTGCCTATCTTTGAAACCGTAAGAGATATAAACAACTTTTTAAAATAAACAACTTTTATTTGACAAATTTTTCCATAAACTCAGTATATACTGGGTATTCAAACAATTAACTCAGTTAGTTGTTACATTCGTTGTTTTAAGGATTATAGAATCGAATTAAAGTTTTACAACGTATAAATATTGGTTAGCAGTGATATTTTTGTGTCATTTGATATAAATCTGCCGATTTCCAAGTAAGATATTCACATTAAGAACCGAATATCCAATTCATATTAAAAAAATATAATTACTGCGGTTTAAAAAAATTAATATTTGTTTTATTGCGACATCAAAACTAATTATCGTTTATAAAATATTGTTTTGACGAAACACTATTTAGAACATTTTTTCTAAATTAAAATAAAAGATATCCAGTATTAACAATTTCACCATAGCTGGAAACGTCAGATAATACCGATTAGACTTGATTAATCGATTAATAGATTAATTCAACTGATATATCATGATGCATTGTAATTCGTGTTGAACATTGGAAAAAAAAGAATGAAAAGCCAATGAAAATGTTTTAACATCATTCGGGGCGGCATTCAAAAAGGTTTCTTAATCGTTACCTAATTAAGTTGTAAAAGTAATATTACATTTCCTCGTCCTGTTATTTAATAAATTCTTCTTTTTTTTGTAAAGTTATTTTGAAATTCAAATCCAATCAATTACGATTATTAATAATTGTATTTGAAACAACGAAATGTCCACCTGCATTTAGATTAATTAATTAATATTGAAAAGCCGGCTGCGCCCGAGTTTCAAAAAACTTTGATAGGAAATTCTTGTCAAATAGTATTTTTTTTCTAAATTTTGACATTTCAAAACATACATACACACAATATATTTCCCTTTATTTAGATTAATAAGATCAATTAGTTAATAATTTTTAAATATTTAATTATTTTGCGCCTTTTAGTACGTTATAATAAAAAAAATATTCGTTTTTTTTGGAAAATGTAAGTTTTGTTTAAAAATTTGTTTGTCATCATAAATTTATCATGAAATTGAAAGGTAATTTTTCATGAGTATAAATAAATTTTTTGACACGTAGGTAATAACCAGTTTTCCTAATACACTCCATAATCATAATAATAATAATAATAATATTAATAACACTCAATTATTTATCAATTTATAATGGATTAAAATTGATTTACAATCCCAGCGTTAATATATTTTAAATTATCTTTTTATTTATCAATAAATAAAGATTAAAATTAATATTTTAAAAAGGTTTTTTTTTTTATTTTAACAAAATTCCTGTTTTTTTTTTATAACTATTTTTATACACGTTTTGATAACGTTTTCAATGTATACAAAGGTATTAAAAAGTTAATACCTTTAACTTTTAAGTTAATAAATATTTTACAAAATTCCATAGAAAATTATTAAATAGTTTTTTCTAATCCTTGAATTTAGGCCAGCGGTATTCATAAAACTAATTTAGAATATCCACCAGCTCATTTGTTTGCTCATTATGTATCCATAACTAAAAGACGAGCAGAGTTAGCGAGGTCAAATTTCCCGAGTGTGTTTTACCAACTGACTTTGAGAAAGCGGAAAATTTAGAATCTCTTTCTATTAAGTTTAAAATGAGTAAAGTTGTAGGAATATAATTTTACTGCAACTCTATTATTTACGATTTTAATATACTAATAATGAATTTTAATATTATTGTCAAGGGAACTTAAATTAATGTGTATTTTGCTCGAGAAAATTTGCTTGGTGTACGTTGCTCCTACATGTCGAATTGTTTCACTTATAATTATATTGATAAAATTTTTATGTCTACAAGGATATTAAAAAGTTAATAAAAAGAATATGAATAAAAATTTTGAAATTCCATATAGAAAATATAAATTAAATAATTTTTTTTGATCCTTAAATAGATTAAATATTTTATTTAACGCGAATTATTATTGTTTTTTATCGATAGAGAAAATATTTAGGCCAGACATTTTAATAATGTTTTATGTTTTTTTTTAATTAATTTTTTACATCGGGTATAACTTTGGATTAATTTTAATTTGGATATCAGAGTTTATTAATTTTGTACAAATAAAATGATAAAAAAATATCTGATGTTATTCGCAGAATTGCATTCGGTATAAAACTTCAATTGTACTATTGACAACAGAATTCCAGGTCATTTTTCAAAATTTTATAATTGATTCGGTTTTCGAAAACTTGCTTCGGAAAAAAGTTGTTTAATTTGCCTGTGCATTAATTTGTCTGTATTATCAGCTTTAATAATTTACAAAACAAAATTAATTTAGTACGAGTTTTCCTATTTCAATGTTTATAATTTAGTTTTTACGGAACAGTAATTGTGTTAGCAAGCATAACATGGAACTCAGATGCGACGTTAGGCATGGACAACGTGGGCTACCGCCTACGGCTTCGCGGTCCGACGCAATGTGAAAATGTATTCGTCATAAGACGATAAATATATTGACATACCAAATTTGTTTTATTTAGTCTAGCAACATTTGTTGGCGTTGCATTGCTATCACGGGGAATCCCTTGTGGTCAGATTTGGGGATTTCCTTTTCTGTTTGGCGTTTGTCTACGTTAGATACTTTCAAACTCCACCGCCTCAAGAAAGCTGAATATTATTGTATTTTTTTGATAGTATTTGATGTAAAGACTTTCAGCTTTGTCAGTTTTTACTATTAAAGCAGATATAGTCTATACTATAATAAAGTCAAAAGGTATGTTTCAACTTTTTTTTAAATTTATAACATTGCTTCTTGCGTCACCAGAGGGCCTCAATAAGAGTACCTTGCCCACATCAAATTTTGGTCTTGCCCCGCGCCACTGTATGGACTTGACCGATTTTTTTTTATAACTAGTTTCATCTAGTTAATTAATAATCACTCTCTATTTACAGTAAATAATTGGTCTATACATAATTTTTTAATCAGCGTCCATTCAATTAATTAACTAGATAAATAAATACACAAAAATGAATCATATATTGTCCATCATTTGTTTGTTTTCAGTTATTTGATGTCAAGGAGGAAGAAAAGACCTTAATAACCCCCGGTTTTATTATTATTTATTCAATATCCGAAGATGTTTTATAGATCACATCATACATAATAAGTAAGTTCTTCTTTATGTTTTATAAGGAAGTTAAATTACTATATAAACAAGTTAATTACACTTAATTCAAAATCATCTTGTGAGGTCTTTTTGAGCTCACAAGTACAAAACTCTTTTGTAAATTAATTATGTTTAACAAGTACTATTATATGTAGGTACGATACACACGGCGGTATTTAGTTTTGCAAAATAATTTAGGAAATTAATCAAATTATGATTTTATTTAAAGATCTTGAAGAAAAATCTTTCATTTATTACTAAAACAGGAAGTATTTTATTCTTAATGTTCATTAAAATTTCGGATGAACTGTATACAAATTCAACATTTTAGGTTAGCTGGTAAATATTACTTTCATATGTTTACGAATGCGTGTTTATCAATTTTCAATTTAAATTTCCACGTTTTTTGTCCATCTTTTAGAAATTTACAACCCAACTGATTTTCAATTTATATTTTTTCTTTATCTATTTCTTGTTTTGGTTTTTTTATTAGTTAAATCAATTGCCACCGGTGGCATAACATATAGTAGGTTTGAATAGTAGCAAGGTCAAAATCAGGCATTAAACAGCAAAACTGTAAAGTAAAAAGTGATCGAAAAGTATCTCAAACAAAATTTTTAGAACAGGTTGAATGTTTTATTGTGTAAGATAAGTATCTTTAGTCATTTTAAGTCATCAACACAATACACGCCTCCTTACCTTTATCAGATTTATGTTCAGATACTGGTGATGCTCGCCTATTGTGTGATATTTCAGGATATTTTGTATCGGTATTTTGTAAAAACGGTGAATTCCATATACTACGGCAATACGTTTGAAATGCACCATTAATTGGAAAATGTAACGGTGAGATTGGTGATAAACGTTGTCCATTACCTGGAAAATGAAAAATAGCATATTAACAAATATATTTATTTGTATACATCCGCAATCATTGTGCACAAAAATTTTATTTATTAATTTTGTCCATTAAAAAGGTACCTACTTTGTACTTGTACCTTAGTTTTCGTACCCTACCCTCAAAGTACTCATACTTGGTACTTGTAGATTATTTTTGAAATGTACAGTTGGTTACAATGTATCAGAGCCATCAAATTATGGGTCACATTTCCAATAATCGACATTCAAATAGTATATCTTCGTAATAATATCCGTATACCTTCATATATTTTAAAGGATTGGTACCACACTTAAATTTTATTGAGTGTTGGAGCAATAGAATTCTCATTCGTTTACTAATTTTAGCCACCATATTGATGGCCATATATTGTAACCGTCTGTACTTGATACTCAGCATTTAAACTATTATTTTAATCAATACTAGGTAATTATCACTTATAGAGTACTGTTTCTCGGTTTTTTGCCCAGCCCTTTTTAATATTTAGTGGAAAGTGTGATTTAGATATTCGTAAAAATAAATGAATTTCAAAATAATGATTGAAAATCACACTGTATGTTGCAGATATGATAATGTTGATGTTGTTGGATGATAAATCAGTTGAATAAAATCAGTCATCACTTGATTAAACAAGTCAATCTTAATGTAATTAGATGTAATAATATTCAGTACATCATTCAGTACATTAGCTAGCACTGCTATACGAGTATATATAAGCACCACATATACATATGTATACATATGTTATTGTTTATGATGTGTATTTATTTAAATTAGGGAGTTAGATTGAGAAATTAACAACGGACGATTACTTTACGGACTCACTGACTGTACACTGACTTATAAATGTACTTAGTTAATAATATTGAGTAAGGATGTATAGAGTGGAACTTCGATGTTCACAAACTTGAAATTTCTAAGTTTTCTTGAATGAGTTAACCCAAAGATTAGCTCAAATTAGCTCAAATAATAAGTTAATGTTGACTACAAAGTCATACTGTCAATGATATGAAAAAATGACTCATCTAGCTACACCATCCGTGGTGTAATCTGTTGGAGGAGTTAATTTGTTCATATTAATATTTTATCAAAGATTAGCTCATGTAGTCGATTTCAGATTTTGTATACGGATTTTACAGGCGTTTCATTTTGAACAATGTTCTTGAATAGTTCTTTAAGGAAGCGTTTTTTAGAACACATTACCCGAAAAAAAGATGTTTTTTTCCAAAGGGAGGCATCTTATGGTGGTGGTTGATTTTCACTCTAACCATAGCAGTCAAGGTTGTTTTTTAGTATTTTTTTTATAGACCATTAAATGGTTAATTATTATCAACCAAAATTGTCATTAATACGTAATTTTAATTGTTTTTCCTAAGCAGTCCGATTCTGACAAAAAATGGGTTCCAATATGAAAAACGCATGTTGATCTTGTGGTCTGTACAATACAAGTTTTAGTCGGCAAACAGCGTTTCTTCGAAGAAAATAGAAAACGAATTTAAGCGAGTAACGACCTTAAATTCCACCCTGTATCAATAATTTGTGTGTGTCTCTCTCACAATCAGTACACGGATATGTTGGGTGGCCTTAAATTATATATATATATATATATATATATATATATATATATATATATATATATATATATATATATATATACATATTTGGCGCCTATAATAGAATATGGACATAATGTTGTTTTAAATTTATTAAACAACACATACACAAATATATGCCATATACTACGCTTATTTAAATCAATCAAAATCCTATGTCGCCACATCATCAGCACAGGCCCCAGCCAGCCAGAGAGACTATGTGCATGAAATAATACTACATACTCATCATGAATAAATAGGCGCTATTTTAAATTATTATGAATGAACTCAAATATATAGTCAATGTAATTTCATATCGTCATTGTTACGTGTTTGCATTAAAAAAAAGGAAAAATTGTTTATTCCATATAGAAATACGGAACATACTTATAGAAATATGGAACATACTTTGTGTTCATATGTTAAAATTTACATTTAAAGTTTACAAAGTGTACAAACTATGTTCTGATCATACAATGAATATTAAACGTTAAAATTAAATTTTCTTTCAAGCATACATTTCTCTCTAATATTATTATTTTTATTCTTATTATTATAAAACTATAATCATAAGAGGTAATAAAGAGTAAAAAAGCCGTGCGTTAACCATACAATGTTTGTCCAAATTCCATTTAGGTTACGTAAGACAAATTCTAGAAAAGTAGCGTAGACTTTATAGACAAATGTCATTGAATTTTTATCAAATACTGATATGAAAAAATTAACTCGTCAACCAGGAAACGAACTTTGGGCCTCTGGATATCTAGTCCAGCGTGCTTAACGCTACACTAAAGACGACTATGACGTAAGAGCCAACGTTTGCATATCATTCTTATTTTTATTTTGACAGTATAACTTCTGTCAAGAAGGAGCATAGTTTGAAAACTACTGGTTTTTTTTTCCTTTGTAAAATGAATTTACTGCTTTTATATTTAGAAAATGTAATCAATTTGTAATATTTGACAAAATTAATACATTTTTTAATGATCCATTTGATAATTGATATGCAGAAAATCATCGGAAAAATCTATTATCATTAAAATTAATCAAAGCCAGTAAATGAAGTTATTATTAGTTCTAGTGAAATAATGACGTAATAGATTAGTATTTTGTGTAACTCAATCTATAATAAATATCTACATACATAATATTTTGAATATATCATTGTAATAAATGTTTATATGAATATATTTATGTGTACTATATTAATAAATAAAAACTGAAGCGTTTTAGCGCATAGTATAATAACCTAAATTAAATGTTATTATTTGATAGAACGTACTTGTATATGCGTGCACTGATTAAAAAGAGTTAAATTTGATTGCATCATCATCATAATAATAATAATAATAATATAATATCGTCATCAAACATGTGTGTGTATGTATTCATGTTGTCTATCTATGTATTCAAAAATAATTTAAAGAGATTAACTTGGAGTTTTATAATATTTAATTTTACGTTTCATAATAATTATATAAAAAAATATGAAATAGTGAATTCGAATTAACAAAGTACATTATCAAATACAATAAAATAAGTGTATATGTATTTTTTTCTGAATAATTGACAAACTGCCGATGTCGGGATTCGAACCCATAACCTCCCAGTTTCCAAGTACGCTTCCTGCGCAAAGTAACGCCTTCGACCGCTGGGCTATTTGAACTGGTAATAAAAGCATGAATTGTATTTATAAATATTTTTGTCAACAGACAATACAAAGGTTTATTATACATATCTACATACATATACACACAATCTTAATAAAAGATCGTATATAGTACGAAAATATTTAAAATAAATAAAATAAATATAAAATAATTGTTATTATTATTATTTAGTATTACAAATAGTGAATAAAATTTTATTACCACATTCAATCAACTGCAGGTTTTCAACATATAATATAAAATATTAATATAATTGAATGATTATTATTATTATCAGTAGTTATATATATATATACGTACTTTAGGCCACAAAAGTAGCACTCAGTTTTCAAAATTTTAAAATTGATTTGTGTCTTTATTCATTGGATTTTCGAAAAAATGCTTCGGATAAAAATTGTTCGATATAAATAGACTAATAACTTTTATTTGAAAAATTTTCCCAAAAATCGAATGAGTAGGGTGCAAATTTTGAAAAAAGAACGCTATTTGATGGCCCATGTATATATACTATATACTATGAGCTTATATATCTTTACAATACTGGTCCGAATATCCAGATAAATATTAGGAGATTTTAAAATGTAAGACGTGTTCGTTTTTAACTTAGTTAACAATTTTGGTGGAGGCTCTGGTAAGTGGCACTTTTAAAAGCAAAATATAATTTTTCCATAAGGGCAATGCATTAAAACTTTAACATTAATCAATTAATTCAAGACCCCCGAAACTTTTATAATTGATTTATATGCACTTCAACTATATGTAAAAAAAAATCAAGCCTTAATCTTTTTCAAGCTCCTGTGCTCGTATATCCTTAAAGGTGCTACACATTTGCGATTCTATCTGAACTTTAAGACTATTCAATTACGACTCTAGACTTATTTCATTTGTTAAATAAGTTAATATGCTATATAGTAATTCTGGAAACTTTCAAGAAATTACCATCAACAAAGATGTTTTTTGTGTGACATTCAAAATATGTTCACGATATCAATAAATTAGCTATAGTAAATAAATTAAGTATAAATACCTTTTTAGACCTTTAGTTTAAAATACATTCTATATGTTCGGACTTGGCCGGTACCATGTACATAAATTTATATGAATAAATTAAATCGGAAAGTAATAAAATTTTCAATAATTATTTCAGGAAGTGAATTTATATTAAAATTTTATTTATATCAATAAATAATCTATATATGTACATATATTATGTATAAATTTTTAATTTTCTTTATACATATATTTATATTTATTTTATAATTATTGAATATATATCTTTCATATTATTGTAATTAAATATTTGGAATTTTTGTGCATCTGAAAAAGTATTTTTGTATGTTCATATTTGTAGATATTTGAATTAAAATAATATGTGGAGTATCTAGCTGGTATTACCAATCCAAGTAGGTCAAAGACGTTATGACATACTTGGAAACGTTATGAGCAATATGCATACTTGGAAACTGGGAGGTTATGGGTTCGAATCCCAACATCGTCAGTTCGTCAATTATCAAAAAAAAGGGGCGGTTAATTGACTAAACTGTCGGCGTTTGGACAAGAACGAAGTAACCGACTATGCTTCAGAAGGTTTTCTGCAATTTCCTTCACGAACCTCAGATGAATATCGGCATAGTTCCTATTATAGTCAGCTGCAGCTGCATATCCTACCAATTCCTAGTCTGTACACAAAAATTCCTTCCACTCACATCCTTAGGCATCACAATGGACCTTTTAGTCGAAGTGTAGCCCTCTACAATCTATCTATAAAAATGAAGTTTTACAAAATAAGACTCGAAAGCATACATAAAATTGCATATATATTCCCGAGATTGTAAAAGCTAACAATCACTGGTTATATAAATTTATTCCTTGAAAGAGAAACCTTCATAATATTATGTTTAAATATATTTTGTATTGACTATAGTAAATGTAAATATATAACGAAAATTAATTATTGATATTTTCGGATTTATAGTTATGATAAAGTTCATAAAATATTAAAATCACTTAAATCGAACCAATTTAATGGTTCACTTATCTAATGTGTGCAAATTGTATTGAAATTATTAAGTGTCTACTTACAGCTTATGTATTTAGTTTGGCATAACTATAATGTATAAGATTTGTTAGTTAGCTATTTTCTACAACGTAACTAATTCGAAATATTGTATAGGGTGTTCATTGAAAATGTATAGCATCTACATTCAACGTGAACTTAAATATTGTTTTGAAGTTATAATTCTTTAGACATGTCTTATATTTTCGCTCAGAGTGTAATTATACCATATGTGCGCAGTTTTCGACAAAATTTCTACACCCAGTATCTAGTTACAAGTTACGATACATACAAACTTAGTTCGTCTCTGAAACAGTTCTTCAGTTCTCCAATAGATGGCTAACTATGCCAATTTTAAAGTATTTATATTTTCACTAATAGATTCCATACTACATGTCAGTTATATACAAAATTAAATTTATTTTAAAAGATTGCACAACTTTTATGCGCACATGTACTATGGGTCACCGGAGGTACCGCTTATTTTTCAAAATTTTTTAGTTGACTTTTTTAGTGTTTTACTCATTCCGTTTTGGAAAAATGTTTTGAATAAAAGCTATCAGTATATTTATAATGAACAACTTCTGCCAAAAGCTGTTTTTCGAAAACCAAATGAATAAGGCACAAATCTTTTGTAAAATTTTGAAACATGACGGCTACTCTTTTGTGCATAAATACGCATCTCCAGTTTTTTAGTCCGTCTTAAGCCCTCCAAAATTTTTGTGTCTGAACAACATTTGCGACGCAAATATCTAATAATTATTATACCATCATGTTCTATTACGAATATCTCAGTATTTCAATAACACCCAGTATAAAATTGCATATTGTAGAGAATCAATTGATTTCAAAGCTTTTCTGTTTAAATATTTATAATAAATATCCAATATTTAGAAAAATATTTTTAATAGATACTACGCTAATAAGAATAAATAAATGATATCGATAATATCATTTTGAACTAATATAATACGATTGTAATAGTATAATCGGCTTTCTTGTATAGTCAATCTACCATATACATATTACTATCTAAAACTATAATACATATTTATTCCATGTACAGGATGTTGCAAAAGAAAACATTGCTATAGTTTGAAGACATTCGATATGCTATGAATCGTAATGAGTATCAAATCGAGTTACCATGGTGATATATGGTTGTAATATTAATTATTATAATTATTATACACTGATAGAAGTAATTCCTTGCAGTAAGAAAAATTTTTTTAAACCAAGACTCTCATATATAGGGAAGATAATATATATTTGGTATAAGAAAATAAGTATCTTGACATCAATAGTTTTGACATGAGAAAATTATCTTAACTAAAGATAAACTGACTCTTGACTCACAAATCTTGTAATTCTTAAACTGAAATAATGATTTTTTTGGACCAAGATGCAAAAATTTCGTACCAAATTAAACATTTGTTTAATCCAAACAAATGAAACTCTTTAAAGATATTTTGATATACTTCAGTTAATTTTATTTCAGTTAAATATATATACTTCAGTTAAAGAAACTGTATAAACTTTCTCTTCTTGAGTTTTCATTTTTTTTCGTACAAGAATTTCATTTTCTGGACTAAAGAATCACAAGAGTATTTGGCCAATCTCTCTTAGGCCAAGACTAACGAACTCTATTTAAAAAAAATTTTAAACACCATTCAAGAACTTTAGTTTCTTCTCCCAAATAAACATATATTTTTGGATCGTAGTCATGAATGAAAACAAGGGATTCTTTATCGAAGCAAATATTTTGAAGAAAATATATTTTCTTGAGGAAAGAAATTCCTTCTATCAGTGTACATAAATTGCAAATATTTCTGGAAATATTAGATTTTCAGAAAATATGGTCGGGTCATAACTTGCTGTAAAATTTAATTACTACAACTTTACTTCATGTTGTTCATTACTAATATTTAGAGAGAAATTCCAGATTTTATGTTTTCTCCTTCCCCTAAGGCTCGCTTTCCCCTTGACCGATTTTGCTAACGTCACATAACAAATTTCATTCCCTAAACTAAAATTGCAGCTTTTAGAGAGGAAAGCTAAATATTTATTATATAAAAATTTTTTTCTAAAAAATCGTGTTTTACCGTTTTGTTTTCGAAATATGAAAGTTTAAATTTATTTATTTTCTTCAACATAACATTATTTTGTATATGTGAACAGTGTTTTTGTCCATTTGTTGCATATCTGTGTTTATGTGTTGGTGCTATAACAAAATCAAACCGGTTTGTTGTGCTGATTGCCATAACACAGTGCGGGAACGTCCTTAATGTATTGTTTTAGAGTCTAATTTATGTTTTTTTTTTTTCCAAAGTATTTGCCACACAGTTTCTAAGACATTCTGTACATTTTTAACAACACACAACGTGTGTATGTATACAACAGAGGTGGGCAAGAGTTGACTCGGCCAAGCTCTGAGTGAGAGGTAGGGAAGAGAGATAGAGTTAATACAGGGTAACCTACCAATTATTAATATTTTCTTTTTTTAATTAAAACAATTTCTGAAAAAATATAATAGTACCAAATCTTTTTTATGGTCACTATTATACAAAGTAAATAATACATACAATCATTCAATACATACTCTGGAATTTTGGGCTGGTAATTTGGGTCATAAAATGTACCTTTTTAGTATATATCATATTTGTGTATGAATAAAATAAAAATATATAAAAAATATATATATAAATCTTTTGAACCTTTAAGTTTACCGCTGGACAATTGTAATAAAAGAGGGAAATTTTTGCAAAAGATAATTTAAATAGAATTATAGTTTTGGAAATTCCAAATAATTTGTCTAAATATTTTACTATTCATATCCGAGAACTAATAAACAATTATTTACCTGATTTAATTATTTTTTCTTCGTATGGAGTATGCTCAGTATAGTGTCATGGGAATTTGATGAATTAAGTTAAATTTTACATAAAGTGGGAATTTGAGTTCTTCGAGTTAGTCTACTTTGAATTGAAAAAGTGAAAAGTACTATTTGTAGTAGTGGAAATTATTTTTCGCATAATTTGTTTTTCAAAAAAAATAAAATATTGACTATACTATAGACTATACTATATTAATTATTGGGCAATAATCGGTAGGTAGGACAACCTGTATTGAAACATCGTTCCGTCTTGCTTCAAATCATACCTTCTTTACTTACTCTCACCCAGCTTATGGAGAGCCCGTAAGGCTCAGACGAGCTGTCTGTGCCCACCTCTGGTATACAATTTGAGTTGATATAAGTTCACATAGATATTAGATATTTGTTATTGTCTCATGGGAATCAATAATAATTATGATTTGCTCTCTACTGACTGTCAAGTTACTGGTTGACAATCCCAGTATTGTGAACTCCCTGGAGTAATTTTTGCTACTAACATACAATAAATATATCTATATATATATATATGTTGTTGTAAAAGCTTTCACTTCTACGTTGTAGCTTCTGTCTACATGTAGATGGGGAAAAAAAACCAAAATTTTTTATTAGATTTAACAAAATATATCTAGTCTTGTCAAAGATTTTTTTTTGTTATATTTTTTTCTGAATTTGCTTTTAACATTTTGTATACTTAAGATGATAATTAATAATCTTTTTATACCCAGTATATGTAAATATACAAGGTATATTCAGTTTGATCACGACTTTTCAACGCTTAAAAATATTGATCGTAGACATTAATGTGTTGGCGCATATGTGTCCATAAAATGGCATATTTCGGCTATTTCTGCATGTCCGCCCGCCTGTCTGTCTGTCTATCTGCCCGTCCATCTGTGGACAAGATAACTCAAGAAATGAGATAACGAGCTAAAATTTTTGGGTGTGTTCTAGAGCAAAAAAGTCAGAACAAGTTTATTTATTAATGGGAAAAATCGGACCATGTTTGGGAAAAATGGACAAAACTGCCTATCTTTGAAACCGTAAGAGATATAACAAAAATATAATTACAAAAAATCTTCTTCTTTTTAAATTAAACAACTTATGTTTGAAATTTTTTTCCATAAACTCAATAGTTTTCTCATAATTTGTGGTCAGATTTTTTTCAAATTGTGGGACAAAAAAATATATATACAACTCAGTATATACTGGGTATTCAAACAGTTAGCTGAGTTAGTTGTTACATTACTTGTTTTAGCTAAGTTTGTAAAAAAAAATTTTGCAAGTTGATTTTCATCTACTTTTAATTATTCTCATATCGATTCTAATGTATGCAATTTGCATAACAATACATTTGATGAAGGAAGTATTAATATAAAATATGGGGAAATTAAAATAATTAATAAAAGTATTTTGCCTTTTTGAAAATGTATTCTTTTGGTATATATATGCGTTATGTTTTTTTTTCGGGTTCCCTGATTCCAAACATGCTATTTTTTGCCAAACTAAATGAAACAATTATATAAGGAGGAAATCGCGTATCGCAAAGGGAACTCAAATACCAGCAATTTTATAATATATTAGAACAATATTTCTAGCAATAAGAAATGTTAGATAATTCGTAAAAATATTATTAATTCGTAAATATTCGAAACTCCTACTTGTCAAAACACGAAAATGAACATTCTAAATAATATTATCTTAATTTCAAGTCGATTGAAATTTCGAATAATATTTTCTCATAAATAAAAAAAACATAAATTAATTAAAGATTTCTAAAAAAAAATTGTATATTTCAATTATTTTAGTAATTAGTTTTATCCAATTTAAAAAAATAAGTTGTATAAATGATTTCAAAATAAATGCTTAAGTACGTTTTTTTTTTCCAACAAATTTATATTACTTAATTAAAAACAATTAAATAATTTTTTTTAGGACCCATATGATATGTTTTAATTATTATTATATAATATATGAGATTGGAAACCCGTTGAACCCGTTGTTATCGGTACTCTTTTTATTTAATTTTGTTCATTACTATACTGATGAAGGCTACTTAGTATTCGGAAACTAGACGGATTTTTTTTAAAAGGAAAAGAATCAAAGATTACCATAACGGTAATAAATATCAACTATTAGAAGTATTAAAATTGCAAATATTTCTGTAAATATTAATGTTACAGAAAATATGATCGGATAATGAATTGTAGTAAAATGTATTTCCTACAATTTTACTTATGACAAATTTTTCTCTTTAAGTAATATTATGAGAGATATTCCAAATTATATACCCCCGTCTCTAAGCTCCGCATGATAAAAACATGATTATTAATATGTTTTCGGAGAATCACACATCGAACATTCCTGACAACTACTCTGATAAAATGTAATAAATTTTATCAATAAATCTATTTTAAAATTCTAAACCAATTGCATAAACTCAAAAAACATTGAACGGCTTTATCGTTTCGGTTTTTTTTTTTAAATTAACTAAAATTGTTACATGTAAAAAAACCAGAACGATAACAATCTCACTTTTTTTCTAATAAAAAAAAAAACCATTTATTTAATTAATTTAAAGAAGAAGAGAAGAAAAAAACATATTTAAAAAAATTATTACAATTATTATTATTAGTTAAACAAAGATTTTTTTTTCTGAATAACTTTTAATAGACCCAAAATGTAATAACTCATTCAATTAATTTTACCCTGCAGATTAACTTTTCATATTATTATAGATATGGTTTGTTATATATATGTATGCGGTTTATCTCTGATGCTGATAGTTATGGCTACGCGGGTACCATAGATAATATACGTATCCAAACTATATAGGGGAAACGTGGTCATTTGAGCCTTGATTCGTTTTTTGTTGACTTTATAAGACATTTGACTTTTTGATGTGAAAACATTTGTAGCGAGACTATACAATTATAAAATTATATGAGGTGTGAAATGAAATTTTAAATTAAACTGTCACGTTTTTTATGTAACGATCGGATATGTAACAGTCGACAATCATCGAAATTCGTGTTTTAAATAAGAATTTAGTATTGTATATGAAAATTCATAGCTTTTGTTTATAGTATATGTTGTCACCTGAAGCCCGGGCTTGGAATGCTTGAATCCCGGGTTCAAAACTTTTTTTTGTTCCACGGGTAACAAAAATAATTTATACATATAGAAATTTATAACATATAGAATTTTGAATAGGGAATATGCATGAAAATTTTTTTTCACATTTATTTTCAGAATATGAAAATACTGTTAATACTGTAATAATATTTAAAAACGAAATTAAAATCCGACAAATATCAAGGAAGCTATAAGCTTTTAAAGATTATTATCTGCCTCTTTCTTGCTAAAATACTAAAAACGGAGTTTTACGTGTATTTTAAATGGTGAAAGTGTAATATGACGTCACATAACATATCAAGAGAGCTATCACCCTCTTTGTCTAATCGGGAATTTCAATCATTCATATCTCGCTTATTTTTAAAGTTATTTAAAAAGTAATTTTACTTTGATATTTCTCAAGTAAACATGCTTCAATTCAAGTGAAAAGAAATTTTCATGCATATTCCCTATTACCTATATTCTATTCGAATATTGAATTCAATGATATATGCGTTAAACTGTATGTATAGAGGTCACCAGAGTGTTTCAAACCAGAATATTTTGCTTATTTTGATAAGTCAACTTTTATCAGATTTTTATGATGCATAAATATTAAAATTCACCTTTGTAGCTCTTTTAGTTCAAAAGTTACAGGGGAATCATTTTTGACGTAATATTTCGTGGAATATTTGGGCCACGCCCCTTAAACTTGGTCATGTTCACTACCTTGAACTATGATATATAATGTTTCAAAACCATTTATCAAAATATCGTTTTTTATACAAAAATCTCTTCTTGAATAAATTTCTGTTTTTCAGAAATTCACTATATTCATAAAAGAAGGAAAAATGTTGAAAGAAATAATTTTATCTAAAAAACAACTCGTATCCCACCTTTACCTGTATAATAATTGCCTTTTTTTCAAACGGTTAAAATATATTTTTTAAATAAAACTCTTTTAATTGTAGTCCATGTAATAATAAAACCCTTTTTTTTTTTTTTTTTAAATAAATGAATTTAAAAAAATGAAATAAAACTAAACAATAACTCTGTTTATTACACTTAAGTTTAGAAATAAAAAAAAACAATTTTCCAACTGTTGTTTTTAAATGTGCTTTTAAAAAGTTTTTTAGTTAAATAAAAAAAAAAAACTTTTTTGTCGGGGGGTTTTTTTTTTTATTGCTATTTCATTAGAGATATGAGTTTTTTATACAGACAGATACGAATATCTGCCAGAAACACAAAATTGTATGTAATTTTACTAAGATTTAATTTGGTGGTTTTCTTTTTATATAAAATCATTACTCAAATGTTTATTATTTCTGTTTATCAATAATTTCACAATTAATTTTGTGCGTAGTAGATAGAAAAATATTTCTTTTAAAGTGAATAATATTGGTATACTTTGATTTGAACTTAATACACAAAGTGTTTTGTAAGGGGCCATATTGAGAGACCTTAGGTACCGGAACCTAGAACCTAGAAACCTAGATCCGGTTTCTAATAAGGCCAACAATCGAGGTTTTTAAAATTATCATTTTTGTCGTGGAAACAATAAATTATCAATATTGTAATAATTTTTTTATTATTACGCAGTTTATTGTTTTTATTTTGCAAAAAGTGAGCCTTAATCGGCAACAATATCTTGATATGTTGAAGATAGTCAGTTTCTTCTTCAGTGGGGGACTAATTTTGCGCCATTCACGAGTCATAAATCAAGTTCATTTTTATGTTATCGAGTTGAGGAGCAAACAGCGGCCGGATACCATTTAATGAATATATTCATAAGCGAAAATTTTTTTCTCTACGATCAATACTTCCAGCCGTTACTAGAAACAGCTGAAGACTAAACTTTATAATACCGTTGCGATATTGCAACAAGTTTCAACTTGTAAATTAATAAATATGTAATTTGAAACTAAATAAAAAGTCATAAACACATCGTAATAATATATATATATATATATATATATATATATATATATATACATATATATATAATATATATATATATATATACATATATATATATATATATATATGTATATATATATATATATATCCTCATTTTAATTCATAAATTAAAATATGTAGTAAATTATTCTTTTTTTAAATGAAAGATTAAAAAAAAAACACGACTTAAACACGCACATTCAACATTTACACATCTGTGATCACATTTGACAAAACAAATTAAACATTACAGCAAAAATTATAAGAATTTCTATAAATGTATATTTATAGAACATATTTTTAAAAAAAACGATCATTTACTGAACCCGGACACATTAAATATGTTTTTATTGAACAAAAACCAATTGTAATTATTATTAAACTTAGTCTGCGAGAGGTATAGAAATTGGAACAACAATAGTTGTCAACCAAAATAAACTATCAACAAAAAAACAGATAAAATAGTTAAACACGGTTTATTGTTGAAATGAAAATTTAAAAAAAAAAACTTCAATGCAATAATATCATAATAAGAACTTCCCGTTACCTCCACCAAATTTATATATAAAATGGTAATGTTAATAATATGCCCTATATACATCATCTTGGAAAAGGGCTATATAATCTTCAAACGACTGAACAGAATTTTTATCAAACATAACTAAAACCTAGGGCAAGAAAACCAACTATCTATATAAAAACCACATTCAAATCGGTCCACGAAGATTTAAAACATCTTGTAATTTTTCACTACCAAATTTCTTATGCTTTCATTTTCATGTCAAACCTTGAGTACATTTGACACAATGTTTCCTATATGTGCAAATATTAACTCCATAGTATGGACCTGTGAGTTTTTGGGCCTTGGATAAATATAGGACACAGTTTTCTTGGAAACCACATATATTACATTATTAAATTAAAATAGTTCTGACAAGTTTTGATATCCATGTATATCTGATAATTTCTCTGTGTACAATACGGTACCTAACAATTTTTGTATTATTAAAGATATTTTCTCTTTATTAAGAAGAATAATTCCATTTTCTATACCTTTCAGTGTAAGATATTATTATTATAAAAAAAACAAACAAACAGAAATCATTATGACAATTGCATAAAATTTTTAAGTAAGTAGTATCAAATCACTACTTGATTCACTTATACTGTGAATAAATATGTGTTTTGTAAAATTCAATTATATACAAACAAAACATCTGGTTAAAACTAAACCAAAAAATAGAGAAAAACAAATTTGAAATATTAAAAAAAACACACACATTAATATGTAAATTGTAAACTTACAGACGTTAGTTCTATCAGGATATGTACTTACAATTATTTGAAATATGTGTACATATATTTATGATGAAATTGTATACGAAAATTTGTTACATTTCAAAAAAAAAAATATATGTATATAAATAACTATTATTGAGTTTGGCATATTATCCCTGTCAATAATTCTAAACTATTTGAAAGAATAAAGTACAAACACTTTGAAAACCTGTTTGAATTAGTACGCCTCACGACAATTATATCTCGTAAAAATGAAAAAAATACAATAATAGTTTTAAGCAACAACCAGGCAAAGTGCCCGAGTGGTCTAAGGCGTTATGTCTGCGCAGTATGCCAATTTTGGGAGGTTATGGGTTCAAATCCCGACATTGGCAGTTTGTCAATTATTAAGGAAAAAAAGGGGCGATTAATTGACTAAACTGTTGACGTATGTACAAGAACGAAGTATCCGGCTATACTTGAGAAGGTTTTCTGCAGTTTCCTTCACGAACTCCAGATGAATGCCGGCATAGTTCCTATCATAGTCGGCTGCAGTCGCATATCCTACCTATTCACAAAAATTCCTAGTCTATTCACAAAAATTCCTTCCACTCCACTCACATCCTCAAATCCTTAGGCATCACAATGGACCTTATGGTCGAACTGTAGCCCGTCCGGGGCAGCCTATTCTATCTATCTATCTATCTATCTAAGCAACATCACTTAAGTTATACAAATTGCCCACAGTACCCAGTTACTTGTTTATATTACACTCCGTAGAAAGACAATTTTACCCACTCCTCTTGGTCCTATCGATTTGAAATTTGTAAGAAAATATAGAAAATTTCATGAACCACAATCAAACGCTTTTATTTGAAACTTTTCAAAAGTGAAAATGAAAAAACCAAGTGTTACAATTTTCTCAAAGGGTTTTTTACATTTAATTATTTTATATATTATAAATTAATTTATTGATTTAATTATTTTTTACTTTTGAGTACGTTAATAAAAGCATTCGTTTTTTAAGTTTTATTAAAAACTACGATTGATTTAGAATTATTGGCAGGAATATTAACTGACTAACGAACTGCATACTGTTATTATAAAATTATTCACTACATTAGTAAATATGTTAGTTTTTTTTTCACAGTTTATTGAGTTTAATTAAATAAATTTAACTATTTAATTGAAATATTTAAATAAATATTAAAAATTCGGTTTTAAATTTCATTTCTCTTAAAATTGCATATATATTTTTAATAGATTTTTTTTCTTCTAAATAATTATATGTTTCTTTTGTATTTTTAAATTTATGAATATTAAATAATATTTTAAAATATTTTAAAAACTAATTGACTAATTAATATATCATAATTTAAAATATATTATGTATACCTATGTGCAAAAAATACCTAATTTTCTGATAAATTAGTTTTAAAAATAAATGTTTTAAAAAAATGTATGCTCGTATTTCAATATGAAATTTATTGAAAATGTTGCTTAGTATGTCGATATATTAATTAATTTATGATTTGATAAGTCCGAAAGTCATATAGGATTATTTTTCGAACCATGACATAAAAATTTTTATAGTACCCATTTTTTATATCAATATTTTATTAAAATGAAGTGATATAAAATATCTGATAAATGATCACTCATGTAGCTAAATAGCTTCTCTTGTAGCTATTTAATATTTTACCTAGTAAGCTTATATCTAATGTGTTATAAAAATATCTGGGAACTTACTTGAAGTAAAATATCTTGCCAGGTAAAATATTTAATAGCTTCTAAGGAAAACCATACAATTAATTGACCATCACATCGATCGTCCCGAGTCACTAAATTTATATTTAATTACTATATTTTACTATAAAATATATTACTGTATAATATATAGCTTTCTTGATTCTTGATTTCTTGATTGTTTATATTAATATTAAAAGCTGAATAGAATAAAACTTGAGGCTCAACAGCTCAACATGGCCCGAGTATAATAATTTATTGATTTAATTTTATAAATCTATAATAAAATCATATGAATATTGGAACAATACGGATATTAAAATTAAATAACTGTAAATAAATGATTAATATTCGCATGACCAATAATATTTCAATAAAATATAATAAAATATTGGCATATAAAAATCTGTTTCGTTTATCAAATTTTCCGATCTATAAATATTTAATAGTATTGTTTGTTGGAAATGTTTTTAAATGCATTTATACTAAATTAAGATATTTTCTACCAGCAGAACGCCTAAACGATAACGTTAATCTTTAATATTAATATCATTTCTTATAATTTTTGTCTGCTGTTTAATATTTTTTTAAAAATTTTTTGAGATATATTTTGCTGGATATAAGGCATTGGATAGTAATGAAAACTACACTTTGTTACAAATTAAATTAATTTCTTTCACTGGAAAGTGTTGGATATATTAAAAAATAGGTATACCTAATACGATTCACAATTCGATATATCGTTGAGTTATTTAGTGCTACGTAGTGTTAGATACATTTTTTCGTGTAACAAAGAAATAATGTTAATCTTCTGAGAATCCCAAATTGGTACACGTTACAAAAAATATATAAAATCAAAGTTATTTATTTATCTACAAAATCATAAAAAAATTTTCCCCCTCTAAGCAATTTGAAAATGTTTTTATGGTCAAAGCAAACAATTTTTTTATAATTCACTTAATCCTCCCCTTAATAAACCAACTAAAAAAAACACACACACACAATATACACTCTGTAATAATTACAAAAGGTACCTCTTCTAATTGTTCTTCAAAAATACACAAAGATATTAAATTACAGACAGAAAGCTTTTTGATATAATAAATTAATTAAATTTTTTTTTTTTTTTAATCAAGACCATTAGTATAATTGTTCTCAATATAAATGGACACCATTTTGATAATCACATTACTTAAATCATATTTGTAAACAAAATTATATTTATTATTAAGTTAATTCTTTGACTTTAATTTTTTTGTCCTGATTAATTTTATTACTCATAGAAATTTATCATCGGTTCATTTATTGAATAAAAGTAATATGAAAATAATAGACTTAAATAATTGGTAGAACAAGAGATTGAACACTTTTGTTTTTTCATTTTATTTTAATAAAATGTAAGAAATAAAGGCAGTATTATCCTCGTTAGGATCATCCTTTGAGTATAGTAAAATCAGCAATTAAATAATACATTATATAATTAAAAAATTTTTTCTTTCAAAAATCCTATAGGAAAATTTGTTATCTTTAATGAACAATAAATTTAATTAAATAGTTCAAAAAAGTTTAATCGAATAATATATACTTTGATTTGATTTGATATACTTTGAATTGAGCATGCGTAAAGCACCCACAAAAGTAAAAATATACTTATAAAACATATAAGGTTCAATGTTGAGTTTTTAATACTTCATTATTTAAATCTGGAAGAAACCCTTTTTCCACCATTGATCTGACCAAAACCTATTATCATGTAACCGTAAATTTATACTTGGTATTTTGACTTTTACCTTTAAAGATATTTTGATATACGTAAATAACAAAAATTTCCTGGTATAAGTGAAAATCCAAAAAAAAATGGGACGTTCCTTCCCTCCTTTTCTCTACATAGAGCTCAGGACATTAACCTCTTAAATAAAACCTTGAAATCAGTCTTTTGTTGGCTTATGAACGCATACAATGTGCACTAGACAGATAAATAAACAAACTCTTGGACAGTATTCGTTTTGGGAGTTAGTAGGAATTGTCGCACACGCTTTTGCTGCCCTAACTCGATAGAGAAAACGTCTGTGAGCGTCGACGTTGAAAGCGTTTAAGCGCCCAAAACGAATACACCCATTGTCTCAATATTTCCATTTACGACCGACTTTTGAATTTTCACAATACCCTAAACCAATTATTCAACTTCAGGGACACGTGTATTCATTTGACAATGAATCCACTTCACTTAAAAAACAAAAAATTTATTAAGTCAATGTTTTAAAATTTTATCTTGCTTCAACAGGAAAATAAAAAAATCCTTTCATATCACAAATAAAAATTTTTAATTTTTGCATATTAACTGATAAACTGGCTTAGGATTGTTCAAGTGGATTTGTCGGCGGCCATTCGTTTGAACATGATTTTTTTATTATCAAAATACTATGTGTGTGTGTGTGTGTGTGTAGATTTTTTTTTTTCAATCCTCAGCTTTTCAAAAATAAATAGCTTATATCAATAATTTGATAACACAAAAATTGTTGAATTTATTTGATATAAAATCTACAACAACCAATCGAAAATCAGCTCAATCTATTTTGGTCGTCAAACCATATGTCAATTGATAAACAAACGTTCAGTCAACCATTGAATATATTGTATATTGTCTACTTTTTTGTTATTTGTGTTTATACACTGATAATATAATAATAGGTATACAAATTTTTTTTCAAACATCGTTTTTTACTTAAGGTTGTTGTGAAGGAAATTCAATATAATGAGAGGTTCTTCAAAATTTTGCTTCTTATTAATTCAGTAATAAAGAATATCCTGTCAAAATTTGAAGTTGATCCTGTTTTTAGTTTTTAAGTAAAAAAATGTAAAAGTTACGATTTTTAAGAGATTTTTACATAGGTTAAATGGACTCGTCGGTAAAAACATGAATACAAAAATCTGTATCTCGACAACCAGATATGCCACTGTTATGAAAAACTGTCATAATATTTATCAAAGTCTTATAAATACCTGGACCAAATTTCAAATTAATCTTGTTTTTTGTTTCTGAGATAATTAAATTTGTAGATCGAAAAATGTTCTAAATCTAGTTTCATTTTTAGTTATATTTATTTTTATCTAGTTTTATTTTTAGTTATATTTATTTTTATCTAGTTTTATTTTGTTTTATCTAGTTTTATCTCCATGCAACTTTTTTGAAATACATAAAAACATATTTTTAATTATTAAAACTCTTCGAAAAAATTTAGGATTTACTTTCCCTCACCAGTTTCACAACAACCTTAAGGTGGTTCGATCGGAACTAAAATGAGTTACAGTCATTTTTCGATTTACTTAATTCTTCGAATAGCTATGATAATTCATTATTATCAAATTATAATAATATAACAAGCTTATACATTGATAAAATTGTTACTTATTTAATAAAATAAAGTAATGAATTGACTTCGTTATTTTTTATCCTGATGGTTTGGAAAATCGATGTGGCACCAGAACGCTGTCATTTATGAAAGTGTCATGTGTGAAACTCACATATTTATAAAAGGAGATTATAAAGACAAGCCATGGAATGCTATACATATAAAAAACAACTATAAATTTACGAAATAATCAATCAAATGAATTTTTCAAACAAAAACATAAACACAGAATCCTGTTGACTATAGTAAAATTATATTTTCCGCGTGTTTTATCAAACACAAAGCGATGATATGTGGGATTTTCCAAACTTCGTTAATTAGAATTTCATCAAACACGATTACAAAAACAAAAAATTAGGAAATAAATCCAATTAATTTTAAAAACAAATTTACACACCTAAATAATTTTTTTTTTGTTGTAAATATCAAAAGTAATAAGCGAGCGTGTTGTGTTGTATGGCAAAGGATTATTTTCAAATTTTCAAATAAATAATATAAAACACCACCAAAAATGAAAAATAATCCCCAATCTAGGATTAATTCCTACATACATGATTTCATATATGTGTATTACCTAACAAATATTCACACACAAACAAACACACACACACTATTCGATGAAAATGGTGGGTAATTTTATAAATAAAATTTTATTTATTCTCTTTGTAGCGATATATATATATATATATTTGGTGTTCATACATTGGAAAATTGGAAAATTTATATATCATATACAATATTTTTTTTCCATCCATATATAGTGAAGCTTGTTTCGAAAGACAATAACAGGAAATGGGCAATCAAGTTTTGTGTAAAACCTTCTTATCAAAGATTTGCTAATGTTCAGTTTCATAAAGAATTGTTCAATTTACTGTTTAAATCACTTTTGTAAGAACGATCTAAATTAATATATATATATATACCTATCTAGGAATTTACCAAGTAAAATATTCAATAGCTACTAAGGAAAACCATGCAATCATTCAGACTTCACGTGTATCTCACTACTTTCTATAGAATACACAAGAACTGGACGATGCACTAGTTGGTACACCCATATACGCGAAACTTTGTAAGATGGTAGCGCCGCGTGACCTATAAACAAACTAAATCTAGAGTCAATGTTTATAAATATAACAAGTACCTTTGTGTTTTTTTTTGTAATTTTTTATTATTTTGTAGCGATTTTAATAAATTTTTGTATTTGATATTTTCAATAATTTTGATATTTAGTTTTGTGGCCAAAAGTATTCTAATTACAATTGTACACAAATTCAACATTTTAGGTTAGTAAGTAAATATTAATAATTTAGTAAATATTACTCGCATATGTTTGCGAATGGGTTTTTCAATTTCAATTTCCACGCCCTGTGTCTACCTGTTAGAGATTTACACCCCAACTTATATACCTACCTTTGTGAAATAATAAAACAAACTTTCTTAACCAAAAGCACGGAACAAGAAGGAGACATTATTAAATTCTATAATTTACTAAAAAAAAGGCTTCAAGAATTAAACTTAAATATATGCCATGTAAATTGATTTCTTATTTTGGCTTTCTTTTGTTAGTTACATCATATGACCACCAGAGGCGTAACGCATCAGCAGGTTTAGCTTGTTACAATAACGATTTAAATTTTACAATGGTTTAGGAAACTATCCATAAGACAATAAATGTCAGAGTAAATGAATTTCGCTATATTTGATATGCTTTTGGTAAATAAAACAAAAAAAACTAATAATTTTATAAAATGTTACTACAATTGGCAGAGAGAGCATACACAATAGCAGCAGGTATTAAAATATATAAATTTGATGATATTTTAATTATTATTGACAAAAAATAATTACTTTTTCAGGAAAAGTTAAACAACCGTACATCATCATACTATCTATATGTACCTGACCGACATTGATATTGTGGTGGCGAAAATCCATTACTCGTATCCTTTTTAACTACCATAAACCTACCATCAATTATAAGTTTTTTTCTAAATATTAGCCATGAAAATGGACCACTTTTTCATAGAATGTGATTTCACTTTCGATAGATAGATAGATAGATTGTAGAGGTTACCCTGATCGCGCTACACTTTGACCATAAGGTCCAATGTGATGCCTAAGGATGTGAGGATGTGAGTGGAGTGGAAGGAATTTTTGTGTATAGACTAGAAATTGGTAGGATATGCGGCTGCAGCCGACTATGATAGGAACTATGCCGTTATTCATCTGGAGTTCGTGAAGAAAACTGCAGAAAATCTTCTCAAGCATAGCCGGTTACTTCGTTTTTGTCCATACGCCGACCTGTTAGTCAAATAACCGCCCCTTCTTTTTTTTCTTAATAATTGACAAACTGCCGATGTCAGGATTCGAACCCATAACCTCCCAGTTTCCAAGTAGACATACTGCGCAGACATAACGCCTTAGACCGCTTGGCCACTTGGACTGGTCCACTTTCGATATCTTCGAGTGTATACAAATAAAAACTCGTAAACTAATTATTAACAATATTATTTTTACATAATATAAAATGTTTATATATCATCAATTATTTTTGTTTTTTATCGCAAATATCCAATCGAATATTTATTTTAAACCAATCATTAAAATATATATATATATATATATATATATATATATATATATATATATAATATTGTCAACAAAAAATTACATCGAATCCATCCATGATGATAATGGTTGATGTGCAGAGTATATGAAATGTGTGAGGTTGGACAAATTTTAATTTTGAGGTTAAAAATATGATATGAGAGAATATGCGATGGTTTTAAATAGTTTTATATTATTATTATTTTTTTGTTATTTTTTCAATATTATTATTGTATTTAAAATATAATTATAATTTTATTGTTGATGTTATTATTATGGAAATTTTGTTTATAGTAAAATATATTTAATTTTTTACATTAATTTATTTTCAAGTTAAAAAAAAAGCTTCGTTAATAGATCTAGCTAATTATATATAAAGATTGGGTTTCCTTGCAAATTAAGGTTAGGTCGGATATAAGCTGAGACGTGGTTTGGTCGTTAATAGATCTAGCTAATTATAAAGATTGGGTTTCCTTGCAAATTAAGGTTAGGTCGGATATAAGCTGAGACGTGGTTTGGTCGTTAATAGATCTAGCTAATTATAAAGATTGGGTTTCCTTGCAAAGTAAGGTTAGGTCGGATGTAAGCTGAGACGTGGTTAGTTGAGGTGACGATGGCTTAACTTGAGTTTATGTGAAACACAGAAATGAGTTTAACAACGAATTTACGCATCACATGCTGAAGCGATTCCCCGTATCACTTCGTATGTGGGCTGCGAAAGTTTGTACTTGTGCCATATAGTGACTAATGGCCTGCTAGTGAAAAATCTTTGTTTTTACAAATTGTTTGTTATTGCTTTAGTCAATAAGTGATGCCCAAGACGAAGCACAAACTTATCAAGGCAGTTCTATTGAGTTTTTGATGAATCTATGCAATTCAGAAAACTGTTCACGAATTACTCGGTCGTAGATTTAATATTTTTCATTAGTAAATTCGTTCTTAAATATGAATCCTCCATGGATCTTTCATTTCGTTAAATAATTGTTTTTCGTAAAATAATGTAGCAATTTTTTTATCTTTAATATGCATTATATCGCGTCCTCAAAAATTCATAGACACACAATGGCGAAAAAAATCTGCCGTCTCAACGTTCGCTCTCCCTACGCGTAGTTGATTCAAATCTGCTTTCCTTCGCGTTACTCTGTATCATGCTGCGGCCTCAACCTATAGCTATGCCCTGTCTTAGTTATAGTGACGCGTCTATATACATGTATAGAATACCTTTGGTAAACATTTATACGTGCCTAGAAGCAAAATAAACAGTAAACCTCTGATTAAAACAAATCAGTATATACAACGTATTTAATCAATTAACCTTTTTCTTATTGGTAGGACTTGGACCTATATTTTGTGCAGAATATGTTTTTAAATTAGGAAAAAAATTAAAATAATATTATGCCAAATTCCATCAAATTTTTTACTGTTTTATTAACAAATAAAAATCCCTATGTCCGATTTCATTTACGGTTATTTTCGACTACAGAATTTCAATTTTGTCCTAATTTTAATTAACTCAATTATTTTGTGTTCGATATGCTGTAGGTATATATTAAAAATTCAACAAATTTTATCAACAATAATTCTGAAACGGTTTATAAATTTTTATCAATCTTTATTACAAAATAATTTTTAATTGAGTTTTATATATTATGGTTATTATAAAATATTATATATATATATATATATATATATATATATATATATATATATATATATATATATATAGTAGAAAAGTAGAAATGTAAAAAAAAAAGTATAATAATTTTTTTATGATAATAATTGCGAATAAAATCAATAAAAAAATATTTAAAAATCATAAAACTTTAAATAATAAATTTAATATAATAATTGATTGTAGATATTTCTAGTTTTGAAAATAGACAATTTATTATTTCGCCGTAGCAGAGATAAGATTAATATTTAATCAATTGATCAATTCATTGATTTTGTACCGCGCACAAAATATTTTACCTCAATGTTTTAAAATCTATCAACGTTTTATAACACGTCATCGCATACGCATTTTTATTTTAATCAAAAAACTGATTAAATAATATAATCAAATTTGTATTATTGAACTTAAGAAACGGTATCGAATAAATTATTGATTATATTTAGATGATTGTTCTTTCAAGGGCTACACGTAGAATTAAGTAACTTTGTCAGAGAATTTTTCGCTTCTTTTTTATTTAAATAGAATCTTGGAAATGGAATATTCATCCGTTTTGTTAAGGTACAATTTTTAATAAAATCGATCTATAAATATTAAAATATTATCAAAATTTAAATGCGTATATAGGTACTAAGCAATTTTAATTGCATGATTTTATCACTAGAGGCACGCATTTTTGTTTTGTCTATATATATTTATTGATTGCTAAAATCTAAATTTCTAATATTTATAATGACACCAAAATAATTTTAAAATTTAATTGCAAAAATATTTTGGAAAAAAACTCCGAAAATTTTCCGCTTTTATACGCTTTTGTGTTTATTTTGAACTTTACTATTGAAATGAATGTATTGAAAATCGATTAATTAAAAAATGTTTTTCGTATAAAAATTGTATAATATATATACGACCAAAACGGGACCAGGCTAGGCCATTCATTTATTTTTAATTATAAATTTTTGTCCAAAAAGTAATACATGGAAATTTTTATATTTTAGTTTCTAAGTATTTACGATTCAAATTTCCTTTATAATGTGGTTTTTTTTTTTACAACAAAAATATTTAAATTAAAAATTTGTTAATTAATAATTTTTAGTTAACGCACACAACCAGCAGTGCCGCCAATCCATACGGGTAAAATAATAAAATTTTGATTAGATTGTAATTAATCCCGGATATATGCATCAAATTATTATTCTTTTAAAGTATGTTTTTATTCTCCGAAAAAAAATTATTAATAACATTTTAATTAATAAATATATTAGGAAAAACTATTGACATATGAAATGTATACTAGACGTAAAATAAAGCCTTCGGCTCAACCGAAATGCGGGAATCTGAGGTAAAACAAGTGAAGCTTGGTCCTACCATTCGCAATGAAGACAGGTTAATTGATAGGATGGAAGACTATGAGGGCATGGTTTTTCTTTGGGATCGTAAAAAGGCCTAGAAAGGACAGTAAAAAAGTCCTACTGTAGTACAAATCTCAGAATCTTAGAAAAGCTCTTCACTTCAATCGCAGTGAAATAGATTCAATCAGAGAAATTAAATTTTCCTTTATGGTAGTTCACTCGTTACAGTCAAAGCAAAAAGTATAAAATACAATATGATTACTTTACATATTACATTTATGCCAATTGAAGATATCTAGTATAACATATATAGTGTTTTATCATTTATGATACAATTTACTGAATGTTGTACTATGCAAGAATGGTTTTGACAGTGATTATTCAATATTTTTGGGGTCGTAATTGCAAATTATTACCATTAAATATCAATAGGTTTTTAACAAAATTCGCAATATAATGTCTTTTTTTGGGGTCGTATACCATGCATGTACAAAATTCCAACTTTGATTGCAAATATCTCGCTTCACAATCTGTCAAAAATTTTCTTTTTTTCTTGATAAATACAAAACGTTTAGATTAATACAATTTGAATCGATCTTTTAAATAAAAATCAATGTACATTCTTAAGAAAATTAATAATACATTGAAATATATATCCAATTTATCTAAAGTCACAAAGCTTAAAATCAAAATCAAAAAATCGTCTACAATTTTAAGCTATATTAAAATTATTTTTAAAAATCAAACTTTGATCTTCCGGATTACAAAAATTCTTAGTATATAATCTTTTGATTTTTTTATTTTTTAAGGTATTTTTCCAAATGATTGTTCTTCCATCATTATTATGTATGTGAAAATTAAAGTTTTCCACCAAATTTTCCAAATTCATTCACCCAAATTTATAGAAATTACCTACAATATTTTATGAAATACAAAAGTTAATTGGTAAAATGGACACAAAACTCTAGTATAATAAATTTGTAACTCTATATATTACAAAAATTATTAAAAACGGAAAAAATTAATTTAATTAAGTTTACTTATAAAAAAGAAGTTATATGATTAATTATTATTCTCGAAAATGATAAATTTATGCAAAAACAAGGGGACGACATTAATTATTTCTGATGAATTGTTCTACTGATGTGAAAAGTTCATCATACGAAAAAGATGAAGATAAATATCACGCTTATACATATTTTAATAACAACCTCTTTGAATATCTAAACAGAGCTTTTATTAATTATTATACGGGTAAGTTGATTAATATAAAAGGATTTCATATTTTGACAGAATATTTTCAGGTTATGTATATAATATAAATGTCAAATTATCTCATTAATTTTTGACGTAAGTGAAATATAAATTGAAGACTTAAATAATTACAAAAAATATCCAAAACAAAAAGTTATTATCGGGATCTATTCGTTAAGTCTTCAATTGTTAAAACAGAGCTTTTCAATAATTATACGGGAAACTTTTGATTAACATAAAACGATTTCATATTTATATCGAAACAAAGTTTTTACATCGTTTTGAATATAAAATCTTCTCAATTTTTATGAGAGGTTCTATTTTATAGACACCGTCGGAAAAAATATGAAGAAAAAACAAACTACACAACTTACTTTCAGCTTTAATTTTTGGTGTAACCACACGAAATGCACTGTGCGTTGCGGCAACCATTGATACACCACCATTTCTGTCGACCGTCGGCATACTATTATCCGTATTTTGTGTTATTCTCGGTGATAAACGATTATTATTCGTTAGATCTTCACCACGAACACGCATAGCTTTACTAAAGTCTAAGGGCATCACTCCACCAGTATTTAACGCACTTATCTCCATAATTAAAGAATAAAAAAAAAAAAACAATACAAAAACAAATATTTAAAAAAAAAAAACAATTAAAAGTCACAAAACATGTTCGAAATCACTTCATAGCCAAAGAACTTTTAAGTCTCACGAAAAGCACATTTTTCACAATAAAGGGAATAGAAGGAAAATAATAGAATCAAGTTTTTAAGAAAATTGTGGGTTTATTATGATTGTTTATCTCATATATGAACAGATTTGTCGTGCGAGCTGGTTTATCGTCGCGAACACACTACAATCGAAATATCGAAATCATAAGTTCTACACACCCTCCATATACAGTCGTTTGCTCTCATAACTTGCCATACAATTCGGTTCAATATTATGAATAAACTGAATGTTCGTATGAACCATATTGCTTGTACATACAATATTATGATATCGTTTCATAGTATACAATACATTGGATTATCTTGGGAGGGACCTTGTCAATTTAAGTCCCTCCTATGAGTGGTATACACACACACACTCACACGCACATACAATATTATCAACTCTCTATGTAGATTAATACAATCTGTGGTATTGAGTATGTTTAACTTTTACACACAAAAAAAAACAATTTTCATCATATAATTCATAATCGCGGCATTTTTTTTTTTGTTGAACTTCTCTGATAAGAAAAATATTTTTTACAATATTGAAAAAAAAAAACATCTCTTTTTAATTTCAGCAAAAATTGTATTTTTTTAGCGCCAAGAGAAGATAATCGTTTATATATAGGGTGTTTCAGAATTGCACGCCACTACTTTAGGGGTGTGTTCTTCAAGGCAAAAGGAACTAAAAAAAAGTTCTTTCAAACATATATAGCTGAAATTATCTTCTTATTACCGAGATATTAAAAGTTATATAACAACTAACGACTCGTTCCGACTTCGCTTGGATGCATTGTCCTCCCTCTTGTACTTTAGTCCGACAGGGTTGGTTCACTTCTCCCATATCTTGACAATTTCCAGAATCTCTTCGGGGGGTGAGATGCACCGAATATATCTTGCATCTGCTGTGACCGAGAGATTCGTTTCCACCTCCTCACCCCATTGCCTGCACTAAGTGAATCCATTGTGGAATCCTATCGTTTGCAGATGGTTTCGTTACAACTTCCTTCGAAGTTGCATCCTGTTCAGATTGAGTGTATCGAAAAATGGCATCTTGGATGCATTCCGACACATAATTTTCCCGATTTTTTGTTATGGTATATAAACCAGTGATCAAGGAGTTTAACGCTATTCTCTCGTTGATCGTTTGTTTTCATGCTATTTTGTGGAATTCCTCAAATTGGTTCTAGTCCTATGAAAGGCATTCCGACTCCCTTCCTTGCTAATGTATCTGCTTTTTCGTTTCCTTCGAAATCACTGTGATCTGATATCTAGATCAATTTGACATTGTTCCTCGAGGCAATCTCAAACTACCCCCCTAAACTGTTCCCTTGACTGAATTAGATACAAATTCTTTCAGATCATATTGGCATAAAAACTCCAAAGACATTAAGAATATCGGGTCATTTTCAGTTTGGGTGTGTCCGCCAAAATATTGCAGTCGCGTAAAACGACAATATTAATCGCATAAGTTTAAAGGTTCATACATCTCGCTAAGCCCGTTTTTATAGATATCTTGTACACAGGCACAACCGCACAACGTAAACGATTCGATTAAATCGCAATATAAAATTTAACCATCAAAGAAAATTCCCGTCTATATTCTTCGCAACAGAGGTAATAATGTCATACAGTTCCGAAACATGCTGTATTTTTCTTTCAGCATAATTTCTTTATAAATCTCAAGAAAAAACGTAAACTACGCAAGCGCAGTTATGACATCATTAACAATATTAACCAATAAAATTCTAATGATAATTATATTTCTCTTAGATATTTATACAAATTTTACGAAAAATCTAAGAGGATTTAATAATTGTCTCAAATATTTTGTTTAAAATAAATATTAACAAGTGGTTTTTGAGAAATAGTAGATAATGTTGAGTTCGATCTATTATCCCAATATACTCACACACACTCACCCACAGCAACTGATGTTGTATGAATGTATTTGTTCATAGAAGTAATATAGAATGCGCGCAAGGAGTTGATATTAATATATTCTGTTGCAGTGATTGGTGAATCATAAATATATTGTGTACGCCTCCGACGCATTAGACGCCGCAACGACGCCAAATTACTATACACTATCAACACACACACACATACATATTACCCCGTCACTATTTTATATTATGATTATTATTATCATTTTGGTCTCAATATCAATGGCGTACGAATGTTGACGAACGTACACGAATTGAGAGTATTATTTTTGTGTGAGATTCTGTGTGCCGTGTTGTGTGATTGTTTCGGTTAAAAGTGGTTCGCATTGAATTTTTTTGCCGACATTCTCTTCTTATCTTGTTAGAGAGGTGTACTAGCTAATAGTACATCTATAGCCTGTGTAATATAGTTTAGCTTATGATTGTATTAAAAGCGATGCGACGCTCGCCGTCAAATGAATCTATTGTTTTTGGAGTTTACTCCTTTAGTAAATTGATTTGAATTTAAAGGCCCCGGTACGGCGATTTGATGGGTAGTGAAATCAAGTGTTAAAATAGCTAACACTTTATACGCTATGATATTTAATTTGAATTTATGATATTTTACAATATCTTTTCCCAGATTGATTTTACATTAAATTTTCCTTTTTCGTAGGTTATTAATTTATTTTAAGAAAAAATATACAATATAATAAATTATTTATAAAAATTTAAATAGTATTTTGAGTTGTATATTAAATGTTAGCTTCTAAAAAATAACTATAAAATATTTTTTCAATCTTGAAATGTCAATTTTGATTGTCATTTCCATAGAAACTATAAACTATACTAACACACTATAAATCGTTATATATTAGTTAGAAATATGGAAATTTGTATTTTGGCATTTAATAAATTAAAATTTTTATAAATGAATTGATTGAATATTGCATAAATGAATAATTTTGCATTTTAATTGTTGAATGACTATTGATAGTAATTTCTAGCTGTCTTTTTGAAGCCTCTCGTTGAGTGAAAACGATTAGTTTTCGAAGCTCCTTTGTTACAAATTTTTCTCCATTTCAGTTAATTTAAACAAGTGAACATGACATATGTCTATTTAAAATATGAATATTTATTTTATCTATATTTAAAATGAATATTGGAACGATTTATTAAATTATATTATTATAATGCATTTTTAATAATTGTTTTATTACTCTGAAAAAAATACCTTTTTTTATCATAAAATTTTACCAACAATTTTATAGTGGTATAATAATAATAATTAAGCTATAGACTTAAAATATTAATTTATCACAAAATGCGTTGAATCATCAACAGCTACAACGTCGTAAAAAATGACATGATTATTGGAAATGATCAATTAGTGTACCAATCTACTACAGTAAATTTTGGGACAAAATATAAAAAAACTCTGATTTTGAAATACACGTGGCTACAAATGTATCGAGTTGTTTCTTTCAACATTACATTTCGACCATAAGGTCCATTGTGATGCCTAAGGATGTGAGGATGTGAGTGGAGTGGAAGGAATTTTTGGGTGTAAACTAGGAATTGGAATCATCTGAAGTTCATGAAGGAAACTGCAGAATACCTTCACAAGCATAGCCGGTAAAGGTTGTCTTCGAACTTCGTTCTTGTTCATACGCCGACAGTTTAGTCAATTAACCATCTCTTTATTTTTCCTAATAATTGACAAACTGCCGATGTCGGGATTCGAACCCATAACCTCCCAGTTTCCAAGTAGGCATACTACGCAGACTTACTAGTATGCATATTTACTTCGTTCTTGTCCATACGCCGAAATTTGAGTCAATTAATCGTCCCCGCCCCTTTTTTTTAAATAGTTGAGAAACTGCCGATGTCGGGATTCGAACCCAATACCTTCCAGTCCCCAAGTAGACATAACGCCTTAGACCGCTCGGCTACATGGCTGGTGTATATACTTAGTTCCTGTCATTATTCATTCGTTTTTCGAAAAAATATTTTGGCTAAATTAAAAAATGGTTTAGGGCTTTTGGTCTCAGAATTTAATTTTCTATCCATACCTTTAGTTGTGTCCGTGACTTTCGGGACACCCTGTATAGTACTTGGGTATACATATACACAACAAACTATAGTTTTATACAAATGTACGTGTATACAGAAGTAAAATAAACAGTACACGTATGGATAAAGCACTCATTAAGTATATACACGGTATTTACATAATCATATGCAGTTGTTACATGACTTTGAGGTGCTTGTTGCGTTTTCAATTTGATGAATCCACAAACCTATATTATATATTTATTTCAACAAAAACATAATTTAATTAGCCTATAAAATAATAAACCTTTGTGTAAGTGTTGATTACCATATAAATAAATATATAAACGATTTGCATATTATATGTTGACGACATTTACAATTTAATATGCGTATAATTTAATTCTGCGCCAATAATTATGATTGCATAGATTTCGTAATTGCGTAACTGATTATTAATTATAATTATATTTTATGTCACATATGTAGGTATATCTATGCTTGCAATATGTTTACAATTTACACTTTTATTATATTTAAGTGGAAAAATTTGATAATTAAATATTGCACCAAATAAATAAAAATATTGATAATATTATTATAAATTATTATTATTATATATATATATATATAGGACGAGAATATAAATAGATCAACTACTGCGTAAATATCAAAAACGAGACGGATTTATAACAATTAACTACCCCTTTTTTCTGCACCCTAAAAGATCAGATGCATTTTCGTTGTGAAAAGTGCAAAACTTTTATAATAGTACTTATTGTTGATATGCAAGGAAAACAAGCCTATTATAATTACAAGAGACTAAGCGAAGAAGACTCAAAAATGAGCAAAGATTTTCACAAATTTTTAATAGAAAAGTATTATTTGTCTAAAAACGTCCAGATTTCCTTTTTAAACAAATATCTTAAAACATTTACAGCAAAATCAATAACTTTTGTATAAAGTATAAATTTTGGGAGAAAAAAAAATGTAAAATTAAAAGTTGTAGATAATAAAATTTTTGAAAAATTATTGAAGCATTTTTCGGTACATAATTAAGTCAACACTATAATGGTCAACACTACTAATAGGACACAAAAGTTTAATAAAATGATGTAGTAGTGAAAAACTACAATAGAAAAATTATATATTATATCTAAAACCAATGATTCGACATTTTATCATGTAGAACCGAACCAGTGTCACTTCTTCCGGGCAAATTAGAGTTTAAAAGACTGGCATTAAATCCATTATTTACATTAGAAGCATAAACCAGTAATGTGTATTATTGATTATTGGAAATGTGACCACTTCTTACTGCTTTATTGGTCGGCGTCCATAAATTTCACATTCGGTGACTATTTTAAATTTGAATATGTACCAACTCCTTTTTAGCCAGCCAAGTAGCCGTACTTGTAAATGCGTTGTGTCTACTTGTAACTGGGAGGTTATGGGTTCGAATCCTGTCATCCGCAGTTTCTCAATTATTAAAAAAAAATGGGGCGGTTAATTGACTAAACTGTAACCGGCTATGCTTGTGAAGGTTTTCTGCAGTTTCCCTTCACGAACTCCAGATGAGTATCGGCATAGTTCCTATCAAACTCGACTGCAGGCGCACATCCTACCAATTCCTAGACTACTCATATCCTCCCATCCTTAGGGATCACAATGGACCTAATGGTTGAAGTGTGTCCCGTCCCGGACAGTATCTACAATCTATCTATCTGTCGAACTCCTTTTTATGACCATAATAATAAACATTCTAGTCGCCATCGACCAGGATTTACGGTAATTAATTATACTTACCTACACAATGTATTCATTGGAATAAAAATCATTGAATGCAATTTTTTTTGCGTAGTGAAAATCATGAAAAATAAAATCATGCTACCATTTACAATATTTACAGATACGTACAGGCTTAAATATACACATAATACATAATATCTATGTTTTTGAAGGGATTATTATGTACTTTTTCATATAGTAAAGTATAATTAAAAATAAAGAAATAAAAAAAGTTAATTCAAAGATCAATGTATAAATTACTTACAAAGTATAATAATAATCAGTAAATAATTGACGTCAATCGTAGTTACTACACTACAATCTTTAACGTAGTATTCCGTACCTATACAAAACAAAACAAAAACGTCACCGTATTAGTTTAAGTCAACTTCCGGACTCAATTTGACGTATAATTACTTGACACAAATATTTAAAAAAAATGATTATCTGATTTCAGTTGTTTTCAATTTATCTTCAAAGTTTGGAGATTTACTTTGTGAAAGATTTATATTATTGAAAATACATTTAAATTACAGCATTATTCAATTCGTGTTGACATATGTTTCAATCATATATGATCATCTGCAAAAAACATGTATTATAGTGAAAAACTACTTTCGAGATTTCTTTAAAAACTTAATTACAATTGAAATTTCACTGTAATCTTGAATTCTCTGATAAAATCTTTAAAATTTAACGCCCTCACGAAAATTTGGCTCAGTGTGGATCATAGTTTAAGCATTTTCATCATGTTAGGACAGTACTATAACATCTCAGAGATCGTGGGTTCGATTTCCATCCTAGATGTGTTAGGATTATTCATATCAAGCATTTCATGTCAAAGAATGCTACGACAATGTTTATCAGTAAATAAAACACCAATTTGAAAATCTTTAAAATGTTTATTAATGTTAATTTTATCGATATAAAATTGATAATTTAATTTTAATGATATTTACTAAATATATCCGCGCTATCCTTTTATAATATTTTTAATGATTTGTTTGTGGATATTAAATGTGGCAACAATTTAAAATTTGTGTATATATCTGGAAATTTTAAATATATTATTACATACATATGGCCGGAATAATTAAATTTTGAAATAAACATCATAAATTCTCTCAGAAAATCAATAAATATTTGTAGTTACAATTTATTAGTTTTTTACAATTCGAGGTGGTTTAATGCCAATACCGATGGTTTATCAAATATATTGATTATTTAATATACTATTTTAATTAAGTTTAATATCAATATATTTAATTAAACATTGATAAGAAAAAAATTAACTCGTCAACGAGGAATCGAACCTCAGCCCTCTGGATATCTTATAGTCCAGCGTGCTTACCAATGACATTTATCTATATAGTATACGCTAGTCCTGTCGAATTTGTCTTACATAACCGAAATGGAATTTGACAAATATTGTATTGTTGACGCTTAAGTGTTTACAAACGTATCTAGTTTCTTGGTTTATTTCTGGTGAAGCTAATATAAAACTGTTAGCAAAATGTATAGAGTTCATCCATAAATTACTGGAAACGTTTCGATTCAAAAGAATAATCGTAATAAGAATGGGATTTCGAACCTATTATTAATCTGACTCTATTTCTTTTATATACAAATCTACGTCAGACATTTTAATTTAAAGTAAATATTTCATAAAGAAGACAAAAGTCAATAATCATTAATTATTATGGATAGACAATATTATTTACGTTATTCTATTAGATAAAAGAATATTATTATTATTGGCATAAGAGATTGGATTATGACCAATAAGTTTTAACAAATATAGTATAATATAAGTAGGTATATATAGATCTATAATCATAAAACTGTATAAACAAATTTATTGATTGTGGTTTCTTTTCAGTTTGACGTCTCAATATATTCCAATACAAAATCTGGGCTTTAGCTAAAGAGTTAATCGGTCGAGTAAATAGAGAGTTTTTATTTATCCTACCACTCCACCCGACCCTCTTGCGCGTTTAGTGCCATTTCAACTATCGGATATAGCGTCTGAATTATGTGGTTCCTTTAATGTCGTTGTATCCGGTTTCGACTGTATATATATATATATATATATATATATATATATATATATATATATATATATATATATTTATATATATATATATATATATGTATATATATATATGTATATATATATATATATATATATGTATAATATATATATATATATATATATATGTATATATAGATTATAGATATATATATATATATATATATATATTATATAGATGATATAATATATATATATATATATATATATATATATATATATATATATATATATATATATATATATATATATAGATATAGATATAGTATATATATATATATTAAATAAAAACAATAATAATAATAAATTGAAATAAAAATCATTGTAACAAAAGAAATTTAATATTTTAATAAAAATGAATATTATAAAAATAACATATTAAAAATTCAATAAATCAATAAACAACCATGTTATATTATGTGATATAATTATTTACTAGTATGGGACACAATTGTAATGTTCATTTTTCAAAATTAATATAGTTGTGCCTTATTCGTCCGTTTTTTTTCTGGAAAATGTTTCCGATAAAAGTAGTGAGTATATATTTTATTATATCGAACAACTTTTATCAAAAGTATTTTTTTTTTTTGAAAAACGAATGAATAAGATAGAAATCAATTAGAAAATTATGAATGAAGAATTCTATTGATAATAATCAATGAATAAATTATATATGTACACTCAAATTTGTACCAATAAGTCACATTCAAAATGGTTTCGAATGTACGAGTGTACGTGTAATTAAATCTGAAATAATAACAATATTATAATAAAAAAAATATATAAATAAATAAACAGTTCTTATAAATGAATATTATTGATATTATTTTAAATATGGAGTGTATTGTATAGCGTCAATATTTTATTATTATTAGTATAATTGTTTAAAGAAAGAAATAATAATTATAAATTATATGACTTTAAGATAAGTTTGTTACTCGTTGCTAATTTGGTGACAGTTTCACTTTTTATGTCTATTCTTTCATTATTTTTGTCTATTGATCTCGACTTTCTATCTATTTCTTATTGTCAAAGAGTAAATTACGACTAGCTAATTTATACTGATAATGACTACTTTGTAGTCGAAATACGTAGTAAAGGAGCGAATTTGAAATTTTATTATATAACTTAGTATATAAATTGAGTATTTAAACAATTAAGTCAGGTAGTTGTAACATCTCTTGTCTGTCAATATGTATAAAATTTGATGATATGATGATATTGATTGATTACGTTTAATAAGTATGTTAATATTACAAGGTATATTAAAATAACTGTATTAAAAGGCGGTATAACATGAAAGGGACATTTTGTTAGATATTCCATATGTACTCTTTAAAATGCATATATCAATAATATAACAACGGATAAAGTGATAAACACACACTTAGTTATCAAACACACGTATGTAGGTATGGATTGTATTATTTAAATAAAATCCAAAATTTGATGAGTTTTTTTTTTATTTCTAGTCATAAAGTCATAAAAATCATTTTTATCATTTTTTTTTGTACGAAGTTATGAAAAACTATAACAATCAATATGGTATATGCACTAATGAGATTTTATCACATATTTAATATTAATTTTTAGAAGGTATAGCAAATATTATATTCACTCCTGTGAACCAGAAACAGTTATTTAGAAATTTCAAATTCGCCCCTTTACTTAGATCAGTTTATTGTATTATATATACGTATTTCGACTACAAAGTAGTCATCATCAGTATAAATTAGCTAGTCGTACTTTACTCTTTGACAATTAGAAATAGATAGAAAGTCGAGATCAATAGACAAAAATAAACTGAAACTGTCACCAAATTTGCAACGAGTAACATATCCTGAGACAGTATAAGAGTAATTTTAATAAGAGTGATATTAACAAGAGTAAACTTGAATGAATGAAATTTTAACAAGAGTAATTTCAATAAAATTTATTATATTTTAATTTTAATTTATTTTGGTTAATTTTTTATTTATTTTTGTCTATTGATCTCGACTTTCTATCTATTTTTAATTGTCAAAGAGTAAAGTACGACTAGCTAATTTATACTGACGATGACTACTTTGTAGTCGAAATACGTATTTATAATACAAAAAACTGATCTAGGTAAAGGGTTGAATTTGAAGTTTTATTTCAAAAACCTTCTCATTAGTTATGATTTGATAATCTAATAGTTATTTAGAGGCATACTCTCAATTTCTCTATAATTTCAAAAAGTGATAATTTTACTTTAATATTCTATGAGTTGTCTGTTATTAAAAAATGTTTTTTTTTTTTAAATTATTCAAGAAGAAAAGAAAATCCCCATTTTAAATCCAACATAGTAATCAAAATGAGTAGGTACGGAAATGAACAAAAAAAAATAAGGAAAATGATTGTTTTTCTTTTTATATTTCAGCTAATACCGACGAATATAAACAAATAATTGAAAATATGAAAATAAGGGTGTAAATTATGTGATTTAGATTCTCGTATAAAAATATATAGAGATATATAAGCTAGATTGAAATGAAGATTACTGCTGGTTCAGGAAAAAATATACACATTTGTTTTCTCATTTTCAATTTTTTCCCATCAACAGTTTTTATTTTTTCTATATAAAAATAAATAAATAATTTATTTCAATTCATCATCAACTTACGAAATATGTTGTTGTATATACAGTCTCTAGCGCAGAGAAAGATTAAAAGATTTTTGTTGTTGTTTAAATTATAAAATCTTTGAGAGATTTTAAATGTTTCTTTGATTCTGGTACAAACGTTTAAAAAAAAAAAATCACGAAAAAAGATGAATTAGAAAAACAATATAATTAATTCTTTATTGCAATGATCGTATATTATATTTAACTAAAACTTTTCATTCAATATTTAATTATATTTAATATATAAAACATATTTCTCAGAATTGTCGATAATGAAAATATCTATAAACCGCTATACGCGCGTAAACTAGGGAAAATTTGTTTTATAGCGTATAAAGAATAGTATTATATGTTGAGAAACTTAAAGAATCCGATTAGCAGAATCCTGAAAATCAAGTAGGGTAATTTGTAATTCCATCTGAACTTAGCACTTTTCATTCACATTCAACACCAATTAGCACAGTTTGAGCTTTTTAACATATAAAATAAAATATCTCCAACTATTTCATGGAATTATATTTCTTTATTGTCAGTATGAATTAAGATTTCCATTGAGGAATGGGTTCCCGTGAAAATCAATTTTCGTCACACAAGCCTTGATAACCTCGACAAACAATTCTATTTCATAAAGTTGCATATTTGTCATGAAATTTCTATGGTAAAAATGTGTTTAATAAAAATGAGCAACTGAATAGGGAATATGCATGAAAATTTTTTTTCACATTTATTTTCAGAATATGAAAATACTGTTAATACTGTAATAATATTTAAAAACGAAATAAAAATCCGACAAATATCAAGGAATAAGCTTTTAAAGATTATTATCTGTCTCTTTCTTGCAAAAATATTAAAAACGGAGTTTTACATGTATTTTAAATGGTGAAAGTGTAATATGACGTCACATAACATATCAAGAGGGCTATCATCCTCTTTGTCTAATCGGGAATTTCAATCATTCATATCTCGCTTACTTTTAAAGTTATTTATAAAGTAATTTTACCTTGATATCTGTCAAGTAAACATGCTTCAATTAAAGTGAAAAAAAATTTTCATGCATATTCCCTATTGACTAATTGAATCAATATACCAAAAAAAAAAATATGATTTATGGATCATATCTTGTATACATGACTAATAAATTAATGGTATTTTATGTGTGTATATTTCCTTCTATTATTAACAAAACAAATTTACAACAAAAAAAAGATATTTTTTAACATATGTTTAGCTCTGTATACTTTAAACAGATTATACATTTGTATATATATGTTATACTGTCAAAGTTCGAATATCTGATAAATGTAAGAAATCCGTTAAATCCTAGGTGTAATTCAGGCAAAATATTATTTTTACAATATTAATAATAATATAAATAATATAAAGATTATTAAAAAAAACTCTAGGTTTTTTTTGAAATTAAATTTCAAATTTTGTCCCAATCCCTAAGAGAATTATTTGTATTTTATAAATACGTATTTCGACTACAAGGTAGTCGAAATCAGTATGAATTAGCTAATCGTAACTATCTCTGGGATATGGAGTCAGAGATATGTTGCTTGTTGCTAATGTGGTGCATGTCTCACAATAATATTAAAAAAATTTTGTCTTTTTTATGATTTGACTGAGGTAGTAGAAGGATTATTTGAGTTGACTGACCAATGAAGGGATTAAGTGTGTCATTAACCGAACCCATTTATTGGCGGTATCCATTTATGACCGGTGCGGTGTTGTTTTTGTCAATAAGATGAGGGTGTTGATCGAAACAAACCGTATTAAATTTTGAATTAATAAAACTGATTTCATAAAATTAAACCATATTCAAAATTAAATACCTCAGTCAGATTATATAAAAGTCAAAACTTGTTTAATATTATTGTGAGACACGCACCAAATTAGCAACGAACAACATATCTCTGACTCCATATCCCAGAGATTCCTACGATTAGAGCTAATTCATACCGATGATGACTACCTTGCATTTAACCCATTTAACCTTTGTATTTAACCCTTGCCTAACCCATTTATTGGCGGTATCCTTTTCTGACCATTTCTGTGTTTGTGGTAACAGGATTTTTTGGTAGACAGTTTTATTTTGAAGTTCGAAGTATAAGGATCGAAATTCGGGTCGTTACTGCAGTTTACATTTACACATATTTAATGTTACATATGTACAATACTTAATATTTATGTTATTACTGATAAGATAAGAAAAGTTGTTGTTACCTTATGAGTATATAAATAAGGAACACACCTTATTTTTTGTGAAAAAAAAATATGTATATATATTTTGTGTATTTAATATATTGTAGGTCTTTTATGTTATATATATATATATATATATATATATATATGTATATATATATATATATATATATGCTCGTAAGTGTTGATGATTATGTTGTAACGTTCTTGTAACAAGTAAGCCGAAACAACCATACTTATGCATACAACAACAACAACAAAAAAACATGAAATCACGGATTAATGCTCATCACAAGATAAACATTTGATAAAATAATAAATATTTAGAGAATATACCATTTTTTGTTATGACTGACTGTTTATATATATATATATATATTTTTTTTTAAATGTTTTATTTCGTATATTTAGAAATAGGTATATATAGAAATCATTCCAGGCTTCGCACGAGTATAGACAGGTTTTTTTTTTAAATATTTTGTCTCTAATAAAATTTCTTTTAAACATTGCCTAATTATTTTTCTATATTATAAGTTTACTCTTAATTTTGTAACGGTTTGAACTATTGATCAGACGAAAAAAATTATCGAATCATAATTTCAGCACTAACATGTGGAAGTAACGTCGATTAGAGAAACATGCGTAATGAGTACCTACAGATACACATAATGTATACAATAGTTTATACACAAGTATACATACTTTTATAGTTCTGTGCGTTTAAAGAAGTAAAATAAACAGTTCATGCACTTATGTCGAATATCTAGAATTGCTTAAAAGATCAAGTCATTTAATAGTCTTGTTAATGAATGTAGTAGTAATAAAAGCGGAAGGGGGATCAACACCTGGCAAGTAGACCTTTCTACGTCTTTTTACCGAACCCTAAAGGATAAGGAATTTATATATATATATAGATGTGTGACTGCAGCCGACTTTGAAAGGAACTATGCCGATATTCATCTGGAGTTTGTGAAATTAAACTGCAGAAAACCTACACAGCCATAGCCGGTTTCTTACCAGTCCAAGTGGCCGAGCGGTCTAAGGCGTTATGTCTGCGCAGTATGCCTACTTGGAAACTGGGAGATTAAGGGTTCGAATTCTGACATCGGCCGTTTATCAATTATTGAGAAAAAAAGGGACAGTCAATTGACTAAACTGTCGACGTATGGACAAGAACGAAGTAACCAGCTATGCTTGAGAAGGTTTTCTGCAGTTTCCTTCACGAACTCCAGATGAATATCGGCATAGTTCCTATCATAGTCGGTTGCAGCCGCATATCCTACCAATTCCTAGTCTATTCACAAAAATTTCTTCCACTCCGCTAACATCCTCACATCCTACGGCATCAATCACAATGGACCTTATGGTCGAAGTGTAGCCCGCCCAAGGCAGTCTCTACAATCTATCTATCTCTAGCCGGTTCTTTTCGTTCTTATTCATACACCGACAGTTTTTTTTCTACATAAATTTAATTAACAAACTGCCATTGTTGAGAATGGAACTAGCAACCTCCCATTTCCGTGCAAAGAACCTCTAACAACAAGGACCATACGAACTGGTTGAATACAAGCTACAAGAGAATTTATGTAATCAATGTTTTTACTAACGACCTGTATATATTCTTTCCAACAAAAAAAAACAAAACATTTCAACAAAAATCCAAAATATTTGTAAATTAAACAAAGTTATATTTAATATGGATGTATGCATTATTTTATTTAAATAAACTTGTTAACAGCTTAATAAACATGACAGACAAACTCATTACAAAGACAAAATAAAATAATGTAAAAAATTATATTATTTTATACAGCCCATAAATCTTTTTACATATTTAATCAGTTTCATATCACTAAATAATAATAATAATAATAATCATATCATAAATATATATATATATACCTACCTTTAACATGCGTTAAATTTCCTAATTTTAATATATTTTACTAACTCTGATATGTATTTTATGAGGACAAAAATATGTTATTGGCAGCCCACAATTCCTCTATATGTGTATGAATGTATAAACCAAAGTTTTTTTATATTGTTTAACATGTACCACCCAGTATTAAACCTGTATTTTACTGAAACTATAGTTTAATGAAAACTTCAAAAATTTCACAGAAAATTGTATTTACACCAAGTTCTACAATAATGCCATATATAGCATATTATGGAGATACCCACGGTACTGACATTTAGATTTAAATTTAACCTCATTTTAAAAATAAAGGAAAATCCGGGACAAAAACCATTAATGATTATTTTATGTTCTAATTCATATATTTTGGCATAATAATTCGACTATTCGATAGAGTTGCTATAGTAGACTATAACTGTTGACCGTAGAATTGGAACTTATTGGGGTTTTAATGCACGGTTCTGGCATTTTCTAGATCGTGCATGACTATGAGGCAAATTTCGATAAGATCTCTAGCTTATAGTGTATATTATCATATTTATAATATTACCAACTAATTAATGATAAAAACTTTGTGAAATGTAAATTCACATTTAGCGCAGAGAATCATTAATACAGAGACCGCAAGTATATAGACATTTATCGCAATTTCATCTTCATAGAAAAAAAACCAAAATTTATCCAAAAAGGTGATTTATTTTTTTATACCGAACACAAAACCTATATACGCTGCATTAGTTTGTGTATATAGACGTAAAAATAACAGCTTGTCAAAATTGCTAATTGATGGAAGTTAATTATAATTTTGATAATAAATAGTTTATCATTTAGTTTATAAAATCAACATAGATATAATATATTACATTTTAAAAGGAGCTATAATAAATTATTAAAATATTATTTTAATAATTTGCAGCTCCTATTTTCATGTAGAAAATTATTTGCTATCAAAGTCTTGAAATGCTCTTTTTCTGAAAATTACAAACTGTATAAAAATTATATTTGGCTTGACCTGAGATTCAAACCTTGTCATTCAATGATAATACATAAGGCCACAAAATTAACGTTCTTTTTTTAAAGTTTTACAATTAATCTGTGTCTCATTCATTTGACTCAAAAATTTCTTAAGGAAACTATTTTAGAAGAGTAGATAGATCAATCTTGAGTATGAAAAGTGTTGCACTTCAATCTTACGGCCCATTATACTTGCCATACAACTTCAGTCTGATGAGGTTCAAGTCTCCCATACTTTAGCAATAGCCAGGAGCTTACTTATCAGGTTTGCCTACAGTTTCATATATTTGGGGTGACATGCACCTAATACGTTGTATCTGCTTTAACCGAGAGATTCGCAGTTATAATGTGGCTGAATGTTTCTTCCTCCACGCACAATCTGCACATAATGGATCCATTGTGGAGCCCTATTCTGTGTAGATGCTTTCCTAGGTGATAATGTCCGGTGATCAATTCGGTAATCATTCAAAGTTGTATCCTATGTAGGTTGAGTGCATCAAGGGAGAGCTTTATGGAAGCATATCGAAACAGTATTTTCGCAAATTTTTGTTCCAGTATATTTTCTCCGTGATCAGAGTGTTTAAAGTCTACTCTTTTAGCAGAGTAGGTACTACCTTGAACAAAAAAAAAGTACCATTTTGATATTTCGACGGTTTTCTCGCCTTGTATATATATAAAACAGTGCAATAAACTATTAAAACATAGAGATCCTATATATCTATATGTATCGCACAATATTTCCAACACACCAGATGCGTATGAATGTCATATTAATTAACAAACATTTGTATAAAAACATTATAATTAAGGCTAACACATAGTGTTGAAAAAAAAAAGCTAACACTTCCGTTTAAATTTGTCTGTCAAATAGAGATGACATTGTGTGTAATTGTAAGTGTGTGTAAGTATCAAAAAACTGATTATGTTTCATGCAAATGTTCATTCCAATAATATGTTGTTGCGTTCATCTTATACAGAGTGTATCAAAATCAAAATGACATAGTGTGTAATCGTTTTGTGAAAAAACACAAACTAAAATTGTGATTGAGTTTTTTAACTTTAAAGTCACAAATCATGTCAGTAATAATATTATATTGTAAATTAACAAGTGAAAATAACAACTAACTGAGTTAATTGCTTAAATACCCGGTATATACTGAATTAATTTAAAAAATGGTTTCTAACAAAAGTTTATTTTTATAAAAGGAATATTTTTGTCATTAAATTTTTATTCTATCAGTTTCAAAGGTTGGCAGTATTGCCCATTTTGTTCAAACATAGTCCGCATCGGCCCATTGACGAACTTGACCTTATCTTTTAGCTCAAGAGCATACAAAGATACAAAATACAAAATATTATATATCTACTTGCGGTCCTTGGTCATAGATTGGTGAGCCATCTATTAAAACAGTCTAAAATTACTTTTAAATTAAACTTAATTAGTGATAATAATAGTATATTGTATATTTTAGTAAAATAATGATTTTTTTAGCCTTGATTTTAAACGTACGATTTTTTTCTATAATCGACCCAAACGTTCCTACGTAAATTTAAAAAATTCGTTACGCAGGAGCTGCTTCAACTTAGCGAATTTCCTTGGAATAAATAAATTACTCTCTAGCGGTCACAATGTTAGTCTGATCAAAATGAAATGTCGTATCTGATTTTAGTATTTGCATGGCCAATTTTATTAATAAATAACATACGTCAAGGGGAAAGGGGGGCATAAAGATAGAAGAAAACACAAAATATAAAATATCTCTCTTAATATTAGAACAATCGAAAAATGCGTAAGAAACAAAGTTGTAGAAAATCATGTTTGCTACAATTCATTACCTTATCTTTTTTGCTCAAACTCTAATGCGTACAGAGATATTGAGGAATTTAATTTTCAATCTTAAACCGTCAATATTTTTGTAAATATTAGGGTTACAGAAAAAATGATAAGAAACAAAATTACAGTAAAACTTAATACCTACAACTTTACTTCTTATAAAATTTTCGATTTTTCGAATATTAAGGGAGATATGTCAAATTTTCTGTTTCCCCCTCTCTCTAAACCCCCCTTTCCTCTGGTCCGATTTTACCCATTAACGAACTTGACCTTTTGAATACTAAAAGCGCTTCAAATACCAAATCTCATTCCGATAGAATAAAAACTGTGACCGCTAGAGTGATTACAGACACATATATATATATATATATATATATATATATATATGTATATATATATATATATATATATATATATATATATATATATGTCCATAGATATATATATATAAATTTTACAGATGGTGATTTTTGACATCTACAAGGTAGGATCGATGGACATTTGAAGAAATTTTTGCGAAATTTTGACTTCGGTACGGGACCAATAGCTCTATTTTCTTTCAGGAAATTCGCTAAAAACAACTCCATGTTGAACAGCCGGTATCATATTATATATCCTAAATACACACATTACATTTATAATAAATATAATTTAATCAAATTTATTTAAATACATATTTTGTCACATTTATAATAAAATATAATGATAATTTTAATTTTTTATATTATATTATACTAAATGAAGCAGATTATTTTATATGAATACGAAAAAAAATAGTCTGCAAGTAATTAAAAATTAATCAGGAAACTACTATGTTGTTGATGTAATCGACAAATTTTTATTTATTTTTTGTTATATGTTTTGCGCGACGCCGTATCCAACCGATATACATTGTAAAATTAATAATTTTACAATGGTCCTTGCATTTAAAGCTATTTGAAATTAAACGGTATACTATTAGCATAGAAGCATCTTGGTAGCAAAACGGACAACCCGTCAGTTTTATTCAGAAATTTAATGGTATATGTAAATTACATAGTCTCGTCAAACTGAAGATAATTCTTTCAACTACGCCGTGTAGTTCAGAGGTGAACTGATCATTAGGTTCGCCGGATTTATACCCGCCGCATAGTTGAATTACCTACATTTCCTTTCATTTAATTTACATCCCATTGTTTACTGCGAAGAAAATATACTTATTCTTAATGATTAATTAAAACCGCATTGCTCTAATTTTATAGTGAAAACTATTTTTATAAATTCTCTTAATTATTATATTTGTGAGAAGGCTATATAAGACGAATCAGCGAAGAGGTAAGATGGGGGTAAGAGAAGGTGGTGTGTATGTTCATTACTGTTCCCAATGAGTGTTCACTATATGATTACATTATTGTACATAAAACGATAAATCCTTTCTATTGTTACCCCCAACATACTATAGCAGATGATACTGATGATATGTATAACAATCTATCATCAGGCATTATTGTTGCTTGTTTGTGTACAATATTCTGTTATACAGGAGATGATTCGAAATTGTGTTGGTGGTTAATACAGCTTCTTAAAACTGCATGTATCAACGAAAAAAAACGCGACAACTAGTTTTCTATCCATCGAAAGGCGCGCTTTACCTTTCAACCACATATTGGTTTAGCTTCGTCTGATTTAAGACGAATTTCGTACGAATTGTTAAAACGTATAGTTTATGAAGACTGTTTTTAAAATGTTTTGCCAAAAATAATTGATAAAGGCATCAGTAAAATTTCATTTTCTTACAGAAAAAACCCTCTGCACAATGAAGTCATTGTCATCATAGAAATCTCAGGAACATATCAATTTTGAGTACGAATTTATTTGGAAGATTGGTTTAAAAAAATCAGCAGCTTTTGTTCCTACCGATGAAAACAGTACACGCTTCCCTGAGTTACCTCGTAACTACCAAAGAACTCATCTCATTCATAAATACTCAGACAAAAATAAACATTTGTTTAAAGTTTAAAAATTGTCTTTTTATTTAACTTTTATTAACGTATAGGTTTTAAATTAGTATATACCGGGATATCTTTCAATATTCCCACAGAATCTTTAAGAGTTGAAGCGCTGGGAAGTGTCTACAAATTTCGAAACTGAATACGAGAAGTTATATTGTCCATCGTTAAAATCAATCATATCTATTTTCAACCCAGCATATATAATCATATATTCTCTGGTGTAAAATATCAGAAGACTATATCTCATATATTATATATATATATATATATATATCAAACCAATGTTGTTTAGGTATTAGTAGAGTACAATAATAATATAGGATTGTCTCCCTAAATTTTTTTTGCATGTTTATTTACGCTTCTCTGTTCTGTCATAATCAACGCGAACAACGTTCTATATTTATTATATTATTATTTATTAATTCAACAAGACATTATATTATTATTTAGTATTTATACAAATTTGCTCGGTAATTATATAAAATTATTATTTTATTCGGAAATAAATTATAGAGAATTTTACAAGCTTTATATTGAAAGGCAATTACACTAAAAACGTTGAACCTAACAACAGAATTTCCCGGAGTGATTTTTTAAAGTCTTAAAAATCTATGTAAAAATCACAGTAATTGAAACAAAAAATGTGAAAAAAGTGAAGAAAATTTTTGTTCTCGAATTTAACAATAATCATTTTCTAGGCTAATTTTGACCCAAACAGTACAAAAATCAGGTTCATTTTAACGTCCGACCAACACATTTCAAAAATTTGCCTTCTCAATTCATACAGTTTGGAATTTTAGCGCTATGGGTCTGATACCTTAAAAACCGTTAATCGTATCGTATTTTAACTAACGCCATCGTTTTCGCTAGGTCCAAATTAGCTTTAAACCAAATTTTTATCAAAATCGGGGACATAAAATTTTCCTCCAATTTTAGCGATTTTATTAAGGGGTACCCCTTGGAAAAAATGTGAAAAAAGTTAAGAAAATTTTTGTGCTCGATTTTAATAATAATCATTTTTTAGGCTAATTTTGACCCAAACAGTACGAAAATCAGGTTCATTTTAACATCCAACCAACACATTTCAAAAATTTGCCTTCTCAATTCATACAGTTTGGAATTTTAGCACTATGGGTTTGATACCTTGAAAACCGTTAATCGTATCGCATTTTAACCAACGCCATCGTTTTCGCTAGATCCAAATTAGCTTTAAACCAAATTTTTATCAAAATCAGGGACATAAAATTTTCCTCCAATTTTAGCGATTTTATTAAGGGGTACCCCTTGGAAAAAATGTGAAAAAAGTTAAGAAAATTTTTCTTCTCCATTTTAATAATAATCATTTTCTAAGCTAATTTTGACCCAAAAAGTACGAAAATCAGGTTCATTTTAACGTCCAACCAACACATTTCAAAAATTTGCCTTCTCAATTCATACAGTTTGGAATTTTAGCACTATGGGTCTGATACTTTGAAAATCGTTAATCGAATCGTATTTACACTAACGCCATCGTTTTCGCTAGGTCAAAATTAGCTATAAACCAAATTTTTATCAAAATCGGGGACATAAAATTTTCCTCCAATTTTAGCGATTTTATTAAGGGGTACCCCTTGGAAAAAATGTGAAAAAAGTTAAGAAAATTTTTCTTCTCCATTTTAATAATAATCATTTTCTAAGCTAATTTTGACCCAAAAAGTACGAAAATCAGGTTCATTTTAACGTCCAACCAACACATTTCAAAAATTTGCCTTCTCAATTCATACAGTTTGGAATTTTAGCACTATGGGTCTGATACTTTGAAAATCGTTAATCGAATCGTATTTACACTAACGCCATCGTTTTCGCTAGGTCAAAATTAGCTATAAACCAAATTTTTATCAAAATCGGGGACATAAAATTTTCCTCCAATTTTAGCGATTTTATTAAGGGGTACCCCTTGGAAAAAATGTGAAAAAAGTTAAGAAAATTTTTCTTCTCCATTTTAATAATAATCATTTTCTAAGCTAATTTTGACCCAAAAAGTACGAAAATCAGGTTCATTTTAACGTCCAACCAACACATTTCAAAAATTTGCCTTCTCAATTCATACAGTTTGGAATTTTAGCACTATGGGTCTGATACCTTGAAAACCATTAATCGTATCGTATTTTAACCAACACCATCGTTTTCGCTAGGTCCAAATTAGCTTTAAACCAAATTTTTATCAAAATCGGGGACATAAAATTTTCCTCCAATTTTAGCGATTTTATTAAGGGGTACCCCTTGGAAAAAATGTGAAAAAAGTTAAGAAAATTTTTCTTCTCTATTTTAATAATATTCATTTTCTAGGCTAATTTTGACCCAAACAGTACAAAAATCAGGTTCATTTTAACGTTCAACAAACACATTTCAACATTTTGCCTTCTCAATTCATACAGTTTGGAATTTTAGCACTATGGGTCTGATACTTTGAAAATCGTTAATCGAATCGTATTTACACTAACGCCATCGTTTTCGCTAGGTCAAAATTAGCTATAAACCAAATTTTTATCAAAATCGGGAACATTAAAATTGTGGAAACGTACCAACCAAAACTCAATTGAGATATCGACGAAACGCAAAAAGCGGCAGTGGTTTGAACTTGTACCTGTGGGGTCAGCGCAATAGAAGAAAGGTTATACAAACTTGGCGACGAAGTGTTGATGTAGAGCTTAAACGACAGTGACGTGAATTTGGTCGGAAGATAAGATTCAGAAAATTGACTAATATTATTCCTATACTCTATTTTGGAGTGAAGGATCTAAATCTCTGGAGTGTATAAAAATACAACCTGAAAATAATTAGACGAATTGGTCGCATAAACATTGGTCACATATTTCAGAAGGATTTAATTTTTTATCATCTTATAAAGAAAAAACACCTCGTATAAGATTACATAACGATTCCATATAATACATCAATATTAAATGCATTTGCCAATCAAGGGCATAAAATAATATCAACTAACACCTTTCATTGGTATTATAAAAAAGTATACATACATATACATACATATATATATGTATATATATATATATATATATATATATATATACATATATATATATATATATATATATATATATATATATATATATATATATATATATATATACATAGAAGTATATATAATATCCATCTTTGTTTTTATGAAATAACTGATATTTTTTTCATAGATCATAAAATTTATATTAACGATAAATGTAATAAAATTAAAACAATAAAATTGAATATACGATTAAGTATATTCATAATAGTAGGTACTATAGTATACGATATGATATTTAATATAACAAAATATAATGAAAGGAGATGTTTTATATACATATATCTATACAGTGTGCTATCAAAGTCTTCAACCAAACCAAATGATTAACTTAATATATGGCCCAAACATCGAGGACAAAAAAAAAGTCTGTAAAACTCCATTTGTATACAAAAATTATATAAATCGTATACCTATGTCGTCAGAATCAATATACTTGTCAGAATCGACGTGACTGGGTCAAGCAAGTTTTTATTTAAGTATAGCAAAGGGGGCGTTATCGCCCACATTGAGACCCTATTTAGATAGATAGATAGATTGTAGAGGCTGCCCTGGACGGGCTACACTTCGACCATACGGTCCATTGTGATGCTTAAGGATGTAAGGGTGTGAGAGAAGGAATTTCTGTCAATAGACTAGGACTTAGTAGGATATGCGTGAAAGCATAGCCAGTTACTTCGTTCTTGTCCATACGCCGAAAGTTTAGTCAATTAACCATCCCTTTTTTTCAAATAATTTACAAACTGTCGATGTCGGGATTCGAACTCATAACCTCCCAGTTTCCATGTAGGCATACTGCGCAGACATAACGCCTTAGACCGCTCGGCCTCTTGGACTTGTCGAACCTACCTAAATGAAACAATAATTGAAATATATAACATCTACGTACAAGCAATCCAATACTTTTTGAATACTCTGTATATAATAATATAATATAATAGCATGTTAGCAAAAATAAAACTAGTAATAGTATGAAAACTACTTTTGTTCTATACATGTTCTATCTATATTTGCTTTCAATATAAGAATAAATATAATAATCCAATCTTATAAATATGATTTGTATTATAAAATTGGTATATAATATTATTATTATTATTATAGATGTATATTATATTATTATTATTCTTTGTGTTTATATACTTCTGATTGATGGTATTATAATACCTACTATAGATTTTACTTCTACCAACGCTGTGTGCACTGAACTGTAATCGTGTACTAGCTAATATTCTGTACGAATAATTTCGAGCAGTATTGAAATCGACTGTCTCAGATGTCTACATCGAAAAGAGTTTCGAAGAGTTTCACTGTCAGGTTTTCCCGAAGGTTTATATATTCGCGGTGAGATGTACCGAATATCTTGTATATGCGGTAAACGAGAGATTCGCAGTGTAAGAAAATGTGTCTGAATGTTTCTTCCTCGTCGCCACACAGTCTATAATAGATCCATAATAGATCCATCATTGTGGAGTCCTGTTGAGTGCAGATGGTAATGTCTGCTGATGAACCTGGTTGTAACTTTCGAAGTTGTATGGTGTTCAGGAAAACTTAAAATTACTTATCTAATAATGGGTTTGCACTCCGTAGCACGTTCCCTACTGATAAAAGCTTAAGTTTTGCGCATGTAGGCAAGGTAATATATTCATTCGGAAAATGACATTGCACACACAAAAAATCTGTCATAAAATCATTTCTAAAAAAAAAAGCACCATAATCATACTAAAATCTAAGCTGGATTGTATCCAAAAATTTTTTTACTACCTTCCACATAAAATAAATAAAAAAAAGTACTAAAATTATACACGACAAATAAAAAAATATAAAACTATATTAAAAATTAAAGAATTCTATACCATAACACGCCGTATAGAGCACCGTATTTTTTTGTTTAAATATAAAAAGGTTACCGTTCTACTTACTCTAACAATAAAATTATTTTAAAGCGTACACAAGCGTTAAAATAACAGGAGAAGGATGAAAATAAAATTGTGTCCTGTATTGTAATGCATATATATATATATATATATATATATAGATGTAGATGTAGGAAGGAAGGGGTTATGTTAATCCGGTAGAACAATCACACTTGTTAAACCCTGGAGGCGGTATTCTAATCCCAGCGGTGCAGTCTTGCTGCCTCATTGTGCTCGTGACATAATCCAACCCCGGACATTAGGACATTAAATAAGGTAATATACAGCTATTACACACTACATATGTTATAAATTTATATATATATATATATTTTTTTTTTTTTGGTGTTGTGTTTTAAACCCCTCTGTTTTCACTAACTACCCTTTCATCATTACCATAGAGTTTTTAATTTTATTAATTTTATTTAACTAGAGGATTTTTTGAAATTTTATTCTTAATATTTCTATCAAATTAATTAATAATATTTAGAACAACTATGGTTCAGTTAATTTGAGTTTAATTAAGGTATTATGTGACAGACATGATATAAGATAAAACTTTTAATCTTTGATATTTGGTAATCTTGTTAACTTGAAACAACTATGTTAATAAATTTGACACTGTGATAAATATTTTTTTTAATACTCTTTGGCTTCCTTCACAATACTTCTCCATAAGCTTCTATCTTTAGCTTTCCTGCTCCATCCAAGTTTTCCAACGTTCTGGAGCCATCTAGTTTTTCAACGACTTCTTCACCTCACCCCATCTAATGTGTTATGCAGAATTTTTTGTTGTTGTCTTTCTGCTTCCATTCTTGCGATGTGACTTAGCCATTCGATACGCCTTGCCCCCGAAAATCGTACTATATCATGGAGGTTACAGAGGTCATCTAGTTGTTTGTTATTTCGTCTGCACCACTCTCCATCTTCCAAAACTGATACATAAGACTCTTTATTAAAAAAAAACGCGAATTATTGATCGTCTCATTGTTTAGTTATAACAACGCAAAGTGAAGCATTTTTTAAATAAACATACGTGTTGGTATGCTGAACAGATAAAACTTGACAACACTGTACGTCACTATACGTTGTATAGTATCACTAAACTATTATATGTAATCAAACAATATATCAACTGGCGGAATATAAGTAACTTTACCGGATTATCGATTGCAACTTATAAAAATGTTAGTTAGATTGTATATACGTACAGACAAGTATCGTATGTGTAACGTGTCTACCGGTACAGTCTTGGGTTAAAATTATGGCTTATTATATACGTTTCTTCACTCTTACTCTAATATTGTATCACGACAACTACCTTAAATGTACGTCCTCTACATTAAATATACAACTCAATAGTTTTTTTTTATGATATTTAACATTTACTCTTCCTTAATCACACTGTACCAAATATAATATTATATATAAAAATTTACCCTCACTGAAAAATTGTATATTATTGTTGAACAGATATATTCAAGAGGGTAGGCCGCTTTAAATGAATGAAGCACACATAATATTATTGTGCTTTTCATACACAAAAAAGTTTTCTTTGTGTTAAATAAAGCACAACATTATTATTATTATTATTATTATATAATATAATACATAATAATATTTTTATTCTTTGTATTTTTATGTATATGTGTGAGCCTGCTAATTATTGTTACGGATTACTAAAATTGTTTTGGTTTAATATTAATTATTATTATTATTTCTATATATATTTTTATTTTGGGGGATTGGGAGAAGAAGATTTGGGGGGTGGGGTGTGCTATTTTGTACTATAAATACATGTTTTTTTATATGTTTATTTACATGTTATATTTAAATTACATTTATATTTCAGATGATATAATTTAATATGTATAACAGCTTATTGTGGTTATTGTTTAAATATCATATATATAATGAGTACTGCGTTTGCGATTGTGCATATACTATGAATTTAATTTCTGCGTATTCATATAGATGAATAAAAACATGACTTGTGTTTTATATGTCCAAAATACTGTATAGGAATGTACTGTAACGTTTTAGGGAAAATGTTTCGGGTAAAAGTTGTTAGTATATTTATAATGAACCACTTTTTTTTGAAGTATTTTACCTCGTATCGAAATTTTGTTGCCATGTGCGAGATATGAATGATTGAAATTCCCGATTAGACAAAGAGGGTAATAGCCCTCTTGATATGTTATGTGACGTCATATTACACTTTCACCATTTAAAATACACGTAAAACTCCGTTTTTAGTATTTTTGCAAGAAAGAGACAGATAATAATTTTTAAAAGCTTATAGCTTCCTTGATATTTGACGGATTTTAATTTCGTTTTTAAATATTATTACAGTATTAACAGTATTTTCATATTCTGAAAATAAATGTGAAAAAAAATTTGCATGCATATTCCTTATTGTGTCTAAAGTGTCAAAATTTGTATCACAACCCCAATTTCCAATGGGCTTAAAAATTATGATTTGATTATCTATATTTTAAAACTATATTGCATAAACCTCATGGTAGTATAATCACAAAAATGCAAGGTAACATGCCGTATTGTGCCCGTAGATATATTCCGCACTTGTTTCAGCTAAAAAGAAAAAGCCTCAACTAAATTCTTCTCCAGTGACGGTATCGTTTCTCAACCTTTCTAAATTTATATTATATGTGGTGCAACTTGTCACTATTTCGAATATAATGTGCCGAATATAATGTGAAATTTTTCTTTGCAAATAAAAGGTGCGGAATTTACTTCTCACCCCGTATTATAAATAAAACTATTAAAACAATAATAATACAATTTAGGGTGACAATAAAATAAATTTAAAAAAAACATTTAAATATTGTTATATTTTTCTTTTGCATGTTAAAAATTCATTTAAAATAAAATTCATTTAAAAAATGATATCTGTTTCTGTTAAGTATGTAAACATTTGTTGACATATTTATCTATTATATATACCTATATATATATATATATATATATATATATATATATATATATATATATATATATATATATATATATATAGATAGATCTCTATAATATACTTTAGAGTTTAAGTACTTTAAAAAACCACGAATTAAATTCATATACAAATAGAATTGTCTTCAAAAATAAACTGAGCAAAATAATATAATATCTATATTGTCGTCATAGACTTATACAATTTCATCATACATTGAAAAATTTGAGAGTTATCACACTCTTATAAAGATTTTCGAAAATAATCAAGTAGAACTCTAAAAGTACTCTAAAATAAAACTTCCCCCTAATTATTTGTATTTTATACGTATATATTTCGACTATAAAGTAGTCCTCATCAGTACGAATTTGCAAATATTTATTCCCCGGATAGATATGTTACTCTCCACTATAATTTCATGACTGTCAGACAGATCTTATGATGTTAATTTATGACTGATGATGACTACTTTGTAGACTTTCAATATTTTGTAAGTCTATTTTTATTGCATATATTCTATATCGTAAACAGCAAATTAAATAGCGCAAAAGAAAATTTAGACAAGAAAAACCATTGAATATTCTTTAATAACAAAACAAATATTAAACGTCACATAATATATATATACATATATATATATATATATATACATATATATATATATATATATATATATATATATATATATATATATATACGTACACATTCGTTTATTGTTTTTCATAATGCTATTTTACGGTTATTGTTATTATCTTTAAATACTCCGTACAACTATAACATATTATTTTACAAAATTTTCTTTTTACACCCAGATTATAATACATAAAATTTACTTACTATATCTATAATATACCATATAAATGCGTACTTACCATCTTTACAAAAGAATACATGCAAGTTAATATATTTACGTGCAAATACCTATAATAGGATGTATATTATTATTATATACGGTATAATATTTTACATTAATTTACATTTGATAAAAAATACTAGTAAAAATAATATTAAATGTGAGGTTGAAGTGTAAATATATATAACTGTCAAAAATAAATAAAATGTATTTTAATTTTTTTTTTATTATTTATGGTATCTGAATATTTATTTTACATTATCTATGATTATTGTATTTTTTAAAGAATATATATTATTCACTATATATCGTAATTTTTTGGATTATAATAAATAATTCATAGTATTTCAGGAAGTTTTTAGAAATTTTTATTTGAAGAATTTCTCACCATTAAACGTTTTAAATCAGTCGTTCAAAATTAAGAATTCAGTGACATTTAACAACTTCAGATTGGATGGCAATACGTTTTGGAAACGCATAAATACGTGCGCAAAAAAAAATATGGCAGAGTTTAGGTTGCAATCCACAGTTCAAACTAGTTACATAATAAAGTCACAAATACATATATTATGAAATACACAGGGTATAAAATATAATATATAATAACATGTTTTTTTGTTTTGATTGAAATCAGTTATTGATTTTATTGTTTACACTTTTGTATACTTTTTTTTTTAAGTATCATTTTCAATACAACTTTTTTATTTTATGTTACAAGCAGTAATAAATGTTTGTTTATATTAACTTATAAAATATAAAGTGTATGAATTAATTAAAAAAATAAATTATATATTTATTATTTATTAATATGAATATAATATTCATATATACACAATACACTTCTCACAAATATACATGGTGTCTTATTTTACAAATAAAAATATCGATTCCCATTTATTGATCTCCAATCAGTATTACACCAGATTACTCTGACGGATGAATCAATCTTTTCATATCAATGACAGTGTATTACTTTAGGGTTAAAATTAACTTATTATTATTATACTTTAAGCGGCACAATACTATACTAATGTCAATTTTCGTTACGTAAAACATGGTATGAAAGAACTATTCTATATTATATAGACAAACATGTCATTGAATTTTTTTATTAAACATTGATATGATGAAATTAACTCAACCAACAAGAATTGAACCTCGGACCTCTGGATTCTCTGAACCTTAGACACTGGGGTACTAGAAATTGGCATTAGTTTTTTATTACGAAGCTTGGAATATAGGCGAAACCAGTCCAAGTGGCCGAGCGATCTAGGGCGTTATGTCTGCGCATTGTGTCTACTTGGAAACTGGGAGGTTATGGGTTCGAATCCCGACATTGGAAGTTTGTCAATTATTAAGAAAAAAAAGGGGGCTATAAGATAAAACTTTTAATCTTTGATATTTGGTAATCTTGTTAACTTGAAACAACTATGTTAATAAATTTGACACTGTGATAAATATTTTTTTTAATACTCTTTGGCTTCGTTCACATAAGCTTCTCCATAAGCTTCTATCTTTAGCTTGCCTGCTCCATCCAGATGTATTCGTGGCTTTAAGATCTTTTCCAACGTTCTGGAGCCATCTAGTTTTTCAACGACTTCTTCACCTCACCCCACGAACGATTTGTCTATACGATATAATTATTAAATAAACCATATATTATATTATATTATATTAAAAGAAATCATTCATGTAATTATTTGAGTATAATAATAATTTGCATATTATATATATATATATATATATATATATATATATATATATATATATATATATATATATATATATATTCAATAATAATATAATTTTGATGTATAAATGTAAGGTTGTTTCAATATACTATATATATATATATTGGTATTATTGTATCTATTATATATTTTGAAAACATTAAATGTTCGATGCAATGTATAATACACATATAATATTATACAAACGAATATACAAGAGAACAACTCTTGATACGGACCTACGGACTGGTTACCGACCGATGATGTCTCATACACGCGGGGAATGTTTTTGTTATTATCGTCAAGGGATTTCTTTGCATATACATATATATAGTTATTATATAGATTATAGTGATGTACATAATATTTTAAGCAGGGGTATACAAATATTTTATTTTCTATGCCCATTTCTGACTTCTAATCGTGTCAATTTTCATTTTCATAAATTTATATTATATCAGAAAACTATGATACACAGTTTTGTAACATTATTTGAACATCAATGTTTAAAAAAAATCTTACTCATCCAGGCTGGGGTTTGAACCCAAGACCTTTGGCATTCTGTACATATCCATCCATTGTGAGTTTGGTTGCCTTTCGGCTATGTTATGCTAACGGTGGTGACTAGAGTTAACTAAATTTGACATTTAGGTTAATATATCTGGACATATTTGTATGTAACATTACATTTTGACATCAAATGTTCAATCCCAAAAAGTTAGTTCCATAAACTAACAATTTGCTCTAGCAATTTAAATATTCTGATCAACCCCTAAATTATATTTTGGTGTATGTATGTATGTATATTTGTATATACATATATATTTAGTATTACTATTTTATATTGCCCATGTTATTTGCTTACCTTTCAATTCATTCATGATAATGGATTTCAATGGATAACACAAAACTAAAACAATAATTATTTTATATATACATGCAAAGGTTTGCCAATATGTACACTAAACATCACAAAAATATGATCCAACCTGGAATATATTATACTAAACTATATATTTCAAATGTATGAAATTTAAAATAATAATATTATTTATATTCAAAGCTGGCCCCCGGGTAAATTAAGCCACTATGTTTGTAAGAAAAGTCCATGGGAGAAATATATAAATAAGATTATTATAGATATATAAATAAGAAGTAAGATTGAAGAAATAAGACTGAAGAAGTCTCAATAAAGAGACGAAACGTCCAAATGGATCACATTTATGGTTCTGATTTAGAATGAATTTTAGAACAGCCTATATAGTTCAAAGTCCAATCAACAACTACGCATGTATTCATAATGAACTCAGTATATACAGAATATTTCAACAATTAACCCAAGTTAGTTGTTAATTTCACTTGATTTATATAAACAATTCGGTTCTTCTTTATTACAACGGAATAGGGAATATGCATGAAAAATGTTTTTCACATTTATTTTCAGAATATGAAAATACTGTTAATACTGTAATAATATTTAAAAACGAAATTAAAATCCGACTAATATCAAGGAAGCTATAAGCTTTTAAAGATTATTATCTGTCTCTTTCTTGCAAAAATACTAAAAACGGAGTTTTACGTGTATTTTAAATGGTGAAAGTGTAATATGACGTCACATAACATATCAAGAGGGCTATCACCCTCTTTGTCTAATCGGGAATTTCTATCATTCATATCTCGCTTATTTTTAAAGTTATTTAAAAAGTAATTTTACCTTGTTGATATTTGCAAGTAAATATGCTTCAATTGAAGTGAAAAAAAATTTTCATGCATATTCCCTATTGTATCTACATATAGATTGTTCGTTATATTCGATATTTATATGGAGAATCGTGTTTTTAACGTAACGACGGTTGATTGTTCTTGTTTGAACCGTTTTGTGTTCGTGTTGTGTTACATTGTATGTTGAAGTAAAACCTAATACATAGCTTTTAAACAAAAACAACACAAACCGATCTATATCTACCCACTAAAACAACACCAACTAATAATATTTAAATTAAATTTATTAATGTAATATGGGATAAATTTGATATTTAAAATATTATGACAAAATTTAATTAAATAAATCGAAAATATTATTGATTGTGTTGATTTGTTTGTGACGGACGACAGATTTATTATAATATCTGGAATATGATGTATTTTATATATTTATATAAATAATTATTATAAAATAGTATTAAAAAAAAAATATATATATATATATTAATAATATCAAGTGCAGGGATTATAGTCGTGGTTGAGTATGTATATAACCGTTGAGCGAATATTTCAAACAGATTTGATTTAGGTTCACATTGAGATTGATTGTAAAGGCTGCCCTGGACGGGCTACACTTCGACCATAAGGTCCATTGTGATGCCTAAGGATGTGAGGATGTGAGTGGAGTGAATTTTTGTGTATAGACTAGGAATTGGTAGGATATGCGGCTGCAACCGACTATGATAGGAACTATGCCGATATTCATCTGGAGTTCGTGAAGCAAACTACAGAAAACCTTCTCAAGCATAGCCGGTTACTTCGTTCTTGTCCATACGGCGACAGTTTAGTCAATTAACCGCGCCCCCTAACTAATTCTCATGCATTAAATATTGCAAACGAATTTAGTGCCCATGACGATACAAAAGTATGCAATTAAAATTACAATTTGAAAGACTGGCATTAAATCCATTATTTACATTTGAATCAGAGTTCGAGAAATTTATCAAGACCAGACCGTGTTTATCAACATATACGAATTTAATACATAAAATTTACGAGGTCATAAAAAAGATATCATTCATAATGTGGCTCGTAATTCTAATATTCTTCATTTATCAGAAAAATGGAGTAATAATGATTAAGACATTCCTGTACCTAATTTCAACTGTATGGTCAAATCGAAATGTTATATTGTATATACAAGAAAATGTTATCAGTCGAAGAAACGGTGTTTTTGTATCTATGCAAAAGATTATATGGGTAAACGGATCACAGCCTCGAACGGCAAGATAAGTTTTCGTATACTTTGAAGACCATTGAAAGTGACTTAAGAGCTAGAATACGCTCGCTGATTAAAACACATTCAATACCAAGTTCTGGTTGCACTTGTAGCGGTGTCGCTTAATCATTAAATTATTATTATAATTTTGTTCATCATTTTTATCTGTTGCATAACAACAATAACTTCTCTCTTTTATCATGGTTGCTTTGAATGTTAACAACCATGGTAATTTACATATTAAAACAATAACATTCCACAAATCAAATCAATAAAGATCAATTATATCTTTTATATATATTTATTATTTATTTAAATAATAATTATTTAATATATCATTTACCTTTACAAATTGGCGCCCGAGAAAAAATAAACGAAGAGGGTGGTAAATTACCATATTTTTAAACAAAAAATCTTTCCACATATGTGATTGAAATTGTTTACACACTAATATGGATAAATATCTGTTATGAAATAAACAATAGATGAAATAAGATTGATTTGATCTTTCCATGACCTATATAGGATCTGTCAAGGTTTATGACGGTTTGGATCGTGACATAGATATGTCTTTCAGAGTGTATAAACAAAACTGGGAGCCTTCATAATATAATGATAAAAAATAAAAATATAATGTTCCATGTGTTTCAATAATAAATTTTCTTAGAAATATATATTATGGAGCACACCCAAAAATTTTGATAGTATTAATGACCGATGTTTAATAAACTTAATTCATTTCATTTTTCAAATTATCACCATTATAATATTTTTCATATATAATAAATAATAGTTGTTTGTTTAACATAAAAAAGTCACGTTGTAAAAAGCCGCTGCGCCGCGACTCAATACGCAAGAAAGATGTATATCCATAAGGTTTCTGCTGATGCTATAAACATGGTTAGATTATACGAACATCAAATAAAGAGACTATCATGCAATTTAATTCCCTAATGATTGAAGATATTATCATTACCGTGTGGTACAAATAAACGAGACATCTTTCACAGTTCCAACAAGTTTATTTTAACATGCTATGTAATAAAGTTTACGACGTTTTTAGACTTTTCAGTTAAAAATCTCAAGCAGTTATTAATCTTTTTTTATTTAATATTTATATTTTTGGTTTTATCCATTAGTTAAAATAATATTTTACTAAAATATTATAAAAATCCTCCATAATATGTTTTTAATTTTACTTTTTCTAAATATTTTGGAAATTTATGTAAACTAATATTATAATTGATAGTTTTTGAAGATTTACATAGTTCGGTACACAACAATTTGCAGACATTATAAAATAAGTTAAACGATTTTTATAATGAAAAATGTACAATTCATAGACAAGTAAATATGTTTTACATTGTTTGTTTACAACCACCATGGATTTTTGTTTTGGCTTTTTTTAACGCTAAATTGATTTTCTACAACTTTACTACTTATATATTTTTCGATATTTTTCTAGTATTAAGAAAGATATTCGATATTTTATATATTCTTCAATCTCTAAGTCCCTCTTTTCCCCTAGACATATTTTACTCATCATCGGACGAGAAGTGATCTCAATACGGTTTTAAAGAAGGTTTGACGGATTTTTGCCCTTTCACGAACTTTTTTTTATTAATTCCTGTATCCCCCTGAGGGACGTAGGGCTGCAACAAATGCCATCCACCGTACTCGAGTCTGGGCCATTTGCTATATTTCTCTCCAAGTTTTTTCTTCTTCTTCTATCTCTTTCTCGACTGACCTCTTCCAGGTTATCTTGGATCTTCCACGTTTTCTGCTTCCTTGGGGGTTCTAGTCTAGGGCTTGTCTGCTGATGGTATTACATGACCTTCGTAAGGTGTGGCCTATTCAACCAAACTTTATTTTCTTTATTGTTTCGTTGATAGGGCTTTGGCTTGCTCTCCTCATCAATTCCTCGTTCGTAATTCCTTCTGGCCAGTGTATGTTGAAGATTGTTCTGAGAAATTTGTTTGTGAATACCTGTAATTTATTACTTTCACGAACTTAAGACTAGATAATTTTTTAGATCAATAGAACACCCATACAAAATTTTAGCTCGATATATATTTTCGTTAAGGTGTGCACTGGCGGGCGTATAATATTATCAACCGTTGACAAAAACGGGACTAAACTTATAATACCCTTGTTAATTATACATACACCGGTTATAAAAATATAAAAATATTTGTTTGAATATCCTAATTTGATAGATATTTAAAGCCAACAGTGGACACACTTGACCTGAATAATTCTACAACCCCTAAACACTGACAGACCATATGGTACGTTCCACCATAACCCTTCCCATTCTCACCACAATGAATACATATATAAACAACATGAAAACGTATGTTTATTTAAGTTTATACGATGATGGTTAGTTAGTTATATGATGATGCGTCCGCGCACGATTGTCGGTAGGCCACAATTATTATTAACTCACCTATTATATTTATTAGCTAATAACTAGCTAGAGCTATTACTAAAGCTTCAGTAGTAATAGCTAGCTACTAAACAATATAAAATAGTGGTTTAGTTGTTATTATTATGATTATTCTATGTGTGTATGATGATGATGCCAAACTATGATAATAATATTTTATAATAAAACAACAAATTCACAATCTTGATATCACCACAAGTGGATTGAAAGTACATTCATATGTTATACAACAATGTTGTCGAGAGCCGGGGAGCCTAGCCGTTGGTAATGAATCATTTTTACTGAATGACATGAACAGATAAAGGTCATTTTTTAATTAATTTGATTTCAAAACTAATGATCAAAATGTTATTTAATTTATCATAAAAGAAAATTTAGACTGATTGTATTTTAAAATACATCCAATCTAGAAACAATGTATAGTGTATCTATCGCTGTCCATATGTGGTGTACTATGATATGGTGTCTTTGTTACATATATATATATAGGCACACTCACACGACGGACGACGAGCAATACCAACGATGTACACATGCACGCGAGTAAGATGCAACTATATATAAATGATTGTAGTTAGAGAGTGATAAGTATAATAGTTATATGTTATACAATACTGATTTTAATGTCAGTTTAATTGTAACAAAGACACCATATCATAGTACACTACATATCGACAGCGATAGATACACTAAACACTTGTTTACAGATTGGGTGTTTTTTTAAATACAAGTTGTATAATATACAATAAAAGCGCGTAATAAATAAGTTTAAAAAACTAAAACCCGACTACGAAAAAAGCACGAAACAAGCTTGAAGAGCCTTGTAAATATGTATCAAAGTCGAAAGCACCCAACTGCGATGCACAAAGCAAAAACCGGTTACAATGCACGGCCTTCGACTATGCAAATATTTAAAAGACTCTTCAAGATTTTATTTTTATTTATGTATTCAGAAAAGTTAATTTGCAGATCAATATAGTGAGTGCTTGGCCAGTTTATGGTCAAATTTTGGAAATTGCCGTTGGAGATGGAAGAATATAGAAGAAGCACAAATAAACAGTTAATCAATTGTTTGTAAGAAAATGAAAAATTCAACACTAATTACGAATTTCTTTCTATTGGCATCAGATCTTTTAAGTGGACGGTATGTTCGCTACTGCATTTCGAAAATTCACGTAACGTGTCATTCTGACTTATGATGGGAAATGTCAAATTTGGTATTTATATGGTGGCTGGCTATCCATCCATAATGAGATTATGAATATGCGATGCAGATGGCATAATAGACAAAGCCAATTTTAGTAGCAGAACGTATATTAGGATAACATAAATCTACTTTATTTTTAATAAATTTCTGTTCTCCTGGTTAAAGTTTTTGTTGATGTTGTGCAAGATTGTTTGTTTGTTGGTGGACTAGTTTGTTCATTTTTCTTATTTTATTTGATGTCGTTATAAAAACTAAACTCGATTTATGTTATCCTAATATCAAATGTGCAACCAAAATTGGCTTTTTTCTATTACGCCATTTACCGCATATTCATAATATCATTATGGATAGATAAATAGATAGATTGTAGAGGCTGCCCTGGACGCGCTACACTTCGACCATAAGGTCCATTGTGATGCCTAAGGATGTGAGGATGTGAGTGGAGTGGACGGAATTTGTGAGTAGACTAGGAATTGGTAGGATATGCGGCTGCAGCCGACTCTGATATTCATCTGGAGTTCGTGAAGTAAACTGCAGAAAACCTTCTCAAGTAAATCTGTAGGAACGTGTAAAAACTAAAGTTAGATTAACTTTCATCTTAACAAACTAACACGAAACTTCTAGAAAATATAAATTAAAAAAAACCAATCATGTGACTTAAAGTTGACAATATAATCAAACAATTGACGAAGATATTATGACTAACTATTACGATGACTATTTACTATTTACTATGTTTATTTTTCTTATTATTTACAACCAAGAAACAAACCAATTAAATAAAATTATAACATGATAAAATATATAATAAAAATGATTGGTTGTTGCCGCAATCAATTTATCAATCTAATATCAAATATATATATATATATATATATATATATATATATATATATATATATATATATATATATATATATTTATATATTATATATATATATAATATTACATATATTATATATATATATATATATATATATATATATACATATATATATATATATATATATATATATATATATATATATATATATATATACATATATATATATTTATAAACACAATAATTTTTTTATCATATATATAAAGTTATACTTTTACTGATATATGTTACCATAATTGCCCGAATATCCGCAAATATTTGGCGAAATGTGGAAAGCTTTTCACTCATTTATGATTGTTATTTGGTTGTCAAAAACTTCACGAAATTCAATATTAGTAAAATGAATCCTCAGAAATCAACTGAATTTTTTTGAGAATTTATCACCATGCTGTTTTTGAGAAAATCGTTATGTAAGTTGGAGAAATTGAACATGCATCTTCATAAACATGGTCAAATAAAATCCACGATTCCGACTGTTTTTACTTCGAGCTCTCTCAAATATAGTCACGGTTGTTCTGAAATTCGACACATACTTTCTTTAATTCCTTAGAAATATTTTTCCTTAATGCTTTGAGAGAATGACCATCAGGTTGTTAAGTTTTTTGATAAAATATGGGTAAAAAAGTGCATTTCTTTTATGTCCGCATATATGATATGTCCGTATATGATATGTTATGATATATGTATGATATGTTATGTGACGAATGGGAACACTGACGACAACGAACAGCTGCTTTCAACAACGCATAGGAGTACCAACATTCATTCTTTTCACGCGGGTACCCGATCCGCTGATATAGTTTGGAAATACCTCAAACAGTAAAAATATGTAGAATCGGACATTCTACGCTAGTGACATTTCGAGTATTTTTTCGTTGGTAAGTTGACAACTGAATTCCAAGTTTAAAAACTATTTATTTACGTATACAGTTGCATCCGTTTAGAGAACGATTTCTAAATATTTCGTACTTGAACAGTAAAACATATAAATAATATAAAATATTGCAAGCACAGTCAGTAATAAGTGTTTGAAAGCTGTGAGAGATGAAATACAGCACCAAACCACACAAACCGAAGAAAAAAAGTATACAAAACGAATTATTGTGTCGTCAAAACATTTATCAAATATAAATTATTATTAATTTTACTACTTTTTTTGTTTTGTCTTTTTATTTTATTTTATTTTATTTTATTTGTTTGATTGTAATTTTTTTTTTTTTAATATTAATAATCAATATTAATTAACAACAAAGAATAAATAGTTTGACATTTCATAAATATTACGTCAAAGTAAAATTCCCCGTTCCATACGTGGAATGCAAAAATAAGGTCATATGCATTTTGAACCCCACGCAAAATATACCCTGCAGCAAGTTATTGGTAAGTAAAAGAACCTTGATATTAACATTTAATATACCGTCCAAGTAGCCAAGCGATCTAAGAATAGAGTTAAACGTCGGTCAAACATATAAGGTAAACCAAGAAACGTTCGTGAAACTGTCACCAAATTAGCAACGAATAACATATACTGAGACAATATAAGAGTAGTTTTAATAAGAGTGATGTTAACAAGTGTAAATTGAATGAAAGTAATTTTAATAAGAATAATTTCAATAAAATTTATTTTATTTTAATTTATTTTGTTTAATTTTTTATTTTTGTCTATTGATTTTGCGATTTTCTTTCTACTTCTAATTGTCAAAGAGTAAATTACGACGAGCTAATTTATACTGATGATAACTACCTACTTTGTAATCGAAATACGTATTTATAATACAAAAACTGATCTAGATTATTGGGGGCGAATTTGAAATTTTATAATATTTACATATATTTACGCTTAGAATATGACTTTTTTATGAACGAAAGTGTACGCATGCTCCAGTTATATAAAAGCTTGTAAAATTTAGATTAACGATGCGATTTTAAACTCGGGATTATATTCCAACTTGAAATTAGATATAACCTATACGATTTTAATAATAAACAAAGATATGCCATTTATGTTCATAACAAGATGGACGACACTTAAATTAATAAATATACCTACATATAGGCTTCGCTCTCTATAATATACAAAAACTTACTACCCCTACAAACGATATACTTTATTTAATCTCCACACACAAATAAAACAAAAGATTACAATGGTCCTCCAATGTAGTATATAATTTTCCTTTTTCCTTAAAAAATTGTGTGTCCAATCTAACTGGCAAAATATACTATCTACTATTGTTATTGTTATTATTGTGTGGTATGGTTTGGTGTGGGGGAGGGGGTGGTATGTGGTGTGGTGAGTGGTCATAGTGAGAGAGTTTTGTTTTTGGTGGATGGAATGAGTGTAAACAATTTAATGAGACAATGTCGTTTGTATTTACGCAACATTAACCTGTTGGTAAAATGCAGAGTTCCTCTCTAACCATTTGTATTTCTTCTTCACGTATTAGAATCATTTGTTATTCACTACAACATATATATTTTATGTTACGGTCAATATGAATAATCGATATTATAGATAGATAGATAGATAGATAGATAGGATGTGAATGGAGTGGAAGAAGCTTTTGTCTATAGACTAGGAATTGGTAGGATATGCAGCTGTAGCCGACTGTGATAGGAACTATGCCGATATTCATCTGGAGTTCGTGAAGGAAACTGCAGAAAACCTTCTCAAGCATAGCTGGTTACTTCGTTTTTGTCCATTTGTTTTGTCGAGACGATGGTTTATAGCTATAAAAACAAACAACTTTTGTATCAAACCTTTTTTTTAGTGCGAAGCCTTTTTTTCACATTATCACTTAGAATGTTCAGAGAGTATATAAATTTTATTGCTGTATTTGAATTTGCTTTACATATTTTTAATCATTTTTGTAAACTAAGATCTTTCCATGCAATACTTTGTATAGAGCAGAGGTGGGCAGGAGTTGACTCGGTCAAGCTCTGAGTGAGAGGTAGGGAAGAGAGATAGAGTTAATACAGGGTAACCTACCAATTATTAATATTTTCTTTTTTTAATTAAAACATTTTCTGAAAAAAATATAATAATACCAAATCTTTTTTATGGTCACTATTATACAAAGTAAATAATACATACAATCATTCAATACATACTCTGGAATTTTGGGCTGGTAATTTGGGTCATAAAATGTACCTTTTTAGTATATATCATATTTGTGTATGAATAAAATAAAAATATATAAAAAATATATATAAATCTTTTGAACCTTTAAGTTTACCGCTGGACCATTGTAATAAAAGAGGGAAATATTTGCAAAGGATAATTTAAATAGAAATATAGTTTTGGAAATTCCAAATAATTTGTCTAAATATTTTACTATTCATATCCGAGAACTAATAAAGAATTATTTACCTGATTTAATTATTTTTTCTTCGTATGGAGTATGCTCAGTATAGTGTCATGGGAATTTGATGAATTAAGTGAAATTTTACATAAAGTGGGAATTTGAGTTCTTCGAGTTAGTCTACTTTGAATTGAAAAAGTGAAAAGTACTTTTTGTAGTAGTGGAAATTATTTTTCGCATAATTTGTTTTTCAAAAATAATAAAATATTGACTATACTATAGACGATACTATATAATTATTGGGCAATAATCGGTAGGACAACCTGTATTGAAACATCGTTCCGTCTTGTTTCAAAACATACCTTCTTTACTAACTCTCACCCAGCTTATGGAGAGCCCGTAAGGCTCAGACGAGCTGTCTGTGCCCACCTCTGGTATAGAGTTGTTATTATAAAAATGCGTTATTATTAGTATTAATAACCGGTTATTATAAATAATTGTCACATTATACATTTCTACCGTAACATATACCATATATAGTATTTAAGTGGTATAGTAACACTCACTAATATTGTTGGTTGTTGAAAATACCATTACAACAGACCAGAGAGAGAATAGATAGATACACAGAAACCAACCAAAAAACCTTACTAAACACTACTAACTCGCCCCTCGCTTCCCTTGCTCCAACCACCATCATCATCATCGTGTATGGGTTTCGTTGTCAATGTTCTATGGGTTTTTAACATTATCAAGAATTAAACTATACAAATACATATAATATGGTTTGGTATGTACATGTGAAAAATAAAGTGACTAATTTTATTTTAGGGATGTATTCAGGGAAAAAGATTTGAAAATGGATGAAAATTTTCGAGATATATTCGATGGGAATGTTAATATGGTAATTAAAATGGTTTAGAATTTTTTATATTCATGAAGTATGAAACGTTTCGGTTCTTTATTGTAACTTCATCAGATTTATTTTTTATTTTTTTTTGTTAGGATGAGAGACAATTTGGCATGGGTGGAGCTTTGAATCCTTATTTATACAAACTAATGCCTTAATATAAACATTTTGTGTACCTACACTTATTGTGGACATCAAAATAATATTTTCAAGCGTAGCAAATAAATCGTTGTCAGAAAGAGTTCAATTTTACAGAGGTTTGTAGAAAATATGCGTCTAGAGACGGCAGAAGCACCAGAAAACTAACTGAAGTTGACCAATCTAGCTTTTGATTCTTGAAGGAAAAAGGTAAGTCTATTTTCATTACTCATGACAACGCACAGTTAAAAATTGGGTAAATTGAAAATAAACGAGGTTCATTCAACTGCAAGGCAGATTTAAATTCGAACCGAAGAAATCAGTTCCCTGAAATAAGCGGCGTATTTGCTATAATTCTATTCATCAGCTATATATGGAGTTGAAAGTTTATCCTAAGTTTGGGGTAGAAATTTATAAATTGATTGATTGAAAAATATTATTACTTGAACACAAAACAAAATTTACATTATGGAAATTGAAACTGGGAGGTTATGGGTTCGAATCCCGACATCGGCAGTTTGTCAATTAGGGGTGGTTAATTGACTAAACTGTCGGTGTATGGACAAGAACGAAGTAACCAGCTATGCTTGAGAAGGTTTTCTGAAATTTCCTTCATGAACTCCAGATGATTATCGGCATAGTTCCTATCATAGTCGGCTGCTGCCGCCTATCCTACCAATTCCTAGTCTATACACAAAAATTTCTTCCACTCCACTCACATCCTCACATCCTCAGGCATCACAATGGACCTTATGGTCGAAGTGTCTACAATCTATCTATCTATCTATCTATGTGTGGAAAATTAAATCCAACCCTGTCCATATAAATACACATACAATAAGAATAAAATATGCTTCAATTTTCTTTATTATCTTAATTAAAAGCTTGGTGGATAACTGTGTTTCATTTACGGCTGAAAGAATATTAACATCGCTGATGCTTACACAAATTTACACAAGTGATGTGTATTGTACTGTACTGATAAATAAATATATTGTTGTACGACTCTTGTACTGTACCACTTGTACGCTTGTAACAAACGTTTTATATATAACAAAACTATACTGGGTGTCCCAGAAGTCGCGCACCCCATTGTAGGGATCGAAAGAGAAAAATATTCTAAGACGAAAAGTCCTGAGCCATTTTTTAATCAGACGCATAGGTAATTAATTATTAATTAATGAAAGTGACCAATCAGGAGATTTAATTTAGTAAATTCTCCTGTTTTTCCCGTCGAATTCATTAAATCTTGTGCCTGTTATTAAAAAAATATCCTTACTCACATTCAAACGTGCATTGTTACCGATACACTCACACTAGTACACGATCTCACACATTCACCTAGCATCACGTACGTCCGCCGTCCACTGCCGTCCGTCCCCACTCTCTGTCTACTGCTCGAGAAGCCGGCAGTAGCTCTGGCGTCTCACTCTCGCGTCTCTTACCGCCTTCTCACTCACTTTTTATTCTTCTGTCGCGCGCTCCTGATTGGTCACTTTCATTAATTAATAATTAATTACCTATGCGTCTGATTAAAAAATGGCTCAGGACTTTTCGTCTTAGAATATTTTTCTCTTTCGATCCCTACAATGGGGTGCGCGACTTCTGGGACACCCAGTATATACATATATGTTGTTCAAACTGTTTGTTATAAAAGATGACTCTTTTAACTCTCACATAATGATGATATGATGTTTTGGCTATAAAGCTGCTGCATAGTATTTGTACACATCATTTCACAGAGAGTTTAATAAATATTGAAGGTAAACAAATTATACGAAGTCCTTCAAATAGAATATTAAATCGCAATCTATATCATGTTCATTTGCACCTTTAACAATTATTCTTCAGATATCTTTTGAAGGAAATTCATTTCGAAGAATTTCTTATATGCCTCTCGAATATTCGAACATTTCAATTGACTATACAGTTGAAATTAGGTACAGGAATATCGTCATCATTTTAACTCCATGTTTCTGATAAAAGAAGAATATTAGAATTACGAGCTATTTTATCTTTTTACGTCAATGAACAATTTTTCGGAAGTTACTGCCAAACTGTCAGTACCGTGGATTTCACAATAATATGATTTAAAACTCGGCCTTACGCACTTCCGTGCTCTAGATAACTGTCAAACTGTCAGTACCGTGGATTTTAAGTTTATAGAAGGAAGTGTACTTACTAAGCATCCAACATTGTAATACAAAGTGTTATGCTATGCACTATGTTAGATCAGTCTTTGGTTGGGGTAACAAAGAACGTTATATCATGGCATACTGTGCATAGACAGTGATAGATACACTACACAATATTACTATTGGGTCTATTTTAATTTACGTAGTTCATATATAACTTAATACCTTCATCTCGTAAATTCAATCGTCTATTACAGATTATTGAGACATACATTCACAACAATAATATTTGACGAACTCCCTGTATTAATAATATTATGTAATAGTACCGACCTTATATAATATATCAGAATGATATGTTGTCCATCGTTCCTTTATCATTGACGTGAAGTTTATAATACTCATCATTCGTTAAAAGAAAAACATTTCAACAACGAAGAATAGAAATTATATATTATGTTGGTTGGTTGTTCTATGTCCACTGTGTCCAGTTAGTTCATCGTATGTTAGTTAGTTAGCACTTAAATTAACGATAAATGAATTTATTTTATCATACAAATTACTATCTATGCGGTTGTAGTTCTATGTGTTGTTAAAAAGGCTATACAGTTTTAAAAGAGACTTTAAAACCATTATTTTATTATCTCTATTTGAAATATATTTTTAAAGAGTTACGTGCTTTCGTTGATTTACTAAGCTTTATAGAAATAAATTTAAATATTTCCATTTATTGTATACGCTTTTCGAGTGTGTCTAAAATATGAGTTACTACGTACGCAGCCTTCAAAAACTGAGATTGAAATGTTGTTCTAAAAATAGTAAACGTTTTTTTAAGCTTTTATTTAATGAATTTAAAAAGAAGATAATAAATTTTTTCCCGTATCTTTAACATATGGCTACTAACAAAAGCATCAGTCCAAGTGGCCGAGCGGTCTAAAGCGTTATGTCTGCACAGTATGCCATCTTGGAAACTGGGAGGTTATGGATTCGAATCTCGACATCGGTAGTTTGTCAATTATAAAAAAAAGGGGGCGGTTAATTGACTAAACTGTCGGCGTATGGCCAAGAACGAAGTAACCGGCTATGCTTGAGAAGGTTTTCTGCAGTTTTCTTCACGAACTCCTGATGAATATTGGCATAGTTCCTATCAGGTCGGCTGCAGCCGCATATGCTACGAATTCCTAGTCTACTCACAAATTCCTTCCACTCCACTCACATCCTCACATCTTTAGGCATCACAATGGACCTTATGGTCGAAGTGTAGCCCGTCCAGGGCAGCCCCTACAATCTATCTATCTATCCCATCCATAATAAGATTATGAATATGCGGTAAATGGCTTAGAAAAAGCCAGTTTTGGTTGTACATTTTATATTAGGATAACATAAAACTACTCTAGTTTTTATAACAACATCAAATAAAATAAGAAAAAAGAACAAACTAGTCCACCAACAAAACAATCTTGCACAACATCAACAAAAACTTTAACCAGGAGAACAGAAATTTATACCAAATAAAGTAGATTTATGTTATCCTAATATACGTTCAGCTACTAAAATTGGCTTTGTCTATTATGCCATCTGTATCGCATATTCATAATCTCATTATGGATGGATAGCCAGCCACCATATAAATACCAAATTTGACATTTCCCATCAAATCAGAATGACACGTTACGTGCACGTTTTCGAACTGCAGTAGCGAACATACCGTCCACTTAAAAGATCTGATGCCAATAGAAAGAAATTCGTAATTAGTGTTGAATTTTTCATTTTCTAACAAACAATTGACTAACTGTTTATTTGTGTTTCTTCTATATTCTTCTATATTCAAAATTTGACCATAAACTGGCCAAGCACTCACTATATTGATCTGCAAATTAACTTTTCTGAATACATAAATAAAAATAAAATCCGATACGCAGAAACGCGGTATGCGTCAATTTAACAATCGACCAATCAATCACAATGGACCTTATGGTCGAAGTGGATCCCGTCCAGGGCAGCCTCTACAATCTATCTCTATCTCTAACAAAAGCATGAGATGCTCAGATTTTAAATCGCCCAAGCTTTTATAAGCCCTTTTGTTTATAGTCTCACGTACTAGTCTCGTTTCGTCTTTTTATTTCATTAAATAAAAGCCAGACTCTATAAACAACATTTTTGGGAAAGATGTCTGTGGGTGCGTGCCTTCATAAGCCGCTTTCTTCACTTTAAATATTTATCAATTCTTCTACCAAAATTCTATTTCTGGGAATACTTTCTAATTCCATATACTGATTGTATTTTAAAATAGACCCAATCTGTAAACAATGAAAAGTGAACTTTTAACTGATTTGAGGTATTTTCTTCGAATTATCACCTATTACAAAGCATTATCTGTATAGTTGTCAACTCAAATCAGTTTAACGTTAAAATTTTCAAGCGTAAAATTTTCACAGCAGAAAAAATTTCACAATTGAATAACTCTATATTAAATTCTTCCTAATAGATTTAGATTGAACAGTTCCCAATTCATTTCAAAATAATAATCCTTTTGCATTACACAATAAGCCTAAAACCATAATTACAATAAACATTATAACAAAACCCCATCGCTACATCTAGTAATACAACAATGTTTTAAGGATAATAATGTCTACATCAAACACTGTAGTTAGTTTTATATGTGTGACAATGGTTTGGGGTTTGATATTATCCTTAGGTGTATAAAATAATGTTAAGTACACTAAAGAACAGTTGCAATATATATATATATATATATATATATATATATATATATATATATATATATATATATATATATATATATATAAATGATTACTTCAAATTTGAATCAGTATTAAACATAGAATATATTGCTTTATATAACCTGAGGTTGCTATTATATAATAATTATTTAAATTAATGTTATCTTACAATCTTCTTCTTCTAAAATGATTCCGATGATATACTACGAGAATATATACCTAAATGCTTTTACCTCATTCAAATTATTTTGTATTAATTCAATACTATACTACTGCTAGTTATATTCCTGTCAATAATTCTGAATCGTATTATGAACGATGTTCATGTTTGAGAGTTGATATTATTATGTAATTATGTGTTTCCTCCAAAAATATAACTATATATTTTCTTAAAACATCTTTTCGATCATTTGAAGAAGCCTTATGGGTAAATAGAAATTTTTATATTTAAACTTGTAACAACTATGTTAGTAAATTAGACACTGTGATAAATATTGTTTTAAAATATTCTATGAATCATATAGTTTGTTGAATTGAATTTAAAAAAATAGTGTTATCGAACGTTGAAGAATTGCATGCTAATTATTTTAAACCACATGATTGATACGACATTTTTTTCATTCTAAAAAAGTATACACAGTTTTACAAATATACTGAAATGAACATGTTTATTAAAAATTTTTAAAAGCTTGTAATAAAACTTATAGTTCATGCAAAATAATACAAAAATTTTCCATTTTAGTGAATATTTAACTATTTTTTTAAACATATCACAACTCAATTTCGTCAATCAGAGATCGGTTCAAAAGTTTTCTGAGAAAAATTGTACCAATTCTAGCCACGATTTTCCAATATATCTCGCTTATATTTTCAACTTTGTTTTATATTATTAACAATTTATTTTTCTCTTTGATTAAAACTAAAACTATCTTTTTCAAAATTTTAAAGAACTCCAAAACAGTTCCAGGTTTTCAATGAATTTCAGGTCGTTATTATTTCCATTTTTATCGGTGTATTATATATCAAATTTTTTGCGAGTGATACGTATTTTTCTTTTTTTCCTGGAAAGATAGAGCGTAGATGTTTGGAAGTAAACACACCTAAATAACATTGTTTAGATGAAAAAACTACATAACAGTTCAGAATTATTGGCAGGAATAAAAGCACACATATAAAGTTAAAAACTATTATCATTTTTGATCTTAAATATATATGTATGCATGCTCACTCTCATATATATATATATATATATATATATATATTTATATATTGTTCCCCCCTATTAGATACATATATTATTCAATTTGGAATAAGGGATAAAGAAACTACCCTTTTTGTACTTTTTATTTTATATTTAGAATTTTATAATACTATCGAATCATATACTTCACATTACGACAATTGCTTGTGATGTCATCTTTATGGATTTTTTTTTTCTTGAACAAAAACTAATTTTTCGGTTTAATTTATTCAGTTTAATTCATATACAAAAACTCATTTTCAGTTTTAATTTTGCCATTTCTTTGAACGTTTAGTTGGTTTAAAATCTCACTAACAGTTCAAATCGAATACATTTATTAACAACTCCCAAAAATCTCTTGTTCTGTACATTAGTATTTAAAAAATTTACATTTTTTTTAAAGGTCCAAAATACTTTTATGCAATTGAATTGTGTGTTGTAACTTTAATCATGGGAGTAGTGAATCATTAATAATTGTAACTTAAATTGGGTAATAAACCGTCTCATTAATTTTAAAAAAATAGGCCTATTTATACTAGACATCAAACTACAGAGTCCATCTTTTCGATTTTCGAGTAAGTTTTTGTAAAAATAACAGCAAAGAAAAAACTTCGCTTGTCTGATTTAGAATAAAATTCACCACATCAGTGCATAGATTTAAATGTTGGATATATTTTCGAACGAGAAACATTTTTATTAGTAATTTTGATAAAATCTTTTTTTATAAGCTTTTATTTAACTTATTAATTGTTAGGTGAAATTTTGCAAATCAATTTTGAATCACTTAATGCGTCAAATTAAGCTAAAATTTTACATAAATGTGTATTTCTGGGTACAATCCAATAGTATGGCACCCGTGGCAATAAAAGTAACGCTCATTATTCAAAATTTCACTTGAGGAAAAGAGGAGTTAAAACTTTTTTTCTGAATCGATTACAATGACTTAGAAAATATAAATAATAATCAAAAATTCGAGAAACACTAAAATGATCCATGAAAAATAAAATGACAAATATATGTATATATATATATATATATATATATATATATCAGTACACAAATTTTTCATAAAAAATTTCTTCGAGCACAATTTTTTTTTCACTACTTTCTATTTATTTATTTTTTCTGTTAAATTGATTGTAAACAAATTTTAAAGTTCAATTCAAAACTTGAAAAAGTTTATACGAGCAGAAATATATATTTATTTAAGAAACATAGAAAATTTACATTCATATGTTGAATATCACAGAGTTATTGTCGTTCATGATGTCATGAATGATATGTTACAATTCCTTCTCCCCTGCCCGTTGGGGGAATAAAATATAAAAGAGTATAACATTTTTATCAGAAAATCATCAAAGAGAATTTAAATCAGTTAAAGTTGAATTTGATCAATAACCATTTTACATGTGAACAGGAAAATGAATAAAATATTTTCATGAAATATTAAAATACATATATATATATATATATATATATATATATATATATATATATATATATATATATATATATATATATATATAAGTATATATGTATATATATACTATTTCTTTAAACGATTTTCCCATTATATAAATCTATGTAACTACAAAGAGTAACAAAATAATACAAAGAACTAAAAAATGGTCTAAACTTATGTGCTTTTTAAGCAAAAATTTATTTGAATTAATTTACAACATCCGTTTAATTAATACATCATTTTTTGTTTTAGCAGAAAATGAAATTATCACCACTGAATCAAGAATTTTGTGATGTAACGAAATACGTATACCGTCTGTTTAGTTTACATCTTCGTATCATAGATCCCACGAGTATGAGAGAGTACATATGTACATATACATTAAGCAATGTGTATGTGAAGGATGTCTTATAGGTTTGATAAACAAGAATATTTTTCAAAGTAGTGAATAATATTCATAACGAGTATGAGAGAGTACATATGTATACATTAAGCAATGTGTATGCGATGGAGGTCTTATAGGTTTGAGTGGTTGGTGACCACTCGAACAGTTATGAAAAATATGCTTCTTCATCGAACATATAAGACCTCCTTCTCATACACATTGCTTAATGTATATGTACATATGTACTCTCTCATACTCGTGGGATCTATGATACGAAGATGTAAATTAAACATAGTGTATATGCTATTCTCTTTCGAAAAATATCTAAAAAATTTTAATTTCGCTTGTGGTAAGAAATGAGATATTATACCACAAAAGAACGCATGAGATATTGATAACGATTATTACGATTATTAACGCATGATATCCAAATTATTTTTATAAAAATAGCAAACTAAAAAATGTTTTTCTATGGTTACATATAAAAATAATTTTTGTGACAATTTTAAGAGAGTTTCTTGTATTTTCCACAATGAAAACGAAAATAGTTAAGATCAAGAAAAGGGCTTGATTATACTTTTGTTTTTCAATAGGTTTCAACTATAAATGAAAAGAAAATTTAAAATTATTAACGTACTTACAACAACAAAAATATTCGGTTACAAATATCTCGCCCAGTAATTTTGTAACATCCGGTTTATATGTCTATAATATTATGTAAATAGATTTGTCTTTGAAAGCAAGCAAGAGCTTGCGTGTCGGTTAAGAAAGGATTTTGAAAAATAATACGGTTTGCGTAATGAGGGCACATTTTTAAAGGATTTTCTTCTTGGTTTGATTGTTTATCAATCTGGTAGAGCATGAAATTTCAACAAAAAAAATCGTCCTTAACAGTATGGCACACTCTATCACGTGGAAGCACCATTTAGGATAAAAGACTTGATACAAGCTGTCGACTGGTTAAAAGGGGCATTAATATCTCAATGAATGTTGTTGATGAAAACTGAAGGAATATCAACTATACTGCTTTCATCAATGACCTATTCAGTGAAATTATCGTTAAACCTTATAGTTGACTATACTGCCAGACCTTTGGTCTGAGTGTCCCCCATCACAGGACAGCCGTTACACCCTTACCCAGATTGTAAAGGCTGCCCTAGACGGGCTACACTTCGACCATAAGGTCCATTGTGATGCCTAAGGATATGAGGCTATGAGTGGAGTAGAAGGAATTTTTGTGTATAGACTAGAAATTGGTAGAATATGCGGCTGCAGCCGAGTATGATAGGAACTATACCGATATTCATTTGGAGTTCGTGAAGGAAACTGCAGAAAACATTCTCAAGCATAGCTGATTACTTCGTTTATGCCTAGGCGCTGACAGTTTAGTCAATTAACCGCCACTTTTTACTTTTTTTCTTAATAATTGACAAACTTCGAACCCATAACCTGCCAGTTTCCAATTAGACACACTGCGCAGACATAACCTCTTAGACCACTCGGCCATTTGGACTGGTACACCCTTATCTAAAATACATGCTTATTATTTTTGAATTAATTGAGGTTATGCAAAGCATTTTTATCAACTGTCAAATGAAAAGTGTGAGATCAAATACTAATCGCAAAATACCATCACAAGCATTACTGCGGCTGATCCTTCATAACCGAATCTAAAAATACACACTTGAAATAAATTTTTTGAATATAAAATTATTTAAACTATAATAATAATCATAATAATAATAATAATCATATAGATACCAAGCAATCTTCTCACTATACAAAATTCATAAAGAGCTAGGTAGGTAGGTATGTGCCATCTTTAAATGTATAAAATTATGTAGACGATTTACAATATGATCACCTTTGCTTTCCATTTGCAATGCAAAATATATTCAATAACCGCAATTCGTAACAACCACACACACACACTATTTTATACTGATCGTACATTATAACGTAGATGCTTTTGTAATAACATTTTACTCTTTCCGGGATCGAACAAAAATAAATTCCAGAAAGTCCAATTTCACGGTGAAATTGTCACCAAATTAGTAACAAGCAACATATCCTGCGACAATATAAGAGTAATTTTAATAAGAGTAAAATTAACAGGAATAAATGTGAATGAAGGAAATTTTAACAAGAGCAATTTCAATATAATTTAAAATTTATTATATTTTAAATCTAGTATATTTTAATTTAGTTAATTTTCTATTTATTTTTATTTTTGTCTATTGATCTCGACTTTATATCTATTTCTAATTGTCAAAGAGTAAAGTACGACTAGCTAATTTATACTCTGATGATGACTACATTGTAGTCGAAATACGTATTTATAATACAAAAAACTGATCTAGGTAAAGGGGGCGAATTTGAAATTTTATGGCGTAATTAGTTTTTTTTACATTTCTAATCGCGATAGAAGATTATCTTTGCTTGTTTCATAGTCCATTGTGGTCCAAAAATTACACTCAAGAACTTGAACGAACAATTGTGCGAGTTGAATGATCATCTATGAAGTTAATGCCTTCCCTCAAGCGAATAGCGTCATTTAATTGTAATAATTCGAGTGTTGTTTCCTGCAGGAAATAATATTGGGATATGTCGATGCGGTTACAGATCTACTATTTTCAGATAACCCGGTAAATCTACATAATTTAACTTGATACTAGGGTTCCGTAACAGTTTCCATATGTAAATTTGCACCATTAATAGTTTTTGGTCGCTTGTATTTAAAAATAAACGATGAACATTAACATAGCTCGTAATTTTTTCGATAACCCTTTTAGATTTTGTTTGCATATCTCGATTGCATCATGAAAGAAATATTGTCGGAGTACTTCACAGCAAAATTATATATAACTTTAGCCCGTGTTTTATTATTCGATCTATACCACACACAATACCACTTAATGCTACGATGATGATGATAATATGTTGACGGGTGACGGTAGGGTTGGGTGAGAGCGTTATGATCATCATAAGCAGGAAAGTATATACATACACACACATAGAATGTGTTACGTAATATAGTCGGAATTGAATGGAATAGTTCATACATATATATATATATATATATATAAAATACTCATACACAAATATTACACATATTATATATATAATGCCGCCATATCAACAGTAAATGGTACCTTTGGGAAAACCAGAATCGGTTTTCCGGGTTTAGATTGAGTGAATTTTCCAACTAGTCGGTAGGGAAATTCATTTATAGTATAGTATATACATATACATATACATAGATATATATATATATAAATATATATATATATATATATATATATATATATATATATATATATATATATATATATATATATATATATATATGTATAAATATATGCATTCATATATTGGATCACAATAATGGTGCTAACACTTTTTTTGTGTTGGTTTAGTATGATTATTAAGTTTCTGAATTTTGTCTAAATATATACCATTTAAAATGTTTCAAAACACACATACAAATAAAGCCCATTACACAATGAAAAAAATAAGGTATAACATATAAGATATAAGAAATAAGGAATAAGAAATAAGAAATATCACAGCGGTCAAAACACAATGGGCAATAAGGTACAATATTCAACCAATCACAGCGGTTGAATGCCTGCTGCCTGTATGTGCACGAATGTCAAAAATATCGAAAGTACCGATTGCGCATAACATCCTGCGGATAACATTGCCAGCTAAACCTGTGATTGGCTGGGAATAAGAAATAAAGAACAGATATCCAACGCGACGGAAATTCTGTTGCTATTTCTTTTTCCTTATTTTTGAATTGTGAATTGATCAACGGTTCTGCTATCTCCTGGATTCCGCTATTTCTTATTCCTTATTTCTTATATCTTATACCTTATTTTTTTCATTGTGTAATGGGCAAGCAAAAAAAAAAAAACTACATAATTGCAGAAGTATAACTGGAACTTATTTCATTTTGATACTATAACAAATTGATTTTGTAATTATTTAACAATTAACAATAAAAAGTATTTACAAAATTTCCTACAAAAGAGTACACTTATTTACAAACAAAAAAATAGATTAATAATATTTTAATTTATAATATTCATAATGAAACGCGTAATTAATAAAATGTATTATGAAATTAAAAATTTTATTATTAAAAACAAAAAAAGGCCAATTCTAAGTGGAAGCGAACCAGGACTCCCTGATTGGTTGTAAGGCTCCCTATCCATTGATCCATCATCTCATTGATGGAATTTATAATACATATGATGCACTGTAAAATTTGGAAATATTGGCACAATTTTCTAAAATCCTGCATAAGTCACATATGCCGAAGACAATTCTCCAACTCGGACCTCCCTCTTGTGAGTAAAATTCAGGCAAATTCTCATTGCAGTAAAAATAGTAAATAGTTTTTTATCTTGTAACCCATGCAATCATTAAGATCGTTTTAATAGGTTTATTATGGGACAACGGTAATCACAAGTATATCTATAAAGACTTTGTCGCAAGTTGGTGTCATGCTTTTCTACCCAAAATACCGGCCCGATTTAGTAGAATAGCCTGTATATAGAATACAATTACATATACATATATGTATATGTATATATGGCAGAGGTGGGCAAGAGTTGACTCGGCCAAGCTCTGAGTGAGAGGTAGGGAAGAGAGATAGAGTTAATACAGGGTAACCTACCAATTATTAATATTTTCTTTTTTTAATTAAAACATTTTCTGAAAAAAATATAATAATACCAAATCTTTTTTATGGTCACTATTATACAAAGTAAATAATACATACAATCATTCAATACATACTCTGGAATTTTGGGCTGATAATTTGGGTCATAAAATGTACCTTTTTAGTATATATCATATTTGTGTATGAATAAAATAAAAATATATAAAAAATATATATAAATCTTTTGAACCTTTAAGTTTACCGCTGGACCATTGTAATAAAAGAGGGAAATTTTTGCAAAGGATAATTTTAAATAGAATTAAAGTTTTGGAAATTCCAAATGATTGTCTAAATATTTTACTATTCATATCCGAGAACAAATAAAAAATTATTTACCTGATTTAATTATTTTTTCTTCGTATGGAGTATGCTCAGTATAGTGTCATGGGAATTTTGATGAATTAAGTTAAATTTTACATAAAGTGGGAATTTGAGTTCTTCGAGTTAGTCTACTTTGAATTGAAAAAGTGAAAAGTACTTTTTGTAGTAGTGGAAATTATTTTTCGCATAATTTGTTTTTCAAAAAAAATAAAATATTGACTATACTATAGACTATACTATATAATTATTGGGCAATAATCGGTAGGTAGGACAACCTGTATTGAAACATCGTTCCGTCTTGCTTCAAAACATACCTTCTTTACTTACTCTCACCCAGCTTATGGAGAGCCCGTAAGGCTCAGACGAGCTGTCTGTGCCCACCTCTGAATTATATGGATATTATGAAATGATATTGCTTTGCGCGTACCCATAATATAGTCAACGGATATTATTAATTCAATTGAAATCTTTACGGCTGTTATAACATTATAGTTAGGTATACCATATCTATATACTCGTATATATATATATATATATATATGTATATAGAAGTGATGATATGAAACCACCTGCATCAACCACCTGAAATCTACGCTATAAATGCTAATATTGTGTGTCTGGTTGAAACGATGAATGGAAAATTGTAGCAAAAAAAAAAAGTAAAACCAAAATATATGATGAAAATGACTGTGTACTGATATCCAATTTGTATATTTATCATATTATATAGCCGAATGTTGAACCTCGTAAGGTTTTAGTTTTTTGTTGTAAGTTTAGCATTTTAATGTATTGTGCATGATTCTAGTCGCCGGGCATTATCACCTACGAAAGCATCTGTACACAATAGGACTCCACAACGGATCAAGCCACATAATCTTTTACTGCGAATCTCTCGGTTACAGCAGGTACAAGATATTCGGTGCATCTAACCCCGAATATATGAAATGTTCAGGAAAACCTGATAATCAAACGCCTGGCTATTACATGGGAGAAGCGAATCTCGTCAGACTGAAGTGAAGGGAAAGCACAATCGGACATAAGGTCGACGTGCAAAGTTTTTCATAAACCCCAACATATATCTATCTATCTATCTATGGTTTTATCCCCATTCTAGCCATGGTATGTATCATAATTCCAAAACTTCATGTTTTTGGGTCCCTTGATAGTATCAAATTTAACCTGTTAATGCCAAAAAAATCGTTAAAAAAATTTTTTTTATTAAATTTATCAAATTATACTATAGCTATATGTTCTTTCTTATTTCATCTCATTTCGTCACGCTTGAAATTCCAAAAACCAATTTGGAAAGTATCAATTACTAAATTTTTCACTTACAATAGGGAATATGCATGAAAATTTTTTTTTTACTTGAATTGAAGCATGTTTACTTGACAAATATCAAGGTAAAATTACTTTTTAAATAACTTTAAAAATAAGCGAGATATGAATGATTGAAATTCCCGATTAGACAAAGAGGGTGATAGCTCTCTTGATATGTTATGTGACGTCATATTACACTTTCACCATTTAAAATACACGTAAAACTCCGTTTTTAGTATTTTTGCAAGAAAGAGACAGATAATAATCTTTAAAAGCTTATAGCTTCCTTCATATTTGTCGGATTTTAATTTCGTTTTTAAATATTATTGCAGTATTAACAGTATTTTCATTTTCCCTATTATTATTCCTGGTATTTTAAAAATCAAATAAATATGAAAAGTAACTTTGACTCTCGTGTTTTCAATCCTTCGTTCGATTTTAATCGATATACAAAAATCATAACATAACACTAGCCGCATGTAATCAGTCCTGATCTCCCATCGCCTAAATATAACTCACCTAGATTATCAATCTCTATCACGAGATCTGACAATGTTTATCATCTCTCTATTAACAAAAAGCAAAAAAAAAAAAAAACTTAACAATATTAAAATATATGAGAATTGAAACTAAATGAAATTATTTTGCAATCAGTTTAAGTGCCACACCAATTATTAAGAAAATCTGATATTTGATATAATTTTTTTTAATCTGTAAAATGGAGTTATAAACCTGACATGTTGATAACATTCACTATAAAAATATATTATATATAATGCGATGAAATGGATTCGACCTGATATATTCTATTGAGTCTCTGCTTTTATATATTCTACAAAATTCTATATATACCAACATTCTAGATTTTTCGAACTGTAGTTATAGTGAAATCATTTTTCTAAAATAATACGGAATGTATCGAATTCGTTTTTATACTCAATGGTAATTAGAATTAAAAATATATCAATTTGTGGTTTAACATTCTAATTAGATAATATTTCACATTTTTCCCAATACCTATATCAGTTTTTGTATTATAAATACGTATTTCGACTACAAAGTAGTCATCATCAGTATAAATTAGCTAGTCGTAATTTACTCTTTGACAATTAGAAATAGATAGAAAATAGAGATCAATAGACAAAAATAAAATTTTAAATATTACTCTTGTTAAAATTGCATTCATTCAATTTACTCTTGTTTTGGCCAAACTACAGTTGCCAAACCAAAGTCTTCGTAAAAATTGTATTAATTTCTTCTCAGAACAGCAACTGACCCATGTAAAAATTGTTCATTTCATTATTATTTCTGAAGAAGGAACTGTGTTCCAAAACTAGTCACAAATAAAGTGATTTTACAAATATTTCAAATATTTGTTATATTTAATAATTATAATGGATTTTCATTTCAAGTAACGACCCATTCAATACAAGATTGACCCATTAAATGTTTCGTTTTTTTTTTATTAAAGATTCAAAATGTATTATAACTCTATGATTTAAAAATAAAAGTATATATATATATATATATATATATATATATACATATATATATATATATATATATATATATATATATATATATATATATATATATATATATATATATATATACATAATATGTTCAACCAAATACCGTATAATATCAGAAGGGACAACAAAATGATAATTAGGTTACCAGGAACCCTGATTCCTGGTAATATCATGCCAGGATAGCACTATATACTATACTATTCTACCTAACGATAACATACAATACTCTAGTATATATACATATAGTATATGAATTGTATAAAATGAACTCCCTGATTACGAGCCCACAGCTGGTACACTTTGGGCACAGGTGCACTTTATAAACATATTGAGCTTTTATCATTCCATAGTACCTATCTGTATATAGACGCAAAAGTCGTTGAGTTGGTACATTTATATGATTCACTCACAATTCCAATATCATCACATTCAAGCTTTTTTCAGTTTATAAAATATAACAAAGGTTTTTATAGGCGAATGTTGGGTACATCGTGTCTATTTTGGCAAAAGCTTTTATTTAACATCTTAACGAAGTCCAATTTAACTGGCATCTACATTTTTATTGAATTAAATAAACTGTATAATTCAAAGAATATTTTAAAATAATATTTAACACAGTGTCTTATTTATTTACAGAGTTGTAAAAAGTTGAAATGAACAAAAATTATATTTTTCTATAAGGTTCTGTTTGAATTTTGATTTTTAATCATTGATAACTTTATCAAATGATTGATAAGAAGTTTTGAATTTTTTAAGGAAACATACAATTACGTGATTAAGGTTCGAACTTGCAAAATAATTGATTATAGGTCGAGGGCCGCAAAAATCAGTTTTACTCAAACATCTCGTAAACTAATCGTTTCATATTAACAGAAGTATTTATTCCTTTGCTAATTTTATACAAGAAAAGGTCCTATACAAAATTCACGTCTTAGGGCCAATATCTCTCGAGATATATGGCTTAGAAAAGTAGCACGATCAATGCCTTAAACTGTTATACATGAGCTCTAAAAGAGGCTAAATGTTGGGTCCAATACCTTCAGGTTTATATCCTTAAGATGAAAAATTGATTGATTAATAAGATTACAAAAATTTATTGAAGGTTAAATGTCGTGAAAATTAGTTTTTCTCGAATAGAGGACACTTTTCCGTTAATAAATATCAGCATCAAATTTGCTCCTTAGTTAATTTTACACAAAAAAGATCCTAAACAAAATTGACGTATGGCCAACAGTTCTCGAGATATATGGCTGAGAAAAATAGGACAAACCATGCATTAAACTGTTATACTAAGTTTTTAAAAAATGCAAATTTGCAGTACCTAAGGCGACGAATTGTCTTAATCCGCATATTTCAGTAATAAATGTGTTGTGGTGGGGCCTCGAAACCAGGCTAAAGTTTAAGGTTGATCTGAGAAACGGCTATAGAAAAATTATTTTTTTTGCAAAAATTTTTAGTTATACAAAAGAACACGTGAGATTAAGGGCATACAACAATTTTTACAAACAGTCTCTGGGAAACCTACCGCTATCTCATAGGTGTACTTCAAGTCAATGGTTGCATAGATAAGGCGATCGTAAATTTTACACCGAAATCGGTTTTACGAAGTTGACCAATTAGAAAGAAAGTCGAAAAGAACACTTTGATATCTAATAATTCTTGACATTTCCAACTAAAAACTATCAGAGTATTGAAAAAAACAAACAAATTTTGGATAAATCAAAGTTGTTAGAAAATCACTCACGGTAGAAATAATTTATACAACGATCAAGTAAGTTATCGATAGGAGAATATATATAGTTTATAAACCAATACAATTTGTTTTAAACAATACCGGAGTCATAAAATAGTTTTATTATCAATATATGTTTAGTACTACAAGTGCAAATAGGACTCGACTATTATACCATTGAAAGCTTTATTCGATATTATCATAAAAATTTCTATTACTCATCATATTCTATTACTTACTCTATTGCGATTGCTAGAAAAATTGTTTTATATTTCGTTTGTGTTTTTATTATTTTAAGTTGTAATAAAATTGATTTTCATGATTCAAATAATCTTCTATTAGACTAATTCTGATTTTGGGTTTGTCTGAAGTTGAAATTACTACAATCTAGGCAAAATCTAAGATTTAGATTCAGTCTGGTACAAATAGGATACTACTGATATAGTAGATTTCGTAGATCAGAAGTTTAATTCTAAAGATTTGAATGTGTAAATTTGAAATCTTCAACATATTACGCTCCTCATCTCCTTAAGGATGTACGAGCACTGAAGCTTCAGAGGGGGGGGGGGGGTTACGGGGATTTTGAACTAATTATTTAATGTTAAATTTCGAGTTTTAATGCATTGCTCTTATGGAGAAACTCATATTTTTACACATATTTAGATAATTTTCACTTAAAAAACAAGACGAATAAGAAAAAAGCTACGCAATAGAAAATAGAAATATTAATAAAGATATTGATGCAATAAACTTTCGGTATGACGGGCCTTAAAAAAAAGATATTTGAGAAAACAACTGAGATTTCGGGTAAATTTTATTTCTGTCGGCGGTAGTTTGGTTATCCGAAATCTCAAGTTTTTTTCTTAAATAACTTTTTTGTCAGGCCCGGTATGACGTGCCTTAATTCCATTTTAATTTTAACTTACGACAAAAAATAATTAACATTATTGTGGACTTATACGAATGTACGATCTAAGATTTTGAAGAAGTTTATAAATGGACTATTTATCAGCGCTCATACATCCTTAAATCCACGAATAGTTTGACCATTTTCTCTTTAGAAAATATTAATTGTTAAAGTTATCGTTTTATATACTCACATTCAATATCATTGAACCAGTATGTCACATTCTAAGCGTGTATATTACTGTATAATATTACATACAAGTTACACTTAGAATGTTTCAACTAGTTCATTTTTTTTGAATGGGAATGTACTCATGCAAACTATCTATAAAAATCGCTCAACAATACTTGCATTACCTGTCTTATCTCAATACTACTAGTAAAATGGAAAAATCTATGAAAGTCAAATTGTAGAAAATTCAATTTACTCCAATTTATTTACATTTTTTCTGTACCTCAAATAATTCTAAGAAAGTTTACGATGTTAAATGTTTTTTTTTTACAAACTAATAATTAAACTAATGTCGTCCCCACCCTATTTATTATAGGACTCGATATTATATGAAAAAGTAAATTTTGATCGCAGATCATTTAATCGAATTTATATTAGGATAACATGAATGTATATTTATTTGTATAAATTTCTGATCTCCTGATAACAGTTTTATAATTTTTGTTACCTTCTAAATACACCAAATAAATACGCAACAAGTAAAGTAACAAACACATATCCCGGAGATGGTTACGATTAGTTAGTTAATTCATACTAACGATGACTAGTTTGTAGTCAAAATACGTATTTATAAAATAGAAATAATTATCTAGGAATTGGGGCAAAATTTGAAAATTATTTTTGAAAAACCTTGAGTTTTTTTTAAATATTATAAATACAAATCATGATTATATAAAAATCTCCGTTTAAATTAAAATGACAATAATTTTAGTTAAGGACGTTCATTTGCTACGCTAAAATCAAATGAGTTATATCTTTAATAAAATTTATTTAGGATTTGAAAGAAGTTATAAAGTATATCAATAATCTTACAACGATTTATAAACCTTTTTTTTTATTTGTTGTTAAATATTTTAAAAGTATTTATTGTAAAATATCAGGAAATGTAAATTAGAAATTGATTTGACTTGATGTGACAGATTTGACAGTAAACTATGTTGTATATTTGTATATGTATATTAGTTTAGTGTGCGTCGTCGCCAGTTTTCAAAATATGGTGGCAAAAACAAACCTAACAAAACAGTTTTAATTTTATTAAATATTGAATTCAAACGTTCGTCAACACCATTTTTTTAAAAGTATTTCAATTATATAAACTGTATATTTCAAAGAATATTTATAAACATTATTTACTATGGTGGCTACTTTAATAATATAGTTATTATAATTTTAACTTCTCCATAAGACGCTCTATTAAAAGTTTGATTTTTAATCGATAATAGGGAATATGCATGAAAATTTTTTTTCACTTAAATTGAAGCATGTTTACTTGACAAATATCAAGTTAAAATTTCTTTTTAAATAACTTTAAAAATAAGCGAGATATGAATGATTGAAATTCCCGATTAGACAAAGAGGGTGATAGCCGTCTTGATATGTTATGTGACGTCATATTACACTTTCACCATTTAAAATACACGTAAAACTTCGTTTTTAGTACTTTTGCAAGAAAGAGACAGATAATAATCTTTAAAAGCTTATAGCTTTCTTGATATTTGTCGGATTTTAATTTCGTTTTTAAATATTATTACTGTATTAACAGTATTTTCATATTCTGAAAATAAATGTGAAAAAAATGTTCATGCATATTCCCTATTACTCTTCGAAATGATCGTCAGCAGGTGTTAAATTTTTGAGTGAGGATAACTACTGAATTGAGCTATTCAATTCGCTAAAAAAATTTTTTTTATCTACTATTAAGCCTCATGTATGAACATCCTTAAGTTAAATTTTTTATAAATTCTCTTCATATTTATTATTATTATAATTACTTAAATAATAATAATAATAATAATTAATGGTTTAAATAAATATAATATTATTTCACTTATGTAGTAAGTACTATATAGATAATATTCTTATTAAGATAAATGATAAAATAGTGTTTGTGTATTTGTATCTGTAAGTATAATAATTAGTTCAATTAACAAATAGTATGAAATCTTTTATGAAAGAGTTCACAAGATTCGCACGCTCTTTTGTAGCCCTCAAAGTTAAATTTATATAACTAACTTAACTACTAGTTAGTGTTGTTTATATTATACTCACCATATCATATCTCAGTCAATTTGAGTCACTCACTGCAATAATGATTATAAAGTGTGACATCATCCACTAAGTTTTCATCAATCACAAAAAAAGTATTACCATAGTTTTTGTTTTTGTTTTAATCAAATAATTAAATATTAAATTAATATCTACCAAAAAAAAAAAATGTTGAAAATGTTTATACATTTAGGATTTTTTTTGTTGTTTATCAATGATTTTCTTTTTTCCAGAGCCTGTCCTGATAGTACTATGGGTCTCAAATTAAGCGTTATCTTTTCAAAACTTTATATGTGCCAAATTCTTTTTTTTGGGGGGGGGGGAGATGTTTCGAATAAAAGTTGCTAGTATATTTGTATATTTGTAATGAACAACTTTTATTCGAGGAATAGGGAATATGCAAGAAAATTTTTTTTCACATTTATTTTCTGAATATGAAAATACTGTTAATATTGTAATAATATTTAAAAACGAAATTAAAATCCGACAAATATCAAGGAAGCTATAAGCTTTTAAAGATTATCATCTGTCTCTTTCTTGCAAAAATACTAAAAACGGAGTTTTACGTGTACTTTAAATGGTGAAAGTGTAATATGACGTCACATAACATATCAAGAGGGTTATCACCCTCTTTGTCTAATCGGGAATTTCAATCATATATATCTCGCTTATTTTTAAAGTTATTTAAAAAGTAATTTTACCTTGATATTTGTCAAGTAAACATGCTTCAATTCAAGTGAAAACAAATTTTCATGTATATTCCCTATTCATTGAAGCAATGACAGAATATTCAATTTCACTCAGTTGATAGGAAATTTATGGCTTCTCTGCGGCTTCGTTCTTTTCAAATAATGATAGAAGAGAAAGATTACGAAAAAAACTTGAGGAAAACTGTTTTTTTTTTAGGAAATTTACAACTTTAACCGATTTGAAAAAAATAAATAGAAATATTCTTATAGGAACTTGAATTTTGTACGCAATTTTTTAAAATCTTGGCAAACAGTTTTCGAGATATAGTATGTTTCCCTCTTAACTAGTCAAAACAGAAGTCTGCGTCAATTTTTAAGAATAAATTTTTTGTTTACGTATTTTTTTTTAGAATAGGGAATATGCATGAAAATTTTTTCTCACTTGAATTGAAGCATGTTTACTTGACAAATATCAAGGTAAAATTACTTTATAAATAACTTTAAAAGTAAGCGAGATATGAATGATTGAAATTCCCGATTAGACAAAGAGGATGATAGCCCTCTTGATATGTTATGTGACGTCATATTACACTTTCACCATTTAAAATACATGTAAAACTCCGTTTTTAATATTTTTGCAAGAAAGAGACAGATAATAATCTTTAAAAGCTTATAGCTTCCTTGATATTTGTCGGATTCTAATTTCGTTTTTAAATATTATTACAGTATTAACAGTATTTTCACATTCTGAAAATAAATGTGAAAAAAAATTTTCATGCATATTCCCTATTCAATGATTCTCGTGTAACATCAAGGCATTTCCACAAAGCCTTAATAGAAAGACATTAATCAAAATAGAAAATCTCACCACAGGAAAGAGTTTCTTTTTAAATAAAAGGCAAAAACACATAATCAAAAATCCAAAAAGTTTTCCATTTTGACTCAAAATGTATTAAAATTTCGAGAAAAAAAATGTATTGCGATTAAAAGTTTTAAGAGCAAACAGTTTATTAGGAATTTATGAAAATCTTTTCCTTTTATTTTTGCCCTTCCATGCTTCGTTTATATTATTCTATATCTAATTTAGATTAATAATAATTCGCGCGGTATTTCTCTTCGGTTTTTTTTCATCTTTTTAAAAGATCACAAACTTTTTACATCACAACACACAATAAAAACATCATTCTAATAAAACTTAATTTATTTTAAGTTAAATGATCATGTCAACATTGTTTAATCAAGATCTATCTCATCATCTATCATCTTATTGCTGGGCTGTTGGCTGTTGGCTTGGCTTGGGTTCTCTCATAAGTGCGGATAGAATCACTATATAACTAACTAACTAACTGGATATAGGAGAAGGCGTGTGAAACTTATTATAAAACAGCATAAAATTACACAAATCTTAATACACAAACAAGGTTAGGTCAATTTTGTTTGTAAAATAATTTTAATTATTTACAATTATTATTTATGATTTAAAATAATATTCCAGTTTATCTTTAGTTTTTTTTATAAACGGTTTTTATTCAGTTTTACGTTGTTGTTGTCCTGTGTTTATATTTGCTTCAAATCTTGCAAAACCGAGTTTTACATCTATTTTTTGCTCAACCGATTCTCCTGTAACTTTGTACAAGTTAGTAATTCTCATAGCAATCCAATAATTTAGTATAAAAATTATTAAAATAATCAAAGAGAACTCTAGGTTTTTTTAAATTAAATTTCAAATTTTGCACCAATATGGAATATGCATGAAAATTTGTTTTCACTTGAATTGAAGCATGTTTACTTGACAAATATGAAGGTATAATTACTTTTTAAATAACTTTAAAAATAAGCGAGATATGAATGATTGAAATTCCCGATTAGACAAAGAGGGTGATAGCCGTCTTGATATGTTATGTGACGTCATATTATACTTTCACCATTTAAAATTCACGTAAAACTCCGTTTTTAGTATTTTTGCAAGAAAGAGACTGATAATAATCTTTAAAAGCTTATAGCTTCCTTGATATTTGTCGGATTTTAATTTCGTTTTTAAATATTATTACAGTATTAACAGTATTTTCATATTCTGAAAATAAATGTGAAAAAAAATGTTCATGCATATTCCCTATTCCTAGAACAATTATTTGTATTTTATACATACGTATTTCGACTACAAGGTAGTCATCATCAGTATGAATTTGCTAATCGTAACTATCTCTGGAGTATATGGAGTCAGAGATATGTTGTTCGTTGCTAATTTGGTGTGTGTCTCACAAAAATGTTAAAAAAGTTATGTGTTTTATATGATCTGACTGAGGTAGTACTGAAGGATTATTTGAGTTGACTGACCAATTAAGGGATTAAGTGTGTGAACAGCCCAACCCATTTATTGGCGGTATCCTTTTCTGACCATACGATATTGTTATTTTCAATAAGGTGAGGATGTTGATCAAAGCTAACCTTGATATTCAGATATTAAATTTTTGAAAATGGTTTAATATTATTAAATCAGAATTTGGAATTGGGCCACTTTTATAATAAATCCAATATTGTTCCACTCCACATATAATTTTCTTCTTCCTATTAAATGATATTTAAGTCAAATATATAATCATTATTATTGATATGAAAAAAAAAACAATATTAAATGATTTAATTTTAGTGGATATCCTTTTATATTAACTAAAAACTATGACTAATAGCTACTTTTTTTATTTAATATGTTTTGTTCGTTTTAAACACATAAATACAAAATGATGAAATGATATATCATCACATCCTACACGAGAATCTCAACAACATTGGATTCTCACGCCCGCAAACCATTATTATCATTAATTGTTAGTGGTGTAGTTTCAATTAACGCAAATTTTCAACTAAAATTTGATCTAGTTTTATATACATATATATATATATAAATTAAATATTATATATATATATTGTGTTGTTTACTACTCCTGTTTAGTAAGTGATTCATCGTTATGTATTAATTCATTTTAAACTAGATTGTAAAAACACTTTTTATAACAATCTATCGAGTGTAAATTCGCAGTATGGCAAAATTTTCTAATTTCCTTACATTTCTCAGTAACTATGTACCTGCATTTACTGACCAAAAGGTCGGATACCCAACTTTTTTTTAAAAAAAAGTTTATTTCACAGTTTGAAAATGATCGCTAAGATTGAAACATGTCACACGATAATTAAAAATTAGAAATATTCTACCACCAAATTCTATCTTCGTTGATTTTAGCATTCACTGATCTACAGATTGTCCAAACCTAAAGAGTTCTTCCCATTGACTTCAAACTAAAATTTTAGTGAATCTAAAAACTCCAGAGTAATTTTTACCAACTGTCTCACACTAATTATGGAAAACACATCAATTTTAAGGAATAAAACTAACTGACTTAAAGAAAAAATTAATTAAAATGCCAACAAAATAATTTTATTATGAAACACTACTATCAATAATTTCTTTATAAACAGTCATGTTCTGTGTTCAATGTGAATTGTGTCATTAGAGAGAAATTCACGCTTTAACATCGAATAATTGGTCTATATGTTTTACTTAAGAGGCCATTTTGGGGGAAACTCTTTCATATAAAATCATTAAAAACAAAATACATAAAAATAGACTTTCTCTTGTTTCAAGTCGGTTAAGAACCACTAAATAGTGAAGAGCAACATTCTTTAAAAAATATAAACCAACTTCAATCGAAAAATGAGACCAAAAATTGACCAAAATATTCATTACGAAATTTTTTTTCATAAATAAAATCCTTTTACAAGAGATTAAAACAATAAAGTATTATCCGTTTTTCTCATATTATACCTCACTTGTACCTCAACGGTAATTTCCATCAAAGTAATCAAGAGTTTCTCTACATCATAAAAAGATCCACGCAATATAATAATGATTCATCGAACATATCGCTGCTTGCAATAACCACTGTATGAGTATAAAGTACTTTTAAAAAACTCGATTAAAGAATTATAAAAACACTTTTTATTACAATATTGAATATATATATATAATTATTATTTTTACTTCTTTAATGATTTTCTGTTTATTGTGAAAACTTTGTTATGTGTTTTTAAATATTGGCGCCAGTTGTAACATATTATTTGTAAATAGTATTCTATAAAAGTTTATATCAATATATAGCCAATACATCTCGTTCGCATTTATTTTAATCTTATTACTTTTAAATTATAAAATATATAACTTTTCATGATCTCAATAAGAGAGTTGACCGTGACAATTAAAAAAAAATAATGGCATCAATATATTATTTAATTAATTATGTTATGTTTAATTTATTCATTTTTATGATTAAGTGCAGTCTTTACTTACATTTTATATTCATATGCAATCCAATTTTCAAGTTAAAAACAACTAACCATATTTATAGTCCTTTTTCTTTAACAAATCTATGTTACGTTTAAACCATTATCTATGGTGCTATTTGAACTTTATTTATATTTCAATCGCTCATATCTATGGAATGGAACCATAGATATGAATTACATGTCAATCAAGTTTTTTCTTTATAAATATAATACTTTTATTTTATATGATTTCTAAAATAAATTCGAACTAATAGAAGCATTTGTGTAAGTTCATTGGAAACGTTTTAAGAAGTTGAAATATATAATCAGCCCTGCTTCAGTGGAATATCTATAGGGATCCATTTCAAATGGACAAAAACTAAAAATATAAACACAAAATTTTTTGTTAGAAATTATAACTTGCCGACGGGATTATAGTAATTTGATATCATTGTTTCATAAAATTTACCAACTAATTAAAAATACTAAAAAACAAGTAATGTAACAACTAACTGAGTTAATTATTTGAATACCCAGTATATACTGAGTTGTATAACAATGATTGAATCGTTAACAATTCTGCGTATTCGAATTGTGAACAATTCGCTTTCCGAGAAGCATTTAATCACAAATTATGAGAAAACTATTGAGTATATGAAAAAAATTTTCAAACAAAAGTTGTTTATTTTAAAAAAAAAAGAAGATTTTTTATTAATCAATTTTTTCCCTCCTCCTAGCGGGGGGAACCATGTTTCGATTTTGCCCATTAACGAACTTGACCGTACTTTTTTGCTCTAGAACACATAAAAAATAATTTCAGCTCCTTATCTCTTTTCGTTCTTGAGCTATCGGGTTCACAGACAGGCGGACAGATGGACGGACTTGTGGAAATGGCCAAATTAGGCCATTTTATGAACACCTATACCAAACATTTATATCAAGGATTAACATTTTCAAGCGTTACAAAGTCGGGACTAAACTTAATATACCTTGTATATTTACATATACTGGTTATAAAAATATGATATTAATTACAATTTTAAAGTTGATTGTACTTGTGTAAAATTATTATTAATTATTATTATGTTTATTTACATCATCATGTGATACGATAGATAGATGCAGTGCTTCAATTTAATATTCCAGCTTAATAAAACATCATTTTTTTTAAACAAATTTGCGTGTGTTAATTAATAACATCCGTTTGTCTATTTGGATGACGGACGAGTTGGATGGATATTATTAGATATTATTATTTGTATATGGATGAATAAATAATAATATTGAACGGAATCAACATCATCAAATTAATGTTTATATTTTATGTTGTTGTTGTTGTTGTGGCCTAAACGTATGACGTCATTGTTCAAAATGTATACGTAATTGTAATGGGCCATGTGTACAGAGTGGACTTTAATGTTATGAAGAAACTTTAACAGGCAAATATTGAGAATAGGAATCGAAGAGGAATCGCCTTAAAAAGAGAAATTTTTGTCTCAACTCTGAACGAAACCAAGTGAGCATTGTCGATTTTCTGAACCATATCTTTCTCGCCCACATGCATAATATCCATATACTACTAATACAGTTTGAAATTGTATCACTATAGATCTGATACTTTGAAAACCGTCAATCGTATCATATTTTAACCAAAGCCATCGTTTTCGGTAGGTCCAAATTAGCTTAAAACCTAGTTTTTATCAAAATCGGGGACATAAAATTTTCCTCCAGTTTTAGCGTTTTTATTAAGGGGTACCCCTTGGAAAAATAGTGGAAAAAGTGAAGAAAATTTTTCTTCTCCATTTTTATAATAATCATTTTCTAGGCTAATTTTGACCCAAACAGTACGAAAATCAGGTTGATTTTAACGTCCGACCAACACATTTCAAAATTTTGCCTTCTCAATTCATACAGTTTGGAATTTTAGCACTATGGGTTTGATATCTTGAAAACCGTTAACCGTATCATATTTTAACCAACGCCATCGTTTTCGGTAGGTCCAAATTAGCTTAAAAACAAGTTTTTATCAAAATCGGGGACATAAAATTTTCTTCCAATTTTAGCGTTTTTATTAAGGGGTACCCCTTGGAAAAAAAGTGAAAAAAATGAAGAAAATTTTTCTTCTCCATTTTAATAATAATCATTTTCTAGGCTAATTTTGACCCAAACAGTACGAAAATCAGGTTCATTTTAACGTCCAACCAACACATTTCAAAATTTTGCCTTCTCAATTCATACAGTTTGGAAATTTAGCACTATGGGTCTGATACCTTGAAAACCATTAACCGTATCATATTTTAACCAACGCCATCGTTTTCGCTAGGTCCAAATTAGCTTAAAACCAAGTTTTTATCAAAATCGAGGACATAAAATTTTCTTCCAATTTTAACGATTTTTTAAAAGGATGGTGAATAGAAAAAATATTATATCCTGATAACTGTTTATGTAAGGAGACCCCCTATACCATAAAGAACAGCACGGCACTCTTTTTTAATATTTACAAATATGAATTAGAGTTGAATATAGGCGCCAACTCAATTGATAAAATGATAAAAGAATTACAATCCATTTTAATTTTAATTTTTTTATATATGTTCATTCATTTATATTTTGTTGTATATATATATATATATATATATATATATATACATTACCGTGCGTTAGATTGACGACGTTTCTGACGAATGACGGCTGACTAACGTTAACTAACTCGATTAATATTAACATGGAACTTTATAATGTTATAATGATGTTATATGTGGGATATTTGTCAATAAAAAAAATAAAGAAAGATTACAAAATGTGAGTGAAGATTTTTTAATTTTTATTAATTTGCTTTTTTAGATGAAAAGATTTCTCGATTCACTCGAGTGTGGGAACTTAACATCTTCATGATAGAGTATAGTTTTAATTGGTGCAAATATTCTTAACATACTTAACTTGCGAAACTTTGTACATTCGCTTTGGAACGGCGGCGAAAATATGTTGATGTTTGGAATGGTTAGTATAACGAACTTTATATTTATCCATAAGGATTGAAAACAATGACATGACCTTACAACACTTCCTTCGCTATATAGAATGTTGACATTAAAAGCATTGGAATCTTTGTAAGCTGGCAAAATCAGTCCATGGGAATCAAAACTTCCCCCTATTATCACGGTTGCTTTGAATATTAACAACCTTGATAATTTACATATTAAAATATTATATATTTTAATATGTAAATTATCAAGCTTGTTAACATTCAAAGCAACCGTGATAATAGAGGGAAGTTATAGTTGTTATGCAACAACTAAAAATGATGAACAAAATTATAATAATAATTTAATGAAGAAGCGATACCGCTACAGGTACATTCTAGATACATGTTTTGGGAGAGTGACAAAAGTATTTCCAACATATACTACTGAAGAAACAACACAGATCTAATCGTTCTAAAAGCTCGATGGAGTATCCGACTCAAACTTACATGACGACGGACTGATGTTTAAAGCAAATCAAGTACACAGTATTGAAACTCTTGATCCCTCTGAAATTTATGGAATTCCACAAATATTAAATCGTTTGCTTTTTACTGCATTTACTCGAACAATGTAAACGTATTTTAAGACGGTTACACACCTGTGAGCAGAATGGCTCGTAAACGGCTCATAAGCCTTTCATTCGTCATTCTCCAAAGAGATGCTTGACCTAAGTGAATGCGCAGTAATAACAGGATTACAAGTGCTTAGGCCAGTAATCAAAGAAACAGGTTATATACCTCTAATTGATTGACACTTGGATTCAACGACATTCTGTTGAATCCAAAGTGGAATGCTCTAATCTCTCTTTTTTTCCTAATCCAAATCTTCACAAAGTTCTTATACTATGAGCCACAGAAGGCGTGTCTTTTTCCACGCCACAGAAGGCGCGTTCGTGCGACGATTTTTAATCTAAGGAGTCGTGTCACGTCATGTAAAAAAACATATATTATGCAAAAAATAAACATAAAGCATAACGAAATATAAAATAAATTTGATATCAAGATCATAAAAATTGTTTTAAACCAGATTAAATGATTTGATTTTCTTTATTTGGGCACACGTACGAACAAACACTATCATACTCGTATAATATATACATATACATATACATATAATAGAGTCACACATATATACATATATAAATATACAGTGTGTCTACTTAAGTTGGCTCCATATGGAAAACTTTTTTATTATAAGGTTTACGAAAAAAAGTTATCCTTTATAAAAATCTCTACTTTCGAAAATATTAACATTCAGCTATTTACTTTTGACATCGAATGTACAGGGTGTGCAGAAATTGAAAAAGTTCGATAGGAATTTTTTTTTCCACTTCAATTTTCAATTAAATTTTACAAATCCTACTTATAAAACACGTTATCTGTTATTTTAACTAACCAGTCATCGTACTTCAAATGTTTATTTGCTGATTTGAAACATTTAATGAATGATATGTAACAAAATAATGAATACAGAACATTTATTTTTCATACATTACATTACAAATACAATTATTATTGTTGATGTAAGTAACAACAGTTATCTTCAGTACGTTTTTGCCTCAATGTATCCACCTTCGCGTTCCATATATGCAATTGTTCTTTTACAAAATTCTTTAAATCCACTCCTACATATCTCGGGAGTGATTTCTTGAACCGTTTCCCGTATAATCTGTTCTATATGTTCTACATTTAGAACAAAAATATATAAAATTTAATTTAAAATTGAAGTGGTCAAAACATTCCTATCGAACTTTTTCAATTTTTAGTAGACACCCTATACATTCGATGTCAAAAGTGAATAGCTGAATATTAATATTTTCGAATGCAGAGATTTTTATAAAGAATAACTTTTTTTCGTAAACCTTATAATAAAAAAGTTTTCCATATGGAGCCAACTTAAGTAGACACACTGTATTGTATATATATGTATATGTATATCTTACAAATGTATTCCATAATATAATTATTGTTAATAATTCCGGATGATCTCATTTATATTATATTCGACAATATATATTTGTTACTGTACAAGTCCGAATTTATTAAAAGAGGTTTTATTCAGCTTCACTTTCGTATAGTTGTTTGATGTTTACTTCAAATCTTGCAACCGACTTTTCACATACTTCTACTTATCCAAACCAGAACAAGTAGCCGTGCGGTCAAAGGTACTCTGCTTAGGGCAAACCAAAGCAAACCTTAGACCAAACATATCTAATCTTGAACAGATTAATTTTTATACATAATTTTTTTTCTATGATATTTCTATTTAATATTGAAATGGTGGAGTCGGTGGGAATAAAAAAAAAACCGGTAAGTACACAAATATGACGTACCCTCATTTAGGGAAGTAAAACTCTGATAAATGTATAGGTGAAGCATAAGTAACGTTATGATTTATTTAATAAATGTGTATTTGTGCATCATATAGTTTTAACTCGTGAACCAATTGAATCTTATATAGGAAAATGTGTAACGTATGTAAAATTATTTGCAAAAACCACCTAGACATCACTAACTGCTGAGAACGTCACCTGGTGGAAGTTTCGGGGTTTTCCTCAACACTTGCTTGCATCCGAGCAATGTTCACATCATTTCGAACTGCACGAGGTCTTCTTGGAAGATCACAGACAGTCCCATGTTGCCGAAAACACTGTACCAATTGATAAATTATCGGAACATGAAAGAAATTTCGATATGATCTTTTTGTGGCTGAATAATCGAATGCTGACTTTCAAAATAAAATTGAACAACTTTGGTTCTTTGTTCTGTACTGAATCTTTCCATCATAAATTTCCCAAGTTTTTCAAAGTTAATAGGGAATATGCATGAAAATTTTTTTTCACATTTGTTTTCAGAATATGAAAATACTGTTTAATACTGTAATAATATTTAAAAACGAAATTAAAATCCGACAAATATCAAGGAAGCTATAAACTTTTAAAGATTATTTTCTATCTCTTTCTTGCAAAAATACTAAAAACGGAGTTTTACGTGTATTTTAAATGGTGAAAGTTTAATATGACGTCACATAACATATCAAGAGGGCTATCACCTTCTTTGTCTAATCGGGAATTTCAATCATTCATATCTCGCTTATTTTTAAAGTTATTTAAAAAGTAATTTTACCTTGATATTTGTCAAGTAAAAATGCTTCTATTCAAGTGAAAAAAAATTTTCACATGCATATTCCCTATTCTAAAAAAAATACGTAAACAAAAAATTTATTCACTAATTAAATCATAACGTTACTTATTATCCTATATATATTATAATATATTATAAATATTATACCAAAAAGTCGGCATGTCGGACTTTGAAAGTCTCAAAGATGTGATATCAATTACAATATAAATTTTATAATAATTTCTAACAATTATATTGTTTATTATTTATTATTATTTTTTTTTGTTATACAGAAATCTATAATACAATTGACAATATCTTGTTAACAATAATGAATGTTTTCGAATACAATAAATTAAACAAAATTTTTGATTATATTTTGACTTTTTAGAAATACACAATACAAAATACACGTTGTACAAAATACAATTTGCATAGAATTTACATATTATAATAAAATAGATATGTGTCTAAACATAAACATACATGAGTTTTTAGTGATAACGTGTGTGTAAAATTTTATTAATCAAAATATTTTTAAATTGTATATATTTTATAATTTAAACTCATTCTTTTGTCCAAAATACAATTAATTCATTTTATATATTATTTGTTTTATTTTATTTTTGAATAATAATTAATTCAAGTGTTCAAAATTTATGAGATTTTTCCAAGAATTGAATATGTTTATTCAATATGTCCTACAATTTTCCAAGAAACGATTTATTATTGTATAATTTTTTGATTTTTAAATTTTATTTTTAAATTTTATTGTTAAAATGTTTTTTTAATAATCTTACAATTTAAAAATTATATTAAAATTTAAGGCTCAATTTAGTATATTTGTTGTGATTCAAATGTTACATCGAACTTTTCACCCATTTCTACCTAACCGATTCCCATGAAACGTTAAACACATATTTTATGAAAATACAATAATATGGTATACGGCTAGTAAAGTATTTTTGGCCTCTGTGAGGTGACCTCTGTGCCGTCTCGTGTTTTTTATTTTAAATTATGGTTCTGTCAAAACTCTTAAACATACGGATACATACATGTAAAAAATCAACTTTAATTTTAAGTATAAAGATATAATTACATACAATGCCAGTGAAAAAATTGATGAGCAGTTTCCAAGAAGTGCTATTAGATATTTTTAGAAAAAAAAAAGTATTTCTAAAGGTACAAAATTATGTGCTTCTAATGTTTCTAATGTCCATGAAGAGATTGATGTCAATGATTCTCAGCAAATTTTTGGTACAGTATTAAGAGAAACACCTGGCCAAAATAGCTAAAAAAATAATACTAATTATTATAATGTTGTAATTGAGGTAAGTTTAAAACCCTAATTTATAAATAACCTAAAAATTTAATATTAATCAGATTATGAAATAACCTAAAATTTATTGAAATAACAATTCTAAACTTACCTCAATTACCCAAAGTACAGTCGATGATGTACTAAATGCCCGAAAATATCATTATGAATCAACCCTACAATAGAGCTCCGATTCTGTAAAAGGAGTCAATCTCTTTAACCTAGTCTTGGTGGTTTCACGACCACGGCATTTGTACGACCATAATGTGCCCAGGCATTTGAACCATACTGAAATTTCTACGAAGAGGGTAGTAACTTATAATTAAATGAACTCGATTACAATATAAGGAGCATATGCGTCTCCAATTAGGAGGTTTCCAAATTGTAGAAAGAAAATGTGGCTAAAATACCACTGCGGCCACAATGCCATTAGGGAAGCCTGAGAATCTCTATTTCGAAATATTTTCGACCAATATATGCGTGTATTAAAAAATATTATATTAAAAAGTACCTATAATATCATATCTACTTTTTTTCCTACGAATAAATTTCAGGTGTCCCTCCTTCCCCAAATACTGGTTAGGTTCCTTGTAGGAACAATTAAACACATAAAGTGACAATAATGGCTGATCATATACTGAACTTTATTGAATATTCGATGCCCGTTGTTCATAAACATTTCGAAAACTTCAAGGCTTAGAAATACTATACGTATCCTAAATGCGTTAATACAACCATTCCCTATTAGCTTTCCGGAGCAAATCAACCTTAAACGAACCAAAATTGATAAAAATATATGCTTTACAAAAAAAAAAAGCTTCATGGGATGTTTACATAATTTATACCAATAGAATTATTGACAGAATAACTACTTTTCAACTTTCTGTTACCGTTTAGAAATTCCGATAATTAAAGAGGCGATTTAATGTATATATCTTTCCAATAGTGATGTTTCGTGACGAGCATCGCAGCATCACTATTTAAAAGATTAACATGACTCTTGTATTGTATTGACTTCTTAAAGTCAAAGTTTTTACAGTTGAAGATTTTTTTTGAAAAAATTCATTACTCATTTATATTTAATTTTTATATTTTACTTGAAACAACAAAGACTTATCAGGATTCTAATTTTTGTCTCATCTATCTATCACTGACTTAATTTCATCTCGTGTCGATTCTCGAGGCTTCACTACTTTTAAAAAGTATATAACTACTTCGTCAATTACAAAAAGTTAAAGAGATATTTGAGAACAAAAGATAATATGAGATATAATTGACTAATGAAAGTCAATCATACCCATTAATTTTTATTTATTATTAAAAGAGAGATAAGAGGGTTTGTTTAATTAGTAATAATTGATTTTTATTTTTATATCATTTAACAATCTGACAAGTTTTATGGCTATTTTATGATTACAGACTTCTATAATTATAGATATATATATATTTTTCTTGAAAAATAACACAATATTATATTAGATGAGATGATCAATTGACTATATATATATATACATATATATGTATATATATATATATATATATATATATATATATATATATATATATATATATATATGTATATATATATATATATATAGACATTATAATATACCACATTTGGGAAAACAGTAGGGTTTTTGAAGAGTATATATATATATATATATAAATTAACACAATTAACGTTATATTTTTAATTAAAATAGGAGGAAAAAAAACACAAATTGTTAAATTGTTTTTGTATATATGGGGGAGGTTGTTAATATAAAATATTTATTAGTATTTTATTTATTTTTTTTTTAGTAGATTGTTTTTACGATAATTGTAATAAAATTAATATTTATTAAATTTGATATATTATATTTTATTGGTGTTAATCGTATTTTCAAATATATATATATATATATATATATAATGGCACAAGTCCAATTTAATAATTTCTTTTTGATATTGAAAATTTTTATATTAATAAAATTTATTATGGGTTGGTTAATCAATCAGTCAGAGTATTGTTATAGTGGAAATAAAACCATAAAATAAAAAACTATTTAATCATTAATTAATGTATCGATAAATATTTATATTTAGTTTGATTAACCCAAATTTAAAACATAAATGCAAGTAAGTTAAATGGTTTTATTTCGAAAAGCTAGAAAATAATATTATGGATCGCCAATCTGAGACTATGATCAGACGATAATAAAATCGTGGGAAAATTTTTCCAAATTTTTTACGAAAATATAAATAACAACTCAACAGATTTTGAGCGCCTAAAAACTGTGCCCATATTTAGATCTTAAGATCTATCCATGGTTGCTACCACTTCCCTCGCTAATTGTACGAATACAATTAATGACGTTGCAAAGTACAGCTAGTGTAAAATAAATTACATTTAGTACAATCTTGCGCTATTATTATGAACATATCTATGAATCATTCTAGGAAAAGAGTATAACACACACACACACACACACACACACACACACACACACACACACACACACACACATAAATATAAAAACAATGATACTTCAGGAATGATAGATAAAAACGACTATGCGTCCCCCATGATCTATAGTCATAATCACAATATAATAGATTAGTCTAGGAACCCAGACGGAACTGAGTATGCAACAATTTCAGCTAGTTGGTGAAGTTGATCTAATTGTAAGGGGACATCCATAAACCACGTAACACATTTTTTATACGTTTTAAACCCTTCCCCCCTACCATGTAACGCCATGTAGACATTTAGCTGAACCCCCCCCCCCCCCGCCCTGTTATAGTATTGTGTTACGTAACTTTTATCTAATTAAGTAACTAACTTACCCGAATAACAAAAATATATTCAAGCAGTTTTTTATTAAGTGAACTCTTTATAAAATATAAACTCTCTTTTAATAAATATTAAACTAAGAACAAAATAAATAATAATAAAATTTAAACTTCTGCAACGTCCGTCCATGTGGGAGTCAACCAATAATTTATTGACGCAATCACGACAATTGAAGAATTTGGTGTTGTATTAGTAGGGATCGACAAGCCAGTTATATCTTTTTGTTTGTGTTACATGACATCTAGCCGCGTCTACCCTCCCCCCTCCACGTAACAGCACGTAACATGAGAGCATACCCTTCCCCTGTAAGAAGTATTACGTGGTTTATGGACGGCCCCTAAGCTTAAATAGTGAGTGTATGCGAAAACCATCGTAATCAGAGTTAATACTGAAACTGAACTCTGTAAAGACGGATAGTATAGAGATGAGTGACTAATTCAAGTCGCAACCTAAAGTGTTAGAAAATTTGCACGTAGTTCAGTAGAAGAGATGGAAAACTACGTGAATTAAAACGATGTTTATTATGAAATTGTTTCCGCGTAGTGGAATGAACTACATTTACTTTGAGTTTACCCAATTTGTTTACTATGCGGAAAATTCATTAAATTCCCGTAAAAATGTTAAATATTTTACTCTTGTTTTCCGGGCGTTTTACAGAAAAATTGAACCGTTTTGAGGAACTTTCCAATTAGAAATGTAGAAAAATCAATTTTTGTTTTCTTAATTCTAAGCAAATTCAAACTTTTATCAAAGGATAAAATTTTGGGATTTTACCTACCTATTTGTCTCTCAAACGCAACTGGCCACATTCATTCACTTCGATGACCCTTCAGCTCTAAACGGCTGAAAGAAAAATCCACACTCACCGGTTTTTGCATACTCAACTCCGGTCAGAGTCTGCACTAGATTATTCTAACTCACTGTTGTCGGTTACTCAACAGCAAACGAACATGAGAGTGTACGTGTTCTGTCTGACTACCTCCCTGCTTGCCTGCCTTATTTGATGGCAAAATTTCATAACGAAATAAAATGTGCAATTCGAAACAAAACAGAAAAAAAAAACACGAAACGAATTTGTTGTTTGTTGTTTGGTATAAACCAGAGGTGGGCAGGAGATGACTTGGCCAAGCTCTGAGTGAGAGGTAGGGAAGAGAGATAGAGTTAATACAGGGTAACCTACCAATTATTAATCTTTTCTTTTTTTAATTAAAACATTTTCTGAAAAAAATATAATAATACCAAATATTTTTTATGGTCACTATTATACAAAGTAAATAATACAAGCAATCATTCAATATATACTCTGGAATTTTGGGCTGGTAATTAGGGTCATAAAATGTACCTTTTTAGTATATATCATATTTGTGTATGAATAAAATAAAAATATATATAAATCTTTTGAACCTTTAAGTTTACCGCTGGACCATTGTAATAAAAGAGGGAAATTTTTGCAAAGGATAATTTAAATAGAATTAAAGTTTTGGAAATTCCAAATGATTTGTCTAAATATTTTAGTATTCATATCCGAGAACTAATAAAGAATTATTTACCTGATTTAATTATTTTTTCTTCGTATGGAGTATGCTCAGTATAGTGTCATGGGAATTTGATGAATTAAGTTAAATTTTACATAAAGTGGGAATTTGAGTTCTTCGAGTTAGTCTACTTTGAATTGAAAAAGTGAAAAGTACTATTTGTAGTAGTGGAAATTATTTTTCGCATAATTTGTTTTTCAAAAAAAATAAAAGTAGTGAATTTAATAATGGAGTAGACATCGCAAGCAGTCTTGGATAAGTTCAGATTATTATTATTATTGTTATTATTATCATTATTGTTATTATTATTATTATTATGTTTTTTGGTGTATCTCTCCATACTGTAAAAGATATTATTTAAACAATAAATATTTTATAAAACTATTTCTGAATTGATTGAATAAATTATTGGGCAATAATCGGTAGGACAACCTGTATTGAAACATCGTTCCGTCTTGTTTCAAAACATACCTTCTTTACTTACTCTCACCCAGCTTATGGAGAGCTCGTAAGGCTCAGACGAGCTGTCTGTGCCCACCTCTGGTATAAACGAAGTGAAGTAATATATAAATCGGACCCTCATGACATAAATTCATTGTTTTTAGTTAAAACAGCAGTTTTTTAATTTAGTTTTTTTACCTCTATATACAAACTGTAATTATGGATTAGCTTTAGAGCGCTTGTAGTTTTGTCTTTTATATGATCTGACTGAGGATATGATCTAACCTGAAGGATTATTTGAGTTGATCCAATCCATTTATTGGCGGTATCCGTTGTGACCATGCGGCGTTGTTATTGTCACTAAGGCATAGGTGGGCAGGGTTTGACTTTACAAGCTCTGAGTGAGAGGTAGGAACAGAGATAGAATAAATACGGGGTACCTATCAATTATTATTATTTTCTGTTTTTAATTAAAACATTTTCTGAAAAAAAATATAATAATAAAATATAATAATACCAACCCTTTTTTATGGTCATTATCTATTATAATTATACAAAGTAAGCACTATTGATTATACAATACATACACTGGAATTTTGGGCATAAAATGTACCTTTTTAATATATTTGTGTATGAATAAAATATAAATCTTTTGATCTTTTACGTTTACCGCTTGACAATTGTAAACCGCTTGTAAATTTTTTGATGGTTTAGCTTTTGTTTAGAATTTAGAATTAGGTTTTTGGAAATTCCGAATAATTTGCCAAAAGTATTCATATTGGAGAACTAATAAACAATTATATACCTGTTTTAATTATTTTTTCGTAGTAAAACGTACAGTATCATGGGAATGTGATGACACTGGATACAATAAACATGCCAATGATAAAGCTGAGTGGGTGGGGGTTAATTTGTTACTAATTTCAAAATGGTTAAATTTTACATAAAGTGGGAATTTTATGATAGCTTACTCAACCTGACTGAGTTGTTTTGATTTAGTCTACTTTGAATTAAAAAAGTGAAAAGTACTATTCGTGCTATTGAAAATTATTTTTCGCATAATTTCTTTTTTCAAAAAACATAAAAGTAGTGATTTTAATAATGACTGCTCTTTGGGAACGTCCTTAAATCAGAATTTGGAATTGGGTTATTGTCTAAATTCATTATCTGTTTTCTTAATTTGTGTATGTAGATACTTTCGTATGCATCTAATTCTGTGGGGTTTTGACTACCGATTTCAGTAGTTTTAAATTCGATTTGTCAATTTTGTGGTTGTTCTCAATAACGTCCGGCACAGCTATAGACGATTTTTCCTAGAGTTCTCTTTGATTATTTGAATAATCTCTATATAAATAGGTTCATATTAAATGCCACATAACCTTTATAAACAAATTACACTCAATATATAGAGGTTGTGCGGCTGGGTTTTTTCAATTTTTTTGTGTGTATATAATAATATATATATGTATAACAACTCGTTTAAATTTGTTTTAATTATAGTCCCAATGAGAGTCGCATTGCAGCTCCAAATTACAATGTATACTGTGTCTCCATTATTTGTCTCCATAATGTCATCTATTATACTTTTTCTACGCTCTCTCTAGTATTATTATATATAGTTGGTTTCTTCTTTCTTGGACCGTCAAAATTCGTCTTTTACTGCGCAGACCAGTCTATATGTGTTTTGAGGTAAGGTCAGGAGCAATATAATTATAAGCCTGCCTTTCAAAAATTATGAAGTACTTCCCATTCATAACATATAGTCTTATTACAAACAGTGTCTCTCAAACAAGTATGTTTGGTATTTTTAATATTACAGTATAAGAAAGTATTTTTTGTTGGATTTGCCTATAAACTGTATGTTATTCGCTTCTTATCCATATAATAGGTAATCTTAAAATTTTAATTGCAGCAAATGATCGATTATCACATTTTATTTGTGAGTGAGTATCTCTAGAGTGTAGAGAAGTTTGATTTCTATTATTTTACTACTGTACCTACAATAATGCCATATAGTACAGTATAGTACAGTACACCTATAATAATGATGAAAGCACTTCTGATAATGAGGAAACAATATCTACAGTTAATCACGAATACGGCGAATCATCCTGTGAAACTTCAATAGTGGACCCAATTCCAGATAATAGTGAAACCAAGGACCCAAGTCAAGATAATAGTGAAAATTGTAATAAACTATTATTGGAATTTCCAGGATGTTTGGTAATTATTACTGTTGTGAAATAAAAACACTTATTGGTTTGATTGTTAAATATTTTATATACTTTACTACATTAAAGATTAAATATAGTGATATTAATAGTTCTTTTGATTCAAAATTATATCTACTAACTAATATCAACCCCTCTCTTTGTATTATAATAACAATGTGTTTATTGTACACATATTTTACACAAGAAATGGTAAAACCCAAATTTGTTTTATTACTGGATATGTTCAATTCCTTTTTAAGACGCCGAAATATTATTCAGAAATAAGTACCTAGTTCAACCACTGTATAATAAGGATTCTTCCACTTCACAAATGTTTTCATTTTCATTTTAGTTCTTAGTTAGTCATATTAATACGAGCATTTCTGTAGGCTATCTATATTATGCATATTGTTAAAATTTACCACTTTCAGGACTCACAATAAAAAATATTTACCAAAATTTATTAAAAATTAAATTAGCTAGATCGATCATAAAACCCTTAAAATTAAAAAAGTACTAATACGTACTAATACGTTTTTTGGTCACTGGATTGTCGTAGATGTGTGTATTTTTATGAAGTTGGAAATATTTTTTAAATAACAAAGAGAATAAATAATATTACATATGTATCAATATGCCTTTCTTTTTGTACAATTCCTTTTTTAAATATCATTTGTAAAACGAATCATAAATATTTTATCCTTTTCCTAAAAATTATAAAATGATGTTTATTCTTTTTAAAAAATGCAATAAAATTCAAGGACCGTTCTTTTTCGTAAAAAAATTTATTTTACAGATTATTATTGGTTTAAGGACGCATTAATTATTATTGGACATTAAATAAAACCCCCCACTCATTTTCATTTTTCCGCCATTTCCTGCGCCAAGGACCAACTAATATTGAGTTTGCTATACCATACATACAAACAAACATACAAAATACATACCAGAAAAGATGAACTAAAACTATTATTTTTATCTAGTTAATTTTTTGTATTTTTTTTTTGTTTTGTTTACTGGTTATTTATTACTAAGCATAAATTTTATGAAATTAATTGCAAAAATAAGTTTCTATTAAAAAAATATTTTTTAAAACAAGCTTTTTTATAGTAAAACTAATTTTCTACAACTTTACTTCTTCTATGTGTTTTTCGATTTTTTTCAATATTAAGAGAGATATACCGAATTTTGTGTTTCCCCCTCCCTCTAAATCCCCCTTTCCACTTATCGAAAATGTATTGTCATCGGAACTGAACCAACATGTAAAAATTCAACTCCGTTGGATAAAAGGAAGTGGTTCTAATTCAGCTTCCAAGATTTGACCCGAACATACATACATACATACATTGCAACATTTCCACGTGTGATTTCCTCTAATTTTCTATAATTACGAGCATATTTACGAGTCATACGAGATGAAATTCACAATTATTTTGAAGTTTTTTCAATTTAATACCGATTTTCAGTTATATTCTGGCGAATATTTGTTTTGTCCCAATGACATCCTAACTAATGTCCTAGCTAAACACGTTTCTATTCTACAGCAATTTATAACTTTTCAGTAGGCTAACCATAAAATTACAATTTTCCATAAACCTGACATTTCTGATGGTCAAGAAATAGATTTTTATATTAATGTGGTTCGCGCCGAGTGCATTTAAGCTATGATTAACCTATCTTACAAATCGTAACTTTTTTATACTCAAAAACTAAAAACAGGATCAACTTCAAACTTTGACAGGATATTCTTTATTATTGAAATAATAAGCTGTCAAAATTAGATGAACCTGTTATTAAAATTAATTTTCTCACTACTTTTTTCTTAACAAGAGCAATTTCAAGAAGTAAATTTTGGTTGCATACTTAATATTAGGATAACATCAATCTGTATTATTTTTTACAAATCTCTGATCTCCTGATTAAAGTTTTATATTTTTTGTTGCGGCTTGTTGCGTGCTTTCTCACAAAATAATTAATTTATAAAACCACTCACGACGCGCTCATAATTACTTCGATATTGTCCGGAAAATATGATAAATTCAACTAACTAACCTCTTACTTCTTCGATTGCAAAAATCTCACTTCACAATCAGCAGATTGCAATCAAATTGCAAAAAATCTCAATTACATAAAAGTATCAGTTTTTATATCCATCCATATTAACGTGTAGTATTTATTTCATTCAATTATTTCGATAATGTTCGATTTGCTCTCTACAATACGAAAATAAAATGTTTACCATGAAAAACTCAAAATGGAGAATAATATCTCTCTCCTAGTATTAGTTAAATGGAAAAGTTTATGATTAGTAAAATTGTAAAATATCCAATTAACTAAAATCTATCTGACCATATTTTCTGTAACTTCTAATATTTATTTACAAAAATACACAAAGCCAATGTAACTTGATTTGACGACTATTTCTAGAGCAATGAATAAGAGAAGTAAACAAATTTTGGTTGCAGGCGTAATATTAGGGTAACATGAATCTGTTTTTTTTTTCACAAAAATCTGATCTCCTAATTTAAGTTTTATATTTTTTGATGCTGCTTGTTGTGCTTAGTTTTGATATTGTTCGTCACAAAAATAATATAATTATAATAAAACACTCACGACGCTCTTAGTTAATTATGTCGATTTTGCAAGGAAAATATCTTACTTAGAACTTCGATTGCGAAAATAACACTTCACAATTAGCAGATTGCAATCAAAATCCATAAAATCGCAATTTCATAAAAGTATGTATCACTTATATCTTCCATCCATCTGTCATTTTTTTTCAAAATCTCTGATCTCCTGATTAAAGTTTTCTATTTTTTGTGGCTCGGTGGTGGCTGCTTTCCCACAATAATAATTAATTTATAAAAAAACACTCACGACGCTCTTAAGGAACATATAATATATATGAGGCTTAATAGTAGATAAAAAGTGTACTTATATAATTTATTTACGTTAAAATAGAATCGAAAGATTTTAATAATTTTCATTTTTCAAAATGAAAATTACGCAATTACACACACTTATCCGCTCAGCACGATTTCTCCACCTTATAAGTAAAATTGTAGAAAATTAAATTAACTAAAATTTATCTGATCATATTTTCTGTAACTTCTAATATTGGCAAGAATTCACAAGTGCGACTACTTACACTAATTAATTAATAATTTATTATGATAATCTGAGGAATATCATATTTATTGAGGAATAGGAAGGAATAAGATAAGAAGTAAATTTTGATTACAAATTTAATATAAGGATATCATGAATCTGTGTCATTTTTTACCAATGTCTGATCTCCTGATTAAATTTTTATATTTTTTGTTGCGCGGCGTAGTTTTTTTGGTGGGTCACTCACAAAAATAATTAAATTATAAGACCATGAAGAATAGATATATTAGGAGAGCGAACGTAATGTTAAAAAAACGGTCAAGAATTGGTGTAACTATCTTTTATCAGTAGGGGTCACTGGTCTCAGTGCCGTACGGAATTTAAATGTTTAAATGTAGGCGCCAAGAAATCACTTTCATTCAGTTAATAAGAAGTCTTAGTTTTATAGATAATAAAAAATTGTTTTCGATTATCAAGTAATAAGTAAATAAATATTAATAATAGAGAATTCTTAATAATCTGCAATAAATTAAAAGATGAAGAATCATAGTGATAATTGCAATTAATAATTACAAATATATGTTTACAATACTAACATACATTAGATAAAGAAAGAAGATGACAATCGGTAATTACAGACCATATTCCTTTCGTAAATGCAGACACGCATTCCTAACCTTAAACAACCTTCCACTCATAGATATATAACAGTATATCTATGCTTTCCCTGTACAACATCGTCCCATTTTTTCACATTTATAAAATTAAACAATTTTTATACTTACAATTTTTATTTGTAAGATGCGATAACCGTTGATTTTAATATGTAATAATAATAATTCCGTACGGGCAGATTCGCACTGCCGCTAGTGGCGAAAATAATAACTATGATCTCTACACGTTTTTGAGGACACAAAAACAGACGAATTGCCTATGTCGTTCAATCTCCTAATATATGTATTCTTCATGTATAAGACACTCACGACGCTCTTAATTACCTAGATCTTGTCATGAAAGTATGATGCAACTTCGATTACGAAAATCTCACTTCACGTTCAGCAGATTGCAACCAAATTGCATAAAATAGCATTTGCATAAAAGTATCACTTATATCCATCCATATTAGCATGTAGAAGAATTATTCAATTAATTCGATTGTGTACGCTCTGCTCTCTACAATACGAAAATTGAATGTTTACCATAAAAAACTCAGAATAAGGTATAATAATTATCTCTCTCTTAATATTAGTTAAATGGAAAGAAAAATTTATGATAAGTAAAAAATCAAATTAACTAAAATTTATCTGACCATAATTTCTGTAACTTCTAAATTTACAACAAACAATAAACAAGACGACTAGTACTAGTGCAACTTGATTTGATCTATTTCTAGAGCCATAGGAAAAGTAAATTTTGGTTGACGATTTTATACCAGGATAACATGAATTTATTTCATTTTTACAAATCTCTGTTCTCCTGATTAAAGTTTTATAATTTATGCTGCGATTGTTGCTTTCTCACATCACTATAATAAATAATTAAACAAATACTCTCACGACGATCTTAATTAATTACTTCGATTATGTCATGAAATATGAAAAATTAAACTAACTTCTTACTTACTTACATCTTCGATTGCGAAAATCTCACTTTTCAATCAGCATATTGCAACCAAATTGCATAAAATCGCAATTACATAAAAGTAATATATCCATATTACCTACCTACCATGTAGTAAAATTAGCATTCAATTAATTCGATGGTGTACGATTTGCACTCCATTATACGGAAATAATGTTTACCTTAAAAAACTCAAAATGTGGATATCTCTCCTTATACGATTAGTTAAATGGAAAAATTTGTCATAAATAAAATTGTAAAAAATCAAATAAACTAAAATTTATCTGACCATTTCTATAACTTCTAATACTTACAAAAATGAACAAGACCCAATGTTGTTAATGTACTTGATTTGATAAATTTCTAGAGGAATGGAAATTTTGGTTGCTGATTTTATACTAGGATAACATGAAACTATTTCATTTTTACAAAATCTCTGATCTCCTGATTAAAGATTTATAATTTTTGTGCCTATTTATTTTTTTGGCACTTGCGTTGCTTACGCAACTTAAAATAAATAAATATTAAAACTAATTAATTATTTTCATACTTAAAACTTCCATTGCTAAAATCTCACTTCACAATCAGTAGATTGTAACCAAATTGCATAAAATCGCAATTACATAAAACACATCCCCATCCATATTAACAACATGTAGTAGAATTTGTATTCAATTAATTCGATAGTGTACGGTTTGCTGTTCACAATACGAAAATAAATTGTTTACCATAAAAAACTCAAAATGTGGAATAATTAATATATCTCTCCTAATTAGTTAAATGGAAAATTTGTCATAAGTAAAATTGAAAAATATCCCCAATTAACTAAAATTTATCTGACCATATTTTCTGTAACTTCTAATATTTATTTAAAAGAAGCCGCAAAGTACGTACGACTACACAAAGTACCAATTTGATTTTATTATTAACTTGATTTGAAAAACTCAAAATGTGCAAATGTGTCTCTCTCTTAAAATTAGTTAAATGCAAAGATAAGTAAAATTGTAAAAAAAAAAACAAATTAAAATTGATCTGGCCATATTTTCTGTAACTTCTATTATTTACAAGAATGCACAAGTGCAACAACAACTAACTGTTGTTGATCTATTGCTAGAGCCATAGAAAAAGTAAATTTTGGTTGCAGATTTTATACCAGGTGAACATGATTTTATGTTGTTTTTTACAAATCTCTGATCTCCTGATCAATGTTTTATAATTTATGCTGCTGATTGTTGTGCTTGCTAGTGGTCTTTCTCACATCACAATAATAATTAAATTATTTATTATACATAATATATATTATACATACTCTCACGACGCTCTTAATTAATTACTTCGATTATGTCATGAAAATATGATAAATTCAACTAACTTAACAAAATTTGTTCCCATTATTTTCATAAGATTTAAAGAACTTTTACCCATTTTACCCAAAAAGTATATTTAAATACCATAAATAACACGTTGATCAAAGTGCAAAACATCCAAACCTCCATTATAAGGAATAACCATAAACAAAGTTAATAAGAGTTTTTCAAAATTACAGGTACTTGTTTGCTTGTTCGATTAGCAAATTTATTTTTATTTTTGAATAATACTAATTACAAAGACTTACTAAATAAGTAAGGATGTTGGGTCATTATAATCATTGGCAACGTTCTATTCAATTTTATTCTATAGATGGTACTTATATACTCCCAGAATCCTTTGCGGAATAATTAGTTTGGTAGATAAATATTGTACTTATATATAATTTATTTACGTTGAAATGGAATCAAAAAAAAGAATTTTTTTAACAAATACATTCCCTAGTCAATATGAAAATTTGTGGGCAATTACGCTTATCCGCTCTGCAAAATTTCACTGAGGTATTATTTTTTAGTGATATGAATTTGTCTTCCCATTCAATTTTCTAAACGTTATGAAAATTTATCTGATTTTTTTATGTTAATATGAACATAATATTATGGTTGAAAAAAATTCTCATTTTTTACTTGACCCAACATCCTTAAGGGGTTGGCTTGTTACCTGCCTGACAACTTAAAAAAATAATTGATAGGGAGTGGCGTAATCTGTTTATTTTATTACAGCAAAGAGCAGCACAGTAACAAAAATTACAAAACTTTAATCAGGAAAACAGAAATTTGTATAAATAATATTTACTCATGTTATCCTAGTACAAGTTTTTCATCAAAATGATACCACTGGCTTTTACTAGTACTTTTTTTTAGACGTGCCAAAACTTACAATGAAAAAAATACTTTAAAGTAACGGATGGCGATACCGGATGTTCGAGAGTTCAAATTTTATCGTTTTTTTTTATATCCGGTATAATGTATATGATATATTCCAGGGTATAATTAAGTTTAGTTTCAACTTTGTAACAATTAATAATATTGATCGTAGTAAAAAAATTTTGTTATAGGTGTACATAAAATGACCTAATTAGTCCATTTCCGCAAAGTTGTCGGCCTGTCCACCAGTCCGTAAACATGATAACTCAAAAACGGAAAGAGATAGCGAGCTGAAATTTCGTATGTGTGTTCTAGAGCTAAACGAGTCAAGGGTCAAGAAGCAAGGTCAAGTTCGTGAATGGGCAAAATCAGACCATGTTTAGACAAAATGGACAAAACTATGTATTTTTGAAACCGAAAGAAATAGAACAAAAATTTAAAGACAAAAAATGTAACTTCTAATATTTACAAGAATGCCCAAGTGTGACAATGCCTAATTAATTAATAATTAATTATTGATTGATTTGATAAAATTCTATTTCTAGAGGAATAAAAAATAAAGATAAAGAAAAGAAGTAAATTTTAGTTGCAAATTTAATACTAGGATAACATGAATCTGTTTCATTTTTAAAAATCTCTGATCTCCGGATTAAAGTTTTATATTTTTTGTGGCTCGGTGGTGGTTGCCTTCCCACAATAATAATTATATAAAACACTCACGACACTCTTAATTACTTCGATTTTATCATGATGAAAATATGATAAATTCAACTAACTAACTTCTTACATTGCGAAACTTCGATTGCGAAAATCTCACTTCACAATCAGTAGATTGCAACCAAATTGCATAAAATCGCAATTACGTATCACTTCTATCCTCCATATTAACATGTAGAAGAATTATTCAGTTAATTCGATAGTATACGGTTTGCTCTTCACTTCACAATACGAAAATAAAATGCTTACCATAAAAACTCAAAATGTGGAATAATAATTATCTCTCTCTTACTTAATATTAGTTAAATGGAAAAATTTATCATAAGTAAAATAATTGTAAAACTAATTTACTTGTTTGTGTTACTTTTGATTTGATAAAAATTCTTTCTAGAGCAATAATAAATATAAAATAAAAATAAAAGTAAATTTTGGTTGCAGATTTAATATTAGGATAACATGCACCTGGGTCATTTTTTACAAATCTCTGATCTCCTGATTAAAGTTTTATGATTTTTGTTGCTGATTGTTTTGCTAGTTGTTTGGTGGTTGTGGTGCCCTCTCATAAAAATAATTAAATTATATATAATAACATTCATGAGTCCATAACGCTCTTAATTACTTCGATTTTGTCATGAAAATATGATAAATTGTGTATAGAAATTCCTTGCCCTATGCCCACATCATAGATTTATGGATATAAATGAATAATAATAGGTTAAAAACGAATGATGTGGGTGGCCTCTGTTACAGGCCGTGGATTCTCTGACTTTGAAATAAAACCCCATTATTATTATTATTCAAAAGTGCTAAAAGTCAGATTAAATTTAAACAGTTTTGGTTATGTAGCAAAAACCAAAGATCGAAACTTTTTAGGACTTCGTAGTGAACTGAATGAAGGTTTACTGGATGCATCACTTCCGTAGAGCTTTATACAAGCACATAAACTTTTAATTTTCATGCATTTGCACACCCACCCAAAAAAATTCTACGAAATCTGGATAATACTTAAATGTTCAAATTAAATAAAGATGTATATTGGTTTTTGAATAATAAGTAGCCATTTCAAGATTTCTTCACATCATATGTAAAAAATTAAACAAAAATTTATCTAATAATGAATTAAATAACTTGATTTTTAATAAAATTATATTTCTAGAGCAATATTTTGGTTGCAGTTTTAATATAAGGATAACATGAATCTATGTAATACTTTACAAATCTCTGATCTCCTGATTAAAGTTTTATATTTTTTGGTGCGCTGTCGTGGTAGCCCTTTGCTTTCTCACAATTTACGCTCATAATTACTTCGATTTTGTCAGGAAAATATGATAAATTCAACAACTTCCCAAACGAAAATCTCACTTCACAATTAGTAGATTCCAACCAAATTGTATAAAATCACAATCCATATTAGCATGTAGAAGATTTGCTCTCTACAATACGAAATTAAAATGTTTACCATAAAAAACTCAAAATGTGGAATAATTAATCCCTTTCTCTTAATATTAGTTAAATGGAAAAAAGATCATAAGTAAAATTGCAAAAAATCAAATTAACTAAAATTTATCTGACCATATTTTCTAATATTTTCAAGAATGCTCAAACGTACGACTGTTACTAATCTAACTTGATTTGGGCCTATTTATAGAGCCATAGAAAAGGTAAATTTTGGTTGCAGATTTTATATTAAAGTAATTATTATTGGGATCATTTAGTTTAGTGTATCAAATATCCCGAATAACACGTTGTTTGTACACCATTTTCTGAACATACAAACATACAAAGCATTAAAAATTTTAGAAATTGGCTCTTCCTGAAACGAAATTAGGCAACCCTTTTAACAATTATGTAAAAAGATTGCTATAGTTCAAAAAATATTATAGAAACTGCAATCTCTTTCTTTGTCAATAAGAAAATTTTAATAAATTTAAAATTATTCCATAAAAAAATAATATGCTTCTGATGATTGAAGCAATAAAATGTTTTCAAATTCCATTGTTTAATTAAATAAATAATAGCGATATGTTTCGATTGATATGACCATTTTCAAAAATTGTTTTTATTTCTTCAATTCAACAACAGTAAAACTAAACTAATATGGGTTTTTTTACGTAAGGCATTATTAAAAGACCTTATGTTCTCTATTATTTTAAAAAACTAGTCAACCAAATTTTTTTGATCGTAACATTATCTTCAAAGACAGTTAAAACAGGTGCATATTTTACCTGTGTTAATTAAGCATGAAAGGAACTATGATTGAAATAATTAAATACATACAAAATTATTTCGGAAATATTGTTTTTTAAGAAAGAAAAGAAAAAAAAAACCTTCCAAAAAATATAATTACCATCAATTATATCGTAATTTATGACTTATTAGAAATCAAATTTGCTTATGATAATAGATATAAGTAAAAGAAAAAAAAGTTTTACACAATAGATAGAAATAAAAGGAACTGAAAGGTATGTTTTCAGTTCGTTTATCTCTCCCATAAGGTACACACAGTATTTTAGTACTGCAGATAGGTGAAATAATTTCGGTATTAATGATACTCATACAACTTGTTAAAGGTTGTAAATCACATTTTAAATTCCCTATTGATTGAAAAAAAAAATAGTAGAACAAAAAATCTCAAAAAACTTTCCTTTTTTTAACTAAAATTCATGTTTTTTGACAATTTTTAAATTGATGTAACTTAAGGTAGAATTTCATTGACATACGACATGTAGGTGCAAATGACAGCATTGACCAATCAGAAGCTAGAATTTGCTTAATGTCCCAAAATAGAAGACAAGCTTGAAATAACGAGCCCAATTGAGACGCTGGCTGTGGAGTGGAAATACAAGTGACAGCCACACATTTCGATACAACGCAGTACTTTTAATCCCTCATAAAAGAGTTTATTTCAGCTAATGGCTACATGATTTATTAGCCAGATATATTTTCTAACTCAAAATTAATGAATATTGGATCTGAAAAAGGTCCATTAGTTAGTAATTACAGGTTGCCTACCACTAAAAACTTACCACTCTATTTCTTTGTGACAAACCGGAAAAATACGAATTTTCCCAGAGATAGAACCTAGAGCTAGATCGCCGTTTTGCCCCTTTTCTGAAAATTTTTAAGTCGATTTCGAGAATACGATATAATAAATAAATAAATAAAAATATTTCTCGTTTAACCTTCGAGTGGCCGAGTGAGGTACTATTTTGTTTGTAAGAAGTTGAAATTTCAACCTTTAGAATTGTCCTTCTAGGTATGCGTTACGATTTAGTAATTATTTTCATTTATATTTCACAAATTCATTTTCACTTTTTCTGAGGAAAGTGAAATAAACGTTGATATAAAAGTGGGGTATTTCACTCGGCCATCAGCGGAATATCCGGAACCTGACCACTCGAATGTTAATAGTATAAGATTTCTACGCGCACAGATAAGATCCGGATTCGATACAATAATTATTTCATCTTGCTGTAATACTATTCAAGTTAAATTGTAAATGACTCATAAACTTTTATCGTTGTTAGACACCTGCGCTGTAGACACAGCATTTTACATCCTATTCAATTCTTTTTGTTGACAATGTAAGTTGTAAGAAACATAGAGGCTAGGAGTTATGGTAGTACATGCATGCATGGACACTGCATCAGAATACATGACATTCCACCAATAATTTAACAGAAAAAAAAAGTTATGTCTCTTTGAAATTCAAAAGTTTTCAACTGGTTTTTTTTTTTTAGTTTATTATTTTTGAAATGTAAGTACTCGTTTTTTAATTTTATTTATTTTTCAAGTAATATAAAACCATCCGTGTAACATTAGTACCAAGTTTGTGATTAATATAAACATTTTTATTTTACAGTCCATATTAAATAGAAAACGAAATGAGAAAATGACGACTGATCTAACAAACAGACCTGGTGTTACAGTAAATGTACCTTCACAAAATTCAACAACACCAAGTGCACAAATAACAAATAAACCTACATCATCGTCAACAATTTGTACAAAAATGGCAGCTAGTGAACCAAAAATCGTCCGGAAATTGTTACCATTTGCCGCATTCTTAATAACTTTTGCAACTGTTATGACTATATTGATTGTTTATATGGATACTACAGGTAAAAATACCTTTTTTTTTTATTACTCAACTGTAGTTACAAAAAAAATACTGATGAACAGTGCGATAGCTAGGTTAACCGGGTGCGATCTTTTTAACTTACTATGTTATGTGTTAAAAAGAAAAACTGTAAAACTTAGCTGATTTTTGAACCCCTGAAAATTATTTTTTTCCAATACGACTATTATATACCAATATATTTTTTAAAACTACAAAATTTCGTAAAAAATGTTCAATATTTATATAAATGATTCAACTATCCCCCTTCTTTTGAATTATTTGGAAAATCAGAAAGGTTTTTTATAATGTAGAAAATCCACAAAAACCACGAAAAATAGTAAAAAATTTGACCACAAATTCTCGGTCACTTTCGAGTAAAATTACTGTCGTATTTGTATTTAGGGTTAAATTTTTTCGTATTTTCATTAAACGCAAATTTTTACGTGTTGTACGATCGAAAAAATATACTTTTCTGCAACTTAATTCCTTGAAACAAAAATTGAGGACATACTAAGTTCTCAGCAGTGTTGCCAAATTAAGGGATTTCTCTAATTTGGTGGATTTAAAATATGAAATATTCAGTGGCGGAATTACCGGGTAGGTAACATAGGCAGCCACCTAGATATTACACTACTTGGGTAATAGCAGCTTTTTCAACGCGAGCGTCGATGTGATCACGTAATATGATTCGACGGATGTTCCCGTGTACCGCGTTTTTTTTAATGATAGCTACACCATTCTTGACAAATTCAAATTAATTTCTAGCAACGAGACACCATCAATTTCAAATAAATATGACACAAGATTATGATATTGGTGTTGCACAAGATAATGAAAAATTAATATTATTCATACGGGAGTTTTGCATACGTCCAGCAATTGATTCATCAATGAGCCATAAAAGTGATGTCATGCATCAAAAACAATCGGAAAAAACTATTGAACCAACTGAAAAGGAAAAATTTGTTGCTGATTTACTTAAAAATAAGGTAAGTTTTTTTTTTTCAAATTAAAACCTTATAGACATTAATTTTACATTTATTTTTGTTTCTTAGAAATATGGTACATTTATTGAGGCTGGTGCCTATCGACATGATCGTATTTCAGATACTGAATGGTTAGAGCGAAATCTTTCATGGACTGGTCTTTTAATACAGACGTATTCGAAAGATTTGTTTAGTCTGTTAAAACGTGGTCGAGCTAAATCAAAATATATACATGCATGCTTAAGTACTCAACCACATCCGAAGGAGGTAAATAATTTTTTTGATTCCGGTAGAATTTGTATCAAAGTTAACCTAAGAAATCGGTAAAACGACATTTATATTACCGACTTCGAAAGTTGGCAACGATGTACATATTTTCGAACTGTCATATTTATAATATTTTAGGTTATAACGTATCATATGTGATATTTACAAGTATTTAAGAGGGTTTACTTTTTGTATTTATTTTAGATTACCATACCTCAAGAAACACAAGATGGCGTTAAAATTAACAGTGTTCAAGCGAATAGTGTATTCTCCGATGAATCCGAATGGTTTAATACACGTATTAAATGTTTTCCATTGTATTCATTGATACTAGCGATGAATGCAACAACAAATTTAGATTTTTTGAGTTTAGAAACAGATTGTAATGAATTTGAAATCTTATCAACGTTACCATTTAATCGTATTCAAATTAAAGTCATCTCAATACATTTCCCTCCATGCAATATATTTGCAGCACAACAAAAACCCACAATCAATAGTTTAAAACGATTTTTTGCATCGAATAAATATAATTATGTTAAACATTTTGGGGATGATTATATATTTGTTGCTTAAGTATGCAAATTTTTTGAATAGAGACACGATATTTAAATCAAAAAAAGGTTCCTTACGACTTCTCTCTCTCTCTCTCGCTGGATTCGACTGGAAATTATATGCTTTTTTATTCGAGTGTAGTAAAATGAAATATAATTAAATTTGGTTAAGTGAGATCTCAAGGAACATTAAAGGATGCTTATAAACATTTTGGGCTTCAATTAATAAAACTATGTGATTCTTAAAATTTATTGTGTCCACTACTTCGTTGTAGTCAAGCTTACAGCACTACTTCTTCCAGATCTGCAGCCTTAAGTATGCTCACTGTTTCACAAATGGGTCAAAAATATTCCTAGCGAGTGCAAATTCTTCTTGTAACTAAGTGTCTCACAACTTTATTGGGAACCTTGGGAGAAGTATGGCTTAAGTAATCATATGGTTATTTATCCTACAATCACTAGTTGGTTTTTTTACCACTAGATAGCATATTTAAATCTTCAGTTTCCCATTGGAAACTGAGATACTCACTTGATGGAGTAAGTGGGATCTAAAATGTATTTAAGGATTTCTTCTTTATCCACTTAATCAAATTTGAATAGCATACAATTTTCAAAGAGGTAAGAAGATCTCATCAAAATTATATTTTGTAAATTACATTTTCCAATTTAATACAAAAACACTGTGCATTTAATAAACATTAGGATTAGGATACTAATTAAAAATTTAGATTAATTAAAGTATGTGTATAGGGTGGACCAATAATCACAAAGCGGTTCTAAAGGCACCTTGAAAATTCTTCATGGAAAAATTCAACAACTGAACAAAGAGTCTTAGCAAAAAATTAATACAACTTTGAGCTCCTTCATGACTTGTGGCCCACCCTGTATATTTAGTGGCAAACTCACCCGGTGATATACAAAAACAGTAAATCTTTCACAAGAATGATTTTTTTCTTTCTAGTACTTAAAAATATTTTATAGTCAATCCTTTTTTTTTTAATTTAAGGGCAGGGTACATAGAGAACGATGATCTGTCCTAGCAGAGAGTGACCTACTTTATTGTTACATCACATTTAAAGCGAGATCTGAGTGGTGAGTGATGATCTAGTCTAGTTACTTTCTTAAGGATAGGGCATGCAAAAAAAAGTGGTTTGGAGGTGATAAAGAATAGCTCGCTATGCCTTTGTCCGCTGCAAAATATTGCTCCCTGTGTGCCCCGCGGCCTTTGAGTATGTTTTCTATTATTTACAATCATTTTTTATGTATATTAGGCTTAGAAAATTTACTTGTTACCATTTTTTTCTTTCCAACAACATAAGTTAGCAGTAATGTGTAGAGACAGAAAATAAAATTCTCGCTTCTCCGAGGGTAGTAAATTGTAATGAATTCGTGCCCAGAAGTTTTCAGTATTATCAGTGAAAGGTCTGCTAAAATCATTCGAATTTTCCGCGTATGTTCTCGATGGAAATAGATCCAGAATATTACATTTATTCCAATTAACACATATTAGAGACAAAATGAAATTGAATCTCATGACTCGGGCTTGAAAATGGCGCGTCTCATCTCAGCGTTTAGTAACAACGTAATTGTATTTTTGATTCAGTTAGACGTCTACTTCACTCTTTACAGGGAATTACAGCAGGTAGAGAACCAATTACAAACAAGCATTATATATGCGGGGAGTAGACTAAAAGTAGTTTCATAAAGATTGAGTCTCTGTAGCTTGTTGCAAACTATGGGTGAAGAAAACAATAATGCGGTTATCTTTGTAAAATACTTGGATATCCACCCACCTAAAATCACTGAACTCAAAAGAACTGAAGAGTAAGATTCAGTTCGAAACTCATTAATTAATATATTTGACAGAATTTTTCGAATAAATATTTTAATTTATCGGAATAGTTTATGGAATAAATTTTTAATATAAAAATAAAACTATTAATCCCACATATTTTTTAAGATTAAAAACAATTTTTTGATAAAAGGCTGAATTTTTTTTTTACGAATATTGGATTTGACATTGTTAATTAGTAGAATTTTATAGTAATTCTTTTTCTTTCTTAATATTCGTCCAATTAATTCCATGACTTAATATTTACAGTATTTTTAGTTTTTAGTTATATATTTATTTGACCAAAGGTTTTTTTTGTTCATATAACTTGTATTAAGGTCCGTTTACACTATGCAAATTACACTATGCACATACGGACATAGTGGTAAATATGCAAGTAAGCGCGCATGCAATTTACGTTAAAGCATTGTTTAGTACAATAACATACTTGAAGACGTTTGAATAGATTTTCAAGTCGTTTATCTTCACTCACCAAGCATATTACAGTAAACAATAGATTGATGTGACTTTATTAGTCCGTGACGCAACATTGGTAACTTGTAAAGTGTGAAACAACCACTATTTGAGTAAATTATAATACATTTTATATCATTTGCTACTTGACAATGAATTAATAAATCATTTTAAAATTTGCATCGTGTAAATGGACCTGTACTGATTTGATTTTATATTTATAGATTAAGTTTTAATTAATATATTTAATTAACAATTTTTTACACGCTAATATGAATACTTAAAAAGGAATTTATATGACAATATAGGTATACCAATTTTTTTTTTTAAATATATTTTGTAATGTATTTGCATTCGTAAATATATTTCGTAAAATAAATATTATTTTTTTCAAAATAATGTCGTTTTTAATTAATCAAATTCATTTTAAGGCAAGGTCAGATTTATATGTCAGCATTTTATACATTTAAGTAAGGCTTAATCTTAAACCTGTAATGACGGCAGTACACACTCAGCTTGCCTCGCCGAGTGTGTACTGCCGGCATTAGATGTATAGCGAAATAGACAACAGGTAAGTCTGTCACATAAGTGCATCACTCTTCAGTGGCCAATAATTATGCGTGTGCTATGATTTCTGCATATTGAATTACAAGACAATATTACGAAAGATGAATGATCGTTATTATTTTGCTAAATAGCTACACCACCAGCTATATCATTCGAACTTTCATATTTGACTATACAGTTTAAATTAGGTACAAGAATGTCTTCATCAATATTACTCCATGTTTTGTAATTATGTTATTAATTATCTCGCATTCTAAACGGTCAAAAATTCTGAAACTTCGGGATTTATTAGATTTATTTTTCACAGGACTACCTTACATTTTACGCTGTTGTGTGGAGGGATGATAGGATTTGCCTTATAAAAATGACGAAAAAAACTCAATATTTCACTTTTTTCAAAAATGTATATATTCCAAATATTTTTTTTTTTTTTACAATTGAAAATGTTAACAAAGATAGTTAAACCATTTTTTATTAATTTTGTCTTTTTTTTTTACGTATGATATACAATTCTACTATTCTAGAATATATAATAATAACATCTAAAATATCATTTTCAATTTTCATTTATTTTGTTTTTTTTTTTTTTTTGTTCAATGTTTTTTGATCATTTTTGAATGAATTTTTATTAAAGGAGGGACTTTTTATATGCTTATTCGACTAAACTTTATATATATAAATGTATACACACGAATTATATAAATATTCTAAGATCACATTATACAAGTAAATTTTTTTTTAGGTTAGAAATTGTTCATTGGCATTAAAAAAAAGCACAATCATATAAAAAGGTATTGGACACTATATTCTGTCTTGTTCGTTTTATTTCGAGTGAACATTGGCCACACAAAAATGTATAATTGATGCTTCGGATTCAATTTGTTTATTATAAAACAACTTTTATTCGAAACTTTTTCCCCGAAAAACTTAAGAAATAAGTCACAAATCTACTATAAAATTATATAGTAGTATGGGCCAGTATAACCTGCGAAGTAGCCGAGCGGTCTAAGGCGTTATGTCTACTTGGGGATTAGGAGGTTATGGGTTCGAATCCCGACATCGGCAGTTTGTCAATTATTAAAAATAAAAAAAATTGTTAATTGACTAAACTGTCGGCGTATGGACAAGAACGAAGTAACCGGCTATACTTGTGAAGGTTTTCTGCAGTTTCCTTCACGAACTTCAGATGAATATGGGCATAGTTCCTATCAGAGTCGGCTGCAGACGCACATCCTACCAGTTCCTAGTCTACACACAAAATTTCCTTCCACTCCACTCACATCCTCAAATCCTTAGGCATCACAATAGACCTTATGGTCGAAGTGTAGCCTATCCAGGGCAGCATCTCTCATGCTTCAAAAGAAAACGCTATAAGTTAGATGTACTTAGTAATGCTGAACACGACCATTCAACACATGATTTACCCCCACCAACGGAAACTGTATATAAATGTCAATACCTGTTCATATGATCGGGAAAACAGTTTTGTGACTTGTCACATTCTTTATCTTACATAAAATTTGTTCATCCGATTGTGGAACCATTAAATTTTAATTTATTAAAAATGTTACTACTGTTAAAAAAATCTATTTTGATGAATTTACACTTAAGAAATTCTAAGTAAAATAATAATTTGTCTTGAGTTAACCATTTTTTTTTTCATGATGAGCAAATTGTTTCTTTGTAGTAACAATTTTTATCGATTGCACATTTTTCGAATAGTATAGTGAGTCAGATTCGTCTGGAAAATAATCCTAGTTATGTTACCGTTGTAGTTACACAATCGGTATACAGATCTCATAATATCCGAGTAAAATTAATACAAATAATAATCAAGATACATACACAAATAGGTATGTCACTGAGTATGCTGTCACAATAGATTAAGTTGTCCTTTCTATATCGTAGTTATGGTAAATTCAAAATATTTTACCATGTCAAAACAAAATATAACTCATTAAAAATTAAATGCGTTTGTCTATAACGTATACGCCAGTTTTTTCATTCTCTGTCTTACGCAACCCTAATGGAAATTTGGTTATTCAGAGGAAATTTACGATTATTGATCGATTAGTAATCATGACTTACTCGACTGAATGCCTACTTTATAGAATCAATTTGACATTTGATTTTTCAATTTATGTCAAATAATTATTTTTTTCTAAATTTTGACAGTTTAAAACGTCAATCTTTAAATTTATTTACAAATAGTTTATATCCAAAATTTTGTAAATTCAGGTTGTTGTTTTTACTGTCACTAGATTTCCCCACTTATTTTAATAAATGATCAAATTTTAGGTTATGATCTCTGATTGAAATGCAATAGGTGATCGGATTTCAAAAGCGATCACTAAAATGGCGTCCTACAAGTAATCATATGATTACTGATCGGAGATTTAAAAACCATTCAATCGAAAATAATAGAACGATCACTGATCAAATGCATCGGCTGAATGCAGTCATTATCATTTACCATATTTTCGTTGCGTGGCTAAGGTCCCTTTATTTTTAAAATCCGATATCAATAAGTTCAAAAAATCAAGTTTTTCGATATCTTAGCGAATATTTATCAGATTTTAATGAACGTTTTTAGTCGATTAAATATTAATTACCATATGTGTTAAATACGACGCTCTTATCCACTTCATTTACGTCATAACCAATACAATATGCGGAATGACATACCTATTTGTTTATATCATGAATAATAATATTTATAAAATAATAAAAATAATAATACAAAAAAAAGATTAATAATGCCAAAATTTTACATAAATAATGGCGGCAGTATACTTACATTTAAAAATGTCTACATAGTAATTAGATTATAAAAAAAAAGTATAAAATTAATAATTATTATTATAGTACACTCAAGCTCGAGAGTCCAGTCATGTAAACAGATGAAATCGCGTGATCATAGCACACATGGTGCCATATAATTGGTTCGTTTGATAATTTGGACCTTTAAATCTGTCTCAGTTCATTCATATGCGAATTGTTGTTTGCTACTTTATTTTAAATAATTATTTTTAGTTTTTACCCGTCTGTTTTGACATATGTTCACGTGTTCAGTGCATATATTTGTTGACATCGATGGACTCTGAAGCTTCAGTTTAGTATAAATACAAAAATTTTTCCTAAAAAAAAAAAGAATTAAAATAGATTCTTACATAATGTGGTGTGTGATGAATATTTCTGTTAATCTCTCTGTGCGTTGTTAAAATTAGCACGCGGTAATTTTTTTATCCTTCACAAATATACAAAACAATTTTTACATTCGACGACGCTATTAGTTTAGGCGTTAGGATAAACAATAAATATACATACAAAAAATAATATCAAATACTATTCGCAATTGAAAATTCGATTGAAACGCCAAAATGTTGGTTTTTAAAATTTAGGGGAAAATTCCCCAATCTGGAGGGATTGACGTCGCAATCTAAGTCAAGTGTCCTGGCAAAAGTTAAATATGCTTAGTAACTTAGTTTAATAAGAACTGAGTTCTTCTGAACACGACCATTGTGTTAAAATAACGAGAATATTATAAATTCATATCTTATTATTTATTAGGAATCTTATTTCATTGCTACTCTGTTTACTGCCGAAGCTAGTTCAAAACGTACATAATGTGTCAATTATTTTCAATTGCGAATTAGATCGGTCGTAAGAACCAAAAATAGACAATTTCTGCGAAATACTGAAATGGAAATACATTTTCTGTTACATTTTGACAGAAAATTAAATGTCTTAATTTTACTCAAACGAATTCAGGCGGGAGAAGTTTATTTTCTTCAATTTTCGTATATAGAAAATTTATTTGGCGTATATTCTCCAGTCAAAATTCTTAGAAAATTAACATATTCGGCCAAATTTTTCCTTAGATAATTTCTAAGATAATAGAAACTGAAAAATAAGCTTTGAGCTTGATTGCATAGAACTACCCTTCTAAATTCGTTTCTGCAAAACGAAGACACTTAGTTTTACGTCTGAATACACCAGAAAATGAAAATATTTAATCGCATCGAAAGAAAACCTTTTGACAATTAAGCTATCTTACTATTGTCAATTTTAATTTAAAACAATTTTAACTTCACAACAACAAAAATATAACGTTTATCGAAAACTTTAACAATTTTGGTAGAAACCCTTAAGGAGATCCAGTAAAAGAAAAATAACCTTATTATCACCCCCACACAAATAAATTTATGGGCCGTAGAACTCTTTTTATTGAAATTACACAGAAAAATTATCGTTTATATTTATAAAACACTTTTTAACAAAATAATTTCACTTTTTATACACTACAGATACTAGCTTCAACAAAACAAGTGAAAATAACCAATCTCTGAATTAATTGCTTAAATACCCGGTAAATACTGAGTTCATTATCAATATGAACTCTTTATTTTCGTAATTGAGCTAAAATTGTGACAAAACTAAGCAGTTTGAAAAAAAAATTCAAACAAAAGTTGTTTATTTTCAAAATATAAACATTTTTTGTGTTTAAACTTTAAATCTCTTAACGGTTTCAAAGATGGATATTTCCCCATCTTGACTCTACATTTTAGCTCTAGAACACATACGCAGAATTTCAGCTCGTTAATTCTTTTCATTCTTGAGTTAGCGTGTCTACGGACAAACGCACAAGCGAACATACAGGACTAAACTTAATATACCCCGATACCGGATATAAACCCAATTTATAAAGAAATCAGAAATTAATAAATTTTATAATACTGTCAAAAAAACATGAGATCATCGAACATTTATCAAAGATTTTCATTTCACAATTTCAAAATAAATCTTTTTTTTTATGAACATGACTGTAATACTTTAGTTTATACATTTTTAATGAACATGAGTATGAAAAGTAAAACACGGATTTACTACAACAAGATCACCTTAAAGTGTTTCAACGTAATTTATAAAGAAATTTATGTAAGAATCCATAAAAAATATTTTGTTCCATAGCAGAAAAATATTTAAAAAAAAAGTTTTTAGATTTTTTTGTTTTTTTTAGACATGGAAATACAAAAATAATTACTTTGTAATTATTTTTTTTTGTTTACATACAATCACAAGGCCCAACAGCCTTGGTAAAGATATTTCACGTTTGCCATCGGGATTTTTGTAAATCAATTTGTCCTTCTAGCGCCTTCGATAAATAAATAACGAATAGTTGGGACAGTGCAATACAGAGAGCAACACCAGCAATAAAATATAGATTTCGTTCAGCCCATGAACGAACTATTTCAATACAACCAGATGTCCAGACTTTTTTACTCGCTTCGGCAACCTTAAAAATATAAAAACAATCCCATATCATAAATTATTTATTCGAAAATTTTCAAAAAAAAACTTTTTCGTTCCAACGTTTTAAACTTTATTGCATTTATTAAGGGTTAAATGGCGGTTAAAATCCACTTTATTTCAAAAAAACTCGAAACGGAGTGCTCCCGAGTCGAGGCGATACGAGCGTATCCGAACACTGACAGTATACTCTCGCGCTTGTTAAGTTTCGCCGAGAGTGTACTACCTTCATCAGAGTCTTCCAATTATAAGTTCACTCTCAGAGACTACTTTATCTAAAAAGAACATACGTGGCCTAAAAATTGAGCCTTATCTGCTTTATTCCTTCTATAAGGCAAACGACCATTTATAAAAGTCTTATTTCAGCTTAAAATTTCAGCAAATAAAGACTGGAAATTAGGATAATAGTTAAGATAAAATTAAAAACTTACCGGCAGAGTTTGTACACCATAACCACACATAATATTAATTAATCCAGAACTGATACTTGTAGCATTAATACAACAGGAATATGGAACACCACATTTTTCAACACTAGGCGATGAGCAATTAAAATATTCATTTTTTGACCAATCCATGTAACCTTCATTGCTTAAACCGCAACAACGAAACTAAAAAAAATTACAATTTTAAAAGAAACTTTCTTCCAGAAAAAAAAAAGATCCTGAGTTCCCATACAATAAATGGTCGGAGGTTAACAATGGTAAAATTACCTCTTTTTGAGCAAAATCGATAAAGTTCTGTAGATCAGCATCCTCTCGATAAGTATGGATAATTTTATCCGTGAAACTTTCTTCCAGCATTGATTGCATTGTATGTGGAAATACAAAAGCCATAATTGCAATTGCCATTTCCAATAAGAAAAATATTAATAAACATAGGGAATACTGAAAAATAGGAACGAATTATTAAAAGGATTTTTATTAGAATAATAGAAGAGGATGTCATCGTATCAAATTTGCAACCATTTTCTACCACTCCGTTGTGTATGGAGATCTAAAATCTAGTTTTCTGCATGCAAAATTAATAAAGTCGATTTTATAGGGGATAGAAAATGATGCATAAATTCAATACAGCGACCTTCTGCTCTAAGCATTACAGTTTTTTTTTTCTTACATATTTGAGCAAACATGTATTCTCACGAAGTGCTCCCACGCATCCAGCAAAACTGACATGAAACACAACCGCTCCAGTGATGACCATTACAAGAGATATATTTAAAACTACATCGTAAACTGTTTCTAATTTAATTGACCCCGTCAATGTCCACTTATCTAGGAATGCATACAGTCCTATACCTATGAGTAATCCTCCAAAAAGCTAAAACAGAGACACGTTTTTTCTAAATATGAACTCTCGTTCAAATGATGCAAAGCTTAAAATCAGTAGATACATAAAAAAAACTGCGTCCAAGTTCAATTTTTGATCAAAATGTTTCATTGGGCTATAAGGCAAAACCGCCATATCCCGAACAGGTATGTCCCAAATTGTTGAGATTATCCTAAGATTAGGATCTTTCGAGACACTATCCTTTGAATGAATCCTCAGGATTCTAATATGTATATTAGATGAGAAAATCTGATAAAAGTATATTTTGAATTACATTCAACATGTTTTCTAACATTCTTTCATTCATCCCATGGATTTTATCAGTGAAAATATATTTTCCAGAGATATCCCAAAAAAATAAATAATGTTCCGAAAGAGTCGAGTCTTTGGATTATACCATCATTTTAGGACACGCCACACTCAAGATATCTTTTTTGATAACCACAAGATGAATCATTCTGATAACAAAATCCAACTTGGACACAAATTCTTGTATATGCTGACCTTTAACTGGTATACTTACCCAAAATATAAAATTTAATAAAAATATCATATATTTTACACACGAACTAACGTAGGTAAAATTATTTGTTCTTCGACGATTCATATTCTCAATTATGGTTTTGGTATCGTTTCCTTTATGTTTTGTTTTTATACACACTTCACTCACTTAACTGAAACTGTGATAAAATAACCTCTACTGTATCACTTACATTAAAATGTTAAAATGTATGCTAATTTTATAATAAAAATCAGTCAAAAATGTATTAAAAAATTAATTCTAAAATACTAAAAAAATTATATATGATTAATATATTTATGATTACATCTGTCAAAACCTGGAAGGTCTATGACTTGTCATCTACTCACTATAGTGCAATCAATTCAACTTTGATGTTTATATATTACCATAACGCAGTTCGTCCCGCTTATTGGTTGGTTGCATCACGTGGCTCTCGGGCGCCATGTTTTAACATTTATTGTTGGAGTTACATTATTATTTTGTACTTTTAACATACCTTTCAAATTACTTTGACTGTTTTAAGGAGATATTCTAATAACCACAAGTTGGTGGGACAAATATCTTCAAGATATAAATGATAGATCTTCGTTGAAATGAAAAATTTCCCACAAGTGATGAAATTTTAAGCATGTTGAATGGCATTAACTTCATTTTTCCACCACCCCCTTTTTCAATCTACATCACATTTTTTTCAATCCCTTACTTAACATTACGTCACAAAACTGGATCCCCCCTTCCAAATATCATGAGAAAGTATCTAAAAAAATTATTACATGTTATTTATTGTTAATTTGACTTCCTATTTAGCATCTTCTAGTGAAATTCTTTACTATCACAGCCATCGTCTATTATCCTGTACAGGCAGGGGGCTTAATATTTCAACCTACTAGCAGTAGTTACTAAGTTGTTCAGCAGAGTGTGACCAAGAAACTTGTAGGCCGTGAGGTATATCACAGGGATTGGGGATAGAAACATCGACCTACTCGCTTTAGTTTATAATTTACCCCCCCCCCCCCCCCCCAGATGGCGTATCTAAGTGCTAGAGTTCCCAATATGTTTATATCACATAACAATTCAAATTTAAACTGGCTGAACTGTAAAAGATAAACAGATCATGGACAATGTAATATCTGGTAATAGTATTTCTTAAACCATCCGGTGAATGGCGACATCTATGTGGAGCAGCTTAAGTAAATAAAAAAGTAGGCAGATGGCATAAAATTCACTTATTCAAATATTTAAATAATCTATTTTGTTTAAAATTTACAAAAGAAGTCTTTTATTGTTTTCTCAGAATATATAGGTCGTCAGTACTCTTTATGATAACTACAAAATAATGAATTTAATAAGAAAAAAATAATTAATTAAATTGATAAGTAAATATTATTTATTAATAAAATTATGATAAAAATTATATATACTTATTTGCTTTCTTTCTTCTCTTTTTCATTAGAAAACCAGAATTGTATAAAATAAAATATATAAAATAAACTCGTTATGAACTTAATAATATTATTATGCAACTTCCGAGAAAACATTATCAGTTTTATATTTTATTTTATGCATTAAAACTAAACATTTATGTTTGTCAATAATATAACTGTTTATAATATTCGAGTGTTATCAATTTTGTTTACTGTGATTTAAGTTTTTTTTTTTTTCATTTTTGAATTTATTTTTGAAGTAAGTAGTTATTAATTTGGTCCTACTAATAAATCTTATTTATTTATCTTGAAGTCAAGTGCTTAAGTGAAAATTGAGACAAAAACCAAAAAATCTCTGTGAAAATTAATTTTAATTTAATTTAGTTTCTTATCATTTTATCTGTTATTCTAATATTTACAGAAATATTTATGATTGACAATTAAAATCCTTAATATCTCTGTACATATTAAAGTTAAAAAAAATGATCTGGTAATGAATGGTAGTAAAGTTGTTTTTCTACAACTTTACTACATATAAATTTTTCGATTTTACTAATGTTAAGAGAGATATTCTATATTTTTTGTTTTCTTCCTTCTCGTTCACGACGTCTGGTGGTTAAAATTCTAACTATGATAAGGTTGCATTGCACGCTGTCAACGCGTGATATTCATTTGCATAAAAATAAATAAAAACAAAAAATTATTATCGAATTACAACGGAAATCAGTTCATATGCTCAAATAAAAACTAAGATCGTTTTTTTCCACACTTTTTATGCATCCACGAAATTTGTTTGACCAACATTTGAATCTGCTCAGTTAAAAATTTCACTCAAAAAAAGCATTCAATTATTAAATTAATATTCTTTGACATCAAGTGCTTAATATATAAAATCATACACATCTATGATGGGAATCGAACCCACGATCTCTGGCATTCTATACCAACGCTTTGCCTCTGAGCTACCTGAGATGTTCTGGTAGTGGGATGCATATGATCTCTCACTGTCTTGATGTCGATGTATTATTAATTTGTTTATTTACTATATACATATTTTTAATTGTTTTTTTTTGTTTGTTAAATTAACTGTCACTGATTCACAATACACATATTTATTTTAAATTTGCAATCTTAAGTCAGCCATATTAATTAAGCCACGCCTCCATGTTGGTTATCCAATACTCATATGCAACTCTCCCCTATAAATATGTTTTCTCAATTTTCAATTATAAGTTTCGGATTACATTTAATAAGATGCCAAGGTAATATTCCACTGCACTTATTCTTATCGGTGAAAAGTGTTTATACCTATTTGTTTATTTTCAAAATTTATTTTATACCTATTATCGTTGCACACAATGATTATTGCAAAACTAAACAACAGTTTTCATTTACAAAAACAAGATAAATTAACAACAAAAGTAATAAAATCGATCGTGTAAAACTGTAAAATATGTATTTATGATAAATATCCATAAATTGTTTACTTCCTCGTATTAAAAAAAAAAAACGTGTGCTCAAATTTATGAGAATTTTAAAATGAAAATTTGATATACTGAATAAAAAAATGTTTTAATTACAAACACCCATAATACATTCACTAATCATGGTTTTAAATGAGTCGAGCTCTCGCCGATTTACCCGTATTTAACTTAAAACTATTAAGATATCCAACGCCTGACTGGCCATACAACCTACGAGGTCACCGATACGTACTACCCACACCCAAAATAGTTCATACACGGAGAAGGAGAAAGAAAGAAGAGCAGGAATAAATTTGCGAAGATGGGTTTAGATCAAACAGCAAAGAACACTATTTGTTTGTTTCGCAGAGATTCGCAGGATGTCTACCGAAGTTGCATACCATGTGCATGGAATCTTTTATCCCAATATAATAAGCGCATTAATACGTACTGCAACTTATATGTCACTTAGCGTGTAATCCTCACAATCTCATTTACGCAAGTCACTTGCGAGAGACAATTTTCAGTGCTGAAGTGCATTAAGAAGATATTTCGTTCGCTACTGGAGCAAGAACTGGTGGACTCATAGATTATCCTAAACACGTAATTAAATCTTATCAAGGATAACTAGAATAGCAGCATTTACGAACTAGAATAGCAGTAATTTCTCCTCTGGTGTAAAAAATGCTTTTTAGAAAAAAATGTACGTCTTTGAAAATAAAATCTTCCAAAAACTCTTGGCTATTTGATTATTATTATTATTATGATTTAGTTTAGCGTCGATGGTGGACCACTCTTTGGGACTCTCTAGTCTAACTTTTTATGTTTTTAATCTTGTTTCACGACTCTATACATTGTAATAATATATAATATGTTGCACTCTTGATAATCACATATTGTCACTATGTAGAACATTTAAAAATTTGTTGTTTAACATTAATGATTATCCAAGGCCTTATTCTATTAATAACATCAAAATATAAATATTTGTTTACATAAATTTTTGATACAAATCACAGTTTGATAAAAAAAATTTGTTGTCTCTTTTTCTATTCAATGATGGAAGATTGAAGTTGTTTTGTGGGTGTGGAGTATTCTACGCTTTATATATTTTGCTAGTGAAATTTTACAGTAAAAGAGGGCTAGTAGTAGTAGTGTTAACGGAAGGGAGGTTGTAGCCTGTCAAGTAGGCTTTTCTAGTCCTTTTTTACCGATCCCTAATGGATACGGAATTTGTATACTGATATTCAACTGAAGTTCGTGAAAGTAAACTATAGAAAATCTTTACAAGCGCATAGCCGGTTACTTACGTTCTTGTCCATATGCCGACAGTTTAGTCTATTAATCGCCTTTTTTTTTACTTGACAAAATTGACACTGCAATCGGACTCGCAACCTCCCAGTTCCAAGCAGAGTACCTGTGACAGCACGACCACTTGGGTTGGTTAAAAAAAGGGCTATGTTTACAAATGCCTTTAAAAGAACAATATTTTATATAAACTTTTTATATCGAGTTAGTAGCAGCCTACCTAAAAAGAGGATATCAAATCTAAAATGTGGGTTTCAATTTCTCAGAAGCTTCTTTAAGCACACATGAAAGATTATCATTTTCGAAGACCTTTCCAAAGGTTTAAAATTGAATGGACTTTAAAAAACATTGTAGATGCAATTTTATTCATTTGGGAAATTTTGTTCCGTTGACCTTGTACGACATTTTTCATTCAAAAGAAACAACATGTAGGAGACAATGTGATGGACTTTTTATTGCTTATTTATCTTTTATTGCTTTTTTTTCCAAATAATGGCATATTAAATGATCTTCCCTCTTCTTAATTTTCTTCTAATTACAATAGAAGCAATGGGACAAGAGACACGTGAGTCCGTAAATTTGTTAGCATATAGTCTTTGCGAAAATTTCTTTCTGGTTACTTGAAATTATTGGTAGATATAAGCTGGAAAAAACAGAGATATTGACTTATAATCATTTCTGTCGCGAACAGCTTGAGAGAGAGGAAGACACCAACATTGTCACCTCTGAAGGTGCCTTTCATGGTTCCTGCAAACAAAGAATCTTCTCGAAAGCTTCAACTAAAGGAGATTTAGAACATTAATTAGCCTGAACAAAAATACACAACAGTTATGGACGAGGTTTCTCACACGGCATTGTAAAGGTACACCTCAAGAAGCTAAATATGGAAAATGAGAATCATTTTAAATTCTGTGGAGATATGATAGAAACTCACTTCCTCGGGAAAAAGAATTATACAAAACAGAATCCGATGCTTCAGAGTACACCAAACAACAGCTGGAGACCAATCGAATCAAAATCCTTTCATTCCTAAAGAAAATCGGTCTGGTTGTGGTGATTTAGACTGAAACTGCCCAGCAGGCAACAGATGTAACAACACAATGTAATAGCACAATCGTAGTTTCCTTGATTATCTTGAGTCAATGGCTGCAACTCGTCATCGGCATGGAGCAATTCCAAACACTAGTACAAATAAGGCAACCTATAAATCGAAACGATGTGATCCAAATAGAGATTTTACAATTTGTGGAACTAACCAACGCTGGTGAACGCTCCATCTGCCTGAAAAATAAAATTACAATTATACAAAAAAAATTAGAGAAATACAACTCTCCCCAGGGGCGGATTAAAATAATTCGCCTCCCCTGGGAGGAGAGTTGCAAAATTCATACTGATGCTCGTAGCGTTTGATAGTGTAAACGATCATAATATACAGCCCTAGGCAGCTGCTAATATTCCCGGTAAATCCGCCACTGCCTCTCCCAATGCTCAACGTGAGTTAATTCTTGAATAAAATCCAAACAAAAATGTATTCCCAAAAATTACAATATACGTCCCTAAAATTTAGCTCTTATAGACCGTTTAGATCTAACTAAATGAATATACTTTGACAGAAACAAGAAAAAATGAATTTAAAATTTGCCCACAAGTAAAATTATTGACTTTTCATCGATTGTACGTTGAGAAAAAAATTTAAAAAATTTTGCGATATTATGAACAAGTGTTGCTGTTATCAAACTGTATTGAAAACTGTCTGTAGGTATAAAATAATGTTATTAAGTAAATAGATGCAAATAATCACGTGGAAACTGATAAGGAATTATTATTATTAAAAACTTATTTTATATAATGCATACCTGTTATTAATCGTTCATCAGTCATTGCAATCACAATTGTTCACAAACAATTAAAATAAAACTGATCTGAAAATATAAAATTTTGTTAGAATCAGATTGTTATTCTTTAATAATGATTTAAAGTGTAAGACATGTTGAATTATTGACTTGTGAAAAAGTGTTTTATTTTTCTACAACAATTAACCACAAGAAATGTCGACAAGAACGCTATTTAATTTATTTAATGAAACAAAAAAAACAACAAATATGATTGAAGAAGATCAAAAGTTTGAACGGCGTGTTGCAATATCACATTCTGGACGATGGAAACAAAAGAATCGACATCGTTTGTCAATTCGTAACGAAGAATTCTTATATCCAACCTGTGAGTTACCGAACAAAGATGACACTAGTATATCGACAACAGATTATGCGGGTAATTCAAATATGGATAAAACAAGATCTTTTTGTTTAACTAATAATAATAATAATAATGAAACAAAACCGAAAAATACTTCAGATACAAATTGGACAGAGGCTTCAACAAATCAAAAAATTATTTTCGAAACTTCTATGTAAAACAATTATTATAAACAATTAGTTTTTGTGTGTGATAAAAACAATAAGTACTAATTAATTTAGCAAACAGTATTTAATTAATTTTTTATGTGGTATTTTATATATTGTATATATTTTTGTCTTATTTTTTTTTTGTAAATAAATTTATACATAAAGCTTTTTAAAATGTAAATCTATTGATAAACGTTTTTTTTTTTTTTGTGTGTTAAAATTATCAGTTTTTTATCAGTTTTATATATAGAAAAAAAAAAATAGAATTTGAATTATAAATTTTGTGATACATAAAAAAAAAAACATGAATTGATATTTTTAAAGGGACCTTCAAATTTATCTCTCCAAAAAAAATTATCAAAATTGCAAAATTCAATTAAATTTTGTGAAGTGTGTGAGTTTTACATTTTGTTTACCTCGTTTTTTTTTTTGTTAAATCTACACAATAAATAAATTGAACCACTTTAGAATTTTAGATAAGTGACATGATTATTATTTGAAGCTGAAGCTAGTCGACGTTGAGTATGCAAAAATCTATGAGCGGCATTTGTATACCCGGTATATATAGTATATACATGGGTATTATGAGTTTAGTGCTGACTTTGTAACGGTTGAAAATATTGATCGCAAAATAAAATTTTTGATATAGGTTTTCATAAAATGACCTCTAATTAGTTCATTTCTGTCTATCTGTCCGTGGACACGATAACTTAAAACCGAAAAGAGATAATGAGCTGAAATTTTGTATGTGTGTTAAGAATGTAAGTGTTAGTATGTGTGAATGTTTTTGAATAAACTATTTGACCGATTTTGAAAAAATGCATGTATAAAATACATCTCTGAAAAATACTGAAATATCACTTGATCAAACTGGGCCAATAACTAATCAGCTGTAACAGCAATTTTTCTAAATTACAAATAATTATTTTTATAATAGAAAAAGGCGGGTCGAATTTTGGAACTGCACTTAAAAAATATTTACGGAACATCTTTCTATATTCTTTGGATGAGGTATTGCTCTGACCCCTTGGCACAATTTTTCACTTACATCAGAAACTACTTACATGAGTTTTAAATAATTAGTATTTATTATTGTTTAAGCGAATAAGGTTGTTTTAAATACAACATTGATTTTTGCCATACTCAATCTCGACTAGGGCCTGTTCCAATTTTTCCAATTGTTTGATTTTACCACTAAATACAAAGGTTTTTGTGAAAAAGTGATAAAATTTTATTTACATACTTGATTTTTTTCTGTGTAATAAAAAAATGGACAACACAAAATTTTTATATTAAATGAAACCATAAATAAAATATTTTAGCCAAATTTTTCCATGGTATTCCAACATGGTGGTTTAATACACATGTTTTAGGACTATTGTAGCGTTTGCTAAGAATATATTTGGGATAAACAAGGCAGTGAAAAGTCAGATACAATTTTCAATAAAAGAAAATTGTATAATAAATATGCTCCATGGTTTTATTTAAGTCTGATCAAAGCCCCAGATTGATCCATAATATGATTTTGAAGCTTTACAATCATCGGCTATACAATAAATCCGAATAATTTAAAAAGGGTTTTTAACCAATTTTTCAAAAGCTAAAAACTTTCCATTATTTTTTCACGGCACCTCCACCAAAATTTCTAATATCTGTTTCATGTGATATTTTCTAATATCATTATTAGATCATTTCTAAGTTTCATGAGAATCGGTTAAATAGGTTAAGTAGGTGAAAAGCAGCAGACCATAATTTCCAAGTCTATGTTGAAAAAATAAATAATAATAAAATAATGGCAAAAATGGATGCCAGCCCGAAAAATTTGTATCTTTGAAACCATAAGAGATAGAAGAAAAATTTAAAAAGCAAAACTGTTGCTTTTTTAAAAGTAAATAATTTTTGTTTGAAACTTTTTTTAATAAACCTAATACAATTGTGTGTACTCGGTAAAAAACAATATAAACAGCTTACACACTGTTATGACCTCAGTATAAACAGCGTATTTAAGCAATTAATTTAGTTAACTGTAATTATCACTTGTTTTTAAATTGAAATTTTATAATCACAATAATGTTTCATAATTTTAATTAAATTTGAAATTAATTTTGAAGACAATCAATAACTATTATTTTCATCAATTGTTTATTTGAAAATTATTGATTGATTTTATGTAATTGCGCATTAAATTATTATTACATAATATTATGTATTGTAATATTTTTATGATGCCAATTGTATCATATTTTTTTTTTTAGATAGACTGTCTCACCAGACTTAAAGATTTTCATTTTAAAAGACTTCAAATCCCAAAAACGAATAAAAAGAATTCCGTCATTAAGCCGCTCGGCAGCGTTTCCTTAAAAATGATCAGTTCGATTTTCAAAAGCAGTACTTATGATAAAGTTTCCATTTAAATAAAATTTGGAGAGATAGAGGCCACAGTTTAAGTTCTATCGAAATGAAGTGCTTTTGATATTTGAAAGGTCAAGTTCCAAACTAATATTCCAAACTGTATGAATTGAGAAGCGAAAATTTTGAAATCTATTGGTCGGACGTTAAAATGAACCTGATTTTCGAACTGTTTGGTTCAAAATTAACCTAGAAAATGATTATTATTAAAATCGAGAGTAAAAATTTTCTTCACTTTTTTCGCATTTTTTCCAAGGGGTACCCCTTAACAAAATCGCTAAAATTGAATGAAAATTTAATGTTCCCGATTTTGATAAAAACTTTGTTTCAAGCTAATTTGGACGTAGCGAAAACGATGGCGTTAGTTAAAATACGATACGATTAACGGTTTTCAAAGTATCAGACCCATAGTGCTAAAATTCCAAACTGTATGAATTGAGAAACGAAAATTTTGAAATCTGTTGGTCGGACGTTAAAATGAACCTGATTTTCGAACTGTTTGGGTCAAAATTAACCTAGAAAATGATTATTATTAAAATCGAGAATAAAAATTTTCTTCACTTTTTTCACATTTTTTCCAAGGGGTACCCCTTAACAAAATCGCTAAAATTGAATGAAAATTTAATGTTCTCGATTTTGATAAAAACATCGTTTTAAGCTAATTTGGAGCTAGCGAAAACGATGGCGTTGATTAAAATACGATACGATTAACGGTTTTCAAAGTATCAGAATGGTCGGACGTTAAAATGAACCTGATTTTCCGTTATATCCTGTTTCGACTGTAAATATGTAAACTCGGCCTATCGTACTACCGTGCTGTAGATATTATACTGATAATATACGGAGCATATAAATGATATAAACCCCAGTCGATAATATAAGATTGTCTCTCGTGAATAATTGACCCATTCAAATTTATGATCCACCCAATATATTTATGAAAATTAATAATTATCACACAGTTAGTGGCTGATAGTATGTAAATAATAATAATAATAATAATCATATTCATAAATGTATGTACATTAATTTTACATACATATGTATGTATATATGTATATATATATATATGTATATATATCCATCCATTTTAATAACATTATTATTATATTACTTATAATAATATATGCAAAAATTCCATATATTACAAAAACTATAAATAAAATTGATTTGTGTGCATTGAACAGAAGATGGAGAGACAAAGATAGATAGAGTAGGTACCTACTCACACAGTCAACTAACATTTAATATAGCACCTTGTTATAATTAGTGTAGTATAAAACGGCTAACGATATTGGGTTGGCAGATCCAAAACAGTTACTCCGAATTTATAGTTTTAATTATATCACTCCGATTCCCATCATTTTAAGACTAAAAAAAATCTCACAATGTAATTTCCCATCGCTTCCATTACTTCGAATATTTATCGACACTTCCACCACAAATTTATATATCAGCGAATATTTTTTGGGAATTCTATATCTCGTAGTGAAAAATGCAAATCAGTTGTTCAGTCGAATCAATATTTATCAACGCTTCCACGAAATTTCTAATTGATATTTTGTCATCAGAATAGGGTATATGCATGATACCAAATATGTCATATTTCTGTTCAGAATATGAAAATACTGTTAATACTGTAATAATATTTAAAGATTATTATCTGTCTCTTTCTTGCAAAACGGAGTTTTACGTGTATTTTAAATGGTGAAAGTGTAATATGACGTCACATAACATATCAAGAGGGCTGTCACCCTCTTTGTCTAATCGGGAATTTCAATCATTCATATCTCGCTTATTTGTAAAGTTATTTAAAAAGTAATTTTACCTTGATATTTGTCAAGTAAATGGTTCAATAGGGAATATGCATGAAAATTTTTTTCACTTGAATTGAAGCATGTTTACTTGACAAATATCAAGGTAAAATTAATTTTTAAATAACTTTACAAATAAGCGAGATATGAATGATTGAAATTCCCGATTAGACAAAGAGGGTGATAGCCCTCTTGATATGTTATGTGACGTCATATTACACTTTCACCATTTAAAATACACGTAAAACTCCGTTTTTAGTATTTTTGCAAGAAAGAGACAGATAATAATCTTTAAAAGCTTATAGCTTCCTTGATATTTGTCGGATTTTAATTTCGTTTTTAAATATTATTACAGTATTAACAGTATTTTCATATTCTGAAAATAAATGTGAAAAAAAATGTCCATGCATATTCCCTATTGAAGTGAAAAAAAATGTTCATGCATGTTCCCTATTGCGCATACATTTTACAGTTCAATATTTTTGTATTTTTACAATATTTTGTGAAAAAGGTATAATAAAATTTCTAAACTTGCTATTTTTTATTCAAAACTGGTGTTCCAGCCTGTATGTAGGAAACATTATTCCCATTTCAGCCTATATTTGTCAATAAACATGATTGTCTTCTAAATGAATTCTTACGAATTTCCCAAACAAACTCCGAACAAAAAAACCGAATTAGTTTTTATATACATGATGAAAATATTCGTCACTGTGGGTAATTTTTTTGACAGTGATGATTAATATTTATTGGAAAACTTTTTGAAAAAATGTTTGACTCATAAGCATAATAATTAATTAGTCAACGAAAATCCAAAATTTAGTTTGTTTAAATATATAAATGAAACGTGTTTCATTCTTTGACATAAAAAAGCATACACATCCAGGATGGTAATCGAACCCACGACCTCTGGCATTTTACAATAAGTAATTCAACTATGAAACGTGTATTCCAAAATTGCATTCCTATGAAAAACTGAGTGAGCCAGACCCATAGATAAATAAATGATTGAAAATGAGCTTCATACAAAAATGATCTAAGCAGGATACAATTATTAATTAATATTCGCGTGCCATATTATGTTATTTCAATTTTATCCGATTAGCGATTAACTTTCGATACGTTAGCGCCATGTCATATTGGGTTAATCTAACAAACGGTATATTTTTCTTTTATATTAAGTTTGTTCTTAACAATCAGATAAAACGAGAAAGCTGAGAAAACCTGTCATAGTTTCCGAGCGGTCTAAGGCGTTATGTCTGCGCAGTATGCAGTACTTGGAAACAGGGGAGGCTATGGGTTCGAATCCCGACATCGGCAGTTTATCAATTATTAAGAAAAAAAACGGGTATGGTTAATTGACTAAACTGTCGGCGTATGGACAAGAATGAAGTAACCGGCTATGATTGAGAAGGTTTTCTGCAGTTTCCTTCACGAACTCCAGATGAATATCGGCATAGTTCCTATCATAGTCGGCTGCAGCCGCATATCCTTCCAATTCCTAGTCTATACACAAAAATTCCTTCCACTCCACATCACATCCTCACATCCTTAGGCATCACAATAGACCTTATGGTCGAAGTGTAGCCTGTCCATGACAGTCTCTACAATCTATCTATCTATCTAAGCTGAGAGAATAGCTGCTGAAGTTAAAAATGAGATAGAACTTTTGGGATATCAAAGCAAGATTTTCTATCCGATATTCCAACAGGATGAAGTACAAATATTCGAAAATCTAAATATTGCTTGATTAATAGGGAATATGCATGAAAATTTGTTTTCACTTGAATTGAAGCATGTTTACTTGACAAATATCAAGGTAAAATTACTTTTTAAATAACTTTAAAAATAAGCGAGATATGAATGATTGAAATTCCCGATTAGACAAAGAGGGTGATAGCCCTCTTGATATGCTATGTGTCGTCATATTACACTTTCACCATTTAAAATTCATGTAAAACTCCGTTTTTAGTATTTTTGCAAGAAAGAGACAGATAATAATCTTTAAAAGCTTATAGCTTTCTTGATATTTGTCGGATTTTAATTTCGTTTTTTAATATTATTACAGTATTAACAGTATTTTCATATTCTGAAAAAAAATGTGAAAAACAATTTTCATGCATATTCCCTATTGAAGTATTAATTGACATAACGCCTTAGACCGCTCGGCCACTTGGACCGGTTGCTAAGAACATACTTACATCATTTAATGTAAAAATAAATATTAACCAATTAAAATAGCAAAAAAAAAAAAAACGCAAAAGATAATAATAAAATTTATGAAAAATTATGACAACCGGTTAGCCGTAGGCCTTGCAAATGAAAACAATAATATAATACCACAGATGGTGAAAAATAAATAAATGCTACGAATAATATATTAAAACAAATAAAAAATTAACATATTTTATTTATATTTATTTAAAGTAGTTCTATCACAGGACCTCCATGTGGAGAATATCTCGGTAGCTCAGATACTTAGCACCGCTTACCTCCTCTTCAAATATTTATCGACACTTCCCCCAAATTTTGATCTCTGATGGCGGGATAAAATACATATCAGTTTTTAAATCTAATCATAAGCTTTTAAGCAAATAAAGGTTCATCAAAATCGGTCAAGTAGTTTTTGCGTGATGCTCGAACAAACAAACAAATAAATGAGACATTTATAATTTTTATAATAGTAATTTTATATTAGAGATAAATAGTTTCATTGATCCTGGGTTTAGTGATCGTACTGCCTTAACTTATAATAGATTTATTTATTTACATTGATTAAAAATTACTTACTTTATTAATTTATTATCACTTAAAAAAATAATAAATTACCTGAATTTTTTTGTGTTGTTAATAAATTTAATTGTAAACATAATTTTTATTCGATTAATTATTGTTTAATATATTTTTAACAATCTTGTTTGTAGTACTTAATTTTTTTCGCTATATGAACAAAATGATTACAGGGGAATTTTCTCTACAATTTTCCTTAATTAACTGTTTTCATATGAGATTCTGAAACAACATAGTATTATCTATAAGAAAATTCGTCACGTAGGAGCTACGTAAAGAATTTTTTTCAGTGTAAGGAATCATAATGAATCAAGTTCTAATGGTGATAGTAATATTAATTATTATAACTATCAGAATATTTAAATTCCTAATATTTAATAGTTCATTTGTGGCTTATTCCTTCGGTTTTAGGGTATATGTTTCGAATAAAAGTTGTTAGTATATTTATCAAATTATTTTTATGTTAAAATCGCAGCGCCGCGGTAGCAAAACTAGAAATCCTTCACAGTTGTAAACAAAATTATTTTAACGTGCTGTGTAATAGAGTTTTACGACGTTTTTCAGACTTATCAGTTAAAATTTCAAACAGTTATTAATATTTTTTTATTTAAAATTTATATTTTTGGTTTAATATTTGTCATTAGTTAAAATATTTTACTAAAATTATTATATAAATGTCCTCCAAAATATGTTTTTAATTTTAATTTTTCTGTAGATTTTGGAAATTTATGAAAACTAATATCATAATTAATTCTTCTTGAAGTTTTACAGAGTTCGGTACACAACAATTTGTAGGCATTATAAAATAAAATAAATGACTTTTATAATGAAAAGTGCACAATTCATATATACAAGTAAATATGTTTTATTTGTTTGTTTACATTTACCAATGGTTCTTTTTTTAACGCTAGATAGAGTCATTCTTAGTTGGAGTTTCGAATTTTGAAAAAAGAACGCTACTTTTGTGGTCCATAGTACAATAAAATATTTATTCTTTAAAAATTGGTTACACTTAACACCAATTTTTTTACAATTTCAAGATCAAGAATATTAAATACAAATTTTTTGATTTGGAATATACGTTGGAATATAAAACCATTAGAAACGAATCGTTAATTTAATAACAAATTACAAGGAAATTACATGGAAATGAAAATTATAAATATAAATAAAACTATTATATAGATTATTTTTTTATGGTAGCTATAAATAGTTTTAAATAATCACAGCAAAAAGTTCATATTATAAAGTTTATCGTGTGTAAAAAAATTAATTTCATTTTTTTTTTTAAATATTATTTTATTTTTTATTTATCTCACGATATAGGGTCTATCATAAACAATTTCCACAATTTTAAAAAGTTTTACTTTCGTACATTTGTTTACTTCGAATCTTGTAATCGATTTTTCACCTACTTCAACACGATATAGGGTCTTTCATAATTTTATTTCCACAATTTTAAAAAGTTTTTATTTACATTTACTTTCGTACATTTGTTTACTTCGAATCATGTAATCGATTTTTCACCTACTTCAACGTCAACATTTTTGCTGATTATTTTGCTTCATCTTACGAAACTCTAAGCTCTACTGAGCTCATAACTAGCCTAAATTAATGTTGATGTTATATTTAGGGACTTATTGGATCTGAATCAAAGTTGAGTTTTAAAAAAATACTTAGAACAAACGTTATTAGGATTTTATGGCATCAACTTTTAATCAAAGCATTTTTTCCGAAAGTCTAATGGATTCGGCACAAATCAATTGCAAAATTTTTGAAAAAGAACACCGCTTAAGTGGTTGATAGATAGATGGATTGTAGGGGCTGCCTTGGACGGGGCTACACAGTTAATCAATTGTTTGTTAGAAAATGAAAAATTCAACACTAATAATAATTTATACGAATTTCTTTCGATTGGCATCATATCTTTTAAGTGGACGGTATGTTCGCTACTGCATTTCGAAAATGCACGTAACGCGCCCTCTGACTTATGATGGGATATGTCAAATTTGGTATTTATATGGTGGCTGGCTATCCATCCATAATGAGATTATGAATATGCGATGCAGATGGCATAATAGACAAAGCCAATTTTAGTAGCAGAACGTATATTAGGATAACATAAATCTACTTTATTTTATATAAATTTCTGTTCTCCTGGTTAAAGTTTTTGTTGATGTTGTGCAAGATTGTTTTGTTGGTGGACTAGTTTGTTCTTTTTTCTTATTTTATTTGATGTTGTTATAAAAACTAGAGTAGATTTATGTTATCCTAATATAAAATGTACAACCAAAACTGGCTTTTTCTAAGCCATTCATAATCTAAGCATATTCATAATCTCATTATGGATGGGATAGATAGATAGATTGTAGAGGCTGCCCTGGACGGGCTACACTTCGACCATAAGGTCCATTGTGATGCCTAAAGATGTGATGATGTGAGTGGAGTGGAAGGAATTTGTGAGTAGACCAGGAATTCGTAGCATATGCGGCTGCAGCCGACCTGATAGGAACTATGCCAATATTCATCTGGAGTTCGTGAAGAAAACTGCAGAAAACCTTCTCAAGCATAGCCGGTTACTTCGTTCTTGGCCATACGCCGACAGTTTAGTCAATTAACCGCCCCCTTTTTTTTTATAATTGACAAACTACCGATGTCGGGATTCACTTTTTTGCTATGGAGCACACATACAAAATCTCTTTTCGTTTTTTAGTAATCGTGTTCACGGACAGGCGGATTAGCCTAATCGGCCGAATTAGACCATTTTATGAACACACATTCCAAGCATTTATGTCAAGGGTTAATATTTTCATGCGTTACAAAGTCGGGACTAAACTTAATACACCTTGTATATTTACATATACTGGGTATAAAAACTTGTTTATGAAAAAAAATATATTAATCTTTCAAGCACCGATCACAAATAAACTTGTCTAATGAAATAACATGATACTTGCAACTAATTCAATTAAAATTTTAGTAGCTTTTCAAATTTTGGCGCCCTCTAGGTTCAAATCGCACGGGCCAAAGTCTAAATCCGGTACTGGTTTCATGTAATTTTTCACGTATCAAGTCTATTTGATTAAAATAGTGAATATGCATGAAAATTTTTTTTCACATTTATTTTCAGAATATGAAAATACTGTTAATACTGTAATAATATTTAAAAACGAAATTAAAATCCGACAAATATCAAGGAAACTATAAGCTTTTAAAGATTATTATCTGTCTCTTTCTTGCAAAAATACTAAAAACGGAGTTTTACGTGTATTTTAAATGGTGAAAGTGTAATATGACGTCACATAACATATCAAGAGAGCTATCACCCGCTTTGTCTAATCGGGAATTTCAATCATTCATATCTCGCTTATTTTTAAAGTTATTTAAAAAGTAATTTTACCTTGATATTTGTCAAGTAAACATGCTTCAATTCAAGTGAACAAAAATTTTCATACATATTCCCTATTGTTGTTGGAAAGACCCTGTATAAAATAGTATATAGATCATTGGTAGACTGTTTGACACCAACAACAGTATAAATTAATAGTACGAGAGAATTATTAAAACAATAATTATTATTCAATTTTGAACTTTGTATCCAAAGACATTATTTCCATAAATTATTATTATCATCATAAGTTTGTAATGTTATGGTAATGAAAAACCATCATTGTAAAATATATATTTAAATGTTTATGTGTAATTTATTTAAATAGCTTTGTCACATTAACATTCCAAAAACTACAATAATAAATAATCTGAATACAAAAAAAACAGAAGTTTTCAAATACAAAAACAAATATAATGTACGGACGGACACGGCGGCATTACACACGACCTTCATTGAAAAATTTGTATTCGGAATATTAAATATAAAACAATAATCACATTTCAAACAGAAATGTTTGAAACTAAATTTTTAATTGCGAATGGTCGTCACTTAGGTATGATTATAATTGGAAAGTTTCCATAGACCATGCCATAGACCATCCATAGACCATTTGGGACGGATTCTGGCCGGGAACTATCCAACAACTTTCTAAGGGGTATCCAGTAGCGTTGACAAATTATTTGACTCGACAAATTTAGGACCACTTGGTAGTATTGGACACTTAGATATGATTATAATTGGATAGTTTCCATAGACCATGCCATAGACCATCCATAGACCCTTTGAGACGGATTCTGACCGGGAACTATCCAACAACTTTCTAAGGGGTATCCAGTAGCGTCGACAAATTTAGGACAATTTGGTAGTATTTTGTAGTGTTTGGCGAAGGTTTGAGAGATTAGATGGGCCGGGTCGTCGACACCCCGGAAGGCATCCACATATCGCCATTCCAGAAAACAGTGTACACTAATTTTATGAAAAAAATTTCCTATAGATATAGATTCTAAAGTTCTTTGTTATCAAAATACAGGGGCGTATTTTGTTTTTTTAAAAAGTAGTACTCTACAAAAACGAATTCTATGTGTTTTACCGATTTGTGCCGAATCCATTCTGATTTCGAGAAAATGTAACGGACAAAAGTTGTTAGTATTTTTATAACGAACAATTTTTATTTGAAACATTTTTTCGAAAACCAAATAAATTCGACTCAAATGAAATTTTTAAAAAGAACGCCACTTTTTCTCTCGATAGTCAAATCGATAATCAAAAATCCAGCTAAAAATGGCCGCCTATGGATTTTTTTTTTGGTATCTTGAAATCCAAAAGCCCAATGAGTTGATAGTAAGGTGTGAACATTTGTTGAATAATTTTTTGTCACTGATGGACCTTAAATGATCATTTCAAAGGATATATCCAAACCATTTTTCTGAGACCCACTGATTTGATGGGACTTTACTCTAGAAACTATGTGAGATATTTAAATGAGAAAAACGTCAAAATATTTCGACAATAAAAAATCATCATTAAGAAAATTTATATTTGATATTTTTAACATAAACAATTATCTGTACAAAAAATGTTTTAAAATTAGAATACATTTTGTAAGTATGGTTCGATTGGTTAATGGTACCTTATATTTATTATAAGCCAGGAAATAGTATCAACAAATTATAAAACAGAAAATTTTCAACAAAAAACAATAAACAAATTGTTTAATATATTACTTACTCTTGTTAGTTAATTGCCAGCCATAAATTTATTACTGTTTATAAGATAAATATTATTGTTACAAAATTTATAAATATTCCATATGATAATTTAAAAATATTTTAGAAAATTTTTTAAACATGTACAAATTGAACGCAATCAATTTACTATACTTACTCTTACTCTGTTCGATACAAATTGAATAAATAATATATGCTTGAATTTTATTAATCCAGTATAAGACGAGAAAGGATGTTATGGTTTGGATCACCTCTTAAAGATCCTAAGCACTTGTTGTTATTCCTCAGAGAATAAAATTAATCGTTATCTCTATACGTTCAGTTTAGTGTCTCCTACTTTTGTCTTGTTTTATATGTTAAATACATTATATATAGTAATTCATTCATTGGGGTGTTTTACACATGAAAGTGTTTGATGCATTCAATCGATTGTTTTACTGAGCAAGCGTAGTATTCTTTTTATATCCGGTATATGTAAATGTACCAGGGTATATTAAGTTTAGTCCCGGCTTTGTACCCCTTGGAAAAAATGCGAAAAAAGTGAAGAAAATTTTTATTCTCGATTTTAATAATAATCATTTCCTAGGTTAATTTTGATCCAAACAGTTCGAAAATCAGGTTCATTTTAACGTCCGATCAACAGATTTCAAAATTTTCGTTTCTCAATTCATACAGTTTGGAATTTTAGCACTATGGGTCTGATACTATGAAAACCGTTAACCGTATCGTATTTTAACCAACGCCATCGTTTTCGCTAGGATTAAATTAGCTTAAAACGAAGTTTTTATCAAAATCGGAGACATAAAATTTTCCTTCAATTTTAGCGATTTTGTTAAGGGGTACCCCTTGGAAAAAATGCGAAAAAAGTGAAGAAAATTTTTATTCTCGATTTTAATAATAATCATTTTCTAGGTTAATTTTGACCCGAACAGTACGAAAATCACGTTCATTTTAACGTCCGACCAACAGATTTCAAAATTTTCGCTTCTCAATTCATACAGTTTGGAATTTTAGCACTATGGGTCTGATACTTTGAAAACCGTTAATCCTATCGTATTTTAACTAACGCCACCGTTTTCGCTACGTCCAAATTAGCTTGAAACGAAGTTTTTATCAAAATCGGGAACATTAAATTTTCCTTCAATTTTAGCGATTTTGTTAAGGGGTACCCCTTGGAAAAAATGCGAAAAAAGTGAAGAAATTTTTTATTCTCGATTTTAATAATAATCATTTTCTAGGTTAATTTTGATCCGAACAGTACGAAAATAACGTTCATTTTAACGTCCGACCGACAGATTTCAAAATTTTCGCTTCTCAATTCATACAGTTTGGAATTGTAGCACTATGGGTCTGATACTTTGAAAACCGTTAAACGTATCGTATTTTAACTAACGCCATCGTTTTCGCTACGTCCAATTTAGCTTAAAACGAAGTTTTTCTCAAAATCGGAAAAATAAAATTTTCCTTCAATTTTAGCGATTTTTTTATTCCATTTCTGATCGATTTGTAATAATTTACAATCGCATCAATGAAATTATAAATATTAAATAATTGAAACCATTTATTGAATAGCTTATCTTACACGACTAAGTACGAAGTACATCAGATAATGTAATTTTTTAAATGTTCTCTATGCTTTATTTTAAGTCTTTCGATTTCCTGTTGCATCTCAAGATCATTGCAGTATCGTATAAACGTCGATCAAATCTCGAAGTGATTTTTATACCTAGTATATATGTTATATATTCAGTTTAGTTCCGACTTTGTAATGGTTGAAAATATTGATTGTAGTAAAAAATTTGTGGCATAGGTGTTCATTAAATGGCCTAATTCGTCCATTTCCGCTTATCCGTCTGTTCGTCCGTCCATTAATACGATATTTCGAAAAGAGATAACGAGCCGAAATTTTGTGTGGTCTAGAGCTAAAAAGTAAGATCAAGTCCGTGAATTGGAAAAATCGGAGCATGTTTTGGAAAAATATGCAAAACTAACAATCTTTGAAACCGTAAAAGATAGAAGAAAAATTAAAAGGCATAAAATGTCCGTTTTTTTTTCAAAATAAAGTACTTATGTATAAAAAATGTTGTGCCTTATGCAATGTGGGGGTGTTGGCGGTGTTGCCTACAATCAATTTTCGTACTACTCTCATCATTAGCTCTTTAATATTAAATTGTATAATAAACAATTTGATTAATCGATTTTAATTTCCGATGCGCCAAATTGTTTGTCTTGTTAATACCTAAAAATGGTTCCTTTACTTTTTTTCGGTCAAATTCACAGTTTCGTCGCTATCGCTCAAAAACCTCTTTTTTTTCCGTTTCGCCAACTTTGAACGCGTGGGAAAAAATATTGGTGGTAGTTGGAAAATAGTAGCTCTTCATCTGGGCTATCAGCCCTACAAGAATATACAATTCGCAAATGTAACGGAGAAGTGTCATGCAAATCTACCCATTTCCTGATCTATTGCACAGGTTGTACGTCTGTATAGTCCCTATTATATATACCGGGTACAAAAATTTTTCCAATACAAATATTTTTATCACATTTACAAGAATCAATTATTAGATCCTTATTCCAAGAACAGAAATAAATCGATCCTAAATTATGTGGTACCTGTGTGTATAGTTTTAAAACCAAAAGGCACTTGACTTCTTCTCTCTATCTATATATATATATATATATACAGGTAAGAACAGGTATTATATTTATAAAATAGACCACCCAGTAGAAGATTAAAAAACTTGATTCTTCTCATGATTGGTTCTTAGTGACGGATTTACAACAAATGTACAAACCCTGCAGCCTCCAAGGTGCGGTTGTTTAACCTTCTCGAGCAGATCGTATAATAAAAGATGGAATATACGACTGAAACATTTATTATGAAAAGGATGACAATCAAAAATATTATAAATGTTTAGTGGATCAAATGACCAAACGACATCATACATTTCATTATTATTTGTAAAACTGAATAACATAATATTATTATAGATAGACGTAGTATATTTACTTGTTAAACAACTTTCATCGGGACACGCTAAGACTCTGGGTACTCTCTAGTCTATGTATAATATAAAATAATATACTTAAAACTACCGTGGTACAAGAACCAAGTCGAAGAAATCTCTAAAAACTTTAACACACACAAAAATCGTTTAAAATTATTTTAATTATTAAATTCAACATCAACCAACACGGTGCCGCTAACTTGTTTTTTTTTTCTTTCTATTTGTTGTTTGTGTAGACAAAAAAATTTAACAGTGATAGATAGTGTTTCTAAGAAATCTTTAACAATGGTTTGAATCTTGGTGTATTTCCAAAAGAAAAAAAACCAGTGTGTGATTTGCAAAAAGTTTGATTCCAGTGATTATGTAATTTTTTGTTATTTTTAAAACTAAATAATAAACAAAGTTTCACAAAAATGTATAAAAAACATATTTGTATATTTCTAATAATATTATATTGTGGTATTTTTACTGTTTACGGTATCAAATCCGGTTTATATATTGATAATGGTTTGGATCAAACGGTTATACATCATGAATTATCGTTTGTGGAAAAACAAGAAATGGAAACGGGATTATTGAATATACTGGGTCTGCCGAATCGTCCACCCAAAAAACCGATTGTAAATGCAACAAATTTACGACGATCATCCACGAAATTCTTATTGGAAATATATAAAACGCTCATGGAAAAAGAGAATACGGGTCGGATGCCACGAGATTTACCCGATATGAATATATCACAACAGGAATTGAATATTGCTGATGCCATTATGACATTTGAAAGTCATGGTAAGTGGTTGATTTTTGTTTGTTTTTGGTTGGGAGGGGTGTCTTTTGTTACAGTTCAAAGGTCTCTTATATTTTACATATTTAGCCTAATAAAAACGCACTAGTAACGCACTAAAATATAAAAAATTGAAATTACTTATTGTTAAAGCGAGGAACGCTTTGTGTTAAAAATTGCTTTGAAGTGAGAATAATGGTTTAATTTTAACTTAAAGTGCCTTATTGTTGTCTTGTCATCAGGAATGCATTTATTTGCAAACTTTCAAATTGATACGACTATTAGAAGTTGAGGAAAAGCGTCTTCTAAGATTTGTTTACCTTCTTAGTTTGCGAAAACGCATTTATCCAAAAAACGGCTGGTGATTTAAAAAAAAATGATCAGAACATAAATTATAGAGAATTTTATACTCTACAAGTTTTATAAAAACTTCAAACACCGATTTGATATGCATAGCAAATGCAATATTTGCAAAAAAACCGATTTTTACGACCATTCTTCCTCTTGAATATCTTAAAATGCAGAAACATGATTATATGAGATTTTTGACCTAGTGTTTAGAATGTCAAAAGAAAGGTCTATACAAATTTTCAGCTTATTATATCATTCATTCCAAAGTTCAGTCGATTTTATACCTGAGTAAATGTCCTCTGCCTTTAGGATGTAGACAACCTTTAGGCTCACCTAGAGTTAGGTAATTTGTATATGTTGTAGAATATATTTGAAAAGTGTTTTTTCCTGTAACGATTGGAAATATTTCGTAAAAATAGGGTGATACATCTAAGCCCATTTTTCTTCCTGTCATTTTTACTTATACCCACAGTTTCATAGTGTAAAAAAAAATTTACGGACAAGAGAATTATTGTCTTTTAACTGTCCTCAAAAATACAGTTTCGATAAGTTTAACGCCATTGTCTTTTTGTATCTTCTAGAGAGCTATTCCAGTTGCTGGCATTGTGTCTTATCCCTTTTGTGAATACTGTTTAATGGTGTTAGAGTAAAGATCGAGTATGCTTCAGAGTTTATAAAGCGTTACATTAACTTATCTGTATTTGATCGGGTCGTGTTCAAGCATTTAAAAACTCTACGGTGGTTTCTGGTCGACCCTTAAGTAAAGTAAGAACCAACTTTGGTCTTATTTCTAGTTTGAATTGTAAATACACGGTTTTGAATTGTATATGCAAAATGTTTTTATGTTTTGAATTGAATTGCATATAGTAATTGTAATTGGTTTTAAAATGAATATGCCATAAAATTTTTATAACTAAATGTAAAAAAATTTTGCTATTTTAATTTGTAAAATAATAACTGAAATGTAAACAAAAATTATTACATACTTTTATTAATTAAATAATAATGCAATTTTAAAATTACCAATATAAGTATTATTCAAAGTACAGTGTGTCCACACATTCCATGCACTGAACTTTACCTCAACATACTGTTATATGAATATAAAAATAAATAAAAGTTAAGTAAAAATACTTTTTAAATTAAGCAGTTTTATATTGTGCAATCGATGATGTACTAAAAGCTAGAAAATAATATTATGAATCAATCTGGGGCTTTGACCAGACACAAATAAAACCGTGATGCTCATTTATTTAAAAAAAAATTTTGAATCCGGGACTCTGGCATGATGTCGTATGCATTGTGAGCAATGTGATTGGTTGACAAACACGAATGGATTCTCCGATCTTAACAATACCGATGATTGCCGACGTGACATTGTATAATCTGAAATTTCATTTTACTCCCCATATAAAATCCTGTATAGTTTCGCTATAACTGATTTCACATCAAAAATATTCTTTTGTCGGATACCATATCTGACTTTTGACACTGTCTATTTTTGAGCCTATTATTTAATCGTTTGTTATGCGTCCCACGGTTTTATTTGAGTTTGATCAAAGTACCAGATTGATTCTTAAAATTAATTTTTGTTAAATGTCAACTATCTTGCTCTTGATTGATTTTAGGGACCACACTTATGTTTTGAAAAACCTATAATTTTATTTTATGACTATTTACAATCTTGTTTAAAATTCCATCTAAATTTCAAAATCTACGCGTAGTGGGATAAGCAATTCAATTTCTAAATCGATAGACTCTATGATCGAATTTCAGTATAGTTTCGCTATAACTGATTTCACATCAAAAATATTCTTTTGTCGGATACCATATCTGACTTTTGACACTGTCTATTTTTGAGCCTATTATTTAATCGTTTGTTATGCGTCCCACGGTTTTATTTGAGTTTGATCAAAGTACCAGATTGATTTTTAAAATTAATTTTTGTTAAATGTCAACTATCTTGCTCTTGATTGATTTTAGGGACCACACTTATGTTTTGAAAAACCTATAATTTTATTTTATGACTATTTACAATCTTGTTTAAAATTCCATCTAAATTTCAAAATCTACGCGTAGTGGGATAAGCAATTCAATTTCTAAATCGATAGACTCTATGATCGAATTTCAATTTCTGTATTTGCGATTTATTTTTATTTAAAGATGTATTCCATCCGGTACTTGTCATGTTCTTTGTATAACGTTTAATATAATCAATATTGAAAATATTATTGGTTAACAATATATTTTTAATTAGATTTTAATATTTAATATAAAAATTAATTTTTGCATACATTTTTGATGTAAATATTACATATATATATATATATATATATATATATATATATATATATATATATATATATATATATATATATATATATATATATATGTATATATATATATATATATATATATAATCTGTAAGAGCGCACTTAATATGAACGTTTATTATCTGATAACATATCGCTTTGTTAGTTTGTAATTTAGATTAAAATTTTTAATAAAATGTATTTCCTTTTACAGTCCCATATTTGAAGTGAGATAAATTACTCTAATTTAGTTTATATAATACAAATTGGATCAAATCAATATAATATCGATAATTTTATGGTTACTATATGATGATGCAAAAAACTCAAATAATATATGACCCAAAAAATATATACTCGGTATATTTTTGCGAAATATTGAAACAATCAACTTTTTAATCCTAAATTTCTAATTAAAATGCGTGATCGAAGTTTTTTTAATGAATCATTGTTTAAAAAAAACACACCGATATTAATCACTAACGGATAAGTACTTCTAATACTTTCAAATATACGATAAAAACGGTAGGTCTGTCAACCTGGAACATGACTTTATCGGATTAACACCAATTTTGAACTACAAACCCTACAATAGGGAATATGCATGCAAATTTTTTTTCACTTGAATTGAAGCATGTTTACTTGACAAATATCAAGGTAAAATTACTTTTTAAATAACTTTCAAAACAAGCGAGATATGAATGATTGAAATTCCCGATTAGACAAAGAGGGTGATAGCCCTCTTGATATGTTATGTGACGTCATATTACACTTTCACCATTTAAAATACACGTAAAACTCCGTTTTTAGTATTTTTGCAAGAAAGAGACAGATAATAATCTTTAAAAGCTTATAGCTTCCTTGATATTTGTCAGATTTTAATTTCGTTTTTAAATATTACAGTATTAACAGTATTTTCATATTCTGAAAATAAATGTGAAAAAAAATTTTCATGCATATTCCCTATTGATTGTAGTAAGCTTCATTTGTTTGTAGTACCAAGATTCATCAAGATAGATAGATAGATTGTAAAGGCTGCCCTGGACGGGCTACACTTCGACCATAAGGTCCATTGTGATGCCTAAGGATGTGAGGATGTGAGTGGAATGGAAGGAATTTTTGTGTATAGACTAGTAATTGGTAGGATATGCGGCTTAGACCGCTCGGCCACTTGGAAGATTCATGAAACTAAAACAATTCAACAATTGTTCAAATTAAAAGCTAACATGATAACAAATTAAAAGCTAACGTGAACAAAACTATTGGAGTATTTTTAATCCGTATGTGGTTTACTCTAACAAATGATTGAAAAGTAGTTTCCACCAGCCTTCTTTACATTCTGTGCACTGACCTCCATATATGGATATCATTATGGAGGTCAGTTATTGATGAATCTTGTTACTACAAACAAATGAAGTTTACTACAATCAATTGTATAAGGTTTGTAGTTTATTCAGTTCAAAATTGGTGTTAATCCGATAAAGTCGGGTTCCAGGTTGACAGACCTAAAAATGGTTTATGTATCAATAGGTATATGTAAACAATAATATCAGATTAGCAAAATATAAAAGATACAAAATCACGTTTAGGGATAACAAATGACTGTAACCAATACAGGATGTTTCGTAAGTAAGTGTACAAAAAATTCATAAAGCATTTACACTTTCCTGCAAAAAATTTGTACTAGTTGAAACATTCAATTAGGGTTGCCTTCTCTAAAATCTGGCAACCAAGACAAGAAACGTGAAAACCCCGGATTTTGGAGCGTAGAACCCGGACATGTCAACAGTGTGGGGAAGGACATTGCCTATCTTTTGTCTCAAAAAATAATCTTGTCTGTAAAAATACATATTGTCGAACATAGAATCGCCTTATTTTTTTTGGAGTGGGTTAAAATTTTTGTTGATTTTATCATTTCCACAAAAACTATACTTCTAAAAAAATAACTATAAAATTATTTTATTAAAATTTTGTTTCAATTTTGAAATGTCAACTTTGATTGACGTTTCCCTAGTAACTATAAACTATAATAGCACACTATAAATCGTTATATATTGAATACATATATCATATAGCGCGTGATTATTATTATTATTATTTTCAATAAATGTATATTTAGCTTTCATATAAATGCAAACGAAGTCGCGGGAAACAGCTAGTGCTTTATAGTCTAAGAAATATATACACGTGTTATAATTACGATTTTTAAAAAAATTTTAATACTTTATTGAAAATTAATATAAAGCCTCTCGAAGATTAAAACAAAAAAATAAGATTATTTTAAATACAATAATTCTTATTGTATATTGATTAAAAAAATTGGAGTGTAGGAAGATAATATATTATTACAAAAAATATTCAAACTATAAGTATTTATTTATTTTATTTTAGATAATCAAATTAGTGGCGTACGCCATGAGCGTGGTAAACGATTATGGTTTGATGTATCCGAAATTCCAGCGGGTGAAACAATTATGAGCGCAGAAATTCGATTATATCAAGATATGGAATATTCGAAGTTAAAGCATTCAACAAAAATTTATACTGTAACAGTTTATGAAGTTGTGACCACTATGCAAGGGTTTGTATACACTTTTATTTTTAAATATTAAACTTTTTTTGATGGTTTTCAGAGGGTTCAAATGCAAGGTTTCTTTGTTTTATTATAACTTCCTCTGTATAATGAAAAATAAAATTTCAATACACTTTTTTTTCTTAATAATTGACAAACTGCCGATGTCGGGATTCGAACCCATAACCTCCCAGTTTCCAAGTAGGCATACTGCGCAGACATAACGCCTTATACCGCTCGGCCACTTGGACGGGTAGATTAGACAGACATCGACCATCTACTTACAAGAAATATCTTATGAAAATAATATTAAATATTAAAAAAATCTCAATCAGGATTAAAGCGAAAAAAATAGTATTCTGTTTCTAGTTTTTAGCTACAAGTTTATTCATTAATTTTGTAAATGGTTTTTCTACAAATATAGTCAGAATGAATGTAGCAATTGTTGCAAAACACAAAAACATTATAATTTTATCCACCTGAAAGTCAAATAAATGTCACATATCTTTCGAAATCAAAAGTTCACTGAAATAATATGTTACTCACCAGATTAGTTACTGAAAACATTGTGGTAGTCCTCATAGAATTGTAATAGTAATGCATTAGCAAATAATGGATCACGTAAACTGCATACGATAATCGAGAACCAACTCGAAATATATAACAGGACAAAAATTTATTCATAAAACCTGAAAAAATAAATTAGTCAATTAAATAAAATGATTTTTGCCCTTGCCAATATCTTCTTAAGACTTTAAAGATATTCAAATCTCGTGGGAAAAAAAACATGGGATCAAAAAACTGAAAAATTTCTTTGAAAATTCCTATTTAAAATTTCGACCACCTCCTGATGTCTATTTTTCGAAATATTATCAGTTGCCTAACTTTATGTAAGCCACTTTATGAAAATACATTTGTTTACCATTGCCATTATGGTAACAATATACAATTATCCAAAAAACAGCAAAACTCCAAATAATATTCGCAAATGTATCATAGTAAATATAAAATACATGACAAGAATCACATGCTATTATCGAATATTCTCCAAAATACACATACATAAATATTAAGACACAAATAATCCATCCAAATTCATATACACTCCCGTTCATAATAGTTGAACCAGTAAGTCACATTCTAAGCGTATATATTACTTTAATATATGTATAATATTACATAGAGTAACACTTAGAATGTTTCAACTGGTTCAATTTTTATGAACGGGAGTGTACAAGGTTAAATTCCTATTTAAAACACGAATGCCGATGATTGTCGACTGTCTCTTAGGCGATCGTTACATAAAAAACGTGACAGCCAAATATGAAATTTAATTTTTTTTACCATATAAAATCATACTTGTATACAGCCTCGCTATAAATGTTTTCACATCTAAAATCAACTCTGAGAGAGAATGAAATAGAAGGTAGAAGATAGAAGAGAAAATTACAAAAAAAATTTTTAGTAATCAATTTGAATGAAAATTAGTATATAAGGTAATTTGGACCCAAAAATAATAAAAATCCAGTTTATTTGACGATTTGACGCTTAGTTTTGGAGATAAGTCCTCTGTATGGAATTTTATGCCTCCCTTTAAAACGTTTTTGATGATATCTCGTAAACCGTTCACCAAATCAATACGATTTTCATATTTTTTGGGTCAAATTTACCTTATATGGTTAATTTCATTGAAATTGGGAGCAAATATTTTATTTCGATTTTTACGATTTTTTTTAAGGTATACACCTTAGAAAAAATAGAAAAAATTGCAAAAAAATTTTAGTCATCGATTTTAATGAAAATTAGTATATAAGGTAATTTGGACCCAAAAATAATAAAAATCCAGTTTATTTGACGATTTGACGGATAGTTTTCGTGATAAGTCCACGCTATGCCATTTTATGGTTCCCTTTATAGGATTTCTGATGATATCTCGTATAATCTCGGACATTTCATTCAAAGATTTATCATCAAAATTATTTTCTAGTTTTTAATACATTATCGATTACACGATACAATGGATTAACTAAAAAACTTGTTCACAAAGTTTAATACAGACTAAACAGAGTTTATTTACGAAAAAAAAATTGGCTTTTACGATATTTACTAGAAAAAAAATATTTTTGCAAATTTTTTTTGTCTGATTCAACTAAAAAAAGCCCATTATTTAAAAAAATATAAAATAATAAATGAATATAAAGATAAAACAATAATGTTAGATGTATCATTTTTCTCAACAATTCAACAATAAATTGGAATTTCCGTTTTTCATAAAATATTGTATACGTTTAATTTGGGAGACGGATTCATTCATTTACTTAACTATTATTTTAATCAAATATGTAATTAACGTGTCTACCCATTTATTACATAGAAGTAAATATCATTAACTAGAATTTAACTCATTTTATAACAAAACAAAAATTAAATTACCATAGACATTCAAAATACATTTCTACTACAATGCATTTTTATTGTAATAAGTCTAGCGAAATTATAATAAATTACCATAGACATACAAAGTACATTTTAATATAACGTATTAAAAATGTATGTATCGCTTTATTTTGTAATATCTCTAGCAAAATTATTAACAAAAATTACCATAGATATATTTTATTACCATTTTCTTATTACCATAAATATATTTTGAATGTAATATAAAATCAAAGCCATTTTATTTTAGTATCTCTAGCAAAATTATAATAAGCACAAATTGACAATATTTCGAACAGTATTACGAATAAAGGACTCTGCTTAAATAAAAAAATAAAAGTGTTTTAGTCATGCAAAACACATGTCTTCATTGGCAGAATATTCGAAAATGGCCATTTTTTCCAGAAGGGTCCTGTTTTATCCGATAGATAACAATACCTTTAGCAGATAAACTTTTCATTTTCGTTCTGGCAATCAAGATATCCACACATACCACACCTTCAAAAATCAGTCAATTTAGTTCTTTTGATTTATTTTTTAAATTTATAGAGCTCATTATGATTTTACTACAGTCATTATAATATAATGTATTTTACAATAGCGGCAACTTTTCTAAAATATGAATAATATTTTTTTAAATTATATTACCTACCACAGAAATTAGTTTTATATTTGTACCGATATATATATATTCCTGGAATTTAATTAATTTTTAAATTAACTTGAAATATTTCCATACTAGTTTAGTATAAGACGACGTTGGAATAACGAAAATTGTAATCAAATTAAATATTGGGAACTGACGGCTTTAGTCACGATGTCTGTGGTTTAAATTTTGACTATGATAAGTTTAAAATTTACCCAGTTTTAAAATTTCACTCAAAGAAAGCATTAAATTATTAAATTAACTGTCACTGATTCACAATATACGTATTTATTTTAAATTTGCAACCTTAAGTCCGCCATATTAATTAAGCCACGCCCCTTGACAGTTTCCAATAGCGGGTCACAGTCATAGGGAGAAACAGAATTATTAATAAAGTTGTAGAAAATAAATATTACTAAGGTTTATCCTCTGACCATTTTCCTGTTACTCTAATAAATGTACTCTAATACAGAAAAACTGCTTAGAAATATCTATCTTTGAAACCATAAAAGATAGAGAAAAATCTTAAACCCAAAAATTTTCCTTTTGGACTAACGTCTATTTATATCCATTGTTAGTAAAGTTGCCTTTAGGTTATATTATACCAACGGGAAAATGACTACCGTATACTTAATTTGACATTTAACTAAAATGTCTGAACATTGATAACATTCTGGTAGATTCTCATATTCTCTGGTAGAGGTCATGGATTCGATTCCCATCCTAGATGTGTATGATTTTTCATATCAAGCATTTGATGACAAAGAATGTAATAATCTTTTATTTGAAACTTTTTTTTATAAACTATTTTGTTATTTTCACTTGTTGTTTTTTCTTATTTTAGTGAACCAGAATTAGAATATATTGCAGCTGTGAATACATCAGCAAGTTATGAAGGATGGTTAGAACTAAATGTTACAAGATCATTAAATACATGGGTTGCATTTCCACATTCTAATCTTGGTGTTTACCTGTCCGTACATTCTGTTGATAAACCAGGTAACTAAACTCTTTTGTTTGATATATATTTATCGGATAAATTTTATCCTAATGGATTCTTCATGTTTCTTTTGTGTGATTATGAAAGTAATATTTATTTATAGTAAAAGGTTTATTTTTAATTTTCAAGGACATGAAATTAAGCCGGATGATATTGGTATTGTGAATACAAAAGGTGATCCTGACAAACAACCATTTATGGTTGCATTCTTTAAAGCTTCGCCAAATTCAATGAAGAAACGAAAACCACGTGGTGTTGGACGAAAACGAAAATCTAATTATAATTCACCAAGAAAATATCGTGATACTATGATTGGTATAAAATTTATTTATTATTATTCCTATTGTTTTTCAGATTATTCTGAAGGAATTTTGAAAGGATATTCTGAACGGATAGAAGTAACAAATTGTTGAGAGCGCAATGTGTTTATCTGCGCAGATAATCTAAGGCAAAATGTTAACTGAAGGTTATTACCCCTCCCCCATAAGTGTTCGAATATATCAATCAATTGGAGAAACTGTCCAAGCTGAATGATGTCCCATTAGGTTATCAACGAGTTCCCTCGAACTCGTCTCTCTAAGGGGATTCCCTATCGAACCTTGAACAGGAACCGTAAACCGTTCAGAGTTTGGCAAAAAAGTCCTAGATAGCAAAGACTTTCCGTCCACCACTAATACTAACCAGTCCAAGTGGCCGTGCTGTCAAAGGCGCTCTGCTTGGAACTGGGAGGTTGCGTGTTCGATGCTCAACGGTGGCAGTTTGTCATTTAAAAAAAAGAAAAGCAGCGAATGAACAAGAACGAAAGAAACCGGCTCCAGATGAATATCGGCTTAGTTCCTACCAAAGTAGGCTGCAGTCGCACAATCTACCAAATTTCTAGTGTGCATACAAATTTCTTGCCCTTTTAGGGGTCGGTAAAAAAAAGCCTCCTTGACAGCTTTCAACCTCGCTTCCGCTACTACTACTAACACTAATACTACATCTTCAAGGGTTTAGTATAAACTCGCATGGCGTTCTCCGTCCTACTCGGTAACTAAAAAATCTATTTAAGAACCCATCAAAACTTGCATACCTTCAAATATTCAAAACTGAATATTCACATCTAATTTTGATTCATTTGTTTACATTCACAGAATCTGGACAGTCAAGAAATTGTCAAATTCAAACATTATTCGTCAGCTTTCAAGATTTACAATGGCAAGATTGGATAATTGCACCAACAGGTTTTGAAGCATTCTATTGTACCGGTGAATGTAGTTTTCCATTAAATGCACACATGAATGCAACAAATCATGCCATTGTACAAACACTGGTACATTTAATGAATCCAACGAACGTGCCAAAACCATGCTGTGCACCCACAAAACTATCAGCAATATCTGTATTATATTTTCGGGATGAGAATGAAGTGACATTAAAAAAATATAAAAATATGGTTGTGAAAAGTTGTGGATGCCATTAAAAACATAACATTTAAATGTTAAATTTAAGTCGTTTAGAATGTTCTAGATCAAAAATATAATAAGTGTATACAGGCTCAATAAGTTTAGGAAAAATTATAGTTAGATCTGTCATAGATAAATACCTCGGTGGATCAAAATGCTGGAGCGATCTGTTACACTGATCGAAAATATGACAAAGTCACGTAGATTGCGCTATCTTTGACTAACTTGACCGTACGGTCTTGGCGGAGATCAACGATACGGCTACGTCACATTGAACACGAGATCAGCGTAGATGTAAATTAAATACTTGGTAAAAATATTTAAATGCCAATTCCTACCATCTGCCGGTTAATGTATTGAAACACAATCTATATTTTCTCTGGCTGCAAAAGTTGATGTTATTTTTTGAAATTTTATAGTTGATTTGTGCCTTATTCATTCAGTTTTTGAAAAAAATTCGAATAAAAGGTGTAACTATATTTCTTATAAACAAATTTTATCCGAAACATTTTTTCGAAAAGCGAATCAATTAAGCACAAATCAATTATACAATTTTAAAAAATAAAATCAACTTTTGCAGCCAATTGTACTAAAGTTTGCTTTAGTGCGTCTGCTCGGTGTTTATGCGTAAAAAGCAAAAATCACATACCTCGAAAGAGACTTATATTCGGTTTTATAAAACATTGCTGAGATTTATAAAAAGTGACCAAATTTGGCAATGCTTTATGAAATTGAACATTAATCGGTGTTATCTCCCGATAAAGTTATACTTAGAAAACAACACCTAACAGAAAATCGTTTCAATTTATTTCATTGGTATTTATCTATGAGTTTTCATTTCCTTTTGATTTACAATTTTAATCGATTGTGAAACAAATTGTTTTATTAAAAACATTTGCAATGTGATGTGACTTTTTTGATCACGAACAAATTTGTTGAAATTTTGTGTTCATTTGTGATCAAATTCAAATTAAAAAAAAAAAAAACATGAATTTTATTTGTAATTTTAAGTTGATTAATTTATTATTAGTGTTTTCTACATGTTGATATTTTTTTATTACTCTGTATCATATTTTGTAAATAAACTTTTTATGAAAAAATAATTAAGATTTATTTTTATATTAATTAACTTAACTCTCAACCACTCAATCTGTTATCTATCTTCTCAACTCAAGTGATGAAACAACGCCACCTCTTGTTGGCTAAGATAATTACTTTATACCATGGATTTCGAGTAAACTACTAACCATGGAGCACTAACATCCACCATTGATAAAGGTCAGTGATTTAAACTGGCAAAACTAGCCACCTTAGGGTATGTTCCGAAGGGTAAATCGTCACACTTGCATACAACAAGTGACATTTCATTTTCTATTTCACTTTCTCCGTTACCCCGTTACTTGAAGGCTTTAGCGATTTTCACATTGTAAACCACTAACTCCCTTATCTATGTTGTTTGTAAAAAGAAACAAAGACAGGCATACATATATTATTATTGTTTCGAAGGGGTCTTTCACACCGAAGATGCAAGACGCAAGATGCATGCATCCTTGATGCAGGATGCATGCATCTAAAACACTAGACTGTGTAATTGAACGAGAGGTTTCACACCGAAGATATATTATATATTATAGTAAATATGCATCCTGCATCCAGGATGCATGCATCTTGCGTCTTGCATCTTCGGTGTGAAAGACCCCTAAGAATCAGAAATTAATCAATAAATATATTTCTTTGGATGTATACAGTGTTGCAAATTTCGTATCTCAATGGCTAGTCTTGAAGATTACAGCCTGTATGCGTATCCGTCTAGAATCTAGATCTATATCTTCGGTCAATTCATTGTAGTACTTCGGTGATGACTCATCCCCGACTTGGAGAGCTCTTGGTTTAAGACTCTCAGGCTCTCAAAATGCAGACATAAAAAATGTTTTACAAAATACTAAGAAGGAGAAATTTTCAATTCTATTTCTCTGTATTAAATACAGAATCTAGAATCTATTTTATTTGTTCCATGAAGTCTAGAAGAAAACTCCATTATTCAAGTTCTATGAGCTCTGTTGAAACTTGTTGTCCTATGAGTTTTGAACACAACTCTCGTTATCAATAACAGATTATAATAATTATTGGTTAGGTTTTAATATTCACGAATTAAGATTAGATTAAAAAGAAATCATTAATATTTCTGTTAAAACTAGATTATTTTCATATCAGTTTAGTAGCTTGTTAATCTTAAAAATATGGTTGAAACATTAAATCCAGGTTGGAAATTAGGTTAGAATTTTCAATTTATGTTTATTAAAATTATTACTTATATTCGATTCGATTTCAATTTTTAATATAATTTACAGATTTAAGTTGGATTGAAAAATCACATGTAAATTATCAAGCAATTAAAAAACGGGCCAAATATATAGAACAATTAAAACCCCTAGCAACTAAAGAACATCGGATTGCATGGTTGTTAAAAGCGATTACTCTTATTGATCTAACAACCCTTAGTGGAGATGATACTGACACAAATGTTACGAGATTATGCCATAAGGTTTTTTTTTTTAGATTTAAGATTTTAAGTAATGAATTACAGGAAATAAATGAATGTGGGGTTTTTATTTTAGGCATCACGTCCACTAACCGAAAAGTTATCATTGTTCTATGGATTTGATCAATTAAGTGATGATTGTCCGCTCAGAACTGCTGCTGTGTGTGTTTACCCTTCAAGAGTGAAATGCGCTGCCGAGATAATAAAAAAATTAAATTTAACTCATAAACTTCAAGTTGCTGCTGGTATGTATTTACAATCAATGAGGACTGTAACGAAATGCATCTTTTTTTAGAATAAATCGAAAATTAAAACTTTTAGATCTAACTTCTTAAGCAAAAGCTTTTATTTTTAACTTGATTTCCGAGGTTTTTGCTCCAATTTTTGTATTTTAATTTAGGAAAAAAATATCCCTTATTTTTCCTTAAAATTGGCCGTCGTTTCAACAGTAAAAACTGAAAAAATTGTCGTTTGTCTTGCTTATAAATAACTGCCCTTCGAAATTAGAGCACTCAGTCAATCTGCTGGTTAATTTTAGTTGCAACTGGTTTCCCAACCGGACAATATCCATTACATACTAGAATTGCTGAAATTAAGTATGCAATTGAACAAGGTGCTACAGAAATTGACATTGTAATTGATCGAAGTCTGGTAATAAATGGTGAATGGGAACAATTATACAATGAAATATCAGAAATGAAGCAAGTTTGTGAAGGAAAGGCTCATATGAAATGTATTTTAGCTATAGGAGAATTAAGCAACGCTGAAAATGTATATAGCTACTTAAACTAATCGAAGCCATTTTATTTTGAAAATAAGCATTTTTTTAATTTTATAGATTTATAAGGCTTCATTAATTGCAATGATGGCGGGAAGTGATTTTATAAAAACATCAACTGGAAAAGAAGCTATAAATGCAACGGTACCAGTAGGCATTATTATGTCCAGAGCTATTTTGGATTATTATGAAACTACTGGATTTAGGGTAACATTACAACCTACTTTTATGATTAGGATTAGTGGGATCCGAAGACCGTAGTTTTCATATGTGCCAACATCTGATCAGAAACTATGGTTATCTTTGAATCAACCTACAAACTAATCGAAATCATAAAATTTATATTAATTTTGTTAAAATTGCTATTCAAATTGTTGAAAACAATTTTTTTTTAGGTGGGATTGAAACCTGCAGGTGGTATAAGAACAGCAAATGATGCTATTTCATGGTTGGTTTTAGTCAAAGAAGAATTAGGTGATTATTGGTTAAATAACAAACAATTTCGGTTTGGTGCGAGTGGCTTATTAGGAGATATTGAACAAGAATTATACTTGTATGCTACAACCAGATATCCGGCGCCCTATCAATTTAAAATGTAACAAAAAAGAAGAAATTTTATAATAAAAATATATATATATTAAAAATAAAAACATTTACATATAATATAAATAATAAAAACAACTTTTGAGAATATTGTACTATTTTAAACATACAGATATTACAAGATAAAAGAGTTTCGAAGTATTCGACTTCACTTAGAACAAACACAGGTTACACGAAACGAGAATCAATGCCGTCCTTGTCTTCATAACTTAGCTGCTTTTATCATTCGACTTTAAGAAGGTGGAACAACAAAGAGTTTAAGCTCTGACCTTGTCTTCACGGGAATAATGGACGGAAATTAAACTCATTCCGCAACTTCTTCTATTCTCTACCACACCTGGTTCGTGTCATCTTGCCTTGTGATCGTTGTTGAACCTATTCGAGATTAACCCCCTACCTACTTCTGCCCTTGTTTACGAAACTTTGCTGCTTTCGTCGTTAGGTAAGTGCAGATTAACGGAGAGGTTAAGGTTAACTGTTCTTGTCTTTAAAACTTCACTGCTTTTGTCCATTGACAAGGGAAGATTTACGGAGAGTTGAAGCTTAATTGCTGTCCTTGTCTTCACAACTCTGTTAGAAAAAGACTGAACGGCAAGTTGAAATTTAACGCGTACCCAATCGATCTCCATACTTTGCCACTTCTATCTTATAATATCTCTATGATTTTAAATAACGATCCTAACTTTAATATCTATATAAAACAATAATAGAAATTTTAGGTATCAGTATTATTCGGCATCTTCAGGATAAGCATGAAATCCGGTATGTGGATCTGAATCATAATTGACAACTCGTAACTTTCCTTCTTTATCATAAAATCCATAATGTCCTTTTACAACACCTGCTTTGTCCTTTTCTTCATATCGAAATTGTCGTTCATGCCTATAAAATATAGTAAGAGTTAAGGTTAAAATATTTACAACTTGAAAATTATATAAAATGCTCAGAAATACGATCCCATGTAGAAGAGAGTGTAGCGGTAAATTTGGGTATGCATGAAATAATTCCCCTGATTTTGGAGGTAAAAGTCAGTTTTTCCCTGGCACTATAAAGCTAGAACTCCATTGAAACGGCATGTTGCGGCAAACGCGAATGTCAGGCGGCAACGACCAAATCCATAGACGAGTCAACTTGTATGCAACCGTGCCGACCGTCAGGTTGACAGCTAACCTTAAATATTTTCATTTTAATCGTTACGAAATTGTATTTTTAAAATTAATTTAGGTATTTTAGTAAATCTATAATCACATAAACATTTTTTTGTGGATTCCAAAATGTTAAAACTGACTTAATGTTCGTTTGTTATTTATTATTTTTGAAATTTGGACGAAGTTCTCCGATAATATCCGAGTCTATGCGAACATCAAACGACAGGCTTGTCGGTTATGTCACAACGGTAAGCAAATGATTGCTTCTGATTGGTCAACGCGACCTACTGCTGAATGCTGTCTCATTGGAGTTAAAGATTAACTGGAAGAAACAAGACGAGAAAGTCATCGATAAGGATCATCAAAATAGATTTGAGAACAAATAAATTAAATAATTACCCTTTGCCGGTATCAAAACCAAATTTGTAACTATGTGGACCTTCATGTCCATGCATCTCAAATTGTAAGCGCTCATTTTTCGCATTATTATACTGATGTGGACTAACATTTGATAAAAGTATTGATGCTTCCTGATTTAATTCTCTTGCTAGAGCTGGATCTAAAGTAACTGATTCACTGTCAGTATCATATTTCTTTTCAAAATTCTGTGAATGCTTTCCTGGTACCGCTTTTTCAGTAGTGGACGGTTGTAAATTTTCCGTTGTTATAAAAATTTTTTCTGGATTTTCTGTTATTGTAAATTGTCGATTTTCAATAGAACTGTCACCCATTGGACTAGGTGTATGAGATGATGAAAATCGATGAGGTATTGTAATATACTTTTTCTTTTTTTTCAAATTTCTTGATTTTTCTTGACTATTTTTGTTCTTATTTAATATTTTTGGTTGATCAAAACTATTTAAAAATGGATTCTTTTGATATTCTAAATTTAAAAATGGATTTGTTGAATATGGTTTTCCCTTCTTTATAAAATGATCTCTATCAAATTCTGCATAACCTTCAGTTGGATTGTAATTGACATTTTGTGCGGCAAATTCATTGGCTTTAGTTTCTTCTTCTTCTTCATCCTCAGAGAATTGTGGAAGTAATGAATACGAATCAAAACTTGGTACTGCTGCATAAGTACGATAATCTTTTTCGTCATTCTTGTAAATACTACCGAAATTCTTAAAGGATTCGGGTTTATAGTCACTAGTTAGATGCATACTTCGAAAACCTTCCGTTGATGTTTCGACTGGATGGTGTTTTGGGGTAATAGAGTATGCGTCTGTTGAAATGTCTACTGGACGATATTTTGGAGTGGCAGATGATATTTCTACTGGACGATATCTTGGAGTGACTGATGATATTTCCACCGGACGATATTTCGGAGTGACAGAGTATGCATTGTACTCTTTAATTGGTTCCGTAGTGTACTCTTGTGGTACATACGAATTTTGGTATCGTATCGAAGATGTTTCGAGATTATGATATTTTGGCGTAACTGCAGCTGCCGGATATACGTTGTAATTTTTTACTGATTCCGTTGTAAACTGTTCTGGTACATAAGAATTCTGATATGCTTTCGAAGATGTTTCAAATTGTTGATACTTTGGAGTAACAGAATATATTTCATAATTATTCACAGATTCCGTACTAAACTGTTCTGGAATAAACGAATTTCGATATTTTTCGGGTGTTGTTTCAATTGGACGATATTTTGGAACTGAAATTGCAGCAAATGCAGTATTTGGTACATATGTTTCTTGAACATATTTTGGTGTGGTTTGATATTTTGGTATAATTGAGTATGAGTCATCATAGCTGTAATCAGCTTGAGGTTCTTTATACATTTGCGCTGCACTTGGATTCGATTCAAATCCACTGGGGGCAGCAGCATATGCTATAGGTACTAATTCGGCCATCTCAATTTTTGGTGGTCTCATGTATGTAATTGGAGCACTTGCTGCATAATCTGCTAGTAAATTAGTCTTATTTGGTTTGATCATATATTGATAAGTGCTTGGTTTAATATATATATTTTCTGGTTCCATAAATATTGGTTTTTTTGCAATTATAATATTTTTCTTTGGTTCTGGTACATATTTTTTTGGATACGTAAGTATTGTTTTCTTTTTTGGTACAATACTTTGATACACATTTTGGTCTTGTGCAATATATGCTTGATCATCGTGATAACTATTAAATGCTTCTATTGGTGGTGGTTGTAAGAATTCAGATGGTTTTGGTGTTAATATATTGGAGTATTCGATATTCTCATTATATATACTATCAGTCACTTGTTGTGTACTTGGAATTGTTTTACTTAAAGATGGATATGTTAATAGATATTGTACATTTGGATTTGAAAGGCAAGGATTGCCTTTTAGTAGTATTATACAGAATATTATCTGAAAAAGAAAAACATTTATATTTATTAGTATTTTTACTCAAAAGAATAATGGGTACAACCAGCGTACATATATAAATAAGAAGTGCCACTCAGCCTTTTATGAAGTTATTTCAGATAACCTTGTCAAAGTATAGTTTTTTGTTTCAATACATTGACCGATAGATGTGGTGGTGATATTTAATTTAATAAATAATTAAGCAGTCGATTCACAAATAAATATCAAATACAATTTGATAACAAATAAATAAAATATTATCAAACTTGTAAATTTCAATACAAATACATAGTAAAAATTGGTATTTATATTTAAATACTCATTCCTGCCGTCTATCGGCCAATATATTGAAACACAATGTACTTTTTTCAAAGCTATGTAAAATATTGATTGATTTTTATAATATTGTAACTTAACAATTAAAAAGTACAGTAATCAAATTAATCAGTTGTTTGTAAATTCATCGAATCTTTAACAATGTCTCAAAAGATGTACATACAACAATAAGAAAATAAAAAGACCATAGAGTTGATAAGAGTAGATATAGCACTATAAAATAAGTTCATAGATAATATATTAAAAAACGTTTTATGCTAAATAAAATAAATACAACTTTATAAACTCAATGCTAAATAAAAGAGTTATTGAGCATGCGCAAAGCTTCCGCAAAAATACAAATGCTAATGTTCCAATTTGCTAAGTCATATTGCTAAGTTCACCATCAAATTTCATTATGATCTAAGATGAAATATATATTTCCATTACGTGTGTTAAATGTTGAGTTTTAAAAACATAATTATTTCAATTTTAACTCGGTAAGAAGTAGTTATATCCGGCCACTCAGGTTTGATAGTTACTCCCGTAATATCGTATTCTTACCGATTTCTATATAAATTAGATATGGTTAACCATTAATAATTATAAATATTCATAAAAATAAACTGTCAAACAAACAACAACAAAAAAGATATTATAAATATTGAACGACCTTTACCGGAGACTGAAACAATAATTAATGATATTTTATTTCATTCGCTTTCCGCTTTCATTCACACAAGATTAACTTTTTTTTATTTAAAATATAAATCGAGTTGTCAGTGTCCAAACATTATAAAATATCATTTTTTAAGCGGTACAAAATGGATATTGTGTAACCGCAAATTAAAAAATTTTTTTTCCACTTGTATTAAAATAATAATAATATAATAAATATTTGTTTAATTCTTTAATATATTTCATAATAATAATTATTTATCATACCATTTTTAATTTAAATCAATTTTTTTTTCTTTTTGTAAGAATTAATTTTAATTGGTTTTTTTTTCTCTTAATTTATATGTTAATTGAATGGAACTCATAGGACACATTTTGAAATGTTACAAATGAACTACTTTTAAATTGAGTGTAAATTCGTGAAAAGTAGTCGTGTCCGCGGCTTTGTTTGTATTAAAACTAAAATTGTTGAGTGTATGAAAAATGTTTCAAATTGAAGTTGTTTGTTTTCATGAGATTAATTAAAAGGGCATAAAAATAATTGGTACAGAACCAAATGCAAGATTAGTTACAGTTCTTTATTAATTACAAATTAATTGGTAAATATCGTTATAGTTCAATAGATTTTGAAAATGCTGTTTTCCGAATGTTCACTCAATGATTCCAAAAACCAGTGTTGGCCTCGATCGTTACTGCGCTAATAACTAACGTGTTACCCAGGGCTTTCGAGTATTGCAGGTTCTCGCGGATGTAAACCAGTATGGCGTAGACTTCTGCTTGAAAGACTGTGGCATATTTCCCCAAGTTGAAGATGATACTGTTGGTTGGGAAAATAACTTAAACCAGTGTAGCCACGTTAAGAATTTTCCACATTTCCGACATACTTTTTCAAATTGTCTATTTAGGGGGTTACTTTTATATTTTCGGGGGTTTTTAAGTCACCTTTAGGGGGAATGTAATTTGAGTGTTGGCAACACTGTCCTAAACGATCATAGTTTGTGATTGTCCCGTCAAATCCCGTACGAATAATCACCTGTCTACAAGCAATTTGATAAACAATTTTAAATACTTTTTATAATTTGTCATGACAAAAAAAACTTATTAATTAATCGCTTCAATAATTTGAAATTTTTTTCATAGTTTAAACATTATTATTTTTCTTTTATATCTTAATGATTTCAAATAAGTGATGTTTATATTCTATATAAATATTCACTCTACTGTAGTAAATTTTTACCTCTATATATAGACTAGATTTTGTAATTGGAGGTCTTCGCCTTCCAATCTCCTCCATGGAGGCCACGAAGACAAAATATTAAAATGAATTAGAGTCGCCCATCGTAGACTTGTTTTAAAAAGAAGTGTATTGAAATGAATAAAAAGTAGTTTGAATACTCGGTATTGGTATAGTTACTCATGACGTCATATTCCAAAATGGCGGTTTGAGTCAAGCTACATTTCAACAATTAGTTATATTTTTCATAAAAACAGATGAGTTTTATTAACAAAATAATAATATTTTGTTTATTTTCTTAACGTAACCCGAGTAACGCATATGTAACTATCACAGTTGAGTCTGGCTACTCCATTTCTAATTATTGCCACCAGATGCCATAGTAGGTACACGAAATTACCAGAGACTGGCAAAGTACGATTTTTTTCTGGATTTTCCAGTTATAATCTATCCAATACGAATGAATAGATTCGAATCTCGATATTGTAAAATAAACAAAAAATAAAACATGTTTTGTCCAATATTCAAATCTGGACATTCGAGTTTGTATATAGAGGTCTTGTGGCGTTCACAATTTTTAATAAATATTTTAACGATATACATTTGAGTTTATTAAAGTGATTCGATGAGTAACTACTATTAAATGAAGTAATTATAATTTTATGAAATGCTATAAAATTTACTATTTACAATACATTTTTATAGTTATTATCCTATATTCTAATTAGAAGAATTCTATGAACCAATTAATAAACAAATTTTATAATCGAATTCAAAAATAATGTACTTAAAAGTAAAAAATATTTTCACATCCACCGAGACTTCAAAACATTGCTGTCCTAGCAGTAAGTGCTTTTTTGAATTAATCATTAGATTTACATCAAGACTCTCAACAATGTAATTATAAATTTCGAAGCAAAACTCAATTTGCTGATTTTATTTAGACACTTAAGTCAATTTTCTTTAACCTAATTAATAATAAATTCTAACGTACACAATATTTACGATACGATAATACTATTTTTCAAATCAATTAAATAAACTGTATAATTCAAAGAATATTTTTAAAAACAATATTGATAACAGTGTCTAATTTATTAACATAATTATAAAATAAATAAAAAATATTAAACGACTTTAATTTAAAAAAAATAAATAAATAAAGTAAAAAAACCGGTTTGATTCTCTTACAATCGTTGGTTCACTAAAAGCTAGAAATTAATAGCTTTAATCAGACTTAAATCGTGTAGTGCTTTCATTAGACGGGCTTCTTTTATTAGTAGCTCTAACTACACATAACTTTTTGCCCGTGATTTGTTGAACTTAATATATACGCTTTAATCAAACAATACTATCAAGCATCTTATTAAACAAAAACGGACAAATCAGACAGATTTTTATAATAAGTTAATTATAAATTACATAGCAATTACTACAATAAAACGATCAATAAAATATCGTTTGAGGAAGAAAAAAATAATATTATTATTATAAAAACTTACTTTTCGAAAAAACATTGCAAAAACAACAATATATAGAAGAAAAAAAACCGTAAAAAATCACTAAACTGAAAATTCACCAAAAAATCAAACATCCATTTTACTAACAATGAAAATTTTTTTTTCGTGTAAGTTTTTGAAACAAATAATAACAACAAAGATTTATAAATAATTAATTATCTATATTATTAATGAATATATTATATTATTGCGTGTAGACTGGTGATTGAGTGGTATATTTAAAAATGAGATACATTTTCTAAAATCATTGTCTTTTATAAAAACAACATTTATATATAAAATCGTATTATATTTAAATTTATATAGTTATTATATTATATATATAGAGTTCTGTAGTATCCCCTAATAATCATAATATCGCGTATATAGTCAGTCGCGTACACATTTCACTATCAATATAATAATCTTGTTTTTGTTTTTTTTATTAATAAAAATAAAAGTATTCGATTTGATTTGTTTTAAAAACCACGTTCGAGTCTATATAGTTCTCTACCATATACCAATAAATTATTGTTGTCACCGTATCTGGTGGTCAGTCAAACGCTATAATGAGGGAATCATTTTTGAAGTACACGTGAAATACGTCCAGGTATTTAAAACAGTGCCCTTTTCGCATCGTTTTAATGAAATCGACAAAATTAGTATCATGTTTGATGTGACCAGTCCAAGTAGCCGAGCGGTCTAAGGCGTTTCGTTTGCGCAGTATGCATACTTGGAAACTGGGAGGTTATGGGTTCGAATCCCGACATCGGCAGTTTGTCAATTATTAAGAAAAAAACAGAGGTGGTTATTGACTAAACTGTCGGCGTATGGACAAGAACGAAGTAACCGGGTATGCTTGAGAAGGTTTTCTGAAGTTTCCTTCACGAACTCCAGATGAATATCGGCATAGTTCCTATCATAGTTGGCTCCAACACCACCAATTTAATTTTCAACCTATGATTTATTGTATTTTTAATATATTTCTTCGATTTCTTTATTTAGCATTTACATCTAGGGTAACTTTCAAAACTTTGTTTCCTAAAACTTTACCTACACAGCCTAAAACAGCGTTAGCGTGTGACTGAACATTTTTTTTAAATTATGCATAATAAAAAAATTGTTAATTATTTATTAAAAACTTCCAAATAAATATAAATGAGTAAAAGTTATAAAATATAAATATATATTATTAACAAGTTATTGATAATATTATGTTACAATTAATTAATTATTTACATCATAATTTTTTAATTTCTTTAATGTATCTTTTAGTCTTTAGGTACTTGGTGATTAATGGCACTAGTATTCATAAGTTGTTTTTTTTAAATTTTAATTGTTATTTATTATTTATTGAAAGAAAATATTTATAGCGTGTCTAAATGCCGTTAATATTTGTTATTATATATCATATATATTATTCTTCGCGTTCGATTTTATTTTATAAAGAATATTCATCAAAATATATTGTTAAAAGGTAATTTGTCGATCCTATACTGATAATAATTGATGAATTCATTTGATTTGATTAATTATAGATGATTTAATTAAATGCATTTATTTAATGAGAAAGATGCATTGCATAAATAGATTAATTTTTGTTGTTGTAAAATTAGATCATTTATATTCTATAGCACGGTAGTGCGTAAGGCAAAGTTTAAGGGGGCGTGGCCTTGCGTATTAACAGTGACTATTACTACAGGAAATATTAGGCCTAAAATGATATACAAATCAAGTGTTACAAAAAAAGGTCTTCAATTATCAGATTTCAATAAACTTAATGTGAAATTATACTAAATTTGGACCATACTTTGCAAACTTTATATGAAATTTAAGATATCTTGCTGCCCTAAAGCTTTACGAATAGTTTATCATCTAATGTAATCAGTTTCGGCTGGCTGTTGATGAATTATTCAGTGATTCAATAAACGAAAAAGTAATTTAAAGTGTCTTATACATATTTTTAAAATTAATATATCCGATAGAAAAATTTTGGCTCTTGTTGATTTCTTATTTCAGATTGGTACAATTTTATTGAGTAGGTATGTACTATTAGCCACACAAGTAGCGCTTATTTTTCGTAATTCTATAATTGATATGAGCCTTATTCATTCGGTTTTCGGGAAAATGTTTCGAATAAAAGTTGTTACTATATCTATAATGAAAAACTTTTATTCGAAGTATTTTTTCGAAAACCGACTGTATAAGGGACAAATCAACTATAAAATTATGTAAACAGAACGCTACTTTTGTGGTCATGTTTACTATACCATACGCTATTTGTATTTGAATATTCTTCAATTGTTTTTTGTAAACTTGCGTCTATTTATCCATTGTTAGCATGGTTGTCTTTCGGTTATATTATACCAACGGAAGTGACTAGCGTTTACTTAATTTGACATTTAAGTAATATGTTGATATTGATATTGGATATTGATAACATTTTTTTACATCAAATGCATACACATCTAGGACGGAAATTGAACCCATGACTCCTGGTATTCAAGAGACCAACGCCTCTGAGCTACATGAGATGTTATGGTGGAATGCATTTGATACGATCTCTCACTATCTTGTTGTCAGTGTATTATTAATTTGATCTTTATTTACTATTTACATATCTTCAAATTACCACAAATATCTGCAAATTAACATATACATATATACTCGTATAAATTTATTTCATCTGATAAAATATCATCAGCAAAAATCTTCTCGTTTAAATAAAAAAATCTAATACCGCAATAAAAAAAAAATATCACTTTCATTTTTTTTATTGAAAAAACATATAAAAAAATTTCTTTTATAACAAGTTCAAAACTTTCAAAACCTCTAACTCCAACATGGCAATAATATAATTATTATCTCATAGATTCAGGATCAATGACAATTTATAACAAAAAAATAATAATGTAAGAGAAATTCTTTGTAAATCTTGTTTTTGTTGAAAAAACAAATGTTTCCTTGTTACATAAACAAGTTCAATAAAAATCTAGTTTGAAGTATGTTTGAAACGTTCACACGACCTCGAGTACACCTCGTTCACTGAAAGATCGTCTTCGTTCGTTGTGCAAGTGGGCTGAGTGAATTTGGGAGAACTGTGCATCTCTAAGTGAGCTATGTATGTATGTTACTCGCGTCCTATTTTGACTGTGGTTGTCAAAAAATTGTTTTTTGACCCTGATGACGTCACCAAAATCAAAAAAATGGTTTTTGCTCCATCTTAGGCATATTTTATCCGATTTTAATGAAATTTATTTCCAAACCCACTAAAATATAGTTAAGGAATTCAATTTTGATAGAAATATCGAGATATCTCTACTAGATTTTGAGATAACCTGTACATGTGCCTTGTATCTCGAAAACGATAAACAGTATACAATTCTTTATTCAAAAAACGGAAAGTACACCCTAAGAATAGTAGATTTCAAAAAAAATTTCATTAAAATCGGACAAACTTTAGCTGTGGTTGTCAAAAAATTGTTTTTTGACCCTGATGACGTCTCCAAAATCAAAAAAATGGTTTTTGCTCCATCTTAGGCATATTTTATCCGATTTTGATGAAATTTTTTTTCAAACCCACTAAACTATAGTTAAGGAATTCAATTTTGATAGAAATATCGAGATATCTCTACTAGATTTTGAGATAACCTGTACATGTGCCTTGTATCTCGAAAACGATAAACAGTATACAATTCTTTATTCAAAAAACGGAAAGTACATCCCAAGAATAGTAGATTTCAAAAAAAATTTCATTAAAATCGGACAAACTTTAGCTGTGGTTGTCAAAAAATTGTTTTTTGACCCTGATGACGTCACCAAAATCAAAAAAATGGTTTATGCTCCATCTTAGGCATATTTTATCCGATTTTGATGAAATTTTTTTTCAAACCCACTAAAATATAGTTAAGGAATTCAATTTTGATAGAAATATCGAGATATCTCTACTAGATTTTGAGATAACCTGTACATGTGCCTTGTATCTCGAAAACGATAAACAGTATACAATTCTTTATTCAAAAAATGGAAAGTACACCCCAAGAATAGTAGATTTCAAAAAAAATTTCATTAAAATCGGACAAACTTGTCTGTGGTTATCAAAAAATTGTTTTTTGACCCTGATGACGTCACCAAAATAAAAAAAATGGTTTTGCTCCATTTTAGGCATATTTTGTCCGATTTTGATGAAATTTTTTTTCAAACCCACTAAAATATAGTTAAGGAATTCAATTTTGATAGAAATATCGAGATATCTCTACTAGATTTTGAGATAACCTGTACATGTGCCTTGTATCTCGAAAACGATAAACAGTATACAATTCTTTATTCAAAAAACGGAAAGTACATCCCAAGAATAGTAGATTTCAAAAAAAATTTCATTAAAATCGGACAAACTTTAGCTGTGGTTGTCAAAAAATTGTTTTTTGACCCTGATGACGTCACCAAAATCAAAAAAATGGTTTATGCTCCATCTTAGGCATATTTTATCCGATTTTGATGAAATTTTTTTTCAAACCCACTAAAATATAGTTAAGGAATTCAATTTTGATAGAAATATCGAGATATCTCTACTAGATTTTGAGATAACCTGTACATGTGCCTTGTATCTCGAAAACGATAAACAGTATACAATTCTTTATTCAAAAAATGGAAAGTACACCCCAAGAATAGTAGATTTCAAAAAAAATTTCATTAAAATCGGACAAACTTGTCTGTGGTTATCAAAAAATTGTTTTTTGACCCTGATGACGTCACCAAAATAAAAAAAATGGTTTTGCTCCATTTTAGGCATATTTTGTCCGATTTTGATGAAATTTTTTTTCAAACCCACTAAAATATAGTTAAGGAATTCAATTTTGATAGAAATATCGAGATATCTCTACTAGATTTTGAGATAACCTGTACATGTGCCTTGTATCTCGAAAACGATAAACAGTATACAATTCTTTATTCAAAAAACGGAAAGTACATCCCAAGAATAGTAGATTTCAAAAAAAATTTCATTAAAATCGGACAAACTTTAGCTGTGGTTGTCAAAAAATTGTTTTTTGACCCTGATGACGTCACCAAAATCAAAAAAATGGTTTATGCTCCATCTTAGGCATATTTTATCCGATTTTGATGAAATTTTTTTTCAAACCCACTAAAATATAGTTAAGGAATTCAATTTTGATAGAAATATCGAGATATCTCTACTAGATTTTGAGATAACCTGTACATGTACCTTGTATCTCGAAAACGATAAACAGTATACAATTCTTTATTCATAAAACGGAAAGTACACCCCAAGAATAGTAGATTTCAAAAAAAATTTCATTAAAATCGGACAAACTTTAGCTGTGGTTGTCAAAAAATTGTTTTTTGACCCTGATGACGTCACCAAAATCAAAAAATGGTTTTTGCTCCATCTTAGGCATATTTTATCCGACTTTAATGAAATTTTTTTTCAAATCCACTAAATTTTAGTTAAGAAATCATAATACGTCGAAACAAATCGGCTACAAAATTTAAAAAAAAAAACCCACTTGCTGATTGTGCGTACAATGGATTAAAGAAAAAACTAATAAAGATGATTATTATTCTTTCTTCTTTTGCATTCCTAGAATGAAATATTAAAAAATCTATTGTTTAAAAATTACCGCTCTTACCAAACATCGAAATGGAAGAAGTGGAAGGGGATAAAATTATAATACAAATATCTCAAAAACTACGATTTATCAAAAATACTGTGATAAACAAACAACAAATTTTGAATAAAATCGACACTAATAACCGTAACTTTGGCCTCATATCATAGATAAAATATAGTTGCCTCATATTCAACACCCTATCCTTCATTCTTAAATTATATTTCGAAAACGACAAGAGATATCGCGAAAATTTTAATTACAAAGTAGTTTCTCCTAAAAATACTATTAACAACTTTTTTTCGAAACTTTTACGTTTGTAATAACTGATCTAGGAATATTACGTCATATACACAGGGTATAAAAATATAGACGAAATAAAATCATGCATAATAAAAATTTCAATTGAATATCTTCAATCATGCAAAAAATATGTAATTTTATAATAAAAATTGCAATAAAAAATTGATTAACTATTATCTAATCCAAATAACAAATAATATTATATCCGTAATAAATTTAAGAGGTTAGAATCAACATAAATTGGATGACATTATTTATTCATCGAAGTAAAATAAAAATTGTGAGAAAGTGTATCGGTAATAAAAATTAACGTTACAATTGAATGATTTTATTTCAAGAGGATATGAATAAAACACTCTTGTAATGATTCTATAAGTGTTTGAATCATTTATTAGCCTAGATTAGAATAATATTATTTAGAAAAAAAAAACACTCTTCGCGTGATGAGTAGTTCACTGTTGCATACTTAAAACATAAAACGCATAATAAAATGTACTTAAAAATCATATACTTCTTCTACCTCTGTTTAATAATCGACGCAAACGAAAATAAACATGAAAATTACTTAAATGATGATGAATCCTATACAATTACCAAGGATAACGGAGATACATGTTCGGAAAGTTGTTCAGCGGCACTAAATCGTGATAAAATTCACTCAGGAATCGAACAAAATGAACTTAAAGAAAACAATATTGATACGAACTACAATGATATGGTGTTAATTGATGGTGGTACTTATGAAATGGGATCAGATGATCGACGTTTTCGAAAAGACGGTGAAAATCCGGTGAAAAATGTCACAATTAAGCCATTTTATTTAGATAAATATGCTGTGAGTAATGAAAAATTTTCACATTTTATTGAAAGTACCGCGTATATGACTGATGCTGAACAATTTGGTAATAGTTTTGTATTTGATCAATTGTTGCCGGATGATCAGAAAAAAATTCATCCTGATTTGAGAGCAGTTCAAGCTCAATGGTGGGTAAAATTAGATAAAACGACATGGGATCATCCTGAAGGACCAGAAAGCCACATTACAGGTAAGACCCTTTTCACTAATACGTTTTTGATATTATACTTTCCACAAGCTTGGAGAATTTTTAGAAATCAAGCAACAGTGTATTAGTAAAGTTGCTAATGACGTCATATTCCAAAATGGTGGCTTTAATCAGGCTACATTTAAACAGTTATATTTTTCATTAAAAAAAAGTAGTTTCATTAACAAAATAATAATTTTTTGTTTATTTTATATGTAACTATCACAGTTTAGCCTGACTACTCTGTTTCTAATTATTGCCACCAAATATCATAGTCCCAAGAAACAAACACCATGCCCACTGATGGCTATCTGAGTAGGGAGCATGGAAACTAAATCAGGTCCAGATCGTGCATTATGAAAGGTTTAAAGCCCTTTTCCCCTCCACTAAAGGAATATCGCGATCGTTGTTTGAAAAATTGTGTTTTAATTCGTGAACAAATTTTAGGCAAAATGAATCATCCAGTAGTGCACGTGTCATGGCGAGATGCAGTTGCATATTGTAGATTTCATAAGAAACGTTTACCAACTGAAGAAGAGTGGGAAAGAGCGTGTCGTGGTGGTTTGCGACAACGACTATATCCATGGGGTAATAAATTAAACCCACAAGATGTTCACAGGTAAAACAGTTCATACTAAAAATTCGTATTGGCATCCTCTCTTCGATCGACTTCAAATTTTACGTCCAAAATTTTAAGTCAATCTGAAGATAGGCTTTTTTGAAACTCCCGTCTTTTGAGACTCGTTTTAACGTGTTTTATTGGTTATTACAGAACTAATATTTGGCATGGTGATTTCCCAACCGAAAATACTAATGACGATGGATATTTTGGAACGTGTCCTGTTGATGAATATCTGCCTAACAACTATGGGCTATACAATATGGTAGGGAATGTTTGGGAGTGGACCTCTACAATAGCTTTAAAAACATCATCGGTAAAATCATTTTAAATAATTTCTTGTTTTTGAAGGTATACTTCTTTTGACCTGATTTAATATTATTTTAATAAATTATTTGAAAAGAAGTATAACTTCTAATGTGCGTACATACAAACTTTTAAAAAAAAATTAATTCGAATATAACTTCTTTTTATAGACTGAAAAGATTAAAAAAGGCGGATCATTTATGTGTCATTTTTCGTACTGTTATCGATACAGATGTGCTGCCCGCTCCTACAATACGGAAGATAGTACGGCATCGAATTTAGGTTTCCGTTGTGCTAAATCTGTTAAATAAGTTACACCAAACAACGATTGTAGGGTTTTATATATAATTTTTCCAGGCCTCAAGAGATTTGGTGAGTTTGTGAATCGATAATTTTTATAAAACCATCTCCGTCCTCTCCTAAAGTTTCCCCATAAAACAAAAGAGGCCTTATTCCTAATTCCATTTTTATAGACTTATGTTAAATTTAACTCGAAATATATTCGAGATGTTTTGTTTTTGTGAAAATATTGCATTTAGAAATTTTTTTATAGACGGTTTTTTGTATAAACCCTCAAATTTAAGAATTATGGTCTAATTAAAATAATACTCGTTCAAATATTTAATTACACGAACAAATTTTGTTTTGAAATAAGGTTGAAACGAAATTTTATAAGAAATTATACTTCGTCTTAATAGTTTTACTGATTATCTGCTCAACGAGCAATTTTATGTAACTTAATGAAAAATAGAGTCGAAACTGATTGAGGAACATCAAAATTGAAAAATTTCCACTCACTCAAAGAAGTATTGGGATTAGCTAGTTTCACCACATGGACTATTATTTACAAATTCAGGCAGCGGGAAAAATCCCAACTCAAATTCTTCGAGGTTGGGTTGCGGGGTTTTAACTAAAATAATAACATTTGAAAATGTCTCTAACTTATTGGCGGTCGATGCCGTTCGATGGCGATACGATGCCGTTTGGAAGTTCGGGGTTTAAGGTTGATCGGACACATGAAAAGGTAAAATCGTCCATGTATAGAAAAAATCTGAATTTTTGATATGTTATTAATTGCTACTCATACGTATAAAATAATTTAAAAAAAAAATCTGACGAAGGGTTTTTATGTAAAATAGAAGTTCGTGTTGAATCCCAAATTAACCCCAAAATTCAAAGGATTATTAATGCCTCTATATTTCAAATGTTCGTATACGTATTAAGATTTTTTAGAAGATTCATAAAATATAAACCGTAATGAAATTTAAAATCATAAATTTTTATACAAAGTAGTTCAAAATTATTGAAGGTGATTTTTAGAAAACAAAAATTCAATATCTTTAAATAATACATTTCATATTAAAATTTGAGGACAATAATTGTAACAATAAAATAATAGTTTTTAATATATATATATATAAATATATTTGTACTTATAATTAATTATCTGTGATGTATTTTGTAAAATTACAACAAATTTATTGAGAAAAAAAAACAACGAGGTTTAAATAAAAAGTTATAGTCGTTAAACAAATTTTTTTTTTTAACAAAAGATTTATTTTTCAATTAAAAATAATTAACAATTTGTTTCCTTTACCTTAAAAACGAAATGGGCCTGTCTTGCAGATCATACGCGCAAATAAGACCTGGCGCAAGCATTGTATCTGCGCGTATGATATGCTGACCCTTAATGTTTACAACCCAAAACAATATACTATTACCAATTTATCTAATAAATATTTATAAAATATATATCTCTCTTAAACTTAACAATTATCTTATTTAGGTCAAACATAAACAGCCGTATTCAGAGAAATGTCCTCATAAGTAGCTTAGAATAAGGCAAATATCTAGCTTGGTTACTAAAGTCTTGGATTAAAATTTCCATCAAATACTTTAAACCTTTGTTACTAGAAAAATAGTTATTGGTCGTGTTCATAACAACTAGCCCTTAGATCCATTGTGCTTCCACTTCAGTATGACGAGATTCGCTTCTCCTATAATTGTACAATAGTCAGGAGCTTGCTTATCAGGTTTTCCTGAAGGTTCATATATTTGGGATGAACAACTAGTCCTTAGTAAACTAAGTTAGTCATTCTAAAGAAATTTACTTCTGAACATTTAAAGCCACCTGCACGCACACGGAGACTGTAATGGCGGCCAGTAGTACTAGCCAAAAATGGCCGCTAGTAATTATCCCTCTACTATCCTCGTGTGCAAGGATACTACCGCTTCAACGTCCAGTTGGCTACTGGCGGTCACCAAACTGAATCAGGTTTGAGTTTAGTGGACGAGGGCCAGTAACAAGGTCGCGTGACCTAGTCGCAGCCATTATTGGGCGTGTTTTAAAAAGTCCTGGCCGTCAGTAGGGCGCTAGGCTCATGTTCTCACACATCCACTGACCATGTTACGCTCACCTCGCCACACAACACTGGCTACCAAGTAATGGAAGTCATTACTGTTCTCGTGTGTAAGCCCACTGACCGGCCAAACACCAATACTTAGTAACTTAGTTGTTCTAAACACGGCCATTATTTCGACAACACAATGAAGGATCCACAAACATCTTAAAATTTGACAGCCAGAAAGAGCATCAAACATAATTTTATGGGTAGAGCAACTGATTTAGATTAGTACTGGTTAAAAACGTTTCTGAATACGACCCGAAAAGACATTTTTTCACATCAATTTTTTAATAAATAATTTCTTCAGAATATTTAAATTCTGGCCGAATATATTTTATAGCTTATTTTCTAAAAACTTAACAATCATCACGTTAAAAATACCGAAAACAATCATAACGCCAAACATGATTCGAATTAAACTTGGCATGTTTAAAGAAGTTTCCCTGTAAGCTTCAAAATAATTGACTCGACAGTTTTCGAGAAATTTACAAAAATATACACACAAATCAAAGTTACACCTACTGTCAAAAATGTCTGGTAATGCTACACAAGTTAGAACTCAATTGGTGTATATCCAGTTAGAACTAAATAATTACGAGCTCTTAACGAATGTTAAAACATTTTCGATTTTCTTAACGGAATGATTGCAAGAAGAGTCCTTAATACGTAACATTAATATACATAAGGGATTATGTAAATTAGGCCACAGTTAGTAACAGATAGAAATATTAATCGCAGAAATAAATTTGATAACATTAAGCAATAAATAAAAGCACCTAACACCGAATAAATCTCCAAAAAATGGCACCATAATTTAATTAGAGAATTGCCACATAAAGTCTAGAAGAGTACTATTTGAATAAATTTTATTGGAAGCCTGTTTGTAATAATTATAATGATAGCTTAGGACAGGGATTTATTTCTCATTTTTGGAAGAGTTATAATAAAAAAAATGACGAAATTGTATGCGAAAAGGTATATACATTTTCCCCGCTGAACGGCCTTAGCCCAGTTAAAATTATTCATACATACGTTTTGTCTTTTTACTTAAAAATATTTTACTCGATCAGTTAATTATTAGCTGCCAGAAAAAGAAATAGAATAAATTTCAACAAAAAAAAAAACAACCTTATTATCTTTAAGTTGAGCTGTTTAAATTGCATCAGATCTTGTTTGACTAGAAATTTCTATTTAGAGTTGTGCATTTACTCCGTCGTTTAACTGAAGGGAATACAAGTTTAAACAAAAAATCATGGCAGTGATTAGAAATTGTTTATCAATTTCGAGACACTTAACTTACTATAAATTCAACAAGTAATAAAATCACTTAAATTCTACAGAGATGTAATGTCACATATGGGTCATGTTCAGAACAATTTAATCCTTAGAAATGTAAGTAAAAAAAATTAAGCATCAAGTTCAGCGTATTTCTATCAGGACACACTTCCTAACTTGTCAGCAGTGGGAATTTTTCTCTAATTAGTGGATTTAATAATATTAAACAATGTATGACATCCTGTATCGCGTAACATTTTGTATTCTGATTCGTTATATTCGACATGGAGAGAAAAATTTAAAATAAGACAATCCTAAGAATAAATCACTTAGATTTAATCCACTAGGCTTAATTAAATCTACTAGATTTAGGGAGAAATTCCTCAATCTGGCAACACTTAGTAAACAAAATGGCGTCACAATCTAAGTTTCTTGATATCATCTGTCAAATGTCCTGGCAAAAAACTAAGTTAGAAATACGTAATAACTTAGTTTACTAAGAACTTATTTGTTCTGAACACGACCATTAATATAGGTACAATATACAGATTGTTAATAAAATCATTTGATATATAAATTATTGTATATATACAGGGTGAGTCATTTTAAACAATGCATTTTTAACCAAAATGACTTTATCACCCAGTTTTAAGATTCTGTCAAAAAATATGTTTCCATTGGAAAAACGTAAGGTGATCTTCAAATAACCTTGAAGGCCATTGTTAAGGTGAAAATCAAGATCAGCCTAAGATACCCCCTTCCGAACAAAACAACTTTCAAACGGATCATTTTTTCACCAAAAAATGCTTCCTTGAAGAAATATTCAGGTGCATTATTTAAAATGAGGAGGAGCCACTCTGTATATAATAAGCCATTATATACAATAAATTGTACATCAAATGATTTTATTTACCAAATGTTTGTTTACGACGTAAAGGGCTCAGGTTTGCACCAACAGTGTTTACTATTTTGTTGAAGAGATGTGAATATTATTTGCGCAAGCGTTAGACGCTTACGTTAACAAACATGTGGTACAAACGAACTTCTGTATCCTTAAGTCAAAAATTTGAGAATAGTCTAAAATTGTAAAAAATACAAATAAAAAATTTTGTGCTAATGGTTGTGATTCCTAAATAATATTTGTAAATGGTATGTAAAGTGAAGTACCGCGAGTTTTAGGGTGCATTCGTCTTGGACGCTCACACGCTTTAAGCGCACTCAATCGTCGTTTTCAGCGTTCGACTTGGCGCTGTGAGTGTCAAAAAATCACTCTTGCGGCTGAGTTCATGATGTAGATCTCGCGCTCACAGACGCTTACTCCACAGAGGTAGGGCAGCAAAAGCGTGAGCGCCAAATCTTACTATTTATCAAAACGAATGCTACGTGAGCGTAAGCTAACCAAACTTTTGTCATATTTATTAAAGTATTTAAAATTAAAATTGTTTACATATCAGTAAAATTGGCTAACTATTTATCCAGATTATTTTCGATCGATTTAAATGATTCAGAATCTGGTAAAACGTATTCAATATCTGTTACTTCCGACGAAATAAAACGTCGCCATGTTGATACAAACTGACGCTCACAACGTCCAAAACGAACGATATTTTCTGATCGATTCTAAGCGTTCGTAGGCCAACATGAACACCAATAATTTGTGTTTGTAAGCGTAAGCGCTCAAAGCGTGTAAGCGTCCAAGACGAATGCACCCTTAATCTCTATCATTTTATTCATGCTTTATTTACTGGCGTTAGTCAGGGTTACCGTGTCTCATACCGAAAGTCTTAAGTCTTACGATCATTCAAAATATATTAGTATGTTTCCTCATTTCCTAAACTATATTCATTCTATACCATATATTTGAATATAGAGCATTGTTATTCTACATATTATAGGAACTCGTAAACAACTAAAAGTCCGTGGTTCGATTTCTGATGAATGTGTGCTATTTACCACACCAAATTAATTAATTATTACATCATTTTGTAAATAAAAAGTATATATTTAAAACAATATAACCACCAAAGAAAAACTATTGTTAATATATTATAAAAATGATTATTTTATTTGTAAAAAAATTATCCACTTAATCCCAATTTTATCTAAAATATATTTCAAGCACCAGGAGGTTATTCAACTAATTCAAAGTATGAAATATATTTACGAAAAATATATAAGTTGACGATTTTTTTTTGTCTTTTTCTAATAAATCTAATTGTCATACTTCAGGCTGACCCATAGTCAGTTGAGGAGGATCGTTGACCAATTACCTTTAAGACAATAATTCGTTTCTTACTAAGAGATTTGGTAATATGGTCTAGTTCTATCCTAAAGATCTTAGTAGTTCAGTAGAGTGACAAAGTCTTATTTTAATATCATCCGATTCTAACGGAGACAGACAGCAAAGGTTTGTTAAAATTTACTGCGCTCGGCAGCTTAGAGGGGATGTCCTATCTTTGTATTTCTGTGCATTGTCACACCAAAATAAATTATTAAAAATTATACAGAATAAAATATGAAGACTAGGTAGCTAAAATGTACACTCCCGTTCATAAAAATTGAACAAGTCTCATTCTAAGCGTATATATTACTAAATATATGTATAATATTACATACAGTAACACTTAGAACCTTCCCTACTTCGGATACACGAAATTTTTGTACATCTGAACAAACAACCATGTGCTTATCGAACATAAAATCATAAAAATAGGGAACTCGCATTAACTTTCGTTGCTTATAGAATCTTCAACTTCTATACTAGCAACCGAAGCCATTTAGTGATTTTCCAAAACACTTTTCACGCAATATTACAAATCGCAACTTTCCTATTCTTCCATTTTTGGAACTTTTTAAAACAATGACCCTGATTGAAACGAGATACGTCATAACGTCGCACTAATTACAAATGTCATATCTTTTGATTATAAAAACTACAGAATTTTGAGTCCAAACAAGTTCCCTATTAATATTAGACATGGAAATTTTAAAAAGAAAATTATGTACGAAAGTAGTCACGAAATTATGCACGAACTATATTAATTTCATGAGCCGTTCCATGTATATGCGCTTTCGCTTGTTCCATAACCGTTAAAGCTCCTTTATCAATTAATTTCTTAGCTAAATTAACACCTAATGCTTCAACTTTTCGTAAACAATCATTTGAGACATATTTTGAACCATTTAATCCACAAAATAATTTCGCTAGATTACTATTCCCTTTAAACGGGCATTCACTTAACAAATTTGGTTCACAATTGCCACACGTTTTATTTTCCGAATTGAAAAATGGACATTTCAATTGTAATTTGGGTGCTTCTGGATTTAAAACTAAAACTTCTGCATTTACAGGACATTTAGAGACTACTTCATGTTTATCTAAATAGGGACATTTTCCCATAAAATCAATACCGATTGGTAACGTTGACATGGGACAACCACTATCAGTTACTTGTCCAGAGAATGGACATCTTTTGATTTCTGATAGATCATTCGTGGATGGTATATTATCAGTTTCATCAAATTTGATCTTTTTCTTCGGGGATCCATTCGAACAATCGTACGGACATTTTCGAATGGTTGTATCACCCGAATCCATTTGAGAGCAACTTGCTGCAGAGGGTAAATCCCTGTTAAATGAGCTGGCTAATAATTGAAATTCTCTAGTCGGACTATTATCTGATGAACTTGGAGCGGATTTATCTCGAATGTCATACGAACAAGAGTCCGAATCGGTTACAATTGTTTTACCATCTAAACTCCAAACAGCTCCAATTAAATTCATTGAACCGTCATTTAATTTCGAACAAACGGCAACCGGTGCACTGCAACCACCTTCCAAAGTCTTCAAAAAACTACGTTCAGCCAGGACAACTACCAACGTTTCGGGATCATGTAATGTTGACAACATATCAAGTGTTTTTGTATCATTTTCCCGGCATTCAACAGCTAGGGCTCCTTGACCAACAGCGTATAAAATTTCTGAACTATCTAACACTTGTGAAATTCTCGAACCCCAACCCATACGAACAAGACCTGCTTTTGCTAGTATGATTGCTGAATATGTTCCCAAATCGTCCAATTTCTTTAAACGTGTGTTTAAATTTCCACGGATATTTTCGATTTTTAAATGTGGATACAATCGATTTAGTTGAGCTGTTCGTCGTAAACTCGATGTACCTAGAAATGTTTGATTTTTTTATACTAGAGTTAAATCGCTTCAAATTAAATTTTTTCTTACCTACTACACTGCCTGGTTTTAATTCCGACAAATTATTGCACTTTAAATCTTTTCGCAGTACCAAAGCATCTCTAGGATCTTCACTGTAATAAAAATTTACCATTTTTCACAATAATCGAGAGAAATTGGACATTGCTATGAGGGAAAATTGACGGAGAGCTGAACAAAGTCCCCATCGGTTTGTCATTAAGTGAAACGTTTTATGGCTGAGAGTAAACTCAACATCTGTTAAACAATTTGCCCTTTTTGTATTTATCTCACTCTGTTATAATATTTTTAGAAGGTGTGTCTTTTATATTTTGATAGTACCGTTCAAGCAAAATTACCTAAAATTTGTAAATATTTCTTAAATATTTAAATGATGGATCGAAATTCGCTTTTTCAAGTACTAACCTATTTTTTGAAACTTTTTCGAACAGTACCATCGAAATATAAAAGACACGCCTTCTAAATAATTTAATAAGAAAGTGAGATAAATACATAATTATATTAATGAAAAAAAGACATACTTTACTTGTTTCTATTGATTGATAGAAAATCAGCATTTTTGCTGATTACACTAAAAAGGGACGCATTCGTTTAGAACAGGTGTAATTTCTAAATGAAAGAGATACGATACATTTACGATAAATGGCACGCGTGGTTTTAGCGGCACGCAAATCGATAAAATAAATATTCTGTTTAAAACAATGACTTCAAGGTCCATATGAATATCTAATTTATATAGCATTTTTTTCCTCAAGTACGACAGTTTTTGAATTATAAAAGCTGTGACAAAGATTTTTCTACTCACCGTTTTAAAACTGCCCCAATAGCCATACCCTCTGGCAAAACAGTGGGTAAATCCTTTAAAGAATGCACTACAAAATCGACACATTCTGCAGCTAACGCAACTTCTAATTCTTTAGTAAACAACGATTTCTCACCAATTTTCGGCAACGGTTTATCCAATACCTGATCACCCATGGTGCTCATACTCACTAAAAAGCACAACAAGTTATAAATTATCTGTGCAAATTTTTAACTATTAAGCTAACTTACCTATTTGAAAATCATAGTGAGGAAATTTTTTACTTAACAGTGAAATTACATATCGAGTTTGAATTAACGCCAACTGTAAGGTAGAAATTAAATCAATGCATTATTTAAATATTATGTAAGAAAATTTAATAATACCTCACTCTTCCTGGAGCCAACTTTTATAATTTTTTGATCTCCACTCATTTTTAATAATAAATTAAGATCAATATTATCGAAGTTTATGACTTAACTTTCTATTTGCCCTAATTTTGTTATAACTTTCCCTTCACCATGTTACAATATTGCTCTAAGGTTATTTGATTTAGGAGTAGCTTTTTTTTAACTTTTATTTATCTAATTCATCAATAAATATTGACAATAAAATATTACTACGAATAGTAAATCAGATCAGCATAAATTTTAATTTAATATCACATTATTGTAATAGAGAAGGGATAATTGGAATAAATCACATAGTCGTTTTATAATTAGTTAAATAATCATTACTTTACAATTTTTCCAATTATTGAAAACAAATCTTTATTAATTTTTAAAATATATATTATTTAAACACAATATCTACAATACATTCTCTCATAAACTTAATAGAAATTGCTTAAATTAATTTTTGTACTTGAATATACCTAATTTGAAAATACAAACGTCATATCAGATATCCCATGCCACTAGAATTTACGCATGTCTGATAGGTATCCGATCCATGGTGTGTTAGACAGGGTATGGCAGTACGTAGTCCGGACATTGGGAACTCTGACACTTGAATATGCTCTCTGATGGATAAGTTAGAGACTAGAGCTAGTAGAGTAGTATATTTATGTTTTATACCCCAATCTCTGTCACGCATTTTCGGCCAACAAGTTTCGACTTTGTACTCTGGTGACCAATTTAGAAACTACTACAAGTAGGTTGAACTATTAAGTCCCGCCTCTGTCAGAGATCGTAATACTGACCTCTTTATACTGGACAGTTTATCCTATGTTACGTCATTAACCCCAATTGAAGCGCTCCTCGACTAGCCAAGAAATGTGACAAGAATATGTGGCTGTGACCTTTATTTCCACTTCACACAAAAAGTTTTAGTACCATGGGATCCGTTTTTTCTCGTTTATTCCCATAAGCATACTATGTCTAGTTATAATTGAAATTTTCGCGGTACTTGACGTAGAGGCTTGGAGACAAACGCGGACGAAATAAAATTATGAGATTACATATGTATATTTACATCTTGGGTAAATAGTGATGTCACAAATAATGAATTTTAAACACTTTCACTGTATTCAAAGATTTTAAAATATGCTAAATCATTTTACATGCAGACTGGTGTAGACGTTTGTACTTAAAATTACCATAATACCACTTATTTGAATTTACAATTTAAGAAAAATATATTTAAATTTGTATAGTTATTTAATCAAATTCATTTATAACCCACGACACAAAAAGAGAAGGGTCACATGTTTGACATCAGAAAGTGTTGCTGAAGACGTATAAAGTAGGATTCCATATAGTAGTCGTTATCGATATCGTTAATAAATAAAAGTCTCGATATTATCAGACTAGTAAAATCGCCTAGACTTTACCGACCTATGTGAGATGTCTATGATTTTTTAGTTCAAGCATTGTTGTCTAAGAACGTTACTAATATGAGATAAGTTATATCTTTTTTAATAGGAAAGGCGACCGTAAAAAACATAAGATAAAAAACAAAGATAGTACATATAGTGACTTCATTCACTTGCCTAGGCAACCCTACGATAACTTGATCCGACAGGGGTTGCCTCACCCCCAAATCTTTTATCGTACATAACTTTTTTTCTGTAATAATAACGAGAAACACACATCAATACTTTTTTTCATAAAATTTTATTTCTAACAACTTTTGTATGAAACTTTTTTTCATATCTATTATAGTTTCAGAAGTTTTATCCTCTAATTAAATGGGCGCCCTTTTTTATGGTCTCCGCTTGGTCTATACGCAAATTGTGAGTACGTCAATTAAAAAATTATTGTGTATTTTTATCTACTCTTGAAAATTGTCTTATCATCAAATTAAAAATTACAATGAATTAGCAACTAATCATGGATTTGATAGAGAATGACCAAGATGAATGAATTATTTATTATCAATAAAAATTATACAATTCAGCATATTAATATTGATTTATTTTGCTTTATCATCATAAAAATTTTCATTAAATCACGCATGTTAGAGTAACGATTTTTTTTTCTAGATGAAAAGCCATTTCGTACAATTTAAATACATTCATTTATCGTTCGACCAATTCAAAATATAAACTGAACTATTTATTTTACATTTTTTACACGCACAAATGTTTAAAACTATGATTAATAAAATAAACTTTCTCATAAACTTTGTATATTAAATGTCCCCATTGATAAACCTGACCTAGTCTTCATAAATTTCACTAACTCTGATTCTAATGTAAATAATGGATTTAATGCCAGTCTTTCAAACTCTAATTTGAACGGAAGACGTTAGTTCTGTTCTACCCATATATGTAATACTCTTATATGGACAATTTCTATAAGCCTGCGCATGCTCAGTATGGCCAATGTGTCTCGGAGGATGGAGAGAATCGATATAATCGGCACTCTAATGTTGGGACATTATTTCCTATACCAACTGACCATATAGGAGTATTACATATATATTCTACCGTGATAAAATGTAGAATCATTGGTTTTAGATACAATATATAATTTTTCGATTGTAGTTTTTCACTACTATATCATTTTATTAAACTTTTATGTCTTAATAGTAGTGTTGATCTTACTTAATATTATTTTAATAAATTATTTAAAAAGAAATACAGCTTCTCACGTGTGTATATATTAATTACACTAACAGTTTTTTTTTCAACCAACCAATAGTTTATAGACACAATTTCAGTGCGAAGCCCCTTGCGAATCCAGGTAGTTTATACATACAAATGCCTATATTCTATCACAACCAACTGCCTGTGAATAAATTTTTTATATTATTTTCACTTTCGCGTGTATAAATGACACAAGAGGTTTATAATTTATTCATAAATACTTGTAAACTATGAATTTTTCATTTTAAATGTAATGAATTCATTTTTATTTAATTAAGAAAATAATCAAGCTACGCGTATTCTGCAATGAAGTTTTCCTTGAGAAATTATATAATAAAAATTATTAACAGCTAAATTGTTGCAAGCAGCAACAATTCTTGATTTTAAATGCAAAAAAACTTAATTAATAATTAATTTTATATTAAACAAGAAATATAACAAATGACATTAGTTGTTTAAATATCCTACATATTCTGAGTTATTTATTAATGTGCCAAGTATACCAAGGTACTACATATAATGTAGATTCTTACGAATGTTGCGAAAATTTTCAATTAATTAAAGATGTTTGATTTGAAATTGTGCTTGAGTTTTTTGTGAGCTTTCATTTTTTTGATGACTCTACAGAACCTCTTGGGCTAGACGTTTCACGATTTTTTTCGATACTGTACATTTGTTTATTCAAGTGTGTCACAAAAATAAATCAAATATATTTATATTTCTGCCTCTTCGAACAATTCTAATAAAATATTGAACTGAATTTTACTTTATTTTATGTCATATATTATATACAGTGTGTTTATTTGAAAAGTTTCTACCTCAATATTTTTTAAAACATGCATTTTAGAAAAAAAAGGTTTCCAACAAAAGTTTCACAGTTTAAAGGAGGAAACATGATGCAACATGTTCCATGTATCCGTGCTACGTGGTATAACTTATCTTTCAGACGGTGCAAGATAGGGGAAATTTTTAAATACAAAAATTGTGTATCTCATAAAAACAAACAACTTTTGTTTGAAACTTTTTTTCATAGTTTTCGTTCTCTAGTTTTAGGTGCAATGGACGGGGGGAGGGGTAAATTTTTCACTCTCAATCGCTTCAAAGTCTTTATGGCCGGGGTTTTATAGCCGGGGCTCTAAGAATTTAGCCATTTCAATAGTTTTTTTTTTGTACAAACTTTAAATTTATTTAAATTTCTAAAAAGTAATGAGATTTCATATTACACACTGATAATAAAGTCGACTAATTAAAAGTATTGAAAAATAATTTTGTCAAAATTATGTATCTTGTTATCATTTTAAATTACGAGTACATTTTTTTTAATTATCATTTTTGAATACTGATGCACACAATTAAAACTAATATCGTACTTAATTAAAAATTACCCAATTTTTTAAAATATATTTTTGAACAGTAACATGATATTCAAAATATATACACAATGTTTCAACAAAAAACTAATCCCTCGTAATATTAACGATTTGGAAAATATTTGCTAAAAGCTGCAAAACACAAAATTTTGCAGTAATGCAAATCGGAAAATATAAAACGAAGTGTTTTCTTATAAAAAAGAAATTTTGTATTTTTCTCGTAAGAATAGTCATTTCCGAGATAAACACATTTTCCAATATGGTGGCTAAAGCTGTGATACCCGAATTTCATCAAATATTATTTTACTCTCAGAGTCGATCTACAAGATAATTCTAATCTTAAATCTTTTATGTATTGGAGATTTTTATTTTTCAGTCTGCCGACTGCGCCAATCATGTATAAATATTTTTTGATAAAAATATGTTGTTTTTTTTGAAAGTTTATATTTCGAAAATAGTATATCATTTTTTGTGTCACCCTGTAAATTGAAATCTTCAGTGCATACGAGTAAAAAACAACTAACAGAAAAACAACAATGAAAATAACAACTAACTGAGGTTATTGCTTAAACACCCAGTATATACCGAGTTCACGATCAATGCGTAAGCTTTTTAGAATTTATACACGCACAAATGTTTAAATAGTGTATGAATATACATATATGGTTTTGTCATCCAGAGTGATGACAGATGTTTGAGTAATGATAAAAGTTGTTTATATTTCAAAAAGGAACATTTTTTGTCTTTCAACTTTTCATCCATCTATTACGGTTTCAAAGTTGGATATTTTGTTCCTTAACGGGGATACACAGTCCGATTTTCAGCTTGTTATCTCTTTTCGTTTTTGAGTTATCGTGTTTATGGACAGGCAGGCGGTCAAACGAAAATAGACGAATTATATCATTTTATGAACACCTACACCAAAAATTTTTACCGGGAATACACTGGATGAACAAAGGAACCAGTTTAACAATTTGAGCACCAAATTAACTGCAGAACTAATTTATTTTACCACTGATATATCATGCAATATTTTTGTTAGTAACTAAAATTATTTATAACTCAATATGAGATTAGATTGTTAGTAGTTTTTAGTAATAATTGTAACAATGGTCTAGTTTTAATTGAAAAAACCAGTTTTCGCATACCTGACTGTCTCTAGACCCAACAGTAACTATTTTTTTACCCTCACTCATGGCAATCTCTGAACAAACTGAAATTGTAAACATTTTATTTTGATTGCTGTTTTATTTTTCAAATTCAATTTTTCCATTATATTGGTTGTCACACTTATTTTTTTAAATGTTAAAGTTCAAAGCCTTATTATAATAAAAATTTAATTCATTATATTGTAAGCAACATATGTATATTGTTACGATCGATTGCTGAAAAGTTTTCAATTGTATACAAATTATTTTTGGTGGATTCATTTACAAAATATTTTTGTTTTATTAAACATACGTTGAATTAATTATAGCCATATAAAATCAATTGATTACTATTCATTGAAAGTAGGGAGAATAAAATTTTGACAGTAGGGATACCCAAAATAAATCAAAATATATAATCCATACATCATTGAGGATGTTGGGCTATTACGTTGCTTGTTGCTCGTTATATGTTGCTTGTTGCTAATTTGGTGAGACACGCACCAAATTAGCAACAAGCAACTGATGATGATGACTACATTGTAGTCGAAATACGTATTTATGAAATACAAACAAATGTTCTAGGAATAGGGGCAAAATTTGAAATGTAACATAAAATTTGTTAAATTCGTTTAAAAATTATTTAGGAATGAAAGTTATCAATACTGAACATGACCGTATTGTAATGAACATTACTGTAAGGATACAACGTCCTTAAACGTAAAATAAAGTGATTATATTTCACTAATAGAAACCGGTCAAGTGCGCGTCAGGACACACATAGGTAGGGTTTCGTAGCCATGCAAACTACCAAGATAGTTTATAATAAATTCAAAATGTTTAGAAGATGGCAATATTTTAAGGTTTATTAACTCGTCAAAACCAAAATCAATTTTAATGTTTTTAAAATACATATTCAACGAAATCTCATTGGTGGTAGTACGTACAAATTACCAAAATTACACCCCCCTCACTTTATAATAATATTTAAAATTTTTTTATTCAGATGTATATTTTACACTTGTCTTATACAGTCTTTTGGGATTTGGTCTTTTTACAGGTTTTATTATTTCTTTTTCTACTTAGTCTGTTTTTATATATCTTTTAATAAGAAGATTTTATTATTTCTTTTACTATTTTGTTATGTTTACAGATTCAATAATTTTATGATTAGCAGTTAAAGAGAGCTTCAAAAAAGACCTCTATAAACAAAGCTAAAAGCAATAATAGTCGACCTATAATATCTCGAAAATAGCGTTATTTGGATATATTAGATTCAAATAATAGGTATTGATCCCCGTATCATCTCCTTAAAGGTTGATGATATCTTTCTACCAACACCTGTATACACACTGAGTGTAAGAATTATGTTAAAATTTTAACTCGATTATTATTTGATCATGTAAGGCCGTAGGAACACATGCTTATAAAGCACATATTTCCTTAAATAAAAGCGCCTTCAAAATAGAATGCCTAATAGAGAATTTAATTATAGCTAGTTACTATAATTTTATTTAAAAGATAATTAATAAAATTCGATACGTGATATAAAGGTTTTAATGGTGTTATCAATCTACAGTATGATTAAAATATGTTCAATTTATTATTAATAAAATAAACTACCGCTTATATTTCGTAGTGGCAAAAATATGAAATATTCCATCATGAAATAATTAAAGGGTTTGGGTTCTTTAACAATACATTTTAAAATATGAAATAATGTATTTAAAAAAAAAAAAAGGCTTTAGATTACACTATTAATAAAGCCCATAGTTAAGCCAAAGTGTTTATTTGCTGTTATCAATACACAAATTATGAGTGGCTGTAATATATTATTGTGAATATAAATATACTCATAAAAAGAAAAATGCGTTCAGAAAATCTGGCATTTAAATATATAAATATTACATTTGTGGTTGCCCTTTATTGGTATTTATAAATTTTCATTATTTAAAAAACATTTTCATTTTAAAGTAAGGTTATAATATGCGGATAATAACATTTACTACGTTTATATTCGGCATGAGTGTAATCGATTTCTATTTTGACATTTCTATCAAAAGATTCTTATATAAATATTGTAAATTAACAAGTTTTTTATCTAATTTTGTTGTGTGCTAGCCGAAATAATGTAATTATAGAACTATGGATCTAAAATTTTGCAAAATAATAGATTTCGAATGATTGTATACTTTTAACATGTCAAAGTTGAAATTCAAAATGGCGGTTATTTGGAGTCTTTCAATATCAAGATGGCAGAATTTTCCACCTTTTTTTTATGATTCGATATGTATTTTTATATTTTCTGGATTTTTAGGATTGTCTCAATAATAACAGTATTTGTAAATAAAGAATTATTAAGCAGTAGTAGAGTAAATTTAAATGCCCCGCTTTTTATAACATGGTTCCAATGTGTTATATCTGCAGGCATTTGTATATCGTTAAGCCAATTAAGTAAAATATTTCCTAGAACAATCAAATTTCCAGATGGAAATCCATTTAATAGACATGCATTTGTCAAGGTAGATAACATGTTTATAGACTAAATGTAATTAATTTTTATAAAGGATTTTCTTGTTTTAGGTGCTTCCATTATCGTTACTGTTTACAGCAATGATTGCATTAAATAATCTATGTTTAAAACACGTAGATATTTCATTTTATTATGTTGGTAGATCATTAACGACCATTTTTAATGTACTATTTAGTTATTTAGTACTAAGCCAAACTACCTCAAAAGGATGTATTTTATGTTGTGTCCTTATTATTGGAGGATTTATGTTAGGTGTTGATCAAGAAAGTGTTGCAGGTAATTAAGACTAGGTTACACGGAGAGTGATCTATCGCAACTGCGATGATCAAGCTATAACCGACGGTTCCCTGGGTTCTCCGGGTTAAATAAACCGAGGTCTTTTAAACAGGCCTTGATAGTTGACTCAAGAAGCTTATCTGTTAGTTGATATTAATTTAAGAACATTTTTAGGAAGTTTATCAACAATGGGTACAATTTTTGGTATCCTTGGCTCATTATCTTTATCTTTATACTCCATTTATACCAAGAAAATTTTACCGTATGTGAATAATGAAATATGGCTACTATCGTATTATAACAATGTCTACTCCTGTTTTCTATTTTTACCGTTAATTGTATTAACAGGAGAAATAGGTGAAATTACAAATTATCCAAATTTATCGGATTCATACTTCTGGATTGCATTATTTATTGGTGGTATTTGTGGATTTTCTATTGGTTTTGTAACAGCACTTCAAATAAAAGTAGGTTCCAAAATGTAAAAAAGTTTCGTTATAATATAAATGTTTTCTTTTCTTCTGATTATCAGGTAACCTCACCACTTACTCATAATATATCTGGAACTGCTAAAGCATGTGCCCAAACAGTTATGGCAAGTTATTGGTTTGAAGAGATCAGATCAACTTTGTGGTGGTTTTCAAATTTTGTTGTATTATTTGGCAGTGCGGCGTATGCACGATTTAAACAATTGGAAATGGAAGCTAAACATCAATTGCTTGTTAAATAATTATATTAATAGTTGACTTTTATATACGTATTTTTTTATGTACATCATTTATTTATTTAATAAAAATGTCCTTTTTTATTTATTTATTTTCAAGTTATTTAAATGAAACCTATAATGTAAATTATGAATAAGTTCTATCAATTACGTCAAGTTCTATGCGAATGATCAATGAGCTTTTAAGACGTATTCCGTTAGTTAATTTCTTTACTGTAAACGTACTATTTTTTTTTAAACTTTTGTCATCCAAAATACAGTTTGTTAAAACTTGGTTGCTTTTGCTTTCACTCCATTATGTCAACAAATTTGTATGATATTAATGAATTTTTCATAATTTAACTCAAAATTTAATATAAAAAATCCAATTTTGTAAAATATGTTTATAAATTTCTCCCTCCTCTTTTGTACCTAACTCACACAACTATTCTCTTTGATTTGGATGCATCTATGGTTACTGTCAAAATGCAAGTTTTGAATTTGTTGTTTGTATTCACGAACTGATGTGTTGTGATAATTTTTGATTTAAATCGGTAATTTTATGAAATTAATTTAATTATTTTACGTTTCAATTAAAATGGAAGACAAACAGACTCTATTAGCGGTTCTGCAAGTTCTCAAAAAATATAACTTAAAGGTAAACACATCATTAATGATTTTTTGCACTTTTTTCTGTGTGTACTAAATCTTTTTATTTGTAGAGCACCGAAGAACTTTTGAAAAAGGAAGCAAATATACCCGAGGCCGCTTTAAATAGTGAAAATTTTAGCTCAGATTCAGATGTAACGAGCGTATTAGCAGCGTATAAAAGTGAAGGAGATCCAGAAGTTTATGAGAGTGCTTATATTGAACTGCGAAAATTCGTAGAAGCTTCATTAGATATTTATAAACATGAATTAGGAATGATTTTGTATCCGGTGTTAGTTCATATGTACTTAGAGCTAGTTTATAATGGTCATTCATCTAAAGCTATTGCACTAATGCAGAAATTTGGTCCGGAACAAGATGAATATTATCAGGAAGATATTCGAAAATTAATGCAAGTGACAACGAAAGAACATATGAAAAGTAACGAACTAGCGGATACATTTAAATCAAATTCATTCGTAATTAGAATGTCACGTGATACACTGTCGCTGTTAAAACGACATTTACAGGAGAAACGCGCTGCTGTTATACTGAATATTGTTCAAGAACATTTATATTTTGATATGTATGAAGGAGTTGCACGGAATAAGTCACAAATTGATGCAACGTCTGGTGCACTTTTAGGAGAAGCAACGCGACAAGCAAACAAAACAAAAGTATACTATGGTTTACCCAAAGAGCCCGATTTACAAGCACTAATGGCTACACCTGTGGAGGAGGATGAAGATGGTGATCCTGATACACCGGATAAACCGAAAAAGAAGAAAATGCGACGTGATCCTTTATTTTCGAAAAAAACTAAATCAGATCCAAATGCTCCACCACCTGATCGAATACCATTGCCTGATTTGTAAGTGATTTAAATTCTTTTAAAACTCTAAAATTATTCAGAAAGTTGTTTCCAAGTTTAATTCGTAGTCAAAATGTTTTATTTGGTCATTTTAAAGTGTCGGCCATCCGAAAATTTCGGTTTTGGTTCAGGGAATCAAGTAAATCGGAGATTTTTTAGGGGTATTTAAAGCTCTCCGTACTCCATCCCCTAAATTTTATTTAAAAAATGATAATAACTAGAGCAAAACTTTCAATTACGAAGTTTTTTCATATAAAAACGTGTTCGAAAATCGAATTTTTATATCAGACAATTTTGATTTATAGGAAAGATACGGATAAAATGGAAAAAGTAAAAGCATTACGTGAAGCATCTAAACGAATTACCTTAGGACCAGAAAGTTTACCCTCAGCATGTTTTTATACACTATTAAATAGTGTTCACAGTGTGACATGCGCAGAAATATCTGAAGATTCGAGTTTATTATCTGTAGGATTTAGTGAATCAATGGTTAAAGTATGGACACTGGTACCGATCAAATTAAAAGCAATGAAATCAGCGGATCAATTACAAGATATTGATCGTGAAGCGGATGATGTTCTAGTACGGATGATGGATGAACGGAATGCTGAGAAATGTCGAACTCTATATGGTCATAGTGGTCCAGTGTATCGTCTTTCCTTCTCAAATGATAAAACGTTATTATTGTCGTGTTCAGAAGATGGAACCAGTAAGTATTATATATTCGAAATTAGCCGAATTCCCCGTGGAAAGCCACTCTTTTTCCCCGGCATTGAAAAAAGAAAGCCAATTTTGGAGTAGATATTTATGTCCAGAAGAATTTGCTGTCCCATAATTCCTATCTTTTTCGTTGTAGGCAATGTTCAGCTTGACTTCTCGGCCCACTTTAATCTCTTTGCTACCTTGAATTCTGTCTTTTTCGTTGTAGGCAATGTTCAGAGGCACATTTGTCTGAATTTACAGCTGCGCCTGGACGTTCAGAGCTACCGCTTGGTTGCTCGGAACCGCTGCTAGTTTCAGCGTCGTTTCAATTTTTTAAATATAATTTTTCTCAATTACAGTTCGATTATGGAGTTTACATACTTGGACATGTGTGGTAGTTTATAAAGGGCATATTTTTCCTGTGTGGGATGTACGATTTTCACCGCATGGTTATTATTTTGCCACTGGATCGCATGATAAAACAGCTCGCTTATGGGCAACAGATCGTCATCAACCTATACATATATTTGCTGGGCACTACTCAGATGTTGATGTAAGCTTTTAACTTTACAGATATTATAAAATAGAGGTCGCAAAGTATCGAAATCGGTCGAATACGCATTCAGCTTACTCCATTCTGCCCTTGTCTAGAAGCAGAGTTGTGAAGGTAAGGACAGCAGATCTTTGTTCTGTCCTTGTTTAATGGTGAAAAATGCAGAGTTGTGAAGACAAGGGTAACAATTAAGCTGAAAATCTCCGTTGTTCTGCCTTCGTCTAATAACAAAAGCAGGAGAGATGTGAAAACAATGATAACATTAGTTCTATTCGTTTTTGTGGTACTCTGCGTGAAGTCCGACTCTTTGCGACCTGTTTGAAATTTTTCTTGTTTCGTTCGAATTTCATCATTGGTTAATTATACTTATTTATAGGTAGTTTTATTTCATCCAAATTCGAATTATATAGCAACGGGTTCAAGTGATCGTACAGTATGTCTATGGGATTGTGTAATGGGTGTACAAGTACGTTTAATGACTGGTCATAAAGGGGCAATATATGCATTAGCTTTTTCAATAGAAGGTAAATTTCTAGCATCAGCTGGTTCTGATAAACGTGTACTAGTTTGGGATCTAGCACATGGACATTTGGTTGCTGAGCTTTGTGCTCATACACAGCCCGTGCATTCTTTGGCATTTAGTCGATGTGGTAATATTTTATCATCAGGTAATTATTTATAATATTTTATGAAAAATTTCTATTTACAAACTAAATTAATTTAAATTTTATAAGTGTATTCTTTTAGAAGTATATTCAATGGCGTAACTGATCAGAAAAGGGACAGTTCCCCCAAAGTGTGAATCCACTCAAATTATTCCAAAAGTATGAGTGATATGAAACAATATTTTAGATTAAAGCTGCCTCATATCAAAGGGGGAAGCCCTACTGCCTAAAGCTGCCTACAATAAATCAAACTAGAGTTCACTTTGTTAACAAAATGGAAATCCTCTTTTTTTATTTGTTTTAACCTATTAAGCCACCTTAGGTGGGTTGTGTTCACATCAATTCCAAATATAGTTACGCCAATGAGTTTACTATAGAAAATTACACTGGTCCTTCGAACCGGATTATCTCATAAATGTGAGAATTAATAAGAATTGACCTCTTTATTACACAAAATTTTTGTTTCGTTACTTAGGAGCATTGGATAGTACACTTAAAATGTGGGATTTTGGAAAATTATTAGAAGAAACAAACAGCGAAGATGTAAATGTTTCACATAATCCCGATGTTCGAGCAGGGGATGCATATCTATTACGTTCATATTCTACAAAAAATTCACCGATTTTGTGTTTACATTTTACCAGGCGTAATCTTTTATTGGCAATTGGAATGTATGAGCAATCGTAAAATTTTTTGATTGTAAGTTTTTATTTTCGATTAAAATTGTTTTAAATCGAGCCTCAAGATGATCTTTTACATGAACATTTTTTATTTTAGATTGTAAACAACCTTTCGAAGATGGTTTTACAAGATTCAGGATGAATGTCGTGTTGTAGTCAGTGAATTATTACGAAGAATAATTTCAGAATCTGTATCTTTTATATCCAACAGATGTTTTCTAAGTACAATATGATGGCCTGTAAATAAAAGTTTGCCATTATATTCAAACAAGAGGTATTCATCGAAATTTTCAAATATGATTGTGGTTTATACTTCTCGGATGTGTGATTTCTTACAAATCGACAAAAATGATATTAAGGATGTTTGGGAGATACAATCGGAGGTGGTAAACGGACTGAAAATTAGTGAATATCTTTACGTTTTGGTAGCATATTAAAATGTGTCAATACTAAAAGAAATATATTGAATTAAAATAAAATTTTCGTTTCGTCAATGAATGTACCTTTAATTTAAATCAATAACATCTATCCTTTTTCTTTATATACCATATACCTATTAGTGAAGATAGATTTTTTTAACTTTCTATTTGTAATTTTTTTTCTCAACAACCGTTTAGTGAATGTTAATAAAATTGTGCAAAATTATTTTTATAGTTTCAAGCGTCGAGAATTGGCAATTGGGAGACAAACCACCTCCCTTTGACAGCTTAAAATTTAGATATATTTCAATATACAAGTCTCAGCGTATAATAAGTGAGACAGACGCATATATGTCTGCACCGTAATGGTTAAGTCTCTCTCCCTATCCCTACTAGCAATATAGGAGTATTACATATATGCATGCTTGTTACGACCAAAAGAAAACACTATAAGAGATACCAGAATAGAATTACACGACCAAATAAACGGTTTTTGTCCAATGTGTTCAAGAAGGAATGTGGAATAAAGAAGAATTTAAAAGAAAACTTTGCGAGTTTCTTTCAAATAGTTTTTTTTTCATTTTATTTGTTACAATTTTTATGGAATTACAAAATAAATCATTTACGAAATAAAATATGTATGTATAATTCTTATCTTTTAATATTACTTTTTAAACATTTATTATTTCCTCTTTCAATAAAGATTATCCATATCGTAAAGTTACAACACACTACTAGAGGTGTTGGGGGGGTTGTTGTGTATATTTTGGTTGTTTTTTTTTTTTATTATAATCTATACAGTAAAAGTCTAAGCTTCTTAAAATGACAAAACATTTAACACAAAAAATGTGGAAAAAAAATAAAAACAATTATTTATAGAAATTAGGGGGGAGGGATTGGAGATTATATTATGTTTTTTTTTTTTTAAATCAAAGAACGAAAATGCTTAGTGAGTAAGAAAAGTTAGCATAACGTATCGCGCAGTTTGACAATCCCCTTCTGGTTAAGTGACGGAAATATTTCCTGGATATCTACAACTTCCCTGACCTCAGTTTTTCTCTCCATTTATTTCTCAATCGTTTGAGTGTTTTAATTTAGTCTATTTAAGGTACGAATTCCTCGATGCGACTAACGTCGTCAACGATTCTCCGCTGTAGTTAAGATTCTTTTAACTACAGCGGGGAGTCGTTAAATCACTTGTAATGAGAACATCGATTACTCTCCTCTACAGTTAGATTGCTTTAACTACAGCGGGGAGTCACTAGATCACTTACAAGGAGTTAATCAGGGCCAATATAGTCGCCTACAATACCTCTCAACAAAAATCCCGAGAATCTACAAATCCTATTCGATACGACACACATTTTCGTACTCGATAGCACGGCGGTAAGTTTTTCTAAGTATTATCGTGGTAATTTTTTTCGCTCAAGAAACATTTTTCATGTTTTTTTTTTTTGGATCTAAACATGTTCAAAATTCAAAGATATTCGAATAATTTATTTAAAAAGAAAAAATGTTTTTAAATAAATTCTTTACGTAAAATTTATTCATCCACTTCCATACTTTCAATATTCTCTTCCGTTGGAAGTTTCTCTAGTAAGCTAGTGGCTGGTGGTTCCATTTCAATATCATCAACATCAGCAGCATCTTTAACCTCTGCCGCCGGTTCATCATTTTCAACTTTTGTTGCATTTTCATCATCAACTTTTGCAGATTCTTCTTGTTGTTGATGATCTTGATCAGTTTCATCATTCATCACAATATCATCATTCACTTCATGACTGATCGGTGATTGTGTTTCCACTTTGGTTTCAACACTCGTCTCAGTAATTTCAACTAGATTTGAATCACTGTCTTGTACACCTTCCGTTTCAATGACGATGTCAGTTTCTTCTTTGACAGCCAATTCAGCCGAATCGAGTGGTTTTTTCGTTTCGCTGGTACCCGGTTCTTCTGGACGACGTACTAAACCTAATACATCGAGCATACTATGTGTGACAATTGCCTCTTTGGCACTTTCCACACTTGGATACGCTGATTTGCGTTCACATAGTGCTAAATGTTTAGCTAATATGTTTCCGTCGTTGCTACTGTAACCACACACACAATGCATGTCGTTCCGTAAGGGAGCTGGTGTCACTGTACCAAATACGGACTCTTTGCATGATTGAGAATGATCTTCCATTGCATGTGCGCAGCATGTCACGTAACTACATTTATTACAATTTAAAACTCCGCTGTAAAGAAGAAAAAAAATTAGGTTAAATCATACAATGAGCTTCCCGCAAGACTCTCTAGTATGCTATACGGATAGTTCTAAACTAGATGATGGTCAATCGGGTGCCAGAGCTTTGCACTAGGACGATACGCTACTGTTCTTCCAACAGAGGTTTATGCCATACTATCAGGGGCAAATATAGAAGAAGTAGTAGGTAGCACTGAGGTATTTGCTAAGATAGCCAAGCTGCGCTCAAAGTAATCTGCTCCGCCAAAATAACTTCTCTGGTTCTCGAATGCGCGGAATCACTGAAGAGTCTGGCAAGGACAAAAGAGATCACCTTGATGTGGATGCCAGGACACTGTGGAATTGATGGCAATGAAACGGTCGACGTGCTCGCCTATGTAAGGAGTAGCTTGATTATTGCGACTAAAAGTGCTATGGAATCTCCTAGGCGGAGATATCCCCTTACCAAAGACTTGAACCGTGTTTACAGGTCCTAATAAAGGAGAAGAACGTCACAATAGATCTTTCAGGTCGCAGTGACGAGAAGCCTTGCCTCAACTCCCATCAATCCAAAAAATATTAAACTTGGAATAAACATCCGAGTATCATCCTCAGAAGTATGTGGTGCTCTTATATAAAAGACAATTTTTGTTCTAGGAACTCAGACTAATAAGATATCATTCATCCTGGATTATTTCACCAATCTCTTGATGGTAGACATCAGACGAAGAAGTTCAATAGATCTTTTACCTGACAGATAAAAAAATACTTACGTATAATGATCTTCATCTCCCACATCCAAATCACATTCTTTACATTTTAATTCTTCATCGGGAAGTATAACAACCATATCATCAAATAATTCTTGAAGTGGTTCCGGTTCCGGTGATGGTGGCGCTGAATATGGTTGTGGTTGTGTTGTACGAGCCAAAATAACACTATTCGATGTTGGCTGCCACATATGTAAGTTACGTTTACCAATTAAACTGTTATGACTACGTTGTTGATGTTCTTTCAGTGTTCCTGGAAGAAGAAAAAGTATTTTTGTAATAAAGTAGTACTGTTGGAACAGGATGTACCACCACGGCAGAAAAGTTTGAGATTTTGGTGAGGCATTTAAAAGTCAGGGAAATTTCATAATTTTTACTTACATATAGACGATTTTCTAGTGGTACTCAGGACCGAACTTAAGATATTTGTCGCTCTAGGCTGTTCAGTTTTTTGCACAGCCTCCCTATAATTTGCTAAAATTCTCAGTAATCTTTGACCAATAAATGAATTGTGGTATTTTATTGGGTAATAATGTGATAGCATCCTGGCTTTCAAGGCCCTCACCAAAGTCAACAAGCTTCTGAACAGATTAATCGTGTTGAACAACTGCCTTGCAAAAAATATCCTATAATATATAAAGCCCTTTGTGTAACTGACAGACTGACTAACGTATACAAATTCTAACCCACTTCTAGGCATGCTAGTTGAATGAAGTTTTTAGCATTCGACGCGGAATAACTTCAAACTTGTGGAGAAATACGGAAAACTTTAATTTTCCCAACGCAACCCCTCGAAAATGGTGAAAAAATATCCAAATATACCTTTTTACTTCTATACTTTCTAGAAAGATGCTGTTTTTTGCATTATGTCAAGGACGCTTAGCCCCCTAGCAAGTATAATAATGTTTGAAAATTTACATACCTTTATGTACAAACCATAAAGCACAACGATTACATTTTTTCGCTGTACCCTTCTTCTGATGCTTTTGTAAATGAGCCATAAAGAATGTAACATTTTGATTGTATGCTCGTCCAATATTCCAAACAGAGATTGACTGTAAAAGATATCAAAATATATTAGAAAGGGATTTTGATTCATTATAAAATCTCTCTAAATTAAATTCTAGTTGTTGTATTTTCTCTTTTATAGCTATCAAACTATTGATCCGATTTTGAAAAACTAGCCAGTAGTTTGACCTATCTTAAGATAGATAGATTGTAGAGGCTGCCCTGAACGGGCTACACTTCGACCATAAGATCCTTTGTGATGCCTAAGAATGTGAGTGGAATGGAAGGAATTTTTGTGTATAGACTAGGAATTGGTAGGATATGCGTATGCAGCCAACTCTGATAGGAACTATGTCGATATTAATCTGGAATTCGTGAAGGAAACTGCAGAAAACCTTCACAAGCATAGCCGGTTACTTCGTTCTTGCCCACCCGCCTACAGTTTAGTCAATTAATCGCCCTTTTTTTTTTTTCTTAATAATTGTCAAACTGCCGATGTCGGGATTCGAACCCATAACGTCCCCGTTTCCAAATAGGCATACGGCGCAGACATAACGCCTTAGATCGCTCGACCACTTGGACTGGTGACCTTTCTTAAACTACTGGATCGATTTTAATCCAAAAACAAAATATCCATAATTGATGAGAGAAAAAACAATACACTTACTTTTAAGCAGAATGGACATTGTAACATGGCGGTACCATCATGTTCACTATAGAAATGTTCAATAGCTGCACGATGTGATGATGTACGATGATAGCATGTACCACACTCATATGGTAATTCAGCAGCCACATGTGTGTTGGTCATATGTTTGGTTAGTTGATTGGCCGTTGTAAAGCGTGTCTCACAAATGACACATATCAATGCATTCGATACGAATGTATCACACGGATGTGATTCATTGATATGATTCTCTAGGGCATCACTGGATCCTAACATTGCCAAACAGAAACGACATTGGACGGCATTTGCACCGGTTGGTATATTGTGTGCATGTGCCAATAAATGATCTAATAGATTAATATTATTGGTAAATGTCATCTGTAAATAGAAAAGAAAACAAAAATTTCATTAATACAAGTTCTTAAATCGACTACGCTTAAGGACGTTCATGCATGAGGCTTAATAATTAGAAAGAGGGGTACCGCAAATGGGTTCCTAGCACCTAGACCAATGTGTCCTCCTTGAGAACAACCGGTCACCCGAAGGCGAGATGTCTCCAGGTAAGAGGTGTAAAAATTTAAAACCTGTTGACGATCATTTCAAAGAGTAATTATCGCTTAAAAATCGAACTTTTTAACACAGCGTCTTACGGAGAATACAATTTTTGTGTACTTAGAATTATAATAACTATATTATTAAAGTAAGCACCATAATAAATAATGTTTATAAATATTCTTTGAAATATGTAGTTTATATATTTGCATTAAAAAAATTGTGTTGACGAAGGTTTGAATTAATTATTTAATAAAATTAAAACTATTTTGTTAGATTTGTTTTTGCCACCATATTTTGAAAACTGGCGACAGCGCACAGTAAAAAAATATACACATGAACGTCTTTTAAAATACTTAGGACAAATACAAAAAGGTTATAAATTGTTGTAAGATTATTCGATATACTTTACAACGGTTTTAAAATCCTAAATAAATTTTATTAAAGATGGTTACTCATTTGACTATAGCGTAGCGCATGAACGTCCTGAAGCGGCTATTCATTTTTAAATTGATATACGACTTAGCGTTTAAGGTATGTTGATGAAACACCAAAAAAACTTTATACTTACTTTACACGAACAACATTTAATATTGATTTTCACTTTCTGCTGCATATTGCTTTCTTTGCCATCTAAAGTACCATAATAATAACTTTCTAGTGCACCCGATGATCGATTCTCCGTTTCAACATCATCCAAATCAATAACGGCCCCAGAATTCGATTGTTGTATGGAGGTTTTCTTTGATTTCGATGCTAGTTGCGGCAGTGGTGATGATTGTTCTACAGCTGCATTAGCTGATGTTATTGAATTATAATTACGTTTACGATTACGTGAATATGTTTTTGCTCCACTTGTTGGCGTTGCAGTCGCTACATTATTATTGGCAGCTGGTACTTCATTACTATTCGGTTTCTCATAGTTCTGATGATAGAAACTCCAATTTTTGAATGGATTCGCTGCAATTTTATTGAGCCGAACAATTAACGTGTACGGTGTATTCTGTCGTGTTTGTTCGGCCAAATGTAATACGATATTATCGAATGCTTGTGCCGCCGTTGGTCCATACCATTCACGCCACACTAATTCATCCAAAAATTGTTGTATGATTTGATGACTCAATAGAGATAATGTATTTTGAAACATTCGTGGCACGATACGTCGTAAATATTCCATAACTGTTTGATTACCACTGGTTGCATCACTGGCCGAAGATTGGACGACATATTCGAAGCCTAATGAGTTCAAACAACTTTTGTCTACTGTTAAATCCGTCATGATGATACTCTCTTTATGAACCCAAGCAATCAATGGTTCTAATATTTTGGAAAATCTTCGTTTATAATTGCGACTATCACTATCGGCCAACGGTTCAACAGCACGTAAACGAATTTGTTTCGCCTCCGGATCTAATATACCTAAAACTTCCACTTTCACTTGACGCTGATGACCATCTTGTGATGTTGTACCCAATGAAATGACACCGACTTCAATACGTTTATTTTTGCCACCCATTAAATTGAAATTTTGTAGGGCTGTTGTACACGCTGCCCGCAACCATGTGAACAAACCTTTCACATACAAATTGTCAACTTTGACCCATTGAACAATATTCTGAACATTTGTCTGACATGCCCAATGGTAGATTAGTTTTAAGAGTACACTTGGCGGATGTGAAGCAGCTTCAAATAACGAGCCACTAAATACGGAAACGAAACGTTGCGGACAACATTCACTGATCCAAACGTAACCACCCGAATAGGGGAATTTCGACACATCACTATACATTCCTAATTTGAGTTTGGTAGTTGGATGTACAACGCATGTCTGTTCGGACCGTACTAGACCCTGTTGAATTAACCATTCGGTGAATTTCGTTGGTGTGTGCATAAGAACTGATTTGACTTTAGCATCGAGAGCGGGTCGATCATTAACAGCTGCCACTTCTTTCGCTCGAAGATGAGGTCGAGCCACAACCACCAACGATGGGAACGTTTTACCTACACAAATTTTCGTATTATTAAAATTCATCCGTTATATAAATTTTTGAGTTAATTTTGAAATACCTTGTAATTTATTGAATGACACTTCACGAGAATCGGGTGCAGGTCGTCCATCGTCCGTTGTTAAGTCTACAATTGGCGGAGGTTTTCCCGTTGCCAATCCACCAACAGCTGTACCTTCTGTAGGACGAATATTTGCAGGTATTTGAGGAGTTGTATTTTGAACTTCTATGAAAAGAGAAAAATATTGGTTCAATAAATGATTCGATCAATTTGAATTGATTCGATGAACATACGTGGAGTGGCAGGTTTCGCTCGATTCGATGCAGATGTTCTTGAATTCTTTTTGTTTGATCGCGTTGGTGGTGGGGTTGTTGATGTAGGTGTTTGTTGGCCAGCTTGTATGAGTTGTGCTTGACCCATTCCGCCAACAATTAATCCAGATCGTGGATCCACAACTAATTGATACGTATTCTGGCCACCTTTCGATGAACTGTTCGCGGGAGGTCTAAATAATAATTTTAATTAAGTCATGAATAAAACAAAGGGTTTCGAGAAGTTTTAATCAGTGGCGGATTTGGATTTAAATCTTCTCTCCTTCCTCCTTATTACTTTGAATAATGTATCTCCAACGCCGAGATTGGAGACATTTGTAAGAACTTAATTACATAAAATACAATTATATCAATTTAATTTGAGCGTTTCTCAATTCCCAATAATAAAATTGAATTCTCAATGACACTTTTACCAGGGACGGTATGGTTCTTATAGCCTAGGGACCTAAAAATTTTAAATCCGACACTGATTCTATAATATAAAAAAAAGAAAAACATACTTTGCATTTGCAATTTGATATGATTGAACATATTCTCCTTTGTATACCAATTCTCCAGCTCCCGCTTGCATGGCCTTTTCAAGTTTGTGTGTAGCATCTCGTAGCTCTTTTTGCAATCGATTTTGATATGCAAGTTGAACAGAACTCAAATCTTCTTCCACACATTGCAAATGTAATGGTTCTCTTTTTGGAGCTAATTCTATAAATCAAATTTATAAATAAAAACTTTGATATTTCACATAAACAAGCAAATATGATAATAACCTTTTTCTAATTGACTTTTTAATTTTTGTGCTTCTTTTTGTAAACGCTCCTCTAAACGTGTTAACCTTTTCTTGGAAGGCATGTTGTTACTGTGAAAACAAATTAAAAGAAAATCATTTTCTATTTTAAGCGGGAAAGTTTTGAACATAAATGTATTGTGCTGCTATGCATTTATATATGGAACTACGTCAATATGTCAAGTTGGGTACTTTCAAAATTCATTTTATAAATATTCAGAAAATTGATCATATTTATGAGCTGTTATCAGTAAATCTACAAATTTTGGTAACGAATTTAAGTGAAATAACTTATGATACAAAAGATGATATGATTTTGAAAAATATTATACGGTTATACATACATACACCTAACTTTACTTTCACATTAAAACTTCACTACTTTTATGTGTAAAAAAACACTTCACGTTCACTCTGTACTTGAATCAATTGTCTTGGGAACAAGAAAATTTAATTAGTTTCAATATTTTATATTGAATTCATTTGTTTGTCCACGAACATTACAGAAAAATGTCACAAACAACAACCATTTTCTAAAATGCTAAACCAAAGCCGGCTATGAAATGCTACCACTACATACAATCGAAAAAAATCATTCATTATTTGGACTCATTTATCTGAATATTTGGATTAAAATCATACGAATTTTATGGAAAATTGTGGATTTTTATTCGAACTTGTTTTTTTTACAAAATAATTAATTAATATTCATTAATCAAATACGTTTTCATTAATTTTTAAATAAATATTTTCTAGTTATAAGGTTGGTAATATATGTCTTTTTTAATAAAAGTAAAATGTAATGGGATTCTTTAAAATAATGGCTACGTCATGGCCGCTTTATTAAATTTTTTGATATGTACATTTTTCTGAAACCAAGATATGTGTGTCTTCGTTAATTGGAAGAATAAAGAACTGTAAATTTTCCATTTAATTTTCAAGCAAATATGATATGGATTGCACGTCTTATGAAACTTATTGTCCAAATCTGTCACGCGTATTGATATGATCCACAGATTATATATACCTAAGCATATAAACTGCGCCATGATCACGTTGTTTAAAGTAATTTTTAAGGCTTATTTGTTTCCACTGACACGCACTCTGCGAGGTTTAATTTATTTTCCAAGGTTTCCTTCAGAATTGGTTTAATTGCATGTTCGAAGGGGGCTACACCTAAACTCAAAGTTCTATTCCCACCCTAACACTGTATAGTTTCATAAAAAATATGTAGATGCCACGACGACAAAGTTCGGTTGTATTTGTAATCTTTCCATTTTAATGATTCCGATAAATTGTGTCGTGTGTAGCAGGCTTAATGTAAGGTCAGATTATGTAAAAGAGGTTCGACAAATAATGACAGATTTTTAAATAAAAATAACAGAATGAACATTTTCTTTTTGGAAACCAAATAAGTATTTTTTTGTTAAAGAATTAAAATTTCTGAAATTAATTCATTTCTATGAAGTAGAAATAAAAATGTGACAAATTAAAAAATGTTATAATAAAAAATTTTGATATTTTACCTCGATGCAACAATTTGTTTTTCACTTTCCGTTTGAAGTTTCGTATCAGAGTCAGACTGTGATGGAAAGATTGTTGGTACAAAACTTGGGTTGTGAGGATGTTCTGATTTAGCATTTCCAATAAAATGTTGACTACATATTGTGGTACGCTTACTCGGTACCCAAGGTGATCCATCTAGGCTGAAATAAATTATGAACATCTATTTGAAACGAGTTCAATGGATTGAAAAATTTAATTTGTATTAAAATTGAACCTGATAATTTATATATTATAACTTACTTTTTCCTATTGACTGCCTTTATCCATTTTTTTCTCTGGTCACGTTTATAATCTCGTCCAGGGAACACATAAAACTTTGTTTCAGGTGAATTTAAGCGATTATTTTGACACCCCACGACACAGCATAAATCACCACGAGTTTTACTCGTCATTTTAGGCAAATTTTAGGGGTTAATATATATTATTATTCAGCAAAACCATTACACTATTGCCGGGAGCTAATTCAACTTGATACCACTGTGAGCGCTGATTGTCAACAGTCGGTTAGCTTCAAGTCTATACATACTGGTATATAGTGTTTATACAAGGTGTTGCAAAATTATATCTCATAAGATAAGGGAGTGATAGAATTCCTCAAATTCAGAAAAATTGGTTCCTGTAAGCATTGATGCGTAAATACTTGGTTTTCGAAATATAACCATAGGTAAAAAATACTTTTTGGGGGAATCAAAGTACATTCAAGGTTTATATGAACTGGAATCCGGAAATATTTTATTTGCGAAATACGAAATGTTAACATGAAAATGAAAAATTTATTTTTGTTGTAGAGCCTGTATCTCAGAAATAAAGCCTTGTCGAATCCTAGGTTGAATGAAATTTTGATGAATCCTATTGTTACTAAACGTTTAACGTACTTTCATTCACAAAAAAAATAGTTTTCTCACCACTATTTCCTTAAGCTATATATCGAAATTAACAGCATTTTTGGACCAATTTTTTTTCTCGTCTTGATCAAAATTTTGTAGCACTCGGTATAAATCCTATACTATTTATGTTGTCAACATTCCTTTTTCACGACGAATACCAAGCGTATAGCGTTGCATACTGTATCAGTGGGTAGGTTATTTTTACCGACTACTGATATAGGATATGAAGGGAAGGGAGTGTTATGAAATTCTCAAAGGAATTTTTTAATTCAGTTTAAGTAAATAATTTTATTTTTTGGTTAAAATTGTCGTTCTAGATAATTTGTCGATACGAGATAAAATATTACAACACTTCAGTTGCCCGGGTTGCTTCTATTAGCAGTTAGCACTACTACTTCGTAAAATTATGATTGTTGTCTCGGTCTAGTCCTATTGGGAACTCAAGAGGTTAGAGGTAGTAGGTCTATGTTTCTTGCCCCAATCCCCTTGACATACCCTTCGGCCCACAAGTTTCATGTTCGCACTCTGGTGAATAACTTAGAAACTCCCGTTAGTAGGTTGAAATATTAAGCTCCACCTCTACCAGTGATCCCAATACAGAGTGTGAGGCAACCGGTGAGAAAACCTGATAAGGGGGATAAGATAGACAATTTCTTATCATGAGTTTATGCTCTGAGTTGAATTTAAACGTAATCCATAGAGTGATCATAATCTCTGTAATGGACGTGTTCAGAACAACAAAGTTCTTAATAAACTATAAGGTACTACGTATTTCTAACCTAGTTTTTTGCCAGGACATTTGACAGATACTAAGCAATTTAGATTTTGACGCCCTTTTGCTTAGTAAGTGCTGCCAGATTGGAAATTTCCTTCTAAATTTAGTGGATATAATAAAGCATCGTAGAAAATCTTGGTGATTTATTCTTGGGATAGGTGTTTTTAAATGTTTGTATTCAAGTTGAATATAACGAATCAGAATACAAAATGTTTATTTATAATCGATTCATGATGGCATACATTATTTCATATTATTAAATCCACTAAAATAGGGTGAAATCCCTTAATTTGGCAACACTGGTAGCAAGTTTGTAAGTATTTCCTGAGAGAAACACACTGCACTTAATGTTCATGTTTTTTAGACTGATTGACATTATACTCAGTTTACTAAGGTCTTGGTTGTTCTGAACACGACCATGAGAATGCTATTAAGCTTTTATTACACATAAAGTAACCGCAATATTTTTTCAAAATAAGTTAAAAATAAAATTTTTGAAAACAATTAACTTTTAATTTATTATTTCGTAATAACATGGAAATCAAATGTAATAAAAAGAAAATTGTCAATAATATAATAATAATATTGAAACTTAAATTTTTTTTTATTATTTATTAATAACAAATCATTTTCAATATAATATTCAATTATTAATTTATGAAAAAATGGAATAAAATATGTAAAAATAACAAAGAATATGATTGATATCTGAAAAATGAACCATATGTTAACTTCAAAATTATTCATTAATACTTAAGGTGATCCTGTTTAAAAATTACATTACTGGAGAACTACGTAGAAAAATTTATAAAAAACAAGAATTGTTACTTGTTTAAGTTACTGAGTTAATTGTTTAAATGCCAATAAATATACTGAGTTCTGATTAATAGATAGATATATCTTTGAGTATAAAAAGTATTGTACTTCGACTTCCTTATGGCGCATTGTGCTCCACCTTGTACTTCTGTCTGACAAGATTCGCTTCAAAAATTGAGTTCGAAAATTTCTAAAGCTTAAGACTCAATTTGTAAATGAGCAAGAGAGAGGTACAATATCAATCTTTAAAACTGTAAGAGGCAAAAGATAACTACGTTTGAATCTTTTTTTCATAAACTGAATGGTTTGGCTACAAATTCGGCTCTAACATCTATAATTACTATAATGCTGAAGTAAAATAAATAGTAAACACTTATTGATAAAGAACTCAATATGTACACTCGATTAACTTAATTTGTTATCAATATGGCGTCAACTGGCTATAGTACACATCTCATTTTAGTTTATTGAATTAAAAAGAGATGGACATTGATGTATACTGTAGCCAGTTAACGCCATATTGATGATAAATTAAGGCAATCGAATATTCCTATACATGGTACTTAAATAATTAACTCAGTTAGTTGTTACATTTCTTTTTGTATTTGAAAATGTCAAAATAAACTGCTTATTTTTTATGAATTCGACTGTAACATTTTAGCTTATCCATTTTTAATAGGGGTGTTAAAACCAGTTTAGAGTAGGATCACCTTAAAATTATTTATGAAACATATAATAATATTATTTAGTAAAATACATCTTCGTACAAAATTTTTGCTATAAATATAACAATTATACGGTCATTTATTGTTTATTTAATATAATTTTCCTTACAAATAATAATAATATAATATTGACAACAATAATCGTACAATAATATACAGAACGAAGAAGAAATGTTTATTGTATTATTCCGTTACAATTTCTTAATAATACAAGTTTATATATTTTATTGTTGTTGTTTATGTATCAGTTATGGTGAATTTATTAGAAATGATCAAAAAATTGATAATGATATATCAAACACAATTGTCCAGTTATATACATTACAATCATTGACATCAATGGATGATAATGACAATGTTATTCAATTAAATGATAGATGTAAAAATCATGCACAACGTTATTTTCAAGATTTTCAAAATGGAAAACCATGGGCAATTCAAAGTAAATTATATTTAATTTTATTATATATAAATATACGGATTGTTTTTTTTTTATATCATTTGATTTATGAATTATTGTTAACGTTGACGTCTATTTGGAGTGGAAAAAGTTAGGGGGAGATGATTGTTACATTATGTATAATGATAAATAGTTTACACGTATTTTGCTTTGCAAGCGTACCTATATCAAATCAAGTAGGGCCACTTAGCCGGTTATTGGAATTCATTTCATATAACCTTGAGAAAGTGTAGAATGTGTTTCAATACATTTAATTTTAAAATAAATAAATAAAATAATATCAGACTTATCTAAAATAATTTGAATACATATACCTAGTCAATCTAGTATCTATCAGCCTTCAATCTATCGGTCAATGTATTAAAACACAATCTAAAATTTCACAAGGTTGTGCGAAATGACTTCAAAAAGATCCACGTCCCTTCTTTCTGATAAATGTTCGTTGGCTTTATTACGTTGTACTATGCAGTCAGCATTTTATTATCTATGCTGTTAAATTTGAAATATAATTTCAGGCTACAGGATATTTATTGAAACTTTTGTTGTGGGTTTTGAATAGTTTCGATTAACATCATCAGTCGATAATTTGCACGTTTACATGTTCAATTTACTTTGTACTGTATAAATATCTGGTTGTCGTTGCTGAAGATACTCTCCTCAAGAAAATTTATCTTTTGTCTAATGTCCACGTTGATTGTCTATCGTTGCAATTGAGTGCCAATAATATACGAGTTCAATTGTTAACTTTTCAAGGAGTTGGAATACATTATATCTGTATTCATGTATCATTGTTCTCTATTTTTCAATCAAAATTCACTTTAGTCCTGCAAAAGAAAATGTTTTTTATTAAAAGTTGTCAGAAATGATAAGTTATTCTAATACAATGTATTATCTATGGTAAAAGCGTCCAAACGGCACGCAGCCCATATATATAAAGAACGTTTGCCAGTATCAAACATGGCGGATTGTATTGTCATATATTTAATAATGGAAGAGAGACTTTCACACTTGAAGATACTTTCATGAGAGCTTTCTTTCGATAGTTTTCAATGAATACACAGCCTGTGACATTTTTTTCAAACTCAGTGCTCACAGGGTTGTTTTATTTTTGTAAACAAGTGATATCTTGGGGGGCCTTGTGCAGGGTGTGCCTTTATGGTTGGTGCTTCGGACAACTGATAGCGTTTGGCTAATTAGCTTTGTGCGATCTTAAATGTGCCGATAAATGATATTTAACTCATTTCTGAAACATTTTGTATAAATTTACAAAACTAAATTATATTAACTAATTTTACATTCATAATAATAAAAAATATTTCGACTTGACTTCAAATAAAAAAAACTGATTTATTTTGATTATTATTTAAAAATATTAATCGAAAATGTTTTTGTTTTTAAATTTAATAATAGTGATGGATGCATCATCAAAATTACAATCCGGCATCTTATTGGGTAATTTAATTGATTTTGGTAGCTTTGATGAATGTATTAAAATACAGAATAAGGAATATAAAGATGATATTATTTATGGTAAACATTGTTTTGTATCGTTAACACCATATAATAAAACATTACAACGTATACAATCAGCATTAACATTACCGACAGAACGAATAGCAAATATTTCATCACGTCCTGGTGATTTTGGTATTACATGGTCAATTTGTGTACCGGATTCATGTTTAGCATATGATATACAAACACATTTACAAAATTATATACCGCATATTATTAATGTCAATGAATTATCAATTCAAGTTAACGAACAAAAATGTACGACACGGAAAGATGTTTATTTGAAATTACGTTCAAGTGATTGGATTGCAATGTAATATTGAGTTCATTATAAAAAGAATTATGAAGATATTTTATGCTAGCTGTACATTTTCGTCTAGTCCAGTTATAGGATCGACTTTCTTCGCTTTGGAGTTATTTATCCGAACGTTTTTAAACAACACCAACTTTCGCGAAAGAAATTTCTGCACAGTTTTTCCTCAGAGATTAGATAGATAGATATATTTTGGAGTATATAGATGTATTTCACTTCGACCTTATGGCCCTTTGTGTTCCCCTTTCTACTTCAATCTGACGAGATTCGCTTCTCCCATATTTTTACAATAGCCAGGAGCTTTCTTATCAAGTTTTTCTGAAGGTTCATATATTCGAGGTGAGCTGCACCGAATATCTTGTATCTGCTGTAATCGACAGATTCGCAGTAAAAGATTATGTGGCTGAATGTTTCCTCCACTTCGCCGCACAATCTGCACATAATGGATGGGATTGTTAGGGATTGCCTAACGTTATGGAGTCACATTGTGGGCAGATGCTTTCGTAGGCGATAATGCCCAGTGACCTCAGAGACTAACTATACTGAATATTCTTTAGAATGTAACTGTAAAAGCCTGGTCTACAATTCACTCCGGAACCTTTCAGTTTGTTGGTCAACGAATAACAGTTAAGCTTTTGCTATTATACATTTCGGTTTGCTTGCATTATTCAGTCTGCACATTCTTCGATAAGCCTGTAAAGTTCAGTATTGCACAAGCATTTAGAATCGTCACCAAGTCTGCGCAGTTTTTACCAGACATTCTTCGAAAATACCGTAGGCCAAGAATGTCCATTTTTTTCTCAGTGGATTTTGGAATAGTTAATAGGAACCTTTAAAAATAAATTGTCATTCAAATAATTGTACTGATTACTCGCGGTTTCGAATCCAGATTCCTTTAGCTTCTGGTAAAGATGGAAAGATCACGAAGTAAGGCGTGACACCACAAAGCGAGATCCGCGATGTTAGTACATGCAAGAGCTCGTATACTCTCGCTTAGCCTCGAAAAGAGTAGCAGTGCCTTATATAGACTAATAATAGACTCTATAAACTAATAAAGACATCATATTATTTGCCCACCTTTCGTATAGCATATCTTCATAATTTTTTTAAGAATAAATAATTGCATCAGAATGACAAAATTTGTTTAATTTTTTCTAGCTTTTTCTTTATTACAATTGGAGTTGCAGTCGTATTTAGTAGTTTGTACGATGTATTTAGTCAAAATAATGATCCAGGTAATTCGTCTAACCTTTTCCTCTTTACCTGTTTTCTAAATCTATGAATTTTTTTTAGAAAATTCAAATAAATTAATGAAAGCATTTTCTGTATTTGAAAATACACGAATGTTTTTAAATACAGGAGGGGGAAATGCAAGTATGAAGGTACTAAATGGTATTCGATTTTTGAGTACTACTTGGGTAATCATTTTTCATCGATTTTTTGTCATGATGTTTTTACCGAACATTAATTCAGTCGATTTACAAGATGTAAGTATTAATACATATCAGTATAATGAAATTGCTTCCAATGATCCATCAAATTGAAGATTGATTTATATATACTTTAGAAAAAAATATCCAACACTTGTAATCTTTCTTAAAACATATACAAGTGTTTATAGTCTTGTTTGTTTAAAATGAATAACTTTTATTTGAAATTTAAAAAAAATTCGAGTATTTATTTTATATTATACTTTTAGTGGATTAGACATATGCATAGCACGATTATACAAGGAGCAACAGTGGCCGTTGATACATTTTTTACAATCAGTGGGATGTTAGTGTTAATGTCATTTTTTAAAGCAATGGATCGTGATAATAAAGTGAATTTATTTTCATTTTATACCCATCGTTACTTACGGTAAGTATTTTTCCACAAAACTATTCTTTCGTTACCAGCTTAAATATTCTTGGTAAAATATCCATGAAAAATATGATTCATGATAAAAATAACCATGAATATATTCACCAATCACTGATCTGTATATATGGGTAGCGGATTCTTATGACGTAAAAGAAAAAAGACTTCGTCATCACCACCAGTAGCGCCACTAACAAAGTAGCGAGTAACTAAATATATTGAATATGCATTTATACGACTTTAATTGTGATGGTAGAAGTGGTGTACAGTATTCCATCCAAATCAGATTTATTGAATATTGTAATTGAGCATGCGATGTTTTATGTTATATAATACTTTTTGCCATCGAGTTGGGACGGTATTATTAATATGGTATTATTTTGGGTTTTTATAATAGATATTTTGTCATGGATAGTTTAGTCTTGTAACCAAAACTTGTTCAAGTAAAAAAAAAAACCTTTGATATTGTTTCATTTTAGGTTAACACCAATGGTAGCTGTGGTAACATTATTTTATGCAACATTATTACAATATTGTGGTTCAGGATCAAATTGGTCCAGTGTACAATTAGGATTAATGGCTCCATGCAGAACATATTGGTGGTCAATATTGATGTATATTCAAAATTATACGAATCCAGATCTTTATGTAAATTACTTTTATGAAAGAGAATAGGATATACAGGAAATTTTAGGTTGGGGGATATCTGGATTTCAAGATCGTAATATTGAATCAATATTTCGGAAAGATTCTTCAATCTTTGAATTACTAGGCTTGGATTGCAGCTTATACGATTTTGAGGAGATTACTGAATTCTACGACTTTTATTGACGCCCGCGTTCTGCGTAGATAATAAACTAGAATGTCGTGGGGTCTTGTCGCCTATACTTTTACCTAATACCATTACTTAGTCAGTAACCAACATTTATTTATGTTACCATATAATACTTTCCTCTCTATCTAATTCTCTTTGACGCCTCATCTGAAACATATAATAATGTCATCATTAAAATTATAATTAATAATCCATTTTAGTGTATCACACAAACTTGGTATTTATGTGTTGATATGCAATTATTTTGGTTATCTCCATTATTTTTATATCCATTGTATAAAAAACCAACAATTGGTTGGATTATTTTGTTAATTATGATACTCCTACCCATGGGAATCTCATTTTATTTAGCATGGATTCATTATTATAATGGAAGTTTAATATTTCAGTAAGTATACATTATATTTAAATTTTAACAAATTCATAAGCGGAAGAAGGTTATGAAATTGTTTGGAGGGGGGGGAGGTCTCAAGAGTGGTCTAGATATAATTTTAATTTTATTCTTACCGCTGTATCCATAATACCAAGTAGTGAATAATATTACTAACATCATTTTTCAAATATAAAGCTTTTAATCCAACGTCATTGCAGCGCTTACCACGGCACTATCAGACATAGTTCGCTCTTTCCCTTTCTCTCACTCTCTCACACTTGTTTAGCCTATATCGCACTTTCTACCACCCTCCGCCATATCAAAATTTAAATTTTAAAGGATATTTGAATTTAATGGCGGGAATTATCTAATATGGCGTCGGCTTCAGAAATGCGTGAAATGAACCAAAACGCGTGTATAGAACTGAACCCGTGTATAGAATATACCTGCATGTTTGTACCGTGGTGCTTCCTTAAACTAGACGATTGTGGACTGTGAGCTGTTTATCTTGGCATGTTTGCGTCCGATCTAAACGAAATATAAAATACCCAGGTCTAAAATAAGAATTATTACATTTTTAGAAAGGATTTATTACAAACCCATTATTTTACAAGACATTATACAGCAACACATGCCCGAGCATCACCATGGTTTGTTGGCTTAGGTCTTGGATATATTGTGCATAAAACTAAAAATCAAAAACTTACCATAAATTCGGTAATTATAAATACCTACCATTTCCATTTTAAAAATTACAAATAAAAATTTTGATTTGCTTTTTTAGATTCTTGTAATAATTATGTGGATATTTACATTTGCCATGCTTATAATTGTTGTATTTGGAATTTATTCATTCCAACAATTTGAAACACCATTGAATCGTTTTAAAGCATCATCGTATTTAGCATTCTCGCGGACAGCATGGTCTTTAGCAATAGCGTGGATTATTTTTGCATCAATTAATGGTTATGGAGGTGTAATTAATACATTTTTATCGTGGTCTGGATTTGCTGTACTTGGAAAATTAGGATATACAATGTTTTTAACGCATCTTGGCTTACAATTCTCTTCTTTGGCAGCATTAAAGACACCACAATATTTTACTATGTTTACTGAGGTTAGATTCTTAAATTGGGAATATTATCTTGACCGTTCAATGTTTATCTGTATGTATCAAAATTATAATAGGGTGTATGCATGAAACTTGAAATCGATTTACTTTCGAGCGAGTATATACGAGTAAATACTGAGACGTGGGAAGCGATTATGAATGGGTTTTACTAAAGTGAGAAAGTTGTTTATAATTTTCTTTAATTATGTTAATACGTTTTCCTTCGATCAAAATCTTAATTAAATATTTTATATGTTATAATATAAGTAATCCATAACATTTGACGTCACAAACACACTGTTAACCTATAAAAAATTTTTATATACGTAAATGTCAATAATATTTTCAACGTGTCTATTAATAATATTTTTTTTATACACATTAATATAAATTTATCAATTAATAATAAATGTAAATATTAATATTGTATAAACTACTAATAAATGTAAATTTAAAAAGCCTTCATTTTGATGAAAGTTGAAAATATTATTAGAAGCAAAAATGAGACAAGATTTTTAATTGAAAAATCAACGACATCCATAAACGATCTGCAAAAAGAAGAAACCTATTATTTTTCAATAGAAATATATCAATATAAATATATTTGAAAAATAATTTATATTGCCTAAATCAGAGTCCACTCTTTAATGGATGGTTTTACCTAAAATGTAACTTGGAACAGATCTAGGAATTATATGAGGATTTAATTTGGAAAAATCTACTGTGTCTTTACTGCACAACCTCTGTATGAAGATGAAATCAAAACCTTTTTATACAGACTTAAAAAAATAAAAGTATTTTATGTCAGTGGGATTTCATCTACGACTTTTTCACTGAAGAGTAGAATTATATCCAAAGAACTAAGAGTTACCACCCTGAAATTCGATATTTAACTATTATATCAATCAGCGAAGTGAAATCGGTCAAAAGCTTACATCGTTTAGTTACATAAAATTTAGTTCTAAAATTCCAAAATCATGCATACACCCTATTTAAAACGTACATAGAATCATTAAAGCCACCATAAAAATCCACCATTATCTTATGAAACTATGCAAGAGAAAATACAGTATTAAAAATATATAGTCCATACTTTTATTTTAATGTCTGCAGTTGATGTTATATAATCTCTATGAGTTTAAATCATAGATGTAGATGCTTGTATATCCAATGATGATAGTCTATATTTGGCTTTCTGCTCAATAATTATAAGACTACTCTATGTACGTTTCTAATGACCATAGATTAAATTCCAGAAATAATGAGCGTACACATTTAGATTGCTCAAAATTTTTTTCGTTACGCTCTATAGGCATTACATTTTTCGTAGAATTATTTAATAATTTTAAAATTGTTTATTAACAGGTGTATAATGGTTTTGCTGACATTGGTTTAGCATTATTAATGTCATTCATTCTAGTTGTGACAATTGATATGCCAGCAAACATTATTGAAGATTACGTATTCAAGAAATCAACGAATCAAGTTAAAACCGTTTCAGAACCAAAAAAGTATTAATACAAAATAATGGTAACTTGAAATTTAAAAAAAAATGCTGTGAACACCATATAACTTCTATATATAGGCTGCATATGATAATATTTATATATATATGATAATATTTGAAAAATGTAGTTTAAAATTGTCACCTACTAATATTTGAACTCAGGATCATTGTGTTCCTAAGCCGATACTTTACTAATCGACCCAAAATCGATAAATTATTATGATTCTGTATATTCGAAATGAAGCAGTTCCGAAAAAATATCAACAGAGCTAATCTGTTGTAAATCTTTCTAGGAATCAGTGTACAATTTTTCAATCAAGCCGTTTGAGTCGTTTTCAAGAACACTAGGCAGTCCAAAACATTTGATGACTCCTATTTAAGAGGAATCTATAAAAGCTTAACCATGAAATTTGTGTGATCTTCTCTTCTAGCTTTTTTGCTTTCGAGACATCGTATTCATACACAAATCATCGACCAAAAACGTAACCACAACGTAAAGATCCCATAAAAAATAATAGTCTCTATATAGAGGTAAAACATTTTTTGAACTAATTGCATTCTGATATAAAATTCTTTTAAATAAAAAAAAAAAAAACTCGATATAAAAAAATATTTAGTTTGGTATTTGATTTGATTTATAAAAAAAAAAAGTTAATAAAGAAACTTCACACCAAAACATTCATTGTTGGTTCCGGGTGGATGATTCTTCGCCGTTTCGCTTTAATTCATCAGTAATGCTCTCTCATTGTACAGTGGCGGTACATTTTTTTATACCTATCAATTATTTTACGTAAGTATTCACCAAAAAAAATAATCTAAAATCAGTAAGAAAATGCTTTCTATTTAATCGTTCTAACAATTACATTATTATCAAATGTAAAAAAAAAAAAAATTGTATGATGTAGATTACCTTTTATTAGATAAAGATAGAACTTTCACTTTTTTGCTGTACAAATAAATTGCCAGATTCCATATTGATTACCCAATTTATATTCAATTGTAATGGAGTCATTAAAAAATATTATTATTGTATTTTAAAGAAAATTTATTATATTATCATTAATTCAAAGTTTTAGTAATTCTGATTAAACTTAAAGTTATATTTATAATGAAGAACTGTTATTGGAAGCATTTTTTCGAAAACCGAATGAATGAGAAACAATTCAATTAAAAAATTTTGAAAAATGAGCGCTATCTGCATGAGTTTGTGTACTATAGCTCTATAGCTCTAAAATACGTGTTCATAGAGAATGATAACGTATCATAAATAATACTTTAAGTGAACACTTGTATTAAACAGTGACCATAGACAATAGTATTCATAGACATAGACAATGCTAAAAGTTAACAGTGTTCATAGATATAGACAATACTAAAAGTTAATAGAGAATACCTTAAAGATAATAGAGAATGTTATATATTAAAATTATATGGTAAGTTATTTGATTTAATATTCAATTGAAATCAATTATCAAATTTGAAATAAATTTTATTTTCATATACAATACATTTGTAGTACCATTTATAAATATTATAAAATGCAAAAGAAATTCTATAAAATAATTTAAATATAAACAACAAATATTAAATAGAAATATTTATTTATTTTTATAAAATAAAATGAATATGTATATTATGTAGGTATGTGTATGTTGAATGTTATTCATTTTTTTTTACATATATTTTTTTATTCAATTTTGTTGACGTATCATCCACAATATTGTGGTTCCCATAACGTTATGCATCGCTGCGCATCGACAATCATAAATGCTACTGTATAATCGAGATTCTATATATAGAGGATGAATAGACTAGAATACAACTAAACTCTTCATGTCAATATTTTAAAAAATAAATAAATCCATGGAAATTTACAATTTTCATTATTAATTGAATGATATAATCCAATAATTTATAGTAATTGTATTTTTATATTGAAATCGTTGGATCTGTTTAAGAATATTTATCGATTCTAATTTTTGAAGTCTTGGAATAAGAAAATGGAATATAGATTTTGAACACATACATAATAGTAGACATCAAACTTTGTACAAATAATGACGCTGGGGAAGCCATCTTTGACGCTGTCAAAATAAAGCATTTAGGAAGTATGAAGGCTTGTACAGTCGTGGTCTTGAATATTTCCGGAGAGTATATGATATAAATGTGTGCAGAAACAGTGGACTGATATGAATATAGCCATATTCGGTATAAATATGGGTTGATTAAAACACAATTTGACATAGCCGATCTTAACACAATAAAAAATAGATAACAATTATCACTTGCGACATCAAGATACTTGCCAGCATCAAATATGGCGGATTGGTGACCTTTTATCATAAAGGAAATAGTATATGATACGTCTACCAAAGGAAACTAACCAAGCTTAGTTTTAAATTAAGCATAGAAAGAATAATGTGGCTCTTTATCCAATCTGTTCTAATTAGGGGATTTTATTTTGGTATTTAGATTTAGAAATTGGTACCTCAAGTAGGGAATGATTACCTACGTTAAAACAAACATGGATAACATACAAATTTTAATTAATTTAAACCATAAAAAAAATTGTGTTTCAATGATTTTGTATTTTTTTTTTAAATCGCAAACAATTAACAGTCATCGGGCAAACAATTAATCGTCAAAATCGTTCATGCATATTTGATGAAAATAAAATATTTGAGTCATACATATTTGTAAATGATTAACGAGCATACACACCATATTATTATGAAATCAGAGTCTTTAAAAATCAAATATAATAATTACCATAAAGTACATAATATACTACACGAGAATCAAGTGTTAATTAAAATAGGAAATAATAAATATAAATTTTGTTTAAATAATTATAATTGCTTCGTAAACATATAAAAGAATCAACACCAGTACAAATTAATAAGTAAATTTTCTAACCAATTTAGTTATTCTGATTAACACATTTTATTTATTTATTTTTTTGAAATGAATACAATAAAATAATTTTTTCAAATCTAATACTATGTAACACGTTCAATAATGCTGCGAGACCTTCACCTACCCTATAGTAAGAGATTGGTTCTGGTTAGAACAATTAAGTAAGTCAGTCAGCCTACTAAAAAATATTTACTAACTCCTTAAATAAGTAAATTATTAAGTATATCTAACCTAGTTTTTTGCCAGGACACTTGACAAAACCATTATACTATCACATCCCTTTTCTAATCTTACATGGATAACCATATTTGTGATACCTATTAACATTAAGATAGTTTTTCCCTAAAACTGTTTTCTAAGAGATTTTAAATAGAATAGTGAACAAATCTACCGTCTAGAATCAGAAAAATATTTATTCATTATTGGTAAAGTTACTCACGACGTTATATTCTAAAATGGCGGCTTTATTGATGCTATATTTAAACAATTTCATTAAAAAAATACAAATTTTTTGTTTATTTTCAGTATCACAGTTTAGTCCTATTACTCTGTTCCTAATTATTGCCACCAGATGTCATAATCCTAATGAACAAACACCAATATCATAGGGAAAATTCAAGTATCGGCTTATATATTCAATTGAATAAAAAGAAGCGTTCTTACGAGTTTCATCGAAAACTAATTATACAGGAAACTAAATAGAAAAGTTTAATAATATAAATTCAATAGTTTGATATTGTGTTCATTTTTATCCGATCTATATTATTATTTTTAGATATTTACCATTAATAAATATTATATTATTAATTTAACATTAATAAATAAATTCGTGGAATTAAATTAATAGATTGTTATATAACCTCAAGCTGATAGTGACATTTATATACCATAGAGTAGATAGATATATACATACACTCTAAATCATTGTTTGTTCCATGTTCAAATGTAAAATAAATTACATTTATTGTCTGTGTAACATACACATAACATAACAACAACAAAAAAACCAACTATATTGTACTCATGCATTTAGTTTTGTTTTTTTTGCTCGAAAAGTTTCCTGAATGATTATAATTATTTATAACACAATGATAATCTTTTTATTTCGTATACACCTGTAAAATACACATCGATGTGATGGATATATTATTTTTAATGTTGGATATGTTAAGGTGTATAAACGCTATATATATATTGTTTAGGTCATAGAACTCATTATTACCGTCCGACTGAAGTGATGCTTTATAGTGTACTCAATTGTAACGCACAATTCACTCAATGCGGCGCGGCCCTTCAACCAGAAATCCGCTTCTTTAAGTTAGAATAGACGCTTAGATAGGTAACAACTACCTATTGTTATTTATTCTTAAAATATTCATTATTCATATTTATTATACAAAAAAAAAGTAAAGCAAACAGGTTATCATTACATTTTTAGAAATATGCATGTAATTTGCCTATAAAATAGAGTGTAGGTAAATTCCGCACTTTTTATTTATTTAATAAAATCAAGCATTAACGAGGATTATATAAAAAAAACGTTTCTCTTCTGAATTTATTTTAGAAAATATTATTTATATATACATAATAAAAATATAAAATTTATGTGTTTCGTTATCCTTTACCGACACAACTCAATCTAGAGAAACCTCAAAGTCCAAGTAGAGGGATTGAACTTAAATTTTATGTTTCCCACAAAAAATTGGAGCCAATATAATAGCCCAAAAACATAGAGATCCGTGGCTTCCATTACCTGCTCTTACTCCACCGGTAGAAAGTGGAGTCCAATTAAAAGGATTGGCCAATACTTTTCTTTACCTTATTCTTTTTTATTTGTATTTTGTTATTTATATTTTTTTGAGATGTTTTGTAATGATACGAAACTATAGATATAATGGACTGTAAATTAAATTTATAATCAATTCAAGAAAATATTTACAATATTTTGTGATTTGTGAAACAAATCATTACAAGAAAGAAAAAATAGAGAGGAGAGCAAGGTAGTAGCAAAAAAGTGCGGAATTTACATTCGCCCCAACAAATCTATCAAATCATATAATATTGACAAATCTATGGTCCATAACAATAAATTATGTTTGGTAAATAAGATGTTCTTCTTTATGGTTCTATACTATAAAAAATATGGTTTTTATTATAATACAAAAAAATTATTTAATAACCGTTATTAAAAATGATTGTAATATTATTACTTATATAAAAAGCTACCTGTAATCCAACTTATTATTATTATTATTTATTATTTATAAAATTAGTTATAAAAATGTAAAATAAACGAAACGGGATATATCAACAACTTTTGTTTTTTTTTGTCTATATGATGTTTCCGGTATATAATAGGACTTTATTATACATTGAAGTTCAATGTTACAATCATTTATAAATTATATAATAAGACGTTTTTATTTAATCAAAGAATTAAAAAGATATAAGTGCAAATGTTTAGTAAGATAATACGCACATTGACGTGAATCTAAGGCCCACATTAGATGGAAATCTAGCTTATCTGTAAGCTACATGTTTAGAACTATTTATTCCATTCGGATGCTTGAGCCGTACTTTATTGCTAACGAATTCTTCAATCAACTTATCTTTCTTTCTGTTTTGAAATATAAATCAATTCTTAACACTTTTCGTTATTGCAAGCGTGCATTCGAACCACATTCGACAGTTGTACTGTGGAGTTGTATCAAAGGTTATGTTCATTTGTGGCATTTGACACTTACGAATCACCGTGCCATTATTTGAATGTTGAATGAGTAGGAGTAGTGGAGTGGAAGCCTGGCAATTAGGCCTTTTTTACCGACACCTAAAGGACAAGGAATTTGTATACAGACTAGGAATTGATAGGAGGTGCGACTGTAGACCGATTTTGATAGAAACTATGTCGGTATTCATCTGGAATTTGTGATAGGAAACTGTAGAACATCTTTACAAGTATAGCCGGTTGCTTTCGTTCCTGTCCATACGCCGAAAGTTTAGTCAATTAACCGCCTCATTAATTTTAAAAAAAAATTAATTTAATTGACAAACTGCCAGTGTTGGGAATCGAACCAGCAACCAGAATGATTATGAATAATTAATGACAGAACCATAATTTTCAAATTAATAATACATGGACATCAAGATAGTGAAACATTATATGCATTCCACTACCATAGCATCTGGTAGTTCCGAGGCAGAGCGATGGTCTACAATGTCAGAGGTCAGGGGTTCGTTTCCCATCCTAAATAATGTTATGATCTATTGTATTTCTTGTATATATCATTCAACTTTTAAAATTTTGTTGCTCCAACCAACAGAGCTTGGTGGTCAATCCAGCCCTGTTGGATAGTAAGCATTAATTTTAAAACTAAAGTGCTGCGCCCGTTTCTAATGATACCTAGATGAATCTCTAAACTTTTAAATCTCAGAAATAAACTTACATTTATTTTTAATTTTATATAATATTTTTTTCTGGGTACAAGTGAATTAAATTAAAATCTAATAAAAATCAAATTTTAAATTAATTATTTGTTAATTTTATAAAGAATATATATATAAATATAGAGATGGATACACTTTTTAAATATATATATATATATATATATATATATATATATATATATATTTTTAAAAAGTATTTGTACCCAAAGGCCATAGAGTAATCAATCATAATAACCTTAACAAGTTTTATTCTAACTTTTTCTAATTAAATGTATAGTTTCTTTGAATTTCGGAGAATTTCTACACTTACACAATTATCATCATACAATACATACAAAAAAAATAAAAGTATAATAAAATGTAAGCTGGTTTAACTAATATACAGTGTTTATATGTATGTATGTATGTATTATATTAAGTAATGTGTATATGTGTACTTATAATACAATACAATACAATGATGGTTTTATTTATACCTTATCATCATGTAATAACACTAACGTTGGTTGGCTTTTATGTCCTTGAAATGATCTCTGCTTCAAAACGATACAAAATGATATTATAATCACATTAATATCCATAATATGTATATATATAAGGAAATATAATATATAGTATGATTCAAATAATACGAGTTGTACAGTCACGCCGAATACACTCACCCCGAAAGCTTAAGGTCTCTCGTACACGAAGCTATTTGAGTATTTACTACCAATGTGCATTTGTTTGACACGGGAGTGCACCCCTTCACTTGCCCGTGAAGAAGCCATACTCTCGTGTACGGTACCGATGCCATATCTAGGAATAACCAGAAGGTAGACTATTTTTGGCCTTAACGACAGAGTAGATATATCTATGGACGGGAAATGGAAATTTATAGCAGGCTACAGACAAGCCAAACAAATGATAGCTGGATATAATACCGCAAAGTCAACTTGGGGCTCATTGGTAAGAACCTGAAAAACAGCAATCTACTGGTTGGGATGCTTAGCAATCGCTGAAATTTCTAAAGGTCTCCTTCCCTCATGGGGTTAAAGGACAGCGTAGCTTGTCCGAACTAAAGTGAGGTGGAGAACACACCCCTTCATTTGGCACAATTGACTTACAGAGCCAGATTAAGGTACATAACCTTCGTCTCTAACGAAATGTGTAGGGGAACTTGAGGTAAAACAATTAAAATGTAGCTCTATCTTGTCAATGAAAAGAGGGTAGGTTCAATAACGACCACAACTCTGGGGGAAACGAAAGACGTCGAAGGGTTGTCAGTGGTTGGTAGAAAGGATTAATTACCAGACTTCACCCTCCGTTTCATTACTACCTGTGTATTTATCTCGTACGGCTTTATTATCAAGATTGTCATTACATAATCACGGGGACATCAAATACGGTGGAATAGCTGTTCAATATAAAATCCTTAGCACACGCTAATACTTGCAGACTCTGTTTTCTGAGTACATGGCGAGTCTCAAGGCTAGCACCCGCATCTGCTTGTGAGTTTAATCTCAGGACAATCTGCCTTTGAGTGTTGCCACACGAGTATCTTCGTAGTGACGTCACAAGGCTTTGGCGAGCCATACTATCGGTGTCTGAGACACAAAGGAGTCGGATTCAATAAAGGATACCTGTTATAATAGCAAGTTCAAGAATATACCAAATTTTGATAATGTTTGTGGAGTAAAGGTGAAAAGGAAGAATATTTTTAAGTATTTAGTACTTAAGTCGAAAAAAAAAGAACTTGGATCATAGAAAGTTTTGTATATTCAATAGATACGGAAAAAGGCTGCTAAGTATTTTCTTGTCTCAATTCCTAAAGTTGATTTTAAGGCTAAATTTTAAATAAACATCCTGTATATTTTTCATTTAAATTAAACTGAATAGCTACACACATTCTATATCTTTTTTTTTGCCTCTCTCTTTGAATCAATTTCAAATTATTGAATTCAAATAATCTGTTTTTTTTTTCTTCATCAAATTGAGCACAAATTATTTCATGGATTTTGTTGAACTTAAGGTATTACACTCTCAAATTCATGCTTCTTCTATAGAATTTAAATTTTTTTTTGTTAAAAATAAGCGCCGGGCACTGTAATCGTTTCCCAGAGATACTTTTTTTCGAGGAGCTCTGAGAATGACAAGGATTACTTGAAACTGGATCATTTAAAACATAAAATTTTACCGGCGTCATTTTTGTATTGTTTCATTTAAACCACTGTACTATAATTAAAAATGAATTTTTCGTAAAATTCTTCGTTCACGAACGAGATTGACCCGTACGAAAGAAAATTTTTTTCGAATTATTGTTTTCCTTGTCATCGCAGAGCTCGTCAAAAACAAAGTATCACCGGGAAACGATTATAGTGGCATCATTTTGACTCAGTGACTAGATATAGCCCCTTAATATTTAAAGGTGATTCATGATTTGCAACTATGAATAATTACAGTAAATACAAGTAAGCTTGCGTAGTGTAAGATACAGGTTATAATGTATTATAAATGTTAAAACACTATGTATGTTACACTAGATATATACCGTGTGTGTTGGAAAGGTATTACTGGCTGGTCGTGTGGTTACTGTGTGAAGTCAGTCAGTACACATGTAATGAGAGTGGGTTGAATATGTTCATTGAATTCTTAACTTTAGTATGTGCATCACCAAATCCCCACTCTTAAATGACAAACAAACAACCCAAACGCATACAGTATACCTATACACTATCCAGATGTTTGTATGTATGTGTATGTGTATTGTATAGTTTTATAGTTAATATTTTATTTATTTATTAAACATTGATTCTCTATTAGAAATGCTTTTGAAAACGGTCTGTATATCAATTGATGACGTAACTTTAATAGATAAGTTTACTATAATATTGTCTTCTACACTTTTTGCTCTGACTTTCAGAAGCATATACTACCTTAATCTGCACTTATTCCCCATTGGTTTGTAATGTATTCACCACAATCGATGGGAATAATGAAAGTTAAATTCTAAAACAAGTTAAGAATAGCAATTATTTATTAGCTAAAATAATAATATTTTAATAAATAACAGCAATTTTTAGTGTGTCTACTAAAATGCCACTGTGTATAGAAAGAAGTATTTACAATTTGAATATTTTGTTGTTTGAAAATTTTTGCGGTTGCTATTTACACGCTAAGATGTGAATAATTAGAAACATTATTTACACGTTAAAATGGTTATTTGTATTAGTGTCGTCGAAATGGATTTATTTAAAAAAAAATGTATTGGGTAAGAGCCATTGGTTAAGAAAAGACCGTTAATGAATGAAATTCTTAGGCTTTGATAATTACCTCAGTAGATTTCATTACAACCTATTTTTGTGTTGGCTCCATAGTCTTTATAACGCGGTGTTTGGGTGGGGGAAAACAGGTAAATCTCAAAAAGAAATTTTCCATATTGAATGCAATTTTTCGATGAAAAAATTAAATAGATAATTGTAACGTGTGAATAATTTCGTTAACGTGCAAACAGATTCTTCATTTATTTTTATAATAGTATTAAAAATTATTATTAAAATTTACCTTTCCAATAAAGTTCATAATTCATATTTAATAATAAAATAGGACAAATTGATGTTGTTTCAAAAAGTGTTCACAACGCTTCCACCAATTTTTTTTAAAATTTCTATTTCGTACCGTATTTTTTAATTCTATATTATTAGATTGGCTGTGTATAGCGGATTAAAGTGATTGCAAGCACTTGAAAGTGAAATGGCGACCGGTCAGTATATATTTAATTTTACAAACAAACTTCGAATATTAGTTAACACGGAATGGCGGACGGAGAAAGTGCTGACTGAAACCCACAGACGTCTTTTGGGTGATAAATCAGGCAGTGCTCGCAAGCGCTTTCGAACGCTTTTATCTGCTAAACACACCCATTATCTAAATTGTATCATAGGATTGCACTATGTCAAGGGGGATTTAGTATGTGTACAAAGATTCATCAGAATCGGTTTAGTACGTGAAAAGTCCACGAAATAATCCACTTTAAAGATAAGTCTATCTTTCGTATTCTTAGAAAATTTATTCAGCGATTCGATTTTGTAGTTTATCCTTAGAGTTCTCAATAGGGAATATGCATGAAAATTTTTTTTCACTTGAATTGAAGCATGTTTACTTGACAAATATCAAGGTAAAATTACTTTTTAAATAACTTTAAAAATAAGCGAGATATGAATGATTGAAATTCTCGATTAAACAAAGAGGGTGAAAGCTCTCTTGATATGTTATGTGACGTCATATTACACTTTCACCATTTAAAATACACGTAAAACTCCGTTTTTAGTATTTTTGCAAGAAAGAGACAGATAATAATCTTTAAAAGCTTATAGCTTCCTTGATATTTGTCGGATTTTAATTTCGTTTTTAAATATTATTACAGTATTAACAGTATTTTCATATTCTGAAAATAAATGTGAAAAAAAATTTTCATGCATATTCTCTATTCGTGGTCAAAAAAGTCGGTAGGGTATTTAACAGAAGTAAGCTGTTTACTATACCAAACTAGGAATGTTACTTCTATTTTCTCGCATGCGTCTATTTGTAAAACATAAGTATGAAAACAAAGTTGTATAGAAAAAAATAGGACGAAATCATTTTTTATCATAATTATGTAGTACATATTTTTTTAGTACATGACCGGCGTATCAATCTTAAAATCTATATACCTTTTAAGCTGATAGATTTAAACAAGGTAATCGGTTTTTGTAAGGAAATGAAACACATCTACTAACAGTCAATGTTGTTGATTTTTTTTCTTCAGTTGTTACATCGAACAACTGATTAAAGTCACCTATTTTATATATTACAATATATGTCTTGTACAGGATGTACAAGACAATGTAAAGTTTATATACGCGTATTTATATTCTATTCACTCGACAAATAGCAAAATCCCTTATCACTGATTAATTCTTAAAACCCTTCGTAGACGAAAACACTTCAAATAAAGGCTACTTATTGGTAACGTTTTTCATGATGTTATATTTCAAAATGGTGGCTTTAGCCAGGCTATATTTCAACAATTGGTTGTATTTTCATGAAAAAAGATGAGTTTCATTAACAAAATAAATAATTTTTTGTTTATTTTATTAACGTAACCCTAGTAAAGCGTATGTAACTATCACAGTTGAGCCAGTTGTCTACTCTGTTCCTATTTATTGTCACCAGATGTCATAGTCCTAATTAACAAACACTCATAGGCAACCATAAATCACTATTAACATTCCTATAGAAATGAATCAATGAACATTTATCAGATAAAGAAGGAGAACTTCCGGTCGGTCCTTTGATATTGTATACAAGTCTGATATTATTTTATGTATGCGTTTTCAAATTTTATTAATATTTATTTTATGCTTATTTGTGAATCGACACTACTTACATTCATTATTTATCAAACTATATATCGTCTGCCATCTATCGGTCAATGTATAGAAACATAATCTACACTTTCTCAAGGCTGTGTGAAAGGACTTCGAAAAAAACCGGTTGAGTAGTAAGACCATGAAAGACTCTCAAAGATTCTCGAGCGATTGTTGGATGAATTTTTACCTTTACATATCACGTGGATAATTGCTAATGGGACTGGGAAATTGAACCACTGAATTTGTAGGACAAGGTGGCCATCAACCACTTATACATACCATTATTCATTAATAGAATAAAAATCAAGTTGTTACTAATAACTATGTAGACCCCGTTATTTGAACATGTTGGGGTGGGGAACCTGCGTGTCATACCATCCATTTTGTAGGACACAAGTTTTTTTAAAGCCTTTATTACATTATCTCTCAATTTAACTAACAAATTAACTGTTACTGATAAAATATTTGCTATCGTCAAACAAACAAGTTAGACTCTTACGCGCTTCGTTAGTCACTATCATCGAAAATTTTTGCGTGAGAAAACTTGGGCGTCTCGTCGAAAGGAAGCTACTGACAAAAATTTAGCCTGTTACTAATGAATAAAAAATAAAATTCGTTACGCAGGAGCTGCTTCAACTTAGCGAATTTCCTTGGAATAAATAAATTACTCTCTAGCGGTCACAATGTTAGTCTGATCAAAATGAAATGTCGTTTATGATTTTAGTATTTGCAAGGCCAATTTTATTAATAAATGTCATACGTGAAGGGGAAATGGGGACATAAAGAAAGAAGAAAACACAAAATACAAAATATCTCTTTTAATATTAGAACAATCAAAAAATGCGTGAGAAATAAAGTTGTAGAAAATCACATTAGCTACAACTCATCACCTCATCATTTTTGCTCAAACTCTAATGTGTACAGAGATAGTGAGGAATTTAGTTTTCAATCTTAAACCGTCAATATTTCTGTAAATATTAGTGTAACAGAAAAAATGATAAGAAACAAAACTACAGTAAATGTTAATACCTAAAACTTTACTTCTTATAAATTTTTCGATTTTTCGAATATTAAGGGAGATATGTCAAATTTTGTGTTTCTTCCTCCCTCTAAACCCCCCTTTCCCCTCGTCCGATTTTATCCATTAACGAACTTGACCTTTTGAATACCAAAACCGCCTCAAATACCAAATTTCATTCCGATAAAATGAAAACTGTGACCGCTAGAGTGATTACAGATACATATATATATATATATATATATATATATATGTATATATATATATATGTCCATAGATATATATATATATAAATTTTACAGATGGTGATTTTTGACATCTACTAGGTAGGATCGATGGACATTTGAAGAAATTTTTGCGAAATTTTGACTTCGGTACGGGACCAATAGCTCTATTTCCTTTCAGGAAATTCGCTAAAAAAAACCGTGCTGTACTGTGGACTATAACATAAATTTATACAATTTTGTAAGTAAATTCTAGTGAGTTCTAGTGAGTACTTGTAACATTCTGTATAATGTCAACCAGCTCCAGTTCACTACAGGTGTTGCACATTGATCGCACATTCATAAAAGATATTGATAGTACACGTACAAAATACTTTCTGTCATGAATTGCTTTTTTTTTTTGAAACTTTATCATCCATCGAACAAGTCCTATATGTCTCTTAAGATTGCTGTTAACATTTGGTCGTGGTTGCAATGTCCGTAGGTATAATGAAACATCTTTAGAAATAAAATATAGAAACGGAACAATGAGTGTTGCAACTTAGGAGGCTTGGAGACACTCGTATGCACACATAGACACTCGATGTACGGTGTCTACGGTGTCGTAGTCTAAACGAACCTTAATTTCTAAGAATGCCTCATGATTTGAAATCAAAATGGCCATAACAATAATATTTTTATTACTATTTATATTCACATATTAATTTAATAATAATAAAAATTAAAAAAAAAAAAGTACGCAACAATGTATTTTATTAATCTTTTAATTCCAGGATTTCTCATGTAACAAGTTTTTTTTTTTCGTTGCTGTAATATTATTTTTTAATTTATTAGAAATGGTAATTTGTTTTAAGAATTTATAATGAACAATATATATATATATATATATATTTATATATATATATATATATATATATATATATATATATGTGTATATAAATATATATATATATATATATATATATATATATATATATATATATATATATATATATATATATATATGTATATATATGTGTATATAAATATAAAAGAGACAAAAAAATAATTAATTTTGTTTCTCATGAGCGCGTAAAACATTGCGTGACGGACGAAGCCACCGAGGTCATAATATTCAAGCTTATTACTTAAACAATTATTATTATATTTTTATTTTTAATGTATTTTTATACGAAGTAAGTTATACATAGTAAGTATATACACTAAAAAATTCGTTACGCAGGAGCTGCTTCAACTTAGCGAATTTCCTTGTAATAAATAAATTACTCTCTAGCGGTCACAATGTTAGTCTGATCAAAATGAAATGTCGTATCTAATTTTAGTATTTGCATGGCCAATTTTATTAATAAATAACATACGTCAAGGGGAAAGGGGGCATAAAGATAGAAGAAAACACAAAATATAAAAAATCTCTCTTAATATTAGAACAATCGAAAAATGCGTAAGAAACAAAGTTGTAGAAAATCATGTTTGCTACAATTCATCACCTTATCTTTTTTGCTCAAACTCTAATGCGTACAGAGATATTGAAGAATTTTATTTTCAATCTTAAACCGTCAATATTTTTGTAAATATTTGGGTTACAGAAAAAATGATAAGAAACAAAATTACAGTAAAACTTAATACCTACAATTTTACTTCTTATAAAATTTTCGATTTTTCGAATATTAAGGGAGATATGTCAAATTTTGTGTTTCACCCTCCCTCTAAACCCCCCTTTCCCCTGGTCTGATTTTACCCATTAACGAACTTGACCTTTTGAATACCAAAAGCGCTTCAAATACCAAATCTCATTCCGATAAAATGAAAACTGTGACCGCTAGAGTGATTACAGACACATATATATATATATATATATATATGTATATATATATATATATATATATATATGTCCATAGATATATATATATAAATTTTACAGATGGTGATTTTTGACATCTACAAGGTAGGATCGATGGACATTTGAGGAAATTTTTGCGAAATTTTGACTTCGGTACGGGACCAATAGCTCTATTTCCTTTCAGGAAATTCGCTAAAACTTGGAAGAGACAAAAAAAAACTTTTTTATCAATTTTTTACATTATTATATTAAAATTGCTGTTTTTTTCTTTTCAAAATTTTTTTGTCCGTGAAAATAAACGTGATATTTGTAAAATATTTAAAATATTTGTTTTATTTCATTTCAATCATGGCATAATATTTCTTACATTAGATCGTATTAGGCACCGTTTGTGTTAATATTAAAACTGTTATGCAAATATGTGTATATATACAAGATATTTTAAATGTTTTTATGAGTAGTGATTTATAATTGGTGATATTTATCGAAATTTTTTCGTATTTTAGGTTGATTATATTCTAGAAATTAATTTATACTTCCTTAATATTAACACAAATGGTTTAAAATTTATCTTTGAGGAAAAAATATTTTAATAAAACTGTTAATATTGACACAAACGGTGCCTCATGGATTTCAATTGCAGTGTAGGTCGTATATAACGTTCGATAGTAATTTTATACTTTAGGGATTTTATTCTGTACACTCTACCCTTCGAGTAACGGGGAAATATTTAACATAACAGCAAAAAAGGCATTCACACACAATAACTGCCAAATATAGACTTATAGAAAGTTCAATTCTCTTCTGTTACCATTGATTGCTAGCTGGCTGGTTGCTTAAGGTTGACCGGACAGTACAGTACATTTCGTAATAAACAGAAACACTCTTTTTAACAGAAATTAAAAATTTTAATCTATAAATTAATTATTTAAATTTAGATAGCATCTAACATCACTAGTAATCGTATTTTTGTAATTATTTAATTACTAAAAATAATAAATAATCGATTTTGACGATTTGATCAAAATTTTCGTGAATTTTTTATCTTTTTCATTAAGATATTTACAAAACTCTTCGTCAGACGATTTTTTTTAAATTTTAACGTAATGTACGAGATTTAATTTATAAAAGTAGAAGTGTTTTACTTTTTAATCTCTAAAAGGTGGAGCAACATTATCGAAAATGTATGCGTTCATTCAACGTTGGCTATTCTCAACATGTTAAAATTCCAATTTTTAATAAATAATTATATGAAAACCTTGCGTCAGATTTTTTTCAAAAAAATTATTTGATACGTATGAGTTTGCAATTAATAACATCTCAAAAATTCAGATTTTTATCTAATACATTGCCGATTTTACCTATACATATGTCCGATCAACCTTAAATATAAAAAACTGCAGAGACAATGCAAAAACCTGACAGAATTGAATTGTGTGTGTGTGTGTTTCTGTGTTTTTTTTTTTATAGCACTATGTTGTTGGTAGTATGTAAACTTTTTAATTATATTTGAACTCGTTGTGAAATATTTTCAAGAATTTCAGATACATGAGTGAGATTATCACATATTTTCAAAACACAATGAAAGGAAATTATATATTTCTAAATAAGAACAAAAAAAAATCATATAATAATATTGTCTATATGATGGTTGTTTTAAATTCATAACATTAATGTACTCATTATTATTTATTATATTCTTATTATTATGAGAAAAAATACCTGTTGAAAAATTAACAGTACACAAGATTGGATTTACCACTAGGCTCTGTATAGGATGAAAAAATAACTAAATGTAGCTAAATGAAAATTTCAAAATAATGAGATCAAAGTGAACAAATATAGAACTCTATATTACAAAAAAGTTTGTGTGTACTTATGTACGCACATAAGAAGTTATACTTCTTTTTAAATAATTTATTAAAATAATATTAAATAAGGTCAACAATACTATTAAGACATAAAAGTTTAATAAAATGATATAGTAGTGAAAAACTACATTCGAAAAATTATATATTATATCTAAAACCAACTGGCATTCAATCCATTATTTACATTAGAATCAGAGTTAGTGAGTTAGTGAAATTTATCAAGACCAAGCCAGGTTTATCAATATATACATTTAATAAACAAAGTTTACGAGCCCATAAAAATGATATCATTGATAATGTGGCAGGTAATTCTAATATTCTTCATTTTTTATCAGAAACATGGAGTTATGAAGACATTGCTGTACCTAATTTCAACTGTATAGTCAAGTTGAAATGTTAGATATTTACCAAAATAATTTCGATCATCTTCGATTCCATATCCCGGTGATAGTTAGATTTAGCTTAATTCATATTGATGATGACTACTTTGTAGTCGAAAAACGTATTTATAATATAAAATTAATTGATCTAGGATTTCGGAAATATTTTGAAATTTAATTTAAACACACGCTTAAGACTTTGTTTTTTAAGCAAGACTTTATTTCTCTTGAATGTGAATTATAGGACAATATAATTATTGATAATGATTGCGATGCAATTGAAAATCTGGTTTTTAGAAGTCTATTTCTAAATTATATTTTTTAATAGATTTTCGAATATAAAATTGTGGTTCTTGGTATTTCGGTTTTATTATTTGAATAACCTTTTAAATTATTAAAAAATTACACTAGCCATGAAATACATAAATGAATGAAATTAAAATATATAGAAAAACGTGCGTATACCCAATTATTAGTGTTTTCTACATGGTAGTTTTAGTTGTATATACACTTCACTTACCAGAACAACCTATACTAGACGGTTGGAATAATAACCTTATATATATTCTATCTCTGACTGATGAATCAAAAACGTATTAGATTGATATTTAGACAGGGTATACTGTGATTAAATTCAATTGTACTCTACAAACTTTATGCGTTATATAATAGAATAGACGGAACAATAGGCATATTTTTATGTAATAAACGGATAAAGTGTTAGATTAATGTGTTCCGCCTATGATTTGTTAGTCATTTTTTTCGTTTGTTTGTTTGTTAATATTTGGTATCCAATTAAAAACTCGTTAGTCAAAACTATATAGAATATATAAGCAATTAAAATATTTTCAAGTTTTTAAATGTATTTTTAATGTATATAAATGTATAATATACTTACTTACTACTATAACTAATACCGATTGTTATTTATTTTATCTAGTGGTATTTCAACTACTAAGTACAACAAATCATAGTTTGATAATTTATATATTATTTATAAAAATATTTTGCATTAAATATTTGAAATATTTTGTAGTTTTTTTGAAAAACAAATATTTTAATGTCATTTTAATGCATTTAAATCTGAATACATAAAGAAATAATGCTATACAGGGTGTTCTCTGAAATTCATTCAGGAAAACTATACCACGGTGTAAAGCTGCAAAAACAAACAAAAAAGTTTATTTAAGTTTAATATGTGGCCGCCCTACTCTACCAATCACAGAGCTCATAGTGTAAGGAGGTGGTGCCACCGTAGTGGAGTAGGGCGGCCACAGTAGAGCATGCTAGAGTAGCGACAATCAGAGTTCTTAATAAGTCTAGCGACACCCGCAAGGCAGTTATCATAATGAATATGAGATCAAGGGCTAATGGGACCTTAGTAATATCAATTATTATGTGTATTAAAACATTAAAATTTCAAATATTTCGGTGATTATTAGAGTTACAGAGAATGGTCAAGTGATAAATTGTAGTAAAATTTATTTTCTTCAACTTAACTATAAAATTGTATCATGTAAATAATATCTCCCTCCATAAAAAAACAGCAATCTTGTAACTTTAGGAATGAAATGAATATATATATATATATATATATATATATATATATATATATATATATATATATATATATATATAATGTTTTACTTACGGAGGTAACTAGCGTTTATAAAATTTGTGACATCAATGTGTTTAATATGCAAAATCTTACACATCTTGGCTGGGGATTGAACCCAAGTCGTCTGGCATTCCAGACCGGTCCTCTATCAACTCAGCTACCCAGATAATATGGTAGAACATGTATAATTTCTCACTATCTACTGCCTATGTAAAATATTTCATCTACGTAATATGTTTTATATTTTCTTCAAAATTCTTATTATTATTGCTATGATTACTTAAAATTAATAAGTACTTAATGATTTATTAAAATAATTATATCATTGTTCAGAATTTTAGTTCACACAGCTCAAGTAAACATACAAAGGATGTGATGTAATGATTTACATTATTTTAATTAAATGGTTTTTCCCTAAATAATTTATGTGTGATAAATAATAAGAATAATGTAGCTGAGCTGTGTGCCTCGAAGCTTTGTCCGCCGCAATACGTTAAACTACCATATTTTACAATGTTGTATTCCCATGTGAGATATTTCAAATTGTTTGTTTCTACTTCAAGTACTACTATAGGAATTATAAGCCGTGTAAATTGTTCAAATGTTAACAATTGCTTTGTGTCGTGTTCATTACGTTTCAAAATAAAGTTTAAAACTAAATTTGTTTGTATTTTTATGCGAAACAAGCTCAAAATATTTATTTCGAAAATCGAATGAATTTAGAAATCGACTGTAAAAATTATGTACCACATATTATTGCAATAGCGCCTTATATTGTCCAATCTAAGTGGCCGAGTTAAAGACGTTCTACTGTTGTTATTGTAAATCAGTGATGTACTCAAAATATTATGGGTGACTAATGTAGGACTTTTGTTCAGGTATGAATAAATTTGTGGGACACATTACAAATGATTTGACTATAGATATTGGCCTCAACGAAGATAGTCAAAACCTACATTTGATTTCTAACAAAAGAAAATGCACTCCACGATTTTATTTAAGCCTTCCTGAAAGTCCCATACTGATGATTCTTAATATTATATTCTAACTTCGATTGTATAATAAAATATATTGATTTAAAAACCATTTCATCAACAAATTGTGATAGTACCTACTCTTGATCTAACAGCCGGGTTTCATCAAAAATATATTCATACACTGATAGAAGGATTTTCTTGCACCAAGTAAATATGTTTTCTTCAAAATAATATACTTTGAGAAAGAAATCCTTGTTTTAATTCAAGAATTTGTTTACTTGAATAAGTATCTTCAAGTAAACAAATTATTGAATGAAAACAAGGATGTCTTTTCCAGAGTATATTATTTTGAAGAAAGCATATTTACTTGGCTCAAGAAATTCCTTCTATCAGTGTACAATATAATGAGTAATATTATATAAATTTTTATCAAATGAATAAAATTATAACTTAAATAATAATAAATAAACTATGTATGTAAATTTATATGAAAATAAATATGTAATAAATACATTTAATATAACATACTTGATTATGTTGTTTAAAACTAAAAATAATAATAATAAAATTATTGTTAAATAATCTATTAATTATTTTGTTTATAAAATACATTTTGTATGATTGTGTACGCAAATGAATCATGTTATTGTCTATTGATGTAAATTAATATTCAATTAATAATTTTAATAACATAAATAGATATTAATTAATCATGGTATGAGTTATGCATTTCATGTATTTTTATTTGTAAATATTCACGGAAACAAGCTTTTAATTTTAACATAACTTACAATACAAATATATTAACTAGATATACAAAATATTTTTTACGTATTTTAATCAGATAATTTAGAGGTTAGCGGCCATTATTTTGAATTTTTCATGATTTCATTTATACTATGTTATTTTTAGGATCAATACGTTTCTAAAAATGTCAGGATTTGTCTTGAATTCGGTCTAGCCGTTAGTGTTTTCTACATGGTAGTTTAAATTAGATATGGATATTTGTGTTTGGAAATACTATCAACTCCATATATAAGAAGGATTCCTTTTTTTCAAAATTTTACAGTTAATTTGTTCCGAATTTATTTCGGCCATATCATACAGATAGAAGACAATTTGAAGAACACATAATTTCACTTGGCAGACACATTATTTATTATTTTTAACGTGAAAATGTCTATTCGCTAGTTTCACTGGTGATGGGTCGAACATTCTTGTGTAACGAAATACTGTAAGATTTCAATCGCTAATAAATTCGAGAATAATTCGTTTACAATGTTTGAGCCCACAACAGATAGATCATATCTTTACGTATCTGTGACGTCACCATACCACTGTAGGCAGTGCCTGCGCGTGAATGGTTATGAATTAGCTGTGTGTAATCATATAAATTAGCGTAACGTGGAAACGCGTTTAGCTAGGACATTGATTCTGGTGTCTTTATAAAGAGCTTGCGAAGCACTACTAGGAAGAGATAAAAATGTAAAAGTTCACAATGAAAGCGGCCAACGAACAGGTGGCCCATCCGCCATACAGCGGTATGGCCCAAACATCTACGGATCATGTGCAGGACGTATTCACGAAATCTACGCCGCGGGCTCAAACAGCAACTCTCTTCCTTTAAGACTTAATTTTAAGAAATACAGCTCCTTTCTCAAAATAATTATCACTATTCATTACTACTAAGTCTGAAGAAGGAATTGTGTTTCCAAAACTATCAAACAAAAATAATTTTTACAACATTTTTTACGAATTACATCAAACATTTGTTCAATTTTTAAATAAGTAAAGAAAACAAATGTTAAAATTTTTTTATTATATTTCTACAAGAGGTCGTGTGAGTTTTCCCACTCGCTTTTTACTGAGGAATTCTTGTAAGAAATATTCTTGGTAACAACTACTATTGTATTTGACGTGAACATATGCATTTTGTAATGAATACCTAACTAAGATGCAGCAAGCAACCAGTCTTTCATCAACATATAATATTGTGATCATCAAGTGTGAAGAATATTAGATATATAAATAATATTATTTAATATTATTATTTTTGCGGTTTTTTGGGCTCTTCAGACAAAAGTTCTCTCTCTCTCTCGCTAATACGATAACAAATTGAAAATTTTGCTTATGGCCTTTTCGCTTCAACAATGTGTAAAATTGAGAAGGTGTGTTTTTATATTATAATAGGCATTCTATTCATATATAAATATTAATAATAATATGCAATGTGGCACATATATTTCCAAACCACTTTAATTTATAATAGTTCTAGCGAAATAATAATAAACAAAATGATTATTGTGTAATGAGAAATTCTTTAAATACCTTAAATTGATTCGAAATGTAAAATATTGATCGGATACAAAAATTTTTTGTGTAGGTATTCATGAAATGTCCTAATTAGTTCTATTCCGCATGTCTGCAATTGACAGTGATTTCGCTAAACACCTGCTACCGAATTGAGAAAGAAAAGAAGGTAGTCACAGCCTTGCTGATATTAGTAAATAAACTTAGCCTTTGTTGGGAGAAATATTCTCGAACCACAATATGTGAATATTTGATAATTTCTCTAGCATTACTTTAATAAATTGACTTTTACAATATGACTGCAACATACATATTATATTGGATATGAGCGAAAGTGTGAATTGACAGAAATATATAATAAATGTTTGTAATAAAACTTATGTACAAAATGTTACGGAAACTCTTGTGACTAATTTTTCTGACGACCAAGCTCAATAAAACACATTTTCCCTAAGTTAAGCTGTTCTACTTAAGTTTATCACTTAACTTACTATCCTTAAGTTTATCAATACTATAGGATTGTTGGAACACCTTTGAAGGAAAGGAGGTACAATAGATCAAATTGGCAGCGGTACCAAAGCTCTTTATAAGACTTGCTCCTGATTCGCGTCTAATTTAATCTAGCCTTTATTATTGAACTTCACAAGTGCATTTTGATGATGGCGCGTACTTCCACTTGTTACATTGCATAAATAATAGCATTTTCAGCTTATCCAATTTTTATTAAAGTCATTCCTAAATGGAAAATGACCCAACTGAAAATTTGACACCAAGACTCAATAAAACTGGATAAAACAACCCAATGAAGGCGCCATAATGGCGTTGGCCGCATACTTATCAATTATATAATTAACTATAGCTTCCCGCACAGGCTTCGCACTGAAATTGTGCCTAAACTATTTGTTGTTTGTACAAATGTTTCATACAAAAGTTGTTTGGTTTTTAATAGATAAACATTTTTTATATTTAAAGATCTTCTCTATCTGGTACCGTTTAAAAGATAGGTTTAGCTGCCAAGCGGCTTTTTACCTTCCTCAATAAATGGGCGGCTATTAAACGCGAAAAGAATTTTTCATATCAGACTGGGAGTTCCTGAGATTAGCGCGTTCAAATATACAAACTCTCCAGCTTTAAATTAATTTCAGTAAAGGTTTTAAAATAATTTCTAATAATTTTATTAGTAGCATTTCAATATTTATATTAATTGAATTTTTAGTGACATTATCATTATTAAAAATTGTATTAATTAAATTTATTTTGATTATTTAAAACCAGAGGCGGTACATCACTATCACAATTCAAGAAATACAACTTCTGTTAAATTAGAATATTTATATATATAGCCCGAATTCATTGCGTGTTTTTACGAATAGTTTGAAGTTTGGAAGGTGAAATATTTTGATATATTTAGTATTATAATTATTTTAATAATATATTGTTATATACATATAAAATTATTAATTATATAAATTTTTTTTTTGGATAAAGTATGAAGTGTTTATTATTTAGAAAGCATTTATTATCTGTATATTTTTTTTTGGATTCAAATTAAAGAAATTGAATTGTTTTAATGAATACATTACAAAATGTCATAGGACAAATATATTGAATAATTTAAGAGGGAATGAATCTTTGTGTTCGTGATAGAGTTCCAAGAAATGGTGACTGAAATATTCTTAAACGTCTAACATTGATAGAAATTGCCATTACCGCATATCCGTTCGCCTGTCTGTCTATCCGTAAACACGATAATTCGAAAGCGAAAAGAGATAACGAATTGAAATTTTGCGATACATCACATAGCATGGTAGTGCGTAAGACCAAGTTGAAGCATAGAGCCTACAGTACTATGTTTTACAGGACGGATTAGAGACGGCTTTTAAGCCTCTGTATCTCAAGAACCAAAAAAGCTATGAAGCTCAAATTTAAAACGTTATTTGGCAAGGTGTCTGAATATATGAAATGAGAATGAGAATATATGAAATGGCCTGCGAATGGCCACTTTAAATAAAATACTTGGGCCTTACATAGATTTAGACTAATTTTGAAGGCGAATATTTCTGTTTTTGCTGGGATATCAGAACTTTCTGTATGTGAAAACTTGGATCCTCTCACATTTTTGTTCTTAGTGATATTTATACATTTCCCGTGTGTTTTGAAAATAGTCATAATTATTTTATGGCTATTTGCAACCTTGTTTAAATCATTGATATAATCAATCTTTCCTCTTTCTTATAAAATCTTTTTTAATTCTCCTATTCTATATACACTCAAGTGCGATATATTTGAAACAGTAAGTTGCATACTAAGCATAAATGTTACACATGGTACAATTTTTTTCCAGGTGGAGTATATATGTTATAAAAATGCATTTATTACTACCCCTTTCAAATTTGAAAATCTGCGCGCAAAAAGGAAGAGAAGTTCCATTTCTAAATCCATCAACTCTACACGGTTTTTTAGGATTTTTGAGGGCTGGAGCATAATATTTCAACCAACTTTCAGTAATTTCTAAGTTATTTAGAATCGTGAGAACACGAAATTTGCAGGGCGAAAGGTATGCCACGGAGGTTGCATTTTTTAATGTATCCCCTAGAGAGAATTTTTAAGTGCTATAATTCCCAATAGAGACAAACATAAAATTTGAAAGTGATCCAATATACTTGAATCATTTGGTACCTAAGTAAAATGCTTCGAGCAGTTTAAAATGGCTTATATATTGGTTATATATTATATTTGAAAAAAAATTATGTTACTGTCATTTATTTTAAAAATAAATAACAGTAAATTAGTAATAATTCTCTACCCACAACTTATCATTGATAATAAATAATATAAATTCTCCATAAAAATATTTTATTATAGATTATTCCAAAAAAAAAAAAACCACAAAATATTTACAATAAATTGAATTTTTTTTTTTTTCGATGGTGTAGATTTCATTTTGGAATTGTTCAGTTTACTCATATGATATTCAATTACTTTTAACTATTTTATCAACAACCATCGATGATTGTTTTTGTCTTATTTTCATGGTTGGCAAATAAAATTCTTTGTATGAAAATTGATCACATGTTTTTACTTAGCCATGTTTCTATTTATTCTACGCCTATATAACTGACAAAACAATAGTTTAACAACAGATTAGAATGTCGAACACAATTTTTACATTTATTCTTTGTTTAATCCACAGTTGCCAAACTAGAAATTGATAGTATATTATCAACTAGCTATCCCCCGCGGTTTCACCCGCGTTAAATTTGTATATAGCCTATAACCTAAATCAATAAACGGGCTATCTAACGTAACAAAAATATTCAAATAGGACTAGCAGTTCTAGAGATTAGCGCGTTCAAACAAACAAACAAACTCTTCAGCTTTATTATATTAGTATAGATAGACATACATAGGTCGCTGGTTCAAATCCGGCTGGAGGGGGAATTTTTTTTTTTAAATAATTTATTTTTTTAAATTTGTTTTTATTTAATTTAGATAGCCTATAGCCTTCCTCATGAATGTGGCTATCTAACGCAAAAATAATTTTTCAAACCAAACTGGCAGTTCCAGAGATTAGCGCGTTCAAACAAACAAACTCTTCAGCTTTATTATATTAGTATAGATTAGTCAAGTATCCATTCTACGTCAAAATGCCTAGTTCAGAAACATATCACAATGCCGGATAAAAGTTTTATACACATGTTTTGAGTTAAAAATTAGTCTCAAGGCCATAAACGAGGCAAATTTCTTTGCTACTTCCATCATTCCACAGTTTGCCAAAAGTTCTTTAAATATATCATTTTGCTATTTCAGTAGATTGGGTACTATTGACCTCAAACATACAACAGATATCTATAAGCAAATTAATATAATGGAAATAAATATTGTTTAATATAATCAAAACTTGACTTTTAACCTTTAAACAAATTGTTATTACTTAAGGTTATTAATTATTTAGATTCTTTCACAGTTGAGTAGCTTTTGGCAATTTAGGTTTGATAACCTGAGTATAGTTTCACTGTTAAAATTTCAAGGCGTTAGGTTGTTACATTCTTAAAGATTCTAAGCTTTAAAAATTAACAGTATTATGAGAAAAAATTACTGGAAAATTAGAAGTGAGCATCTCGGATTTCTATTCTAATCTATTTTAGTAAAAATACGATATGATTAACGGTTGTCAAGATATCGGACCCATAGTGCTAAAATTCGAAACTGTATGAATTGAAAAGCCGATATTTTGAAATGTATGGGTCGGACGTTAAAATGAACCTAATTTTCGTATTGTTTGGGTTAAAATTAGCCTAGAAAATGATTATTATTAAAATCGAGAACAAAAATTTTCTTCACTTTTTCAGCAATTTTGCCAAGGGGTACCCCTTAAAAAAATCGTAAAAATTACAGAAAATTTTGTTGTCTCCGATTTTGATAAAAACTTCGTTTTAAGCTAACTTGGACATAGCGAAAACAATGGCATTGATTAAAATTCGATACGATTAACGGTTGTAAAGATATCACACCCATGGTGCTCAAATTCGAAACTGTATGAATTGAGAAGCCGATATTTTGAAATGTATGGGTCGGAAGTTAAAATGAACCTGATTTTCGTATTGTTTGGGTTAAAATTAGCCTAGAAAATGATTATTATTAAAATCGAGAACAATAATTTTCTTCATTTTTTCCAAGGGGTACCCCTTAATAAAATCGCTAAAATTGGAGGAAAATTTTATGTCCCCGATTTTGATAAAAACTTCGTTTTAAGCTAACTTGGACATAGCGAAAATAATGGCATTGATTAAAATTCGATACGATTAACGGTTGTCAAGATATCACACCCATGGCGCTAAAATTCGAAACTGTATCAATTGAGATGCCGATATTTTGAAATGTATAGGTCGGACGTTAAAATGAACATGAATTTCGTATTGCTTGGGTCAAAATTACGCTAGAAAATATTGTATTAAAATCGAGAACAAAATTTTTTTCGCACAAGATATAGCCAAAGTTTGCGAAAAAATTTGTGTATCTGATATTCATTAAAACTTGATTTGGACCCAGAGAAAACGATGCAATTGGTTGAAATATGCTGTGAATAACAGTTTTCAAGATATGAAACTCATATTGATCGTGTTCATATACGAAATAAAACCATATTTCTACAAACGCCACAAAATGTAATTAGCATCAAATAAATTTCCGTATTCATTACTTATTTATTTATTTCATCAATTACATTTAAGATTGCGGAAATCGTAAGAGTTAATAATTATTGCATTCAATGATTTTTTCTTCAATCAATGTAAATTCATAGACACATTAGTTTATCCATTCATTGGCGCAGGTGTTAAATTGTTAATATCCGTTGAACTTTTTCAAAACAAAAAAAATAATTATTTAATTTACCCAATTATTACATACACACACACATCATTATTATAGGGTAGATAAAAATTTGTTTATAGTTTATTACTATAGAAACTATTTACATTTCTTTTTTTTTTTACTTAAAGTGGATTCTTCTTTTTTTTTGTCTGTATTTAATGCAATTACGCAATACGTTTTTTTTTCTATTCATTTGATTCCACTTAATGTTTTAATCATGTTTGTTTACTATTAAAAACATTGTTGGGTCATTGACATTATCGGAACTTTTTTGTTGTTGTAAAAATACATAATACCTATAATTTAACCCTTATGTATTTTCTCATTGATAAGTTTACAGTTAACATGTCTGAAAAATTTATTTGACATAAATAAAGCATTAGTTATTACCGTTAAGTGTTTGGGAGAACGTTTTTTTTTTTGGTTAGTATTGCGTGAATGTTATTTATAATGGTATCGTTTATAACGGATTCAAAGACGATTTATAGAGGTATCATTCATATAAATAATCGCACGTTGAATGATATTTTCAGTTGTACAATCTTCTTTTTCACTTCATAGTTTTCACTCAACCATAGTTTCAAGTAAGAGTAATAAAGAATTAAACGATATATTGAAAGTTTTTATTGCTAAGTAATGTTCCCACTATCGCCGAAGAAAAGAGGGGAGGGGGAACACGGGGAAGAATTTGAGAGTTGGCGAAAACGGACACTCTGTATAATTTATTAAGTTTCCGGTTGTAGAATACCACATCCAATTTAAAACCAAGAACAATAGCCATTAAAGCGATGAGTTCATATGCCATCAACACGAAAACGCCCTGGGAATTCCTAGGTAAGTTCAAAACTCTAGACAAGAGAAATAATATTACCTTTTGTGGATACCAAGTTATGTAAAAAGTAAAGAAAAATGAAATAGCAAATAGGAGCCTGACAAGAAAAGAATCATCAACGCTTTATATAGTACCAGACCTGTTCCACTGTTTAAGAGATTACTTTTTGGAATATTCACTCGGGAGTAATCGTTCAGAGCTCAGACTAGCAAAAAACATTTTTGAAAGTTTCAACTGAAAAAGGTTTCTGCTAATTTAAGACTCCAAAGAAGCCTCAGTTATTCTGGCAAATGGGTTTATACTCTGTGGAGAAAACTCTGGAACATCTCAGACAATGCAGCGTCCTTATGCAGAAAATCGGTTGCTTGGTAGTATACCAGGTTGCGAATGGTAAGCTACCATCCCGAAAGAGGTATAGATAAAGTGCTCTAGGTGGAAACTGTTAAAGCAACAGGCCACTAAATGAGAAAGCAATAAAAATGTGTCACAAAAACCATAGAGAATATGAGAACAATGACGTTTCAATCTAAAACATCACCACTATTTGACATTTAAATCAAAATCGAAGTACAATATACTTGAGTGACGTCACAATCTTTGTAACATAAACATATGAATATACCTACACCTCAATATAATAATTTAATTAAATTGCCCAAAGATACTAACTATATTCTCTACAATAAAAAGGTTATCATAATATTTAAATTCCTAGCGATAATCACTAATAAAATAAAGGTCGATACTCTTATATAATAAGCAAAAGTATGTGTGTACATTTACAAAATAAAACCATAATACATAATAATAATAATATAAATAAATTGTATATAAATAATTTAATATATAAATAACATTCTCTTCTTTGCATCCCATTTCATGAATAATAATAATAATAATCAATTATACATATATAACGCCAACCATCTATTTTGATTGTTTATATATATATACATATACGTCTTAATTAACATATTCATATACAATAGAAAATATATACTCATAAATAATATTTAAAACTTACTTCTTCATTTTCACAAAACAAAAAACCACAGAACCAAACATATTTCTAAATGAATGTATTTTACTACTGTGTTCAAGTAAGTAGGTACTCGTATTGTTGATGATATTATGTAACTTAACTCAATACAATTTAAATTACAAAGCAATAATTTATCATCTTAGTGAGGTTTTAAGAATAATAAATAATAACACAACAGATCTGTCATATCTGGCTTTTGTATTCTTTAATAGGCTACTGAGAGTCAGTTAGTATTTTAGTCAGAGAGAGTAAAGCCGGTTCTACATGATGGTACGAACTCGCGCTCTAACGTTGGGCCGAACGTTTGAGACAAGTAAGTCCGGTAGTTGCCAGTCCAAGTGGCCGAGCGGTCTAAGGCGTTATGTCTGCGTAGTATGTCTACTTGGAAACTGGGAGGTTATGGGTCGAATACCAACATCGGCAGTTTGTCAATTATTAAAAAAAAACGGGGGCGGTTAATTGACTAAACTGTCGGCGTATGGACAAGAACGAAGTAACCGGATATGCTTGAGAAGTTTTTCTGCAGTTTCCTTCACGAACTCCAGATGAATATTGGTATAGTTCCTATCATAGTCGGCCTTCCTCTCCAGTCACATCCTCACATCCTGAGGCATTACAATGGATCTTATGGTCGAAGTGTAGCCCGTCCAGAGCAGCCTCTACAATCTATCTATCTAAGTCCGGTAGTTGGTGCAACGAATGTTTCTGGTATACGGTGAATCAAATGTTTGATCCAATACATATGAAAACAGTTTGGTACAAACGTTTGTCCAGTTTCAACAATGGACGAGAATGATAACGACGTTGCTATTACTGGCGCTGCTGTGATTGTATTGTCCTGCTACGTATTACTTGAACAACGCTAATCCCTCTCCCTACCCAAGTTCCTCTTTTTATATGAACGACTCTTGTAGCCGTTGAGCCGATCAATCGAAATTTGCTTCAAACGTTGAAGACATCCCTTTAACTAGGCGGAAGAGTTATGACATCGGCCGGAACAACACCAAATGCGAACGTTTGACACTCGCTATTGGACTCTTATAGGTTTGAATAACGGCCACACGATGTGACGAACCACCAAATGTCCAACGTTGGAAAGTGTGCGTAGCATTGTGTAGAACCGGCTTTAGCGAGGACTGTTCTGCACAACAACGAGCTGTCACATCGTTTTGTGTATTCTTTAATAGGCTACTAAAAGTTGGTTACTGCAATAATTTAGTCAGGAAATAAAATAGATGATTGCTTGAAAAACTATGTCTCCAGAGAACGCTCGATTGCATAGGTCTAATAGACAATCTCGCAAAATAGTATGTCGGGTGACAAGAATGGGATTTTAATATCTTATGATATGGCCATGTGAATCGAAATGTCATGGTATCTTGATCCATGACGAATCACATCGAGAACAGTTTAATACAATCTACCATGTGAGACATTTTGATATAAGCTTTTTGCTGTAGGCCATATAACACATAACCAAAATTTTTCGGCATTTTTCTGTATTTCTGTTCATACCGAATTGTCGGTCGTGAATAAGCACGGACCTAGACAACTAAAAAGACCATTTCTTTATCCACTATCCAATAAAGTTATGGCCCGTCATATAAGCCTTAAAGTTGGTCAGATTTAATTATTTTGATATTATTTGCTGTTAATTATGGATTGCGGATATATATAAGATGTAGAACATCTTCAAAATCCAGTTAGTAGAAGATTTCAGCAATATATTATCAACTTGAAAACATAAAGAAAATGATTTTTAAATACTCATTTCTCGGACTATATTACTTATTGAGTTTAGTAGCATTTTTTAAATACATCTTTGTTATAAGTTGGCATAAATTGAAAAATAATATTATCAAAGCTTTTTGTTGTCAAAGTTAGAAATAATAGCTATTGTCCAGATTTATAGACTAAAAAAATACTGACAATGGAATTATTTTTACTTTTCAAATTTTAGGAATTTAGGTTGGTTTTTGTTGTTTGCACTATTTTAAATTTTTATTATGCGCTTGGTATTTACTGTCAGTCAAGACAATTAATGTTTTCTATATTTAAATTTTATTGTATTTGAAAATACAAAAAGTTGAGTTCAAGCATTCGCAAAATCATGAATAATAAGTTTTCTGTTTAGAAAATTTTAAAAAAATTAAAAACTCATCTCAAATGTGGAAGTTTTTAACTTATTTTCTTGGTAAATGTGTTTAAAGTTCAAATATGTTGGACCGTGCAGGACACGAAACAGTCCGTGTACTGAATTAGGCTAGAAATAATTACAGATTACCAAACAGTACACTGTTTGGGAACCCCCACGTGTGCGATTTCGTTACCATTCAACGGAGTTTCCCTTAAAGCAAGTCGTTTCATTAATACTAGAAACGATAAACTAACACTAATTAAGTAATGAAAACTTCGGGTCCCGTAAGGTACCCGACCCGTGTTTTGCACGGTCTAACATATTGAACCTTTCACCCTTAAAAACTAATAAAAAACATACATAAAACATAATAAAATATTGTCAATTATTTAAAGAATATGTAATTATATCTCATTATTAAATTTCAATACAAGTTAATAAATTATAATAACCATATTAAAAACATTGTGAAGAATAATAAGTTTAAAAAATAATTTATGATCGTAATAATTTACAATGAATAATATTTTCTAAAGTAATATCTCAGTACATCACTTTAATATTATAATTGACAATATTTTGTAACAACTTCATTTTTATACAATTAAAATATACAACAAAAAATAACGAATTTTTATTGACATCTTACCAATAGTGGTTTTTAACATAAAGTTTAAATTTCAATAGTCTTTGAAAAAAGGAGCATTAATTTCATTAATATTTTACAAAATCATTTAAGAAAATGTATTTTTATTTGTTCAAAACAATAAAATCGCACACCGATAACATTTTTTCAAGAATGTGACATTTACAAATATTTATATATATATAACCATAGAGCATGTTACTACCATAGATGCTTTTATGTATACCATAGATAGCACAGCACATACAACGTCTAAAAACAATATATCATATACATAACGGTCATCTATACGACTTAAATGTTACGATCGCAGCGCCACGGTGCCAAACAAGAAATCCTTCACAGTTGTCAACTAGATTATTTTAACGTGCTGTGTAATTGAGTTTACGACGTTTTTCGACTTTGCAGGTAAAAATTCAAGCAGTTGTTAATCATTTTTTATTTAATATTTATATTTCGGTTTAATATTTATCAATAGTTAAAATATTTTACTAAAATATTTAGTATGTCCTCCATAATATGTTTTTAATTTTACTTTTTCTAAATATTTTGGAAATTTATGGAATCTAATATCATTCTAATATATTATTCTTTTTGAAGATTTACAGTTCGGTACACAACAATTTTTATAATGAAATATGCACAGTTCATATAAAAGTAAATATGTTTTATTTGTTTGTTTACATCCGCTAGATAGAGTCTCAGCAGGAATCTCCAATATATTAGATGAAAATCGTAGCGAATCTTTCGAATACTCTATGAGAGGCATAGAGTGTTTGGAACAAAGTAATGTAAAAATTTTGTTAAAATAAATAAATATTGATATTGAAAATATGAATTTATAAATGCTTTGCAAGAAGTTTGTAACTTCTTCGTGTATATAATCTTGTAAATTGACCTTGTACGATACAACAACAACAAAAAAGAATTACCGACACAGAACATTAAACTTCCTCTTCCTATTGTCTACACTGTTGTTGACAACCATTAAATAACAAGTGAATTCTTTGATAAAATAAAAAACAAGTATAATTTAATAACGTATAATAAATATATTATTAATAAATTAACTTCTAAACACTTGTTAAACTTGTGCCCATAAACCAGTTAATGTAATAATAATAATATCAGGATATTAGATTAATAATAATTTGTAATAACAGTCTTCTTCTCTCTGGATAGATGATGAAAAACATAGTTAATTGATGTATTCCAAGCCAACACAATAGACGGCACTAAAAGAACACGGGCCGGAAAACAACATCCCGTGAATTCTTCCAGTGCCATTCAATGTGCTTAACGAGTTTCTTCTTCATAATTATTATCTATGCCTTTTTGTCTTCAATATTTGTATATATAATTTGTAGTATCCATATTCGTTTTCGTTGTGGTGACTAAATGTGTTGTTTATTTCTAATCAATATTTACAAAAAAAAAAAAAAAATGTATATAATAAACCCGCATTTATTTGAATTATGGTGGAGATTATTTAAATTATAATAAAGGTGTATTCAAATTTTATTTAGGTACTGTTAATTGTAGATAATGTTTTTTTTTTAAACATATGGAAATATGCACCGACCAAGTCGATTCCGACCTGATCAGGATGAGTATATTGTATGTAAATTTCCTTTTTTTATTTATTAAAAAATCTCCCCAAAAAATATTAAGAGTATGTTTCTGAACTAATTTTAGTGTGAATTTAACAAGTATAACCATTTCTGGAGTTTTAAAAAAATAATCAAACAAATTTTTTGGAAATAAAAGTGACAGAAATTGGAAAAAATTCTTCCAAGCATTCCTTGGATTTTCAACGAAAAATAATTACAAACTGTATTTCTATAACGAATTAGCGTAGGAACATACTCTTAAAGTTTTGTACTTAAAAATACTCAATATAAAGAAAGGTAGTTTTAACATATACAAATTTTATGAATGAAAATAATAAATATTAAAATTCTCATAAATATACTTTTTATAGGTAATAAATCTGTCATTTTAAGTTTTAAATAAGTTTAAAGATAGTTTTTTTAAATCTTTTAATAGACTTAACATTAAAATTGATTTGATATAAAGAGATTAATTTAATGCCTAATTTAATCGGTTCTGTAACAATAGATCCGTGGACACAAGATCCACGAGATGAAATATCGTTGGACAAAATATTCGTAGAGGCTTCAGAAAGCAGAAACCATGGCTAATCTCCATTAACTGTGGATTATAACTATAATTTAATTTCCCGGGAATATTTTATCCGAGGATATTTTAGCCTTTGGATCTTTACACGGATATTTTGTTCACAGATCCATTAGATTCACAAATTTATAAATAATTTCACTATTTTTTTTTCGAAAAACATTCCTTATAGTTATATTAAAATTGAAAATAAATATTATCAATACTCTGAATATTTAGTTCAATTTTTAAACACTTAGTTCGTTAACTACATTTACGTTTACCAAGATGATGGATATAAAACTTCCACGAAACATAGAATACACATTCCACTTTACTTTCTCACAAGAACACAAACTTCCGCTATATTAGTAGAGAATTAAACAAGAATCAAAATGATTTTTTACATATAAACTATGACAATTTGTAATTGACCTGCCACACATTAAACACGTTTCTATTATCATACATTATTTTCCCAGAGCAGAAAGATCACATGAATTTGATCTGACATTTACGAGTAGTAGTAGAGAAGAACATAACCTGTTTTCACATTCACAATAATTTTTTGATTAAAGTATAATAATAATTTATTACTAATAAATTGGATGAAGATCCATTTTATAAATATAATTTCATGAAAAAAAATATTTCATAATTAGAAAAATAGAAGAACGTGACCGACAAATTATTTAGAAACGAATTCATATTTTCAAATAAAAAGTCTAGAGCAGAAATTATAGTTGAATAAATTTTAACGTAATTTTAATCATATGTTATTATTATTCGTTATGAATAAAATTAATTTGTTAAACAAGAAGTAAAACTAAACCGAAACTTGAATTTAATATGAAATAACACTGAGACTATAAAGAATATTCTAAAAAATACATCATGTCAGGCGCATGTGCAATAACTCAATCGACTGATGTAAGAAATTGTCGGATGTGGCGCTGTTGTTATGAAAGATGGCCACCTTTCATATTTTAAGTTATATCACTCCGATGGACATCTTGTTTTTTTTTTCTTCAAAAAGTATCTTACGTCATTAATTTCTACACAGGTTAATGATAAATTGCACAACACTAATAAGTTTTAAATTTTGATAATTCATATAACCTCATATAAACTTTACGAACGCGTTAATACGATTTGATTGTAGACAATAACCATATCGTAGCCTGTCCGTCACTCGACTACGGAAACTTTTTCTGACAACGGCTCAGATATTGCACCTCAGAATTCTTTCTGTAATTAGACCCCCACTCCAGAAGATATTCACCCGTGAAATTATATAATATACAAATGTTTCTTTATAAATTATTTTAGACTTTTTTAGTGGTTTTTTTTTGTCAGGTTTTAGTTTTTTTAATAAAAAAACCATTTAAGTTGAGATATTTCTGATAGACGCCGTTTATTTGTCAATGAAATTTCACACACTATGCAAAATTAATTCAAATCAAACTACACTTCACTTATCAAAATATATTACGTTTAGTTGAGACAAGGGAGGAGACAAACTTCCGCATACATATACAAAATGTGAATGTATGTGCATAAACACATTACACTCTATATATATTGAGATCTATGGAAGGGGCGGAGCTTAATATTTACCACCTACAAACAGTAGTTTCTAAATTGTTCACCAGAGTGCGACCACGAAACTTGTTGGCCAAAAAGGCATGTCTCGGTGGTTGAGCAGGAAATATACACCTACTAGCTCTAGTTTATAATTTATCCACCAGAGAGCATATTCAAGTGCTAGAGTTCTCTATAGTTGAAGAATTAGGGGTTATTCTTCATTGAAAAGAGATTTATATTATTCGAGCGTGACATCACACAAATATTTGTTTAATATTATTATTTCTAATTTTTGAAAAAATGTTACAACAAATTATGAAAGATGTTCAAATAAATTAGAACACGATTTATTATTTTTTTAAATAAAAGTAATTTTCTGTTAATATTTTAACTTAAAATATGAGAAGAAAAAAAATTTTATGAACAACCGAACAGAAAAAAAAACCAACTAAGTTCTAATTTATTTTTAATATAATTACAATTTTTTTATTTCTAAAAAAAATAATTTTAAGTGAATAGAATTTTAATCTATTAAATTAGGTGTAATTTTAGGTATTTCACATAGGTGGAGCAATACTAAATCCATTCGTTACAGTAAACATCAGTAATTTAACATTGCCATGGTATATATCTAATAGAATAATGGATGATTTTAAAAGAATGACTCATATATAAGGCATTATAAACTACGCTCATTATATTTAATCTTAGAGCCCGTGGTAGTTGTGTTGCCGCCAGACGATACGAGAATATCGACTTTTTTGTCGGATCTCAAAGTTTGTGAATTCATTTTCGTTTAATATTTTGAAACAAACAATTGTTATCGGTTTAGGAAACAGGGAAATCGAATTTCCTATTGACTTCCGCGTTAAATATCGTAGCAAAAGTAGCAAAACATTAGTCGCTTTCACAAATTCGAGAGTATAAAATATAAAAAATAATGTGTGTATGTATGTTATGTACACTCCCATTAAAAAAAAATGAACAGGCCTGAACTCTCATAATTTTGATTATTCTTGTAGTAACAGATACAACATTTTATTTTATTTTTATACGTGAGAGCAAGATATAACACTTAACATGTATTAACATTACATATATTTTTTTAAATCTCACGTTGTCACTGACACCGTATATACAAATAAAAAATATAAATTCAGTTTATACTTCCATTTCTTTTTTACACACTTAAAAATATACTACTTATCTTTGTTTATAAATAAATAAAATTATACATTATACAGAGAGTTATAATTAACATTTCAGGTCTGTTCATTTTTTTTTGAACAGGAGTGTACGTATAACGCCCGCCTAAGACTATGCTGAACTGTGAATCATTCATTTTTTATCACTCTGTATATCTAATATGATTGTAATACACATATTATTATTTATGTATTGTTCAAATGTAACCAAGGTCTATCACACATTGGTTGATTTATTTTCCAAAAAAAAAAAAATAATCGAACAATTGAGTCTATATAATATGTTGAGTTCAATGAACAAATACGCTCATTAAGTGAGAGAAAAACAACCATAGTAAGTTTGGAATATACTAAATATCGTTGAATATACCACCTAAACCGTGTACACATTCTGGTCGATTTTAAAAGAATATAATGAGTATTTTCGTTCTATGATTTTCAACATTATTGTACACATTTTACAAGCTAAATAGAGATAGATATTATGGTAACATGATCGGACAAAATCAAAGGTGGAGTTTGGTCACTTATTGTTTGAATAGAATAATTGAAAATTTACTTTATAAAACTGAAGAGAACAGAAGAACAGAAATGCACAACATTGAAACGTCATTTTAGGCACACATACGGACTTTCGCGAACGATGCAGCCTGGCTCACTTATTTTATGAGCATTTACGTCTTGCAGCAACAACAAATACGCTTAAACTAGAAGTAGTAAAGATCTGCTAGTGCTATCAAGTACAATTGCAGTGGCTACCGCATCAAGAAAGAATTGAAGTTCTATAAGTTCGCATAATAGGGAATATGCATGAAAATTTTTTTTCACATTTATTTTCAGAATATGAAAATACTGTTAATACTGTAATAATATTTAAAAACGAAATTAAAATCCGACAAATATCAAGGAAGCTATAAGCTTTTAAAGATTATTATCTGTCTCTTTCTTGCAAAAATACTAAAAACGGAGTTTTACGTGTATTTTAAATGGTGAAAGTGTAATATGACGTGACATAACATATCAAGAGGGCTATCATCCTCTTTGTCTAATCGGGAATTTCAATCATTCATATCTCGCTTATTTTTAAAGTTATTTAAAAAGTAATTTTACCCTTGATATTTGTCAAGTAAACATGCTTCAATTCAAGTGAAAAAAAATTTTCATGCATATTCCCTATTAGTCATACTTTAATAAAATGAGTAATTTAATACACTTCGGAAAGGAACATAAGGGCATTGATCAAAAAGGCACTAAGTAAAATCGAATTATAGTTTTAAAAAAAAGCATCATTTTGTATTTCATTAGATCGATAGGGAGATAGCTAGACTGTCGTTTCCTCTGTGCGCGCCTTTTTTCAAACTTGGGGGTAACGAACTTTATGTTTGTTTCTTATTCTGTTGCGAGTTCCGGCATAACTAGTAAATATTTTCCCAATAAGTTCCTTAATACCTTCTCTTATCTAGAGCGATAATGGTGATACCATCCAATTTAACAATTGATAAGCTTACACGGTGCTAAAATTCAACGGAAAAACAGACTGCGTCACGTTTATCAAGTTATGTTATCAATTTTCACTTCACATTCCCAAAACTAATATGTTTTTTAATCAAATTTAAGAATAAGAATGTCTAATGCGGTGTGTTTAACAGCGTGACCTTAGAACTAAGAAATTACATTACATATTAAATAACTATTTTTTAAACCTGAAAAACTAGACTTTTATTTCAATAGCATTTAAAAACAAAAAACGTTTATTTGACCCTCCCCTCCTCTGCCCTTATTAGATCCGCACTTGATTATAAACATAATATTAAAAAAAAAACTTTCTTACATTCCAAAATCAAATACAACAATTTTCTATTTGTGTAGTAATCATTTTAGAATGTAATTATATTGAATGTTCGAAGTCCTCTGCCCTGATATATTATCTCAAAAGCCGGCAAGTCAACCTTAATTTTGTACAGATTATTTTTATAAAAGTAAAGAGCGGATTTTAGGCAATCTGTCTCATTTTGTAGGCAATGAAAAATTATGAGTACTGAAGTGAGACATATTTCAGGACATTAGCTTCACTTTGAGCCAACCTCAGTTTTGTGGACTGAGTCATAGCAGTGTAAGAGAAAAATCTTCAAACAAGATTTGTTTTTTTTTTTAGAAAAAGAAAATTTATTGCATTTGAACTATTATTTTGTTTTTTATGATTTAAGAGATTTTTGCGGGAGGTTGCTGGGTCCAATATTGTTCATCCCCGAACTCAAAATCACTTTCTTACTCTAAAACACGCTCAAGACATTTCAGTGCGTCATCCACCTTCATTTTCAACTTTCTTCAGACAGGCATACGTGTAGTAATTAGAATATTTTATGATCACCTTTATCAAAATTTTGTTTCTACTATCAATATTTCCAACCGTTACAAATTTAGCAATAAATTTATAATACCTCATGTATATATTATAAATATACAGAGTATAATTTCGATATTTTTTCATTCCTTTTTTGCATATAAACGCAATTCTTATAAAAATGACTCATTTATAGCAAAAAAATCCTAATTTATCATAATATATAGTTAAATATTTTAGTCAAAATAAATGAGATTGTATTTCTACTTTATTGACAAAAATAATAAAACATAAAAGTAGTAGGTAAATAGAATTCTGCTTTAACGGCAAGACTGTATGGTCCTTCATACCGGATTTTTTTCTAAACTGAATGCAGAAAGTTTAGAAGAGTTTAAATTTTACGGTTTAATGACTTTTCAACGGGTTTCAAGTAGTAAAATAATAGAATGTTTATAAAATGTTGTGGTTAACAATCTATGTACGACGTACACGTATATAATATTTAAACATAATAATCATAGAGTTCTTGTGGGATACGAAACGATTACATACAACAGCATACTTTGAATAGAATCACTCACTCAATTGTCCGTCATTGGTTGTGTTGTGCATTGAGGTACATATTAAAATAATGACGCTGATAATTTTTTTTTAAACTTTAGTCTGTCGTTGCATCATCATCAGAGCCCCATGAAAAAAGAATTACATTTTCAAAAAGGGTGTATCATCAGTGAATTAACAGACCAAGCCTTTTCACATATTTGTTATATTCTAGGCTAGGGTGATTAGCCTATTAAATGGACACTATCACCGATAATAAATGGAGAATACATATTTTAAATAGAATTTTAATGGTGTTTTATATTTATTAAAATGGAACGTTTATACTTCGATGATATCCTTTGATATAGCCATGTACCAGATTCTGAACAGTGCTCATTCATCCAGAATTTCGGTGGTATCATAGAATCAATCACATGACGTACCGCGTCAATTTTACATTAGACTTGTGCCGACTTCTATCGGTTTTCGAATTAAAACACAAATTGACTGCAAAGAAAACACCTTTAGAACATTTCTGATTTGTCACACCTTATAAAAGTAGTAAATAGTCTCTCAACCCACTATTGTTCACAAAAAAGGTATTCATTGCACCCATTTTCCAGAGATGTACTCCGGAAACAGAGAATTTCCGGGACTATGAGTATTTAAACTCTTTTCATATTTTGATAAGTTCCCCCAGATATTAAATTTTTTTGCACTATTTTTCCGACCACCTACATGGTAATATTAATGCTGTTTCAGAAAAACACATTAATGGGTGTCCATCAAATGGGTCAGTCACCCAACGGTGACTTCACAAAATCAAACTTTTTATTAAAAAAACACATAATTTTAATGTCACGAAAAAAAAAAACCTCAAAAGTTAATTATTTTATAGAAGAAAAAAAAAACACATTTTAAATAATATTTCTAATTATAAATTTAAATTAAAAATATAAAATTAATATTTATATAAAATTTTTTTTTTCTATTTTAATTTCATAATTAGAAATACCAACAATAATTACTTTAAAAGAAACAATTTTGTATGCGCATGACTAGTGAATTGAAACAATAACAAATAATTTTATTGCTGATTTTGATATAATTCAGTAGACAATAAAATATATTAATTTTCATTAAAAACACAAAAAGTAAAAATAATTAAATCAAAATTTGAAATAATACTGTATGGTTTCTATTAATCTTAAAAATGTTGATAACAATTTAAAGAATTGTAAATTTTTAAATATTTTGTAATTGATAGCAGAGAGTACTACAATATATTAATGTACAAACATTAAAAATGAGTCATATTATCATCAAATACTTTGTGTGACCATGAAATAATATAATTTTAATTTTTTTTCTACATAAAAATCATGAATACTCATACCCAATTGTTTTGTCGAAACAAACAAGTATTAAGTAATAATTATATGCACGATATTATTTAAATCTATGGCCACGTGTAAATGCTACTGCGCAACAAGTACTATAAAGAACATCCCCTACTGTCATTTACATTAACCAAAAAACAAAAAAACTATAGATAGATATTGACAATCTATATAATTTTTGTGATCTATGATTTTTAAGAAAAGTCAGAAACCGGTAGTTTTTTAATAACCTATGTTTTTATACGTGTCATTATTTTTACAGGTAAGTTATACAGATTTTAATTATACATACCCACGAATAAAATGTTGAGTAGAGAATAATCACAAAACAACACAAGAAAAAACTTTTGAAAAAGATAAATAATATAAAAGAATAAACTAAAAGAATAATATCTACTACGTGTAACGAACCAGACCAAAAAAAGACTTGTGTTTGTGCAGAAGAATTTTAAACAAATAAAATTGTGTAAAAGAATATAGTTGTGATTTCTTTCAAAAATCATGCAATAACTTACATCATTTAGTATTTTTTTATTATAAAAACCACTAAAAACTTTCAATAAAAAAAAAGCACTTTGTTAATTATTCACGGTATTAACAATTTTTTTGTTTGTTACTTTGATTAAAAGTAAACAATTTTGTTGTACAATTGAACAATTGTATACATTTTTGTTTATTTATTTGCGCTGTGATACTATTGAATATAAGTGAACAGTGAACAAGTTGAGTGTCTGATTCACACTGAGTAAGGTTGAACAACAGGTACAAGCCAGGTAACATGACTGAGAATACCCCCGCCAATCGTCTCCACCTCGTCCGTCACACGTTTTGAAAACCATCGTCAGCGTATGGCTAGGAGGCCATAGACCTTAAAACACACCATCAAATGTGCTATCATCAGAACTCCATACTAACTCAGAATGGACTTAGATCATATAAATAATAATAACAGAAAAAGAAGAATCATCTACCATAAAGAAATTAATTTCGAACGATCTAATTCAGTAACTTCATCATCATTATAATTTATATATTTGTATCTCTCTCTCTCGAAAGAAGAAGTTTGTGGATCAATTAACTCCAAAAAAAAAAATGAAAAAAATAATATGAAGAAGAATTCATCCTCCAAAAGATTTGTTTTTAATGCATCAAGAATATATCCACGTTGAAGACAAATAATATATACTTATTTCAGAGTAGAAGAGTTTTTGAATTGTTTCTTCCTTGTTTTCATTCTCTCTAAACATATGGTATTTAAAGTTTACGCAATCAGTTATTACCGGGAACTCAATAATGTTTTAATATTATGAAATAAAATGTATTTCTTAAGGTTTTTTTTTTATATATTTTTATAAAAAGTAAGTATATCTATGTGTAATAATGTGAAACTTTATTTTTCATGTAATCAGCATTTTGTGAATTTGTTTAACAAAACTATAATAGGTATATTTTTTCGTAAGAAAAAAAATTACTTTTTGTTTATGTATTAATTCTTTTATTTTTCTTCTTAATTTATAAATAATAACATTTTTAAATTTAGATTAAGTGACTTAAGTTGTTGAACGAAAATGTTGCAATGTTTGATTTAAAAATATTAATTAATACTACATTATCTGTAGTCTAAATATAAATCACAAATTTCCAATTGATTATCAAGTTTTAAGTGCGAAAACTCATAGCTTTGTTAAGTACTTTCCTTTATTCTTATATCTATAATAACTGCTCCTAAGTACTTATCGATTCTACCGCGGCAATAATTCAAAGTCATAGATAAGAAAAAAGAGTGTTTCATATATAACTCGTTATTTATAGGCCTGCCGTTAATTTTTATTATTATAAAAGTTGTAGATCTTAATTTTCTGTACAAAAAAAGTTCTGTACGTTTTTTCATGCTACCAATGGTTTGTGAGATATGAAGCTGATAAAACATCAAATATACGATTGTATTCGACATTAACAGTGTATCACTCATTCGGTAGTGTTGTCTATATTGGCATCGAGGCACCGAATGCAGATTAGTAGGCCTGTTTCAGACTTTTTTAAGCATCTCATAGAATGCACTTCCTCTAGTAGAATTATTTCACCTTATTGTATATTCATTGGGAAATATATTCCCATTCGACCTTGAAATTGTACTATCTTATCACGCAGAAAAGATGTTGCTTAGGCCAGAAATATTAGCCAAGATACCAAACATGATTTTTAAGGTCTTTACTAACGAGGCAGAATTCTCTACCACTGGGAACTATGAGGAATAGGTAATTGCTGGTACTGCGACCTAATATTCAAACCATAATATCCGAAGGACAAATTAACTGAGCAGAAACTATCTGAGTTGTACGGATCGAGTTGGTGGAGGTTGACCATACCTTGCGGAGGTTTTGAAGTTTTTGCTAGTTGGTGGTATTAATATAGCGTTATAACCCATAGTTCTATGGGTTCCTGTTGCTGGAGATTTGTTATCCTTATGAGGCTCTGAGGCATAACCAATTTTTGGTAGTTAGTGGCATTAAATTTTTGTTATAACCCACAGTTTTACGCACCGAGTTGGTGGAACTACCACGAAATGGTGGTTGTGATGCCGGCGAAGATTCTGAGGTTTATAGTAGTTAGATAGATTGTAGCAGCTATCCTGGACGGGACACACTTCGTCCATAAGGTCCATAAGGTGTTTATGGTAGTTGGTGGTATTAAATTATTGCTACAACTGAAGTTTGTGAAAGGAAACTGAGATTGTTTCCTGGTTAGTTTAGTTCTTTTGTCGTTATGGAACCGTAATCATTAACAGGTTATGGAAATGTTAAACAATCATGAAATCACCGTAAGACAAACAAATAAACCTATATAATATCCAGGATAAATATTTTGATCGCTTAAATTGGCGAACACGCTGTTTATGATTTCAAACACGGAAATGAAGACACCATTAAATATGGTATCCTTCTCCGTACGTGAGTAAATATAAATTGATATTTTTTTATTGACGGAAACTCACAAATTGATGTGAGTAAGTATTAAATAAATTGAAAAGAAATATAACGGAAAACAAGTTTTATTCCTATATTAAAATATTGATAAAATACAAATAATAATAAAAGAGATGATATTATGTATGATGTTGATGATTTCTCCTGGATGGAATAATAAATACTTGATGATTTGATATTGACCTTGGTGGTCAGTGTGTTTCAGACTGCGATAAAAACAGTATATAAAGAGTGCAGACCAAATGGCGACCATAATAAGTAACAACAACAAAACCATCAGAGTTAGAGGAGAATAATAATGTACGATTGTTTTAAAAATATAATCTTTGTTTGATTGTCAAAGTTTGAGATATCTTTATTGAAAGATTTTCTTCATTAGCACGTTGTGTATAGATTATTATAATTGAATTTCGTTAACTGTTGATATTATATTACACTGTGTAATGTTCAGTCAACTTATGCACATGGTATTTTCAAAACCAGTCCAGTGATTGAGCGGTCTAACACGCTCTGCTTGCTTGGAACTGGAAGGTTATTGGTACGAATACCGGCGATGGCAGTTTGTCAAATAAAAAATGGGGTGGTTAATTGACTAAGCTGTTATCGGCGTATGGACAATTACGAAGTAACCGGCTATGTTTGTAAAGGTGTTATGCAATATCCCTTCACGAACTCTACATGATTCTACGTAGTTCGTATCAAAGTCAGTTGTAACTGCACAACGTACTAATTACAATTCTGCATACAAATTCCTTGTCTTCCACTCACATTAATAATGTATCGTTAAAAACTTAAAAAAAGGGTAAACAATAATGATGTGAGTGGCCTCTGTTATAGATCATGGAGTCTCAGATGCGGAGGGAAAATTCCATTATAATTATTACTATTTGAAATCCGTTGCTTCATATTCGTATTAGCGAAGTTTCGAAGAAAATGTAGCTATTGGTTTTGATACATTTAGTTTGATATGGATAAAATTTCCGATGTGCTGTGCTTTCTGTTTTATGGAAGGCCAAGTTCATTAATAGGCAAAATTTGATATTTAGAAAGGGGGGATATATCTTACATAATATAGGAAAAATCGAAAAATATATAAGAAGTAAATTTATTAATTTTTTCTGGTACTCTTAATAGTAGGTACTCTTTATAGAAGTATTTACGATTTAAACATAACAAGTTACATCAAAATCAGTCCAGTAGTTTTTGCCAGATGCTCGGACAAACGAACAGACAATTACAGTTTTATAATAGTAGAGATTTTGAGATAATTCGCTAAGTTGTTGCAACTCCTGCTTAACGAATTTGTTTCTGTTACACAAAGGAGGGAATTTATCCAATTATTTATATTTTCTACAGTAAATGATTTCAAAATATGGAACGTTTAAAATTGCTACTGTTGTACAATTATTCTAGGAATTGGTAGGATATGCGGCTGCCGATATTCATCTGGAGTTCGTGAAGGAAACTGCAGAAAACCCTCTCAAGCATAGCCGGTTACTTCGTTCTTGTCCATGCGCCGACAGTTTAGTCAATTAACCGCCCCCTTTTTTCCCTAATAATTGACAAACTGCCAATGTCGGGATTCGAACCCATAACCTCCCAGTTTCCAAGTAGGCATACTGCGCCGATATAACGCCTTAGATCGATCGGCTACTTGGACTGGTTTTCAGAACTTAAATATTAAATAATTGAACATATTTTCAGAGGTGTTTTTTGGTACAGTATATTGATCGGTAATTTAAATATTATTTTTTTCTGTTTAAATGTACTAAATAAATTAGTCGTTTTATGCATTATGCTAATACATATTATCTACTTCCTGTTTCCTCTTAATCACATACGAGTATAAATGTATTTATATATAAATTATAATAATAATAATAATGTCTATCTGGTGGATATGATGATGTTAGAGTTGGTTTAACTTTAATAAACCATGAGCAATTTGAATTTATAATTTGCTGCTGTTTTTTTTTTTTTTGAGAAATACATACATTGTGTGTGTGAAGTCTCATATTTTATGGAAAAAATATATAATATTAGGTTTAAAATCATGTTAATTCGTATGCTTAGCAGTAGTATATTATTAGTAGTAGTATATTCGGTAGTATGTTAAGGAAGTTGGTGGAAAACAGTAACTTCCGTATTTGGAATAGCTTAGCGCTTGAAATACATACATTTTAATTGTTTTTTTTTTTTTTTTGTATACTTGTAAATAGTAAATAAACTAAAACTAATAATCCACGACCATAGCATCTAGTAGCTCAAAAGCAGAGCGATTTATTTTTTTCATCGAAATTCACTCTACAATTTAGTTAGAAAATCGGATATGGAGAAGATAAACCGATTTAGATTCGTTGTATAATATAATTTCCCATACCAGTCCAAGTGGTCTAAGGCGTTATGTCTGCGCAGTATGCCTACTTGGAAACTGGGAAGTTATGAGTTTGAATCCCGACATCGGCAGTTTGTCAATTATTAGGGAAAAAAAGTGAGCTGTTAATTGAGTAAACTGTCGGCGTATGGGCAAGAATGAAGTAACCGGTTATGCTTGAGAATGTTTTCTGCAGTTTCATTCACGAACACCAGGTGAATATCGGCATTGATCCTATCATAGTCGGCTGCAACCGCATATCCTACCGATTCCTAGTTTATACACAAAAATTCCTTCCACTCCACTCACATCCTCACATCCTTAGGCATCATAATGTACCTTATGGTCGAAGTGTAGCCTGTCTAGGGCAGCCTTTACAATCTATCTATCTATCTATAATTTCCCATTGAAAAAACACATCACATTTTAATATAAAAAAAAACTGCAAAAAATTTCACTAGCTTTTAAGAAATATCCCGTTTAAGAAGTGTCCAAGAAATTCACTCTACAGTTTTTGATAAATGTACAAAAATATACACAAAAATCAAAGATATTGCTACAGTCAAAAATGTCTGGCAAGTTAAAATTAAATTGCTGTATATTAAGTTAGAACTGAATAATTAAGAACTCTTAACGAATGTTACACTCAAAATTTATTAAAAATCATAAAATTTACTAAATACTGCAATTACATATGATGATAGGACGATAGCTTTAACTCCTTTAAGTCTGTTATATTTTTGGAAAATTAAAACTATTCTACATGTTTAAAATAGTCTTAATTTGTGCTCAACTTATGCTTGAATGCTTGATCGTATAAAAATTATGAAATAAAATGATTATTTTTTGTGCAATGATTTTATCGGAAAAAAACCTTTTAGTGGAAAAATTTATTATGTAGGTACCTACTTTTTATCAAACTAATTTAAATTAGCAGATTAAATAAAATAGTTTTAAGTTTATTGTTTTAGATTTTGCATATATTTTTATTCGTTTTTATTTTTCTGTTCAAATTTAGTTTAAGTTGAAACAGTTAACTTATCATACTCGAGAGTTTTAATATACAGCTTGTTTTTTAAAATACACCCAATCTGGAATACTGTATAATGTATCTATCGCTGTCTATATGTAATGTACTATGATATGGTTTACTTTGTTACACTTAAACAATCAGTATCTTACTCGTGCATGTATACATCGTCGTTATTGTCCGTCATCGGTCGTGTGAGTGTAACACCATATCATGGCTTACTGTGCATAGATAGTGATAGATACACTACACAATCTAGCTATTGGGTCTATTTTATTTTACGTAGTGTATATAAATGTTATTGATGACCAGTTTCAACATCTTCTCTGACTCATGATGGATCTTTTCATATTTCAGGTTGTTTTGTATTTATATAGTTTCCTTTGGTTTTGTTAATTAGGGCGGATCTGTGGACAATGGAAGAAATTTTTGCGAAACCGTTTCATCAGTGCATCCTCAACCAGTTACATTTTCTCCTCGTAGATTTCAGAACTTTAACTATGTTTATTTCTGAAATATAGTCCCAACAAAGTTCTGAAGTTAATTAATCTCGCCCAGACATCTTTTTAGAATTCATTAGCTGAATTCCTGTGATTAGAATAATACGGTAATTAAAAATCATATGAATGTCTACATTATTTTATCATAAATTTCAATAGTTTCAACAAAATTTGCTTAAAAATTCATTTAAATACATGAAAACAAAATTATTATTATTTTAATTAATCCCATATAAACACACTTTATATTTCAATTAAGAATGTAAATTTTTTTTTTTAATTTAAGTACCTTACAATACTCAACATTGAAGAAATTCCTGCTACAAATTTAAAATGATAATTTTTTTTCTCAAAATTACTGAACTAGAACAAAAAAATAATTAAAAATTTTGATGACGTGAAAGTTTCATGTTATATTTTATATATATATATATATATATATATATATATACATATATAAACTTTTTCTGTTTAAAAGTAAAAATTATATATTTCAAAAAAGTCATGATTCAAAATAATAATTACATCTCCTCTCGTATAAAAGTCGTTATTTTGTTCGTTTTTATAATTTACAGGATGTTAGGAAAAATAAATGAAAGATTTTAACAGCTGATAATATTTATCTAAATGAGAAAAAAGATCGGTCAAATGTAAGCTATACTTTTAAAATGAATATAAACAAGTGAAAATAACATATATTATTATCACAGTACTATAATAATTCCAATTTCCATTAAGATTACGAAGACATAGTATGAAAGAACAAGCGTATACTATGTATATGACATACATGAAGTATAGGAAAATGTTGGTTTTGGAAGATTTAAAGCAAATAAACAAATATATGGAATAAAACCGTTTATAAACGTTTGATTAATAAATTAGACATAACATTTTATTTTATTCTATTTAGAGGCAGCTACGTAAATAGAGCCCATAGAGGATAATTTTCGTTTATCGTAATACAAATGAAATTTAATATTCAAAACAGTTATAATACAATTTCGATACAAAAATTTCTTATCTTAGTTAAAGAAAAATAAACAAAATACGTGTATAGGTATCCGATTAAAAGATAAAACGAGGGATCAAGTTTTCGCATACAAAAAGTAATGATATTCCAGCAAAAATAAAAATGTTTGCCTACAACAGTAGTGAAATCTATGTAAGTCCTGACCTCTTGCAAAGTAAAATATGAAATACCCCACACCTGAGAATAAATACCCCTATCCAATAAATATACATCAATCATTTTCACATATTCAATAAAAAACTTTTGTTAAAAAACAATCACAGATCATAGAATCTATCATTGTATATATATTAGACTATATGAAATTGAAACTACCATGTAGAAAACATTTTCCGTAAGATATACATTTAATTGTAAAAATTCTCATTTATTCTCATTTACCCGGTAAAAATATCCGTGTTTTTTTTGGGGAGGTTTCCACTTAAGACCTTTCTTCCTACCAAATATCAACTTTCTAGGAACTGGAAGTACCCTACCCTGGGTGAGTGAGTCTCCAAAATGTCGAATACCTTGGAAACTATTAAAGCTCTCGCTTCGTTTTAAATTTGAGCTTGAAATACAGAGGCCTAAAAATCATCTCTAATTGCTTATGTAAAACATAGTACAATAGGTCTGGTCTATATATGCTTAAACTTGGTCCAACGCATTACCATGCCATGTGATATTTTTTTCAGTGAGTCCTAATTTGCATGCATTTAAATAAGAAAATATCTGATAAATATATATATTTGTTATGCAATATTTATTATCGCATATTAATAATTCATTCGTACTATCAATAAAAAGATACGGATGGATTTAAATATTTATCAAGATACGTGGAGGTATGTTATTAAATAAATAATTCAAAATTTCGATAAAACAAAAACATTTTGAAAAAAAAAACTAATCAATACTCGTTATATATAATACACATATCTTCAAGGAAGCGTGTTTCGGTAAATATAACCAGAATAAAAGGTTGTTTTATTCAGAAGTGGATATTTTCTGCTGATCATGGATGTCACCTTGACTTTGGCCTTCATGAAGGTTAATTGAGAGTCAACTTGTATTTTTCGAAAAGGAAGAACTCTCGCTTTTTGCATTAGGCTATGGAAGAGCGTAAAATTTTTCATTCAAATGGAAGTCGTTCAGAGGTCGTATAAAGAACATATCGAAAGGTTATAATTTAACCAATTTAAGGGTACCCAAAGGAAAACCATAAGTTGATTTGATTCTTCCATGCCAAACACTTTAATTCAAGTTACTCCTTATTTGATCGTTCCACTGTCTTCAAATAACCTGTGTAGGTAATTTTGATTCAAATAATACGAATAATACTCCTCTCCTATTTACTTGCCTACTATAAATGTTCGTCAATGCTATTATTTTTTATATATAATAATTTAATAAACAATTTGCATAGATTTTAATCAGAATTTAATCATTGTACAGTTTCTATCATTCAGTAAAGTTTGATTTTCTTCTTTTTTTTTTATAAATATATTAAGCTTCGGCCACACGAGAAGAAAGAAAGTACAAAAATGACAATATAGTTTTTGAGAATGCTTCCGTTGTTTTTATGTTTCCATACCTTTTTTGGCCTGGTTAGTTTCAGTGTGTGGTGGATGTAGTAAGTCTCTCTCACCACCTCCAAGACTAATAATATAGAAACCAGATAAGCTCATAATGAAATTAGAAAATATGCTATGAAATAAAAGTCAAATATTTGGTGGAAGCGTAAGTTTTTATTGGTAGGTAAATTTATTAAAATTATGAGGTGCTTTTTTGTGTTTAAAATAAACAATCATAGACGTCAACAAAAGATATTCCATGCTATTACAAGTATTCAATTGTTTTTTTGTAGTTTAGTGCGATACTTTGGATGTTGGTGTAGCGAAACCTTTACAATATAGATTGTGTCAATAAATAAATATGTTAATTATACATCATGTTGTTACTTAAATGAATGTAATTACATTATCTTTTAATAATTTTTTTATGATAAACATACAAATTTTTATATTATATGAATTATTAATGATTGTATATACTAAATAAATGTAACTAATAGTATCATTCGCCGATAAAGTTTTCATTGAGTTGATTAGAATTAGATTAAAAGATATCGATGATAAATTGATTATATATGTATATATATATATATATAGTTAAAATTATTTTCTAATATTTTGCAATACTTAATAAATCAATGGTTCATAGATGTTTATACTAAATCTAGATTGTTAACTCATTGTTACAAGCATTGCACCTGGAGGATATTCTTGAATAGTGTATATTTCCAAATACCCTGTTATTGGAAATTTCGTAGTCATTCTAAGTTAAGGCAGACTTTTTTTGGCGCAATGAAGAATCTGGCTTTAAAATTTTCATCATATATTTCGCTCATGATAAAGAAAAAACAAGTAGTGAAGAAAAAAGGGTCCGACGTAATCCTTATTAGAATAAGCTTTCACTCAAAGTGGGCCAAATTCAAGAATGTTGTTCATGACCTTTCGATTAGTTCAAGTTCTCATGAGTAAAAATCTCAGAAATCCTAAGTTTTTGAGGTATATGTTCCGGAAGTGGCGTTATATGAATTTGTAGATAACTATATGGATTACATGATTCCCATGAACTACAAATCTATGATTTTTCTAATTAAAAATCCTTTTTTTTTATGATCTTGGCGTACTCACTGGCACGGCCCTGGATATAATCCATAATAAGCTCGAAAATTCACCACTCCAAATTTTGATTTTTTTTCACCATTTCAAATTTTCAAAAAATTTGGAAGGAAATGATTTGAGGAGAGTTACAATCTTAAGACAGCAAATTCCACATTTTTTTTACTTTTACTAAACGGTATGGAGGGTTTACTTCCAAGCGATTGTTGATCCCAACTTCCTTGATCAAAACTGACGCTATCCATTGGTGAAAATTGAAATCAAATCCGTTCAGTTTGCCCCGTGATTAAGGCGGTTATAGAGAATGATAGACACGCGCCAAACACTTCCTGTTTAATTTTTTTTTTCGAATCCTAACGTCTCTCTGTATATAGAAGTTATTGTGCTGCGGCTATGTTTTTTCAAAGTGTTTATTGCTGCTTCGAAGAAATGCATTTACCTTTTATTAATATTTTAATTAGTTGTTTAATTAATAATAATTAATAACTATGTGCATTATTATTATTATTATTACAAAAAAAACAACACACAATATTTTATTATTGATGTAAAGTCAGAATGAAGCGAACCTCGCTTCTATAAAGGTAATTTGTTACATTCAATAATTTTACAGTATGAAAAGAATGGTTGTTGCTTCGTAATAATAATCATAAAAACATAATAACAATAATAATAATAATATTTGATTCAATTCGATGAACACAGATGACGGTAGCGTGACAGTGCGTGAAGAAGATGCACACAATTTAAATGTGATAGAAAAAAATAATGTAAAGTTACTTTTATAAAAAAAATATGGTGTATACAATCACACAACAACCTCCATATGCAAACTCCGGTCTTATATAGAAGTGATATCGCTACATTATCCTTATAGTATTGCTTACCTGATGTGTGCCAAGTTTAGTGTAAATGATCAAACTTGAAATATTAAACGATTGATCTGAGAAAATTTTAAGTTTTTGCCCCTTGTGAGATATTTCGTAATGAGTTCATCGATTTTACAAAAATTCTCTTCAGCTCCAAACTTTTGTAGATAGTAGAATATCTTGAAACCTATAAAAACACGATTTTTTAAAATGTTGATTTTTGTTATTTATAAAATGAATGAATGCTTGTTTTTAACTCTCCAAAATTTAGTACAGTTTTGTGGATTCATCGTATTAAGAGACGTTATAGTGTATGTACTTGGACTATTTATTGGACTTAACCTAGTCGCCTTGGATACATATCTCGCCAGAATAAAACTTCGTAATCAGTTCTTTAAGTTCCTTATTAAATAGATTAGCAAAAATAAAGATTGATTTAAAGAAAGTCTATAATTTCTTTTTTAGTAATATTTTTTAGCTGAGGTTTCTGCAGATTTAATATACCAGGATATCTTGGTATATTCCTACAACCTGGAAACATTAACAGACATTTAAAATATAACCGTGAGATAATTCATCATTAAATAATAATAACCACCACTTCAAAAGTTTGTTTATTTGATCCTTACTATCATCAGTGGTGTCATTCTAAAGAGTGATATGCATTCTATATACCGGCTCGAAGGACCAAAAATAATAGATACCAATTGTTGTGTATAATAAGTTTCTGTGTATAATTTTGATCTGATTAACATTTCCTCGTAAAATTTACTTAGCTACTTGTCCATTAGTATTGTAAGCCTGTGTATAGAGGTAAAATAATGAGAAGAAATGAACGAATTAAATTAAAAAAACCAACAACAACAACATATTTCTGGGCTATTTAAATGCGTAGTGGAAATGAGTGCTCTGATTATTAATTATTATTAAGAACGCAACGATACAAGTAAGGGCATTTAACTGTAGTAGAGTAGGTACTTTAATGTATAATAATCGTTATACAAATGAAATCAATGTCTGGAAAATAAGTTTTTGTGTTGCATACAAATAAAATAATTGAATATATATAAAAAAAGAAGTTATTATTCATAAGTACAGCAAAAAAAGAACAACAGCTAAGTGTGAGGTTTAGAGCATGCAAAAAAGGATTCCTTACCATAACGTAACTTACATCGCAGCATTAAGACTGTTGGTGACATCACTAAATTGTGGAAGACTCTAAAATGGAAAATAAGTGGGGGACTCGGCATTAAAATGTCTTTATTATTGGCCGAATACACATTTTAAAAAATTGGGTAAATTGAAAATAAGCGTATAGTTCATTAAACTAGGCGGCAAAAATTCCCATATCTTAGGTTTAGGCTGATTAGGTTTTCCTGAAGGATCATATATTCGGGGTGCGATGCATCGAATATCTGCTGTAACCGAGAGATTCGCAGTTAAAGATTATGTGCAGATGATTATAATTGCAACTCCTCCTCGCCGCACAGTCTGCGCATAATGGATCCGCTATGGAGTCCTATTGTGTGCTGCAGATGAGGTGTACAAGACTTGAATACAACTGGAATCAATTTATCACCTTTGGATTCAATCGAACATGCAATTTTCATAGATCCATTATAAATTTCAATACAACATAAATTAATGTTGTACAAATTTTGGTGGCCCTTTGTATTATGTGAACTACCTAAATTTCAATTTCCTTTTAAAAATATGTATAGATTATCGATCGATTCGTGATACAGCGAAATTAATAACTTACTGTTCGGAAATAAAACTATTTGTATACACTTAAAATAAAGTAAAATCATTATCTATGTATAAAAAACAACGACAAAAAGAACAAAATGGTTTGTGTTTATTGATATATACAAACAGTAATAAAAATTAACTTTAAAATAATTATTCATGTGGAACATAAAATTTAACAGGTTCAATTAGAAGTTTACAATATTTTAACAAAATGAAAAAAAGAACAAAAAAGAAAAAAAAAAAAAAAAACGTTAAATTTATATTAGTTGAGTTAGTTTATTGAATCATGTTCCCTATCTGTTATTACGAACCTAATGCTTCATGTAGACTACGACATAAGTTGCGACACAGTCAGACATAAATTTCTTTATTGTTCACACAGTTTCCAAGATATGCCTTCCTTATAAACTTTGATACCCCCTTTTATTTGCAGTCATCGATTTGAACGAAAATTAGTTTATAAAGTAATTAAGACCCAAAAAACTCAAAAATCTAGTTGGTTTAGCGATTTTACGGACAGTTTCCAAGATATGTCCTCTTTATAAAATTTGATGCCACCTTTTATAAGATTTCAGGCGATATCTCATAAACCGCCTACCAAATCAACAAATAAATCCGATTTTCGTGTTCTTTGGGTTCCATTTACTTTGTATAGTGAATTTCACTCAAATTGGGAACAAATATTATTTTTCGATTTTACGCGATTTTTCTAAGGTAATACCCCTTAGAAAAAATTGGAAAAAAACATGAAAATTTTTAGTCATCGATTTGAATGAAAATTAGTTTATAAGGTAATTAAGACCCAAAAAACTCAAAAATCTAGTTGGTTTGGCGATTTTACGGACAGTTTCCAAGATATGTCCTCTTTATAAAATTTGATGCCACCTTTTATAAGATTTCAGGCGATATCTCATAAACCGTTTACCAAATCATCAAATAATTGTTTTCTTAATGGTAATGGATAAACCGCATGTTTGCTTATGCCAATTTGCAGAGGGGCCAATATTCACTGCTCAATCTCTGAATGGTTTTTTATTTACTGTTTAAAATCACAAAATATATACAGTAGCATATTTTTTCTTCTCGTAGTAGAAGTAAAGTATTATATGGTAATATGTATAAAGGAAATAAGTATAAATTATCTCTTAGTGAAGAGAATCCTATGGTAAGTAGCTACAGATTGTATATAACAGCGCAAACATAGTGGTAGAATTGGTCGGTGGGAGATAGAGAGATTATTGTATATATATAAAATAATAAAAACATTTAAAAAACGTGAGATAATTCATCTTTTTCATCATTATACGATCATCACCATCACTTATAAAGTTTAAAAGTTTGTTTATTTAATGCTTACTATCAGTGGCGTCACTAGATAGATAGATTGTAGGGGCTGCCCTGGACGGGCGACACTTCGACCATAAGGTCCATTGTGATGCCTAAGGATGTGAGGATGTAAGTGGAGTGGAAGGAATTTATTGTGGCGTCACTATACAGTATAGAGATGGATATGTATTTTGTTTACCGGCTCGAAGAACCAAAAGTATTAGAAAACAATTTTTGTGTACAACAATAAAATTGTGTATAAAAAAAGTCACATGCACTCGTAAAATTTAGTTAAATAACTTCTCCATGAAATTGTAGAATTTTTTCTTATATTAGGTGGCAGATTTGAAAATAGTCTTTTGCGTGTTTTGATATCAGAAACTGGCGACTGACTTTTGATCTGGAATTATACTGAAGTACAACGATGGTAGAAATGTTTCATTTGTGAAAACAATTTAAGTGATGGAGTTATTCAAAATGTGAAAGAAAGGGGTGCAGAAAGTTTTAGAGAAGGTAGTAATCGTATTCAGTTTTTTTCATTCCAAAATTAGAATGTTTAACAGAAAAGGAAGTTCTTCTTGATAAAAGCTCTGAATTTATTTAATAAAAAAAAGTTCTGAACTCCTTAAATATTTGTTTTTTGAACAAAAATCTTTAGTTTTGATTATTTTCTAATCAAAAGATTTCATCATCAAACTAAATTTGGAATTCTAAAAACTTCATGCAAAGCCGAGAGAAGCAACAAACATGTACTTAAAATAAATGACATATAATTTATAAATTAGTAACTATTTCTTTCTGCCCTCATAATGATACCTAAATAAAAATCTTTTTTTTTTTGTTATCATCTTACATTAACGAATGTCATTACTATTATAAACAAAAAAAAAACATTGCAAAACGATCCGTTATTTACGCTATTTTACTCTTTATGATGGTTATATGACTTTATATATAAATGGAGAAAAAAATTAATTAAAAAATATTATTATTTATACAAAAATTTAACTGTAAAATTTGCTTAAAATAATCTAAGTACCATGAAGAAGAAAAAAAAGAACGATTTAAATACAAATTTTTGTATAAAAATATCAAAAAAATTATATTTCTTGTATGTAAAAATGTAATTATATTTAAAAAGAAACAATTTTATTTTATTTATTTTTTTTTTTGTTGGAAGAAGTAAATCTTAATACAGAAAGATTCTTAGTATTCAGATTTGCTTTTAATTAAATTTATTGTTGAGAAAAATGGTTGGTTTATTTTTAGCATTAAATTAGAATAATTAATTATTTAATTCATACGTTTGTGTGCATGCTTTAAGGTAATCAGTATTTCAAATCGGTGTTAGTAACAATGTAAAAAATTGTTGTTTTTTTTTCTAAAAATTAACAAAATTAAATTTTTGCATCCGATTTGTGCCAAATGTATTTGGTTTTCGAAATACTGTCTCGGATAAAAGTTGTTCTTTTTAAAAATACTGACAACTTTTGTTCTGAACATTTTTTTTGAAAACTGGATGAATTCAGTTCAAATCAATAATAGGGAATATGCATGAAAATTTTTTTTCATATTTATTTTCAGAATATGAAAATACTGTTAATACTGTAATAATATTTAAAAACGAAATTAAAATCCGACAAATATCAAGAAAGCTATAAGCTTTTAAAGATTATTATCTGTCTCTTTCTTGCAAAAATACTAAAAACGAAGTTTTACGTGTATTTTAAATGATGAAAGTGTAATATGACGTCACATAACATATCAAGAGGGCTATCACCCTCTTTGTCTAATCGTGAATTTCAATCATTCATATCTCGCTTATTTTTAAAGTTATTTAAAAAGTAATTTTACCTTGATATTTGTCAAGTAAACATGCTTCAATTCAAGCGAAAAAAATTTTCATGCATATTCCCTATTAAGGACATTAAAATTTGATAATATTTGCAGTGTTATACACGAAACTTGTTAAGCGTTACGCCGCCTCTGGTGGTCATATGATGTAATTAACAAAAAACCAAAATAAGAATGCCATATATGTAAATTTAATTCTGTAAGAATTTTTTTTCTTCAGTGCCTTTGTGTTCGAATCCAATAAAAGAAGAAACCCAGAAATTTCGTTTCATTATTTTCCAAAGCTAGGTAAAGAAAATATATTAATTAATAATAATTTGGGGTGTTAATCTCTAAAAGATAAATACAATGGGTGGAAATTTAAATTGAAAATTGATAAACCCCATTCGTAAAAATATGAAAGTAATATTTACTAAATTATTAATATTTACGAACTAACCTCAAATGTCGAATTTGTATACAATTGCAATTGAATACTTTTGGCCACAAGATAGATAGATAGATTGTAGAGGCTGCCCTGAACGGGCTACACTTTGACCATAAGGTCCATTGTGATGCCTAAGGATGTGAGTGGAGGGAAGGGATTTTTGTGTGTAGACTAGGAATCGGTAGGATATGCGGCTGCAGCCGACTATGATAGGAACTATGTCGATATTCATCTGGAGTTCGTAAAGGAAACTGGAGAAAACCTCCTCAAGCATAGCCGGTTACTTCATTCTTGTCCATACGCCGACAGTTTAGTCAATTAACCGCCGCCTTTTTTAATAATTGACAAATTGCCGATGTCGGGATTCGATCCCATAACCTCCCAGTTTCCAAGTATGACTTGGACTGGAAACTAAATATCAAAATTATTAAAAGTATCAAGTACAAAAATTTACTAAAATCGCTACAAAATAATGAAATATTAAAAAAAATCACAATCGTACATTTCATATTTATAAACATTGGTTCTAGATTTAATTGATTTATTGGCCACTCGGCGCTACAATCGTCGAAAGTTTCGCGTATATTTCGACTTTACCATTCTGATTTAGATATGATGCGATTGATTCAATTTGTTTTAGCCACTTTGTAAAAAAAAAAATTATATTGCCAAAACAGTATTTTTTGTTTAAACTGGTTTTATGTTTTTAATTATAAAATTATTATAATAGTTGAGTGTTGTTTTTTTTTTTTCATCATGTGAAGTTTAAGGTAAAAATTAATTAATTTATGTATTGTGTGGATGCGGCGATGATTTAGATTGTACTTGTAAATTTTTAGTTGGGTAAACAAAATACATTAGAAAAATAAATGTACTTATATTCGACTGTAAAGATGGCGCGATGTGATTAAAATCATTTGTCGTTCTAGTAATTATTATTTTGTACTACACTTAGTAATTTTATATGAAAAAAAAAAAAAACAACTGATTTGTATAGATATTATTTTCGGAGAATTTGTTTTTAAATTTATATTTTCAACTGAAATAATTCGTGAAATTAATTTATAATATTTTTTTAAAAGGTTAATATTTGACATTTTATATATTTTTTGTATTGAAACGGTCATTATTTGACGAAAATTCATTATAATAATTAATAGATAGTGAGAAATCATATGCATTCCACTACCATAACATTGTAGGTAGCTCAGAGGCAGAGCTTTGGTCCAGAATGCCAGAGGTCGTGGGTTCGATTCCCATTCTACATGTGTATGATTTTTCATATCAAGCATTTAATGTTAAAGAAGGTTATCAAGGCAACTAACAATGGATAAATAGAACAAATCCATTATAATTATTAAAAAAAAACAAATATTTATAATTTTTGTTACAATATTTTTATTTTGACAGTTGATAGTTTCGGAAACATAACTTAATCTTCAGAAAATATATAATAATGCCAAAAAAATACAAATTTTAACAAAATGGTAAACATATTTAGGTACTTAATAAAATACATAGTATAACATTGTATGAATAAAAACAAAGCCGTACGGGTAAAGCCTAAAAAAGTTTTAATTCCAAAAATAGTTAGCTGAAATAAAAATAAACATAAAATAGTAAAAACTATTGTTGTAAGTATACGTAACCAGGTAATAAATACAAAATAAAAGTTATTCAAATGAATTTTTACATCAAAACATTAGATAAAAAGTTTAAAATTATTTTGTTAAAGGGCACTATACCGTAAATTAATTATCTACAAAAAGATTAAAGAGTGGCGAATTTCAAAAGTCCAGTTGGTCATTTTAATATTAAATCGCAATTTTTGATTTTAAATTCAAACTTTATACACATTACAATAATGTGGACCACAAAACCAGTGCTTCGGAAAAAAGTTAGTATATAAATATACTAACAACGTTTAAACATTTTCCCAAAAAACGGAAAAATAGTAGTACTATTTTTAGTAGTACTATATTGATGATGTACTAAAATCTAGAAAATAATATTATGCATCACAATCTTTGGGACTTTGAGCAGACTCAAAAAAAACCGTGTGTCCTTCAAATTGTCGTTTTTTTTTGTGTCTAGCTAATTTATTGTTAATTTAATCGATGCGTGATCGAATAAATTTGAATTTTAAATATTTCCAAACTTTGTGACGGCTTACAGTGAAATAACCAAAAAATATTTGATAATAGTTTTTTTTTTTTGGTCTTTTTAAATAAAATTTTTCTATAAAAATACCCAAAATTCCTTAATAATTAAAAATTAAATATTAAACAATTGACCATAATGATTAAGATTTTTTTTTAAATTTTGTTAAAAAAAAAATGAATTAAATCATTCTTTACCCAATCAAAATGCACAGTAACCACCGGACCGGACACACGGAAGATAATTTAGGTAGGTATTTACTGCTATATATCGAACAATTATTTGAATCGGTGAACCATAAATAATCGTTCAAATACATCAAACAATTTTGATTCATTATTTTTATACAAAAATCAATGATAATACAAAATAATTTTTTTATGTACTTTTTAAATATGGAAAAAAAGTGTGCAAGTAAGTTTTTATACCCGGTATATATAAAATATAACGGGGTATATTAAGTTTATTCCCGACTTTTTGACATCTGGTATATGTAATATATACAAGGGTATTTTTTAATTAAATATTGATAAGAAGAAATTAACTCGTCAACCAGGAATCGAACCTCTGGATATCTAGTCCAGCGTGCTTACCGCTACACCAATGACACCAGTCCAAGTGGCCGAGCGGTCTAGGGCGTTATGTCTGCGCAGAATGCCTACTTGGAAACTGGGAGGTTGTGCGTTCGAATCCCGACATCGGCAGTTTGTCAATTATTAAAAAAAAAAGATAAAAAAGGGGCGGTTAATTAACTAAACTGTCGTCGTATGGACAAGAACGAAGTAACCGGGTATGCTTGAGAAGGTTTTCTGCAGTTTTCTTCACGAACTCCAGATGAATATCGGCATCGTTCCTTTCGTAGTCGGCTGCAGCCGCATATCCTACCAATTCCTAGTCTGCACACAAAATTCCTTCCACTCCCAAATTGCTTAGTATTTTAACCTACTAACTTTTTCACCACGAGTGCGACCACGAAACTCGTAAACGCGTAAGGGTATGTCATGGGTGTTGGGGCAGGAAACATTGACCTACTAGTGCTAGTTTATAAATTAAACACCAGAGAGCATATCTAAGTGCTAGACTCGTCATGGCAACTTAATTTCATTTTTACGATGCCATGAATGAATGCTGTTTCTATATTTTCCGCTGCCATTTACAAATATTTTTTTTCTTTTTAGAGAGATTGATTAAAACATAAAAGAAATGAATTAAAAAAAGTTAATGACCATGTTAAAAAGTTTTAAAAGACTTTAAAAAGAATTTAATTTTATTTTTTTTGGTTTTTGTAAAAACTAAATTTCATTCTTTTGTTTTTTGTTTTCGTCTTAATTACTTCATCTAATCAGAGTACTTGATAATATACTTATAATAATTCTTATTCACAATAGTTTCTTCGGTAGAATAATAATCTTTAATCTACCGACGAAAATTTCACACTGTTCGGTTCATAAAAACGTACCACATTTATATAATAATATATATATATATATATATATATATATATATATATATATATATATATATATATATATATATGTACACTTAAGGTGTACTATAATTTAGAGTAAATCAGTGATAAATTGCATTTTAATATGTGAGAAATTCTTATAAAATGATAAATTTATGTTGCAGCTGTATTGTCAAAAGCACATTTACTATAATAAATCTAAGAAAATTATAATATATTGAAGAATGGTTCATCAGTCGGCTTGTTATAATTTTGCTAGATATTATTTAAGAAACAGACTGGAAAATTCGAGGATACCTACCGTTCTTGAAAAGGATACCGAAAAATCGGTCATTTCTATAATATATTCGGATCAAGTAGTTGACCCTAAGCTCTGTACTATGGGCCAAAAAATAGCGTTTTCCGATAGTTGATAGGTACTTTATTCATTGGGTTGTTGGGAAAATGTTTCAAATGGGAAAGTTGATAGTATATTTATAATGGACAACTTTTTGTCCGAAACATTTTTGGGAAAACTTAATGAAAAAGGCAGACAACAATTATAAAATTTTGGAAAAATAATTTTACTTTTGTGGCCATGTGCACAAACTTGTATATAATGGGACCGATTATTTTCGAGAGAAAGAAAGAAAACTAAAAAACTTGAAACTCGATTTTCTTAAAATCTTTCAAAGATGGTTAGAGGATGAATGATTGATATTTGGGCGACGCAACCCGGATATTGTAAGAAGGTCTAAAAATATTTGAATGCCTGATGAAAATATATACGAATTTCTCTCCTGGTTTTTAGTTTCAATAGTTTCGGTTTGACGATAATGAACCAGTCGTTTCACGTCTTATTATAAATAGAGCGATGAACATAACCTATAAATTAATCACAGTTGGAACGGCTTTTAAATAAAATTTGTCTAGAGTTATTAATTTTAACAGCCGTATTTGATAACATACTCGTAGCAACACGACAACTAAATCTCATAGAAACTTCGCTAATCTAGATGATATTTAGTGATATTAAAGATAAATATTTTTGAAATTTTTCTATAAAATACTACAATTAAATATTTAGAAATGCTACAGAAAATAATCTTTGTTTAAAGTATGTTTATTTTATAATATACTCTTCAGCCTTTTGTTTAAACATCATTATAAATAAATTTAAAAAAAAAAATTCATTAAAAACAATATACATAAATAGTTTAAAACAGTGGCGTTCTAGCAACAAAAAAAAAAGTAAGAAAAAGGTCAAGCACTGAAAAGTAAAAAGTTTAATTAAATGGTTAATTGTGAAAGTGTGAGGCATTTTGGGGTTTTGAAATAAAATCATTATAATTTTCTTAAACAAATTTTTAATAAAAAGCACCCTACAACTATTTAATTATTTATTTCTTTTTAGTGCGTTTCTAACAAAAGTTTGTTTTTTTAAGACGGAAAAACTCCATTCAATTTCGAGAAATATTTCCATCTCGATTGGATAATACGCAGAGAGTTTTATAATTTGAGTAAAAAGTTTGGATTGGGAAGAAATAACAATTACTGACATAACAATTTCGTAAATTAAATTTTTTTGTTATTTCTAAGCTGTTGAATCAAATAGGTGGAATATTTGCAGGCAGCTTGAGGTTCGGAACACAAGATGGTGAGAAATTATACACATCCCACATACATAGCATCTTTGAGGCTTATTTAGTGGTAGAGCACTGGTCCGGAAAACAAAAGGTCGTGAGTTCGATCCTCAACTAAGATGTCAATTGATGTATGTGGAGTCCATTTGTAGACTCCACATACCTAGACCTTTCTGGACTCACTACATATGCCCTTTGTTATTTAGGTAACTACATGTTGTTACTTCAGTAACTATCAACAAACTATTTTGACATTATTGATTAGGAATTTGATTTGAATCTCAAAAATCTGTCTATGTAATTGATTGTAGAAATAGGTTTTAGATAATTAGAACCATCTCTTTTCTACTCTAACAATGTCAAAAAATGTTAACAACTTGTTCGAGTTCTTAACCTAAGAATTTTATTCCATATGAAATGCATTATTTCAGATTTCAGAACCAAACCCAATTACACATAAACCAAGAACTAAACAGGTAATAATAATTATACACTTCGCCATTTTAATTGCCTGCAAAGATCAAAGTCCGATCCTCTGGCCATTATTTTTCTAAGTATGTATTTTCCATTCTATTCGCGTAATAACATATAGAAAATCAATCTATTAAAATCAAGTTAGCGTAGAGCGTATGTTGATAAAGCAGGAACAAATTATTGGATTTAATTCTGAAATGTAAATATTTCGAGACATATTTAGAAAAAGAAATGTACTTTGTCAAATGCATCTTGTACATGTTTTCAAATATAATGAATACCTACTATATGTACAGAGTGTAACATAAATAACTATCCCAACAATATTGATCCTAAAAAATATATACATAAATATAAAACAAATAAACATTTGTGCTGAAATGCTATAGCATATTAATGTAGCCCGCACGTCCTTTGAGTATTGGCAAAGTTACTTATAATCCAAAATGGTGGCTTTAGTCAGGCTTTTAAACAATTAGTTATAATATTTTTCATAAAAAACCATGAGTTTCATTAACAAAATAATATTTTTTTGTTTATTTTATTAACTTTACTTAAGGTTTTATCGAATATTGATTAGTATAGTTATTGAATATGCGCAACGCGCCCACAAAAGCACAAAACTACTTATAAAACCGCGGACAAAGCACAAAAATACTTATGAAAATATAAATTTCAAAAGTTCCAATGTTCCAATTTATTGTGTCATATTGCAAAGTTCACCGTCAAATTTTATTATTATCTAGGATCAAATATATGTTCTCATAAGGTTACATGAAAATATGTGAGAGTACCTATTCTCCGAAAATATGAATTCACTTATTGGCAATGTACATAGCTCCGACGTGAGTGAGTTTTTGATTTATTTATACTTCAATTTTTTTTTGCTTAAACATTTTCAAAGAATGAATTTTAAGAATATAGTCCACAGTTTTGAGTGTAAGATATAGCCCGTTGTTTTTGTAACATACTGTATGCATATAATAAACTTTTTCCATGAATATCAAATGACAAATCTGATTTACTGGGTGGTGTTTTTGCATATTATAAAATTGACATAACAAATGTCTCAGAAACGAAGACATGATGGAATATATTTATTAAAGAATATAATATCCAAGTTTAATTCTTTAATTTTTAAATATATACGTAAATCTATTCTGTATTTAAGTCTTCAAAACAAATTCTTGGATCTTTTTTCTTGGAGTTAACAACCTGACATGGTTACTCTCTCTATAACAAAAACAAACAAAAAACCATCCAAATTCTTATAATCCACAATTGACCTGATGTAAATATTTTGTTAATTTTTTTAAATATGTTTTTTTCTGAAATATGTAATATTTAGATGAGATAGTAGGCAGAATGGAGTCTCTTGAAACGATTAACAAAATTACAAATAAATGCATACAAACATTCCATATTAAATTATATTTTAAATAGTTTTTTTTTTTTATAATAAAAATAACATAACCTAAAAACCACAAAATTATATAAAGAAATTTTTTCAAAAAAATTTCTATTTAAAAACATAAAGAAAGTTTTGTCGGTCTGTTATAAATAGTCGGGAACAATTGTGGTTTTACCTTGGAATCCAACAAAACACCTTTACCTCATTCAATTTATCCAAATCTAATCGGCTAGAAAAATTTGTTAGTTTTTTTATAAAGGAATTTAAAGTTTTGCTCTAGTACAGATAATCTTTAAGAAATATATGAAACAAAGTCGCTGTACGCGTCTGACTATGTGTTTGCTAATTTCTTCTAAACTAGACATTGGATTTTGAAACTAGATAATTAAGCCCATTACACAATGAAAAAAATAGGATATAAGAATAAGATATAAGAAATAAAATATAAGATATAAGGAATAGTGGAATCCAGCAGATAGCAGAACCGTTGATCAATTCACAATTCATAAATAAGGAATAAGAAATAAGATATATAGCAACAGAATTTCCGTCGCGTTGGATATCTATTCCTTATTTCTTATTCCTAGCCAATCACAATGTTATGCGCAGGATGCTATGCACAGTCGACTCTCCGAAATGTTTTTGACATTTGTGCACACACCAGCAGCTGGCATTCAACCGCTGTGATTGGTTAAATATTATATCTTATCGCCTATTGTGTTTTGGTCGCTGTGCTATACCTTATATCTTATATCTTATATCTTATTCTTATATTTTATTCCTTATTTTTTTCATTGTGTAATGGGCTTTATTTAGGTATCATATAAATCTGCCTCGAATTATTGACTATTTCACTTTGTCGCTAGTCTCGGCTGCTGTTCACATAGCCAATAACTGGAGTACGAATAGTACCAATTTTAATGTCTAATTGCACATGGCTAAAAATTGTGGACAGTATATAATTCCTCCGAACTTTCTTCATTTTTTTTTGGTTTAATGATCAAAATAATTTGAACAATACATGAACACATTTACACACAAATAGAAAACCCTCCCCGAGCAATGATTAAAACATCAACGAAATTAAAATCCAACAAATGATAATTTAATTGTAATATAATTTTAATTACAAATTTTTAATTGTACAATACACTTTATTTTTAGAAATTTTAGAGTTTTTGTATTTTATTACAAATTCGGTCAAGTGGAAATTCTTTTTAGATTATCATCGTGTGTTCCGTGCCGTAAATGAAATATGATAACGCAAATTATATAGTTCTTTTAAAAATATCGTCCATTTATAATTCTTTGTGGATGCCCTTAAGTTGTAGATAAGATAGCGGCCAGAATTTTTATTATCAACGACATAAAACGGGATGGTATATATTTAAATTTAAAATATAAATCGAAATCGAAATTTATGGCTACATATCAGTAAACCAATAAAAAACCAGTAAGGTTTATTATGCGTTACTGTGGCCTACGTTACGTAAAATAAATAAAAAATTATTATTTTGTTAATGAAACTCATTTTTTATATGAAAAATATAAGTAATTGTTGAAATGTAGCCTGACTAAAGGCGCCATTTTAGAACATGACGTCATGATTACCTTTAGTAATAGTGCACGATATAAACTACACTAAAATGTACTGATAATGAACTTAGTATATACAGGACATATAAGCAATTAACTCAGTTAATTCAGATGTTATTTTCACATGTTTCTTTTTCTTCGAAATGATTCATTATTACATGCATCAATTATTATTATACTTCTTTCTGTTGAAGAATATGACAATTATAAAACCATATTGTCACAGATAATAATTTTTCCAATATTAAGGTAAAATACTCAGCAGTTTAGTTCAGGTGTATACAAACTGTGGAAAGAGTTAAAACCAGGACCGGATTAACCCTAAAGCTAAAACGATTATAATCTTAGAACTCATGTTTAATTTTTAGCTACGCACGGATCAATGGGACCTTTTGACAGTTTCATTAAAACACCAAAAGGAAGCTCTGTATACCAAAATCCAGCTTTTCCCTAATTGTTCCTAAATTTGCCCATTATTAGTTAAGCTCAGAATAACTAAGTCGCTAGTAAACTTACCTAAGTATATCTAATTTAATTTTTTATCCGGACACGACAGATACTAAGCAACTTAGATTGTGCCACTATTTTGCTTAGCAAGTGCTGTCAAATAGGAGAATTTTCTCCTAAATTTATTGGATTTAATAATAGTCTAGTAGAAAATCTAGATGATTTATTCTTGGGTTTGTCGTATTTTTTTAATTTTTGTATTCTTGTTAAAAATGATGGCTTACATTTATGCATATAATTAAGTCACTAAATTTAGGGGAAAATCCCCCAATTTGGCAACAATGCTCTGACAGGTTAGTAAGAGAAACGCTTAATTTAGATGCTCAGAAGTAAATATTGTTTAGACTGATTTACTTACTTAGTTTACTAAGGAACTTAGTTGTTCTGAACAGAACCATTATGTTATATATTAATGGATTACTTAAGTCAGGTGGTATATAATTAGTGCGTTACGCTAGTGTACATAAAAATGATATTCAACAGGTGATGTAATTATTATATAATGCACACACAATTGATTGGGATCGATATGGATGATGTAAGAAAGCTTATGAGATATAAAAGACTGCTTAGTGTTCAATGTTCGATGGATACCTTAACGAATGATTGAAATCATTGGAACGTTATTGTTGTTGATAGTATTTAAAAAATAGTAATAGAGGAGATTTATCAGTACTTACATATATGATTATTATTATTATTATTATATGATTTCATGGAGATACGGCCATCAAGGCCAATGTCCGTGGCTGGCACTATCAAGCACTCGACCGTGTCTCCTCCTGAATCCAAGTGCGCCGTTCACTGGAGCGAGCAAACACAACCTGCAGATCCTCTTCACAAAATAATCATATTCTATTTTTATAAAAATAATATGTTACTTATTTATTTTTTTTATTTATATAGGGTGAATATATTTTTTTAAATCAAATAGAATTATAATAATCTTTTTATTTGAGGTTATACATATTCAATTTAATTCTGATTTATATGCTATGAATACGTACGTATGTGTATTACATATTGCATATCTTAAACTGGTAATCAAGAAAAATATTGTTATTTAATACACAGATAAATAGATGAAAATTTAAGATATGAGATAAGCAAATATTAGCCTCGACTTGCGGAAATATGCCACAGTTTTTCAGGCAATACATACGGGATACATAAACCAGAATGTATATACTCTTTCGGACAGCCAAGCTGTTCTAAAAACCTTGTCTGCAACTGATGTTATTTCAGGGATAGTCATAGATTGCCTAGAGTAACTGCTGTAGCTAGCAAAAGGGAACAATGGATCCATTATGTGCAGTCATGAGGAAGAAACCTACTCCGGTTTCATTTGATACAAGATATTCGGCACATCTCACCCTGAATATATGATCCTTCAGGAGAGCCTAATAAGCAAACTCCTGGCCATTGCCAAAGTATGGGAGAAGTGAATCCCGTCAGACTGAAGTAGAAGAGGGAGCACAATGGGCCATAACATCGAAGTGCTACACTGTTTTAGACCCGAAGATATATATATATATATATATATATATATATCCTGGGATATATTTTATCTATGATATGAGATCCAAGCTTTAATAATCCCAGAGTCTCAATAAAACCATTAAAATTTTTAAACCCCCGCGAATGGGGTAATTAAATCTAATTGTAGTAGGATTTTTTTTGGACTGCTTTTTACCTATATCATAGTTATTAGACCAGAAGAAATTTAACGAAACCGAAAAGCCTCTATGTTTTTTGAAGTAATTGACTTCGAAATGGTCCTATAACCTTAAAAATTTCTTTAAAAAACTGCGATAAAATCTTTAACGACTAAATAATTTTAATTAAGGGTAATTATATTAAAATTATTTAATAAGTCAGCCTATATATTCATAAACAAACACAAATCAAGATAATTTTTACATAATATTATAAGTTTTTTATTTTTGTTTAACGAATAAATTATCTACAAACTTTGTATATAAGATCGCCAACTACCGAACTTTGTAATATGTTTAGCGCCCTCAATCCCAATCGATTCACAAATGAATCCATGCACTGATGTACCATCATCCAATTCAATAGTTCCAATACCCAATGGTGCTGCAACATTTTGAATAAAATTTCCAAATTTTTCTTTCGGTACATTCCAAACTTCAACTTCAATACTTGCACCTTTATTACGAACACGAACTAAACCGGGTTTCGGTGGATTTGTACCTGCTAAAGTATATAGCTCATACGACGAAGAAGTTCTGGTTTTCTTCCATAATTTTGCGTTAATATCAGTTAATTGATAATTTAAAGGCATTCCAGATAAATGTGCACCCACAACAGCTAACAGAATCGTATTCCCTTTTAATTGATCCCATTCGGGTAAGCTCTTAAAATTTAAACCTAATTTTCGATTTGTAAATTTACTCAAAAATCGTTCGGCTATTTCAAGTAATGCAAAATCATTGAATTTTTTCGAATATAATGTTATTCCAAATGGTAAATTATCGGAACGAAATCCAGCTGGGATTGCTAAGGCAGACATATCATTTAAATTGACAAAATTTGTATATGTTCCTTGGCGACTATTAACAAGGATGGGTTCTTTCTTAACATCGTCAAATGTTGGATTCAATGGTGCTGTTGGAGCAATTAATCCATCAAATTGGGAAAATTGTACGTCAATTTTACGTACCAATTCTTGTCGGCGATATTCATATTCAAAACAATCTGCGGCTGTATATCGTTCAGCATTTTTGATAATTTTTCGAACAGTTTCATCGATTGCTTCTGGTTTCGTCTGAATTAAATCTTTCACAACTGTGTATCGCTCAGCAACCCAAGCTCCTTCGTATAGCAGATTTCCTAAATCGTGTAATGGAGTAAAATCAACGGGTATTATTTCTATTCCACAAGATTTTAATGTATTTAAAGCGGCATTAAAGACTTCAGCATTTTTGGTATCGTTAAACCAGAGTGGTGTTTGTGGGACAGCAAATTTAAGACCATCGAGTTTTCTACGAATGGGATTCGGTAATTTACGGGAGTATGGATCAGTTATATCATATTTTGCAACGATTTCAAGTAAAAGTTCTGCATCGGACAAGCATAATGTAAAGATTGAAACGCAATCTAATGTTCGACAAGCGGGCACAACACCTGTTGTACTCAGAATACCCCGTGAAGGTTTCACACCAATTAAATTGTTTAAATGTGCTGGCACTCGACCAGAACCAGCTGTATCTGTACCCAATGCAAATGGTACAATTCCACGTCCAGTCACCGATGCGGAACCAGACGATGAACCACCTGATACATGTGCCTTTGAAAATACACAACTTGGTTGACCATATGGAGATCTTGTTCCCACTAGCCCAGTTGCAAATTGATCTAAATTTGTTTTTCCAATAACGATTGCACCAGACTGTTTTAGTAATTTTACCACATGGCTGTCGTCTTTCGGTTGGTATTTGAAGTCGGGACAAGCAACAGTGGTTGGAAATTCTTTGACGTCAATATTATCTTTTACCGCAAATGGAACACCATAGAGCGGTAAAGCCTTAAAAAAAATTAATTAATTAAATTAGTTAAAGGGTTTCCAAGGAAACTCGAACGCTAAAATCACTGCTAAAGAAAGTTGCGAGCGTGTAAGCGTCGAAGCCGAATGCACCTATAATATATTCTTTGTGGGAGTCCACTATACTATAAAGCTAGAAGTGAAGCTGACTGACTGATCTATACAAATTCGAAGGCACTTCTAGACATGATAGAAAGATGCGGTTATTTTCATTCGACACGAAATTGCTTGAAACCGACGAGAAAGATCGGAAAACTTCAGATTTTTCATTGCAACCCCCCGAAAAATCGGAAAAACACCCCCCAAAAACGATTTTTTTACAATTCATGCAATGTTATTTTCTGTGACGCGAAGCCATAGCCGAAGCCCACCTAGTGGGTCAAGGAGGGTATCCCCTCTTGCGAGCAGAGCGAGTCTAGGAATAGAGTGCTAGACTGGGGATTTATATCTATCATAATATGACTTACTTTAGATCCTGGTAAATTTTGTAAATAATTCCATTGTGTTTTGATATCATTGTCAGATGCGATTGTAATCCAAGCCGGATCATCTTTCTTTTGAGTTTCTATTAGTTGTAAAATTCGTTGTAATCCTTCATCATTTGTGGCCAATTGCTGGTTATGTCGCCATGTTTGAACAGTCCAACCAAGTGTAGACATCTGTTTTAAAATATTTAACATTTTTTTAATTATTTAATTTGTTCATTTATGAGGGGAAAAGGGGAAATATTCACAGTAAAAATTTTATAGGTATGATAAAAACTTTAAAATTCTTAGAATAAATTTAATATTCTTGGAGAAAAATTTAAAATATTTAAAATCGAATATTTACCATTCTATACAATAAAAAATAGTTTTAACTTCTCTTTTTCTCTGCTTGAATAATTTAAAAAATATTTTAATGATAACAGATATGTTTTTTTTATTTATTTTAATTACTTTGACCTTTTCGTTAAAAACTTATCAATCAATCAAACCAGTCCCAGTGGCCGAACGGTCTAAATCGTTATGTCTGCGCAGTATGCCTACTTGGAAACTGGGAGGTTATGGGTTCGAATCCCGACATCGGCAGCTTGTCAATTATTAAGAAAAAAAAGTGTAATATTGTAGAAAATACTAATTCAAAACACTTACCCTAAATTTAATCAAACAAACACTTTTCACTTAAGAAATATTTGAAAAAATCAAAAATTTAACATTGTAATATTGAACAGAAATACTAATAAAATTCCATTTTACTATTTAACTATTAAAAAGTTACATATTCAGTCATAAATTAAACTACTGCATTTTTACAACTTTTATCAATTATTATCAATATTGCCATAACAATATCTCTAGCAGGGCTATTCGCTCGAGCACAACCGTACTCAGCGCCATGCGTGGTCAAAAAAACAACTTCATGACCAATCAAAGTTTATAAAAACCATAGGCGTTTAACAAAAATAATTGATTTAATTAAATAAACAACATGTAAAATCTAAATTAACTGTAACTTTTTGTGAAACGCCTATGGTTTTAAATATACTGACATTGGTCATGAAGTTGTTTTTTTTTGACCACGCATAGTGCGGAGTACGGTTGCGCTCGGAGCGAATAAAATAAACAAGTATATTTGTGCGATCAGGAGATCATTTCCACTAGAGAACGGAGAACACCGAAGGAGAAAGGTATAAAGGAAATTTCAAATACTCTGACATAGAAGTAATTTCCTTTGCGAAGGAGAGGATAAGAAAACATCAGTATATAAGACACAAGTCATATTTTTATACGTCTTTGTGTGTGTAAGAGTAAAATAAACAGTACACGCATCGATTATGAACTCAGTATATACAGGTGTTTAAACAATTACATCAATTAAAAGATTCATTGTAGAATTCCATTCATGGTCTTACTAGCATTATAGACAACCAATTAGCATTGTAAATGATAATATTTATTTCAATACTTAAATACATATACAGTAGAACCTCTTTAAATCGAACTTCGATAACTCGTAGCACTGGAGACCTCGTGAGGCGCATAACAAATCAATTGGTTATAAATATTAGGAACAAAGAAGATAATCAAAAGTCAGATATTGGGAACTCTAGCACTTGGATATGCTCTCTCTGGTGGGTAAATTATAAACTAGAGCTAGAAGATCGATGTTTGCTGCCCCAACCGCCCTGACATACCCTACGATCAACAACTCTCGTGGTCGCACTATGATGAGTAACTTAATAACTTCTGCTGATAGGTTAAAATATTAAGCTCCACCCCCTGTCAGAGATACCAATATGTTTTCTTCAACAAAATTTTCTAAATTTACCCCAACAATCTATTTTGAGTCCGATCAAAATTGATGATATGATATGAATAGTACATTATCGAATCGGCAATAAAACCATTTAATTTAGAAAGTTGTGTACTTCATTTTATTGATCTCAATTGATCTGACTTAAGGAGGTTCTACTGTGTAATTGTAATGTCATAATTATTATTGTAAGTACTTATAATAATGTTTATAAATAGACAACAAATGTTTTTTTTTATCATTAGACCTATGACTTTGATTAAATCAATTTTTTCTGGTTGAAATATTTCCTCAAACACACGTTCTTATCAAGCCGAAGATGCTTTGTAATCAATATATATATATAAAGAAACATGCTCTGATTGAATGATTCATCAACACCGATCCGAAACCACTTATGATAGAAATATGAAATTTAGAGAATAAATTTCTTTTGTAACGAACCCAATATGAAAGGATTTTTAGAAGTTCGACTCCACCAAAGAGGTGAAAATAGTGAAAAACTATTGTATAGGAATTCGATAACTTTGAAATTAAGACTTGGGGTGTAGGGTGAATTCGTTTTCGGCGCTTAAACGCTTTCAGCTGACGCTATGTATGCTGACAAAGCGCGGCTATGGTTGAGTTCAAAGGATAGATACCACGCTCATAGACGCTTTATACAGCAAAAGCGTGAGCGCCAAATCGAACTAACTTCCAAAACAAACACTGTGTAAGCGTTTGTTTATTTATCTGCCATGTGCACAGTATGGCCAACTTAGAGGTTTTCACCCTAAATTTATAGGGGGGATAAATTGCACCTGGTTGTTTTTAGGGGGTCTGATTTTTAGGGGCGTAACGACTGATGCTTACACGTGTTTATAAAAGGTTTAAGCGCACTCGTCAGTTTTTAAATAGTTTTCCGCTCACAAAATAAAGAATGTTTTATTTAATAGCGCATAGATGGATCTTGTATTGTAACAGCTTTCATGCTGTCAGTATATTGGAAGACGTTGTAGAAGAGTATGGGAACACAAGATCGCGTGACCAGTGGAGATATCTTAGTACGTGTCATCTTATTAATTCTGCATTGCTATCAATTATTTCAATATAATTAATACGTGTCATTGCCAATAATTTATCATTGACATGTATTTCATTAATATATTTACGTGCTGTAGAAATATTTATGATGATGAAATCGTGATACACGCGACAGTTTATTTTTTATTTCCGAAAATCAGAGTTATGAAATCTATTTTTAACGTTAATATATCTAAAAACTGAAGCTGAGTCATAAACCTACAAAATTTCTAGCACGTGCACAAACCTGGTCACCAGTTAGTATTACAAATTTTTGACGATTTTTTACTGATGATTTAGGTCGTGCGCAAGATAATTCCCCTAATTTGGATATATTTATTCATATGAAAGTCTCTGTAAAGATATTTTGCTTTTTTTTTGAAAAAAAGGAGGAGAATTGGTGATTCTTTTTGGATACAATCAAAATTTGTACAAAAATTAATTTTTTTTTTCTTTATATTTAAAATATTTTTCTGTAATACTTCTCATTTTTAAAACATATAATTTAATTAATAAAATAAAATAAATACTTAGTATTAAAAATTACACATATTTGTACTAATATATACATTAAATCAAGGCCGTAGAAATCGGATAATTTCAAAGGTTTTGTTCTCTATTGGAAATTTTTTTAACTTGTTATAAATTAAATTTTCAAAATATTTTTTAAGCTACGACTTTTTTACAAGTGAATGACCTTATAAATATAAATATAATTAATTATCATTATCTTAATGTCGAATTTAAAACACTTGAGTTTCAAAATAATTAATAAAAAATAAAAACAGTTCAATTGAATATCATTAAAAATACGAATAACAACGATAAAAATGTAATGTAGTAATCAATTTGTACTTAGACACCGATATCTTAAATTTTGTAATTTTCAGCAATTAGGTCATGACGTCTGGGGGTTAAAATTCTAACTATGATAAGGTTGCATTGTCTACTGCTAAAAAAGCTGTAATTTCTTTTTTAGCATTTGAACCTCCTGGCCAGTTAAAATTTTCACTTAAAGATGCATTCAATTATTAAATTAACCATCATTGATTCACAATACACGTGTTAATTTTATATTTGCAACCTAAAGTCAACCATATTAATTAAGCCACACCTCCATGCCAATTCCCCATACCAATCATAGAGGTGTGTTAAATTAAAAGTGTAAACATTAAAACAGTGTTGCCAGCTCTTAAATATCCATTCTTCCTCCTCTAAAACTGATTTAAAAAGCTCCTAAAATGAAACCGTAAAATGACATTGCCGAAAATGTAGGTAAAAACCTTTTATTCCCTCCAAGACGACATCCGGATGCAATTGTGTTTTACCTCTAAATCTAAGGGGCAACTCTTAAGTTGGTATAACTGAATTTGTAGTAGCTTCGCGCACACATTCACGAGATTACGTCAACAACAAAAAAATTCCATTTAAGTTTTATCAAAATTTGTGGGTAAGCCCATTAATTTCTTTTTGATAATAAATTCCTGTTTATCAAATCGTACATTGGTTTGAATAACGTCACTCAAACTAAACAAAAACGGTTCTTTAACTCTAAAATGTTTCGATAGAGTGCAGTAATGTCAGTGTTTCATTGATGAAGTATAATTCTGTGTAATTTTGACAACGGAAAAAATAGTTCTTTACTATTTTTGTGACATTATTTCCAACAATGCGCGATGTAATATTTATAATTATTCTAAAATCGCAACAGTATCACCAGCTTGAATAAAATCACCACAATTACCAAACACTTTTAATAATTTTCCATCTTTCGGTGCTGTTACTGTCATTTCGGCTTTCATCGCTTCAATAATAATTAACGGTTGATCTTTTGTCACAATATCACCATCTTGAACCATTTTCTTCCATAATCTTCCAACAAAATCACAATATACATGCGTTACATTCTCACCATAATCTTGACTCGAATCTGCTGAACTATCTTTTTCCTGATCACTGACACACAATGTATTGGCAACTTTAATTAATTCCGCCATTTGTGCGTTCCCATTTTGTAATTTTTCATTATATTCATTAATTTCTTTGGCATTCAACGCGAGCCAATCATTATACTCTTTGCAATCGAAAACGGTTTCAGTGATGTCAAAATTAAATGTGCCATGTGTCGCTAGTTCCGTAAGTTCAGCTAGCTTTTCTTGTGTCACAGGATAATATCGTACCTGATCGAATATATTCAGCAGCCATGGCTGATCTTTTTGTGGACACAGTGTAAGTTTATCCCAAATTGGAATTGTACGTCCCACTAACTGATACCCACCAGGACTTTCCATTGTATAGATACACATATACATTCCACCTATTCCCACTGTTCCATTCGGCGTAAATGATCGTGATGGATTGTATTTCGTACCTAATAAACGATGCCGTGGATCTAAGGGAACTGCACAAGGAGCACCCAGAAATACATCACCTAATCCAAGTACCAAGAATGTAGCATCATAGAGAACTTTACGAACATCGTCGCGACTGTCTAAACCATTGACTTTTTGGATAAAATCAACATTGTTTGGTAACCATGGTGCTTCTGATCGAATTGTCTCGGAATATCGTTGTACAGCCGCTAGTGTTGCATCATCTTCGAAAGCTAGTGGTAAGTTTATGATTCGAGATGGGACAGTCCAATCTCTGGAATTTTGTATTTTACTCTCGAACATCAACAGTAAATCGAGTAATTTTGTTTGATGTAGATTTTGTCCGTTGTATTGAATTAGTACCGATCGAACTCCTGGTGAAGTTTCAATTATGTCGGCATTATTTGCATTCTTAATTAATTCACATAGTGTGTAGACTCGATAAGTAAATTGAATATCGAAATGATTTTCGCCGTATTCAATAAGAATGTATCGATCACCAGATTGACGGTATGTAATTTTTGGAGTTTGTGGACTTTCCTCTACTGTGTGTAAAATTGGGGTCGTAATTGGTGTTGTTGGAATTGTTTTGATAAGTTCACCAGATAACTGTAAAGATAATGGTTATAAATTTAAAAAAAAAGAAAGTAGTATCAGGGGTATGTATCGTTGGGAGTTTTGGCATATATTTCTTAAGCAAAGTGTTTTTGATATTCACATCCAAATAATGAAATTTCTGAGAGTCTAAAACATTTAACTTATGAAGTTTTCAACCCCAAATTAGATCGCCAATTTGCTATGGCATGTGTTTCGCGCCTACCTTCAGGTATTTGCCACAAAAATCTGGTTTCCCACAAAAATCTTGCTGTAAGAAATAAAATGTATAATAATTACTTACCGTTTGAATAATTTTTGATTGATGTTTCCGTAAGAGTATGGCACGTTCATAATTAATCATCTTAAATCGAATTGTATCGCCTGGTTTAACTTGTCCAATTTTCCACATTTCAGCTTCAGCTACCGTAAACGGACAAACAAATCCACCCAAACTAGGTCCATCACATGTTAATATGACAGGCTCATCACCAGTAAAATTAATTGCTCCCATTGAGTAGACATAATCGTGTGTATTCGATGGATGTAACCCAGCATCACCCCCATCTTCTCTTGCCCAATTTGGTTTTGGACCGATTAATCGAACACCAAATCGATTTGAATTATAGTGAACTTTCCATTCAGCATCCAAAATTGTTTGAATGCTATCTTCCTGGAAGAAATCAGGACTGCCATGTGGACCATACAAAACTCCGACTTCCCATTCTTTTGTGTAGGATGGAATTAGACGTGGATCTATTGTCGAAGGATTGACATCACTTTCAAACTTGCCAACAAAAATAACATCACCGAATTTTAATGATCGTCCATTAAAACCACCCATATTTCCCAAAGCAAATGTTGAACGACTTCCTAAGTATTCTGGTACATCTAATCCACCGCGAATTGCTAGATAACTTCGACATGCTGTATTTAATTTTCCAATAAATAATTTTTGTCCACGTTTCACATAAATCGGTGTCCAATATTCGATTGGTTTATCATCTAATGTAGCATTTGCGGATCCTCCAGTAAGCGCAATTATTGCGTCATGATGGAATAAGATTGTTGGTCCAATTATCGTAATCTCGATTGCTGGGGCATTTGATGCATTGCCCACAATACGATTTGCCAATTGAAAAGCATAATTATCCATGGGACCGGATGGTGGCACACCAATATGCCAATATTTAACGCGACCCGGATAATCTTGAATAGATGTATAACTTCCCGGCGCTAATAATTCAATCGCATTCGGTGTATACACATATTTGTCCAATTTCTTAGTATTGACATCAGCAGTTGCATACATTTCCGAATTAACAATTGACTTCAAGTAATCAATATTCGAGACAATTCCATAGATTTTTGTTTCGTCCAAACATTTCTGTAATTTTGCTAGAGCTTCATTACGATCTTTCCCATGTACAATAATTTTCGCTAATAATGGATCAAAATCAGCGGAAACTATTGTACCTTTCGAAATCCATGTATCTATACGAATATTTTCTGGAAATTGTACATCCACCAATTGACCCGGTGATGGTTTAAAACCTTTCACTGGATTTTCAGCATACAATCGTACTTCCATTGACGCACCGTTACATGTAATAGGTTGGGAAAAATTCGGTGGCATATCCGCAGCAATAAGTAACATCCACTCCACTAAATCTAAACAGGTTACTTCTTCAGTAATTGGATGTTCCACTTGTAAACGTGTATTCACTTCCAGAAAATAGAACTCATCAAATTTTGGATCGTACATAAATTCAACTGTACCAGCACATTTATATTTCATAACTCGAGCTAAATTCACAGCACTGTCGCAAATCCTTCTGCGTGTTGCCTCTGGAAGATTTGGTGCTGGCGTTTCTTCCACAACTTTTTGATTACGTCGTTGTAACGAACAATCTCGTTCACCCAAATGAATTGCATTCCCTTTACCATCACCGAAAATTTGTACTTCCACATGACGAGCATCATCCACAAATCGTTCAATGAACACTCCACTATTTTTAAAGTATGATTGGCCCATTTGTTTTACAGTCTCATATGCCCGAATTAGTTCCATTCGATTATCGCATCTCTGTAGCCCAATTCCACCACCGCCCGCCGTACTTTTAATCATAACCGGATATCGAATTTGGTCAGCAATTTCAAGGGCTTGATCCAAAGTTTCCAGTAAATCCGAGCCAGGTACCAGCGGTACATTAGCTTTTTTCGCAATTTCCCTTGCCGAATGTTTTAAACCTAATAGATCAATTGATTCAGACGATGGTCCCACAAAAATTATATTCGCCTCTTCACAAGCTTTTGCAAAAATTGCATTTTCTGATAAAAATCCATAACCTGGAATGATTGCCTCACTCTTTGTACGTTTCGCAATGTCAATAATTTGGTCAATATTTAAATAGGTTTCAGCTAGAGTATTTCCATTTAAATATACTGCCTCATCAGCCAATCGCACGTGGGGAGCATATTCATCGGGTTTGGAATAGATTGAAACGGATTTAATACTCATACGTTTTAGTGTACGAATTATTCGTACAGCAATTTCACCACGATTTGCAATTAGAACCCGTTCGAATGGTTTCTTTGGTTCAATCGTTGCTAATTTGACACCATTTAATTTCGGAATATTCTGTGAGATATTTTGTCCTTGAACGGTTAAATATCGTTTAATTAAATCCAGTAATCCACGTTCGTAATATTTCGAGGCAATTATCGAAACTGTATAATCCAAATTTGGTGATAACTTTGTTGGGAAACCAATGGCTGGCAATTCACTATAGAACACATTAAATTCGTTGGAAATCGGTAAAATAAAACCGTTTAGACTGTTATCGAACGATTGTATAACATCTTTACGTAAATAATCGATAAATTCACTGGAATTTGTTGTACTCTCAGATCGTGCTAATATTTCCAATACAGTTGGTTCCAAAAACTCTGAACGTTTTCGTATTAATTTCTTTAATTCCGTATAACGTTCGGGCAATAGCGGATTTTGATAGAGACATTGTACCAAATGATAAAAATCATTAAAATTTCGATGTAGAATCATAACACCTAATTCTTTGATCAGATTTAGAACATGAATAAATGGATTAATTTCCTCGCCCAATATATTCACATTTTCTGGTATAGCAAATTTTGGATTTGGATCAAAATAACGATCATGTGTATTATTCTCCAAAATTGAATAGATTAGCTCTAAATCATCGAAATTTGTTGTGTATAGAAAAATATTTTTCGTATTTGAGATATTATCACATTTCAATTGTATACCGCGTGTTAATTTCAAACAGAATTGTCGACTTTTCTCAGATATTTGTTCGGCATTTATTTCAATTGTAAATGGTATAAATCTTTCAATTGGTATTGTTGTTGAATTACCAATGGTTTTTTGCATGGTGACTGCCCCATAATTTTGTAATAGTTTTTCAATTTCATTGATGTCATATAAATCGTTATCGATTTTTCCGCCTATACAATATGGTACACCGTATAATGGTAATGTCTAGAAAAATTTCCAAAAAAAAAAATATGATTTAATTTAAAAGGAAAAATTTTAATATACTGAATGTATTAGAATAATAGTTTTAGGTATGGATTTAGCAAGAAACGAGGCGGGCCGTTGCCAAAAAAGCAAATTATTTAGTGTAAAAAAATTCAGTTGGTCATGGGCTTTGTTGCCCCACTTTTGTAAACCGACTTTATTAAGTAGATATTCATAGAGTTTTCGAATTTTGAACTCAATATTGACAGAGCTTTCGAGTTTATTTATACGGATGTTATTTTACGACAAAATTGGGTCCAGACTTAATCGAATAGGTGAATTAGAGATCTTTATAGTAAGGTACAATAAAACTTAACAAGATCCTTGGAAGATTTTTGGAAAATCATCCACCTAACTGATATTTGCTTTCATTGACTATATTAGTATTAGTATAACTAAAATTGAATGTATTATATACAGGCTGTAATAGTGAAGACTAGTCATTGTGACACGAAATTTGCAACAGCATACAGATATTGGTATATGTATGGGATATTCAAAACAAATATTCAAGATTAAAATATTGATATTTAAGACAAATTGACCTGAATTTCTGTGGATTATACAATACATTGTGTATATAGGGTGTAACTAAAAGATTAAGAGAAAATTTAAGGTGTGGCTCGTTAGGTCATATTTTGACAATATAAGCTCTTTTAATATTTCTTCGAATTATGCACTTGACGTACGAGATAAAAAGCTATTAAGTCATTCAAAAAATATATTAGTTATTATACAGGCTGTAATCGTGATTACTGGCCATTGTGATAAGAAATTTGCAACAACACATATATATATATATATATATATATATATATATATATATATATATATATATATATATATATCAGTATAAGATCGAAATAAATTCATTTGTAAAGAAAAAAAAGAGACAAACATATACATGTATTGTTACTATTTCTAAGAATCAGAAATAATATTTTTGATGCCTGTCTCTCCTTTTCTGTTTACAAGTAAATGTATGCTTGTCCTCTACTCATTTATACACTATTGCAAATTTCGAATCTCAATGGCTAATCTTGACGATGACAACCTGTATACTTTTGGTAGTTAGCAAACTTTCTACATGTTTCGCAACGAGTTAACCACAAATGAACCTTCTTTATAAATTTTTCAATTTAGTCTTAAGCAAAAACATACTTTGTTATTGACAGAAATTAAAAAGTTCAGAACAAATCTTCATACAATTATGACAGAAAAAATCATTCATTCGTCATGCGTAGCGTATTCATTCGCTTCTCGAAACAATGCTTCGGATAAAAGTTGGTCATTATAAATATATACTAAGAAAATTTATTCCAAAACATTTTCCCAAAAAACTCAAATAAAAAAGGTACAAATCAAATTTTACAAAATTATAAATTCTTTTTCTATTTACCTGTGCATCTTCGTGTTTAATTTGTGTCCACTGTTTCGATAGTTTTTCCACTGAAATAAATTTCACAACATTTTTCGATGATAAATTATTTTGTAAATTAAGTAAATGTTTTAAACCAGTTGTTGAATCCGTTTGAATTTTTCGCCAATAGGCAATTGAATAAATATCTTCCATAATTGTAATAATTCTTTAAATTATAAATTTTCAATTACTTTTGATTAATTAATTTTCTTTTTTTTCTTTTTTGTTTTTTGTTGTTGTAATTTTATGAACAATTCAAAATGAATTAACACATAATATAATAATTATATACTTATTAATTAATATTGTATACATCAATCAATGGAATTCATAAAAACTTGTCTGTTAAACTAATTGGAAATACATTAAAGATTTTTTAGTATAATTGGTCGTTATAAATAATTTTAAACTTTAGCATGAACTAATGCACAATGGGTCATTTCATATCATTAAAGATTATCATCACATTTATATTGTTTAAACAAAATTTTAAACTATATATTTATTATATTAACATAAATTAATTATATGAAATGTTTAACTTTTATAAAAATTCTGGTATCAACTGGACTCTAAATAGATAATAGAATTATTAAATAAACATCATTCTTTTTTTTGAAAAATAATTATATTTATATAAAAAAAAAAAATCAAATAAAAATAGATGAATGCAAAAAATAAATACTTTGATTTGAAAAACTCATACACGACTTCTATGTGACATATAGTTCTGTGCACTTCTCTCATACAGACCGTTTTCAAAAGCATTTCTAATAGAGAATCAATGTTAAATAAATAAAAAATAAAATATTTACTATAAAACCATACATACACATACATACTGAAACTGAATGTCTCGACTGGAATATCATTGGGTGACCATGTTATAGGACCATTCTTCATTGACGGATCTTTAGATTCTTAAAAATATTTGAGTTTGTTACGAAATAATACTTTGCCAACTGTTAGAGCTCTTCCTAATTTAGACCTGGAATCTGTATGGTTCTGTAGCGGTATCGCTTCTTCATTATTAAATTATTATTTTAATATTGTTTATTATTTTTATCTGTTGCTTAACAACTATAACTTCCCTCTATTATCACGGTTGCTTTGAATGTTAACAACTTTGATAATTTACATACAAATATATATAATATGTCATAAATCAATTCAATAAAGATCAATTATATCTTTAACATATATTTATTATTTATTTAAATAATAATTATTTATTATATCAATCTATTACCTCTACAATTTGGCGCCCGAGAAAAAATAAGCGAAGATGGTTGCCCTGCACATAATGCCATGATAGTAAGGCTGTTCCTGGAACAAACTTTCCAGGTACGTCTGATGAGTGGTTTTGGAACCTTCAAGTGGCAAGCCAGATCGCCAGATCTATCTCCTAACGACTTTTTTTTGTGGGGTTTTCTCAAAACACAGATCTATTCGCGGAATAGGCCTGAAAATTTACAACAATTAAGGCATAGAATTGTTCACAATTGTGCGAATATTTCTGCTCAAGTGCTAGAAAATACCCGGGTAGATTTCTACTATCGACTCGGATATTGTTTAGCAAATAATGGAGGAATATTCGAACCGTTATAGTTTAACTTTTTTTACGGTCAGAATTCTATTTTTTTTTTCTTTTTGGGGTTTTATTTTTCTTTTAATTTGTGTGGATTATTGTTTTATGTTATACCGTTAAAAGAATACTATCATTTATTTTCAAACATTCCACATTCAAATAATAAGGGATATTCAAAAAATAATTTTCAATTGTAGAAGTAATGGCTAAACTTAAGAAGACAACAATGAACATATTTAATCCACTCTCATTACTAATTAATGCAATACAAAACAGTCCATCAAGCATACACAACAGACACACTAAAGAGTACCCCCACTATTTTTATTTCTTTATTAAGCATATTGTGTATATATTATTATAGTAAATAATTTTTAACATTGATTCTCTATTAGCAATGCTTTCCAACACATACGGTATATGGATATATTATCCTGAATAAGGATTATCCTAAACAAAACAAACGAAAACACATAATGCTATAATTTCTTAATTGTATAAATATGATTATGATTTTGGATAATCAAGTCAGGACAAATTCGAATGAAAATTATGACGTATAAATCATTATTCACGTGATATCCGCAATGAAAAAAAAAAACTTAGATCAAATGTTATCTATAATATATGTTATCTTATGCATGTGAAAGTGATTGATTTCTTCCATAGATAAATTTTTATGAATGTATATATATACATATATATATATGTAGTACCTACATACATTAACTGATAGTAATCATTGATTATTAGTATATTTATATTAATTTAATGCCATTGGCTAATAATGTGAATGGAAATGATTTAAACAGGAATTTCCAATAATCCAAGGTTATACTTCTATACTACTTTTACAAAATCCACAACGTGAATTTCATTATTTTTTCTCGTGTGCATATCTCTAGGCTAGACATGCGTTAATCATTTCGGTTCTCGAAATTACTGCCTTCATCATGCGATTAAAGGCAAATGAACTTTTTTACTAGGTTTTTCCGATTTATTGGCGAAAACAGCCGCAAAAGTCAAGTGTTTAATGTTACATGCAAACATAACGTCGCGTAATTTAGGCGAGTGTTGTTTTCCATCTTCTGTATTCCTGATCGGCTGTTACTTGAAAATGCCATTCTATCTAAATGTTTTTTGAACTTTCATGAATTTGACAATTTTTTTAAAATACTCCACTCTGTAGAGTAATTGGCATTTCTTGTTCAAATATTTGCAATACGGATCACAGAAAATTCTAGAATTGCCTATTTCATAGAACTAAAACGATCCAAAAAAATATTAGAACTGTAATATACCATTCATTGCACAATGATATTGTTGAGATCTGCTATTCCTGTTGGCACATGTTATCTAAATTGCTTATATGTATTAAAATAAAATTTCAAATTCGTCCCCTTTACCTAGATCAGTTTTTTGTATTATAAATACGTATTTCGACTACAATGTAGTCATCATCAGTATAAATTAGCTAGTCGTACTTTTTTACTCTTTGACAATTAGAGATAGTTATAAAGTCGAGATCAATAGACAAAAAATAAAAATAAATAGAAAATTAACTAGATTAAAATATCACGTGATACTGTCACCAAATTAGTAACAAGTAACATATCCTGCGACAATATAAGAGTAATTTTAATAAGAGTAAAATTAACAGGAACAAATGTGAATGAAGAAATTTTAACAAGAGCAATTTCAATATAATTTAAAATTTATTATATTTTAAATCTAGTATATATTTTAATCTAGTTAATTTTCTATTTATTTTTATTTTTTGTCTGTTGATCTCGACTTTATAACTATCTCTAATTGTCAAAGAGTAAAGTACGACTAGCTAATTTATACTGATGATGACTACATTGTAGTCGAAATACGTATTTATAATACAAAAAACTGATCTAGGTAAAGGGGGCGAATTTGAAATTTTATTTCAAAAACCTAGAGTTCTCACTAATTATCATTCGATAATATAATGCTTATATGTAAACAACAGAGTCGGACGTAAAGTTTTTCCAATTTTTTTCACCCGTCACTCATACTTCGAATTGCATATACACTAGTAAAGTATTTTTGGTGGGCGCCGTCTCGTGTTTTTTTATTTTAAATTATGGTTCTGTCAAAACTCGTAAACATACGCTAATAAATTTTACGTCTTAATTATTAGTAAATACATAAAAAAATTTAATAATTGTTGTTAAAATAAATAAGATTTAAAAAATCTTAAGATAAAAAAAACGTTTATCTTTTATGTAGTTATAGTAGTATTATTTTTTGAGCTATTTTGGCCTGGTGTTTGTCTTAATACTGTACCAAAAATTCGGACGAGAATCATTAACATCAATCTCTTCATAGACATTAGAAACATGAAAACTAGTACATAATTTTGTACCTTTAGAAATACTTTTTTTTCTAAAAATATCTAATTGCACTTCTTGGTAGCTACTCATCAATTTTTTCACTAGCATTGTATGAAATTCTTTCTTTTTGTAGTTAAAATTAAAGTTGTCTTTTTACATGTATGTCCGTATGTTTACTCGTATGGTACCCGTATGATGCCCGTATGGTACCCGTTATTTACGCCAGAAAATAATCTAAAGATATTAATTAAAATGTTTACATTTTAATTAATATTTAAAAAAAGAACAATAATCACCTGCGCGCTGAAAACGACGAACCTATCACGAACACGTCCAAATGTGAACTGCGAACCTACAAAGTGTTCGTTGACAAAACCGACTTCAAATGATAAGTCCGATTACTCAGCCAAACGATAAGTCCGATCCTGTCAACTAAAACCGTTATATAGAAAAATTTATTTTGTTCGCAAAAAAATGATCTAATGAATAAATTAGTATGTAGTAGAATAGCCGAATATCCTGAAAGATGAATACTTGTGTCCATTTTTGCCCGAAAATAAAAGAAATATATAGTACTTACAAATATTATTTGAACTTCGTGTACTGGACAACAGATTTTTGTTTATTGATCCAGATTCTAAATGTAATTCTAAATTTGAAAAATGAATGAAATAAATAATCAAAATATTTATTTAACTGTTAGTTACATTAAATATACAAAATCATTAACTATAACTACTTAAACGTGTATTTCCTTGCGATAAAATTTTCTTCGATGATAAAATGTCGCAGCCATTTAATCAAAGCTATTTTATTATAATAACTCCAATCTTAATCCGCGAGTAAATAATATGGGATGGGAATATCATTCAGGGCTGCGTAGGCTGTAAACAATATATCATAGGTTGAAAATTAAATTGATAGGAAAAGAATTCCTGTCATGAATTGTTCATAATCACACAACATTCAAATAATTCTCGTTGAAAATTATTTTACTAGAATTATTATAAAAAAACGTCTATGGACATAAACCTGCCACAAACATTAACAATTTTTATTAATATTTATTTAATAGGTATAATTTATCAGGTTTTGTTATATGGATGAAAAATTTACAACTTAAAAGACATGCTTCAATAGTCCGATATGAAACGGTATTGAAATATCGACAAAAAATTGATTGGATTTCTCTATCTTAAGAAAATTCTGCTGCCAATGGAAAGATTCCACAAATTTATTTTTCAAATGTCCCGTGATTTTACCTAATAGATGTCGAAAGTTATCATTATTATTAGGACGCAGCATGAAATTTGGTATCCGACATTCTTTTGAATTTCGTCCTCTTTAATTCCCGATTCGAAGAAATACAAGGAAACGAAATAGCAGATAGCCCAGCAAGGAAAATGAATACTAACACTCCATTCAAAAATAAAAATTTCCTTACCAAATCTCCGGTTTAAAAAACACTAAGTGACAACCATCGATTTGTTTCAAACCGCTCTGAAACAACTCAATCCAAAGCGCATACGCCAGCAAATTGTTTGCTCAAATTGCTTACTTACACTATACGTCAATACACGATTTGTTTTGTTTCGGGCAGATGTCAAAAAAATCAATGTGAAGAAATGAATAAGCAACACTTCACGTCTTTTATCATCTTATTGTAGACAGTACGAAGATCGCATTCGAATAAAAGACTATGCAAAGGTCTAGTTGGGTCTAGTTTCTGAGAATGACAACTGTCCTCATTTACCTTGCGTACGCCGATGGTGACAAGCATTAAGTATGAAGAGATTTGAAGGAAATTCATAAATATGAATATTATTAACAAATACTAAATATAATAATCAATTTAAAAAGAATAAAATGTCATTTACAATTTTAAATGGAAATCATGTCAAAACAATGTTAAAATCATGAGGTTATCACACTTTTTTATTAAAAAAAAACAAGACCGATGAGCGAACATTTTATTATTTATTTTGCTATGGTATTTTATTACTTTTATTAAATTGATATTATATTCAGGGACGGATTAAGACAATTAGCCACCCCTTTCCTTTTAAGATACATTTTCATGCTGACCCTTGACGCTGGCGAAAACGCTATTAGTTGGAATGAAACCAAATTCTTCGCTTGACGTCAATCGTTTTTAAATTGACGCAAATCGAGCAATGTTAGATGAATTAATGTAGAAAAATGAGATAATTTCACTGTCAAATTGATTCGACGCTGTAAGTTGAACGTCCAAAACAAGCCGGAAACGTTCGACGTTCAAAACAATCGTTATATTAAATAATCTATTTTTCGATAAAATATAAATCATTTTTAAGATTCAGATTCAAGAATTTTTTCAGTTTTGTACGCTTTCAAATGAAAAACTATTTCTAAGCGAACAAAACTTGCCACCTCCGAACATTTGCCGCTCTAGGCAGCTACCTACCTTGCCTACCCGATAAATCCGCCACTGATTATGATATAATGTGTAAAAGGCGTAATTAAAACAAAATATTTGAAAATAGTATAATTAGGTTAGTTTTATTTTGATAACCTTACTACTTATTATTAATTAAGTTTACACATAATATTTATTTAACGGGAAAAATTAATTAATATCTAAAAATTAATAATTTGTCATAGAAATCATATAATAACTATTATAATTAAATTGTATACGAAATACAAAGTCTAAAAATTTACTCAAATAAATTCAAAAATTGTTAAAAATCAAAAAACCTAACTACGCTTAATAAACGTATCTAAAAAATATTTGTCCCGTAGGAGCTGCGTAGATTAAGCAAATATTCTTCGAAAGAGAAATTATAATGAATAAATAATATCAAATCAAGTTATCATAGACAACATATTAATTAATTTTAATGAATAAAAGAATATTTTTTTATTAAAATTGCAAATAGTTATAAATATTAGAGTAACAGAAAATATAGTGATAAATTGCAATATTTCTTTATCTTTAACTTTCTTTACCAATGATATATATTTCATTTTACTAATGATAATTATTATAAGAGAAATTTTGCTTCTTCCTTCCTCTAAGCCCAACCTTTCCTCTTGATAAATTTGTACCATTAACGAACTTGACCTTTCAAATGCAGAAATCACGTCACATACCAAATTTTCTTACGATCGCTTTGTGACATGCTTTTTGTATTTTTGCTCTTCTAATATTTATTTCGTTCAAAAGTTATTTCGGGGTCAAATCTCATCTAATATTTCGGCTAGCAATATCACGGTAACGTACACAGGCAAAAACTTCTTAAACTCGGCTGTCGCACTACCGTGCTCTAGATAATGAAATGGAAAAATGTAAAATTGTAGAAAATAATAAGTAAAATTGTAGAAAATAAATTTTACTACAATTTGAATAATAACTTTTATGGACGTATTCATTATAATTCGTTTCTCTAAGAAAATTAGCTTATTATATACATAGCTCCTACATGACGAATTTTTCATTATCTAACAAAATTATTTATTACGTTGGGCGTTTATGAAAAATTTTTGCAAAGATTCAATCAAAAGTTGTTACTAAAAATTTTTTACATTAAATTAAAAGTTTGTCACATTAATTAAAATTAGTATCAGGAGAACATGTATTTATGCATGTAAGTTATGTATGTAATTGAATAACCATAATTTGTGCAGTTTTAAACATGTTCTCCTAATAAAAAATTATACTTCATTTTGCTAGTTTTTGTTACTTTTGTTAGTTTTTGTTATTCTGTTTAATGATCGATCGACAATGATCGATCATTTTTTTAAATAATTTATTAAAAATCTATACGTAATAAAAGCCGACGTCAGTATTTAAGGGCAACAAATTAGTACATCAAATATATTTAAAATGTTTGATATGTTTAGCCACCTAGTAAAAAATGATGCAAGTGACGTTTAACAAATTGTAACTATACCCAAAGCTAACAATATATATCATAAGATGTCGCAAGTAATACCTCTTGATAATATTTACTATACATACAAATAGGTATAAACACTAACACAAAAAATATATATATATAAAAGTTTTTACAATAACGTCAGCATATTATGTTTTTATTTTTAGAATATGTGGCTTACTACAACGTGAAAATTTAATGTATACATGGAAATTAAACTCCTAAGCAATTTTCCAAAGTGATTACTAAATTATATTATATTGGTATAAATCGAATTTTACATATTTTTTCGATGTATGCAAATAAAATACCGTTTTGTGCAATTTATACTTAATAAATTTTTCATATAGGGACAATTCATAAAATTATATCCCAAAATAGTATGCTTACGAATATGTAACTAAGCAATATCTTTTAAAAATAAATGTTTTATTACTATATTTTAAGTATTATTTATTCTTTGTAAACATTGACAATTAATATTTATTTACACATTAAAAAAAAAACATGAGATAGATCTAATTATTTCATAAATAAACAGTTCATACGACAATAATTCGAACTACCACACAAAAAATACATATATAAATATTTTAAATATTCCCTCTTTAATTGGATTTGTGTCATGCGTAATAAATCCAAATTGCTGAAAAGTTATTTTTGTCACAACAAAATAAAGATGGCAGCAAATAAGTTGCCTGAAAGCAAAAATACATTGCAAAAATGTCGATTAAAATAAAATTAAAATTGTCATTTTGTGTAATTGAAATATTTTAGTATGTGTAATTAAGTTAATGACAATATTTTATAAACTATGTGTGTGCCATTATATTGTTAATAGAAAAAATAATATAAAAAATATTGAGTGTGTTGAATTTAATCTTTTGGTCCGGCTCTTTAATAATATATATATAATTCAAGTGTGATATAAAGATTTCATAAAAGGACATATACTATAGGTAACATTTAAAAATATTCGATACATAGTATTAAATTACACACTAACTTAAAACCAAATATATCCAAAAATAAACTTGAACATATCCTAAAACAACATTTAATATATTCTCGATTTCAATAACATTTTATGTATATATATAGTTTTAACAAACGTTTTGCTAGAATTGAGTTTTTCTTCATGATTTGATTACCGCCATAATATTTGAAATATACCATATATGGTATTCCGTTTCCAATTCTTATATTTTTTGGCGCATATCATAGTTATATTTAATTGTTGCATATTTGTGTACGCCTACATAATATTCTTGAATAGTCATTTATATTCAGCACGTGGGTTTTTTTTCGTTATACGTGCTAAAAAATCGAAACTCACTCTTTTTATTATTTCATAAATACTTTTCAAGATATTATTCTACTAATGATATAATTACGTCATTTTTCAATTTATAATATTATATTCTTGTGTGGTACTCTCATCATCATATCCTTTCAGACTAGAGATAGGAGTATTGACCATATGGTTTCTCATTATAAATTCAAAACTTTTTATTATTTATTTGAAAGTGAAATTGGGTTAGGTTTTTGACCTGTAAAAAATTTTTTTTCGATTTGAATAATAAAAATGAAGATTGTAATAATTATAATCGTTTCTAAGTTTATGGATTGTTGACTCTTTATGAATTTTTTTCCTTAGAATTAAAATCGTATGAATTTCTTAGAATTAAAATGTGTTTTTTATTTATCGATCGAGTAACATAAATCCAAAAATATTTTAATATTTATTATAATACGTTTTAATATTTATTATATTAATATCCAGTGTTGTTACTAACGAAATTTCCCCGGATAAAATCAGGATGGCAAAATGCTTCCAAATAAGGTGGTCACCCCTTATTCTTATTATTTTTCACGTAACTCTATGGAAAAATTAAGAACTTTCATAACGCTATTTCAACCGCCGTAAAATTTAAAGACCGAGCAAGTACAAATATGTAAACCATTTCGCCAATTTCTGAAAATGAACAGTTCTACCACTTCAAGTTCAAACTCTCCGACAGTCTGATTTGGATTTCACCGAAATTTACATATCTATCTAAACTATCTGGAAATTTCGATACACAATTGCAGGGCGTGTCTATCCCACAGCTGAAATAAACCGCACATTTATCTATTTGCATGAGGAATAACCTACTCTACCAACTCTTCCATGTCTCCTGGTGATCCCAAACGCAACCCTGAACTATACTCTAATTAGAAGCTCTAAGACTCAGTGGCAAATATGGAGGAAGTAGTGGGTTACTCTGTGCGGCGGGTTTATATCTGCTTATATAGTCAAGCTATGCTCAATGCAATTTGCTCCGCCAAAATAACATCTCCTCTGGTTCTCAAATGCGCAAAATCCCTGGAGAGCCTGGAAAAAACCAAAAGAGGTCACCTTGATGGGTACCAGACCTAGATAAAAAAGACCTAGAAAGGTCTACTTGTCAGGTTTCGGCCTCCTTTCCACTACTAATAGACGCTAATCAGGTACCGCGTTATTATTTTAAACTTGCAATTTATTTTTACTTGATGAGGGTGGATTAAAAAATTGTCTGATTATTCTGAAATGATTAAGTTTAATCATTCACATTGTTTAAATAGTTGGCAAATTTAAAAGAATTGTCTAATTTCCTTGTACTTAAAATAAATCAAAATTTGACTTCCTAATATTTTTAATTCCGCACTTAATTATATATTTGATCATGAAGGAAATTGGCGTATTTGAAATGATGAATTCCCCAAGCGCATAATGTGATATATGTTTAGTTGTTAAAAATCATGTGTTTACAAATGACTTGGATTCAATGATTTGGCAAAGTATTGTGAATTGAGAGATAAAAAAACATGTCATATGTATAATGAGTTGACGACCATCACCTCGACATATGCATTATTTATATTGGTATTGGTTAATACAAATAAAAACTAATTGATGTACGTAGCTGAGTTACTTTGAAAGCCCGAATATTATTTAATGTTTGAATACTTACAATTTTTATAATATCACAAAATATTACGGAGCCACAATGTTGATGTTTCATTCGAAAATTATAATTAAATATGTTGGCGATCTTAGGGTGTTAAATATGCTGACGTTGAAAGCGATGAAGATACCGAAATCGAAAGGTGTCTGTTAGGAGCTTCACATAAAGAAGGTACTTACAATTCTGAATGTGCATAAACAAAGCCATGTTCAGTAGCCACACTCTAGAACTCGAAGTGGTAGACCAAAGCCTGATAGATAGGCTTATACAGACCTGCCAACCTCTGAACACCAACCCCTTCGTTCCCCGCCTCATATTACTGCAATAAACCGGTTTTTCGTGGTTGCTATTAGAGTACCCTATTTTACCTGTTTGATATCTTTACACCGTTATCATCGGAAGAAGAGTATCTAATTTGTGCCTTCCTCTTCTTCGTATTCGAATGACTCTCAATACCAATCTCCTCAGTCAAAAATCAAGTTATAAAATTCCGTCATAGGTTCTCCCAACTCATAGATAAACATTCTTCCGACCTTTATCTATGAAGTAACAACCTATTTTCACTCCATGGAATAAGGGTATAACAATCCAGATCATAACTTCTGTTTGGTTACTATGCACTAAGTGACTAAGATATCATTTTAAGCTATGATATCTTCTGTGCAGCAGCGACGGAAAGAAAAGTTCTTAGTTTCCCTAAAGTTGGATTGTGTTTGGAGAAGCTGGAACAATAGGGAAGTCTCAGTAGATTTTTCGTATTGACAAAAAGCTTTTTACTACAAAATCAACAATTAACCCATTCTTCGTCTAATTTCAAGTCAAAAATGTATTTGTAACGACTTTTAACGAAAAGTTTATATTTTACGGCGGACTCGGTTAGTATGTGTATATATACATATATAATCTTCGGTACGTTGTTATATATTTGATATTTACATATGCCATTTGACCTTGTTACCTGTAAGACTTCTAATTAAATGTTTCATTAATTAATAGTACCTATTCCTAAAATAGAACAAACGTCTCTTTTAGTAGAATAATTTGAATAACACTTTCGATATTTTAAAAATTTTTTTTCCAAAGTGCATTTAAAATTACATGAAGCTGCTAATATTTAATCAAAGTATCTACCTGTACTTGAACATCTTCAAAATAATGTATATATAATTAAAACTACCATGTAGAAAACACTTAAATTTATATAGAAGAATTTTAGTGTTTTCTACATGGTAGTTTTAGTTACCTATATTCTGTTCAGTTTTTATAAAGAATAGGCTCTTTTTAAACAGACTTGATTGATTTTGAAAACTCTTTTCTATATTGCAGAAATAATATATACCATTTAATAAAATTTAGATTAAGAAGAAATATACAGACCAATAGAGCAACAAAAGGTACAAATTTCACGTGGTGAAGTAACCGGCACCTGCTGTTCTTTTCAATTAATCATTATTAATTAAATATATGCTAATATTGTTATTCGAATATTAAATGTAGAATAACTTTATTGTTTTAATATTCATATATATAATATTGTTGTTCGTCCGATGAACGATGCCTTATGATATCTCAAATTTGCATGCAAGTAGATCTTATCTTAAAGTGGTGTCTGGGATATTATATGGGAATAAAATAGGATTACCCTTTTACATTATAGTGAGATAGAAAATAATAGGTTTTCTTTTCTGTATAGTTTATTCGTTTTACGTTAAAAAATGTTAGCGTATATCAATTCACCGTGTTAACAAATAATAAATTGAACATTGTACACGGAGAATTTTTATACCTTGTATATGTAATTAAATATACAAGGGTCTATTAAATTTAGTCCCGACTTTGAAACGCTAGAAAATATTGCTCGCTGATCGCAGTTTTTTTTAAAGGGATACCCCTTGGAAAAAGTACGAAAATCTGGTTCATTTTAACGTCCGACCAACACATTTCAAAATTTTGCTTTCTCAATCCATACAGTTTTGAATTTTCGCACTGTGGGTCTGATATTTTGAAAACCGTTAATCGTATCGTATTTTAACCAACGCCATCGTTTTCGCTTGGTCCAAATTAGCATAAAACAAAGTTTTTATCAAAATCGGGGACAAAAAATTTTCCTCCAATTTTAACGATTTTATTAAGGGGTACCCCTTGGAAAAAATGTGAAAAAAATGAAGAAATTTTTTGTTCCCGATTTTAATTATAATCATTTTCTAGTGTAATCTTGATCCAAAAAGTACGAAAATCAGGTTCATTTTAACGTCCGACCAACACATTTCAAAATTTTGCTTCGACGGGTTATTTCTCTCGTACAATAATATTTGTATAAATAAGAATATAAATGACAAATATTGTTCAACTTTAAAACTAGGTTATATTTATTCAAATGAAATAATCTAGAAAAATTTCGTAGTATTACAAATATTAGTAAACCATAATATTTTATTGACTATTTGACAATAATAAATATTTATTTTTATTTTCGCACGTACACAAACGTATTATTAAACAAAGGTTACCGCAATTTTTGTATACATAAATAACTATTGTTCAATTTGTTTACAAGTTTTGGGAAAATAATATTAATTTTAATCCGTTCCACTTTACAAGGGTTGGGAGAGTGCAAAATTCAGCCATTTCAATATTCAATAGTTTTATTTCTTCATTTATTACCAAATCATATAAAGATCTTTTGATAATACAAAGCTAGCGTAATTCGTATCTTTGCACAGACTATAAAAAAGATAGATTTTTTCTCAAACAGACATATCTTATTGAGAACAATCCTTTTGTATTATTTCATCGAAGCCGTAAGTGTTTTAAGAGGAGAAGACTTAAAGAAACAGCCTTATTACAAGATCTCTTTATGGGGCAGCAATAAGTGTTGCAAACTTCGTAGCATAATTTAAAATAATATTCACCTTTCTGCTCGCCTGTTTCTTCCCACTCATTTTCCCAAAACATAAAAGTTAAAAATTAATGACTTAGATTACTAAAAGTGAAAAGATCATTGTAGGAATAGGAAGTGGACTTTCCGATACACAATTGAAGTCGAAAGCACACCTGTTTCAATACGGAAACATTAATATTAGACCTCAATTCACTAATGACTACCTACGTTTTTAGGGACCCGTAGGCAAATCCGGAACCTTTATAGTTTGAAAACATCCATTTTTATGCCACAGCTTTTTTACTCATAGACTATTAGTGCACTAATGCTGAAATTTACCAAGGTTATAGAATATGTATAACTTCTAGAAATTTATGAAAGAAAACCTTTAAAAAAAACTTTATAGGATATCGTTTTTACCTAAAGTGAGAGCCGCTCCACCCACTACCACCTAAATTTCTAATTTTGAATATCTTTAAAAATTTCCTAATAATTGTCGACCAATTTATAACATATTTGCTTGGCATTGTAAAAAGTTCACAGTATATGTTTACATATATACTGACTACGGAACCCTAAACTGTGCGTGATCAGACACGCACTTGGTCCAATTTTTTTAATATATTTTTATAAATTAAATTTCGAGATGAGGAAGTTAACTATTATCATATAAGACGTAGAGAAGAAGCATCAACTATGTAGACGTCATTGACCCGTCTGTAGTATCATCTCATAAGATGAATATTTAATTCCCATCTCTCTATAAATAAAACACATTATTTTTTTTCTATACTTCTGCAACAAAAAGTTCTTGGTCGCACACCAGTAGCCTAGCTAATAGCTACTCTACAAAAATTATATATTTTTGATAACAAAATATTAATAAAACGAAACTAGAAAAAAACCTGTTGAAAAATCCAATTTTAATCCAAACTTTCTGCACTTTGATAGTAAAAAGAATATGAAACATATTATTATTCCTTAGAAAGAATAATAGAACATATTAATTATCCGCAGTTGGACTATTCTCTTTGTGGATTACCGGCGCTTTTTTACTCTTTTTTTTCTTTCTCTTTATTAAGCCATAAGTACATGTTCAAACCTCCTACTACAAATCAGAATTGTACAAAAGAACTTCTGTGTTAACATGTATCCTTTTTCAGCCCTGTCACAGATCAACCGTGGAACTAGATCATCTGTTTCTTTGAATATCAAATTTTAAAACATTTTGGTAAAACATTCGGTTTTTTGACCAGGAGTCAAAGGAAGCAAGCGGAGAGTGCAAGCTCGCTTAGTACACTCTCGTCATTGATCGTGACATATCGTGGATTTTCACCAATCAGCTACAACTATTTCATCCATTGATTGGACGGCTCTACACAGCTCTACTCGCGGATCCTCGCCTGATGAATGTCTCGACCAGAGTGTACTACCGGCGTTACAATTTTCTAAAATATATATGCCTCTCAATTTTTATTCTTTATAAGAATTCCTTCCCTGTCTGAAAACATATTAAGTACTATTTTGAAATAAGATCTTCTACCCCGCCACTTTTTAAGTCTTTTTAGATACATGAGAACATTGCACATTGGACATTCAAGGCAATATGATGAACTAACATGACCTTGTTCATTTTTTGATCGAACATTAATCTTATAATTACAAGTTTGAGTCATTGAAATTATTATTTACATATTGCATTTAAAATGCTCACACCTTTTATTGTGTAATGAGTCATCGCTTAAAACTATTAACAAAACGAGTAGTTATGTATGGGATGTATTGAAATATATTAATTTAACCTTTATAATAAATTTTTTTAATTAATAAATCAATATATGTTGTCCACCCTAAAATATTGTTTTTACTTTGTACTAGTTTCATTATTTTAATGTCATACTAATACCGAGGATAGTCATTGCTATAAGTCAAAGATACTTTAGTATATTACACCTAGCAAAATTATAAAAAAAAAAGAGCATTATTATTTAGCTAGACTCTGCTACCATAGTTATGAAAGTATCATTCTTTTTTCGTATATGGAATCAATACTGCTCATTACATGTGATTAATATTATGAAAGGAAATTTAATTGGTCAAGGCAAACAGAAAAAGGAAGAAAACTAGCCAATTAACATACCACACTGTGAGCAATTATTAATAAAAATTGGAAAATCTATCCAGAATGAAGGATATCCGTGAATTCGGGGCATACCGGAGACCAGAGATGTATTTCAAAATAATAAAAGAATAAATTTCATCCGCCTTCGATAATTAGGCCGATAAGTTTATGAGTAAAACTTGGACAATCAAGACAAATGATAGTTGGTTTCAACTCCGCAAAGGCAATTTGTCTTATAGATAAAAGTTAGAAGAACGTTAATCTTATAACTGGGTTGGGCACTATAGATTCAAGAGATATCTATCTCTCATGTAAATAAAAATCAGTCTAACAACGTTTCCCGACGAAGAAGCAAATATAACATATCTCTACCCAAGCAGAGCCCAAGAAACGGAAATGGTCGGTTTCTAAACTACCAAAACAGATAGAAAAGGATCTCAGTAGGGAACTTACGTTTGCAAAATAAACGAGTAGATTCGAGAAAATAATAATTTATTGTTTTTAATTTTTGTAGTTTTAATATAATAAAACGGTTTTGACTATATAACTGCGATATTTTTACTAGTGTATATGAGTTTAGACAATGATTTATCAGGAAATTACAATCGGAAAAACAAATTATTTGTATTATAATTGAGCTGATATAGAATTTTGTGTATTTACTTAAATAGTCCTTGGTATTTTTAGGTCTTCTACCATAACGAACGAGATTAAGCAAACCATACAAATTAAAACGATACGGGAAATTATTAATTCATTTCCTTACTTTTAATGTTAATAAAAAGGTTTCATCTCGACTTTACGGGAATTATCCCTCGATTTTTGAAATGCATTTCTTGTCTTTTCATTTTTGTATCGATTCTCACGACAATTCTAAATTAAGATAATCTGTTAAATCTTAAAATGCTTAAGTCAATATTTTGTACAGGTTTGTTAAAAGTATATACCAATAATAGTGGATAGGAAGCCGAAGACTGATAAGTAAGCCTGTCTATTCCGTAGTTGGGATTTTCGGTCTCCGCAATATGTACGATGAGGAATCTGATTTTTTTTTCTACGAACATTAGTATGGATTTCGATTTTACTTCATCGTTTCTACAATATACGCCAAAGATGGCGTACCTTCTAAAATCATGCAATCCAAACATTATATACACGAAAGTTAAATATCGAATGAAAACAATTCAAAACTTTTTTCGGAATTTTAAATATGCATGAAATTTTAAAAAAAATATATAAAAATAGATCACTTTTTTTCGAAAACCTTATGATGACACTGAATGTTGTTATTTCATTATTAAGTATTAATAACAACCTACTCAATTTATGAAATTTGTGTAAAAATAAAAACTATTACGTCAACTCAATAAATTTTTCGTTTTTCTTTTCTCTCTCGATAAATAGTAACAACTTTTTGTTGGATATTGAAGACCAATAAATGTAGTAATAATTTTATCAGAATTCAACATCAAAATAAAATGTTTTATTTCAATATAAAATTTTGAAGGTAAATTTCAAATGATAGCTCTATTTTAATAACTCTAGAAAAATTATAAAAAGTACTCTTTTGGAATCACATCTCGAGTCTAAATAATAATTCAGGCATTATCTTTATGAATAGAGTGTGTCATACAATCAGAAAGTGATACTATAAATTGATTTAAATAAATTATTCTTCAAAAACTTAAATTATCTAATTGTATAAGTCCTTAATTAATCCTAATTCTATTGGAAATTATGTTGGAAATAAGAGTCCGTCTGTAATCACGATAACTCAAAAACGAAAAGAGATAGCAAGCTGAAATATGTCTGCTCTAGACTCTAGAGTTACAAAGTAAGGTTAAGTAAGGGCAAAAAATCAAACCATATTTGGGTAAAATGGGCAAAACTGTATATCTTTGAAACCATAATAGATAGAACAAAAATTTATGAACAAAAAATGTTTCTTTTTGAAAAATAAACAACTTTTGTTTGAAACTTTTTTTCAATAATTCAGTATATACCGAGTATTTAAGCAATTAACTCATTTAGTTGTTATTTTCACTAGTTTTTCTTTTTTAAATTTCATTAGAGTTATTATAGTTAAACGTTTTTGAATATAATTTCGGCACACGTAGTACATATATTTGATATTACTAATGTTATATTTATAAACGAGTTTTTCTATTTCAATTTTTCATTGTATGTAGAAGAAAATATAAATATGATCATAATCGTATATGAGAGAAAATATTCACATTCTGACGATAATATTGACGTTTCAATCATAAATATATGTAAATAGTCAATCTCAAGAGAAATATGTATATAGTATTATGATCCACACAAGTTGATGTGAGTTTTGAAAATTTTATAATTGATCTGTGCCTTATTGATTCGGTTTTCGAAAAAAAAATGCTTCGGAAAAAGTTGTTCATTATAAATATAGTAACAACTCTTATTCGAAGCATTTTTTTCGAAAACCGAATGAATAAGGCACAAATCAATTATAAAATTTAAAAAAATAACATCAACTTTTGACGCTCAGTGTACAATATTTTGTGTTTTTATTTTATTTTTGTTCTTCTATGTCTATTTAAACAACGAAAATAAAGTATATTAGGTTACTACTCAGGGTCATCTAAAATTGCTATCTTAAATAACACCCACCATAAAACATACATTGTATATTGATTAAAATCAAAGGCGCCAGCAGAAATTTTCACAAAGTATGACAGAGAATTACGTTCAACATTATCTAACGTTATCAAAAACTAGAAAATAAATACAATTTTAATTGTCTTTGATCACTTTATTATATTATTTGAAAATAAACTCTGTAGAACAAAAGAGAAGAATTAAGTTCAAAATGTGAAAAAAGATATTGCAACCACTAGGATTCGAACCATAGACCTCTGTTTATCCGGGGACAGTTCATTTACTGCTTGATTATTATATATAATTTAAGAGAATAATAGTCAGACCACAGATTAATGGAACAGTGACTACCTCTGTTCCAATTAATCTGTGGCCTGACTATTTTTTTCTCAAATTATATATAATAATCAAGCAATAAATAAATTTTCATCCATTACAAAACTCTTGCACCGACATCGTTATAGCGTGCTGACTCGCCGCGTTCCACAACAATGCGGTCTGATCACTTTCTCACGTTTTTTTTGTACTATAAACTAGTTTACTGCCAATTTTCAATTATTACAAAACACTTGTAGAGCATGTTGTAATTTTACATATATCCACTACCTGACCTTGCGAATGGGTGCTGACTCATGTACACCCTCAATACTAAATCATATTGAATTATGGGCCGTTACAAAACTCTTGCCGATTTTTATTGCCAGCTCTTGGACTATAAATACAACTCAGGAAACCATCTCAGGAAGATCTCAACATCGAACATCGCAACATCTCAGGAACCATCCGACTATTCTCAAATGTAAAAAGCCTAAATGCCACCTTCCACGTTTCTAGCTTCAAAAATGACGCACTTCACATACAAACTTCCGGCCCTTATTTTACCCTCTTAGGGGATTAATTTCAAAAAACGCTAAAGCAACCGACTTTTATTTATAAACAGAAGCGTTAACACCAATTTCCATATTTCTAACCTCAAAAATAACAAACCTCAACACAAAATTTCATCTTCTATTTAACCCCCTTAGGGAATGAATTTTCAAAAATCCTTTCTTAGTGTTCGCCTACGTTATATAAGGAACTCCTGTACAAAATTTTATGCTTTTAGATCCTCCGATTTAGGCTGTGCGTTAACTGTCAGTAGAATTTTAATAAGTAGAAGATAAATGTGCCGTAATTTCTTTTTTTTTGCTCCAATGTATAATAAGCTGGAAAACTTTGAAAATGGTTTCAGGTAGTCTTTTTTTCAGCCTTGTCTTTGAAATTTCTTTAAGTTTAATCTCTCAAACTTTAAAAAATTTCGTATAAGAAAACGATTTAAGATGAGTCCTACCTTAAGTACACATCATCGATTGTACCACAATAGACACTATTAAAAAGCTTTTTATTTTTCTCAAATAAAAAAAAAAACAATTAAATTATAATAGCCAAATTATGCCAAAAGTATATAAATTGCATTTATAGTAGTTTTCATCATTTTTCTTCAAAATGCAATTTAAACTTGACCAGAGAACTGTGTTTTTATAGATGTCTGGCCTGTCAAAAGTATTTCATTATGTGGTTTTTCAAATGCAAATATTTCATCACAGAGACACACCATCTCAGATGTGAAGTTTTATATGAATGATCTATACAATATTTATTGGATGAATTTTTAGAGTGAATTTCTCAAGTCACTATACAATAATTATATATCTGTCTGACAATTTTATTTTAAGCAATCGTTGCGTCTTGCGTATATTCTATATACACATACATAAAAACATCAAGACACACACACACGCACACATTTGATGATGAGCCATTCGCATTGACTTCGGACTGTAGGTATACTGTTGCTTGCAATACAGAGTTGATCAGAAGCTTATCGTATCAAAATTATGCATTATTTGTAAAGGGATATATTATCGAACATACACTCCCGTTCAAAAAAAAAAAATGAACAGACCTGAATTGAATCAGTCTCTCACAATTTTGATTATTCTTGTAGTAGCAGATACAACATTTTATTTTATTTTTACACGTAAGAGTAAGATATAACACTTAACATGTATTAACATTACATATATTCTTTAAATTCTCACTCTGTCACTGACACCGTATATACAAATAAAAAATATAAATTCAGTTTATACTTCCATTTCTTTTTTTACACACTTAAAAAATATACTACTTATCTTTGTTTATAAATAAATAAAATTATACATTATACACAGAGAGTTACAAAAGTGAGGAGTTTTATGAAATGTAAGAAAATTAACATTTCAGGTCTGTTCATTTTTTCTGAACGGGAGTGTACATTACATAAAGAAGGGACATTTATTCTTGTCGACACTTTGATATTTTCGAAGTCATTTCAAATAACCTTGGGAAAATGGTAGTAAATGATGCATTTTTTGATACGATGAGTTCCTGATCTATATCTATACACAAACATTTTACAATAAAGTTTGAGAATACATTCATTTCAGCAGATGAGTAAAAGAATGCGCGCACTTAATTATTATTGCGAATGGAAGTTACATATTATGATGCAGTGTAGACATTTTATCAAGATGTATTTAATGTAAACAAAAAAATATAAATATTATTTTTTGAGTGCTTATCTAAAAGCGTGTTGTATTCAATTGTAAAGAAGCTTTATCAAATACAAGCTGTTATCAAAATTTATTTTAAGAGTCAAATATTGTCATAAAGTTACCTACAAAGTCTAATCCAGAAATAAATATCACGTTGCAATAGCTAAGGAAAGTTGTTCGATTTAATATATCAAGTGAGTTTTCGATCTTGGGACGTCATCGATTGCGCTGAATTTACAATTAGACAACAGAACTTTATTTGCATCTACAGATTCGCACTGCTCTAACATCAAAACGTGCAGATCATCTGGTTTCAGCAAGAGACATCATATCTTTATTTGCACTTAAAGATTCTGGAAAAATTGAACAATTTTTGGGCGAATTGGAACTACTGCTTTTGAAGCACATCCAATTGACCTAATTCTGTGAATATGCAACACATGGGAATAAAAATAGCAAATTCGAATTGTTTTTTTTAGTCTTGTCGGATGCCCAATATACTTTTCAGCCATATTTGATGCAATGCCATAAATCTACCCACGAAAATTCTGTATTGGAATATCAAAGCTTTCCAAAAAGTTTAAAACCGTATCTGCTATGTATTGAGGCTTCTCAATAGACAAAAATTGTAAAAATCTCTCAATAGGCTCTTCGACTTTTACGTACCGACCAATCAGAGGCAGTTTTGATTTCTTACTTTGTTTTCTTAATTATGGATTGAACTAAGAAACCAAAGCGTTGCTTTTAACGTGATTGAATGAAAAATATATAGACATGGATTTCGACATTCTGGGGATGATTCCTCTTGTCTGAGATTCCTCTATTTCTCTTTCCCACTGTTTTCCAAGGTAAGTAAGAACGCAATGACCGTCCCCTAATCTGTTAGCAAAATCCGCGACTATTTATAACATCCTGTATGGATAATACAGTATTAAAAATAGAATGAATAGATGAGATTTACGTAAATTATGTTATAAATGGAAAAATTATTATATTGTTCATAAATTTATTTAAATTGATTCAACCTATTTTCGAGTTCTATATAGTCCACTGGCATACTGTGCTAATTTATGTCCAATGTATTGTATACACTCTAATAAATATGTTAATGGATGCAATATAATAATGGGGTATTACCTCCGTTTCTGAGACACCACGGTCTATAACAGAGGCCACCCACATCATTATTTTTCAATCTTTATTAATTTTTAACTGTGCATCTTTATGATGTGAGTGAAGGACAAGGAATTCATTTGCAAACTAGGAATTGGTAGGTTGTGTCAATGGCCAACCGTGTGGCCATGAGATCTTTAGATCAGGAGCTCAAAAGGAATAACATAGAACGATTCCGTGGGCGGCTTCCCATAAGAAATTTGCGGAGTCCTTTATTTGCACCTAAAATCTTTACCATAAGAACACATGGTATAATTTAACTAATACCTTTCTGTTAGGAATTTTGTAGAAATCTCAATGTTTGTTCCTTGCTAAATTAAGAGAAATTTTGAATCGTTTCATTAAAATTACATCAACAAAAAATACAAATTCAAATGTTTAATAAACATACTTAAAAGTTGTATGTCAATATTTCTTGTTATGAATGAAGAAGAGAAGTTTCAATGAAATAACATCTTCAATTCACTGAACATCTCCAATTAATTGTACCATGCTTATGATCTCTGAAGTATTCTCAATTGTACTTAACGTTAGTTGTGCAGTATATTAAACACACACCCTAAAATACAAATAATTTTTGTTAAGATTTGTCACAGAAGAATTAATATTACTCACTCCGATTTGAACGTAAAAAATATGTAACAAGTTTTTCTATTTTATTCCAAACAGTATTCAAAATGGTTGTCGGTGAAGCAAACATAAATAATATTATGAGCGGTATTGAGAGTACGGGAGGTGTTCGTCTACATAATCATCGAAAAAAATTAAAACAAAGGTAATCAATATACTTAGATAGAAAATCATAACTTTAATCTCGAATTAACACAATGTTTGAATATTATTACGTTACAGATTCGATATTATAAAAAAATTGGGACAAGGAACATATGGTAAAGTACAATTAGGTATCAATAAAGAAACTGGTCAAGAAGTAGCTATAAAAACAATTAAAAAATGTAAAATAGAAACAGAAGCGGATTTAATACGAATTCGTCGAGAAATTCAAATTATGTCATCAGTACAACATCCAAATATTATTCACATATATGAAGGTAAAGCTTTACTTTGGATCTAACAGAAATTGAAGATGACCTTGAGAATAAGTTTCAAATTTCAAGTGTCACATTTCTACCAACCAAAATGGACTCCTGGATTTTTAAGACTAGCTTCCTTCTTCACGATTTCTACGCCTTGCAAACAAAACCTGCGCGTAGATAAAATATCTCAAATTGTTTTGTTTCTGAAAGAAATAGTAAGATATGCTTGTCGTAGAGAGATATGATAATACTGTATTTGAATTGGCTGAAGATGACCTTGAAAACAACCCCTCTCAGTAGCACTAGCCACATCAATCGTGGTTTAAGACTAGCTTCCTTTCTCGCGATACTACTATTTCTACACCTCGCACGCAAAGCTTGCGTTCGGAGTGTCATGAACTCACTCACTACTTACTGCCTAATACCACGTGTTTCCATTTCTACAAAGGCTTAGACTGTGTGTATTTAGAGTTGTTATTAGAATCAGACCGTTAAATATATTTTTCTTCTTTTAGTATTCGAAAATCGAGAAAAAATGGTACTAGTAATGGAATATGCGGCTGGTGGTGAATTATACGATTATTTATCTGAACGAAAAGTTTTACTAGAAGAAGAGGCTCGACGAATATTTCGACAAATTGCAACAGCAGTTTATTATTGTCACAAACATAAAATTTGCCATCGAGATCTGAAATTAGAAAATATTTTACTTGACGAAAATGGCAATGCAAAAGTATAACCCTTTGAAAAAAGTTTTCCATTTTTCAAAGAAAGATAATTTTTGTGTTTTTTTTCAATTTTAAATAGATTGCTGATTTTGGATTGTCAAATGTTTTCGATGAACAACGATTACTTTCCACATTTTGTGGATCTCCATTATACGCTTCACCAGAAATTGTCAAGGGAACACCATACCATGGACCAGAAGTGGATTGTTGGTCGCTGGGAGTATTACTGTATACTTTAGTATATGGTGCTATGCCATTTGATGGCAGTAATTTCAAAAGACTTGTTAAACAAATATCCCAAGGCGATTATTTTGAACCAAAATCTCCTAGTCGTAAGTGCTTTAATTATAAATTCGCAAAAGAAGGTAATTGAATGTAATCATTTATTTTTAGCGGCATCTCCATTAATCAGAGAAATGTTGACTGTGTCTGCAAGTCGACGTGCAGACATGGAAAAAATCTGTTCACATTGGTGGGTGAATGAAGGTCATGACGAATCTTGTTTAGATATAGCTGAGGATCTTGCAAATCAAACACCCGTTCGTTTAGATTTACTCTTATCAATAGCACCACCTCCACCACAAATTGGAAGCGATAAATTAGTTATAGCTAGTTCGGAAAATGTAGCAGAAAATGAAGGGATACCTGATGCAAGTGTACCTGCACGCTCACAATCGGTTGGAAGTATTATGGAACGCGCTCCAACACAAAAACGTGACACTGTTGAAGACGATACAACTACGGCCAGTTCACCAAAACGAAAACTAGAAGTAACAGTTAGTACAGAAAATGCAAATCAAGCTAGCAGTGGGGCGAAGAGAAAAGAAAGGTCACGAAAAAAAGATCGTGACAGTTCAGTGGACCGGCGATCTCATAGATCGTCTAGCCGAAGTAAAACAGATAAAATTGATCCTACCGCAAAGTTAGTCGAAGAAGAACAAAATTCACCATCCTCTGACGTAGCTACAAATAATTTACAGAAAAATTTAACACAAACAATGGAAGTAGAATCTCAGAATGGTGATTTGCCTGTTATAGATAATAAAGAGGTAATTGACAGCAATTTATCAGCATCGCCACCACAAGAAGAAGGTGCAATGTGTACTGAGTTAATAGAAGAAGCAAATAAGAAAAGTATAGCAAGCAGAGAAAAACGGAAATCTGTAAAAACGAAGAAACCGAAACCGGAAATTATAGATAATAAAATTATAGAAGAATCAGATGTAGAAAATTTACCAAATGAAAATAATTTAGATAAAGAAAATATTACAAATGTCAATGACAAACAAATTAAAAGTGCCGACACAGATGTCTCAAAAGTCCCAAAGAAAAAGATATTGGGCGATAACAATGAAGCAATACCGGATGAAATTAAAGAAACGGAAGTTGTACCGCAAAGTCCTACTGAAAAAGGTGAAGTTAAATTGGAAAACGGCGAAGAAGAATCTGGTGAGAAAAATGAAGAAGTTGCTCAACCACCTACAAAGCCAATTGAACGAAGGCGATCAAAAATCTTTGAAACAGCTGAAAAATTCCAAAATATGGCGTCTTCCAATGATCAAAAAGCTAATCTACCTGAAAAACCAAAGAAAATCTTTATTCCTGGAGTGAATGTTGGTGGTTTTAAACAAGCTTTCGAACGTAGAGCCAGTTTAACGAATCCATCACCTGTGAAAACATCTATGTCCAAAAAAACGGTGGCTGATGAGAGTAAGAAACCAACTGAAGTCGAAAATATTGATAAAACTGAACCAAAACCAGTTGTAAATGAGGTCTCTCCAACCGAATCGATTGAAAATTCAGACAAATCTCCCGAAGATGAAAAACGTGAGAAAGTGAAGTTTGCCGTGAGTGTTATTTCAAATGCAATTGATCGAGAAGGTGCTAGAAAATCAAAATCTCGTCCAACAATGATTCGAAAACCACCTGTACCGTTTGGGGTAAGTGGTCGATCCGCTTCAGGTGGTATCGCAAATTTGGTATCACCATTATCGTCACCTGGTCATGATAACAAACGTCAATTAAAATTACAAGTCGGTCCGGACTTGCGTACTGCTACAGTTCAAGTTACAACGCCTGAGGACACAAAATATATCCAAGAAACAATACAACAGAAAGGAGAACAAGATAAAAGCAATGTTGACGAGGATAATGATAAAAAAACGTCTTCCATCGAAGTAAATTTAAAATCTGCTACATTACCTAGACGAAAAACTTCAAAGGCAGAAATAACATTAAGTTATCCACAACCAAAACCAGCCACAATGGAATTCAAGACAGAAATGCAACATCGTATTGACAATACACATCCGCGATTGAAAACTCAACGTTCTGAAGTAGCATTTCCTGTATCTGCTGCTCCGCATCTAGGATTTCGGTAAATGTTTTGTGCAATTTAATTCGAACTCTTACATTTGTGTGTGACCATTCTATTTGGTTTTAGTTCAACTTCATTGGAACCAGACAAGCCAAAAGAAAGAATTATTCCTATTTGTTTGGAAGAAGAAAAACAATCAGGGTTACGATCACCTCCACCTAAACCCCCAGCACCTAGAGTACAACGTGCAGCTAGTCAAGGACAACGGTATTTAAATTCACTAAGGTTAATTTTACTATTATTAAACCTGAAATTCATTTCAGGGCCAGTAGTATGTCAAGACAATCAACTCAAGATTCTGATACGGACAGTACGTCTACACAACAAGAACCAATTCGAAAATCACCTAGAGAATTTATTATTCCAATCGCTATTGAAGGTGGTGGTTATGTAACTCCACGAGCGGGTAGTTTAGAACCATCAGAATCGGGTACACCAACTAGCAAATTTAGCAGTACATCACGTTTTGGACGACCAAGGAGAATGAAGTATGTATTTTAGGACTTCATTATGCTAAGAAATAGTTTAACTTCGAATTTAATCTATTTTAGTTCTTTATTAAGCGATCGGGAAGGTTCCGAAGATGAGTCACCATTTTCGACCTTACATCGTCATGGTTCTGTTGGAAGAGATAGCGATAATGAAGATTCACGCAAGGATAGGATTCACCTTCATAGGCTAAGGTTTGTATTGGAACTTTTTAATAAGTTTTAATAGGCATCTATCCCTCATGAGGTTGGAGGACAGTGCGATTTTTCCGGGCTGTAACGGGACGGATGATACGATCTTCCATCTCCTGGCAAAATGTTCTTACAGATCCCGAGCCTTCTGCTCAACCGAAATCGGGGAATCTGGGGTAAAACAGTGGAGCTCTGTCCTGTCTCATTTGTAAAGAAGGCGGATAGGTTAGACAACGAACACAGGGCTAGAGAAAACTAACCAGATGTGGTAGAGGATAGAACAGGTTGAGGGGATGGGATGGGAGTCAGTAAAAAAGGCCTGGAAAAGCCAACTTGCCAGGCTTCGGCTTCCCCCATATGTAACTTGGAAACTATTACTATTATATATTTTTTTAAAATTTTGTAGAAGTACGAGACCAAACAGATTAGAACATGCCGACTCATTAAGTTCCGGTGAAGAAGACGATGATGATGGATTTGAATTATTAACAGCCGAAAATTTGTTTTCCACACTTCTTTCAAGAGTAAGTAAAACCTCATAAATGAAAATGTCTTCCAATAATCGAAATATAATTTTTTTTAATAGGTTAGAAGTTTAACACAACGGTTAAATGTTGAAGATGGTGGTCGTCCTGGTTTTCCTAGCAGTCGTCTCCTAAGTCATTTTGGACGTGATAATTTCTGGGATAATTTACATAGCCGTGAACCATTTAGGTATTGTACCATCTGCTTTTTTTAAAATCTAATTAATGTCTCCATATTTTGTTTAAACAAATATTTTGATTGAATTTTGATTATTTTGAAAATGTCGATAATAATTTTAACAAAATATATATTATGCAAGCTCACACTACAGTAAATGTAGCTACAGGAGTGAGACTACCACAACTACTGTATATACTACGTAAGTGAAGAAATGATCATACAGTAGCCGTAGACATAGAACATGAGACTGCACATTTATAAACTAAAGCCTGATTTCACACCAATTTCAATTAAACTGTTTTTGATTTAAGATCCAAATTGAGAATTTATTCGACATCAATATTATAAAGACATCATTCCCTCCATTTATCTTTTATAGAGAACATTTACTCCTACAGCCAGAGATATAGAACACAACTCCTGCTCAAAACAGAATTTACTATTTTGTCTTTCCATTAGATATTCACACTATTGTAATCGAAAAAGATTTCCTTCGCGTACTTTGTTTTGGTTTTATAAGTATTCTACTAGTTTGTTATTATATCACTATTTAATCTGACACTTTGCAATGATCCTACCGGTACGGCAGTTCTCTCATAGTAAAACACGCGTGTTAGAATATTATTTAGATATAAACTTAAATTATTGAAAGTATGATTTGAATCGTCATCCCATTATTGACCAGAGTAATATCTTTTAAAATGACATATTTCTCAGAAACATGGTCTGTGCTCTATGTCTATGATCAGTAACACAGAATACATCATTTTTTGTTTTCTTTCTATGTAGGTTTACACTTTCAAATAATTTTCTAGGGGGGGTGTTGCTGAACAGTTTTGCCCTAATATCAGACTCAAAACATCTGTAATTACTGTCGATTACAGAAGCTCGTGTTTACTACATACTTATTTTGTATCTTGGTATATGCATCAGCCATGTTTTTATACCATTGTGCGTGTATAAAAAGTAAAATAAACAATCCACCCACTAGTATTTAACTCAGTATATACAAGGAATTTAAACAGTTAGTTGTTATTTGAATTAGTTAAATGTAAAATTGTTTTTTTGAAACTATAAATAGAGCCTGTCGCCAAACGCCCCAATCCGATATTCTAGAATGTGCTCCTAGGCACAAAAAGGTTGGGGACACCTGCCGTAATGCAATAGTTTAAGGTTTGGCCACAGTTCTACCTGTCTTCAGTGGCGGATTTACCGGGTAGGCAAGGTAAGCAGCTTCCTAGGGCGGCAAAGGTTCAGAAGTGGCAAATTTGGATCGTTTACATTAGATATAACCATCAACTTCTACCGTTTTCAATATTAAAGTAGTTACTGGTCACGGGGCCGATCCTGTGTTCCATTTCGAATCTCGACGCCATCTTCTAACCATTTTATATATACTTTTAAAATATGAATGACATGATGACAGATATCTTCCCATATCACTCCTTCATTTTTAACGCCAAATTCCTAAACATGCGCATTAGTAAAAATTTATTATTACATTACGTCACATATCACACTATTCAAAAAAAAATAATGTCATACATTTCACAATAAATTAAAACAATATTTTATTTATGTAGGAATTCATTTGGCCGATCATTTAGTCGTGATCGTGAACCACAATCAACCGAAGCAAACAATGGTTTGAAACAAGCACCGTGGAGACGTACCAGCACTAGTCGATTTAGCACTGATTCAAATCCAGGTGAAACGACAACAACTACATCACAAACACTACCTAGAGGTATGATTTGACAGCTCATCTAATTTTTTTTCTCTAGATTAAAAATATATATTTCGTTTGCAGTCAAACAGAATTATTAATTTGATTCCATAATAAAATAGATATGACATATTTTAGTTTGTTGTAAACGATTTACGGCAGGTCACAAAGGGAGTGATTAGTTACAGCGAACAGTGATCTTACGTCTCGCTTCGCATAAAACTCGGAATCTTTATGTGAGTGATCCACTCGTAGTTTCTTTTAGTAATTAAGTCTCGTAATTCCTTCTTTTAGAGGTTGGAGAAATCTCACAAATGATATTGGGAACTCTAGTACTTCTTTATGCTCTCTGGTGGATAAATTAGAAACTAGAAGGTTTACGTTTTCTGCCCTCAATCTCCGTGTCATATCGGTCTACATGTTTCGCATTCGCAGTCTGGTGCACAACTTGGAAACTACTACTAGTAGACCAAAATATTAATAGATTCATATAGGTCTATTAAAATATAGCCATAGATCCCAATACGATGTTGGAGGCATGATAAATACGAATAGAAGGAAACTTGCGAAGATCCCTGCTTGAGTCTGTAGCGGTATCGCTACAGTTCTACCAGTTCTAATACGTATGTAGCGGTATCGCATTTTCATTAAATTATTATTATAATTTTATTTATCATTTTTATCTGTTGCTTAACAACTATAACTTTCCTCTCTTATCACGGTTGCTTTGGATGTTAACAACTTTGATAATTTACATATAAATAACAATATAATATGTCATAATTCAATCTAATAAAAATCAATTATATCTTTAACACTTATTTATTATTTATTTAAATAATAATTATTTATCATATTAATTAATCACTTCAACAAGTCTTTAAATCACTTGAGGATAGGTTTTAAGTATTTTTTTGTATGTCGCCGGGATTGGAAATTGCACCACATATACTCTGGCCAAATTTAATATGGAAAGTAGATCAAATTTCAATCACGTGAACAGTGGGAAAACTGGGTATGGTTGTGTGGAGGGCACCGTCATGTATTTTACGGCCGAGTAACGAAACGGGGTATCACTGGATTGCTCTTGAGAAGCCCTTTCCAACCGTATACGATCTCTATATAGAGTCAAAAGTTATACTAAACAGAAATTATCTGACACAGCGAAACGACCTCAAAATGGCGGCGCTTCTCCCTCCGCCGTGCGTCACAGTCCTCACTCAACATAAGGAATCCTTTGATCCTTTAGCTATCGAGTGGTGTAATTAAATTTTGGATATAGATGATAGATATGTAGCTGCAACACCAAACTGTATCCGCCGATTTTGGGGATAATTTCTGAATTGCCTTTCACTATAGAAGCAAATTTAAAGACGTCAATTCAATATATCTTAAAAGGATTGTTATTGAAATAAATCCTTTAAATAAGATAACTCTCTCATCTTTTTTGGCCATATTTACTGTTATATACTTTTTGATGGTCATAAAAACCTCAAATCTTTAAAAAACGTATTTGCTCATCGTGTTAATAAGTTAGACCTAGTTTCCGTGTTAAATTTGAACATACTATAAAAAAAAAAGAGGATTCAAAAGTCGCCAACAAATTGAGAACAATTATTTAAACAAGGTAAAATTAGGTAAAATCAATATTTACGTATTTTATAACAGGACTACCTCAAAATTCATATTCGTTCACCTATTTTTATATGATGGTTTACGCGAAAAAAGATATCTCTTTATTTGACGGATATGATATCATACTGTACGCGTTGTGACAAATCGCTCCCGATGTAACCTAGCTTTTATCATGGTGCACTCGAATTTTTCGAATCACGGTCATATTATTACGTGAAAATATTCGTGTGAGCACCAAAAGAAAATATTACTATGAACAATATATGAGGGGATATACTAACTAAAACGTTAGTTATAATAATATTCAGTAGAAGTTTTGTAGAGCTAAATGGATTTGCATTTTGATATGAATATTAAACAAGAAAAATAAGATTTTTTTTTGCGATTATTTTGAAATTTTTGTTTTTTTTTTTAATATATTTTTTTGTTATTAGAAAAAATCATACACTACGGATGTTTAAAAAAAAAAGAAAACTTAATATTATTCTAATTATATTTTCGTATGATGATAATGTGTGATACACTCAAACTAAATAAAATTAATACTCATATTTAAATATATTAAGAGAGTATTCTTTTGATTAATTATAAACAAAACCGGTAAAATTTATGTTTTGTAAGGTTAGATTTACCAACTGTCAAAATTATTTGTTTCCTATGTTTTCAAAACTTATATATCATTCTTAACTTACTTGAAAATTAATTTATATTTGGGTAGAAACATTACAGTGGTTGAGTCCAAATAAAAGTCAATCAGTCTAAAAAAAATTTAAATCTGAGCATCTAAGTTCAGTGTGTTTCACTCAGGACAAACTTACTGACTTGTCAGCCGTGTTGCCAAATTGGAGGATTTTCCACTAAATTTAAGTATTTAATAATAGGAAATAACGCATGCCACCCACCATCATGTAGCAAGTGTAAATAAACATTTTGTAATCTGATTCTTTAATAACGAATCAGATTACAAAATTACGAATCGTTATACCGGCAGTACATTCTCGACGAGGCGGCGTAACGCGTGCGAGAGTGTACTCCACTGACCTCTATAATTTGGACAGCTGATAGTTGATACTATAGTCCGCTACTAGCACCATTAGAGCATACATCAGCGCCACTCTTTACTGAAGGAGGAACTACTTTTTTTATAGCAGGCTGCAGGACTGCTGAAAGGTAACTTTCCGTACAACAAGGTAAAATTCACGTATATAAATTATCAGCATATACATGCCTTTGTCGATTGACGCGTGTGCTGTTTCGTCTAATTTAGTTCTCATATTCAGTATTGTGTGGCGCTGCACACAGCCTAACTCTATCTTTTGAACTTTTTTCCATCAGTATCAGCTGTCCGTATTATAGACGTCAGTGGTGTACTCGCAGCGTTCGGTCTCACTCGTGTCGGCTCGCCTCGTCTCGTGAGTGCTCCGTTTCGAGTGGCGAGTGCGAGCGTGCTGAGTGCACTCTCGCTTTCGCTTGCGACACAACGTAGATTTTAACCGCCATTTAACTGTCATTTAAATTGTGTTTATATATTGTCGACAATGGCTGATTGGACCAATGAATTATTTATTTATTTACAGTTCTCTGAACGAGAACTGTAAGCTAGATATATTTAGTAGCTTACTTAGTAGCTTAACTAGTCCTTTACTAAGGACTTAGTTGTTTTGAACACGACCATTGTTAAAGTTTGACAGCATAGTTTGACATAAAAATGTAGAGGAACATGTTTAACCAAAGTTATATAAAAGAATACTTTTTTAATAAACTATATAAAATAATTCAAAGAGACAATACATTACACTGGACTGAATTTAAGAAATGATACAGAAGAGACAGACAGATATTTTATTGAATATCCTGGGTTGTTCTGCTTTAAGTGTGAGTTCCGAACTTCTGAAATAAGTGTCAGTTCCGACGTTTCGAAGTGATACGAAATTTGTGTAGTATAATATGTATTGTCTCTATTTTGATTATGTATAAACTGGTTAATGTTAATGTGAAGACTCGCTTATTAAATTTTTACTAGTTACCAAACATAAAACATACGCACCACAAACACTGACTCAAAAATCTAATAAGATGGCTTGAGAGCTTTTCTAAAGCAGATTTTAAGAAGTTGGATATTATACATACATATTAACTTATTCTACATTTAATATTTTAATAGGTTTTTTATTTAAAAATATAAATATTGGAAGTTTTCCAATTTAGGAAAATATATCTATGTTTAGATTTACATTTTACAAATTCGCTGTACAATTTATTATTTAAAGATATTTCAGATAATTTTATTAATATGGAACAAAATTTTAGGGTTGTTTGAAAAAGGTTCTTTTAATTATTTTTACATAGATTATATGAAATGATGCCCGTTATTACTATTACTGGCATGTACCTAATACTACACTTTCTTAATAATACGAAGGTGGATCAAATATAAACGAGATTTTCCATTTGTAATTTCTTTGCCTATAATACTAGTTAGAGGCCGAAGTCTGGCAAGATAACTTTTCTAGGCTTTTTTACCGATCTCTGAGAACTCATCGCCTCTTTTCTCCACTGCAGCTTATTTCCTTCAGTCCTGTGAACCTTATTGAAACTCCCCGTCCTCTTTACGAATGGCAGAACAGAGTTCCACTATATTTGTTTTACTTCGGATTTGTCTATTACGGTCGAGCCGAAGACTAGGTACCTAATCCTGGCTATATAAGGTAGTTGTTCCAGAAGGGAATGTCGTCTGTCTCGTTACAGTCCAAGCCACGTTGTCCTCTAACCCCGTGAGGAATAAATGCCTTTTGAGCCTACAGTAACCAGTAGTAAGCATTCCACCCAGAAGTTTGTCTTTTCGGTTCTTGCTAAGCGCCAAGTTGACTTTGCTATAATAAGAAATCTCCTGATTTAGAAATACTTTTTCCCAGCCAATTGAAACGTGGGTTATGCCAGCAATCAGTTACATAAAAACTCTTCCGCCCTCTCAGCCTCATTAAGAGGCCCAAAAAACTGAAAATCCCAGGGCTGTATGCAGTGTCCAACTCATTTCTCTTAAATTTGCACATGTTCTTAATGCTCGACCGTAAGCGATGATTATGAATCTCTAGATTTTCAACCTATTTCTTAAATTTTTTATGCCAGGCAAACATGAGGGCTTGATAGCTTACCTCTTGCTTAGACTCTCATCTCATCACACTCCTGACACACTTTCTTAACACACCGAGAAGCGGTTGCTAGACCCATTTATATTTGATCCACTTTTTTTATATATCCCTACACGGTTTAATGACGAAATAAATATTTGAATTTCTTCCAATTTTCCTAATGTTACATCTTTTACAAAAATATTCTTTCTAAATATTGTTATCTAGTTGTGCTTTTAAAAAATATCCAAAAACAATTATTTACACCAGCAAATTACTATGAAACTTGGCAAAAAAAAAAAAACTTTTTAGCGAAAATTGTATGGCTATGAATATATTTTTTTTAGTACATTGAATAATATTTATAATTATTATATTGTTGTTATAAATGGCTGAATGAAAGTGAAATTTTCAATAAAATTGTTGGGTTGCAGCTCGCGTGCGTGTCACGGTGCATGTGCCATCGCTTGGAGGCGGCGCAGCCCCACCATCTTAATCGCCTGTTGTACTACTTAGACAAAATGAGCTGCACCACAATGCAAAACAAATCTCCCAATATCGGTATGCACAAAATACCCTTCATATATATATATAAAACAAAATATACTAACTTTCGCTTACCAATATTTAACAAAAATTCATTTTTTTGAAATTTAGAGATTTTGTGTAATAATTTTTTATTGTCATTGAGTTCTGAACATAGAAATTAGATCTACCTTTAAAAATTCCATCTATTTAATAGGATAATTGATATTTCCTCAATTATTTACGTTCGTTTTTATCTTGGAACAAACATGCAAATTACTTTATTTTCAATTTGCAACGTTTCGATCACTTTTTTTCGTCTTCATCACTATATAATTACAATATTTTCATTTTCCAACGTTTCGATCACTTTTTTTCGTCTTCTTAATAGATATACAAATCCCGATGGAAGACACGAGGAACTCATTGAAACGTTACGTACTGGAAAATAAACTAATTATACAAAGTAAATTCTTAGCTCGGGGACAAACTTAGCACATAATTCAAAAATAAATATTGTCTGTGAACAAGAGTCCGGAAATGTTTTGTTTTCGAATTCAAACTCCCGGAAGTAAAGGCGAAAGGTGTTATTGAACTTTTAAACATTAGTTCCGTTTCGTAATCGCACTCTGCTGAATAACTCAGAAACTACTGCTAGTTGGTTTACATAATAAGCTCCTCCCTGCAACTGAAACAGTACTTTGTGACGTCATATAATACTTGTGTTATATTTGTCCAATTCTATACTTGAACAGCTTTATATTTCCGTTAATAAAATTTCAAGTGTTTTTGTACTTCTCTCAATTTTTTTCTTATTGGGATCTCTGTCAGTGGACGGAGCTTAATATTCCAACCTATTAGCAGTAGTTACTAAATTATTCTCCAGAGTGCGACCATGAAATTTGTAGGTCGAAGAGTATGTCACGCGGATTCGGGCAGCAAACATCTCCCTACTAGCTCTAGTTTATAATTTACCCATCAGAGAGCATATCCAAGTGCTAGAGTTCCCAATATAGATTATTATTATTTGAACAGTTCTCAAACGGAGCCCTTCTGTGTCATTGAACTGTCAATGATAAGAAATAGGTAAAGTTCAGGACTCAATTCGAAGAATCACTAAAACAAAACATAAATATTGTCCACACATTTGTTCACACAAAAATCTCATTTGTTGCAACCACCATTCTTTAATGAATACATTCTCAAAATACATTTTGTGTTGCTAATAAATTCACAAATAAAACAAATCTATAATATTAAGTGTACAAAACTCAAATGGAAATTGAAACAGTAACAAACCAGCCAGCTAAATTTGCACAATAAAAATTTTATGACGTAGTGTGTGATTTTTTAATAATTTAATAATTTGTGTTTAATCATATTTTTTTGTGTGTGTGTGCGTTTTTAAAGTTTTTTTTAATTAATATATTTTTTTGTTTTGAAGTGCATTTGTTCTACTAATTTTATTTTTTTCATGTGTTATTCTAACAAAATAGCTGTGAAGATTGAATGTTCCAAAATAGATAGAAATGAAACTCCAAAGGTAATTAAAAGCATGATTTTATTTAATTTTTACAATGTATTTTAAATGATTTCTTAGGTTTTCGTTCCTAAGAATGGATCATAGAACTCATAATAATAGATAACGAAGGGGCTAGCAGCTTAGGTTAATTTATTTTGCTCCTTCCGTATGCGCTAAACTAGATGCGAAATTTACACAGACTATTTGGATATTCACTAAGCAATTAAAAATTCCAATAACTTTTGACAATAATTTGTTTTTCTTGTTTAGTGACTTTTAAGTCACCTGTAGATTCAATCAAATCATGATCATTTGACATATGTTTGATTCGGGAAATCTAATCATGCGCAGTATTACTGAAGATGATAGAAGGATGTTTCTAACGAGCTCGGTCTCGCTCGTGTCGGCTCGCCTCGTCTCGTGAGTGCTCCGTTTCAAGTCGGTTTTTTGACCACAAGTGAAAGAAAGCGAACGGCGAGTAAAAGTGCGTTGAGTGCACTCTTGCTAACGTTCGCAACATAACGTAGATTTTAACCACCATTTAATTGTTTTAACCGCCATTTAAATTGTGTTTAAATATTGTCGACCATGGCTGCTTGGAGCAATGTTTTAAAAAATTATTCAATGAGAACTGTATGGCCGGCAGAACACTCGGTGAGAGTGTACACAGCTCCACTCGCGTCATCTCGCCTTACGAATATCTCACCGATGTGTTAATTACAGCTCAGCGTCTATGCACCCCTTCCATATGTATTATAAGTTCTATGGTTATGTTAAGCTAAAACTTCGAACAAAAAGAGGTTAAATTCTTTACTCAAATTTAGCTTAGGAAACTTAACCTAACCCTTCTTAAATGAGTTAAAATTTCTGTTTAGTCCTTCAAGATTTTCTCATTAAGATAATTAAATGTAATAGTCCACTTTTTCCAAGCCTGAATCTCAAAAATAAAAACTTTTCCTTTACGTAAATTGGTCTATCATCACTGTCAAGTGTCAATCGGAACTATTGACATCTCATTTTTGCTAGTAACCTTGTTATTAGCATCCATATACAGAGTGTAACAGGAAATATGTCTGGCTAAGAATTTATACACATCAGAAGAGATTAAGAAATTAAAAGAAGAAAAAGCTAACCATACTTTTTGTTATACCCTTAATAATTCCCGCACGATTCCTACACGTACCGCACGTTTATGATGTAAAATTAAAACGAAGATATTTTTCGGCCGATAAATAACATGCATGATCAATATTAGTCAACAAAAAGAAATTTTTACTACATATTTGATATTTTGGAAGTATAATAAATATTTTTATTTTCAGATACACATGATCAAAATACACAGGACTTAAACCTATCAGATTTAGACTTATCAAAATTGAAACTTAGCGAAAATGATGCTGTAGCTTTATCCTATTTAACACCTGGTCTATCTCGTCGTATTAAACAACAATTACTCTCTCAATTACCACCTTCACAAGCTAGGAAACTTACCCGTACTTTATCAAAACGAGAAAATTCAAATACAGTACGATCTGAAAATGATATGAATAATACAACACGACGTTCAAGTGAAGGTCAATTACCACAAACTGATCAAATTGCGAATAAAGATTATGAGAATACAAATCAAACGCAAGAAAAACTGATTAAACCAAATACTGAAAATCACCTCGAATCAACCTCATCAAATATTAAAACAGATTTTATGAATCGTCGTTCAACGAGCTATGATCCAAGTTATAAGTCTACGTTATTAAATCCGAATGATCAATTATCAACAACTACACGATCATCAAGTCGTGAGAGATTTTCACCATTTTCAGAGAGTTCACGATCTGAATATACCACCGATTTAAGTTCACGATCGGATAGTATTGACTATCAAAATTTATTATCGGGTATACATAATTCAGATTTAACAGAAAGTGATCGCCGTTTGCTGGAAAACTATCGTAAATCACGTGAACAACGGCGTGCAATGCGTTCAAATAGTCTCTTAGATTCGTCACGTAATCCCTCGTATTACAAACCACCTCTGCCCGAATATGACGATGAGAAATCTGTACTTAGTAAATATTTAAATACATATTCATCAGATCCTTTACGAAGTCGTACATCCACGTTGAACGATTATAAAAGTGATTATCTAAAAAGTCGTACACTAGATCGACGAAATTTAACAACACCTCGAAGAGTTTCTAGATTTCTTCGACCAGACTTCTATGATACACCACCACCTAGTGATAATGTTGTAGTCAAAGGAAAAAGTGAACGAGAATTAGAAACACAAAAAGTATTAAAAGAAATTCGTGATAAACGATTAAAAAAGAGACTTGGATTACGTGAAACATCACAGACTGATGTTGAAAAACCTGTAATTAAATTGGAACCTAAACCTGAGTTAATTATACCTCCACCACTTGCTCCAACAGTCGATACCATTGATATCGCAGCGACTAAAAGTAAAATTGCAAAATTAATTCGACCAAAAAGTTTCCCCGAGAAAAGAGACTCACCACCCAAAGCGAAAACTAAAAAGGAGATAATAAAGGATTCATCTCCATCGAAAACTTTAAAAGAGAAGAGTTTATCCCCACAAAAATTAACAAGTAGTAGTGATGATAAAAGTGATGGAAAACCGGCAACAAATCGTAATAAATTTTTACATTCGCTAGAAAAGAAATTCGAAAAATTACGTTCCTTTAGTACAACACCATCCGATTCGAGTACTAATAATGAAGGTGATAAATTATCACGTGTTGGCAATGCAATACGGCGATTACGTGAACAAAGTTTACCCCGAACTACGGAAAATATTACGGAATCTGGTCTGATCAAACGTGCTATTTCCGTCGAGGACTTATCAAGTTTGAATTCAATTAACAATAACATGAAGATCTCCAAGAGATCGGTCAGCAAAATTTTGAATTTGTTTAAGAAGTATGAAGAACCAAAAACAAAAAAATCGACTAGTAAAACAACGAAAGAAACCAGTAGCAGCAGTAGTACTACTAGTAAAACGGAAACGAAAAAATCGGTTACAAAACCCGCAAAAGAAAGTACCCCAACGAATAGTGAAACTCCCACAAAAACAAAATCAAAAATTCCATCAAAGACGGTTAAAAAGTCAACTGAATCCAACACTAAATCAAAAATTAAAAAGGAAAAGATCACAAATACTACCGAAAACAAAGACACCACTCCTGTCGAAAAAGTCACAAAAACAGAGAAACCACCAGAACAGAATAGAAAAGAAACAATTGAAAAACTAACGGAAAATGTGGTGAAAAAAGAAAGTAGTGTAGAAAAAGAAGAAAGTAAAACTAAAGTAACCTCGAGATTACCGATATTTCGACGTAGCATTGATTTAGGTGAAACTCAAAAACAAAGTGATGAATCGATAAACAAAGAAGCTAGAAAAAGTCTAAATATCCCAGAAAGTACTACAGATAATGCTCGAATTAACAATGGAAATCAAATCGGTAGTGAAAATCCTAAACGAAAAAGTTTACAATTAGATTTTACAAAATTACCTCGTTTAAATTTACCTCCACAACAATCGGTTGACATAAATCACAATGAAGGCTCAAGTACAAAATCACCGACTGATAGTAAAACGGATGAAGGTCTGTTATCGCCCAGAGACGATTCAAGTGTTGAAAATTGGTCAGCCAGTTCACCAGACTATGCTGATAACTCATATCACCATCCGATTAGTGATTACAGTTCAGCACTGTCACCCAGTGGAGATGAAAGTGAATCTGTGATAGATCGAATTCGGCGTAAAAGTTTTTATACACGATTCAATGAGAAAAAGAAAGTACGCAAGAGTTCAATAGTTGGACCTGGTGCTGATTACAATAATCATATGTCGTATAAAACTATGCCACGCCATTTATCATTGAAAGATGATACCAAAATACATTTAGAACCATTATCGTCATTGACATTCCGTGCAAAAAGTCCATCAATTTTAAATGATCCAATGTTAAAGCATTATGAGGTTGATTCGTATATTGCAAAGAAAAATCCACTGTTAAGTGGTAGTATACCATCGTCATCATCGTCTTCTGCATATAATTCCCGGCGTAAAACGAATAAGTTGTCTATGGACCGGGAATTAGGATCTCGTTCAACTATGACCAGTGGTAAAGAGGACACATTCGAACAGTCAGGAAATATAAGCAGGTAAGTTTCCTTGCCAGGGTTAACCAGCGAGATATACATTATGCCCTTAACCACGAGACTTCAACCTATTCAAACCATCTTGGGGCATTTATCTTTCCATTATCCACTCGACTTTCCTTTCATTTATAATGAAACGGAACTTTTACGGCGTCATATCTTACCGCCTGTGTAATGTTTTACGCAGATATAGTCTCAAAACAATTCCGACTAATTGAACGTCTTAATCACTAATTCGCTTAGAAAATCTACAATCATCCCTGTAATTCGGCGACTAGAATCATCCCTACTAGTGTACTCAATTGTCCATAGGATAAGATCTTGTTAGGGATCTGAAATACAACTCTAGATGTTCCTAAGATATTATCACGCTTCCCAGACCATCTATAGGCAACGTTATAGCAGCCATCACCGGACTCTGGCTGGGACGAAGACATTCAGAACGTCTAGGGCGGCTAGTGTGCCAAGACTACTGCAGGAGCTGCCACTGTGAGAAGGAGGTGATGACTCACCTTCTCTGTCACTGCTCAGCTCGTATTATGAAGAGATTCAACCTTTTGGATCCATCATTCTTTGACGATCTCTCCGAGCTAAAGTCAACCGGCGTCAAAGCCCTATTGCTATACCCGAACAGCTCCAAATGGTATAAGGAGAAGTGGCAAGAATGGAGTAGCCCCTTTTCGGTATCACAAAAAACCTCACGGTCTTAGTGTATCTCATCCAGGGTAGCCGCTACAACCTAGCCTAACATAGGGATCTGAAGAACTAGCGCATGTCGATTAAAAGGTTTATGAAGCCCTTACTTAATTCAATTGGTCGTGCTTTTATTTCCCAAACGTCTAATAGTTGCTAGGTGAAGGAGCACATATTTGGATTGATTTGATCAATAAAACGGATTCCTAGTATAGGTTCTGCCTCTACGAATAATTACCCCATTCCTTTTTTCCTAGCTTTCATAACCACTGTATGCTGGAATCTAGATAATTGTAGATTATCTGGTCCCTAATTAGTTTGGAATTCCCCCTAAATTAATATATAACTTCTATATATATTTCAGAGTAAATTCCTACCATGTGCCCTCAACAACCCCACTGACTAATATTGCAACTGATATAAACAGCAATTTAAGAGAAAACAACAACAACGATTCTCCAGATCACTAGTAAAAACTATCTGTATTTAATATAATTATTTATTTCAATTATTTATTAAAATTCTAGTTTGCAGCCAGAGAACAGGAAGTGTTGACAAATTTGTTTTTTTGTAAACATTATTTGAAGGTTATGATTATTGAGTACCAATTTCAAAATGGTCATAGATAAACATTTTTTAAACTAGATATGACTATGTTGTTGTTTAATTTGACAGCTAGCCCGTTTAATTAACTTTTGACAGAGTACATCTTCTATGGACTAACCTGTTTTAGAGACATTTATCTATGACCAGGATGATAAGGAAGGGCCAGTTTACATTGGAAGTTTAAAGAATCATAAAGGATTTAAGAGATTTATGCCTATTGATACTGCATGTAGGATCATATAACTTTGGTAGGGATAAACTCAAGAAAGGAGTCGGAGCCTAAAATCGATTCGATTCGTCAAACTTCAATTATATTTTCTTATAAAAATATATTTGACAGTTGGTAATAATGATAAAATATTATTTTTAGATTTTAAAAAATTGAGTTGTTCTATTGGCTGTTGATTCAATCCATCTTAAGCTCCGCCTTTTTGTGTGTTTATCCCTACCAAGGTCATATACTCGCACACCCGTTTCTATAGTTGCACTGCCAATGTAAACTAGGAACTATAATTGACTGAATTCCACCACGGAAAAACGCACGATCTGTATAAATCAAATTTAGCGTGTGAGAATTAATTAAGCCTAAAAATTTTTCCTAAAACAAAATTTTTGTTTATGTACATAAATTATATTTGTTTGAGACAACGAAAAAAAAAAGGTACGGGCAGAAGAAAATGTCTAGTAGAGACGCTTTAAAAATCTTGGGTGCTAATTTGTATACATAGTATTATTGAGAATAGTCATTTGTTTTTAAAAAGTAAATAGTAATTTCGCAAATCTTGAATACACTACTACTTACTACTTTGTCAATATTATAAATCTTTTATCCCGATAAGTTTTATATTTTTATAAATAAATATATTTGAGGAAAATATATGTGGCCAAGCCAAAAAATATTATCGAAAGAAAAATCGATGTAAAAGAAACGAATTTTTTTTTAGTTCTTTTTTTTCTATTTATTTGGATAAATATTATGTTTGTGTAACTCTTTGATGAGATAGTTCCATTGTTTATCAAACTCATTTTTGTGGGTAGTTTTTAGTCCTACGTGATAAGAATGAAGGCTTATTTGTGCCATTTTTTTTACTAATTTAATTCTATATAATATGTTTATTTAAATCATATGTTTGGAATGATGATATATTAAAGTAGGCAGCACTGTATTTAATCTTAGTATTATTCTAGGTTTTAAAAAAAATTAGTCTTTGGATAGTTATTGGTTGTCTCAACATATGGTAGCAGAACAATCGTCTCTGCTTTGATGAATGTACAAGGTATAATTAATTAAGTAAGTTTTTCCACGATTTCTTTATGAAAGGAGATAATTTGGTCTACATTCGAGGCTTCTCCTTTGTATAAGGGAAGTTTCCTTAATCTCTTCCGAAGTTTCCTTAATCTCTTCAAAACCCTTCCTGAAGTATCCTTGCGAAGACGTTTGTCTGCGCCCTGAATGTTTCTTCAGTGTTGGCATACTTCTCTTTCATGAGATGTTTGTGACAGATGTCGTAGAAAGAGTGCCCCTAAGAAAGACTAAAGAAAAACCAAACTATCTGATATTTCATTTCCTTTCAATCCAGAGAACTATTTTTCTTCCCTAGGCTGTGGAGATGGTCTATAAGACATTCCTACACCATTTTTGTGCTGAAGACGTAACTTTAATGGCTGTTTCAACTATCAGAAAGGATCGCTATGTCTTGATTCCGAAAGTTCCTATTAAGATTATTTTGAATGTGTCTATGAATAGCCAATATTTACTGCGTGAAACTAAACGGTAAAATAAATTTATCACATCATAGATACGTAGATTTTAGATATTGTAGTTACCAGAACACACTTCGACTAGTTGATCCATTATGCAGCCATTCATGTTTTAGCTTTGAGTTCGTCTCCCATAACCTGAGTTTGGGGATTTGGCCTTCTTTATCGCGTAATAGCTGTATACCTTTAAGTTTATACCTTTTAAATAAAGCCACATTATTTGAGATAGCCAATAGTCAGTTAAAATAAAAATTATGCTGCAATTAATAAAATTCGAATAGCAAAATTTATAAATACAATTAAGAAAATTTTCGATGATTTTCTTTTTCTTTAGTATAAATTTTGATAGTTTCGATATTCTAAAATATTTAAAAACAAAAAACACAGTGCTCAAAACATAATAAAAACTAGGAAAGCCTAAAATTATATGAATTTTTTTTTTTTTTTGTAATTTTGTCATAGATTGTAAAAAAAATTATAAATTGTTTTATTATTTATTTTATATTTATAATAATTGTTAATATTTTTAGCTCATTCGTACTTATTACCATTAAAAATATTTTACATAATATTTAAAAAAAAGTTTTATAATTATATTAATTTTAAAAGTCAACAAATATTTATTTGTATATTTTACAATCATTTTTAAATTTCGCGCCTTATTAACTTCGTGCATATTCATTATAGACATATAGAATTGACTGCGTATTGAGTATGAAAATCTATTTTCTAAAACGTCACAAAATGTAGTCTTAACTCGTTGATAGCTTTAGAAATATAATTGGCTATAATTTATTGGAAATAAGTTATTGCTTTTTAAAATGGTCTAGTGAATTTTGGGTCCTTTTACTTGAAGATATTTCAAACAGAAAGTTATGTATATGGATGGTAGATGGAAGGAGTTTAATAGCAGTTCAATAAGTGACCAAAATGGCGCTAGTGTACTATTAGGGTTTGATATGAACTTAATAAAAAGAAAATTCAAATAATTATTTTACTATAACATGAAATAAATTTAAGGTGTATTTATTTATAAAAATTTCCTTGTTTATTTCTACCCTACTCTTATACTTTGGCGCTTGCTTTAAAATTTATACTTTTTGTTACAGTGGCGCCATCCTAATTTATTGCTTTTTGACGGACAGTTATAGCGTTTTCTTTTGACTGCCCTCATGCGCACTGAGAGCACTCTAAGCATAAAATGTATGTTCGATTGACTATTATAGATTGCTCGCATATTCTTGCTCTGACTAGTAAGGTCAGAGTGCAGTCCAATATGGCGTCGAAAAACCTACGAATATTGATATTGTTTGAACTCTTATCATCGTCAGTGCTAAAACTACAGTCTGACAGTCAACCTTATAATAAATGACCATAAACACGTTCGATTGTAAAAATGGCCGCACAATTCTTGAGCAAGAACTGAGATGGAGCATGTCTTCATAGAGTAGTAAGCATACTCTCTCGTGCTTCAAATGAAAACGCTATTAGATACATATGTCCGTTAGATACATAGAGTCGTTGCTCCTTCCCTCTACCCTCCATAGTTATGTATTAACATGTACAATACACGTATTATATAACTCCGCGTAGTTTAGCGGCTATACTCGAAAGTACTCGACAAGTGTTCAGAAATTTTTGAACAACTCAATAGTATGGTTTAAAATAGTTTCAAAAACTACAACCGTTACGTTTAAGACGCTCCTGTTTTTTTGAGAATAGGGTGTATGCATGTTATTTGAAGTCGATTGAAATACTATTTTTACACCCTATTGTAATTATTGCATGCATTTAATAATGAAGAAAAAATTTACAATGAAGGTGCTCGCTTGATATGGAAATGTATTTTTAAGTTGTGGGGTAAAAGTAGATAAAATTGGTTTAGTTTTTTGAATATGCACGATTAAACCCGAAATATTCCGCTTACATTGCGTACTGGATAAAGAGATATAACTTAACAGTGATGCAGCTAGAATCGAGTAAATAGTGACTAAATTACCAATTGCTAATGAATATTAGTGAAAATTTCACTTTTGTAAGCGGATACAAATATACTGTAATATAATAGTATTCAAATTTTCATTGTATAAAAACATATCGATGACAATATAAAGAAAAAAAATATGAGACAATTTTGATGAGTTCCTTTTTTTATTTGGGAAAATTTTTGCATTCAGTGTGATTAAAAAAAAAAAAACGTTATGTGAAAATAATGAAAAATTATTATATATAAGAATGTTATTTAATAAAGTTGTGATGAATTTTTATCAAAGTTTGTATTTTTTTCAATTCCTGACACTTTTTAGATACCGATCTCTCGTGAGGATAAAAAGTTGAGAAAGGCGCTACCGAAAATGATCGTAAAAAGGTAAAATGGGTCCAAAAACAGAATAGGTAGCGGTTGAATTAGTGATGGGTAATTTAGGAGTTGGCAAAAAATGTCTAGGTAAACTTTTTGACCAGACATCGGTCCTCATCCCTTCCACTACTATTACTAGGAACGTCAAATACCTCGTTCGATTTTGTTAATTGAAACGAAAACGTTAAGGTTATGTTTTTTATTCGTATATCTAAATCAATACCTCTCATATCGGATCGACGAATACTCCCATTCCCTTGAAAGGGTATGAGGGCTATTCATATTGAGTTGAAAATGGCTAAAATACCAAGTGGTTTGTCAATGTAATCAATAATGTCTCAATAATGCAGCTAAAGTATCGCCAAACTCAGTGCTAAGGTCGTGCAATCGCTCTGCTTGGAACCAGGAGGTTGCGGGTTCGATTCCCAACGGTGAAAATGGGGCGATTAATTGACTAAACTGTCGGCCTATAGACAAGAACGAGAATAACCGGCTATGCTTGTGAAGGTTTTCCGCACTTTCCTTTCACCAACTCCAGATTAAGTCGGTTACAATCTACTAAATTCCTAGTCTGCATACAAATTCCTTGTCCTTTAGGGATCGATAAAAAGGCTTACATGCCAGGTTTCGACCTCTACGCTACTACTTCTAACCCCAAACTTGTTTCATTATTATGGTCTCAGCCATACTTTAAGGAACATATAGAATGCCGTATTCAACCATATACCGGTAGGGTTAAGAATTGGCAACTATCGGGGGCACAAATTCCCCCAAATTCTAAAATCTATTTAGCGCCTATGATTTAATGCAACAGATACTGAAATCTTTAAGAGCTTTCAGCTTTTTCTTATATAAATAAAAGTTTAGGAAGTTATTTTGTAATTTCCGTACCAATCCTGACATTGGTAGACATTGAATCGATGTTTTAACATAATTTCACCGAAAAATTTTCCTAAAAGCACGCTTACCTTCATACATTAATGCAATTAGCATAGCTAATTGAGCTTTCTGTTATTAAACAAAGCACTACCATAAAGAAAATACCGGTACCAGCTGGTACCATCTACTGCAATTACCTTGACACGCATTTCAAGTTCCTCTCGTATGTGAAAATATCGATTCGATTTAATACACCAAAGGAATTTATACAAAAATAAAAATGTGACGAAAAAACGTATTTTTAATTCCCGATGGCACACAAAATTATAAAAATGCAAAAAAGTTGAATGTATTCAAATGGGCAACAAGTTCTGTAAGCCTTGCGGAAAACGCTCGAAAAAAATTGAACAAGCGGGATCTGTACTTGATCGTGTTATAAGTCAAGCATCTAACGAAGATCAATGTTTATTGTATAAACTGGCAAATTATAAGAAAGGTAATCTTTTGGGGCTACCTTAAAATTTTTTGGATGTAATTTGCATATATTTTTAGGTGGGGAATTAATTGATGCTTACAATCAAGGCGGGCAAATTGAAGTTGAAAAATTAATTAAAGAACAATTTGGTGTTTTATTGTACAATGATGGCAAAGGACAAATTATAAATCGGGCCGAATACTTACGTTGGAAATTTCGAGATCAGAAACAAGTTAATGAATATGATATGTAGTAATTAATACAGTTGGGTTTTATGCTTTACAAAATTAAGGATATGGAAGTAACAAATTAAAATTGCATTCGTAAAAAGTTTAAATTCCTTTTCAAATTTGTGGTTGTGGCAATGCTTTTTACAAAAAATTGGACTCAGGCTACCTATACAGTGTGTGTTGGCAAGATACCTATACAGTGTGTGCTGGCAAGCTTTTCCAATAGAGAATCAATGTTAAATATTATTTATTACTGACTGTCCGTGTGGTTGCTATATGAAGTCAGTCAGTACACATGTAATGAGAGTCATCACATGTACAGTCAACCAAACATATGTCTGCGTATGGTTGTTTGTTTGTCATTTAAGAGTGGGAGTGATTCACATACTAAAGTTAAGAATTCAATGAACATATTTAACCATTACATGTGTACTGACTGACTTTATACAGTAACCACACGGGCAGCTAGTAATACATAATATATTACATTGATTCTCTATTGGAAAAGCTTTCCAACACAGTCTGTATACTTCAATAGTTAAATAATTTGATTGTTTTACATCAAAAGTTTAACGAAAGGACCTAAAACAGATTCGGTCATCCTATAATTTTTAGGTCGACTTCTTCCATATTTTGCTCTATCTCGTACGAACTTGGGAAATTTAATGAAAGATGGCACTAAAACTGGCTTTTCTGAAATATATCCTTACGAAAACCTGTAGAGAAGTCCCAACTGTATCATGACAAGTAAAATGATTAAAATGACCTGATTATATTTTCAATTATGCTTTAGGTTATTTTACCAATTGAAGCATCATTAAGTAGACACGATCCGTTGGGAAAATGGACAGATCACGACGCATGCTGGCAAATGCAATATCGTGGTTCCTTAGGGGAATCATTATTACATGTATTAATTATTTGTGATACTCGAATTCATACTAAACTTGCACGGACACTCTTAAAATGTTTTCCCAAACAAGCAGTTGATGTAGTTGAAGGCGAAGAATATCTAGGTAAAAATTAACGTCAATTTTTTCAATAAGCGTCGCCCCAATTGATAAATATATTTGATTATTTTAGGTGCAAGTTCTTTACATTTAGCAATTGCGTATAGTAATAACGAACTAGTTCAAGATTTAGTCGAAGCCGGTGCAAATGTTAATCAAAGAGCAATTGGTAGTTTCTTTTTGCCACGCGATCAACAACGGCCGAAACCAACTAAAACCACAGATTATGAAGGATTAGCCTATTTAGGTGAATATCCTCTGGCATGGGCAGCATGTTGTGCAAATGAGAGTGTATATAATTTACTATTAGAAGAAGGAGCCTCGCCCGATTTACAAGATACTTTTGGAAATATGATTTTACATATGGTAGTCGTTTGTGATAAATTGGTAAATTTCGAAGAAATACCTACATGGAAATTCCATTCTAAATTTTGTATACATTTTTTAAAGGATATGTTTGGCTATGCTTTACGGCATCCAAAATTGCCAGCAAGTAATGGTATTATAAATACAGCAGGTCTTACACCGTTAACATTGGCTTGTAAACTAGGTCGTGCCGAAGTTTTCCGAGAAATGTTGGAGCTGTCAGCTAAAGAATTTTGGAGATACAGTAACATAACATGTTCTGCTTATCCATTGAATGCCTTGGATACATTGTTGCCAGATGGACGGACAAGTAAATTTCAGTTACATTTAAGATTTAGAATAATACGCATTAATATTTTTTTCCCGAGACCTCACTGCTTTTTCCTGAGTTTTTTCCAAGAAAATTTTTCTAGGACCAGTCTCTAACAGATTTAATTTCAGATTGGAATTCCGCCTTATTCATTATCTTAAACGGAACAAAAGAGGAGCATTTAGATATGCTTGATGGAGGCATTATACAAAAGTTATTGGAGGAAAAATGGAAAACTTATGCTCGGGTAAAATATAGAACAACCACAAATTCATATTCTTTGGATTAAAACTGACTGTGTTTTTCTTTTAGAATCAATTTCTAAAAAGATTATTAATTTTAATGGTACATTTATTATGTTTATCTCTTGCTGTATACTTTCGACCTGAAGATCCCGATGAACCGTTACTCGGTTGGTCCGAAGATCCGGTTGTCATTACACGATACGGATGTGAAATTGGTACATTAATTGGGGTGTTAAGTTATGTGGTATTTCAACAAGGAGATGAAATTAAAAATCAGGGTTTGTTAACGTTTTTAAAACAACAGGTAAAAATTGTTGTAACATTTTTTTTAGAAACTATGCAGTACAAGAAATTTTTTATTTATTTTTTAGTCTCACGCACCAGCCAAAGCAATATTTTTAGTATCCAATTTATTAATTTTAGCTTGTATACCATATCGTTTAATTGGTGACAAAAAAACTGAAGAAGCTATATTGGTATTTGCAGTACCGGGATCTTGGTTTTTGTTAATGTTTTTTGCTGGGTAAAAATTCGAATTATTTAGAAATGTAATACTGTAACTTTGTTTTATCAGAATACAGCCCCAACAGAGTTAACAAAATATAGGCGCGTAGATACTTTTAAAGCTGTCTGTTCAAACGGAGTCATATTGTTGTGAAAATCTAGAAGGAAGTAAGCAAAGTTTTACGAATATCCACTATACTATAAAACTAGAAGTGAAGCTGACTGATCCACTGTACTATAAAGCTAGAAGTGAAGCTGACACACTGATCTATACAAACTCTTAGGCACTTCTAGACATGCTAGAAAGATGAAACCGAAAATTGCTTGAAACCGATGGGAAAAATCGGAAAGCTTCAAGTTTTTCATTTCAACCCCCCGGAAAATCGGAAAAACAACCCCCAAAAACTTTTTTTACAATTCATGCAATGTTATTCTTTGTGACGCGGAGCTAAGGCCGTAGGCCGCCTTGGGGGTCAAGGGGGGTATCCCCTTTGCGAACAGAGCGAGTGCGAGAGTGTACTAGCAACTATCGACTTGGCCTACGTTGGCTTTTCCTCGCCTCGGGTCGTATTTTTGACTCTAACACGCCTCGAAACTTTAGACAGGACGATCAATTGGGATAAGTTTTGGCAAATACCAACTAATAGGATTTGATGCTGTGTTTTTTACCAGGTAGACAGGTTCCGGGCTCTCTCTTAAAAGATGCCGGAGTTGAACGACAAGATGTGTGAGGTCGTTTACCAATTTTGACCTCTTTTATTTTAGGAGCCAAAGAATTGCTCTTCCTCGCTTGGATAGTTTGGCTTTGAATCGTTTTTTGACTCCGAAAGGAAGCCGAGAGGTTACATTATATGTAAAAGAAAGTTCCCGCCAATGTTCGCCCCCAAACTCATAAGGCAATAATATTTGGCAAACACCTACTAATATTTGGTGTTATATGTTTTTCCAGGTACGCAGATTCCAACTCTCTCCATAATGATGCTAGAGTACAGAGACCAGATGTGTGAGGTCGTTGCCAATGTTGTCCTCTTTCACAGTTTACCAATATGTCTTCGCTTCTTTCTATTGTTACAGTATTACACTTATCAAATTCCCCCGAAAATAATTACAATCCAAATACTAATCCAATTATTGTTAAATTTTGTAGAGCTGTACGTTTGACAGGACCATTCGTAACAATGGTGTACAGTATGATAACTGGTGATATGTTGACATTTGGTATAATTTATACAATTGTATTATTTGGATTTTCACAATCATTTTACTTTCTATATAAGGGATTTCCTGGTGTTAAAAATACATTATATAATAATTATTTATCTACATGGATGGCCCTTTTTCAAATCACACTTGGAGATTATAATGTAATTAAATATACTGCTTCCTTACATTAAACTAAAACTTTTAAATATTGCAAAATAATCTAAGTGAATTTTTTAAATTTAGACTTCTTTTGGCGCGTTATGAGAATCCGATCAGAGTTTATTTTCAGCAAGTAACGAATCGCTGATATAACACTCAACTGATGTAGCAATCGCTTGATCGATGTAACCCTAGAGATAATATATAATATAGAGTAGGTAAGCCGAGTCAAAAGTTGTCCCTCAGATAGAAAGGGAAAGAGAATCGCGTTGAGCTATCTCTTTTTAATGACTAATATATAGCATAGAGATAATATATACTCTATGATAGATAGTCATTATATATCATAGAGAATATATTGTCTCTATGTTATATTAATCTTTGGTTATATATTAGTCATTAAAAATAGAAAGCTCAACCTACCCGCTAATCTTTCTCTTTCTATTGACGTGACATTTCCACTTACACGCGCGCCTATGACTTGCCTACTCTATATATATTATCTCTATGGATGTAACACTGATGTTTATCCTGCTCTATTGCAGTGTTTGAGAGACATTCAGTAAGCATGTGTGATATACAGTATATAGACAAAATTTATACATACATATATTATATGCTTAAGCAAAACAGACAAAAGTCTGTCTGATAGTTGTCTCAAAAGTCTGTTTGTTTTTTGTGAGTGATATGATTTTTGGATATTAAAGGATATTTGGATATAGATGACCATTTTTCAAAGTGTATTCAATTATCCGGATCGGGTCCAATCCCAATTAATCCGTATTAATTAGAATTCTACTGTATATTTATTTCTGAATGCTCAACAAAGATTTGACTTCCTGTTTATATTTCAGATATATTATTTCAGATAATATTATGTAAGGAAGCAAAATGTAATATATATTTATAAATCCATAAATTTTCAAATATGTTTGAATCATAATTTTTGTTATTCTAGTATTCTGATTTAAGTATGACCACATACCCGAGTGTTAGCAAATCAGTGTTTGCCATTTTTATGGTTTTTGTACCAATTTTGCTATTAAACATGTTAATCGCTATGATGGGTAATACATATGCGCATGTAATTGAGCAAAGTGAAAAAGAATGGATGAAACAGGTACACATAACTTTTGGGTCCATGTTCTAAATACAAACAACCGCAGCAAAATAACTACGTAAAAATTTCCACATCTATTTTTAAACTTTCGAAATAATAAAAATATGAAAATCAAATTTGAAGTACCATAGATATTAACAGTATACTCTACTATTCATATCTATGGTTATAACTCCAGCATTGGTTCCTACGAAATTTAGAAGTAACTTTCCATACATAAAACTGAGGGAAGAAAACTGTTATTTCTAGTTATTTTGTTGCGGTTTGGTCGTATTGCTTCCAAATAAACCATTAACTTATCCAAATTTTAATTTATTAGTGGGCCAAGATTGTGGTAACATTAGAACGAGCTGTGGCGCAATCAGATGCTCATCATTATTTACAAGAGTACAGTATTAAACTAGGTCCCGGTGAAGAACCGGGCACTGAACAACGTGGTGTCATGATTATTAAATCGAAAAGTAAAACGAGAGCTAAACAACGTAAGGGGGCTGTAGCAAATTGGAAGGTTCGAATTTATTTTCTATAAATAAAAACAAATTTCCTGGATGGAATATTATCTACCTATTTTTCATATATTTTACAGCGCGTAGGAAAAGTTACGATTACAGCGTTGCGAAAACGCGGTCTTACAGGTGAACAACTTCGTTGTATAATGTGGGGTCGAGAATCAATTTCAACGCCTGTGAAGGCAACTAGGTACGTAAATTTGACACGGCGATGTTAATTTTGATTCATCTGTGTCGATACTTTTTATCTAGGCCACCAATTATGGATCCAACTTTACTCAATCCAGATGCAACACCAAACATAACTGGAGGCTTTGGAGGATCTTTAACGGCTGCCTTAGATGTAATGGCCTTTACTCATGATCTGAACATAGGTGGCGCAACAAATCCAAAGAGTGAAATTATTTTAAATAATAAACCTTTAGTAAGTATTATCTTAGAACGTCATATTTGTGAAATGATCACTTTCAGGCAAAGCTTGTTGCTGTGATGGTTTGAAGCGATTATTTCTAGTAAGTTATGCATTTTCGGAAGTATGTCGAAGCCAAGCAATTACCAAAATTATAGGAAAAAAAAAATCTATACAAACCATGTAATAATCCTTCTTTTACGGTCCAAAAGGACCATGCAAACAAACCATCACAATAACAATCATCATATTAATCGGTACTAACTTAAATAACTTTTAAGATTGACGCTCAAAATGCACAAAACAAAAGTGTGTCTCAGATGAATGTCCAAAATACAATTATATCAGGTCAAAATGTAATCCCCACTGGAGACAAATCAGGTGCTCCAGGTATTGCTACCGGTAATGCCCTATTTGGAATGTTAGATCAACTAGCCGATTCACAAGTTAACCCAGCCATACCTTCGACGGCAGTTGCAAAGATACAATCAACAAACTTAATACAATCCGAGAAAAATATGAATGTTAAAACGACGCCAGTTCAAGATCCACTACGTGAATTAGTGATTTCATCAACATTAAAAGATTACCCAGAAGAGATTTTACGCTCATTGGCCGTACAAGCAGCAAATATTGAAGCAAATGCGCAAACAGCTAGTAAAGTTAAGAATTCGATAGCAAGTCAAATGCAAAATTGTTTTGGGGATATGTTTGCAATTGGTGCAACAATTACGGCAAAAAGTAAATTTGATGAGGCCAGAAAAAGACAATACACGATATTGGATCCAAGTGATAGTGATGGTTTTGGAGGTATGTTTTCTTATATTGTTACTCTACAGTTGAAGATCACATGACTCGCGAGGTCTCTATCCTTAGCTAAGGAATTTACCAGAGGCCCAAAAAAGAATCGTGGCTTCTCTATATTGAAATTATTAATCTTAGAGTGCCAATTTTGACTTTAATTGATTTCCTCGCCATCTAAAAAGTAGAAATCTGCAATAAGTTTACCCTAGATCGATCTTCAGCTTGTGAATTATGGTAAAGATTGTATGGTCTCTCCAACTAGAACGCAAACGATTTGTTTCAGATGCTCCATTAGGAAAAATATCCCGACAAAGACGAGCACGTTCAGCAAGTACTCGAAACTCATCAGCAAAATCAAAGATGTTAGTTCCGACTGAATCGGAAACCAGTGCATCTGAAAACGATGTCACTACTGTCAGTTATGAACAAATGACGAAAGACGAGGAAGATGATTATGCAACCATGCGAATTAATCAAATAAAAGAGTCATTTCAAGTTACCACCGTTAACTGTAACAGTTTACGACCCACAAATATTGATCTTGCAATTGGATTGCCAGTAAACACAAGTGAAACTCTGTGTTCAGAAATGTATGTAGCTGGCGATGGAAGTGGTATTGAAGTTGAGGCTGGTGATATTTCGAAAAAACTAAGCACTTTACAAAAGAGAAAACGACGACCGAAAACTGCCCGAACAAATAAGTAAGTTATTAGCATTTGTCCAAGTTACTGGACTCCAAAACTCATCCGTATATGTCAAATTCGGGAAGGCCACAATTTGAATGATTTAAGATATGATCTAACAATTGTTTGTTGCAATTTGTTTTTAGAGTAACTCCAGAAGTCAATGTATCAACAAACCATCGCCGACATTCAGCCAAAACAGATCTTGAAATACAGGAGCCCCAATCTCCGCCAGATCCACTAGAACCATGGAGTACTCGTCCAATAGCAAATATGAATACAATACTTGCATGGGAAAATGAAATAGATTAAAATTTGTAAATATTTTACATAATTTTAGGCTAGTCAGAAAATCATGGGCATGAAATGCGTGTTGCCATGCGCCCTGTCAAATAGACGGAAAAGACCATCTGATTTATTTTCTATTGCATAAAGAAGAAACAAAACATTATCTTACCGCTATTCTCAGCCCATGTGTACGTCCATAAGTTACGATTGTTCTGGAATAAAGCTTATTTGATAAAACTACAGATGTCTATATTAAACTTAAATCGTTAGTTGGCTGTTGAAAGTATGAAAGTTAATGAGTCGATCGAAATCTCCCTATAAGGTCTCCGCCATTGACTGGGAGATAAAGATCGACCTCATCAAATGACGCCATAAGAATCAAAAGTATCCATAAATTTTGAAAAATTAATCCTCGGATGGATTTCATTTTAGTGGGCCCGGATTCAAAAATAAGGCACATCTTTCGAATATTGTTAGCGATCTAAGATTATTATAAACAACTGTGGATGAAACAGAAAACATATTAAGGGTCGATTACACTAACTCCGATTAAAGAGTAGGTTAAACTAACTATTGCCTAGCACCCATATTTTTGGTATATATAATATATACCAAGGTATATAAAGTTTAGTCCCGACGCTGGTTATATCTCGTGTTGACTCGCCGAGTGTGTACAGCTGGCATAAAAAGTTTTGGCAGCCAAAATAAACTAACAGTAAATATGTATTCACAAAGAGGCATCTCTCGATGCACTGAGGCACAGGATGCAACTGCGGAGGGTTACCGGATTCATTACCGGGCATTATCCCCTGCGGAAGCATTTGCACACAATGGGACTCCATAATGGGTCCATTATGTGCAGATTGTGTGGCGAGGAGGAAGAAACATCCAGCCACATTATCTTTAACTGCGAACCTCTGGGTTACAGCAGATACAGGATATTCGGTGCATCTCACCCCGAATATATGAACCTTCGGGAGGACTGAAGTAGAAGGGGGAGCACAATGGGTCATAAGGTTGAAGTGCAATAGTTTTTACGCCGATAAAAATCAATCAATCAAATATGTTTCCGATTAATCGAAGTTAATGGAATCGAACCTAAAATTTACGAATGTTATTAAATTAAAATGAATATATTCTTCTCTCAGGTTTAGATAAATAAATAAATAAAAACATATTTCTCAACAAAATGTTAAATTTTATTGAATAACACAATTGATTTCTCCTTGTTTGTTTTTGTTTTTGTTTTGTTTTTTTTGTTTGTTTGTTATTGTTATTGTTGTATTGGTAATTTTTGTTATTTTTTTTTTTTTGTTTAATATATTTTTTATGGCACTCGGATCTCATCATAATATTAATAAACCCCCACATACAATCAATCTTTACACATACATTCATATAATTAATTACTCATAATAAAAATTGAAATATATTTTCTTTTTTTTTTTTGTTTGTTTTTTTAAATAATTTTCTTTTTTTTACATTTTCTTTTTCTTAAATACTTTAATCCATGTCAAAAAGGTGAATAAATATATTATTTTATAAAGATTATCAAAGAGAACTCTAAGGTTTTTGAAATTAAATTTAAAAATTTGTCCCCCAATTCCTTAGATCCAATTATTTATATTTTATAAATACGCATTTCAACTACAAAGTGATCATCATCAGTATGAATTAGCTAATCGTAACCACCTCTAGGATATGGAATAGAAGATATATTGCTAAATTGGCGACGAGGATCATATCTTCGATTCCATATCTCGGATATAGTTACGATTAGCTAATTGATACTGAAGATGTCTACTTTGTAGTCGAAATACGTCGTTATAAAATACAAATAATTGATCTAGGATTTGGGGCACATTTTGAAATTTAATATTATTTTAGGTTATGTATGTTGTTTGTGAATCAAGAAGAGATCATCGATTTTTAAAAACAGTATTTTATTTGAATATCACATAATAAATCTTTGAATGGAAATATACTTTCATACAAAAATTATTTTTTTTGGGTTGAATGGTCCCATATTTGACGATGTTTTATGTACAAACAAAAATTTGTATACAAAGGTTCTACGGAGTTACTAGGCTTGCTTAAAAATGAAAGATTATAGATAAATGGACTCTATATCCAGTGTTCCAATATAAAACGTTACAAATTTGTATCACAGAGTGTACAAAAATTTAGAAGGATCAGTGTGATTTTTTGTAAATTATATTTTTACCTCATAGAAAATGGAAATATTTTTATAATTATGGATCTTTTTCGGGATAATCGACGATTGAAATGATAAAAATCACATAGTCTTAGCGCTTATAACTTGACTAATAAGCCAACGTGAGAGAAGAGAAATTAAAATTTAATTCAAGGTCTTATACCTGGTGGACCGAACCTAAGAAACGAGTTGCTCGCTGTGTCATCTTTTAGTGATAAGACTAACTATCAAAGAACCAATACTGATCAAGAAATTGTAACGCTTTAAATTGAACACACAGAAAAGGAAAAACTATATGATAATTCATTTTCTTAGAAACAAATTCGAATAGAAAGAAATTGTTCCGGCTTGGTTACCAATTGTTAGGCAATCAGGATCTAAAAATAACTTATTATAAAAGAAACTAAATTAGAAAAACTATAAATAGTACGGGAAAAGAAGTACGAAAATATTGCTGTTGAGAATAGGATCTTATCTGATATAGTGCGGCATAATTGTATCTCCAATTTCGAAGAAGCGTAGTGACACTTCGGAGAAAACAACTAGTGGAGGTAATGACATTAAACTGGCGTATGGTCTAGAGAAAATCGTATTTCGGTTGTCGAAGAGTTTACTAAAGTTCGGCATTGAAATCTCCTTGCCAACCCGTACAAGATTGGATAATGTTTAGACATTGATCTGGCGATAATCTTCGAATACTTCATCAACGAACTGTCCAGCTCTACGATATAATGCCAAATACATATCTTTATCTCTTTTAAATCATTATAATACACACCCTGTACTTGAAAATTTTAAACTACTTAAGTTCACAATGTTAAAGCTAGAGGCAAGTAAATTTGTTCACTTAGAAAAACGTTGAATTTTAATAAATATCTTGGTTTTTTTCTTTGAGACTGTGTGCGTTTTTTTTATCCTAGTCAAATTAGACAAAAACTAGGTAAACTACTGAATAGATCCCCTAAGCTAGTTGAATTTTTGAAATTCAGGATTCCTTTTGATGTTTTTAGCAACATACAAAAAAAAACCCAGCGAAATCATGTGCGCAAAAAAAATACGCAAAGTCAACACTCACAGATTATGAAAATCGTTATTTTTGCGATTTTCTCTAATAGAAAAATAAAGATGTCTGTAAAAATCCAGCTAATTTGAATTTATTCAGTTCCTATAATCACAAAATTGACTGGCATTTTCCAATGACCGGAGGACCCATATATTTGACACCAAATTGACGTGGACTAATAACAATTGATTTATTTTGTTTATTTATATAAGTTTTGTTTTTTTGTTTTTATATATATATATTATTTTATATATTATTAATATTTTATAAACAAATGAATTTGATTTGATGGGTCAGGATTGCTTACAACCCGGTATCTTTCTAACAGTTATACATGAGATGGGTTTGCGCCAACGTCGCTTACCCGTTGTTGTTATTGGTTGCTGTGAAGTTGACTGTGATTTTGTATCAACATTGATTGGTCCATCACCAGCCGTATTATGGTAACCACTTTTAATGTCCAGCTGGCCATTTGTCACATGTACATTATTACCACCAGAATGTTTTCTCTCCTCTGTAATGAAAGTAGAAATCATCAGATTATTGTTATTGTTGTAAACAATAAATCGAAACAAACAAAACTAATTTGTGATACTATGGCCTAGCTGCACATAAAGTTGGTATTCTAGGATCCAGTCAAAATAAACAGTCAACCTAGGAATAATTCTGATGCGAGTTGAACATTTATTTAGATCTTTAAATAACCGGCCAAGTAGCCGCGCTTGTTAAAGCGCTCTACATGGGACTGGGAGCTTATGGTTCGAATCCCGACATCGGCAGTTTGTCAATTATTAATAAAAAAAAAGAAAAACGGGGCGGTTAATTGACTCTACTGTCGGCGTATGGACAAGAACGAAGTAACCGGCTTTGCTTGTGAAGGTTTCCTGCAGTTTCCTTTTCGAACTTCCGATGAATATCGGCATAGTTCCTATCATAGTCGGCTGCAGCAGCATATTCTACCAATTCTAGTTTATACACCAAAATTTAGCACAATGGACCTTATGGTCAAAGTGTGTCCCGTCCAGGACAGCCGTTACAATCTATCTAATCATTTTAAATAAGAAGTGTTAACACTAGTCACTAGTTGAAAGTGGAATATTCCACACACTAGTGGTAAATGTGAACACTAGTCACTAGTTGAAAGCGGAATATTCTACACACTAGTGATAAAAAGTTTACGCAAGGTACAAAAAAAAGAAAGTTTTCCAAAAATGTCTCTTAAACGGGGAGTTTTTTTTGGAAAATTAGTTAATATTAAATTTGTAGAGATATTCTTGATATCCGTTTAAGATATTAGAGATTATCTAAAATACACCTCTCCCCCCTCTTCTTTTAAGTCTTTTATTATAGAAAATGTAAGATTTCCACCATATACTAATTACCTAAATTATAGTTTCTAAGATCAATAATAACATGCAAGAAAAATAAAAGCTACGGCTAAGACTAATTCGTTAAGATTATTTATTTAGATGTTGTAAAATCACAAGCCAACTTCATCTAAGCATACAACAACCATTATCTGTCGAAAATTTTCGATTTAATCACAGTTAATATGTGAAATAATTATTTTAGACTATTTTTACAGAGCAGAAGCAATTAAATTAGCTACTTAACTGTAGTTAAGTTATTACTAATCACAATTTCAATCTACATTTAAGAAAATTATGACAGTTTTACGCTATTAATAAAGAGAATATAACATTTAAATTATCTAGGTTCTAGTTGACACTTAGCAATTTTATTTAACGACTATATTATTTTAAATCGTTACGTCACTGTTATAATAAACATCAAATGTCATCGTTATTTTGCATATCATAACCATAGATAATATACTTTAGTTATATAAAAAACAACGATGACACTTGTTTATTATGATGTCACGACTAAAACTGACATGGCCTGCCCGCGTTTTTGTGCGTTTATAAAAATTGTAATTTAAAAATGAATTTTTGGGACCTTTACAAACAATATAAGACCCCCAAAAAGTGTCAACTAGACTATTCAGCAGCACGATCATGGTAACTACTAAAAAATTAAATTATGAATATTCATAATCTCTTAACGGCGCGCATAAAATGGTCTTTTCCGGCCTAGATCCCATGTTCGTACTGCCTTAAAATCAGTATTAAAATTAAATTTAATTAATGACTTACATAAAGTATCAATTAATGTTACTTTATTGCTCTTTTCAATAGTAGACCAGTAATTAGGAGAATTTCATACTAGCTCTTAGGCTATTTTAAGGAAAACTTTAGATACACAGCTTTTAGTATTAATTGCACGGGATCAATGGGCGCGAAATACGATTTTTAGCAAATATAACTTTTGGACAATAGACGTTCTGTAATAAATGTTACCTAAGACTGTTCTACAAAGAAGATCCCAGAGGAATTTCTTTTTGCAGGAGTAACTATTTGTGAGATAAATCGCAAGTGTTACGTTACTCAATATATTTCCAGCCTGTATCTAATTATTGTAAACTTTGAAGATATTTATGTTTAATTTTCCTCGACTAAATACAAATCTTTTTTTTTTTTGGATCTAATGACTGGTCTACAAATTTAAACCAACGAAGTTTTAATAAAAGTACATGATAAAGAAAAAGCCACTTGTCTTTTATTTTTATAAAATTGATTTATTGTTTAGAAAAGCAGCAAAATATTTATCCAAAGAACATGATAATTACAATAAAAATAACACGACATCAATTATTTTCGTTTTAAAAAATTTGCAACGATTATATTCAGATACAAGCGCACGTATTGTGTATCTGTGTGCGCGACACTTTTGAATTTATTAGAGACATCATAATAGGCACTTTAAAAATTACAAATTATAATTTATGATATGCCAATAATATTTGAATTTGATTAAAAAATTTCTATAGTGAATTAAAATATGAATATATAAGATAATGGAACGAACCATCAGGGTTCAAACTACAGACCTTCTACTTTTGGCCTCGACGCTCTAGCCAATTCAGCTTGGGTTTCTAGTTACTACATAAACATTTCTATTTTAGAATATAAAGACTTTAAACTTCTAGTTAGCTCATCGTCTTGAAATAGGCCTCCATCACTTTTTAGTTTCACAGACACACAATAAAAGCCGACCGCAAATGATTTTGATCGTTGCTATTAGTGACTACAGAACCCCGATTGGCTCACTTCCCTTTTAATAGTAAATAGCACCATATTGTAAAAACTTGCACCATATGTTTGATATAGCTTTAACACTAGGGGTAAATGTTAACACTAGTCACTAGTTGAAAGTGGAATATTCAACAAGCTAGTGATAAATATTAACACTAGTCACTAGTTGAAAGCGGAATATTCAACACACTAGTGGTAAATGTTAACACTAGTTACTAGTTGAAAGCAGAATATTCAACACACTAGTGGTAAATGTTAACACTAGTCACTAGTTGAAAGCAGAATATTCAACACACTAGTGGTAAATGTTAACATTAGTCACTAGTTGAAAGCGGAATATTCAACACACTAGTGGTAAATGTTAACACTAGTTACTAGTTGAAAGCAGAATATTCAACACACTAGTGGTAAATGCTAACACTAATCACTAGTTGAAAGTGGAATATTTATAGTAGTTTATGCCTTATTAAAAGTGATTACGATATATTACTTGAAAGAGAGATAAAGCAATCGGACTTCCGTAAGTAACATTTATTTATATCACATTTTACGATAGTACAAGAAAAAAAATGTTAACAAATTTGAAAAATAAATTTTTTTTTTTAAACTATCTAATATAAAAACTCTTTAAAAAACATAAATTTGGTTAAGTTAGCATTACAAATAATTTTTTTATAAATATAACTAACTAAGGATTAACTATTATCACTAATCCAAAAAGAATATTAGTTAAAAACTCTAATTTTTTTTAGCTAATAATATAATCTATAAATATATATATATACACAATTGATTTACAAAAATGTTTCTAAACAAGTTGACATCGAGCAAATGAAATATCAAAAGGAAAGCATAACATACCATTTAATTGATGTTCCGTATAATATTCGGTTGAATGTTCGTAATCTTCACCATAATGATAATCAAATAAGTACGGTAATACGGTCATTGAATGTATTGAATCGCCGCATAACGGTGGTATCGGTACATGATCCGTTGTAAATGGTGGTTTTCTATTTAACCATCTGAAAACAAGTACCGATAATTAATTTATTGTTGTCCCAAAGTGTTGAGGCAAACCGAAGAGCCACGTCTTTCAGATATATCTAGGAGAATTTATATTTTCATCGATGTATTCGCTGTGTTCGGAATAATTAAGTCTTTAATAAACTAAGTAAGTTACCAAACATATCTAACTTAGTTTTTTGCCAGGACATTTGACAGTTACTAAACAAGAGGACCTTCTTTTGGTTGGAATTAGAGAATACTTTCTAGTATTTTAAATAGAACTTACGCATGTTGTCGAATTTGTTGAAGCGTAAATCTTTTTTCAGGTTCCTTTTCTAACATACCCAACAAAAGCGACCGTAATGGATTTTCAATATCATCAGGTATTTCAAAATCACCACGAACAATATTTTCAAAAAGTCTATAAATATTATCACCTTCGAATGGATATAACCCTGTAGTTAAATTATATCTGAAAAAAAAAAGAGTTCAATCATTTAAAAAATGATTCTAATCGAGAGAAGAGTGACCCAAATCAGAATGAGAAACCCCTAAAATTATCTTAGTAAATGAAAATGTCTTAAAATTTAGCTGAAGTCTGTCGAATTGGAAAACTTGGTTGTTTCGCTTTGGGTACCAAGTAGAAAACAAACTCGGATACCCGATCTTCTGAACAGTAAATGTACCTAGCTACCGAGCTATGTTTTATTATCAAAGATAATTTTACGGATATCCCAAAAAATGATTTTTAGCCAAACTTCTTTTTGAAAACCGATGATATCAAAAAAATATCTTACAAAGTTACACCGCTACTCCAGATATCTACTTTGAAACCAGCAAATGATTCATTACCATTTGCTATTTCTGGTGGTTGAAATGCTGGTGAACCTTGACCCGTAAAACAAGTATCATCACTGGCAAATACATCTAAAGCCTAAAACAAATTCGAGGTTCATAAAATAGCAATTAGATTATTTATTGTGTGGCAAAGTATATTTTTTTTGGGTTTTAACGATTAGAAATTATTATTATAGACAAAAGCAATTGGTATGTGTGTTCACAATAGAATTTCATGCCTGACAATTCAAAAATGAATGCTCGCTGACCATTTTTTCAATGGGAAATCTTATTGTATAACTTTCTTCATTTAAAATTTTCCCTATTTTCCCCATGTTAAAAACATGATTTTCAAAATTGATTATCTCAAAAACTGTGGTAGCAGTGGAGGAGATGACGAAACCTGGAAAGTATACTTTTCTCCCCATCCCCTCAACTTCTTTCCTCTATCGCAGCTCCTTCGTTTTTTCCAGCCCTGTGGTCTTTATTTAACCTATCCATCATTTGAATAAAATCAAAAATGGAGGGGGTGTCAAGTATAAGAGGTTTGGATACTTGAGCTAATTTTAAGTCCCCTGCACACGAGGACTGACCGCCATCTTGTGGCGGCTAATATTACTAGTCAGTAATGGCCACTAGTAATTATCCTTTTACTGTTCTCGTGTGCAGGAGTACTACCACTCCAACGTCCAGTTGGCTACTGACGGCCACCAAACTCAAGCAGCTTTGGGTTTAGTGGACGCCAGAGGACCAGTAACAGTCACGCGACCTAGTAGCTACCATTTAATTGGACGTAACTTAAAAAGTACTGGCCGCCAGCATGGCGTCAGGATCATGTTTACACACATAATAGACGCCATTACTGTACACGTGTGTAAGCCTACTGTCCGGATGGTCCGTAGAGAGAACTACTGCGTAGGAGGTTTTTGGCCAAACTCCAAACCCAGACAACATCATCAAATTGATTAGTGAAAAAAGCTGCTGGGAAGGTATGATGCTATACGCTGAAGCAGAGATCAAGCCAAAAAAGCTTGAGTAAGAAGCGAATTACGGATAAGCGAATAGGCGCGTAAATAAGGCCAGTCTGAAGGAATGCGAAAGCGGTTACCAGGCTGGCCGCTCTTCAGTAATTGGACGAGTCGGAAGAGAGGACGTTTTTTAATGAATAAAAATCTCACACTACCGTTCTTCGACGGTGTCCTTTTGAAGATTTTTCCTCCCCTCAAAAAAAAAACCTATCCGGCCAATTAACTGGCAGCCACTACTAACTACCGTGTGCAGAAGACTTTAGAAAAAATTTCAACTATTTCGGTCGATTAGCATATAAAATTTCTGCACGTAATTAACTAAAAATAAACAAATAAATTTCTTATCAAATTATATAAACAAATTTTTTTTTTAAATAAATAATAAAAAGTAATTCAATTTAGAACACGAAAATAATGCGTTTCAAATTTTCAATATATTTGAAAACAACGTACTTAATAATAATAATAATAATTGTAAATAAATAAGTATAGACATATAGGAATTTAAAGAAATGTGAACTCTTGACCTGAATCATTTTTAACGCGCTAAAATTCTAATTCATGTCATCGAATGTTCACATGTTCACAAAATGATCAAAATATAACACAAAAACTTTTTTAATTAATCATAATAAATTTTTATTTTAGACCAGTCGTTAATAATATATTATTTTATTAGTTTATTTTGATTTCTTGAATACGGAAAATGTTCTAAAAAAGTGCTAAAATTTGTGCAACAGGTATACAAACACAAAATTGAGTGTGCTTAAAAAATAAATTCAGTGCCGACATGCAATTTTATCAACGGTGTGTTGTGTTTTCTTAATTAAAATTCTGTCACGGCGTGAATATTTGTTATTGAAATTATTTTAAACGTAAATAATCAATTGTACGTAAATTTCAACGATTAAGGAATTTTCCCATTAACAAACTCGAATATAGTTTCAAATTCTAGAATAGATATACAAAATTTGAACTTATAATTGAGTTAAAATTCAAAATTAACATATGAAATTCTTTTATGGACACATTAACCATCGATTTTTTTCTTCTATCTAAATTTATAATCGTTAGAAACCGAGAAAAAATTGGATTAATACATAAAGGTCGTGGCACATAAGGAGCGATTTATCGCAGCGGGGAGCAAACGGGTAATATTCATAGTTAAGCAACATTTCCGTTGAACAAATAATCTGCCGTAGCGATTTATCGTCTATCGCTACCACAAATGATAAAGACTCAGATTTCAGTGCAGATTTGTCACGGAATATCGCCACGATTAGTTTAATATCAATGAACGAACAAAGTCACTCGTAGAAAAATTGTGGAAACATTTGCTCTCCTTTTTTGTCAATTCGTTATAAACTTCTGAACCCTCACTTTTATTGGGCAGTTTTCCTCTAATATTTCTTTCTTCCTCGTCGTCCCGAATTTCGTCGTACGAACTCCTCATTTCCAAACAAAATGTGTATATTAAAACGACCTGTTCTCCAAACTAAATTTGGATAGCTCAAGCAAAGGTATCGAATCCTATATAACCTGCATCTATATTATCAATCGCCTGATTATAATCTCCGCTGCGCCAAATCACTCCCGTTTTAATTTTGGAAACTTAAAAAACAAAATTACCTCAGCAACACCTAAATCAGAAATTTTTAAAATCCCTTCTAAACTTAACAATAAATTGCCCGGTTTAATATCTTTATGTACTATTCGCTGACTATGTAAATATTCGAGACCATCAACTAATTGTAAAAAATATCCATGAGCCTGTGACAATGGGAACTTTTTTCGTGGTGCTGATTCCAGCATATCCTGTAAACCACCCACACAATATTCCATAATCATATACATCTTTTGTTTCTCCTCATTATATAATACATCAATTAAAGTTATGACATTTCTGTGCCTTAAATTTCGTAATAGTTTTATTTCTCTGGAAAAAAAAACGAAAACAAAAACATAAAATTTTAAGTACGATCTTGTACAAACTGGATAACAAATATGTGTGCAAAAATTTCGTAATAAACTTGTTTACAAGCTTTTTTTTCGAGGATCTATTTACATGCTAACGTGAAAATAATTCACACGTTAAAACTATTATAAAGGCTGTTGCACACTGTAGAGAAAACTATAGCTAGAGAGTCGACCACTCCGTGTGGTCGAGTTGTTAAAGACGTTTTCTGCAGTGTCCTTTCACAAACTCAATATGAATATCGTCATGGTTCCTATCAAAGTGCAGTCGCGCAACCTATCAAATCCTAGTCTACATACAAATTCCTTGTCCCTTAGGAGTCGGTAAAAAAAGGCCTAGAAAGGCCTACTTGCCAGGCTTCGACCTCCCTTCAGGTAAACTGAATGGAAGTGGGACAAATCGACTGTAAAGGGTTTGGTATTGTATCGAATTGTGAATGTCGATGATCGAGGGATGACCGAATATATGCGAACCTCGCCAAAGTCGACGTAGAAAGGGGAGCACATTGGACCATAAGGTCGAAGTGCAATACTTTTCATACCCCAAGATTTATCTGTCTATCTATTGGTTCTCTAAAGGTTGATTTTTTTGAAATTTTATTCTGCCGAAAAATATTTCGTGCACTCTTTTCAGATAAAATTTACCTCTATGCAATGTTTCACATTCTTAGGCCTTATTTGAGATACTTTTGGACAGATTACACCTGTAAACATCATAAACTTTGTCGCTAAAGACGGGAACAGTTCAAAATTAGATTAACTCTTCAAAATTTGAAAAGGGTATCTCTTGAAAATGTTTTAAATACAACATATAAATTTTGTAATAGGGGTAAGGACGCAGAAACTGACAATTTTCAATAAAAAATTGACTTGTTTTCGATGGCAATACTTTGTTACACCTATTGTCGCTCAAAAGTAAAAGATTTTGTTAGTCCTCTAAAATTCCATGACGAAATACAAAAAATTGTAACGTGTAAATTTAAAAATTTCTTTAGCATGTAAATAGACACAGAGTACCTTTTTAAAAAACAAGTAAAAATACAAGGACTATATTTTTTCTACATTTTGTGTGCAAGTTTCAAGAGATTTTAATGAAAATTACATTTAAATAGAGAATTTTAAAAATTTTAACAAACTAATTTTAAGTTATGTGACTAGTAATTTTAATTTTAAAAAAATAATCCGGCAAAATGGCTGGAATTATGAGTTGGATTATGGACTCATTTTCTACGGTAAGTAATTTAATTGAATATGTTTTCGTGTTGTTTAAAAAAGATTAGACAAATATTAACAACAACAAAAAAAGACCAATTACCTTTGTACATTTTGTTCACCATTTGGAATCCGTCTTAATTTTTTCTTTTTTAATATTTTAACAGCTCGTCTACACAAAATTTCTGAATCTAACATTTCTTTAACCTTACCATAAGACCCTTCACCCAATAAATCCCCCATAACATATTTGCCAATCATTTTACAACGTTTTTTCTTTGCTTGATAAATAATTTGATCGGAATCGACCCGGTGAAAAAATAAACTAACATCATTATTATCATCGATCTCTTCAATTTGATCATCGTTTAACCATGTAACTGGCTGTAAATTATCGAGATCATTTAATTCATCATTACTGTCACAACCGAATATCCGATTTGTTAATTCTAATTCTTCTTCGGCCAATTCAGACACATCCTCTTCATCGGGTTCAATTGGATCTACGGTCACATCACTATCAAAACTTTTACACATATTTTTTTCACCACGGTTGTTCATAACTAAACTACTGATTTTTTTAATGCTATTGATTTGACAAATTATTTATTCATTTGCATGATTTTATTTCACCGATGTATATAAGAATTTTTTGAAATATTTTTCATTTTTTATGATATGCAATTGTAGATAATCTCCTGCATCACAAATTTTTTAACTATTTGTTATTATATGTGCGTTTTCTAGTATCTTTATTTTTTTCTACTTATTACTGTTCCTAGTTTCATACTAATGTGGGTGTAAATATACAAATACCACGATCACAGATATAACATATAAACATAGATCGCTAATACTAAATCAAATAGTAGGTCGCCGTATTGTAATTATATTATTTATTTCACATAAGTTGAACATATTTTATAATGTATTTCATATAATATGAACCAATTACCGTTTTGTTTGCCATTCAATCATTATTATTAGAAAAATGAATAGTGACCAAAAGATTTTAAATTCAGATAACTATCAAATTTTGTTTGTAATTATTCAGAGACCATAAAAAAAATGCACATTTCAAAAGAAACCAACATCGAAACCAATGAAAAATCTTTAGTTCAACAACTTCCTAGAAACGTCAAGTATCTAAACTATTTTAACTACTTTCTAGAAAATGTATCACTGTTTTTGATAGATTTCCAATGATACGAAAATAGTTTATTTGTATTCTCTGAATTTTTCTGTCATTAATTTTTCTATTTTTAGAATATAAACCAATTAAAAAGTTATCCGTATTGGAATTCTTCTCATGATTTAATAGAACTGTAAGAATTCAATAAGAAACGTTCAAATTTTGAGTAATGAGTAAATTTAGCATGCACAAATCAAAAAAATTTGATTTGAATATGTTTTAGTTAGTAGTGGCTCGTGTCTCTGTTTATTCAGTGGCCATTTTACAAATGTGACAGTTGTAACAAAACAACATGGCGTCACACATAAATTATAGACCATCTAGTTTATTTTTAGATGTCTGTGATCACGATAAATATACCTACGTATAGTATTCAAATGAAATGTAAACGTCAATACCAACTTAAAATAGATGAAATGTCACAAATGACATTTCACTTATTACATAATTACTGATGTTTACTTTTTACAGGATAAAAACGATAAGAAAATAGTAAAAAACACTAACGCAGAAACTGAAATACTATTTTTTTTGAACAAAATTAATTTATTTTTAGATTAAAATATTAATAAACAACCATTTCTTCTTTGAATCACGTGGTTCTTTCTAATAATCAGCGGTCACCTTCACAAATATCGTAAAGAGGTCAATCTTGATAAATCGATTTTATTTATCGAACAGTTTTGATAATTATATATTATTTAGTTTACTTAAGTTGAATGTACTTCTTCATATATTTTATGTTAAAAATAGGTGAGATTTAAGAAAAAAAATCAATTTATCTAATTTTTTTATTTTTAAAATACTAATCTATTTTTAAGTTTTTTTTTTTTTAAATTTATCAAAAATTTCCAAAATTAATACAATTTGTTTTGAGAAGTTGTTTATTTTACAAAGCTTATTTTATTAACGTAGTTCAAAATGGTATTACATATAATTACACGAACGAATAAAAAAATGTAAGATGTTCGACGCCATTGACAACAATAGCCAGACATCTGAAGACAACATTTTTAAAAAAGCATTTCTTTGGTGCGTGCACAAGTTATTATATTTCACTAGTTACATCAAGCGTGTAAGTCCGCTAAAAGGGTTTAATTACACCTATCTCTATACTGGTTTACACCTATTGTTTTTCCATAATCTTTTTAACTTTTTTTCTAACTGGAATCAAAAACCACCTTTCATTTTTCAAATTGTTAAATGTTTTAACAAAACTTGCACAGGGATGATTATTATATGCATCAAACATTTCAAATATATTAGGGCAAACTAATGTTAAAAATACTTTGTAAATGTCAATAATTCAAATATTTGAAAAGAATATGTGTATGGCGCATGCTTAACGGAAATTTTAGGGGTTTTCATATTAACAACAGATTACGACTAATTAATCGTAAATATTATTTTATTCTTACTAAATATTTATATTTAAACATCAAAACTTTATTTAAAATACCATCAAATCGATTATAATGATATAAAATTATTTTGAAAAAAAAACCGTTACATTTAACAGCGCTTTAGTGTACGTCTACTGAACTACGTTTAAGTAACGTAACATGTTGATTGCGAAATATTTTCTTTCTAATTAGAAATATACTATAAATAATTCGAAAACGTGTCACCTATTTTAATAACATAGTACTAATTAGTATTTATTTGATATTATTACGATTAGAGTTTTCTCATTTATCAAAAATTTTAATAATCGATTTAACTGCAGATTTAATAAATCTATAAATTGATATTCTTTTTATAGATCAATATGCATGAGATTGCGTTGGGTTAAGTTTGAGCAATGTGTGTTTATAGGTGTATGTTTAGTCAGTTATCAAAAATTGTAGGGAATATGACGGTATATGATTTAAAATTTGCTGGGTGGTCATTTACTTCCAAAATAAAAAGAGACTTCGCAACTGAACCCTTAAACAATTTCCCAACTTCATTGTGAGTCTGCCTATTGATAAGTCATCTTTGTACACACGGAAACATGCCAGATTTAATTTGCAGGCATGCTCAATCGTATCGTGCACTCACAATGTCTCCCTCACATTAGAGCGCCACAGACCAGCTTAATATGTCTATATATGGACGAGCCTACATATACCAGCCATAATAAACGCAAGTCTTAGCGGTTTTATCGCTATTCGCTACTACTATTCAACGAATTCCGTGTTTACACATTCAAAAATCTCAATCAGAATATTTCGCGTAATTCCCTTCGCCTCTGAGCCTTGTAATTTAGTAGATGAGTAGATTTTTGGGCACAATTAAAGGGAAAAATCTGAAGTTTCCTCTTCCATGCCTTTCCCCTGCTCACCCCGTACATTGCCGTAGCCCTCATTAAAAAACAAACAAAAATTACACCGATTGAAATCAATCTTTTAATCCCATAATAAATTTCCAGTTAAAATCGGAACCTTCCAAATTTCTGGTGTCTAATATTAAAACCAACCGCAACTAACGCAACTTTCTTTATCTTTAATGTATTTTTGCTTGAAAAAAATTGGCACGACCGAGAATGATACTTCTATTATGCAGTAACAAAGCAGTCGCCCGTAAAAGGCTGAAATTCCTAGTTGAAGCTTTTCCCTTGCCAAATTAAGTGAGGTAACTTAATCCGGGTAAAATCTTAAGTTTCATCAAGGATCTGGACCTTGTCTGAGGGTCCTAATAGAGAAGGGAAATGTCACAATAGATCTTTCAGGTCCCAGAAACGGGAGGCTTTGCCTCGTAACCGCACCAATCTTATCTCGTCGCCTGTATAAGGCTGAAATTCCTAGTTCGAGCTTTTCACTTACCAAGTCTCAGAGACGAGAGGCTTCGCCTCGTAACTCCTTCAATCTTATCGCTTACGTTAGCGTGACGTATGTCTATAAATTTAAAAATCAACATTTAAAAGAAACTAAAACACGTTTTGGTGTAATACAATATTTTAAACGACTACCTGGAAAACTTTGAACGGTTGAGTTCATCCAATGTTGTTAAAAGGTCTACGGTTTGTTGAATTATTCTTATTCAGTGTTTAGTAATTGTTTGCGTATGTTATTCAACAAAATACTACTCAATAATTGGCAATTCGTAATCAGGTGAATACAAAAAAAAAACCATTATTTTTTTTCGAATTAAAAATTTCTAATTTTAATATATTTGTGCGAAATTATTTTGAGGAAATTAACATATAATTTTTGTGATTGATTAAAAAAAAAAGTGAATTGTGAAATTAAGGAATTACATTTTGCCAGAGCGAAAAATTTGATACTATTTTTTTTGCAATTTAGCATAAAATTAATAAATTTCAAACGTTTGAAAATATTAAATGTGATTTTTTTATTCGAAGTTTTGTCCAAATAAGTGTTATTACTGCAAATTTTGTTTTCTGGCAAGGTAAAATGTACCTTATCACATTTTGATTGTCTTATAATTGGGGCTTGGGTTTAAAAATTATCCAAACTTTATCATAAAAAAATTGTTAATTTTATTCGAGTGAAAATTGGGTATTTGACTGACTATTGTTGCGAAAATAAATTGTTAAACAAAATTTATTCGGATATTGAAAACAGACCTGAGGGTGGGGCTTAAAAAACATGGCTGTCATAATCTTTTTTTTTTATGGCAAATAATTTTTTTTTCTAGCTTTGACAGTTTGAAATGTCAATTTTTTTTAATTTTAAATTCATTGACAGATAATTTATTTCCAAAAATTTGTCTATGCATGTATTTCTATAGAATCTATAAACTATATTAGAGGTCTGAGTCGGCTATAAATTTACTGCACACTAAAACTGGTTTCCTTTTTGACCACCAGAAGTCGTGGTGACCAAAGTGGTCAGTTATCAATAGATATACTCTAGTGACGTCAAAAAGCTTTATTTAAGAGTTTTTAATATTTCTATGAAAAAAAAAAATAGAATTAGTGAAATGCCCAATTTTGTTTTAAAGAAAGAAGTTCATAAATAACTTTACACCCATATTCCATGACTTTATCAGTTTTCTTAACATTAAGTGTTAGACCAATTAAGCTAACGCCCAAATAAAGTATGAAGTAGAAACAATAAGATAAAAAAATGCGATTGCGACGATACACCTTGTATATACAAGGTGTTCCGTTATACGGGCATCATTTTGGGAAATTTTAATCTGCTAAACTTATTTGGCTTCTACAATGTATTTAATGATATTTTCTAACCAAATCTACAGCCAAATACGTTTAGGTACTGTCAGATAAAAATTTTTGAAAATTTTGGGCACACTTCTATAGTACAGATCTCTCCCCTTATGTCAAATTAGTCAGTAACACCGTAGACATAGGAATACGTTTAAACATTGACATAGGAATATAGGGACAAAAGGTAAGGTGCCTTTTTGCGAGAGAGATGGGAAGCCATTGTGATGCATAAATTCTCAGAGAAATATCATATAATGTTTTTTTTTAAACACAGGTAATTGCACCAACTGATTTCGATATTGGTGTTGATGACTCAAAGTCTTCGGTCATAGAATCATCAGGCAATATGGTATACATACAAAGTTTATCAACGCAAATTCGTGTACTGACTTTAAATGATGGCGAACATCAAGATTCAACATTATATCGTTTGGAGAAAAATTATATATTACAATTTCGTTTAGGCCCGAGTTTATTGGGTAAACGTGTTACAATTTATTGTAATTATCCCAGTACCGAATTAGCATATCAATTTGATCAAACAAATGATAAAGGTGAACCGATATTTGTACGAAATCAATATCTTGCATTGCCTTGGCATCGAGACGAGGATACTAAATATACGGATGAAACATCTTCATATTGTGAAATCGAAGTACAAATTGCTGGAAGTTTTCATTACTATTTTATCTATGATTCGGCGTAAGTTTTAATGTAACAAAATTTGGATAATCCAAAGAAATTTGACATTGATCAGAGGAATAGTTGGCGGAAGCTGAATTTTGGGATGGATTTTGAAGTGACAGGATGAAGAGAGACCGAAACCAAGCAACTAAGTCTATCTTGGATCTAAGTCTATCTCCAATCGTCATTCTATCCTACCTGTTTTCCATCTGGTGGGATTTTCGGTCTCCGCCCTGTACTTGATAAGAAATCTTCCCGTTCTTTCATCGAAAGTCATTGGGTATTACTCTGCTACCAAGTAATAAGAAGTGTCCTCGCAGTAAGATACATTGAACCGTTCTCTATTCCCGAGGTAGATATTTCTTGACTCTACAGAGCTCCTAATTAGGATCACAAGATTGACGTTCTCATACGCCATGTATGCAATTGTTAGCAGTGGAGCTACTCAAAAAATACAGCTTTCCGCTAATTCCTTTTCAGGCAGGTCTTATTTTTCTGGATTTCCAGGCATTATATGCGGATATAAAAAGCAATTTTTGAAAAAGGTGAATATAATATTTGTATGCAATTTTTATAGAGAAGGAAAAGGTCCACAAGGATCAGGATTCTTTATTGTGGATCCTGAATTACGTGTAGGCCCTGGACGTGGGGAACGATTACCATTGGATTGTGTTCAATGTCAAACGGTTTTATCTAAACAATTGGGACCTTTATCAACTTGGGAGGCAAAATTACGCGTTTCTCTAGAATCTGGTTACAATACAATCCATTTTACTCCAATAACTGTAAGTAATTAAATTAGAGATAGTCCCAAATTGATCCATTGGCAATTAAACTAAAGACACTAAAATAATCTTAAACCAAAATATTCGTCCTATGGACGATGAGCCTCATTTCCAATTCAAATTAGTTGATCTACAAGTTTGGTCAAATTAGGTAAATTCTCAATGATTGATGCCTTTGATAATCGTTATATCCCCGATTTAGTTTAATTACCAATACAAACTTTACTAAAGAAAGGAATTCCTAATAATTAGATAACGGTATTTATAGGCACTAGGCGCATCAAATTCAGCATACAGTTTAAGCGATCAAATGAAATTGAATCCAATATTTAATGAAGGCTCACAACAGGTGACATTCAACGATGTCGATCATATTATCTCAAAGATGCGTATCGATTGGAAAATGATATCGATTTGTGATATTGTTCTAAATCATACAGCAAATGAAACGGAATGGTTACATAAGCATCCTGAATGTACATACAATTGTCTTAATTGTCCACATTTAAGACCTGCATGCCTTCTGGATGCTGCACTCTATCGACTTACATTAGATATACAACAAGGTGTTTGGGAATTGAAGGGTATACCACGTCAAGTTACTTCTGAAGATCACTTAAATGTAAGTATATATCGCCAAGCTTGTTTGCAACAGATCTCGCCGAGATATTAGGTGTAGCTAGAGAGATCCTGAATGTGCATTGGAGCTTTGGAGCTATTTAATTATATCAAATTTTATCAGCACAGACTTTTGTTATCGAGGTTAACTTACAAAAACAATGGGCGGTACAAGAATCCAAGCCTTCTTGGGTAATACAAAAGCTATTATAAAAAACTTCTAATGGAAGAAGACCTCTGAACTAGGAAAATACCAATTGAGGATACTTCCTGGCCTTCTTACTAAGCATATGCACAAAATCAATCTCACAGGGATATGATCTCTGCAGATTTCATGAAGAGGAGGAAACCGGAATTCACATTCTGTGTGAATGCGAAAGTCTTTCTCTCAAAAGACACTATCATTTGGGTTGGACAGATATCCAGACGTAGGTGAAATCAATAAGGTGTCGCCAAGGGATATGCGACGTTTATCAAGATCGTAGGACTCCTGGAACACCGTTGAAGAAAAGGAGGCACAATATATCAAATTGGTCGCCGTACAAAAGCTCTTTATAAGACTTGCTCCTGATTCGAATCTAATCTATAAAATTAATTAGGAGCTCATTAATGTATGTTTCTTTATTTTCCGCGTGGCTTCTTTCTTACACTGAATCTACGGCTTCACCAGGAGGTTTCTTTGATTGTTCAAAGCGCTCAAAAGTCAGCTGTTATGATCACTGAAGTGAAAAGAGATTATTCCCACCGAAATAGTTGAAGGTGTATTGAAAGCTCTTTGACTTGTGACCAAAAAATCAACTTCCAGTGAAACGAAATCGAAACGAGAAAGAAAAACATTGCGTTTATACTCGGCGAGAAAAGAACCTTAGCCAGAAAACTTTTAATTCGTTTATTATTTTTCAGGCAATAAGACATGTGTTATATACTGAATACTTTCCAAAAATAAATATACCCGAATTATATTTGTGCCATGTAGGAAATTACGTAACAGAATTCCTCAACATTGCCAGAAATCGTGTACCACCAATTGCGAGTGACTTAGAAAGTCGTTTAGCATTAAAAATTACACCTGATTCGCAATATCGTCGTTTAAAAGCGAAAATCGATATGGAATTGGCATTGCGACTATACAACACATATCGGTAAATATAAAATATTAAGATGCGGGACTTCACTCGTGCCTGGGGTCAAAAGATGCGAATAACTCGTCACAGTGAGGTTCCAGCTTCAATTTTTTTAAATTTGATGTACTCAACAAATTGATTTTTGCAGACAAGACTGTTATGATGAAGAAACCAGATTGAAAAAATGTGCCGAAGAATTTAAAGAACGTTTAGAACAATTAAACCATGCCAAATATGAAGAAATTCAAGGACATCTACATGCTGCTGTCGAAAATTGTTTAGCCAATATGCGTTATGAACGTATACAAGCTGATGGACCCAAAATCAGTGATGTGTCAGCAAAAAATCCACTTGTACCCAGATATTTTACGCAATATGGATCAGCAAGTACCTTACCAGAATTAGAGAAACAAATGTTTGGACCAGATGGTTGTTTTCTAATGGCCCATAACGGTTGGGTAATGGATGCAGATCCATTACAGAATTTTGCAGCCCCCGATTCAAATATATACATTCGACGGGAAATCATCGCTTGGGGTGATAGTGTAAAATTACGTTATGGTGAAAAACCTGAAGATTCGCCATTTTTATGGTCGTATATGAAAGGATATGTTGAACAAACGGCACGCATATTTGATGGCGTACGTCTGGATAATTGTCATTCTACACCCTTGGCTGTCGCTGAGTACATGTTGGACGCAGCACGACGTGTTCGTCCTGATTTATATGTCGTTGCCGAATTGTTTACAAACTCTGATCAAAAGGATAACATTTTTGTCAATCGTTTAGGTGTAACCTCTCTAATCAGAGGTAGATCTACTTATTTCCAAACAAAATTTCGTGTTTTTCACCATTTTTTCGTAACTTTCAGAGGCAATGTCTGCATGGGATTCACACGAAGAAGGTCGTTTAGTTTATCGATATGGTGGAGAGCCAGTTGGAGCCTTCCGTCAACCAAGGGTACGACCCCTGATACCTAGCATTGCTCATGCTATGTTCTTAGACTTAACACACGATAATCCATCGCCAATTGATAAACGCAGTGTTTTCGATCTGCTACCAAGTACAGCTTTAGTCAATATGGCATCTTGCGCTAGTGGATCAAATCGTGGTTACGACGAATTAGTACCACACCATGTAAGTCTATCCAATTATTTCTACCTGTTTCGAAGTATATTTCTCTAAATTTTGTACATTTTAGATTCATGTTGTGGATGAAACTCGTGAATACACAGAATGGGCAGAAGTTGAAGGAATGGTTTTGGGTAATCCAAGATTTGTTGGATTCAATTCTGGAATTATCGCAGCTAAAAAAGCTTTAAATGATCTACATTATCGATTAGGCATAGATGGCTTCAATCAGGTATCAATTGACCTAAAATTCTAAAAATTCTTAGATCTGATCCTGGTTTCTAATAAATTATAGGTATTTGTTGATCAAATGGATTCGGATGTGGTGGCAGTAACCCGACATTGTCCCGAAACGCATCAATCCGTTGTATTAGTTGTATTCACAGCATTTTCACATCCCCCAGAAAATGCAGCCCACGAACAAAGAAATATTCGTCCATTAAGAGTTGAAGGTGTGGTTGATGAAGTTATATTGGAAGCGTCATTAGCACATGCAAGTGCTCGTTCGGGGGGATCGCGTTACTTGAATCCCAAAACTTATAATAAAGATAATGTTTACGTTAATGGCCTGAATGAATATGAAATCGAAATTCGTGAACATATACAATTACATCAATCAACTATGATCGAAAAAGTGGAATCAAATGAAGCGAATATTACACAGATGCGATTTAAAAATTTCAAACCTGGTTTTATAGTTGCAATCAAGTAAGTGCAGAAAATCACGCAAATTTTTGCGTGGCTCTATGGATTATTGATTTATTTCACACCTAACGCCTTCTAGGCTTTTTTCCCAACCCCTAAAGGATAAGGAATTTGTATGTAGACTAGGAATTGGTAGGTTGTAGCCGACTTTGATAGGAATTATGCCGATATTCATCTGGAGTTCGTTGAAGGGAAACTGCAGAAAACCTTCACGAGCATAGCTGGTTACTTCATTCTTGTCCATATGCCGACAGTTTAATCAATTAACCGCCCTCAATTCGCGGCAGATTACGGCCGAACCCACCGACTTGTTCGAATATATTCGATTGAATTGTTGTTTTTTTTCAGAGTTTCGTTAGAAAATAATGTACGTCCAGCTATTTCCAAATTACGTCAATACATCACGGAATTTAATGATCCAACATCGTACAGTGAATTAAGTAAAATTGTATCAAATCTATCGTTAGCCGATTTGAATCGTGTCTTGTATCGTTGTGATCAAGAGGAACGCGACGATGGTAAAGGTATTGGTGCGTATGACATTCCTGGACATGGCCCACTAGTCTATTGTGGTTTACAAGGTAAGATTATCCCTATTAAATGTTTAAGGAGGTCAAAACTTTTAGGATTTATTGTTTATGGTATCATACATGATCTCTCATAATTTTAGATATTTAATTATGAAAATCGGATTTTCAAAACATGAGGAAGATAGGGAAACCGTTTTAAATGTTTTAAGAATTTTTCCTTGTAAGTTTTAAAAAAAATTCACTTTACAGTTTTCGAGAAAGATACAAATATACACAAAAATCAAGGTTATACCTACTGTCAAAAATTCCATACAACGCTGCACAAGTTTAATTAAATTGTTGTATATCAAGTTAGAACTAAATAATGAATGAAATCTCAACAAATGTTAAAATGCACCCAAAAAATAAACAATATTGAACTAAATACTCGTAAAGACTAATCATATATGATAGGTTATAACCTCAAATATTAGTAGTTTCTAAATATGACAGTTGTAATTATGCACACTGTTGCCAACCTTTCGAAACCGGTAATATAAATGCCGTTTTACCAATTTCCTCCAAGGTAACTTTTACCAACCTTAACAATATTAAATATGTAAATTACCAATTGGTAATAGTTCTTTGATCGGATTCCTGAAAAATGTAAATAAATTTGTTGCTCTTCTCTAGGTATTATGTCATTATTGGCAAACATTCGTCCAAATAATGATTTAGGACATCCATTGTGTAACAATTTAAGAGATGGAAATTGGCTTATTGGTAAGTTTATGTCAAATATGAAAAATTCCACGATACTTAGAAACACTAAAAATTTTCGATCTTTCTAGAATATATTGGAAATCGTTTAAAAGTGGAACAAAGTACAGCAGAGTTAGCTCAATGGTTTGAAAATACAATGCGTAATCTTATAGAAATTCCACGTTATTTAATACCTAGTTATTTTGATGTTATATTAACCGGTACTTATGTACTTCTTGTGCAACAATGCTATGTTTTAATGTCAGAGTAAGTATCATATCACTTTGAACAAACGGATCCGGATTTACTTGAAGCTGTTTCGGCTAGGCTCGGATCCTCATGACCTGCTCTCCCTTTCATTTCGGTAGTATCATCCTTTTTTATGTTTCTGCTGCTTATGAAGAAATGCCTAAAATCTCCCAGAGAGATAGATAAATATATCTTGGCAATGACCATGAGCTTGCTTATCTGGTTTTCCTGAAAGTTCATCACATACTCGGGATGAGATGCACCGGCTATCTTGTATCTACTGTAACCGAGAGATTCGCAGTTAAAAATTATCAAAACAGTGCCTGGTCTGATTAAAAGTAAATCCGGTCCAAAGAATAAATATTTTTGGCTGGAAATAATTTCGTAACTGATTTTTTTTTTGAATGATTTGTTTCAGTTTTATAAAGCAAGGTTCATTCTTCGTTCGTGCATTGGCTTTAGGATCTGTACAATGTTCAGGAGTTGTTAAATCTGCTAATTTACCAGCATTGCCACCAAATTTATCACCACCAGTTCCTCCACGTCAGATTAATGATAAAGGAGAACCAGTTCAAATGTTTGTGACTTTGTCAGCTGGTAAGTTTTAAAATTACAACCTACAAACAATTTTTAAGTGAAATTTCTGACAGAATAGTTGTTTTTTGCAGGTTTACCACACTTTTCGACTGGTTACATGCGAAATTGGGGTCGTGATACGTTTATCTCTTTACGTGGTCTATTTATTCTGACTGGACGTTATCAAGAGGCTCGCTATCATATTCTAGCATACGCACAATGTTTACGACATGGTTTAATTCCAAATCTTTTAGATGGTGGTAAAAATGCTAGATTTAATTGTCGTGATGCCATCTGGTGGTGGTTGTATTGTATTCAATCGTATATCAAAGAAGTTCCAAATGGTATCAACATTTTGAACGATCCTGTATCACGGATATTTCCACAAGATGAATCACCACCTTTTGAACCTGGTCAAGTTGTACGTACAGATTATCAGTACCATCGGCTCCAAAAGTCATGTCCTTCAAAATTTGATTATTGATTTGTGTCGAATTCATTCGGTTTTCGTAAAAATGTATAGAACAAAAGTTGTTTGTATTTCTATAACAAATAACTTTTGTTCGATATATTTTTTCGGAAACCAAATGAATTCGGCGTAAATCGACTGCAAAAATTTGAAATAGGAACGCCAGTTAGGAATCGATAGTATACGAGCTGAAGTCACTCATCAAACTGAACAAACTTTTTTGACACTCGTGAGGGGGCCGCACTCCCGTGTCGGGGGCCGAAATCGTATCTAGGAATAACTTGAAGATAGACTATCTCGGCCCTTACTGACTGGGTAAATATGTCTATGAACAGAAGCAGACAAGCCAAACAAGTGATAGCTGGATATAACGCCACAAGGTCAACCTGGATCATTGACAAGATCCGGAGACATTGATAAAAACCGGCAAGATAACCTTCTGGTTGGAGTGCTTACCACTCAATGAGGTCATCTAACATGAGGTCGGAAGCCGTACGGCTTTTCCAAACTATAATAAGGCGGATGATACGACCTTTCACTTTCTAACACAATGCCAGATTGAGGTATCTAACCTTCGGCTCAACCGAAGTAGTGGAACCTGAGGTAAAACAATTAAAGTGGAGCTCTGTTCTGCCATTCGTAAAGAGGGCGAATAGGTACAATACCGACCACAGGGTTAGAGGAAACGAACCACGTGAGGTAGAGATAAGAGTTTGAGCGGATGGGTTCAAAAGCTCAGATAGACTTACTTGTCAGGCTTCGGCTTCCCTTTCACTAAGACGGGAAGCTGACCTAACAATTTTATGATTCTTGTATAATTCAGTTTGATGAGTTACATATCATCCGTTTTGCCACTATGTTTTTGAACACTCTGAAAGTTTATGTCTTTTTTAATGAGGATTCCGTTTAAGGATCAACCGTTGTACGATGTAATTCAGGAATCATTAACCACACATTTTCAAGGTTTATGTTTCCGTGAAAGAAACGCTGGAAGACAAATTGATGCTCATATGTCCGACAGAGGGTTTAATAATCAAATTGGTGTTCATCCTGATACAGGTATATAGAGAGCGTGGCCGCAGGAATTGAATGAAGAATTTAAAATTAATCTTGGGTTAACACTTCAACTTCTTTTGATTAGGTTTTGTATTTGGTGGAAATGAATCAAATTGCGGTACTTGGATGGACAAAATGGGCTCATCTGATAAAGCAGGTACACGTGGTAAACCAGCAACGCCACGTGACGGATCTGCTATAGAATTAGTTGGATTATCGTATAATACACTTGTGTGGCTTCACGAATTGTCCAGAGCGGGTGAATTCCCGTACGGAAGTGTCCAGCGAAAACATCGTGACGGTATAAACGATTAATAAAGATTAATTCGTAATGTTTTAAAACCAAATCTTTTAATTTAGGATCGCTGACCACATGGACGTACAAACAATGGGCCGATAAAATAGCAGCTAATTTCGAACGCCACTTCTGGATAAATACACAACCGTCTAGTTCTGAACCAAGACCAGATCTGGTGCATCGCCGTGGAATCTATAAGGATTCACATGGCTCGTCACAACCATGGAGTGATTATCAATTTAGGTGCAACTTCCCAATTGCTATGGTTGTGGTAAGATGAGAAATATTCTTTGGATAATTATATACGATATTTAATATGATTTTCTTTCGATCTAAGGCTCCTGAAATGTTTAATCCACAACATGCATGGATTGCTTTAAAGAAAGCTGAGGAACTTCTTTTAGGACCTTTGGGAATGAAAACGTTAGATCCAAAAGATTGGGCTTATAATGGAAACTACGATAATTCAAATGACTCGGATGATGCCAAAGTCGCTCATGGTTATAATTATCATCAAGGACCGGTACGCATCCAATTTCTAATCAAATTTTTCGTTTTGCTTTTCTAAAATATATATTTGTATGTAGGAATGGGTATGGCCTCTTGGTTGGTTCTTACGTGCCAAATTACATTTCTCACAAGAGAATGGTGAGTTAATAAAAACAATAAATTTCATCAGATCAGTACTGTCCAAACATCTACAAGAACTTCAAACATCACCATGGAGAGGTCTGCCAGAGCTAACAAACAAAGATGGCGCTTTTTGTTCGGGTAGTTCACGAACTCAAGCATGGAGTAATGCGTGTATACTGGAAGTATTGTACGATTTACAACAACTGGAGGAAAAGGAACCTATTGTGCTAACATCAACAGACTACTGACTTCAGTATGCGTGTGTAACTAAAAAAAAGCCGCACCACGGTGCACCAACAAATCGCACCAAGATGCACCACAAGCGAAAAAATCAAGCACGCACTATATTTCATACACAAAAACCACACGGTCCCACTAAAATTCGGGGTCGCACTAGAACACACGCAGTAGCCAGCTTCACCAATCATGGCCCCTCCTCTCACCCAGCGCCAATTCTTCCTCATTTATCGAATCGTCGTTTATATAATCGTCGAGTTTGGAATCCATTACGAAAATTATATCGATCACGGAATTCATTACCACGTCGTACTACTATTACTACTACTACTCCATCATTTCAAAAATCACGCTCGATTTTCCGATTTTGGCGTAATAAAAACAAACAACATAATCATGGTACTCATCATAATACACCAATTTATACAACGGAACAAATCGCTGCTGAAATTCGTCGTGAGTTTAATCGAAGCCGCTCCTTATCACGTTCACCGTCAGCCTGTAGTAGTCTTCAACAAACGGTTTATAGTGAGTCCTTCGATATGCAACGTCCACAGTCACGATCTCCAAGTCCTGCGCTCTCACAGTACGAACAAACTACTCAAATGGCGTTACATCAATGTTCACCAATCGTGTACAGTGATCTATACTTCAAACATGGCATGTCACTGAACGCCCGAATATTCGATAATGGTAGTTTAACACAATCGTTAAATGGTATACTGTATCAACGGAATCGATTACGATACAATCGTAAATATCGTGATAATATGTTAAATTTTGACTCGACGACAATGATGATGATTGACCAACATAATTTTCGCACAAATTATATGCCTTTATATTTATCGGATGATATAAAACCAAAAAATTTCCGTGCACTTCTTCTTCTAGACTATAATGTAGTTAATATTGATAGAATAATCATAAATAATCATGATTTTAAGAGTAAATGCTGCGAGAAACAAGTACGCAACGAACAGAGTTTTCATTCATACAATGCTATGATACGTTTAGAGTCTGGTGAAATATTTGAAGAGTACTTCTTTGAGAAACATCTGGAAGAATGCTACGCACGGGTCCAGGGTTGTAGTTCAAATCGATGGTTGCAACAACAACGATACTACTATCGTCCGAAATCAATTGAACGTATACAAAGTCGTTGTAATTCAACGTTAAGTATGCATACACCATCATCGCGGAAGCATTCACCACTCTCATTAAGACGTACACCATCACAAACACTGCCTTTATCCCAGTCAATGCTAAACTTATTACATATTGATAAATATAATTTAGTAAATAAAAGTCCGGATACAATTGAAAAAATGTTACAACGCCGTCAGCAAATTATTGAACAGATCCGTAACGGGAATTATTCATATGATCTATCAAAATTGGATTTAGATAAATCATTAGAGAATTTTCCAACGGATCCAATGATGTTAGAACCTTTATTGGCAACTATGCATGAAATAACACAACAAGATCAATATGGTAGAAAAGCACGATTCAATCGTGTTAAACAACAAACGATTTCACGTTTTATTATTGGTTATACGTTAGCGTTATTTCTATTAACGATTCTGACATTTTTTATACTGTTTTTCACGTAATTTATCACAAGTTTGCAGTAGGATCGAATCTAAAATCTTTTGGCGCATTGGATAGTTATGAATCAAGACAGAGTTAATGGTTGCGATCATAAATTGGTTGCTTTTGTCCATTCCGTCTGTTTGGCTGTTGTTTTCACGAATTAATGGTTGGGGTTTTAAACTACTAACTTGGTCCAGTCCAGTACTTTTGTCCATTTCGTCTGTTTGCAAGGTAGCCTTGTCGATAGCAGCGACTCATCTTTTATTTCTTCCAGACTTTTGTAGTGCACTACGACCTTCCTCATTACCAGCAGTAAAACAAGAGTTTACTAGGTTCGACTCTATAAATGACTGTGGTTATTGAACAAAGCCCAAATGGATGAAGTCGTGAATATGTGTATCCATTATTAACAAATAGCGTAGCAAGGAAAGTACACTGTCTGATAATAGCCGCGTGAGCATAAAATGATCATAGTAGATTAATTATCCAGCTCGAATCCAGACAAGTAATTTCTTGGCTAAATTCAAGATAAAAGCTTTATATAAATACTTTGTGGTCAAAATATGTGCTTAGAAGTGAATGAAAAAATGTATGTTTTTATACACTTTCAAGATAGAAAACCAAGAACGAAGGTTTCTTAGCTATTCCTAAGTCTCACAAACTTTATTTTTGGTTGGAAAAATGAACACGCCTCTTCTCGTTTTTAAATTCGGATCTGAATTTGTAACTTGTGATAAATCTATGAATCGCGTCAATTTAATTAAAAAAAGGTTAACAAAGTTAAGCTGGAACTCCATATTGCAACACTATGAAACGCTGCGTTAAACGCCCCCAAGCAAATGTTGGCTTCTACTTATCGATTAGCGTCTGTTGCCGTTGTAAATGGAGACATTTTTCACGTCAATAAAAATCGCTCGAAAATTTAATCAATTTCAAATTATTTTAGATGTTATTTTTAAAAAGAAATTTTATGTTTAAAAATTGTATATTTTTGGATTGTTTAGTTTAAATGTTATTTAAAAAGAGAAGATCATCAAGCTAATAATTAATATTAATGTTTAAAAAAAAAAATTGAAGAACTTTCTTATTGAAATACTTTTAAAACATTGTGATAATATTAATAAATAAAATATAATAAAAGAAAATGTTTTGCCAAAACATTAAATTACTGCATAAAACTAATATGACAAAATCAATCAATTAACCTCTTTCACATTCTAAGTTTGGTCTGTATGGTGAACATGGATTGAGACATCTACCCGAAGCGATACAAATTTTTATCAAAAAAACTATTAGTTGTACTATCGGTAGTATAAAAACTATTGATTGTACGAAATATTGTTTCATATAATGCCGGCAGTACACTCTCGGCACGGCACGACAAGACGTAACGAGCACGAGAGTGTATTCGCAGCGCTTGGTCTTTCTCGTTTCGGCTCGCCTTGTCTCGAGAGCACTCCATTTCGAGTCGGTCTTTTGATGACCAGTCAAAAACCGAGCGGCGAGTGCGAACGAGCTGAGTACACTCTCGTTGACGCTAGCGATTTACCGTGGATCAGCAACGTCTACAACTATTTCGTCCATTTATTGAACGAGAACTGTATTGTCGACAGAAAACTCACGGCGAATGTGTACACAACTCCACTCGCGGCTCCTTGCCTTACGAATGTCTGGTCGAGAGTCTACAGCGGGCATAAAAGTAATATGATTCTGAGGGCGATTCATGATGGCAGTATTGAAATGTACGTAAATTGAGCCATGCGGGCCCTAAAAGGATCAACTTTATTATTTAAATATTTGTTTATCTAAAAACAAATTTTTATGCTAACCTTAATTTCGGAGAAAAATCAATAAACTAAGTGTAAATCTAACTTAGATTTTGTTAGGACACTTGACAGATACTAAACAACTTTGATTGTGACACCATTTTGATTAGTAAGTGCTACCAGATTGGGTGATTTTCCCCTAAATTTAGTCGATTTAAGAAAGCCTTAATAGAATATCTAGATTCTTGGAATTGTTGGATTCTTAATTGAATATAACGAATCAAAATACAAAATGTTAATTTATACTTGATACAGGATGTCATGCATTATTTCATATTATTAAATCCACTAAATCTTGGGACAAATCCCCCAATTTGTCGACAATGTTGACAAGTTAGTAAATGTGTCCTCAACATACTGACGTTAGATGCTCAGAAGTAATTTTTTTTAGACTAATTTACTTAGTTAACTACGGATTTTATTGTTCTAAACACGACCAATGTTGGATTATTTTAGGTTATAGGCACCTACAACTAACTAAAGGAGGCTATAGTTAGTTAAAATATTCATACATAAAATATTGCCTTGAATTTAAAGAAAAATAAAATCTACGATAAATAGAAAACAACGATAACTTTCTTAGGTATCCATATGACTTAACTTACATAAACTTCTGACACCATACAGATTTCTCACCTAACCTCGAATGTGACATAGGCAAATATAAAAACTAATCTAAGATTATTTTATAATACTAATTTGAAAAACCAAAAAAATATATATATATATAATTGCACATTAAAATATTTTAGGCATTTTATTTTATTTTTGTTTTCAATACAAATACAATTTTCGACTACAATTCTAAAATATGGTTTTTTTTATTTAAAATAAAACAGACTTCTCAAACGCGCGCACATCAATCAATCTCAAACAGTTTCATTCATGCTTATTATTATAAATATATAATATTATTAATAATTAATTAGTTTTTAAGTAATTTACGAGTACAGTACTTTTTTTAATAAGCTGATCACAAACTCAAATCTAATTTTAAATGTGCTACAATTGCAAAAAAACGAATAAAAACTGCAACAAATTCAACAAAATATAATTTATTTCACAGAGAACAAATATCAGGTACATTTAACTAACCAAAAAAAAAAACAACGAATAACTTTGAGCCAAAACAAATAAAAATCTAACTGTACTCAAATTTCTCTTACATCATAAGAATGTTATTTTTCACGTTTGGTTTAAGAAATGAACATTTCCCTTTGTATTTTCTTTCAAAAATTTAACTTTTGTGAATGATGGATGATTACTTGACTATAAAAACACAAGAAGTCATTTTTTGTTTTCTTATTTTTTAAATTTTTGTAATTACAAAATGAGACTGAAAAAACACATTTTGTGATGGAAATGTTTTATATTTAACTTGTATGTTTGTTTCATTATAAAAGAAAAAGTACTATAAATAAACTAATTTGTTAATAAAACTTAATGTCCTTTTTTTATAGATACTTCCATTCCCTCGTGGCCCATTAAACCGATCCTACGAATTCGGTAATACTCGAGTATTCGCGATACTCAGCGATTTTAATATCTTTGCGATTACCGCTGAGTATTTGTACACAGTCGATTCTGATGGTCAAACTGCCCCCTCACATTAGAACATACTCGAGTATCTAATACTCGGCGACTTTAATATCTTTGCGACTATCGCTTTTCGCATGTTGCTAATATTAGCCGGCGACATGTTAGCACAAGGCTGGATGTGCTACAGCAAACGTCGTTTACACAGAGAACACTTGAAAGAGGACTCTACACTCGGTTGAAATAACAAGAATTGACATTAAAGCGGCCCCGCATGGAAGGAGACTTATTCGAAACCTACTAACGCAGAGTGCAAATATAATAGTAAAGATCGAAGTAAACATAGATGCTAGTGACTAGTAGAACCCAGCGATACCTTTCACGCCGTCTTACAGTTCCCGGTGCTACATTGACCGAGTATCGAGTCTCTTTTAAGTGTTTTTGATACAAGGAATAGTTCACTGCTTTGACATTTACAGCTCAGTTTAGCTATCACCTTTGTTCCCTCTATAGCTTATCCGACAAGCATAATTTTACCGATTATTGCTAACATTTACTGCTTGTCATAGTGATATCAAATATGAGAAAACAGCGAGATGGAACATGAAATAAAGTGAGGTAACATCAGTCGAGCACCGAGCCTGATAGCCCATAAAATTGCCCCTGCATTCAATCATACTCGAGTGAAAATTGGTAATTTTAGTCGACGACATATAAGCCCAAAGCTGGATGTTACAACAAATGTCGCTGAATAGATTGTACATGGCAAGAACAATTGAAAGAGGACTTGATACTCGGTTGAAATTATAGAATGTGAGATGGTCTCGTGAGGGAGGAGCCTAATTTGAAACCTACTGGCGCAGAGTACAAATATAGTAGTAAATATAGGTGCCAGTATATCAGTGACTCCTGCCACACCGAGCAGTCTCACAGCTCGCGGCGGTACATTGACCGACATCTTGAGTGTCGAGTCCTCTTTCAGCAGTAGTGGTTCACTACTGCTGCAACATTTATAGCTGTCACCTTTATTTCCTACATAACCTATTCAACACTCTTAATTTAACTGGTTGCTGCTGCCATTTGTAGCTGGTAGAGATTGCCACAGCGATATCAAACATGTCGAGATATTCTAAATACTTCCACGTTCAGCTGTTTCTGAGTTTAACAAATTTTCTATGGTAAAAGTGTATATTATTTATATTAAAGCTGAGATGAATGTGTTCTTAGAAAATATGGTAACTTTAAACTTAGATTTGTCTAAAATGGTGGCTTGTCTAAAATGGTAACTTTTCACCTAAATTATTTTCTCTAAAACTGTTTTTTACATATAAGTATGTATGTATACTTACGGCCAATATTTCAAATGTTCTCCTTGTTTACGTCAAATGTAAATCTGATATACGAAAGCATAACTGGACTAAATAAAATGGCGAGAATAAAAACACATTATTCCGGTTCCTTCTGATAGAAGGTTTCAACTGAAGACCCTGTATTTGATCACCGTCTTCCTAGATAATTTATAGAAAGTTCTACCAGCGTACAAACAAGTGTTGCTACTCAGCCTTTTTTTAAATCATTTCACATTACCTTGAGAAAGGGTATGTTGTGTTTCAAAACATTGACCGATAGATGGCAGACAATATTTACCTTAATTAATAAAATACATAAAATAAATGCTAGTAAAATTCGAAAACTAATAAATAAAATAATATTAAGCTTGTTAATAAAATAATTTAAAAAACAAATACATAGTAAAAATTGGTATTTATATTTAAATACTAATATCTGCCATCTATCGGTCAATCTACTGAAAAACAATATACATTAAGGTTATGTGAAATGGCTTCAGAAAGCTGTTTATTTTAAACTACTTCCGCTGAATATCATTTTACATTTCACAGTAAACAGGGCATATCACTGAATCACTTAATAATAAAAATATTTTCTCTGATTAAATTATTTGTGCAAAAATGGATGATTATGCAAAATGGTTGATGATGATGAAATCGAAAAATAAACGCGAAAAATTTAACGAAAATTCAATAGTATTCAACTAGAACATTTTTAGTATTAAGTTGACGGAACACAAAATACCCTGATGTTCTACATTAAAAACTAAAATTTTGTTCTACATAAATACAATTTTATTATAAACGTAAAAAACCATAAACATATAATTATATGATTTGATTAATTTTCAAAATGAATTTATTAACATGCATAATTTTATTTAGATACGAGTTTATACGATTAGGTTATTTTAAAAACAACATAACCTTGTATAAACACTTCTAAATTTTATAATAAATAACAATAATTAGATATAGATTAAGAAATAGTTAGATAAGGTTAGTAAGTTAGGCCCAATTCCACCAACTTTGATTTAACGGCATTAATTGTATAGCGTTCCACACTGTCATCTTTTAACCAACGATCGAAGTTAATTAATCTGGGATGATCCTAGAAAATACACTTGATTGAAGTTTCCCCCTGATGTGCCCTCTGGTGGGTAAATTATAAACAAGAGCTAGTAGGCCGATGTTCTGCCCCAACAAACCCTTCGGCCTACAAGTTTCATGATCGCACTCTGGCGAACAGTTCTGTAATTACTGCTACTAGGTTTAAATATAAAGCTCCACTCCCCGCCAAAAGAGATCCTAATACTACCTTCGTAAGTTCAAGTGTCCTGTCCTTCAAGTCGCGAAATTAAGCTCTTTAATCAGAGGTAGTGAAAATGGACCTTAATAGTTAAAATATTTAGCTACGAATCAATTAAATTTTTTCTAAATATGTATTAAATTGAAAATGGTAATCAACTAGGCAAGATAGTAAATAGACTAAAAACTAAAGAAAAACGATAATGGTAATAAAATTTGGAATTGGTGAAGCTTAGGTAATTAAAAATAATTATATCACTGGTAATTATAACGCTATGCGTTTAAACTGATTTAATAGTTCAGTTCGCGCTGTCGTATACACAGATTTGGAAAGTCTATGAAGAATCTGAGGGCCCCTATTGAAATCAATTTTAGTATGTCTAAAATTCAGTTCACAATAGGCGACTTATTTTATAGTTCAATTTTCTATGAAGTTCCCAGACCAGTGTTTACGACCTTGGTTTACTGTGAAACTATAATTTATTTTAAATAGATTACGTTTAAGAGCAGCGAAACATGCTGTTTATCCCACCTAAGTAGAATTGTGAGTTGAAGACTAGGGGTGTTTTCGTTTTGGGCACTTACACACTTCCAACGCTTACAAGCTCAATTTATTGACGTTCTTTACACTGTGAACGCGTACACTGTAAACAAACAAATGCTAATACAGTATTCGTTTTGGGAGTACGATTTGGCGCTCACTTTTACTGCCCTACCTCGATAGATAAAGCGTCTGTGAGCGTGATGTCTGTCGTTGAATTCAACCATTAGCGCACTTTTTCAGCATACACAGCGTCAAGTTGAACATTAAAAACAACGCTTGACAACGCTAAAAGCGTGTATGCGCCCAAAACAAATACACTCTAAAACACTAGTTTTATTTCAATTCTCGAATGGGTAATGCTATCAACTCACCTAAAGACTAAATATTACCGCCGCCCTTAATTAAACTGTAAGATAAATTGTCCATTTGAATGTCTTTTATAAATTTTCTAATAATATTATACTTCTGATATAATAAAATCAACAACTAAACAGGAACTATACCTTTATAAAATTACCTCTGTTCAAAAATTAGGAACATTTCTGTTTCTTTTACATTCGTTTTTAAAAAAAGAATAACTAGCGTTAAAACATGCAAAATAAAATTGAATCTATAAAATTAACGTGTGATTTTAGGGTTTTAAAAACCTAAATTTTATTGACTTTTTAAGTACTTATTAAATTCTAAAATTCTAAAAATGTCATTTTTAAAAAAGGGAGTTACTTAATTTTGTTATTAGTCGTGTTCGGAACAACAAAGCCCTTAGTACCCTTTGTAAGTCTGTCAGTATAAACAAAAAATTGCTTCTGAGTATTTAAATTCTACGTGTTTCTCTCACGACTCACTAACTTGTCAGCAGTGCTGTCAAATTAGGGGATTCCCCCTAAATTTCGTGGATTTAATAATATTAAATAAACATTTTATATATACTTATTCATTATATTCAACTTAAATACAAAAATTTAAAAGTACGACAATCCCAAGAATAAATCACTTAGACTTTATTAACATTAAATTTAGGGTAAATCCGTCAATATGGCAGCACTTACTAAGTTGTTTAGTATCTGTCAAATGTCCTGGCTAAAAACCGAATTAGATGTACTAAGGACTTAGGACTAATAAGTTTACTAAGGACTTAGTTGTTTTAAACACGACCATTGACTTATATTCTAATATATAAAAAACAATTACTTTTAGTATTTTCTACGTTGTGTTGTGGTATTACTGAATTGATCATAATTGAAATTTGTCTCAAAAAAAAAGGCTCAACATGTTTTTTTTTTACTGTAATAATTGACTGTGTCGTAATAACAAATGCATTTAATATTAAAACATTTCTATTTTGTACCATTTCGAATTTTTTATCAGGTATAGGGTAAAAGTGATATTATGAGCCCCCCCTCCCCATTCTTTCAATCATAACCTATCTTCCTTGTTACAATCAAAATGAGATGAACAATCACATGGTCCAATTCTTGAACAAAACTACAGGGCAAAGATATGCTAAGCATTTTATACGATCTTTCGTAGAAAAGGATTAAGATCAGACTGTCACTTAGCACCAGATATTAAGTTTGGAATACTATTACAGATTCTAGAGTTCCATTAAAAAGAAATAGCTAATCGGAACTAATTTCTTTCATTAATATCGTAGAGATAAAACAATGAAAATTAAAAACTCACGGAGTTCATCCTATAAAAATTTGTAAATTTTGTTTAATGCCCCTTACCTATTATGGCCTTCGAATACCAATATTATCACAAAAATATAAAATTCACTTCAAAAAACATCACAATGTTATGCACAAATCACGTGGAAAATCACTTTTAATGGTATAATTTTGGGCTAAAGCTAGATTACGTATAGAGAAATCTGTAAGGGGCTCTTAATATCATTTTTATAAATAAAAGTACTACTCATTTTTCAAAATTTTATAATTAATTTGTCTTATTTATTAATTTATTATTTGTCTTTGGATAAAAGTTCAATTAAATATACTAACTTTTATTCGAAACATTTCCCCAAAAATCAAATGAATAAGGCACAAATCAATTATAAAATTTCGCAAAATTACCGCTACTATTGTGGCCATGTGTACATAATGGCTGTGTTTAGAGACAAAAAGCGCTTCAATACGCGTAAGTCTGTTTTATATATAGGTTATGGCCTTTTCTGAACGTCAAAATGACATTTCCTATAATAAAAAAACACTTGCGCGTCCACGCGCATTGAAGCGCTTTTTCTCCGCTAACCACACCCAATGTAGTATTTTTCATCTATGATCAATTCATCGATAGATTATTAATAAGAAATTTTGGTTTAATGATTATTACTAATTAAATAGTGGTTACTCATATTATAGAAGTAATTATTTACATTAACAAAGATCATTGACATACAGCCCTATCATGATGTTTACACGAGACTGATTAAAAATTGATAAAATTTTGAGCGTCGATGTTAGACGAATCAATTTTATTTTTCAACAAACGTAAATTTTAAAAGTAGGACGTTTGCGACAAAGCTACGACAACGACGCTATCAATTCTACCAAATTGAATGAAAATTGAAGAAATTAGCAACCATATAAAACTACAGTTTTGTTTCAATAATACGGCAGAAATCAAAACACGTCCTAACTATCGCTTCAAAGAAAAATATGAAATTTTTGAAGGAAATTCGGCATAAAAGTTGTCAATTTAGATACATTGCCCTAAAATCCTAACATCGATGTTAAACATTTTATCAGTTTTAAGTTTCGCATGAACATTATAATATTAATAGGCTGTAATTAGCCATCCACACATTTAACAAAAATTATTAGCGTTTACCATAGAGATCATTCTATAGAATTACTTTTTAGTATCCACATACTATCGATATTATGAGAACTCTAGTAGGAGCTACGTAGACTAAGCTAATTGTTTTAGAAGAAAAATTTTTATAAATATCACAAATACAATCGCAATAAAAAGAGTTGATTCAAAATCCATTCTAAAAAGAGTTGGTTCAAAATCAATTCTAAAAAGAGTTGGTTCAAAATCAATAGAGAAGTTAACTACTTTAGTATCACAAACAATATAATTAGATTGACTTCATCTACGGGAACCCAAGCACTTGGATATGCTCTCTGGTGGTTAAATTACAAACTAGAGCTAGTAGATCGATGTTTCCTGTCCCAACCCCCGTGACATACTCTTCGGCCAACAAGTTTCATGGTCGCACTCTGGAGAACAACTTAATAACTACTGGTAGTAGATTGGAATATGAAGCTCCACCCACTGCCAGAGATCCCAATATTTTGAATATTATTTTACAGTTACTGATAAAGTAGGAGTAGGTAACTTAAAAAAATAATTATATGGAATGGTTTCTATGTAATGTGCGGAGGGCTACACAGATCCGAATCAATAACTTAACAATGATTTCTACATAAACTAACATAATAACGAAAATAAGTTTAGTGGTGACACTCAATGTAAGATGCCTACATGCTGCCTAAATTCGTAATTGATGTATTTAAATAACAAAAATAAAAACAAAAATAAATACCAATGTTAGTCTGGGCTAAGTATAGTCAGAATTAAGAAAACTCGCGTCCTTTAACGCCTAATTCTAAACACAAATGGTTTTATGGTATCGATATACTCTGCCGGTATTGTAAATTGTGACGTCATACGACTATATTGTATGATAATCAAAAGGAATATATGTAGTTCACGTAGATGACTTTTTTAACATCGTAAACACTCTGTTGCGTGTAGCTATCAAATCCTGATCCAAAGTAATACAATGTAAAAAATATCACGTCAATCACTGACCAATACTGTGCAGCGTATATCGAAAGATACTAAAGGATCAATCAAACAGAACGCAGCTCAACGAATTAGTAATTTTTCATAAAGCTCATATTTAGAAACAGGCCGAGAGGAAGCAAAACAACAGAAATATTAATTGATTTCGTGCGAGAGCTCAAAGTATTCGAATTCTTGAAGCGTTCGAGCAGGTTATATAACCGGACCTACGAATAAACTCAATTCACAGCACATTCAGTCCAACTCGTCGAAATTATACCCTTTTTCATTTTATTTCGTTATACTAGAGGGGAGGCCAAAGCAAAGCAAGGTCCTTGAATTCCCCACCTCTCATGCACGATCTATCGTTCCTTCTTGAGAACTAACGTTCTCAAGAAGGAACTATAGATAGAATATAGATCTCAAGAACGGCACTAACAAGGTCCTTGAGTTCCCCATCCCTCACGATCTATCCGATCTTCTTCTGGCGAAATGTAACCGATTCCGTTGTATACTCGGTGGGAATACACGCGTTCTTCTTGAGATCTCAAGAACGGCACTATAGATAGCTCCGAAAATAAGGTGCTTCATTAATATATTACGTGTAAATTACGCCACCAAGGGATATGAAGTGCACTTCTCTTCCTTGTAGTTCAGACCTATTGAATGACTTCCAATTTCTAAAAGTGGAGTATATATTTTGAGCCTACAGTTCCGATTAACGTTCCCCCATTTTTGAACAGAAAATAAGAACAAAATTAGCTATTTTCTAACTGGTTCGCTCTGATTTATCTACATTCTGCTTGAAAACTCTGGAGTCGTAACACCCGCGTAGACAATCCGTTTTCTGTTTGGTTGATTTTTAAGACGTATGTTACACCTAAAATATGTCTGTAAACTAAGGGTTCAGTTGCAAAAAATTCGGAATCAAAAGCTACTCTCTTAACTCTGACCATGAGTACTGATTTTAGAGAAACTACGTCAACGAAAAAAAGAAAAGAAAAGAAAATAACAAAAAATATATAATTTTATTTAATCATAACATAAACTAATATCGAGTACACCAACAAAAAATTATACATCATCGAATATCCCTCGGGGAGGTGGACCAACTCTATCACGACCACCTCGAATGATCTCAAACATATCTTCAGCAGCACTCTGATATCCTTGCCGGTCATTGATTGCATCACGTGTACTGATACCAAATCGGGAATCGATTTCACCACCTGCTAAACTATCTAAATTTGTCGACGGATTGGATACGTAATAGTCGACTGGATCCACGTCACGTAGTAAACCGGCTCGTGCTGATTCCATACTCTCATCACGATTTAATGGACGAACTGGATCAGAATAAACCATTGAATGAGGATCATAAACTCCTTTAAAATTTCAAAAATATACAAAAATTTTCTTCAATATTTATCTAAAATTTACAAATCATGTTTTTTACCCGACACCAATTTTGTTTATCAGCCAAATTTTTTATTGTTTTTCAAAACATTCCGTTTTAAGCTAAATACACAGCGTTTGAAATTTTGTTTGAACACAGAAATCCGAAGAAGATGTTATTTTTTAGAAGAGATGAAAGATGAATTGAAGAAAATGATTGATTTTTAAAATGATGACAATCAAATGAAAACTCATTCATACGAAGAAGAAATGAAAATTAGAAACTTTTTTTTTTTTGTATTCCTACACATTGGAAACAAAAGTAGCGCTCATTTTTCAAAATTTTTGCAATTGATTTTGTGCCCAAAAACCGAATGAATAAGGTACAAATCAACTAAAAAAAAATTGAAAAATGAGCCCTACTTTTGTGGTCCATAGATAGTACCTACACAAAAATCGATTAATTCTTTTAGATTATATTTTTCGACAGTGAAATTTTCAAAAAATTGGGTGAAATCGATTGAAATCTTGTTTTTGTTTATTCACTATATAGGAGCTTCATCAACTTTGCTTAATTAACATTTGGTACTCTCTGGAGGTCACAATTTTAGTCCGATCAAAATGAAATTTCATATCTGATATGCTTTTGGTCAAGTTGGTTAATGAGTAGAATCGGTCAAGGGGAGTTTAGAGAAAGATGAAAACACAAAATATAGAATATCTCTCTTAAAATTAGAAAAATGTATTCGTAGTAAAGTTGTAGAAAATCAACTTTACTACAATTCATTACCTAATCATTTTTTTCTAAAGCCCTCTGCACACGAGGACAGTAGTGACGGCCAGTAGTACTAGCCAGTACTTATCCCTCTACTGTTCTCGTGAACATATTTTTTCAATTACCGGCCTTTTAAACTTTCGAGGCCAATTGGGGAATATATCCGATAAGCCGACTTATGTTTCAACATTTTCTCGCTGTTAAATAAATTTTAAACTCGATTTCCCATAGGTTACGTGGGAATTGTTTCCACGTGGGGTATTAGAATCCGGGGTGAGAAATCCTCTTCGCTCACCCCAGATCTTCCGCCGCCCGAGGTTCGATCCAATGTAGCGATAAACCGAATACCATTATTTTGAAAACTTCATTGTAAAAAAACTAATTCAAGAAAGAATTAAATGACAATAGAGAAAATAGAAAAGGCACATATCATATTGCATAAAATTTTCCGTTACCACAAAATGGGAAAAAACCACACTAAATGAAAATTCAAGAAAGGTTAAATAATCAAAATATGTAAATTTAGAATATGAAATATTTACACAAACATTAGAAAGAAATGAAGAAACCTATTAATATTTTTTCTACGAAACATTCAATTTAATTTATATCAAAGAAAATTTTTTTCTAAAAGTCTGTAAAGTAGAAAATTAGTAAACAAACAAAAAAGTAAATAAAAAGCAAAAATTAATTTGTAAATTTATTTTACCTGTATCTGTACTATTTCTAATATTTCTATTTCTGCCTCCAATTTGGAAACGTTCTTGGAATTCTCTACGTCGATTCATAGAATCTTCTGCTCTCTGTCTTTTACGTTTTTCTAAAAGAAAATATATTTAATCATTTTTAAATAAAAAAAAAAACGAGTGAAAATGATAATGACTGAATTGAATTGCTTAAAATATCCTGTATATACTATATGTTCGTTATATGGACTAATTATTTTACTTATTAAACTTTCATTCAGATCGGATCTAAACTATCTGAAATAGCCCAAAAATACTAATTTTTTTGTGGGATATTTTTGACACTTGCGTGTCGAAATCTACTAAAAGTGGGTCTTACTTTTCGAATTTGCTAGTTTTTGGCTTCTTACCTCTTTTAATTAATTCTCTACCCTCATCCACCATATCATACGTTAATTCATCATTACCAATAAATTGATGAAATCCTAAAACTATAAGTATTCGAGCACCCAATCTAAAATATGTAGCTAAACAAAATGCTAATATAGCAATTGGAAAATACACATTAAAACCATCTGATATTATCGATATCACATCCATATGACCCATAACCTAAAAATCAAATATATATTTGTGTCACAAAACCTTCAAGACAAACCGTTCACACATACCACCAGGTTGTGTAACCACCACCAGGTTGTGTAGACGGCGCTATAGAAAGTCATTTTTTTGGGAGTTTATTCCTTAAGAATCGATTTCATTTAAAGCCCCCAGTACGAAAATTTGATGGGTAGTAAAATCGAACGTTAACAAAAAGCGTTATATTTTTATAAATGAATTAATGTTAGCGCCATCTAAGCAGAATATTTCAAAATAACTTTTCGTAACATAGTAATATACACAATAGATGGCAGCATATGTATTATTTTGTTAGCGCCATCTATTATATATTAAATGACAATCGCACTTAAAGAATAAATTCCAGGTGCGTAGGAGCTGACACGCACATCTATTTTTTTTTCTAAATATATATATAAATATTTACTAACTTGTGTATAAAGTGTTTCAAGTTGTTGAGTTTTAATAACATGACTGTCCATATGTATAAGGCCCAAAAAATTTAAACATATTGGTGGTGTTAATCGTGACAACATCATACCAGAGAATATTAAACTATATTCATTTGTTTGATGGTGTGGTGCCAAATAATACAAATTCAGGACACGAATTTTTAACACCGTTGAATAGGCACAGTAACACATGTATGCAATAACAATTGTTGATAGTAGCTTGAAACAAACAGGAAACAATTAAGGATCAATGAGATTAAGGACGTTCATGCGTTACGCTAGAGTCACATGAGTACTATCTTTAATAAAATTTATTTAGGATTTGAAAAAAGTTGTAAAGTATATCAATAAATCTTACCAACCATTTATAACCTTTTTTTATTTGTTGTTAAATATTTTAAAAGTATTTATTGTAAAATATCAGGAAATGTAAATTAGAAATTGATTTGACTTGATTTGACAGTGTATATGTATGTGTACATTTTTTTACTGTGCGCTGTCGCCAGTTTTCAAAATATGGTGGCAAAAACAAACCTAACAAAACATAATTAATTCAAACGTTTGTCAACACCATTTTTTTAATGCTATTATATAAACTGCATATTTCAAAGAATGTATACATTATTTATTATGGTGTCTACTTTAATAATATAGTTGTTACAATTTTAAGCAAAAACAAATTCTGTTCTCCAGTTTAATTTTTAATCGATAATTACTCTTTGAAATGATCGACGACAGGTTTTAAATTTTTGAGGGAAGATAACTACTGAATTGAGCTATTCAATTCACTAAAAAAATTTTTTTTATCTACTATCTACTTAATGAAAGGCTATTTATAAATAGAAAACTGAATAAAAACTTACTTCAATCGTTAAATAATCATAACTATCCTGCGAAACAGTCACATATCTGGCAAATATTGATAGAACAGGTTTCCGATTGAAGAACGTGACCTCGGACCAGACAACAGCAAATGACAGGAGACCAGTGATCAATGCCAATGTCAGACGTATGTATCGTTGTATAATACACTTCCAATACCATTCCACAGTTGGACTATAAAAGATCCGTGTAAATGCATTCTTTGGATTCTGGAATGTATGCTTGAAGCGTCGTGTATGTGATGTTTGATTATTCGATATATCCTCTAAATCACAGATTTTCTTCACCAGTAAACCCCATTGAATTTCCGTTCGTTGTAACGTATGCAACGCTTTTATTACTTGCTTATGTAAACGTATTAGTTGTTTATCATTCGGTGCATCAATATTGATATCCGCGGGGAGTTGACGTCGTGCCATACGATCACGTAACTCTGTTGGAATTTTCTGCATTACAGTTTCCATATTATTATACAACGGATGATTTGGGCCAATTGCCAAATTAGCTGCCTGCAGAGATTCTAATATATCATCGACCGTTTCTTCAGCTTCACATTTATCACAATTTAATTTGGTTGCTTTGAAATAAGCACGTGATAGAAGATAGCCTGGTTGAGCTGAACGCCAATACTCACGTGGTACATCGATTAGAGCATAGCCCAATAACATTACCAGCAGAAATAATCCCCATGTGTTGCTCGCTGTTGAAGCAATTGCAATAATTTTTTGTCTGATAAAAAAAAAAGAAAAGTATTCAGTATATTTCCTAACTAATTTTTCCTCCTTACGGCTTCGTTCGTATTAGATTCGTCTAGGCGAAGAGAGTTATACCTCAAAATTTGGAGCGAATCAGTTGATTCTTTAATAGTCCAGTCAAATTAGACATTCAACCTGGGAATAATTCCGATAGAATTGAAAATTTTATACAATCTACCGCCTATATTATCTACCACACCTGGTTCGTTTTCTCTAGCCCTTTGTTCGTCGTCAAACCTACCCGTCTTCTTTTCGAATGATAGGACATAGCTCCAATTTAATTGTTTTACTCAGATGCTCCCCAGTTCGGTTTAGTCGAAGGTGAGGTACCTCATTCTGGCTCTGTAGGGACATTCTGCCAGAAGGTAGAAAGACGTAACATCCTCTCCGTTACAGCCCGGATAGACCGCACTGTCCTTCAATCTCATGAGGAATACATGCCTTTTGAGCTTCCAATGACCGGTAAGCATCCCAATCAGAAGGTTTATCTCTCTCTGGTTTTTTTGGCTTGCCTGAGCCTGGTGTTTCTTTCCCTTTTATGTTCATGGACTTATCTATTCTTTTGTTAAGGGCTAGTCTATCTTCTAGTTATTCGTAGATATAGTTCCGGTCCCTGACAATGGCGGGTTCCGGCTGCTTTACGGATGAGTTCGTAGACCGCTCCATTGCTCTCAACTACGCTGTGTCTTGATACCTACATCAACGTGACCTTTTTCGTCCTCAACAGGCTCTTCAGTAATTCTGCACATTTGAGAACCAGAGATGTTATTTTAGCGGAGCAGATTATTTGAGCGCAGTTTGACTATATAAACTAGCCGCTCAGTGAAAAACAGTAGCGTATCAGTTGAAAAACAGTAGCGTATCGTCTTAGTACAAAGCTAGCTCTAACGTCTTCGGCCCCCGATTGACCCTCTTCTAGCTTGGAACCATTCGTATAACATACTAAGGAGTCTTATGGGAAGCTCCTTGTCTCTTCCGTCCACTTTTCTACCCTGAAGTAATTACTGCCCAATGGAAATTTTTTCATAGTATAACAAATTTTACAAAATAAATTTAACGCGAATCAAAGCCGCAAGGAACGATTATTAATCTGTCTGATAATATATAATTACCCATCAAGATCAATTCCTGGTTTCAATGCAATATATATTAGAAGTACACCACAGATAAACAAATATGAGCCATAATAAATGGCATTATCGATAAGAGCTGATTTCAATTTGCCTTGCACTGTAAATTCGCCGGCTTTACTATACGATTGCATCATTGGCATTACAAGCCATGTTAAGAACAATGATGTCCAATAAACAACACGCCATAAATTTTTCAATATATTATCTGGTACATAACTCCAGGGTTCTTGACACGTTTGTGGAATTGGTGGTGGTACTGAAGATGATGACGGTATTAATGGATTTTCCGTACTCGACGTTTGATTTGAATCATTTTTCACGTCTGTTAATTCGATATCTTTTATCGATATGAATGTTGAATTGACATGAATATTTTCAACTGTGCATTGTCGAAAGACGGTCTGAAATTTTGAGATATTTTTTTTATGATTTCGAGTTAAATACAAGGTGTATCGGAAATATAGTTTGTATCAGAGGTCCCTCCTTTAATTTGGTTACAAGCCATGTGAATATGTAAATTTTGAATGGTTGTATATTTTATCATCGTCAAAATATTATTTTTAGAGGGATTTTCAAAAAGGAACCACGAATTTGTCATCCATCGTTAGAAAGCTCTTAAAAAAGAAAAACTTTGACACAACAATCCAATTTACTATATAAACTAATTTTCACTCATGACTAAAAATTTGCTGTTACTAAGGGGTGTAAAACAGCCAGAAGCTTGAAAGCCAGTAAAAGGGGGCAAACAAATTAATAATTATTCTGAAAAAAATAAGAGATGACCTAAATCAATAGAATTATTGTCAAAAAATAAAGAGTTACATCAAATAAAATAATTTCTATAGAAACTTTTTATTCCTGAAGGTTTTTTTTATCATTAACATTTTATCATTTACCCCATGAAAGTAATATCTATTCCCGTCTTTGTAATTTTAAGTAAGATAAACAAAGATATCAATAAATACGATATTTATCTGACAAACGTTGATTGAATCACCACTAGTAAATTAATCTAACACTACCCCTGTGTCCCGGATTAAAATCATTCGAGAAACGATCATGAATACTAAATTATTTAATGAAATTTCAAAAAAAATTAAATACATGTGAAAATGTAACAACTAACTGAGTTAACTGTTTAATTACTCTGTACCTACTGTGTTCATTATCAGTAGGTGAACGTTTAAAAATATGACAGAAGTCATTGATCGATTTCGCTTGTTCACGAACATCAAATTCCTATTTAGCTCTAGAACACACATACAAAAATTCTGGTTGCTATCTCTTTTCACATTTGAGTTATCGTGTTGACGAACAGAAAGAGAAATTCGAGCATTTTACGAAGATATATATCAAAGTTTTTTTCTACGATCCATATGTCTAATAGTTACAAAGTCGGGACTAAACTTATACAGAATACACTAATACAAGGTATAAATATTAATAAAAAGAATGCATACTAACCGAACTAACATCCAACGGCAGCACAAAAATGATTAAAAAACTAAAATACCAGGCTATTAGTACTGCTAAAGTAACAATAATATGATGCCGAAACCAATTTCCATATCGATATAGAATACTTGCACTCAATATAAATGCAAATATCACTTCAGTAATAAAAAGCGTAACACTCATTTTATTTATTTATTTACAATTTCAAATTTGAAAAAATTACTGATTATTTAGTATCTACATTTAAATTAGCATTCAATTTCATTTCGGTTTCAACTAATTGCTGCATTTTTTCTAATTTCTCTAATGTTAAACTCTTTAATGGCATTAAACGAGGTTTACATAAAATTAACTCTTTCGTATCCTCAAAGAATAGTTGGCCCGAATTGGTAGGTAGAACAGGTTTTATATGCGTTGTACTTTCAGACATTTCTTAGATTTAATGCACAACTACGTCAACTCATTGCTAAATATTTTTATTGTTTATTGGAAATTTTTTAAGGAGTGATTTTTTAATTACTAATATGCAAATGACTTTTTTTTAAAAGATACTTTAAAACTATATTAACTGATTTGATTATTTATATATTATTTAAAATTAGCTATTTTAGTTACAATTATGTTATGTAATGGAATTTAATATGTCTTTTTAAATAGTTTTCTTTTTAAAGAGTTTTTTAAACCATATTTTACTACATCTCGTAATGTTGGAACGTCACAAAAATTTTAGCATTAATGGCATTTACGTCAAATTCCAGCATGACCATAACACTAAATTAAAAAATCACTGTTATTGTATTTTAGTAACAGTAGTAGTATTTATTTGTTACAGAAAAACCTCATTATAAAAAAAAGCCGGCATTCGCGTACAGCAATGATTTTTGTAAGATACTCGTAAATAGCTTAGATAGATAGATATATCCTGGGGTCTAAAATGTACTCCACTTAGACCTTATGGTCCATTGTGCTCCCCCCTTCCACTTCAGTCTGACGAGATTGGCTTCTCCCATATCTTGGCAATAGCCAGAAGCTTGCTGATCAGGTCTTCGTGAAGGTTCATATATTCGGGGTGAGATGCACCGAATATCTTGTATCTGCTATAACCTAGAGGTTCGCAGTTAGATCAGCAGTTTATTAGATCAATCAGAGTATCTTAACTTAAGTTTCTAATATATTTTTAGAATTCAATTTTGATTTTTTTTCTGTAATTATATTGAAATATATTATGCTCCTTATTTTATTGCCTGTTTATTATAGAATTTGTAAATCGATACAAAAACACTTCTTACTGGCTGTGTTTAGAAAATAAAAGCGCTTTAAAGTGCACCAACGTGCAAGTGTTTTTGATATATAGGAAACACTGACCTCTATATAAAGGTCAGGATATAAATGTCAGTGATAGGAAATGTCATTTTGACGTTTAGAAAATGACATTTCTCTAGTCTAAATACAGCCACTGTCATTTGGCTGTATATGACGTCATTGTGTACGAAATGAAGAACTATTTTAGTTCGGTTTTTTATTTTAAAAAAATACCTATTCCATCTTTGTGAAGTATATATCTGCCAGTTATTTACATCTGCCAATTCCGTATTTAAATCCAATATATTTTACTTAAGAAAAATTATAGGTTTTAAACAGGTTTTACTATACACATGGGATATAGAAAATTCAGAAAGGTTATTTTAAAAACCAATTTGATTTGAACGATGTAATTTTCCTTTTTAATTAAATAAAGGTACAATCTTTATTGAAATGATTTGAAGACAATTATGAATATTTATAAAACGTTATTTAATTTTTACAGATAAATACATATCTACGAAAATGATACGAAAAGTATTCGGAAATTCTGTAATAGTTATATCAGGACTGTTACCCTTTGATTGGGAATGGGACTATGATCAAATAAAAACAACAACCAAAACTTCAGAATCCTTTTATAATCGTAATGAAAATGAAACTGGTTGGGATCGATTGTATTTAATGTTTAGTTTAGAGTATGTATTTGTACTTTAGATTATATTTATTGAGGAGAATAACCTAGGCCTAAAAGAAAATGTATTCATTTTGGGATATCATTTTTTTCGCTATATAAATATACTGAAAGAAATATGGTCGTAACAGTCCTACGTACTGGCATACAGAAGGTTATTCCCTAAAAAAATAAGATTACCTATACTACAGCCAGATTTTGAATATTATAATTACATATATTTTTAGTGAATTTAATAATGTAAGTCCTGAATTAAATGCCACAATGCAAGCAGGATTTATGGGATTATTTATTGGAGCTTGCTATGGTGGTTTTGTTAGGAGTCGAGTAGCGTATTTAGATTTTATGGAACGAAATCAAGCAACAGCTTTTAAATCACATATAGATGCTAAAGTAAGTTTTGTTATATCTTCGGTAACATTGCTGTTTAGCGGCTTTTGCCAAAAAAAGATAAAAAATTTTTGATTCGAAAAAGAGGTATATTTGGGCCTCTGGATGTACAAAAACCGGGGGGAAAGCTACATTTTCATTTGTTTATTTATAAAAAAGGTCAAAAACTTTGCAAAAAAGGTCGATATTATCACATATTACTTTTAGGCCCCCGCACTAAAAGACATTCTATATATTTCAGAAACGACCTGAAAATGACGACGCTTCCCCCTCCGCCACGCGCGATGCGTTAGCCCTCACTCAACGTAACGAATTCTTTATTCCTTTAGCTATCGAGTGGTACAATATGTAGATGCAACTGTATCCCCCGATTTTTCTATCATCAGTTTTTTGAATTGCATCCCATTATGGAAGCAAATTTAAAGACGTATTCACGTCAAAAGTAACCGTTATTAATAATAACGCGTTACTCCCAAACACTGATATTTATTCTTTTTTTTTTATAGAAACAATTACAAGATGCGGTCACAATGAGCTTTGCAAAAGGAGCTTTTCAATGGGGATGGCGATTAGGTTTATTTACATTGAGCTATGTTGGATTCACAACAGCATTTTCTGTGTACAGAGGAAAAACTGGTATCATTGAGTATGTGGGTGCAGGTGCTCTTAGTGGCGCAATATATAAATTTAATATGGGACCACGGGCTATGTTAGTCGGTGGTCTATTAGGTTCAGTATTAGGCGGTACTGCTGGTGTTCTATCATATGGAATTACAAAATTAACGGGTATGTCATTAGAAGAGGCGAGATATTGGCAATACCAATGGAAACAGGATCGTGAACAACGTGTTCAAGCAATTTATAAAAAGCATGCGGAAGCAACTGAAGACGATCAATTGATTAAACATCATAAAAAAATTGTTGGTGAAACGAATACGGAGGAAGTTCTAAGAAATATTGATTCGGATACTAGAACTAGATAGTTTAATTAATTTTTATCTCTAGTGTACATTTTTGCCGAGTTTATGCGTAGTTGATCTTCCCGCTAGAGTATTCTGACTGCTCGCGGTCTCGTCATGATCACTTCGACGCACCATAAGACAAATTGAACATTGTACATTCTAATATTCTGGGTAAATCTTGGCGAAAATGTTCACCAGATACTAGACAATATTTAAATTATTCAACTTTTGTTATTACTTGTTGTAAAAATAAATAAATAAACCAAAAACTGTAAATTATTAAGATATACAGGATGTCTCAAAATGTCTATTGATAACTGGCTATTTTAGTAGTAGCGGAAGGAAGGTCGAAGCCAGGCAAGTAAGCATTTCTAGGCCTTTTAATAAATTGGTTAGGAATGCTGGTATAACTCTTAAATGCATTCGCGTTATCCACAAATGACACCAATAGGAAAGGGGGGGGGGGCTATTATTGAATCCATATTTAAATTTTATTAATAAAATTTATTTTATGACTAGAAAATGTTACAAACAATTATATATATTATGGTGTATTCGTTTTGGACGCTTTCAGCGCCACCAAGCGATGTTTTTAGTATTCACCGCTGTGTTGTTTTTATCCGCCATCATATTGAATATTAATGTAAACTGGCGCTTACACGTACTTATAATGACTGAAACGAACGGCATTTTCAAGAGAAACGTAAGCGTTCATAAGTCAATACAAACGCCAAAAAATTGCGCTTACGAGAGTGAGCGCTGAAAGCGCCCGAATCGAATACACCCTTACACCCCTTTGAAAAAATTGAAAAAAAACATGAAAATTTTTAGTCATCGATTTGAATGAAAATTAGTTTATAAGGTAATTAAGACCCAAAAAGCACAAAAATCCAGTTGGTTTGGCTATTTTACGAACAGTTTCCGAGATATGCCCTCTTTATAAAATTTGATGCTACCTTTTATAGGATTTTAGGCGATATCTCATAAACCGCTTACCAAATCATCAAATAAATCCGATTTTCGTGTTTTTTAGGTCCAATTTACCTTGTACAGTGAATTTCACTCAAATTGGGAACAAAAATTATTTTTCGATTTTACGCGATTTTTTTAAGGTATACCCCTTAGAAAAAATTGGAAAAAAACATGAAAATTTTTAGTCATCGATTTGAACGAAAATTAGTTTATAAGGTAATTAAGACCCAAAAAACACAAAAATCTAGTTGGTTTGGCGATTTTACGAACAGTTTCCGAGATATACCCTTTTTATAAAATTTGATGCCAACTTTTATAAGATTTCAGGCGATATCTCATAAAGCGTTTCCTAGATCATCAAATAAATCCGATTTTGGTGTTTTTTGGGTCAAATTTACCCTTATACAGTGAATTTCACTCAAATCGGGAACAATAATTATTTTTCAGTTTTACACGATTTTTTTAAGGTATACCCCTTAGAAAAAATTGAAAAAAAACATGAAAATTTTTAGTCGTCGATTTCAATGAAAATTAGTTTATAAAGTAATTAAGATCCAAAAAACACAAAAATCTAGTTAGTTTGGCGATTTTACGAACAGTTTCCAAGATATGCCCTCTTTTATCAGATTTCTGGCGATATCTCATAAACCGTTAATCAGATCATCAAATAAATCCGATTTTCGTGTTTTTTGGGTCAAATTTTATTAAAGATAGTTACTCATTTGACTCTAGCGTAGCACAAGAACGTCCTTAATGGCGTAACATGGGATAATCTGTCCAGTCAAATAGAGGTCAGTGAACTAGACACCCCATAAATGATTATATTGATTAGCTATCTCTAATTCTATGAGTTTTAACATGTTTTTTTAGCTGTCGAAAAGAGATGTACGCATTATTACATATTTCACATTTGGCAGGTCGTTCTCCCGTATGAATTCTTTCATGCTCCTTTAAAAATGCATTGCACAGAAACGCTTTACCGCACGTCGTACACTTATATTTCTTACCATTTTCATCGTGTAATTTCTCATGTCGTTTTAAATATCTCATTTGTTTAAAACTTTTCTTACATATCTCACAATTCACGCTAACATTTGATTTCTCGTCGTTATTTTTAGCCATTTCATGCTTTAGCTTGATATGTTTCTGATACAAACGTAGTTTCTCAAATGTTTCATTACAAATCGAACATTGAAACAAACCGCCCGCCTCATGTTCCGGCCGTTTTAGATGCGCTAATAATTGGAAATTATAGACAAATGTTAAATTACATTTATCGCATTTATACAGTGCTGCCGGTTTTACGTTATGCGATTGAATGTTATGTTCACGGAATTTAATTTTACATGTAAACTGTTCGGGACAATGTTTACATTTATATGGTTTTTCACCACTGTGTTTCATTTTATGCACTTTTAAATTGTAAGCGTTCTCAAAACGTTTCGAACAGATGGAGCATTCAAATGCTTTCGTTGGATAGTGAACCGTTCGAATATGGCGCGTTAATGTATGTTTCGTTGCAAATGCTGAACCGCATTTTTCACAAACATGCACTTTTTGTGGATTGTGAACAGCTTGATGTTTGCGGACAGCAACACGATTTGAAAATAATTTACCACATTGTTCACATTTCCAGTCGCGTATATTACGATGCGTTATCAAATGTTCGGTTAAACTTAACGTCATTTTACCACATATGTAACAGACGCGTAACTCTTTTTCATGTTTTCGATCGGATTTATTTTGTTGGATTTCATGTAGTGGGGATGGAGATCTTGATTCTGGAGGACTTTCGATTGGAGTTGATGATCTAGAATTGCTCAAATAGTCCGGTTCGATTTGTAAATCATTCTCTTCAAATTGTATTTTTGTAAAATTCTCATCGGAAATTGCGTAATATTGATCGAAGTTTTTTAATCGAGAATTTTTGATGTATTCTAAAGGAGTTTCATCGAATGATTCGGTATATTTTAAACAAATTGATTCGGATAGTAAGCACATAGTACGAAATTTCTGTATGGATGTGAACATATTTTGACAGCTTTCACAGATATATTTTGGTAGACCATCATTTTCCATTATCTAAAATCATACTACGCTTTATTACAAAATCGTGAACAATTATTTTTATCCAGAATATTTGTATTTGTATATACTTGAATAGAAGTACACGCCATTAGCGTTACAGAAATGTTTTCATGGGTTTTTAGAATTGTAAAAATATCAGAAAGTGGATTTGTATAACTTAAACATGTTCGACAAACATTTACGTTCTCCATTTGATAAAAATATTCGGTTTTTTGTACACATTTAAGTCAAAACAAAATACTTTTTTTTTAGTCGTTTTAAGAGTTTACGACAAATATTATTTTTTAACAAAAAATTAACCGACTTCAAAAATCGTAGTAAAAAGTAAAATATAATTTTTTAAATAGCAAAGTAAATTTTAATTTCAAAAGAAAAAGCTTTGTTCAGAAACTATAAGTCCTCCTAGAACAGACCTAGACCTTAATCTCGAGCTGCGTAAAAGTTTCCAACCCATTTGATCAAAGAGTATAGGAGCAAGCCGGTCCGGCTTAAGCTAGAACAATGGCATGTAAGATGTAACGGCAAAAGCGAACGTCAGACGGTAACGACTAACTCCATTGAGTCAACTTGTATTGGGAACTCCAGCACTAGGATATGCAATCTGGTGGATTTTTCTTGCGTTTTCCATGTTTTTCGCTTTGGTTGACACTTCTTTATTTTAACAGTATGCTGTCATACTGGCTAATTACGTCACGAAACATGACACGCTTTTCGGGAGCTTTTAAAAAGTCTATTTTTTTTTTTAATTTGACATTTTGGGGGTCAGGATGAACTGTTGTAGTTTAAAAAAGTTTTCTACAGTATTTTTTCTACCTCTAGATTGCATGAAATAGGTTTTTATAGGTTTTCATTATTAGTGTTTGTTTCTTAGGACTGTGGCAATAATTAGAAACAGAGTAGTCAGACTCAACTGTGATAGTTACAAATGCGTTACTAAGGTTACGTTATTAAAATAAACAAAAAATATCAGTTTGTTAATGAAACTCATCTTTTATTATGAAAAATATAGATAGATTTATCTTGGGAGTATAAAAACTATTGCTCTTCGACCTTATGGCCCTTTATGCTTCCCTTTCTACTTCAATCTGACGAGATTCGCTTCTCCCATATTTCTACAATATTCAGGAGCTCTCTTATCGAGTTTTCCTGAAGCTTCATATATTCGGGGTGAGATGCACCGAATATCTTGTGTCTGCTGTAACCGAGAGATTCGCAGTTAAAGATAATGTGGCTGGATGTCTCCTTCTCCTCGCCACACAGTCTGCACACAATGGATCCGTTATGGAGTCCCATTGTGTGCAGATGCTTCCGCAGGAGATGATGCCCGGTGATGAATCCGGTAACCTTCCGCAGTTGTATCCTATTCAGGTTCAGTGTATCGAGTGATAGGTAGTCTCTTGGATGCATTATGAAAAATATAACTAATTGTTGAAATGTAGCCTGACTAGAGCCGCCATTTTTTAATATAATGTCATGGGTAACTTTACCTATTGAGAACTGACATTGACGTTTATGTATTCAGATCATGTCTGAATCCTTTAACCCACCCAATTGGACTGATTGGGATATTTATAGAACACAATATGAAATATTTACCAATTGTATTTTAATCGAAATATGAATAATATGTACAATAAATACAATTTTAATAAAACTTAAAGATCAGAAAACAGGTCTTGTAATGTGTTTTTTATTTAGCATCCGCTTTTATTGTTTGTTTTTTTACATTCTTACACATCTCACTCTCTCTTCCAACCTCTATCTCCTCTCTCTCTTTCTTTCCCTGTCACAATATATAAAACAAAAATTAAATAATTCTTTTTCTAAACAATTGTTTTTCCTTAATCCGCAGCAACAATACATTCGAAAAAATTATTTGAAGCACTTCGTTTTTGATTTTGTCACTTTATATTCTCACAAACTCTCGCAAACTGTCTTAGAAAAATAAAGACACAATGTTTATATTTCAATCAATTGAATGTATTTCGACCTCTTTGAGGTCCACGAGGTCCACCTCCACCACCACCACCACCTCCTCCACCACGTCCACTATTATTACGACGTGAACCACGTCCACGAAATCCACGATTTCCTCGAAAATCATTATTTCGACCGCCTCCTCCTCCTCCACCGCCATTCCAACCGCCACCGTTTCCACCACTTGGTGATGGTCCATCATTTCGAAAGTTATTTTGATTACCAAATTGTCGATTGCCAAAGTTTGATCCACCACCACTGGGTGGACGGAAATTATTACCGAAATTATTTGGTGATGGTCGTCCACCAAAGTTATCGTTAGCGAAATTATTCATGCCATTAAAATTACCGTTGCCATCGTTGTTGTCCCAATTACGATTAAATTGCCAATCGTCGTTGTCATCACGGTCATCTCCCCCTCGGAATCCATCGAATCGACCTCGTTTCGGACTATCCATATTACGTTCTCGATCATCTTCGTCGTGATAATCATCCATTCCCATTTCATCATTGTAGGAATTTGAGTTGTCTTGTTGATACATATTTCGGAATCCATCACGATAATTTTGATCACCACCACCCATTCGATTCTGTTGTTCTCGATAGTCTTGATCTTGTCGACGGTTATCATCATTGTTAGCACTAAAATTGGAGTTTGGATTGCTAAACATGTCCATACTATTCGATCGCATGTTATCTAAATTATTCGATGTATTGAATTGTGGCCGATTAAAATGAGCTTTCACACTGGTTGAGTCATTCGAATTTGTTGAATCATTTATATCGGAAAATCGTGATTTTCGTGGTCGTTCAGATTTTACTTTATCGTTGATATTTGGTAATGTTGCATCCAATAAACTGGGGATTTTTGGAGCTGGTGGTAATGTTGGAGCTCCTAATGCCGCCAAATTCTAGAAAATAAATAGAAACATTAATTAATCTTTTGCTAAAAATTTATCGCGTTAAGAAGTTTCCAAAAAAGTGCCAACACATGTGGAAGCATAGGGAAATCAAAAGGTAGGTAGCCTCGAACACTTTTTAAAGGACAAGCAAAGAATTTTTTCAGTAATTTCCAGAAACAAATTGACTGCTCTGCTGAAAATTTTTCTTAGAGGGCAAGAAATTGTAAGCTTCAAATACACCGCAGAGAGCAAGGGCTGAAAAACGAGTTCGATTGCAGATCCTGTGCAGAAATGATGGATAATTCAGAACACCTTCTCAAAGAATGCGATACAATTCAGTATCCAGATTCCTCCTAAAGAAAATTGAACTGGATGAAGTGTTTATGATTGAGATTGTTCAGCGGAGACTATTCGGGGACGAGGCAGAATAGATCTTTTAGATCTCAGTGCAGTATCTTCTCCGAACTCTCTTCAGATACCCCAAACAAGGGGACATGTAGAAGTAGTAGTAGAGGTCTAGTGGTTCCTAGGCCTTTTTTACAGACTGCAACCCATCTCCTCAGACACCTCTATCCTCTACCACGTTCTTCTCCTCTAGCCCTGTGTTCGTTGTCGAAGAGTTGTTTTAAGTCAGATTCCCTCATTTCGATCAAGCCGAAGGCTACATACCTCAGTAGGCATGAATAGGCCTTTTTTTACTGACCCCTAACCCATCGCCTCAACCAAGTCTATCATCTGCCACACCCTGTTCGTTTCCTCTAGCATTGTGTTCATTGTCGAACCTACCCATCTTCTTTGCGAATGATAGGACAGAGCTCCACTTTAGTTGTTTTACCTCTGGGGCCAGATTCCCCCATTTTCGGCGAACGGAAGGCTAGATACTTTATTCTGGCTCTGTAAGGGTATTCTGCCAGAAGGTGGAAAGGCGTATAAACAAGGAGGCATATGATAAAAATTAATTACCTGTAATTTTGAACTTGGCAACGGTGTTGGAAGAACAACATTTGGTAATGTTAAAGGCGTAGTTGTACTTGTATCATCGTCATCATTCAGGTAGTCATCGTCTTCTTCATGCGGCATCACATCGTGCAACTCTTCAATAGCACCTGATGCTATGTATCGTTTTAAAGCTTCAGGTCCTTCGGCGATTTTCTTTTCTAATACTGAACCCGCTGTAATAAAAACAAAAACAAATTAGTCAAATCCCAATTTCGGAGAAAATCTCTCTTGTGAGAGATAGAAGAGATGCGAACAGAAGCAAATACTAAATTTGCTATAAAAAAATGATACTTACGCTCAACCGGCAAGACTTTTCCATAAACAATAATTGCTGACGGGGCGATCTTTTGTAAAGGAACCACTCCCGGTGTATTCTCAACAATATGTGATATAACTTCACTGATTGTACTATCCCGTGGACCTTCTTCTTCTGTATCGTTCCATTGCGCTTGAAAATTACGTGGAATTGGTTTGCTGTAAGGCACTTTCTTCGCTTTATTTGGTTTGTCATCAGCATTACTTGGTGGTGCATCCAGATCAAGACCAGGTATTGCCATTGGTGTTTCATCCGAAGGTAATGTAATTTCAACTTTATCTTCAGGACCCATTCCAGGAATCACAGATGGTTCATCTACGAAAAGAATTCAAATTTAAATGGTTTTCAAAAAAAATAATGACGCTTTCGAAAAAGTTAGTACACAAAAACGGAAGAATTCAATCCATCCAATGTCGTAGGGATCACATCCTCTTGAATTAGAACTGTGGGAAAAGTTTCTGGTAATAAAAGAGACATCAATATTCAAAGTAGGATTGAGGCCTTTCTGCCATTTATCGTTTCGACAGTCACGAGGATGAGGATATCAAAAAAGAGTTGTGGTTTGAAGAAGTCTTCCAAAATAAGTATGGAATCTACTTATTTTAACCGATTAGCCTTAGTTCGACTTCTCAAATCTAGTAGTAGTAGTGGAGGAGAGGTCAAACTCTGGCAAGTAAGTCTTTCTAGACTTTTTTACCGACCTCTGAGGAAGAGACCCATCCCTTCAACCTCATCTATCATTTACCAAACCTGGTTCTAGGTTTATCTGAGGAAGTATGGAATCTACTTTTTTTAACCGATTAACCTTAGTGCGACTTTTCAAATCTCGTAGTAGTAGTAGCGGAGGAGAGGACAAAGCCTGGCAAGTAAGTGTTTTTAGACCTTTTTACCGAACTCTGAGGAAGGAACCCAACCCTTCAATCTCTTCTATCCTCTACCAAACCTGATTCGAGGTTTATCCTCTACCCCTGTATGCGTTGTCGAACCTACCCGCCCTCTTTTCAAGACAGGACAGAACTCTCTTTTAATTGTTTTACCTCAAGTTCCCTCATTTTGATCGAGCCGAAGACTAGGTACCTCTTTCTGACTCGTGTCATCCGCCCCAATACAGTACTGTAGATTGTAGAGAGATGGAGAAGACTCCGGTACAGAATTCGATATCCTCATATGAAAATCCGATGTATCTCCTCGTGTTATGGAATGTCTCATGACGGACAGATAAAAATACCTACACGGAACCAAACTTCTTTTCTAAAGCCTAAAACACATATTGGTATGGGAAATTTTGATTTGATCAATTGAATTGAGAAATGGCCATCCAACTTTCCCTAATCGATAATATCTCGGAAACAATATTATTTAACTGAAAACACTTACCAGCGTCAAATTCTTCAAGGCCGGCAAGTCCGGCTGGTAATGTATTCAAATTATATTTATCTCGCATCATATCACCAGGACGATTTCTTGTCCAAAATTTACTTGAATGATCATTCGATCCAGAACATAAAATATGCCCTAACGGATGCCATGCTAATGTCCATACAATACTGTCGTGAGCTTGTTCAATAGCACCAACTTCTTTGTCAGCGCCAACATGCCAGAACATAATCGAACCATCGGAACCACCACTTGCAAAGAGACCTTCATGCGCCGGATGCCATGCCACACTCGACGCTTCTTTTTTATGGCCCCTAAATGTTTGTACTTCTTGATTAAGATTACGTAAATCGAATAATTTTAATAGATGGTCACGTGATGCCGTTATCAACCAATTTCCATTATCATTCCATTTTAAATCCATAACAGTTGATTTATGCGCATGCCTAGAAGAAAAATGATATTGATTTATAAAAAGAAATATAGAAAATATTATATCGGGTGTTTTTTTTGTTGGTAGGATAAAAATTACTTACAATGTGGCTAAAGATTGTCCTGTTTTTGGATCCCATAATTTGATTGGCTGTTGATTATCTTTACTACCTGAGATTATAAGTGATTTTTGCGGATGCCATTGGACGCATTTAACATCTGCACCATGTCCTGAAAAATAATTACAAATATTATAAAATAAAATCGCAAGAAAACTTAATCGAATCTCTTTGGGAAACATTTTTAGGAATAGATTATGCTCAGTTTTTAATATCTTTGATGTCTCTCGGTGCAAAATTTTATTTGAAAGCCTTCATCCCATTTGCAAAGTAGTGTTTTTACACACATTCCTTAAAATTTGGAGTAATTTGGCTTTCAAACGATTTCAAATTTTTGTGCCCTAGCATATTTTTACTCAGAGTAAATACCCAGGTTTCCTTTAAATTGGCTACTACTGGGTCTATAAGTAGAAATGTTTTACAATAAGGCAGAATGTACACTAGAATAAGGATACGTGATGACTGTATAAACCCTGAAACTAATGGTTCGAGCAACCATTCAAAGACCTGCACACACCAAATATCTAACCTAATTTAAGAAATTTTGTCGACATAATTCTTCCTTTCCAAGGATTTGTTGGATTTAGAGGGAGCCAACATGATCTGAGATCTATTATTCTGAGGGAAGAGTATTGTTATCACATAAAACTGACCTCAAGGTCTTGAAATTAGTTTACAGACAGACCTTCGTGAGATCTACTCACAAATTTGTTAGATATTAATTACTAAAAATACTTAAAAATTTAAAGGATTAAATCATTAATTGACTAGTAATTAATTATTAAAATAAAAAATAACCGGACACATGTCGAATGCATCCGAAAAGTTACGTATTGTGCCGAATCTATTTGGTTTTCGAATAAACGTTGTTCTAAAAAAATGTGTCCTAAACATTTTTTCGAAAATTGAATAGATTTCAATTTCAATAAAAATTGAATCAACCGTAATATTTTGAACAAGGAACGCCAATATTGGAATCGGTAGCATGTTTTGAATATAGCACATGCTGTTTTAATTATCTTTCAAATATAGGTGATTCAAAAGTCACTGACCATTTTAATTTGATTTTTCTTTATATCTTAAATGTTATCACATGCAAAAATTTAAATAAAAAAAACGAAATCTTGAGTAAACCAGAAAAAAAAAACAGCATAAAAATCCCATAAAAACATTTTTATTGCGATCAAAGTTCCCAAACGGATAGATTTCTTCGGTATGTTTGATGAAAATCTGTTTAGTCGTTTAAAAATCATCAGTTATTTTCCAAGTTGGTGTAAAAACATTTGATATAAAAAATCTTACACATCTTGGCTGGGGATTGAACCCAAGACCCCTTGGCATTCCAGACCAGTGCTCTGTCAATTGAGCTACTTAGACGCTATGGAATTGGTAGACACAAAAACAATTTAATATATTGATGTAGAAGCGCTGGGAATTTATAAATTTTCGACTAAACCAGCCTTCAAATGAAACAAAAACCAGGATTGAAATCAGTCTATCCGTTTGGGAGCTACGATACCATAGACAGACCCAGTCTACAAACTTATAACATCCCTTTACTTTTTAGGGGTTAAAAATTATGAAAATAATACGAAAAAGTTTACAAAAACAGTTACATATATTGGTGTAGAAAGTTTAGGGATGTACAAGCACTGAATTTTCAAAAAGATTAAGGCTTGATTTTTTTTACATGTAGTTGAAGTGCATATAAATCAATTATAAAATTGACTTTAATGAATGTACTATATAAGATTTTGATAAATGGACTATACATCAGTGCTCGTACATCCTTAAAGGAGTAGCATCCGCTTGGGAGCTACGATATCAACCATAGGTAGGCTCAGTCTACCAACACCTCTTTATATGACAAGAGTTAAAAATAATAAAAAAATAATACGATACCTCTTAAAACGTGTTCTTCGTGACAATGTAAGAAATCCCATATCCGCAACGTACCATCATCCGAACAGGTTACAAATTTACTATCCGATGGACTGAAGCTATATTACAAAATCATTCAATAAAAAAGAAAGTCCAAAAATTAAAACTACAAAATTTTCTGTAGTAAAAAAATTACGTGCATATGTTTTTTTTTTATTTCAAAATTCATTGTACATTAAACTGATGTCAAAAAAAAATCAAACACAAACAATAGAAAATTTAAAAAAACACAAAGTTTTCTCAACAACAAAAAAATAGAAAAAAAAATCAATTAAATCGTTTTATTTAACACACAAAATAAAAAATTACTTTCTATCACATAGAAATTAAAACTACAGGAAAACTATTGAAGAAAAAAAAATCAGGTACACTGTGTTCCGTTTCCCTGAATATTTTTCTCTTGACCTAGGGAGGAAAAAATTACTCTGCCACCATATTTCAAAAAAAAAAATCATCAAAAAAAACCCTCATTACACAAAACGAAATACTTTATTTTTTATTCTACAAATACATTTTGTTTTTCTCTCTGTCAAAATATCAGGATTTGGTCCTCAAATTTCGATGATTAATACCATGTATCAAACCTGTTAAATGCACACCAGAAGGAATAGACACGAACCTAATTTATTTATACCAAACATAATACATCGGATATACTCGGATGCATTCGACATGTGATCGGATAGAAATTACTAATAACCATATTTCAACACTTTAAAGAAAATTTGATGTGAAGATCTAATCCAGAGAGATCCTGTTGGCTTCCTCTAAATCTGTTACCGAAGAAATTATGTTTGTATAAATATCTTAGATTCATGATTTTATTAATCAAATCGGGAATTTGTTAGGGAAAGATTTGTTGTTTTTTTTAATTTTTTTACTGTAAATAATAATCACGCGAAGGAACAACATCGTTATATAGAAAATAAAAAAACATTTTCCAAATATCTGACAAGAATTTTTCCAGAAAACGTGTAAAAAAAAATTCTTAAAAGAAACGTGGAAAATATCCAGAAAATTTACAAATTTAAATCACAGTCTTTATTGAAAAAATTTCAAATTGAAAATGTACATCAATTCTATTTATTAAATCTCACATTAATTATCACAGTTAAAACGGAGGATCGTTCGATCGATCTTAAAAATTATTTCAGGGATTAAAAAATAGGAACTTTATTAATTTTAGATTTAAAAAAAAAAAAAAAAAAACGTTACAATTCGGTTAAAATTAACAATTTTTTTTTTTTTTTGGTTGGTACACGTCATGTATTTTGTTTTTTTGTTTTTGGTGTGGATGAACTTGTATTAGGAAATGACTAAAAGAGTTTTCGATATCTTTAATTGAAAATACAAATACAGAATAATGTACAATGAAAATAGACGAACAATAATGTCACAGTAATAAGAAGCTTTGTTGAGGAGATTGTACCTGATGCCACGGAGGGCTTCCTTATGTGCCTGGAACATCTTCACATTGTTCATGTTACTCTGCCAGTATTTTACGTAGCCAGCATGATCACCAGTTACCATCCAATTATCGTTATGTGACCAGACCATTGTTCGAACAGGACTATCATGAGCCTAATAACACACAAAAGGTTCGGGATTAGATTCAGCGAATTTTCTTAGAGAAAAAAGTTATAAATGATTTTTATTTAATATATTTCTCTTTCTTTCTAGATCTCCCCCACCACCTTGACCAATTTTGCCCATGAACGAGCTTGGGCTTTCGAATAAAGCAAGCATTCTATTTCGATCAGACTTAAATTGCGGCATATATGCAGACACACGCATATATATATATATATATATAATCGGGTTTTATGGTTTATTTAACCACGCCTTACTATGTAACGATTTGGTGCCTCCTGGTCGACGGATTGTAGTTGGATTTGGAGATTGACAGAGCCCTTAAGAGTGAGGACTACTAAAGAAAGCATACCTAAACAATAGTTGTGGCCCATGGGAGCGACTTCGCGGGCCCAGCTATTATATGTAAATAACCGTTAAGGACGTTCATGCATGAGGGTTGATAGTAGATAAAATTTGGCTTTTTGTGAATTGATTAGCTCAATTCAGTAGTTATCCTGCCTCAAAAATTAAAAACCTGCCGCCTATCATTTCAAATAGTAATTATCGATTAAAAATAAAACTTTGAACACAGCGTCTTATGGAGAACAGAATTTGTTTGTACTTAAAATTCTAATAACTATATTATTAAAGTAGAAACCATAATAAATAATGTTTATAAATATTCTTTGAAATATGCAGTTTATATATTTGCAATAAAAAAAAGGTGTTGACGAACGTTTGAATTAACTACATAAGGTAGTTCCAGCATGAAATGACTTTTCGACAGATTTTGCTCATTTGTTTTTCACAGACTAAGAATAACGTTTTCTATTAAAATCCTGAAGTTACAAAATTTTTGACCGTTTAGAACGCGAAATAATTAATAACAAAGTAATCATTCTCTCTCATTAGATGCATGTAAAACTTCATGTCCGCCCAACTATTATCTGTTGTATTGAAAAAAAAACTCGACAGAATTAAAAAAAAAACGAGGAAGGTAAAGATAAATATTTTTTAAATAATCGCGTACTGTTTTCGAAAATATAATTAAAAATTTTTTTTTCTTTCAAAATTACATTAATTTGTCTATAAATATATGTATTTGGTGTGTATGTGTGTATTTGTATTTGTTCTATAATAAAAACAAACCGGTTTTTTTATGCTGATTATACAAGTCAATGCTGGCTGGAACTACCTTAATAAAATTAAAACTGTTTTGTTAGATTTGTTTTTGCCACCATATTTTGACAACTGGCGACAGCGCACAGTAAAAAAATATACACTTACACATTATGAGTGTCATAACCAAACATAGTTTATTGTGAGATCTGTCAAATCAAGTCAAATCAATTTCTAATTTACATTTCCTGATATTTTACAATACTTTTAAAATATTTAGGACAAATAAAAAAAGGTTATAAATCGTTTTTTATGGTGTTTTTAACGACTATGAAAAGAAAAGTGTTTCGTAGAAATTGAATTGGATGCAGATTACAAAAATTTGTTTAGTGGTTTTGGTCCAGCCTTAGCGTAGCAAATGAACGTCCTTAAGGGATCTTATTATTCTTGTTTCAAATTCGAAAAATATAATCTTGGCCAGTTTTTACACATGAAAGTTTTGAAGAAAGTTTTCAATAGCAAGAAAAATATTTAATATAACTAAAGTTACATTGCTGTCTACACGCAATAATTCCTCCTAGAAGCATGTGTTTAAAATGTAAAATAAACAGTTCAAGCACTGGTAATGAGAAATCAGTGAATACAGGATTTATAACTTAGTAACATTTTCACTTGTTTAATTTATGAGCTGGTTATAATTAATTTACGGGTTTCTTTTGACACATCTGGTACTATGGGTCACAAAGTAGTGGGTTTTTTTTCCTTCAAAATTTCATTGACTTGTGCTCTTATTCATTCAGCTTTTGGAAAATATTTCGAATAATAGTTAGTATATTTAGAATGAACAACTTTTATTCGAAACATTTTTTTCGAAAACCAAATAAATAAGGCACAAATCAATTATAAAATTTTAAAAATCAATGACCACGACTTTTGTGGCCAATAGTACGTATAATCTTTAGAAAAATAATTCTTAACACAACATGAACAAATATTCAAAAGAGGGAATCCTTTTTATTGAAAGGCCGGTAGTAAGCTTTTAATTACAGGGTGTTAGTAATATTTTGGCAAAAAATTCCCTGACTTTTCCAGGTTTTCCAGACTTAAATTCGAATTTTTCAATAAAATTGAACAGACCTGAAATGTTAATTTTCTTACATTTCATAAAACTCCTCACTTTTGTAATTCTCTGTATAATGATTTATTTATAAACAAAGATAAGTAGTATATATTTTAAGTGTGAAAAAAGAAATGGAAGTATAGCAAAAAAACATTTACTACAAGAATAATCAAAATTGTGAGAGACTGATTCGGTTCAGATCTGTTCAATTTTATTGAACGGGAGTGTACATAAAAATTTTTCAAAAACCTCAAAACAGATAACTTTTTAGAAATAAGTTATTTTAAATACGATTATGCAAAATTTCCTGAATTCCATGACTTTTCTAGAAACTCAAAATTCCCTGACATTTCCAGGTTTTCCAGACAACTAGGGCACCCTGTTAAAGCTTAACATTTCTGGATTGTTTGAAGTGTTTTTTAATATTTATTTTACAATCGAACAAAATACGAATAATAAAACTAGATTTTGGTTTTTTTACCTGTAAAATTGTTTCGAAATTGAACGTTAATCCATTCCATAATGTAAATTCACCGGATGATGCACCCGTTACAAGTCGGCGGCCTTCTGGTGTCCATGCCATACAGAATATGGGACAACGCATTTTATTTGTTGCCGTTTTAACAAAACGTGTTGTTACACAATTGATTGCATTATCTGGATAACTGGGCGGAGGTAACATTTCTGGATAATACATTACATCCGGTTGTAATGCTCTTCGATCTCTGTAATCACGATGCCATATACGTGTCTGGAATAGAAGTTTTCATATTAGAAATTTAGGCTGGATTCTATGAAATAGGATATCCCATGGACAATCTTTGAATTTTCTATCTACTCAATTTTTTTGAGGAAAAACTTAACTTTACATAAAGATTATTAAGATAATCAAAGGGTTTTTTGAAATTAAATTTCAAATTTTGTCCCAAATCCTAGAACAATTATTTTGATTTTTATTACCTAAGGTATTTTTTTGAAGTATTACCAAAGGGATTACTTGAGTTAACTGATCAAATAAAGGATTAAGTGTGTGATGAATCCAACCCCCAATGCGTCTATTGGCATTAATCCTTTTATGACCATATGGTCTTGTTATTGTCAAGTGTTAGGCGTTAGGGTATTATTCGCAGCTAACCTCGACATAATGGATTAGATTGGAATGAATTCGGCACAAATCAACTATAAAGTTTTGAAAAAAGAAACAAATTCTTTGGAGGTCCTGGGATATCGTATAATCTTTCCCCTTCTCGATTTCACTTACCTCTAGAGCTTCAATAATTGCCGAATTATAATCAACAGTTTTTCGCATCACACTTTTTCGTAAACGTTTACCATCGAAGTCTTCTAAGGTCATCGGTCCAATTGGACCACGTGGAACGAACGGTTGAAATGATCGAAAAAATTGTCGTGGTTGAAATTGTTGATTATTATTAAATCGTGGATTAAAATTACCACCACCTTGTCCTTGCCCAGGTGCTCCAGGCATATTCGGTGGCGGTACTGCCATGTTTGGTGGAGGTGCAGACATTGTTGGAGGTGGCAAACTAACATTCGGTAGTGCTCCTGGCATGTCGTTGCCAATCGGTGTTGGGGGTTTCATAAATAATTGGTTCTCCATATTGGTTTTGGTTCGAATTAACTGACTTATTATATATTATTCTGGACTATATAATCTGGAACAAAAAATTTTTCATTAATTATTTGACAGGATAAATCTTTTAGAAACAGGTTTAAACCGTAAAAAATAAACAACTTTAGTTTGAAACTTTTTCTTTTAAAAAACTGAATAGTTTTGCTGCAATTTCAGCTCAAACATGTAATTACTGTAGAATACAAAAGTAAGAGGGATATGAGTGTATACATATGTATATAGCTCCTTTATACGCTACTTTGTTTTTTTTTTTAAATTTTTGTGTAAAAAGTAAAATAAAACAGTTTAGGCATTGATAATGAACTCAATATATACAGGTTATTTATGTAATTAACTCAGTTTGCTATTTTCACTTGTTTGAAACAAGGATATAATTCTGAAGTTGGTTCTGAATTATACAGTTCTCGCACAGATAAAGAACTCATTATACATTGAATATTTAAACAAATAACACACTGAATTGTTACAATTCGTGTTTTAAAAAACTATTTCAGTATGTTCGGGGATGAATAATCCTTGAAATCTATAGTATTTTTCAAAATAAGGTAAGCTGTTTGTTTATTTGAATTAGAATCTGACAATTCTTATTCTTAATCGTGAAATTACTTTTATAAGCCCGGTTCTCGCCTAGTTCGATTCATGTTCATATAAACCTTTTTCCCCACAAATATTGACCTGTTGAAATTTTTTCCTAATATTAATAATCTCGAACTCAACTTTCCCGATCTATAAACCATCGTGTTTGTAGTTTTAAGTAATTAAAATAAAAAATGATTTGAAATTTGAGACCTTGAATATTTGAAATATTACAAGACTGAAATATGATAACAGTTAAATTATTTCAAAAAAAATACAATTTTCAACCAATAGATTAAATTACGATTTAATATCTTTAGAGTATTAAATAACCTAAAATATTTAGGGGTACAAAAAGGTTGTATTTATAAAGATATAAAAAATTTTGAATTGTGTACCTACAAAAATAAATTCTGACATCGAATAAAGGTGTGTGTATATATATACTTAGTTATACGAAATTCGTGTACATAATTATTTAGTTAATCGTAAATATTTGTTAAAATGAAGTCAAATAATCAAATAATAAATATTTCATAGTTTTTAAATGTTTTGTCGGCAAACATGCAATAAATAATGAGTTGAAATTTTAAAAGAGAATAAAAATGCTGTTAATGCATACTTGATAAACGCCATCGTAGTGTTAAATAATTTCAAAGTAATTTTGTACAATATTTCTTTACCATCTTAATAAAACTATACAAAATGTCATTTATTTAAACGTAATATTCACACACACAATTAGCCATATTGCTAAATATTACCCATTTAAAATGGAAGTTTTATTATTGAACTACTGTACCACTCTGTTTTTAAGACGTTGTCGTAATAAATCCATACAAATAACAAAAAAGGAACCTTGTAATCATAGATAATAGATTAAGTTGAATTATTTCATAGAGAAGAATACCGCGAAAACTGAATATAAGAAAATAAAATAAAAACTTTAAAAATAGAACTTAAAAACGTTTTTTATTTCTATTATTCATTTCTCTAAATTATACCTTGTAAGTTAATTTATGATATTAAGATCGTTGTGATACAGTAAGGAAGAGCTAAGTAAACAAAGGTACTCCCTGCACACGGAGACAGTGGGTATGTTCCAAATTGCTGCGTTGCACCTTTTCAGCGGCAGCCGTCACAGCAGGAAATTATTTTTTTCACAGTACTGCTGCAGCGTGCTGTCAAGAACTCTGGAACGCGCGGTGAAGCCCTGCCAGCGCTCGCAGCAAATTTTTATATATATATATATATATATATATATATATATATATATATATAATATATGAAAAATAAAAACAAAATCAATTACTTACCAATTAATTTAAGTGGAAAAAAAACACAAACACAATGACGCCGGCTGTTGAACTGAGTACTAACTGCCGGTAAACTGGCTAATGGCTACTAAAACACGTTCACGAACTCAGCCGAACGACGCGGGATAATACACTAACACTGAGTTTCGGTTTCGGCCAACATCGGCCGCACCGATACTCAGTGTTCGTGTATTATCCCACATCGTTCGGCTGAGTTCGTGAAACGTGTTTTAGTACCACTAGCCAGTTCATGTTCGTGTTCTATATCTATATATATATATATATATATTTATATATATTACTTGTTTAATAGAAAGGTTAGATAATGTTACTCAGACTTTTCCGGATAAATATAAATGCAGTTTAATTTCATAGTAACTGCAGATGGAAAATAAGCGAATTATCTGACTATTAAAATTTTAGAATTTTATATTTTACGTAGCTCTCGTGTCCCAACAACTTTTACGAAGAAAAAAGACCAATCTGATGTCATAGAAACCTTATGTGCGTGTACTGATCTTGAACCGTACATTTAATGTCTTCATCATAAAAACACAATATTTAACGTTACACCAAGTCAATGGATACATTCTCAATACGAGCGTCATTTATACTGAATATGCACTCATTACGCTCGTTTGACATGAGTTTTATTTCAACGCTTCTTGATGCTAGAACATATTCATAAACGACTACAGGCATTTGACAGATCAACCTATGTGAACGTTAGTTAAAATCAAAATTAACCAGTCTATTTCGTCTGCGATCAAATTCCAACCGCTAACTAAGGACCATAGACAATATACTGTGATTTTTATTGTCCGTAACTCCATAAGGAATAAAAATCATCACAATTAGCTTCTACCAGGATAAATCGACTGTACTAATCTCTGCTTCTACACTTCTAAAGTTCTAAACTATGTCTATGGTTCTAACCTTATGACGTCAGAACATGTGTAATTTGTTTTTAAATGTAATCAGTCGATGTTATTCATTAGTTAAAATATGCGTTTAGCTCCCAAAAATAACCGGCAAAAATTTAAGTAAATTTTTAGTCAATATTAAAAAAAAAGAATATGTCAACTCAAAAGTATTTGATTATAACGGTTATAATTTTATATTTCATATTCTCTAGAACTTCATCACAACAATGTAAGTAAAAAATTAAACTAAAAAGTTTGTTCTTGACGGATATTTATTTTTAGATGTTAACCATCTTCAACCTGGAAGCAAAATCGAATTTTCACCATTGGTATCACGTAAATTAGAAATATTTTGTTATGCTGGAAAACCGAAATATGTGGTTAATTTATGGCAAACAGTTTCTGTATGTATGAAATTATTCCATATCTCTTTTCCACAACTGTTAACCGATAATTTGTTTTACAGCTTAAAATTAATACAGCTTTATCCAATGATTACGAAATCTATGAGGGTTCGACACCCCAACAGGTAACCAGTGAATATGAAGAGAAACATGCAACATGGTCCTTTAATATGTTCTCGTCGAAATCGAAGACTGTGAAAGTTGATCCATTTCTACCGAGTTGTGTAGGAATCGAAACAGCATCTCGTTACAGTGTTGAATTACATATGCTGCGTAAGAATTCATAACGATTTGTTGGCTGAATTGTTATTCATAAAGAAATTTATTTTTAGGCGTTGATTATTGGAAAGTTTTGATGTTGGTTTCCGGTGTATTATTATTTTTATCAGCTGGAAAATTGAGTGAAAATCCATTGTTTTATTATATATGTGGTGTGTCGTTTGGAATATGTGCCTCATTTTTAATTCTTATCTATTTTCTAAGTAAACTTTTCCCTAAAGTAAGTCTTCTAAAATTTATTTCAAATCGGTGTCGTTTTAAAGACTTAACCTTGAGAAAGGTTGGGTAATTCTGGTTTATGATATGTTCTCTATCCTCAAACCGAAAACATCCCTCATTTTGGAAAGAACCATTAGTTTTTCAAAAATATCTCGGTAATCGGTAGAACTTATTTGATTTACAGAAACCGATGATGTACGGATTTGTGATTGGCGGCTGGACTATAGGTGTATATTTGCTTCAAGTAATTTTGGATAACGTACGCACAATATTCGTTACCTATCAAACGTATTTAATGTATTATGTACTTGCAACTGGATTCATTAGTTTTATCATTTGTTATCGTTTGGGTCCACCAACAAATCCACGGAGTAAAAATATAATTCGGTGGAGTTTGATGGCAGCTGCTTTATTCACTATTTTCCATAGTAGTCATTTCCATGAGGCTACAATGGGTTTTATTGTGATATTAGTGATTTCGTATAATATCCCGAAATTATGGATTGCTAAATCACGAACATTTTGGTAGGTATTTAAAAATATTCGATGAAAATGTTTCCGTGTTCCCTCGAGTTATTCTGTCCTAAAAAATTGGTCCATCTCAAATAGATTTTTCATGAATAGAACTTTTGAAACTGTTTTTTCTTTAACTGTATAGTTTAGCTACAATTTCAGTTTAAGGTAGTTATTAAAAATCGCATTCATTTACGGATTTGGTCAGCGGTTTCTAAGATATCGTCTGAAATTGGGTAAAAAATCCTAAAAAAAGGACATATCTCGGAAACTATCCGTCAAATCGTCAAACCAAGTAGATTTTTGTATTTTTTGGGGTCATTTTACTTTACAAACGAATTTTCATTCAAATCGAAGACCAAAAATTTTTCGTCATTTTTTCGATTTTTTTCTAAGGGGTATACCTTATAAAAATCGCAAAAAATCGACAAAAAATTATTGTTCCCGATTTCAATAAAATTCACAATGTAAGGTAAAATTGACCCAAAAAACATAAAAATCGCATTCATTTAAGGATTTGGTCAGCGGTTTCTAAGATATCGTCTGAAATTGGGTAAAAAATCCTAAAAAAAGGTCATATCTCGGAAACTATCCGTCAAATCGTCAAACCAAGTAGATTTTTGTATTTTTTGGGGTCATTTTACTTTACAAACGAATTGTCATTCAAATCGAAGACCAAAAATTTTTTGTCATTTTTTCGATTTTTTCTAAGGGGTATACCTTAAAAAAATCGCAAAAAATCGACAAAAAATTATTGTTCCTGATTTGAATAAAATTCACAATGTAAGGTAAAATTGACCCAAAAAACATAAAAATCGCATTCATTTAAGAATTTGGTCAGCGGTTTCTGAGATATCGTCTGAAATTGGGAATAAAATCCTAAAAAGAAGACATATCTCGGAAATTATCCATCAAATCGTAAAGCCAAGCCTCATGCATCGTCCTTAGTTATAATGAACGTCCTTAATTATAGTTGACAAACTGCCGCTAACGGGATTCTAACCCGCAACCTTCCAGTTCCCGGATTAGGATTACGGATTACACTTTTCTTTGTGATATTGTTTACAAAATCTTTATTTTTCAGATAATCGTACTTAAAACTTGGTTCTATCGTTTTGATTTGTTGTGTTTTATTTATTTTCGTTTGTTTTGAATTTATAAAATAAAAAATTTGGCAAAAATTATTTTTATTTTTCCTTCATTGTAGAAGTTTTTGTGATATTCCATTTAATTATATGTTGCGCGCGTGGAAAAAATTGAACCATTAACCTTTATTAACCATATTTACATGGTTGACATGTTTCGAATTTGACGTCATTATCAAAACTGTGATTGCATACTACAATTCTCGATACTGTGGTAATAAAATCCAAAATTGTATTTACCACAGTTTTGGTATATAAAAAGGATGCCATTGTAATATACCATCACAGTTTTGATAATGAAGTAGAATCCGAAACATGTCGATCAATAAATATAATTGGTATGTTAAATAAAGTGTGGTTTAGCGGATGAACAGTAGCGGAAATATTATTTATTTAATTATTTTTATTCACACAACATTAATTTAAGAATGTACGAGCACTGATGTATAGTCCATTTATAAAATTCTTCAAAATCTTATATAGTACTTTCATAAAAAACCACAATAATGTTTATTATTTTTTGTGGTAAGTTAAAATTTAATTTAAACCCGTCATACCGGACCGAACTAAAAAGATATTTAAGAAAAAAATCTGAGATTTCGGGTAATTGAAAGCTACCGCCGACAGAAATAAAATTTACCCGAAATCTCAGTTGTTTTCTTAAATATCTTCTATTTTAGGCCCGTCATACCGGAATTTTATTGGATCAATCTATTAGTTTTTCTATTTTCTACTGCGTAGTTTTTTTTTATTTGTCTTATTTTATTCCAAGTGAAAATTATCAAAATATGGGTAAGGCATTAAAACTCGAACTTTCACATTAAATAATTAATTCAAGACCCCCGTAACCCCCCCCCCTGGATCTTTTATCATTGATTTATATGCACTTCAATTACACGTAAAAAAAAAGTCAAGCCTTAATCTTTTTGAAACTGCAGTGCTCGTACATCCTTAAATTGTTTATATTTAATATTATTTATTTAATTATTTTTAAAACATCATATGAATTGTTTATATATTTGTTTTAAACTCCAGATAAAATTCTTTTCTAATCAAATCATATTATTCTGGGTAATTAAACATTCATCTAATTGAACCTTGAAATCTCGTAATATTAAAATAACGTTTCATTTGTAATATAGTCGCTTGAAATCTGAAAATTTTGGTCAAACATTTTACAGCAAAGACAAAAACTGTTCTAATCTTTGCAAATTTTAAATAATTATCATAAAGTTATATATTTTAATTGTTTTTTTTTTTTTTTAAATAAACTTAGCGTCTATCCATTTTTTGTTAGCATGGTTGTCTTTTAGGTGTTTGAAAAAACGGTGGTGACTAGTGTTAACTTAATTTGACATTTAAGTAAGATTGCTAACTGTTTATCAATACTTGATATAAAAATCATACACATCTTGAGAATCGAACTAACAACCTCTGGCTTTCCGGGCCAGTGCTATACCAACTTAGTCGGAAAACCAGATATCATAGGTTGGACCCTCCCCCCCACTCTGTGTTTAATTTTTAAATCAAATATTGATGTCAAATCGGTTATGTTTATAATAATTATAAAAACTGTTCTGCTGACAATATTTGATATCTCACAATTTTTGTCGAATTTTATTTATAGGAAAAGGAAATTCCCACCAAAATCTCGATTACTGTCGAATGAAGAGTATTACGAACAAGGTGCTAAAGAAACAGTCAAAGCATTGGATGAACTGAGAGTGTATTGTTCGAGTCCAAAATGTAATCAATGGAAAACTGTTCTAAAATTAAAGGATGCTAAAAGGTTAGTGTTTTTCTAACGGTTTTATTCAAATTTTGATAAGCTCCATTGAGACCATAGAGTTAATATATACGTAGAGTAAGTAGGGAAGCCGAGTCAAAAGTTCAAATAGAGAATGAGAGAATGCCTGCTCTCTTTTTCTATTGAGGAGACGTTTCCACTTACACGCGCGTCTATGACTTGCCTACTCTATATATATTATCTGTATGATTGAGACAGCATGTAGCGGTAGATCGCGTTGGCCAATCAGAAGTCAGCATTTGCTTACCATCAAAGGTAGCAATCAACAGCAGTCAAACGTTGAAATTTTTAATATTTTGCCGCGACGTCAAACTTGTCGCTTGTGATGTTCGGGTAGATTTTTTATAGATTTGCTATAGTATTCAAAATTAAATTATTTAAGGTTAGCTGTCAATCAAACTGTCTATGTCTTTCTGACGTACCATTGCGTGGCACAGTTATATACCCTTGTTATAATAATAATAATAAGAAAGAGGGGTACCGCATACGGGTCCCTAGCACCTAGACCAAGGGGTCCTCTGTGCCCTCCTTGAGAACAACCTGTCACCCCAAGGCGAGACGCCTCCGGATAAGAGGTGCTATTTTAAGCAGATGAAGCTATAGGATTCTGTCAAGGCCAGACGCCACGCAAATTGGCCCACAACTTCTCCGCCGGGATAGCTCCCAGGATTGATGGATCCAAAGTTTCGGACCCAAACATTCTATATCTGACACCTTGCAGGCTTCTGCAGGTGCATATAACATGTATGGAGGTTTCATCGTCCTCCATACAGGCCCTGCAAGTGGGATCATCAGAGATCCCCAAGTTATGAAGGTGGTAGTTCAATCGACAGTGTCCTGTCAAAAGCCCCACCACCCTTCTCAACTGCATTCTATTGAGTTTCAACCGAGCACAGGCGAATGTATATTATAAGTTGATTCGTCTGTGGAGTTGGTCGTTACCATCGCTACAGTCTCAAAGGTATTCTAACTTTAAATTGAGAGTGCGATTTTCTTCACTTTGTCTTTGACTCAATTATCACAGTTATCATCATCTATGCTATTATCTTCCATTATAAACGCACTCATGCATTGAACATTCATAAATATAATAAAAATCAATCGGAAAATCCCTTAATGATGATAATTTTCTATTCTTTTCTTCATTTTTCCATACAGATTCGCTTCGTTCATAGAAGGTGAACATCATTTAAGTGATGATGAAATTCTAGACTATGAAAATGATCAGAGTAATGCACGACACTCAGATTGTGAATACGATGGTGAATTAACAGATGATTCAACAAGTTCTATCGATTTATGAAAAGATAAAGCTCGCCAATCTTTTATATATTGAAGAAATTGTATATACACCAAACTTGAACGGTCATTTAGAAACGATGACGATTCGATACAATATCGATTTATATTTTGGAGTGATACATAAAATGTTTTAATTTCGAAATTATTAGGCAATGTTAAAATTTGGATGTTACATGAGGGGTATAATAAAATAAAAAAAAAGGGACAATAAAACTAACGTGATTCAAAGCCTGACGAAATGTGATTGATTATTTTTTTAAATGATTAGTAGCGCGTTGATGAGTAACAAAAAGGGTAGCCGAGCGCTATTAGTATTTATCTTTTATCCATTCTGCTATTTTAAAAATTTTATTGCTTTAAATAGTTACGTAACACAAAATTAGCCGGGATGGGGTGGATTAAATGTCTATAATAGTATTACTTGATTGAGGGGAGGGGATTAGAAAGTGTGGAAAACGCGTTTAGGCAGTGTTTGACTCTATCGAAAATTTGTCTGAAATTAATATAAAAAAAATCAATTACAATTTTGCCATCTTTGTATTTTATTTAATTTTTTAATATTGTTAATTAATTGATATTAATTTAAAGTGATAATAAATTATTATGAAATAAAGTTTTTTATTTTCTTAAACAGTTTGTTGTTTTTTTTAATTCTTTGGCCACCAATTATTACTCAACTCGAGTAAAATCCCTTGATATAATTTTTAAGTTATCCGAGAATGAAATAATGGATTCAAAAGTAGATCATTTTTTTCTTCATTAAAAAATAATTCTGAAAGCAGTGCTTGGTCCGATAATGATGATGTTAGCTTCGTAGATTTATTATCCCATTTGGATTTGTTGTCCTCTCTTGGAATATGATTCCTGAATATAATATCACAATCAAATGATGTATGAAAAAAATGAAAACCTCTAAAAACCTGTTAAATAAAATCTAGAGAAAAAACATATTAGAAAATTTGTTTATACTATAAAAGTTAATCCCGACCTTAGACAGATAGATAGATTGTATAGGCTGCCCTGACCGGGCTACACGTCGTAAGGTCCATTGTGATACCTAAGGATGTGAGTTGGGTGGAAGGAATTTTTGTGTATAGACTAGGAATTGGTAGGATATGCGGCTGCAGCCGACTATGATAGGAACTATGCCGATATTCATCTGGAGTTCGTGAAGGAAACTGCAGAATACCTGGTTACTTTGTTCTTGTCCATACGCCGACAGTTTAGTCAATTAACCGCTCTTTTTTTTCTTAATAATTGACAAACTGCCGATGTTGGGATTCGAACCCATAACCTCCCAGTTTCCAAGCAGGCATACTGCGCAGACATAACGCCTTAGACCGCTCGGCCACTTGGACTGGTTATCCCCACCTTAAAATGTCAAATTAAAAATGAGATAAGTTTTAAACGCATCCGAAAAGCGCTCCATGTGTCGTGACGTAATTAACCAGTGTGCTGTCAATCAATGCTCAAATAATCAGGTGTAAACGTTAAACTAAAGCGATAAACATGAAACATATACGAAGAATAATAAGTTATAAATATTGTTTAAGCTATTAAAACTTGTTTACAAACAATATTGACAACGTAAATTTATTATCTATGATATTGATAAGTACTGACAGCATCATGGCTAATTACGTCACATCCTATCATGTCGCGTTTGAATTGCGAGTCAACTTCATTACACGAAACAAACATACTTTTACCAACATACTGAAAACATTTTTGATAAATTTTTACAAAATATTTTCAAATAGTTTCAGTTAAATTTATACGTTACTATAATGATATGGAGAGGTTACATTACATGGTTTGAACAGATCGGGAACATACAGTTGGTTTACAATCGAGTTTTCGTTTAATTTTCTTTAAAGCATAAAATGCATTCTTCAATTTTTTTCGACAAACACCAACACGATTTTGTAAAACACTATTTTCTTTTTGTAATTGTTCAATCATTAATTTTGATGTATTTTCAATGGCAGCATGATCCATTACTTGTGCTTTTATTGTAGTTTGTTGTTCAATTAATTTATTACGTAATTCATTCATTTCAACCTCATAAAATGATTTTTGTTTATCTATTTTATTTTGATAGTCATTTTGATAATTTTGTAATTGTTCGGCATGTTCAAAACGTAATTTTGCTATTTGAATTTTGTTTTGAGTTTTATATAATACATATTGATTTAGTTCTGTATCTTGGTCTGCTCTTAATGTTTGTATTATTTCTTTTAATTCTGCAATCTATTAAATTGTAATACTTAAATGAATTCATGAGTTAGGACTATTTCAAACATTGGTTGTGTTCAGCACAACTAAGTCCTTGGTTAACTTTGTAATTCAGCCTACAAAAAATTTACTTCAGAGCATCTAAGTTTAGCCTGTTTCTCTCAGGGCACACTTACTAACTTGCTAGCATTGTTGGCAAATTTTCCCCTAATTTAGTGGATTTAATAATATGAAATAATGCATGTCTGTATCGAGTATAAATAAGCATTTTGTAATTCTGATTCGTTATATTCAACTTGAATGCAAAAACTAAAAAATACGGCTATCCAAACAATAAATCTTCTAGATTTTCTACCAGGTTTTTATTAAATTCACTAAATTTTGGGGAAAATATCCAAATCTGGCAGCCATGAAGAATAGATATATTAGGAGATTGAACGACATAGGCAATTCGTCTGTTTTTGTGTCCTCAAAAACGTGTAGAGATCATAGTTATTATTTTCGCCACTAGCGGCAGTGCGAATCTGCCCGTACGGAATTATTATTATTATTACATATTAAAATTAACGGTTATCACATCTTACAAATAAAAATTGTAAGTACAAAAATTGTTTAATTTTATAAATGTGAAAAAATGGGACGATGTTGTACAGGGAAAGCATAGATATACTGCTATATATCTATGAGTGAAAGGTTGTTTAAGGTTAGGAATGCGTGTCTGCATTTACGAAAGGAATATGGTCTATAATTACCGGTTTTGTGATCTTCTTTCTTTATCTAATATATGTCAGTTATTGTAAACATATATTGTATATTATTATTATTAATTGCAAAATTATCACTATGATTCTTCATCTTTTAATTTATTGCAGATTATTAAGAATTCTCTATTATTAATATTTATTTAATTATTACTTGATAATCGAAAACAATTTTTTATTATCTATAAAACTAAGACTTCTTATTAACTGAATGAAAGTGATTTCTTGACGCCTACATTTAAACATTTAAATTCCGTACGGCACTGAGACCAGTGACCCCTACTGATAAAAGATAGTTACACCAATTCTTGACCGTTTTTTTAACATTACGTTCGCTCTCCTAATATATCTATTCTTCATGCTGGCAGCACTAACTAAGCAAAATGGCGTCGCAAACTAAGTTAGTATCTGTCAAGAGTCATGGCAATAAAGTAAGTTAAATGTACCCACTTAATTTACGAAGGACTTGGTTGTTCTAAACACGGCCAATTAGCAGCCCTATGTGTTCTTGAGTGGAACTTGCCGTTTGGAAGCAAAGACGTCCCTTAATAATGGATTCAGCTGAGGAAAATTGCATCGAGGAGATGCACTGATATATAGCAGATACGATTTTGAGCTTTTTGGAAAACCTTGATATTCCAATACAAGATTATGCCTGGAATCTATGCTGGTCTTCAGGAAACAATTAAGAACAATGTGAAATTGGAGTTTTTGTTCCACGTGCTGTATATTCACCGAACTTGGTATTGGAATTTCTGGCAGGAGCGGAGCTTAATATTTCAACCTATTGGCTGTAATTTCTAAGTTGTTCACCAGAGTGCAACCATGAATCATGTAGGCGAAAAGGTATGTCTCGGGGATTGGAATAGGAAACAGACCCACTAGCTCTTGGTTCGAACAATTGACGGAAAATATTGACAGAATATTTAGATGCAAATAAAGTTCTGAATTCCCTCCCTGAAGCCAAATACCCTGCGCGCAATTAAATTATGTTTTCTAAAAGAGCTCCAACATCTGCGTGTCCAAGTTTCGTAAATCTTGACAAGTTTTTTAAATTTAAAATCAACTTCACAGGTTTGTTTACCTGTGTACACAAAGTTTTTTGTTCATTCCGATGCATTTCTTTGATTCGAATAATTTCCGTTTGACATGATTTGATTTCATTACAATAATTAGTTATTTGTTCACAATATTCATCTTTTTCTTGGTTCATTTTGCCAAGCATTGTCACCAACCCTAATATTTTTCGTTTATCGTCTTCTGCTAAATCTGGAATTCTGGGTGCAGGTTTTGTTTGTTTATCTTTAGCGCAGTCGTCTGCTTCCATAGTTGATAGTTCATGTTTGATAATGTCAGCTAGACTTCTTATATCTGACACAGGTATTCTTTCACATTCCACTGGTTCATATTTTTCAGGATGTATCATCGCATACGATCAAATTAATGGGAATCAAAGAAAAAATGTATTCAAAATTTTATTTCAATAGCCAAATGATTTTGAATGGAGTTCAATGAATTTTTGTTTCTATAGTTTCCGTTTAAAGCTTGTTACGTAAATTCTCTGTCTCGTAGGGGGCTGTTCATAAACTACATGGTTTAGGGAGGGGTGCATTGAAAAGCTATGTTGGGCAACGTGGGCCATAGGCTTAAGCTACGTAATTTTTTACCATGGTAAAAAAATAACGATAATTCGAAATAGAGGTAAGCGAACAAACGGCAGATCATGGCTTGAATACTCCACTCACGCCTTATATCGTGCAGTAAAAATCCGTTGTAAGCCACTTGTATCCAAAATGGGACGCTCCCAAGGCGAAGCGAGTGGCCACGAGAAAGACCGAACCCTGCGAGTACACTCACGCGCTCGTTACGACTTGTCGAAAGTGTACTGCCGGCATTAGCGTAGATAACCTTCCGAGATCAAGATCAACCCTCGAATAAAAAAATCGTATTGAAATTGTTCTATCCGTTTGGGAGCTACGATGTCACAGACGGACTCTTACTTTTTTTTGGACGGAGGTTAAAAATAATTTCTGAAGACATATTCTATAAATATTAACTTGTTTTTTATAAATAAAATCAATTTTTTTATACAAAACTTAAAATATAATATAATACATTTTATTTTATTAATACATGCACGTTAATTTACGTTTATTAATTCCAAGGATCTCGAAAAAACATACTAAAAATATTTAACCACTTTTAACAACTCCATGGAATTACAACATTGTGTTAATTTGTATTAAAAGATTCTAATAAAATTCTACACCATCTCTAGTCACACGTGATGATCATGGTAACATAATTTTTCATGTTGTTAATTTACGACGAGAGACGTCAAAAAAGTAAAATACGTAAATTACTGCGTATGACTAGACACAGGAAGAAAAAAATGGCAGTTTAAATATATTAGCACCATATATATAAGAACAACGTTAAGGCACTCAACTAATATAAAGGCAGTATTTTTTTTTAAAACTTTTGGAAATACTTTCTAAATCCGTATTTATTTTAAGATCTTGTACGCGATATTTTTTTACTTTTGTCGATGCAACTTGGAGGTGGTGGTGGTTTTGCAGCCATATGTCGATTATATAAGCTGAAAGAAAATATTAAAAATTTAATATAAATAAATAATGGGGTTTTACCTCCGTTTAAGTCGACTGCAGTCACAATTCCTAGTCTATATACAAATTTCTTGTCCTTTAGAGGCCGGTAAAATACGGCCTAGAAAGGCCTACTTGCCAGGATTCCACCTCCCCTCCGCTACTACTACTACAATACTGTATATAAAACTCAATAAATTTGACTTACATTCGATAAGTTTCGGTTTTTAAATATTCCATAACATGACTAATACCAACTTGCAATTGATCTGCGATTGGTGTTACCCATTCGTTACCTTCCAACTTAATAACCGCTTTATTACTCATCATATCCAAATTTCCTGTAAAAAAAAACCGCATAAATTACCACAGTTTCATGCCACCAGAATATTTGCATACATACCAATTTCAGGAGGTAAAACTGTAAGACGATTTCCTTGAATATGAAGTTCTCTTAAACGTTGTAAATCGCCGATTTCTTTCGGTAATTCAATTAAATCATTTTCACGTAAAACAAGCTAAAAATTTAATATAAATTAAGCCTCAAAATTTATAAATCTAAATGCAATAACGGCTTACAATTTGTAAATTTTTTAAATTTCCAATTTCTGGTGGTAAGAATTCAAAATCATTATCGCCTAAATAAAGTGCACGTAATGTTTCTGGAAAAAACAAACCGTAAAATTTGTATTAATGTTCTGTTTTATCGGGAATAGTAATGACGTTTCGATATTTACCCATCATAAAGAAGTTTCCAGGTAAATTTTTTTCACTCAAATTATTATAAGTCAGATCTAAAACCTCCAATGCGGGAAAAGCTCCAAAACCTCTTGGCAAGACATTTAATCGGTTAATGGCTAAGTTTAAAATTCGTAACTTAGGCATCGATGACAATGACAGAGGTAACTCTTCGATTAAATTATTCGCCAAAGTTAAAATTTCTAAGTTAATTAAGTTTGCAATGCCAGGAGGGACGCCTATAAAAAACGAAAATTTTATAACTTTATAAGGTCTGGAAATTTTGGGGACTAAACTAAATATACTTACTCTGAATTTTATTATGGCTCAAAGTCAGACGGGTAATATTCGTCATTGTAACTAGAAAAAAATCGTTTTACATTAAAAATTCGTCTGTTTAGTCTTTAGATTTTTATAGGCTTAACAATTTTGTAAAAACTAAGATAGTAAAAAGGGGTATCTAATTTTTTTAACGACGTTGTTTAGAGGAAATCTTTAAAGAACCCCGTACATTTCTTATGGCAAGCCACCCTCGGTGAAATTCTTTTGAGCTCCTGATCAAAAGTTGTCAAAGTCGGGACTTGTTAGTGTTCTACTTGTGTTTTTCGGGTCGCTGATTTCGAATCTGATGTCGAAAGAAGCATTTGACAGCTGCCACTCGCTTAATTTACCAGAACAGGAGTATCAGCATTATAGAACAAGGGGGTTTTTTGGGTTGCTAATTCTAAATCCGGTGTCAGAAGTGACAACTACCAATCAACCCCCGTGGCATACTCTTCGCCGACAAGGCTTCACTCTGTTGAATAACATAAAAACTACTGCCAATAGGTTGATAGGTTATCAGCTCGGCTTCCTATCAGAGATCTCAATACAAATCTACAAGAGTAGCTTGTGTAATCAGATAATATTTCTAGATGAAACCTATTGAAAAATCAACAGTACAATCACAACTTTTTGACAAAGTAGTAATTCGTCTCCAATAATTTTGGATGAAATCTATCTGCAAAGAGAATTTCAAACTCTTAGATTATTTTCTACCAGTGTAACGCCTAAACGAAAGCAAATTGATGGAAAGTGTTAATTTTTAATAACATTCTTTCCACGATTTTCCTTAATTTAAAGTATTCTTCATATCTTTTTCTATAATTTTATGTCCTACAAATTTTTTCTATAACATGAACCTACAATCAATCTAAATTTGTAGAGTATTTAGATGTTAAAAAATAGAGTACTAATACACCCTTTTTAGATAGGATTCCTTCCATGAAAAATTTCAACTTCCTAGGTGTGAAATCATCGGATATTTAAGAAAATTATATATAGAGTAGAAAAATAATATAAATATACAAATTAAAGTTTTGAAAAATTAATTTTTACAGTGTTATTAAAACAACAGACTGTCAAACATCATTTGTTTTAATGAAGAGCACCCATTAATTTTTAAAGTATACTCCCTTATTACAATAAACAGAGATCGAGATAATTCTTATATGGATTAGACAGAGATGGGAATACATTGATATTAGTCAACCTACCAAATTTGGTCATATAAAAAAGAATTCACTTCCAATTTTTACAAACTGAATTTTACTTACGTAAACTTGGCATCTCTTCTATAGATGCAATCCCCTTATCAGCTAAATCTAGCTCCGGATTATTTATTTCTCTGGCTTCATCTAAAACTTTTTTCGTTTTTGACATCTTGGTTGCGTTTGGTATACAAGAAACTGGCGTTTGATTCATTGCGCGCGCAATTTTAATTTTATTTTAATTAATTAAAAGAAAAATAATTTTAATAAAACAAAACGAAAATGTAGTGATCTTTACTCAAACAAATCACCAAGTGGAATGAAGAAGGTAAATAAATAAATGTAGTGGTGGTCGCAAGTTTCCCTACCCACTCGAATATTTCTGAAAAAAAATTGTTTTATCCATATTGGGAGAACCTAGTCTTATAGAGCAGTCCCGCTATATATATGCATGTAGATAAAAAAAATTATTCTTTATCAATTCTCGTGGTTTTGAAAACCAATCAACAGGATATATAATTTATTTAACTTTCGAACTCTATTATATTCAAGATAAAGAATTTCAACAAAATGGCCTCATTCAATATATTTCAAATTTGAAATTCAATAATGTGGACTGTTATTAATAGGAGGTCATATTTCATACAATTTTTTTTACTAGATTCAAATAACAAAACAATTCAGATAAGTAATAGGTTCCGTTTCGAAATTTTATCAATATGGGTATACCAGAAAGTTAAGGGATATCCAAATTTTTAATCAACGATATCCGCGATAGTTTCGAATTGTTTTACTGTATTTAAGTGTAGTGAATATAGTAGGGGATGGGGTAAAATTATTTATAGATTTGCGTATGGGACTAAGTGAAGATAAAGTCTGGTATCCATGAATATCTCTATTATAGTTTATTAGTGCTACAATTAAGTCTTCTCCAATTTTCCATGAGTGAGGATCAACTTTAATATTTGTATTAGCCCCCGTATATATTTCATATGTATAAGGATACTATAAGATTAGTCTCAACTTTGTAAGAAGAAAGGCGCAGTTCGAGTCCGTGCCATAAACTTTTCGTGGAAACGTCCTACACATGATCCGTAAACGTTTGGACTGTCACTGGCTGCTTTATGCCCGCCTTGCCCCGTTTTTTCATTTCTCGCATTCGTTCGGGACTGAACTTTTTAGACTCATTGGATTCTTTTCGACGCGAACTTTCTATGTGTTTTCTATAATTCCGAGTAAATTTAGGAGTCATCATAAGACAAAATCTTCAATTTTTTTGTAATTTTCAATTTAATACCGATTTTCACTTATATTCCGGTGATTTTTTTGTCTCATAATGTCTCCTAGTAGTGCTCCGCAAGCTCTTCGCAATGAGACCAGAATCTATGTCCTAACTAATCGCATTTCCCCGCTATACCAATTTATAACTTTACACTAAGCTAATTCGTAACCATTCATGCATATACGTATACACTGGTACAATGCCTGTGAACGTGATCATTAAAAAACGAAAAGAGATAACGAGTTGAAATTTTGCGTTATCTAGAGCACGGAAGTGTGTAAAGCCGAGTTTAAGCGGTTTTTGGCCTTACGTTGTGTTTTAGTGTTTAAAGTTCATGAATGGGCAAAATTGGTCCATCCAAACATTCTCGCTCTAGGGGTGAAATTTTCTACCTTGAAAACCGTAACAAGTTTAAATAAAAAATTTTCTTGGGCCAAACTTTGTATATATCCTGTATATATGATTTTATTTACACCGTTAAGTATTAAACCTCTTTATACGCCATTGGAAACCTTCTTACGCTACTAAGTATGAACCATTTCTAATATCTGAATAATGTAAAATATCGTGAGGCCACTTAAAAATACTCTTTAATAAGTTTCTTCAGAATAGTTTCAAATGAATATGTGAAAAGTTGTTTCTTAAGAAATCTAGTTTAAAAAAATTGGAGATAGTCAACATTTTTTCTTGGGTGGTTATTGATAACACAAATAGGTACAGGATGGTTTCTTCAAAATATTAATGATGAAAGATTATTGCAATCAGAGTGCGCTTTCCATGTTTATCTTTGACTTGTTTATTTTAGTATTGACTGACAGCACACTAGTTAATTACGTCACAAAACATGAAGCGCTTTTTGAAAGCGTTTAAAAAGAGTACTGTCTTTAATTTGGCATTTTGTTCTTTGCTTATTTACTATTTTTGAAATATTTGTCGAAGTTGTCCGATAATCTACGTATCTATCCGAACTTTAAGCGGTAAAATATTCAAACTTTTTAATTTCAACGTTGATTGCTTCGAGACGGTAAGGAAATGCTTCTGGTTGGTCAACGCGACTTACAGCTGGCATTTTACGATACATGCATGTCAATAGAGTTCTAACTTAGGGTTTATTCGTTTTGAGTGCTGACACGCATTCAGCGCCATCAAGCGTTGTTTTTACTATTCATCTTGATGCTGTGCAAACAGACAAAGCGCGCTAATGGTCTACGAGAGACTCCAAGCAGCTCCAAGCTCGTATACGCTTTCTCTATCGAAGTAGGGCAGCAAACACTGTATTAGACACCGACATTTTGAATATGAATTGACGCTTACACATACTTATAATGCCAAAACGAACGGTATTTTCAAGAGTAACGTGAACGTTCATAAGCCAAAACGAACGCCAATATATTACTTATAAGCGTGAGCGCTCGAAGCGTATAAGCGCCCAAAACGAATACACTCTTAATACTCTTTGATGAATAAAATAATGTGTGACTCTCTGTACTACGAGTAGATAACTGGATGCAGTAAACACATCATTCATTGAATGAATAAAGTATATTATCTTGTGTAACCCTAACATTCACGTGGGCCATGACGTTTAGTGTATAACGAATGATTAGAGATAAAATTAGTTATTAAGTTAGTGTAAGAAGTGTAATTACATATTAAGTGATTTTTATATATTAATTATACACGATAAATTAATGAAAATTGTATTTTAATGCAATACCTACAAAATTAATCAAAACAAACATCATTTACAACAACAGTAAGTGTTGAACACAAATAAAAAGGTGGACAATTACACCACACGGGAATAAAATGGGCTTAGAATCAATCAAATACAAAGATGGTAAATTAGAAATATTAGATCAATTGTTGTTACCACTCGAATCGAATTACATACAAATAAAGGGCGTTGAAGATGGCTGGAAAGCGATTAACAAAATGCAGGTAAATAATATGCGTTTTTTAATCTTTCGTTTAAATTTATTGCTTTGTAAATTGAAAAATTGAATCGTTTAAGGTACGCGGTGCGCCGGCAATTGCAATTGTTGGGTGTTTAAGTTTAGCAGTTGAACTTTATAATGAAAAGTTTGATGAGAAAAAAGTATTACGTCAAGAAATTGAAGGCAAATTAAATTATTTAGTTTCAGCAAGACCTACTGCTGTTAACATGAAAATAGCGGCTGATGATTTACAAACGTTAGTTAATAATTTGGAACAAGATAGTAATGTTACATCTGCTGAGGAAATGAAATCAAAGTATGTTTACAAAATTTTTTATATTTTTACACATATTTAGGCCAGTTGTCAGAGAGTATTTTTATACGCAAAATAAAACAGTATCGGCACCGAGGTCGGACACTTAACTGTTTGAGACTTTCGTCGTTTTAAATAAAGATTGATATATACGACTTTTTGATATGTGGTTTCGTGGAGGTCAAATTTTGATAAAGAATTCTGTTTGAACTCAACGAGATAAACAAAAAATAAAAATTTTCGATATCTTATTTAGTTTTCGAGATATTTATGTAAATTGAATTCATTAAAATCTGTAGGAAATTCAAAACATTCGGGGAGTTCGAAACTATCTTCCGGACACATTTTTCCCGGAGGATTATACACTTATATTATTTTTTTAGATTTGGGTAACTTTGAAAAGACGTTTTATTGTGTTTACATTGTTTTTTAAAACTTAATATCTTTCGATCTCTCGAAACAAAAGCGAGATAACCGAAAATTCTCTTTTGTTTAGGTCGAATTTGATTAAATTTCCACAAGTATAGCTTTATCGATCTATTTTACATAGATTTTTAAAATTTAATTTAGTTATCGATATTCCGAAGCTTTTTATCTCATCGATTTGGTACCCAAAGTTTCTAAATGTTACCTAAGGATGGTGTGATTTAAGGATTTTCTTGCAGTCTAACATCAGTTTTCTTCCTTGTTTGATCTACGGATATAAAATATTGAAAAAATGTCGCTAAAGAATATAATTCTCACAACTATCTCGGTTTCGAGCTATCAATTGAGTTATCCAGCCTAAATTGCATCTCTTAATCCTAAATAAATTTTATTAAAGATAGTAGTCATTTGACTCTAGCGTAGCGCATGAACGTCCTTAAAAGCGGACCAATTTATCGTTCGATCTTTCTGACAACTGTATCTAAATTATTGATTTTGGTTTTGTTTTTTTTTTTTCTTTTCTAAACATTAACTGTGATTGTTTCTCAAATCATTAGATTTATATCTGTAATAGAAGCTATGCTAGATAAAGACGTAAATGATAATATTGCTATTGGTAATTTTGGTGCAAAGGCGATATTAGATAAAACACCCGGTGAAACACTTATGCGAATTTTAACGCACTGTAATACTGGTTCATTAGCTACAGCTGGCTACGGCACCGCTTTAGGTGTCGTACGATCATTACATAAATTAAAAAAATTAGGTAATTAAAACAACTTTTTTCATCTTTATTTTTTAATTAATGATCAAAACGAATGTTCAAATTTAAGGATGTTAGGGAGGTTTGTCAAAATGATGCTAATACTGAAAATTTAACTAGAATGTTCTTCATTTAATTCTAAAGCTACTGTGTAAATTTCAAAATGATTTACTAAGCGTTTTAAAAGTGATTGCAATTTCGTGAATTTCAAAAGTGTTCGTGTTCTTATAGAGATTTGTTCACTCAATCGATTCAATTCATCTCAATTACCATTAAAAAAAAAGCTACGAAGCGTCCCAGATTTCCAAATTCTATAACTTGAACTTTATAGAAATAATTTTGCACAGTTTTAATAACATTCACTAAACGGTTGTTGAGAAAAAAAAGTTATAAATAGGAATACAAAAAAATCTATCTTTGTCACTTATACGTATGTGCTATAGAAAGAAAAAAGATTTATGTTTTTGTTGATTTAAATTAAAGGTACATTCACTGCCCAAAATTTAGTTAAAAATTTGTTCATATTATTTGTTATTTTCTAATTTAATTCAATATTATTGATAAAATTTACTATTTTATTTTAAATTCAATATATTTCTTGATAGTATCAATACTATTTATTATGCTACAAAACGTAAAGATATTCTCGAATTTAGAATTTTCAGTACTTTTGCTTCGGATTGTATCTCCCACACATCCTTAATGTTTAATTGTTTATATTAAAAAAATAAATAAAAAACACAAATGAGATAATTTGTAATTTATTATACAGACAATATTCTGCCAAAAAATATTTGGCAAGTTATTTCATATCTATTGATTATTTATTAAATAATTTAGTCCAATTAATAAAAGTCTAAAAAACTGACTAGATGCACGAAAAGTTGTGTTTAAGTTTTAATTCTTTGACATCAAATGCTTGTTGCTGCACCCAAGCCAGAGGTCGTGGGTTCAATTCCTATCCAAGATGTGTTTGATTTTTCAAATCAAACATTTGATGTTAAAGAATGTTATCAATGTTCAAACATATTACTTAAATATCAAAGTAAATGCTATTCATCTCCGTTAGTATAACATAACCGTGCATCCGTGCTAACAATGGATGGATAGACGTAAGTTTACAAAAACAACTTATTTGGTCATTCTAATCATAAATTGGGAGCATAGTCGACGTTTTTTAAATTAAAATAAGTTTTTAACTGTTTATTCCTTAACGATAAGCGAAAAAACTTTATCCTATAATTCCGTAATCTGCCTATATTTGAAAACTCACCACTGTAGCTCGTTTCGTTCAAAAGTTACAAGGGGTCGATTTAGGCCCTAATATTTCGTTTCACACCCCCTTAAACTCAGCCTGACGCACTGCCGTGCTATAGATTTTCATGTTGAATGTAATCACGTAGATCTCTTTTTGATAAAAATTGATTGGCTTATCGAAAATCGTTAATTTTTGTTCGAAACTAATCAGGAAATAAAAATTTTTGTTTATGGAATTAATTAACAAAATTGCCCAAGTTATCATTATTCTAAAATATGTATTTTTCCCAATAATATAAGCTGGGCAATTTTAATCGTAAAGACGTCTGCATGATCTTAGTCGATATAATTTTTCGCCTTCTAAAATGGAAGGAACTCCTTTTTTCTCAAATATCTTGTAAATTTCCACGAGTATTTTTTAAGAGGTAAGCTCGTTTATATTAGTATTATTTGATTGGGCATTTTATTGTCAAAAAACCAATAAAGTCTCATTTTTGTCATTCGACAGAAAACCAATAAAGTCTCAAAAGACCCAAGTCTTTGGATTGCCTATATAATAATAATACGTAAGAGGGGCACTCCAAATGGGTCCCTAGCACCTAGACCAAGGGGTCCTCTGTGCCCTCCTTGAGAAAAACCTGCCACCCGAAAGCGATAGGTCTCTGGGTAAGAGGTGCTCTTTTAAGCAGATGGAGCTATAGGATTCTGTTGAGGCCAGACGCCGCACAGAAAGCCCACAGCTTCTTCGCCGGAATTGCTCCCAGGATTGATGGATCCAGGGTTTCGGACCCAAACATTCTATGCCTGATACCTTGCAGATGCATTGCCTATATACTTTGAGACAGTCCGCCCGCGCTTAAGAAATGTTTATAATGGCCAAATGAAATATTTAAAAAAAAAATATAAATCAAACTTAAACGCAATTTTTCGTGCCTCTGATCCCCCTTATTGACTGGTGTAATTGTGTTTTCATAACTCTTAGATTAAGTTGTTTGTGAATTAAGCATAGTTGTTGTTTTTTTGATTGAATTATACCGGGTGTATTTAAAATAACTATTTCTAACTTTCAGGAGTGATGGATCCTATTAAATTAAACATTTTTTTTTTTTTGTAATAAGAGTGCCCAAAACTATTTTCGTTTATTTTCATTCGTTTTCTGTATGGAGAGGAATGTCAACCTCTTCAAAAGTACAGAGAGGTAGCAAATCGAATTGTTTTGATTATTTTTGATGCAAAACTAATAATAAACGTTCGCTGAATATTTTGAAATTATTTCCAAAAATTAGGTACGTAGCTTAACGCAGCATCTACCACAATGCGAATGCGGACAATATTTTAGCACGTAGGAAATTCATTTGACTAATGTTTGATTTAATACGATCTAACACAGGGCCAGGATGGATTTTTTATACTTAGATGGGGTGTTTAATGATCGACCGATATTAGTTTTTATATATGATACAATTGGGTTCTACCTAGCGGCTAATTTTGCCAATCAAGACCATGCATTTATATTAAAGCTAGTGGGGGGGGGGGGGGGGAGTATTCAATGTGTCGGGTTCGGGCTAGCGATTAATTCAACAGAATTGAAAGTTTAGATTTGTTCTTCAGATACACTTTGAACAAACAAGACTATGCATTAATATTAAATCTGAAGGACGGAAAATCTGTTGATTTCCTTTGAATATTACTATTAAAATTGCACCGTTGAATATCCCACTACTGCTTCTTCTCAACCGTTCCAGAAACAGTTTGGCTGACATAGAGAGCCACACTTTGGAAGTATCTTCCAGGGCTCAGGAACTTGAACTGCAAAAGATACAAAACCTGCTTTGGCCTGAGTAAAAATAGACTGCGGCTACTACATTGTAGACTCAGGGGACACCTTAGAAAGTTAGATTTGGGAAATGAGGGCAACTGCAGGTTTTGTGGAGAAATGGAGGAAACTGCGGAACACCTCCTAATAGACTGTGACGCCCTCATACGCAAAAGAATCAAATGTCTGGGAGTTAACCAGATACGTTCAGAGAAGCTCCCTATCCAAATCCTGTACTTTCTAAAAGAAACAGGGTTGGATGAGGTTCTCTAAGACGAGACCATTCCTCGTTAGGCACTAGATCAGGGAACACGATAGATCTTAGGTCGCAGGGAACACGATAGGTCGCAGTGCACCAAAGTCCCCCATTATCATTCATTAATTCACGGTTGGCAGTCACTTTTAACTGCTACGGTGTGAAGTTCCAGCGAAATGGTACCTTCTATTGTCTAGCCAATCGCGGTAGCCGTTTCACTGAAATATATTTCCATAGTCAGAGCATGCATTCACTTGAATTGAGCTACAATCATTAAAAAATATTCAACAGTGCAATTCAAACATTCAAAACAAACCCATAGATATGACCCACCCTATATTTTGATTTAATTGTTTCGAAAATACCTTGTTTTTTTAATTTTTGCTAAACCAAAATCCAGATTTTATAACTAAACAATTGTTATGTTATCGTTTTGAAGTTAAGAAATTATATTTGCGCAAGAATTTCGTGATCTCACGAAACAATTCCTAAAATATACGTCACCTTGTTTTGCACATAAATCTGTCTTTAAAAAAAATATCTGTATTTCATTTCATCTCGTTTATGCGAATCTTAAAAATATTTCTGAGATTATTTTAACCAATTAACTAAAGTTAAAGACTTTGCTTTCGTATTCTTATCACTAAACTTCTAAAGACAGGCAGAATGTGGATATTGTTATTATTAGTAAACTTTAGTTGAGACTCCAAAGGGTTCACAGTTTTAAGCTTCGCGTAAACATAGTAATTAGTAATTAGGATACATATTGTTTTGTCCAAACTGTTATGTCACCATTTATTAGCATGTAATTTTATTTGTACACCTCAAATTGTGGAGAAAATTTAAGGACTAATTTTTTGGATCATTAATTTAAAGGAAGATTTACTGCTTTAATTATTAATCAAAGTTTTGTCTAACCTAGGAAAGTAATTGTTTCGCTAAAAATTCTCTGATAATGGCTTGTTAATTAAATCGAAAGCGCTTAGATAACACATTATGTTTTTAATTAAAATATTTCATTGCCTAACACACTAATTACCAGCGAGTTAACGCCTGATCAAGTGCTAAAAATATCTAGAAAATATACTATGTATATCAGAGGCGACGGAACAGATCGAGGCCCTGTGAGGAATGTTTCGATGAGTGGTAGCAATATTTTGCACACTAGATTTCGATATCTTTAACTCGACCCTCCAGGTTAAAAGGTTTTTGGAGGATTTGGATTATTGTCCTCACTGTTAAAAAATGTTCATGTTATAAAATCGGTCAACGTCAAATCTCTTTTACTGTTCTTGAACGGGTCCAAATGTTGTAAGGAATAGTTGCTCCCTATGGGACGTTTCCTTAGGGATAGATAGATTGTAGAGGCTGCCCTGGACGGGCTCTACTTCAACCATAAGGTCCATTGTGATGCCTAAAGATGTGAGTGGAGTGGAAGGAATTTTTGTGTATGGACTAGGAATTGGTAGGATATGCGGCTGCAGCCGGCTGTGATCTGGAGTTCGTGAAGGAAACTGCAGAAAACGTTCTCAAGCATAGCCGGTTACTTCATTCTTGCCCATACGCCGACAGTTTAGTCAATTAACCGCCCCCTTTTTTTCTTAATAATTGACAAACTGCCGATGTCGGGATTCGAACCGACAACCTCCCAGTTTCCAAGTACGCATACTGCGCAGACATAACGCCTTAGACGGCTCGTCCACTTGGACTGGTGGGATGTTTCCTTTCTTCAGGGCCTTATGGCCTGAATTTGTTCCACCCGGCAGCCAACTGCACCCTAACCTAAACTCGTTACGAGGCTTTGAATAGATTGGAATATCCTACGTGGGGAATTCCCCAGGTCTGGGATGGAAAGTACTCACCACCCACTCCACGTTTTCTACCACCCCTGGTGTATATAATATACACTTCTAGAAATTAATAATGGAACAGATACGAAGCATTATTCGAGATGACAGTGGAAGCCAGTTTTCATGATATGATCCAAAGAATCACTCCTTAACTTGCCACTTCCTGTATATTATTCATATAGTTCAGAGTCCCATAAAATAGTAGTTATAATTTTGGATATCCTGTGGCGACGATCTACGATTTTGTGGGACTCTGATTGGATATAATTTTAATAGCATTTGAATTGTTTATTACGAATTATTACGACACTTTTTCGTTGTTCATTGATCTCTTTCAATTTTTAGAACATGTCTACTGTACTGAAACACGACCATACAATCAAGGTGCACGTTTAACTGCTTACGAATTGGTTCATGATAAAGTTCCATCAACTTTAATTGTTGATAGCATGGTGGCAGCTTTAATGCGAACAAGAAAGATTAATGCTGTTGTTGTAGGTGCTGATCGAGTAAGTTTATTTTATGTATAGTTAAAACAGACAAAAAAAATTGTCCAATCTCGGAATAATTCCGATAGAGTTGAAAATTTATACACAGATAGATTGACTGGGGTATAAAAAGTATTGCACTTCGACCTTGTGGCCCATTGTGCTCCTTTTTCTACTTCAGTCTGTAGGGATTCGCTTCTCCTATATCTTGGCAATGGTCAGGATAATGCTTATCAGGTTTTCCTGAAGTTTCATATATTCGGATGTTTCTTCCTCCTCGCCGCACAGTCTGCTGGGAACCGTTTTGGAGTCCTATCTTGTGTAGATGCTTTCATAGGTTATAATGTACGATGTTAACCTTCCGAAGTTGTATCCTGTTCAGGTTGAAAGGCATCAAAGGACAGCCTCTTGGAAACAGTATTTTTCCGAGTTTTTGTTACGGTATATTTTCCCAGTGATGACGGTGTATAAAGTCTATCCACTCGGTGATACTTGTTTACATGCTGTCTTTGGAATTCCTAAAATAGGTTCTTGGTCTATGAAAGGTATTTCCACTCCCTTCTTTGCTAAGGTATCTGTTTTTTCAGTAATCGTGTTAAACAGTTTCAGCTCATAACTCACATCAATTATACGAATAGACTGCAATTGCAGACTATACTTTTTTACTTGAATGTACCTCGTATACGTTTTCGCTTGGATTATATAAAAAGGTCAATCTTTTTGTTAATCTATTACAATAAAAATAATAAACGGTAAATAATTTTGAAATTGTTAAACAAAGACACTTAAATTTTGTATTATCAAAACCTCGTCGCCAATTTTATCGAAAATGCGTTTCACACGACAAATACCTTAATATTATAGGATTACGTTTCTTAATTTTAAAAGAATGTATCATTATTCGTCATTAGTCGTCTTTGGTGTAGCGGTAAGCACGCTGGACTAGATATCCAGAGGCCCGAGGTTCGATTCCTGGTGCACGAGTTAATTTTTTCATATTAGTATTTAATGTATCATTATTGATTGATATTAATTCGATAAAAAAATTTGTATTATTAGGTTGCTGCAAATGGTGATACTGCCAATAAAATAGGAACGTATCAAATAGCTGTTTTGGCTAGATATCATAATGTACCATTCTATGTGTGCGCACCGTTCACATCGATAGATTTTAATATTACCGGTGGTGATCAGATCATTATTGAAGAGCGTCCTGACCGTGAAATGACTTATGTCGGTGGCCATCGAATAGCAGCACCAGGTAATTATTTTTGTGTGCACTTATTAACTTTTAATATTTGTTACGTCTTTGCTGAAATCTATAATTATCCATATATATGAAGTAAAATATACAGTTTACGCATTTATAATGAACTCAGTTGTTATTTTCACTTTTTTTGTTTGTTTGTTTCGTTTTAGGTATAAATTGTTGGAATCCATCGTTTGATGTAACGCCTGCCAAATTAATAACAGCTGTAATTACGGAACGAGGAATTTTTGCGCCTTCTGATTTACTAAGCCAAAAAGAGAATACAATTTCGACTGCCAACTAATATTATTATGATTTTTAAATTTATATAAAAACTGCAAAAAAATAAAAAATGAAATAAATATATTACATTCAAACAATTTTAATGGTTTTGTGTATTTTAAACAGTGACAACAATTCCCCGAAAAATATACCTGAAATATCCCCGAGATATATATCCGGAAATTACGAAAATAATTTTAATAGTATTAGTTTGCGTTCGCTGTCGCGAAGACAATCGAATCTCTAATAATCTTACCTCTAATAATCAGAGCTGAGGTAATTCTCCCATTTTACTATGAAAAGTAAAACCCTTCCTCACCCTTCCCAAGTTTCACAATGGACAATTTAGTCTAAGTGTCTCATTCTGGACAGCAGCTAAACATATTTATAGAGAAATTAAAACAATAGTGCAAAAATAGGTAAATGTTTTAAAAATCGTCACGTGATCGAATAAACAAAAATACAGGACAGTGTGTCACTGCATTTTCAAACAGAAGATTATTTTTTACCAATTATGATTTTTAGCGAATTTCCTGAATGGAAATAGATTGTGTGTAGACTAGGAATTGGTAGGATGTTCCGACTCTGATAGGAAGTATGCCGATATTCATCTAGAGTTCGTGAAGGAAACTGCAGAAAACCATCACAAGCATAGCCGGTTATTTCGTTCTTGTCCATACGCCGACAGCTTAGTCAATTAACCGCCCCCTGTTTTTTTCTTAATAATTGACAAACTGTCGATGTCGGGATTCGAACCCATAACCTCTCAGTTCCAAGAAGACATAACGCCCTAAACAGCTCGGCTATTTAGACGGTGATAAGTATATATAGTTATCATACTATAGTTATATGTTATACAATACAGTTTAAGTGTAACAAAGACACCACATCATATAGACAGCGATAGATACACTATAAATTGTTTGGGGATTGGGTGTATTTTAAAATACAATCAGTATATACATACCATTCCCAATCTTTCGAAACCGGTACTATAAATGCCGTTTTAGTGACTTTCTCCTGTAAGTACCCTGTCCATTTTAGGTTCGTGAAGAATATATGTTAAATAAATATGAAAAAGTGTATTTGATAAATAAATTATTACACCATATTATATATTAATGTTATTACAACGAAAAAATAAATATTAGTACAAGTTTTATAAATTAGATTGTTTCCTTAACTCTAGTGGAATAATATGGCACTAACTAGAATACAGTAGACTCTCAAGATGTATCAGATATCCTTCCCCTCTGAACACTCAACAGAATTCTTCTTGTAATTCCGAATTATCATGTACGCGATTGGATATTACAGAGAGTCTATTGTATTATCAGGGTGGCGATCGAAATGGTGTTGCGATATTCATTGACTATGGAAAAGTTTCATAGTAGCGACATTTTATTTTATTAAAAATTTAGACCCTAGTAAACTAAATAAGTCAGTCAGTCTAAAATAATTACTTCTGAGCATCTAAGTTTAGCATATTTCTCTCAGGACACATTTACTAACTTGTCAGCAGTGTTGTCAAATTGGGGAGATTTTCTCCTAATTTAGTGGATTGAATAATATGAAATAATGCATGATGCCATCCTGTATCGAGTATAAATAAACATTTTGTATTCTGATTCGTTATATTCAAATTGAATCTCTACTCTACTAAATTTATCGGAAAATCCCAAAATCTATCAATAATTGCTAAGCAAAATGGCGTCATAATCTAAGTTGCGTTGTATCTGCCAAATGTCCTGGCTAAAAACTATGTTAGATGTACTTAATAACTGACTTAGTTTACTTAGGAGTTACTTGTTCTGAACACGATCAATGAAGAGTTTATCATCACACATAGCAAAGAACCGTTCCCAGTAAAACAGAGGTAAAAAAAAACCCACATCGAAATCGATCTGTCTGTTTATTAGCCACAGTCTTAAAACTTGAAGCATCTGTTTTATGTTCGGGAAAGATTCGAAAGAAGAAATAAGACATAATCAATTCAATTATTCCCAAGAAGATTTATATCAAAATTGTATCAAAGATAGTTTACCTCGGAACACCAATTGAATTTTTGAATCTTGTTTCGTATTTTTGCATGAAATTAACTAAATACAGTGAACCCTTAGTATAACGAACCTCAATATAACGATTTCTTCAATTTAACAAATTGTTAGAAATCCTCTAGAACTGCCCGTAACAGTTAATGACCTTTACATTACGAATAACTTTTGTAGAAACCTCTTTATAACGATTTTTCAATCATTGCAAAACATAAATAGAAAGTATAATTAACCTCTGCATAAAGTATTCTAGTTTATGCAGAGATTAATTATACTTTCTATTTATGTTTTGCAATGATTGAAAAATCGTTATAAAGAGGTTTCTACAAAAGTTTATAAAGAGGTTTTTACTAAAGTTATTCGTTATGTAAAGGTATATTTTGCATTAAGTCTTACGGCCAGTTCTAGGGAATTTCTAAGAATTTGTTAAATCGAGAAAATCCTTATATAGATATGCTTTTGTGCCAATTTTTAATATTGTATTTTTTGCTACCTTGCTAAAACGATTCCTAGACCAATCTGACCTCTATAAAACAAACCTCATTGTAACAAATTACTTGGTATAACGAATATTTTCTAATCTCCTTCAGATTTGTTATATCAAGGTTTCACTGTATAACGTTATTTAAACGCCTAAAAATCGCGTTTATTGACGATTTTTGGTGATTGGTTTTACTAGATATCGCCTGAAACTATATTTAATGAGGCAAAAATTATGAATAATGATTTCAGAAGACAAAATTTATTTAAAAAAATAAAGAAAATTCCCTGATTTTTCCAGATCGCTCTTCAACGCCACCCTGATTATCGTTAAGTAAAATATCGTAGTAAAATAAGGCATATTCGTGTTTAATTGTCCATATACTGTTTTATATAATAGAATTGCGAATATTTCGCTCGTAAATTGGTTTATAATTTTGTATTAATGTCGAAGCGTGTTCTCGTAACACTGTCGGTAAGGCACTTAAAGCTCGGTTTTCAATCTTTTTACGTATTGTACCATGTTTATAAATTCGTTCAGCTTCATCCCTTTGATCTTTTGATATTGGTCGGTCATCCAAATGAATTAATTTGGAAAAAAGAGATATTATGAATAACCTGAAAAAAAAAAAAAAATTGAAAACGCAATTAAAATTCACTCTACAGTTTTCAAGACGTTTATAAAAATATACACAAAAATCAAAGTTATTCCTATTATCAAAAATATCTGGCAACGTGGCATAAGTTAGAATTAAACTGATGTATATCAAGTTAGAACTAAATAATACTTTTTTAAAAAGAAACTTTATTAAACTAAATACTCGGATGTACAATTTCACACCGTTGCCAACTTTTCTAAGACGGTGGTATAAATGACGTTATACCGACCCCGCGTATTGGTAACCTCCTTAAGGACGTTCATACATGAAGCCTGATAGTAGATAAAAAATTTTTTTTAGTGAATTGATTAGCTCAATTCAGTAGTTATCCTCCCTCAAAAATTTAAAACCTGTCGTCGATCATTTCAAAAAGTTATTATCGATTAAAACGTAAACTTTGAACACAGCGTCTTATGCAGAACAGCATTTGTTTGTACTTAAAATTAGAATAACTATATTATTAAAGTAGGTACCATAATAAATAGTGTTTATAAATCTTCTTTGAAATATGCAGTTTATATATTTGCATTAAAAACATGGTGTTGACGAACGTTTGAATTAATTATTTAATAAAATTAAAACTGTTTTATTAGGTTTATTTTTGCCACCATATTTTGAAAACTGGCGACAGCGCACAGTAACAAAATATACAACATAGTTTATTGTCAGATCTGTTAAATCAAGTCAAATCAATTTCTAATTTATATTTTCTGATATTTTACAATACTCTAAAAATATTTATGACAAATAATAAAAAGGGTTATAAATCCTTGTAAGATTATTGATATACTTGACAACTTTTTTTCAAATCCTAAATAAATTTTATTCAAGATAGTACTCATTTGACTCTAGCGTAGCACATGACCGTCCCTTAAGTTATCAACATACCTGTATTGTAGATAATCGTAGAATGATCCACCATTTAAGTAAGACGGTGCAGCCGGATTTCCCATCAATGATAAATGTTTTAAATTTGGACATGCATTTTGTAGTTTACGTGCCCATGGATACAGCTGTCGAATCTATGAGAAAAAAAAAACCACCTAGGATTATTTTTGAATTCGATATATTGTAAATTTTTTTGCTCACATACATTGCAATGATTTAGCCACAATAGTTCCAATTGTGGCATATGTGGAAATACTGTTTCTGATGTAATGTCATTATGGTCTGCTACCAGTGATGATAGGTACTTAAATTCGCATAGAAATCCAACATCACTGGAACATATTAAAATATATTATTTTGATTCGGAATTCCTAGATCATACAAACTCTTATTAGGGAGGGGAGATCTAAGTAAGCTGAATGGACTTTGCCACCAATTAAATTTCTCCATTCCAAATTCACCCCTATTCATTCTTTGACACCAAATGCTTGATATGAAAAATCTTACACATCTAGGATGGCAATCGAACCCACGACCTCTGGCATTCTGTACCAACTCTCTGCCTCTTAGCTACCTGAGATGTTATGGCAGTGGAATCCATATGATCTATCACTATCTTGATGTCAATGTATTAATAATTTGTTTATTTACTTTCCATATATTTTTTCATTGTTAGTATAGTTGCGCCTTTCGGTTATATTATACCAACGGAACTGACTAGAATTTACTTAATTTGACATTTAAGTAATATGTCTGAACATTGACAACAGTGCTCTGACACCAAGTGCTTGATATGAAAAATCATACAAATCTAGGATGGGAATCGAAATCACGCCTCTGCCATTCTAAACCATTGTTAATAACTTTTTTCAACGACAAAACGTTGGCCTAATAAATTTTCATATTCTGAAGGTATTTGTATGATTTTCTTTGAACGAAACTGAAATTCCCTATCTTTTCCCGAATCTCGCGTATAACCTTAAGATCTATTTTCAAAAGAGAAGTGATGTATTTATTCTGAGAAAATTCGCTAAGTTGGCGCAGCTTCTGTTTTATTTTAACCGAATTTATTTTAATTCGGTTTGGTTCTGTTAAATAATTGATGACTTACCTTATTTCATTATGACTAATATCTAAACTGTGTACAGCGAGTGCAAAGCGATCGATTAACGGTTGTGGAATTGTTTTGATTTTTTCATAAGCTAAAGTTAAACGTTTATCTTCGTCCGAACTGTACATAAAAATTTCGTTATTATCAGTCGAATCATGTTTATATGACCGTTGCTCTACAACAAAAACGATTATTACGATTATTAAATAAAATAAAGAAATTACACCAGTTTTAAGTTAATGAGGGAATTTTTATGAACGGGAGTGTACATATATAAAATATTGAAATGAAACATTTTGAACAAAAAAAAAAAAGAACCTTGGACGCAACTATTCACTCCCTTAATTTTTTGTTATAAATGATGTACACTCAAATTCAATATATTTGAACCAGTAAATCACATTCTGAGCGTATGTATATATTACTGAATATATATACCGTGTGTGTTGGCAAGGTTTTTCCAATAGATAATCAATGTTAAATATTATTTATTACTAGCTATCCGTGTGGTTACTCTATGAAGTCAGTCAGTCAGTCACACATGTAATGGTTAAATATGTTCATTGAACTCTTAACTTTAGTATGTGCATCACAAAATCCCCACTCTTAAATGACAAACAAACAACCATACGCATACATGTGTTTGGTTGATGATTGTACAAGTGATGACTCTCATTACATGTGTACTGACTGACTGCATACAAGAACCACACGGACAGTCAGTAATAAATAATATTTAACACTGATTCTCTATTGGTAAAGCTTGCCAACACACATACTGTATAACATTACATACAGTACCACTTAGAACGTTTCAATTGGTTCATTTTTTGTTGAATAGGAGTATTTACAATTTTTTTTGTAAATATGAAAGATAAAGAATGAAAAATTGATTGATTACCTAAAAAGACCAAAGTCCCCAATGACGTCATATTGAAGATTTCTGTTTCGTCAATAAGTTCATCTTCCAGTGATATCAGTGATGAGATTTGCGCATCAATTATTTGAAAATCTTCACTGTATTCCAATCTAGAAGAACAAATTACAAATTAATTGTTATTTAAATGAAATGAATTTCTGTATACTTAGAAAATAATAATTAGCCATACAAATCGTCACAAGCATCTTTAGCGTATTCGATGTTCATGTTCTCGAACTTTTTCTGATTAAATATAGTTAATTGATTATGTCAAATTTTTTATGACAAAAAAACTAATGAATTTATAATAATTTTAATTCCAGAATGTTATCAACATTTTTAATACGTATACTTACTGTCATTATCAGTTAATTGATAATGAATTTTTTAACTATCAATATATATATATATATATATATATATATATATATATATACTCATAATTAAAAACTTCATTATCAATTATTATATATATATATATATATTTAATATAGTCGAAACCGGATATAACGACATTGAAGGTACCACATAATTTAGGACGCTATATCCGATAGTTGAAATGGCACTATCTGCGTTTCCGGATAGGGTGAGGTGGGAGGAATTGCGCAGTTAATAATTAAACAAAATAATCCTTGTCATTCATCATTCGAATATGGCGGTTGGTCGTTATAGCCGATGAATTTCGATAAAAGTTAATCGCTTTAAGCGATATTTCGTTATCCCATGTTGTTATAGGTGGTATGTTGAATTTTTTATCTTTTTAATTATGATATTACCAAAACTCTTCGTCAGACTTTTTATATCCGGTATATGTCAAATTTTGTTCAATTTTTTTCATTTTATTAAGGGGTACCCCTTGGAAAAAATGCGAAAAAAGTGAAGAAAATTTTTGTTCTCGATTTTAATAATATTCATTTTCAAGGGTAATATTGACCCAAAAAGTACAAAAATCAGATTCATTTTAACGTCTGACCCATACATTTCAAAATATCGGCATCTCAATTCATACAGTTTTGAATTTTAGCACCATGGGTCTGATACCTTGAAAACCCTTAATCGTATCGTATTTTAACCAACGGCATTGTTTTCGCTAGGTCCGAATTAGCTTAAAACGAAGTTTTTACCAAAATCGGAGACATACAATTTTCCTCCAATTTTAGCGATTTTATTAAGGGGTACCCCTTGGAAAAAATGCGAAAAAAGTAAAGAAAATTTTTGTTCTCGATTTCAATAATATTCATTTTCAAGGGTAATATTGACCCAAAAAGTACGAAAATCCGGTTCATTTTAACGCCTGACCCATACATTTCAAAATATCGGCATCTCAAATCATACAGTTTTGAAATTTAGCACCATGGGTCTGATAGCTTGAAAACCGTTAATCGTATCGTATTTTGACCAACGCCATCGTTTTCGCTAGGTCCAAATTAGCTTAAAACGAATTTTTTATCAAAATCGGAGACATAAAATTTTCCTTCAATTTTAGCGATTTTGTTAAGGGGTACCCCTTGACAAAAATGCGAAAAAAGTGCAGAAAATTTTTGTTCTCGATTTCAATAATATTCATTTTCAAGGGTAATATTGATCCAAAAAGTACGAAAATCCGGTTCATTTTAACGTCTGACCCATACATTTCAAAATATCGGCATCTCAATTCATACAGTTTTGAATTTTAGCACCATGGGTCTGATACCTTGAAAACCGTTAATCGTATCGTATTTTAACCAACGGCATTGTTTTCGCTAGGTCCGAATTAGCTTAAAACGAAGTTTATATCAAAATCGGGGACGAAAAAAATTTTGTCCAATTTTTGCGATTTTTCTTTTCATAAACTCAATATATACCGGGATTTTAAGCAGTTAACTCAGTTAGTTGTTATTTTCACTTAATTTTAACGTAATGTACGAGATTTAATTTATAAAAGTAGAAGTGCTTAATCTATAGAAGGTGGAGCAACATTATCGAAAATGTATACTTTCATTCATTACATGTGTCCGATCAACCTTAACATAGGTATTTGTTTAGGGATTCGGCCGGGATAGGTGTTTGGATAGGGATCCGTCGTTGGAAAAGATGTCGATATAGCCGGTTTCGACTGTATATATAATTTGTAATATATGTATTCATTTGTCTATAAAAATTAATGTTTTCCTCTACATTTTCAACAAGGTCAGGATAAGAATTGACTTCTCATATTTATATACTCGTTATTGTCCTCCATCACCCCCACTTCTGAATTTTATTTCGAAAACGATTAGAGCAAAACTTTAAACTACAAAGTTAATGTTTGTACAAATACTAATTTAATATTTCGTTCGAAATATTTTTTTCGAAAACTGAACATTTAGTACGTGGGCGATCAATCTCTGTTCGGGATAGACGTGAAATATTCTGTTAGATCTATAGTTACAAAAGCAAATACTTTTGGTTGAGTTTACACAACATCATTACATCAATGTCTTACAAGTTGCCTACTTCTAAGAAGTATCACGCTATTACTTTGGTAGTGGAAAACCGAAAAAGACCTAGAACCTAGATTGAATTGTTGCCCACGAAACCCTTATTCTGAAAATTTTATCGAAATCGTTTGGGCCGTTTTCGAGAACACAATTACAAACAATTAAATATATATATATATATATATATATATATATATATATATATATATATTAAAAAAACTTTATAAATTCTAGACCCTTCAAGTCTCTGTGAATCGTAATTCAACCATTTGCCTATGGAAATTTTTGCCCAGAAGTGTTTTAGATAAAAACTGCATGGTGTCTTTTGTAAATCTATAACCACGGGCGTAGCTACAGCTTCCACATGGAAACTAGTTTCCGAAGTTTCCCTCTAAACTCCTTCTTTATATACGTCCGTGCCGATAACGTATTGTACACCCGGTCTTAGCATTACTGTTTTCTTTAATTTCCATATGCAAAAACGGAGAATAAATAAGTAAGAAAAATCCTCATTTAGATTATATGATTATTAAATAGTGGATATTCGGCGAATATTAGCGTTAATGCGTAGATTAAGTGGGGATTCGGATCCCCTAAACCCTTTCCTTATACACGAACGTATCATTAACATATAGTATATCCGGCCTAAGAACTGTTTATTTAATTTCCGTCTGAGAAAACGGAGATAAATCAGTAAGAAAATATCTCATTTATAGCTTATGATTAAAACAATTTTTTATAACAAGATTAAGTCATCTAATTTTAATATATTCTAAAATTATTCTTATAATTATAGTTTATAAGAATTTAGCCTTGAAGAATCTATTTAGAAATTTTCCAAATAATTAACAATGATTATATTTTCAATACATTTTTTTCAATACAAAAAGGGCCATAATTTCTTAATTAGAAAATTCGTAAAACAATTGACATGTAAGTAAATATAAACAAAAGAAACACATTTTTTAGGGGTAATATTAAAAATATTTCTTACCCTTTCGTAAAGCGATGTTTTCTAAAAATTTATAGATCTCCACATAAATAATAATAAAATTTAATGATTTTCATAACATAATCAAATGAAAATACATATGTCAAAAAGCCGAGTAAAACTGAACTAAAAGGTAAATAAGATTAAAATTCACTCACTCGAACCTGTGGTCGATTACCAGTTTTACAAGTTATCTACGTCCCACTACTCCCACTGTACTGTGTTGAGTGTGTAAAAGTCACCGAATGGTTTTACACACATCAAACAAAACAAGAAGTTACACATGAAATGTTTTCTTCTGAAAGTTTAAACTTGATATTCTAAAGTTTACACAGATGAACATTGCATTAAAACACTTGATTAATCTATTTCAAAAAAAAAAATTGTTATTTATAAAATTGTGTAAACTTTCCATACAAATAAATAAAAATGATGAACATAACCTAAGAAAATCACGACTAAAAAAGAATGCTAGCCTAGTTTTAGTTAATTTGTTAATGGAATAATTATGGAATCAAATAAACGAAGTTATAGTGAGATTGATCCGGATTATATATTTCCAGATAATGCGAAAATTGGTCGATTTTCAGGTGAGTAACAATATTTTTTGTATAAATATATATAGAACTGCATACTTTTTTGAAATCGATTTAAAAGTTATTTAGGCAGCTTAAGGTTAGTTTTTTTTGTTAGTTTAATGATAAACGTTTAATATTGTTTTCTTTTTATTTATTCTGGGGCTGTTTTCTTCCAACAAGGGTGACGTTAGAGTCTTTAACGACGATCGTACGTCTCGAATAGTCGTACAAGATATGGGTGAATATAATCGTCAATTGTTTACGTTTTTGTGAGTATAGACCACGTGTGCTATGGCACCTTCGTTTTCTGACGCGGATGTCGGAAATTCTTCTCTAGGAACCGCTTACTGTGACAGTTATCATATCTATGCGACAAGAATTAAACTGTCAAGGATAAAAACCATCTCCCATCTTCTCAACCAAAAGGCATTTAAGTAATAATCTTTCGCCTACTCAACGACTAGAGCCCCGAAGGAAATGTACAAGTAATTTTTTGTATAAAATTGTGGTCTGTTGGATTCAAGTGTTAAATTTCGTTTTGGTGTTGTCAATTCAGAAGAAGATTCGAATAAAAGTTGTTAGTATATTTATAATGAACAACTTTTATTCCGAATATTTTCCCAAAAACCGAATGAATAAGGCACAAATCAATAATAAAATTTTGAAAAAAGTACTCTGGCTAGACAGAAATTGATTTAAAATAAAAATCCCTTTTTCATTTGTAGAATGTCAAACAAATTCCGAAAAACTCGCCGAAATTGTCAAACAAGAATTCAACAACGAAGTGTTGCACAAAGAATGTGAATTAGAGGAAATTGAGGATCGATTAAAAGTTGCTATGAAAACCCTTCAATTGCTACGGTCCGTTTGTGTCTCCACGTATTACAATCGAAACGATTTAATTTTCAATACATACCCGGATACCGATGTGAAATTAAACGATCCAAATGTGGATACAATATTTGGTCCACAATCACGACCACATCCAGCCGTTCGAAAGATTATCGGCAAAGCACCGCTACAACAAATTGTAACGTCACGAACGCGAAAGAAAACGACAACATCAACGCAAATTAATCTGAAAAAAGAATTGAATACATGCCAGAATGAAAGTGTGAAAATTGAAGCAACGGATGGTGATATTGTTGTGGAAAATACGAATGAAACAATTGCCCATGAGAATTTGGATAGTATAGCACGTAATGAACGTTTCAAAACGAAATTTCGTCTAATTGTTGGCAACATTTCAAAATGGTTGAATCAGCCAACGAACATGAGTCAAGATCAATCGACACATAAATGGATGATTTATGTGCGAGGGCCCAGAGACAATCCGGATGTTTCGTTGATTATTAAGAAAGTGCGATTTTTTTTACATCCATCGTACAGACCGAATGATATTATCGAAATTAAGTATGAAGATTTACGTCGTATTTTTTGATTCTTTGGATCTTAAATTAATTTCGTTTCTTTGTTTTAGAAATTCACCGTTTCATTTATCACGACGCGGATGGGGTGAATTCCCTTTACGAGTTCAAATACATTTTTCGAATGAGGTTAATAAACCAATCGATGTTATACATAATCTAAAATTGGATACAAGTCATACGGGTTTGGAAACTTTAGGTAAGGATGATTTAAAAAATAAAACTTATAGTGTTTTCTTTTGACTGTTCTCGTGCGCATTGAGAGCACTCTTAAGTATAAAATATATGTTCGATTGACTACACGCCAATTTATATTTTGAATTTTTCCGTATATCTTTGTTGGTTAATAAAAATATTGAAAATCAAAATTTTTTAAATTTTCCAACGGGGAGCTTTTTTAAATCCTTCAAAAAATAGCTCCCAGAAGTAAAAAGAATTTCAGACTTTTATTTTAAAAATTATCGGGGTTATTCAGATTGGAAAAATCTTTTATTTAACAAAAGCATACTTAATGGAAGTGTCGGAATTGTAGAGGTAGAAGATAGTTATAATAAATAATTATTATTTAAATAAATAATAAATATATGTGAAAGATATAATTGATCTTTATTGATTTGATTTATGAAATATATATATTTATATGTAAATTATCAAGGTTGTTAACATTCAAAGCAACCGTGATAATAGGGGGAAGTTATAGTTCGTATGCAACAACTAAAAATGATGAACAAAATTATAATAATAATTTAATGAAGAAGCGATACCGCTACAGAATCAAGCGTAGCCGAATCAGCCCCATTTTTATCTCTGAATTAAAATTATAAATGTTAGTGGTACAGTTCCGGGAGGTGGGACTTTTTTTTAGAAAATTTCCTGCTCTTTAAGAAACTATTTTTTCGATTTCCGATATCTGCAATAGTTTCTGAGATATTTGCAAAAAACAAAACCACCTCTTTTTTTTTAAATAAATTGTTTATAACTTTTGCAATTGTTTATGTGCGGGTTTGAAATTTTTTCACATTTTTCTAGACGTGATAACGAGTTCAACGAGCTATCACACGTATTTTAATTCGTAGTAGCAAGAATTAACACGTTTTTTAACTTGTTGACTAGACGAAATAGTGGGTCCTTACTATAATTTGTAAAATTTTGTATTTCAGGTGCGGAAACATTGATTGATGTTTGGTTGTACACAGAACCATTCGACAAAATAAAACAATACACTCGAAAAAATGTCGCCGATCAACAACAAGAAATCGTCGATGTAGAATACGTGAATTTAAACGACGATGACGAAGAAGAATCATTGGGAAATGACTCTCCATCATCGCTAGAGATTGACACGACCGCAACAACAACAACAACACTTGAATCGAAAAATTGTAATGAAGCGTTGTTTAATAATGTAAATATAGTTGAGGATAATTTAAAAAGTGATCATCTTTCCAATTTAAGTTCCTTTTCAGATACCACTCAAACCAGTTCCTTGAATCCTTCCACTCTCAATCCATCCCAACTGAACCTTCTACATCCAAACGAATCGAATTCGCCGTCATCCGATACGAAAATCTATGTGAAAGATGGTAAACTATGTGTTTTAAAAAATAAATCGCGTACAGTGAATAATAATAGTGCTGTTGCAACAACAGTTAAATCGAAAAATAAAATATCGTTACTCAAATCGAAAACGGATATGACGGATAGTGTGCTAACAATTGTGACGGTGCGTACAATCGATGAAATTCATGATTATTGTAAAAAAAGTGATGGTGAATTTAGGACTACAACAACAACAGCAGCAACAGTTGATTCGTTCAAAAAGTTTTTAATCAATTTTACAAATCGTAATTTTTATCATGTCAATATTGCATTATTGTATTTATTTCGACATTTACCGTTAATTAACGAACAGGCCAACGATTTTCTCTATTTACAAACATTTCCATATGTGGCTAAAACATTACAGGAATTTTTATCATGGAATAAAATTAAGCAGTTTTGTGCAGAGGTAAATATTATACAATGATTGTGTTCAGAACAGTTAAGTCCTTAGTAAACTAAGTAAATCTAAGAAGAAAGGTGCAGTTTAGGTCTGTGCCGTAGATTTTTCGTGAAAACGTCCTGCACATGATCTAGATAGATAGATCGATTGCAGAGGCTGCCCCGAACGGCTACACTTCGACCATAAGATCCATTGTGATGCCTAAGGATGTGAAAGAAGTGGAAGGAATTTTGTGTATAGACTAGGAATGGGTAGGATATGCGGCTGCAGCCGACTATGATAGGAACTATGCCGATATTCATCTGGAGTTTGTGAAGGAAACTGCAGAAAACCTTCTCAAGCATAGCCGGTTACTTCGTTCTTGACCATACGCCGACAGCTTAGTCAATTAACCGCCCCCTTTTTTTTTTTTTTTTAATAAATGACAAACTGCCGATGTCGGGATTCGAACCCATAACCTCCCAGTTTCCAAGTAAGCATACTGCGCACACATAACGCGTTAGACCGCTCGGTCAGTTGGACTGGTGGACTCTGAAAAAAAACTGACGGTATTTCATCATACAAGAATGTTCAACCGACCACCAGTGTAACGAGCGAATAAACTTTCTCACGTCAAAAAAAATGTACTTCTGAGCATCTATAGTAAACTCAAGCTGCACAGTCCCGTCATATCAACAAACTAGTATCTGTCAAATGTCCTCTCAAAAAACTAAGTTATATTGGGAAGATATTGGGAACTCTATATACTCTCTGGTGGATAAATTATAAACTAGAGCTAGTAGGTCTATATTTCCAGCCCCAACACCCGAGACATAGTTTTTGGCTGACAAGTTTCAAGGTCGCACTCTGGTGAACAACTTAGTAACTACTGCTAGTAGGACCCCCTGCCGGAGATCACAATACTTACTTAATTTACTAAGGACCATTATCAAATAAATGAAAATAACAACTGAATTAATTGCATAAATACCCTAAGTTCATTATCAATGCGAGAATTGTTTATATATATGTCTGTAACCACTCTAGCGGTCACAGTTATAATTCGATTGGAATATAATTTATTCTACATTCTGTATTTATTTACTAAAAAAATTCACTAAATTGACGCAGCTTTTTCTTCTCCTACGTTACGAAATTTATTTATTATATTTCGAAAGTATTTCTATTTTAAGTATTTTTAGTGGTATCGAGCGAAATATGTAAAAAATTTATTGGTAGAATATAAAATCAATGGCTGCGAAAAATGGTCAACGAAATCAATACTTCAATATTCTCGTTTAGCTGGATTCAGCATAAATGCAGATGAAGAGAACGATATGGTTGCCGCAGAAACAATTGCAAGTAAAAGTATACCATCGTTGCGAAATTCCGATGATTATACATTTAAAACATTTGCTGAGAGTATGGAAGTACAAAATTTGTTGCGAAGTACGGATAAATTAACGGATAAGGAAAGTGTATCGGATGATATTGAAATTAACGTTGTGGATGTTGAAGTGCCGAAAAAAGGTGAGAAAAAGAATATTAGTGACGTATCTGTTTAAAAATTTTTTGTTGCAATAAAGGGGAAATGACTCAATGAAGGGGAAATACGAGATAAGCCTTAAAGGCGAGAAAGGAAGGAATTACATTTTACATTTGCAATAGGAGAACATAATTACGTGTAATTATTGTTGCCTATATCATCTAAAAAATGAACTTTTTCAAAAATCGTATAATTTTTGATAATTTTCAACGTTCTAGTGATGTACAATGCCGTAAATCATTTAAAAAAATGAACCTTTGTACTTATTTCTGTAATAATTTTTCGACTTTTACGTCACAATGCTAGCTTAAGTCGTTCTTCCAGTAATTTCAATATGGTCTGGAACGATACAAACTAATATAAAATTTGTTATTTTTAGAAGTAAATATGCCAGAGAATCAGATAAATCCACTGAAAATCCATCAATTTTCTGAAGATGATCTTCCACAGTACCTTCAAAATAATTATGTCAAAGATATTACATCAGATTTGGGTGTTAAATTTGGTTTGGACGAAATTATGCCAAATTCATGGGCACCATTATCAGAACTATGTGTATTAGTTGCTACAAAGTGTTTTGCCGAAGATTTAATGCGTCGATCGTTAGTTTGTAGTTCGAAATTATGTGATAAAAAGTAAGAGTGATTGGTTTTGGTATTATAGACAGCAAATGAGGCGTTCTTTTTTCGAAATTTTACCAATTTTAAATCTTATTTTTAAAATGGAATCATTTCAAATATCCTTGATTTAAAAATACTAACAACAACTTTTATTCGAAAATCAAATTGATTCGACACACTGTTCAATAGGGAATATGCATGAAAATTTTTTCACATTTACTTTCAGAATATGAAAATACTGTTAATACTGTAATAATATTTAAAAACGAAATTAAAATCCGACAAATATCAAGGAAGCTATAAGCTTTCAAAGATTATTATCTGTCTCTTTCTTGCAAAAATACTAAAAACGGAGTTTTACGTGTATTTTAAATGGTGAAAGTGTAATACTAAAAACGGAGTTTTACGTGTATTTTAAATGGTGAAAGTGTAATACGACGTCACATAACATATCAAGAGGGCTATCACCCTCTTTGTCTAATCGGGAATTTCAATCATTCATATCTCGCTTATTTTTAAAGTTATTTAAAAAGTAATTTTACCTTGATATTTGTCAAGTAAACATGCTTCAATTCAAGTGAACAAAAATTTTCATGCTTATTCCCTATTGTAAAATTTAGAAAACAAGATCGCCACTTTTTTTTTTGCTGTTCACTGTAATATAATTTTTATTTTTTTTGAATTGAGCCTCATCATATGTTTTTTCTTTCTATTTTAGGCGAGAAATTCAGCTAACAGATGTTAAATCATCATTACAAAGTCGTGTTGAATTTGATTTATTTACAAATTATGGATTAGGCAAACAATTGTTTTAAGTCCCATTTTTAAATCAATAAAGATACTGATTTTATATGAATCATTTTTTTATTTAGTGTTAAGTACAAATAGCCCAGTGCCCTAGTCTACGTGAGCTCCCGAGGCTCATTGCCTACACGTAAAATAGTTAATACACGGAGGAGGAAGGAAGAAATTGGTGAAGATGGTTTAAATCAAATAGCAAAGAACGCTATTTGTTTGTCTCGAAGAGATTCGGATGCCTGCCGAAGTTGCATACCATGGAAAATTATATCCCAATATAACAAGCACATTAGTACGGACTCTTCCAACTTATTACGGACTTCTCCAAGTTACTTGCGAGAGATGCTTTGTTGAAGACGATGTTTTATTCTCTACAGGGACAAAAACTGCTGGATTCGTTGATTTTCCTAAACATTTACACTCTGGAGGAACCTTCCGGGGCTCAGGCAGACCAAAAACTTCTCGGGAATTTTAACCGCAAAAGATATAAAGCCTGCATTGGCTTGAGTAAAAATAGACTACTGAGGATGTTTCTAAAGGGGTATCGTAGACTGAGGGGACACCTTAGGAAGCAAGGATTGGGAAATGAGGGGGCAACTGCAGGTTTTGTGGAGAAATGCAGGAAACTCCAGAACATCTCCTAATAGACTGTGACGCCCTCATACAGACAATAATATAATGTTTGGGAGTCTACCAGATACGTTCACGAGAGCTATCATCCCTAGACTCAATCCAGATCCTGTACTTCCTAAAAGAAACCTGGATGAGTTCTTCGGTAGGCACTAGATGGGAGAGCTTGTAGCGGTGTCGCTTCATCATTAAATTATTATTATAATTTTGTTCATCATTTATAGCTCGCAGTGAATCAAATTCCCCTTATTATTCTCCTTATCATTCATTAATTATCCTAAACATAGAATCGAATCTGATCAAGGATAACGAGGATCACAGCTTTTACGAACGATTTATTGACATTCTTACTGACATTTCTCCTCTATTCACAAAAAAAAAGTTAATATACTGGCTTCAGTTATTACTAATGAAACTGTTTACATTTAAATTATTATTATTTGGTTAGATGGAGCCCTTTAGGCCAAGTCCAACGCTGCAAATACCCCTTACAATTTTGCAAAAGTACTTTTATGCCCCTTAAACATTCAGCCTTGCGTACTTCCGTGCTCTAGATAAGACTTTATTTAAAGTACTGCCCAGCTTTGGGCTACAAGAACAGTCAAACGAAAACCTTTTTTTATTCAAGTGCAAATAATTTGTACAAATGTTTTTATTATTTCTTCAAAAGTAAATACAACAAATAATTTTAATATAGTGTAAAAATTTATAATATAACTTAAAAAATATAAAATATGATTACAGGTTATAATTAAATAACAATTCAAAATCAAAACTTTCAAATTAATTCACCAAAATTAATTTTCAAATTAATATTGATCAAATTGAATGTGTTTCTAACATTTTGTTCTATATTTTCTATATACATAAACACACAGCTCCACAACATTAAATAAAATCGTGATGGCAGCGCAAATCTTTAAGATAGGATTCGTTTCGTCAGTTTCCATTTTCATCGATCATTTGGACTTTTAAGGAACCCAAAACCATCCTTCAATTCTTTAAAAGTTAGCATAAATCTCAGTTACTAAGAAAATTGTCGATCAAAAACAAAAAAATTGTCAATACCAAAATAATAAATTATTTTTCATTGCCAAAATCGACACTACTAGAAGAAGAGGAAGACCACGATTGCGATAGCTTGACTGTGTCACCCAGGACCTGAACGTAATGGACGTGAGAGGTTGGAACAGCAAAGTCATGGACAGAGCTGAGTGACGAAACAAAGTGCAAGAGGTCAGGGCCCACATCAGGCTGTAGCGCCGTCTGATGATGATGATTGCATTCGACGTTCGGTTTTATACGTGAAAGTTTTCAATCAAAACAGTTTATATACCAAAAATTACGTAGCTGTTCCACGATGAGATTCACATGAAAGCTTTCAATCGCATGTTTTTTAACAGCTATTATCTCCATCTTGTTTAATATTTCTTACTTTGCCAATCGCATGAAATAGAAACCTTCTCTATTTTGTTAGCTAAAAACTTACATCGAAAAATAATACTGCGCTTGCTCAGTAAAACAATCGATTGAAAACTTGCATCAAAACTTTGACGTGTACCAACTAAATCCCTGGTTTTAGTTTCATGATCCATATGATTGATGAAGATATACTTAAAAATATTCGAACTCGCCGAATCTTAATATGAAAAGGTAGAATTTCTACGAAATCTACCCCCAAAAAATAAAAGATCTAAATTACTATAATTACAAAATTACAATACTAATGACAATAATTGCTGAAAATAATAAATAATTTTGTGATATTGATTCTGCCCCGGAAATATGTCCATATTCTGGAATGTATTTAGTATGTTTCATCATCCAATAGAATCCCTTCATTCGAAATTCTTTTTTTAATTCAGCACCAACTAATTTACGAACTTTTTCGTTGTAATTATTTAACCAACGTCTCTGAAAATGAAGAAAATATAAATAGCATATACGAACTATTATTTACATCTTAATGTTTGGGTTGTCCAGGGTTTAAGTCCCTGTGCTCGGGCGCCAAATGTAAGAGAAGGTTCCAAGTAAACCTATTCTAGAAATAATTAAAAGATAATATTTTGGAATTGACACAAAACTTTTATTTTGTCTAATAAATAATGAATGAATTCCAGTTTGTTAGTAGTTATCATGATAACTCAGGGAACATATAATGTGTACCCAAAGGTATCTAAATGTGAAAGTAAATTGAAACTTTCAGTTGGTTTGGTTAACTTGGTAAGTTCTACAAGCTTAAGGTTCTTAAGGATATGTTTCGAGCTCATGAATTACTTAGTTCTAACATGATATACAGCAGTTTAATTCTAACTTGTGCAACGTTGCCAGACATTTTTGACAGTAGGAATAACTTTAATATTTGTGCAAGTCCTTACATAGGGAACTGTTAATAAGGCTTCATCAATTAACTTTGTTTCATATGGTACCAAAGTTACATCCACAAATTTCAAAAATGGTTCACCAGATTGATGATTTTTTTTCGTTTTATCCACAACAGTTTCCATAATATTTTCTAAACGAATTCCAAATTCTCCTTCTTTGTAAAAACCTGGCTCTGTAATACAGCAATAAAAATTCTAAGCAGAGTGCCTTTTTTTACATAAATAAGTGAATATAGCCGTGTTTAGAATAACTAAAATCCTGGAAAAAGATCTATGCAATAGTGTTTTCTTTTGACTGCCCTCGTGCGCACTGAGAGCACTCTAAGCATAAAATGTATGTTCGATTGACTATTATAGATTGTTCGCACTGAATTTTTCGTTGTCGATTGTTCCAATATATAAACATTCGTAGGTTTTTCGACGCCATATTGTACTGCACTATTGCTCTGACCTTACTAAGACGGAAAGCGGAGCGCACTAGGAATGCTCTCTATGACATTTTATGCTAAGTGTGCTCTCAGTGCGCACGAGGACAGTCAAAAGAAAACGCTTTTAGTTTACTAAGGACTTAGTTGTTCTGAACACAACCATTGTATTTCTTACCGTTTGATAAAAAGTTCCCATCTTTAAATTTTAATTTCTTGTTACCATAAAATAAATTTATTGAGTCTGAAAAAACCGATTTATTTTATGAGACTTAAAATATTTGTTGTAGATCAGAGTTTCACAAAATAGTGGGTGTCAAAACCGAATTTTTGGACTTCTGAAATAGCAATGGTTCAAACCAAAATTGTTGATATTTTAAAAAGAACAATTTTTATTCGAAACATTTTTTCGAAAACCAGGATGATATTCAATATCATTTTTGATATCCACTATTTTGTGTGCCTCTATATAAAATTACCATACTTTCATGAACATTTAAAAAAGATCCAATTCCATGGCCAGTACCATGCATATAATCCAAACCAACATTCCATAAAGGACTACGTGCCAAAATATCAGCACTACCCATAATCATATTTGCTGGGAATACTAACGATGATAATTGTATTTGACCCATTAAAACTCTCGTATACATTTCCTTTTGTTCCTGAGTTGGTTCCCCCATGTGTAAGGTGCGTGTAATATCTGTAGTTCCATCTGCCAAAAAGGAAAAAGAAATTTATGCAAGTTTCCTCAAAAATCGTCAATTTGGTTACCTAAATATTGTCCACCAGAATCGATTACAATTGTACTATCTTTTGTGATTTGAATAGAACTGGAATTTTTTGGCTCATAATGTGGACTTGCACCATGATAACTAAATCCAACAATTGTTGGGAAACTTGTTCCTTTGAATAAATTAGTATCGTACAATTCATAACGAAAAGAGTCCAATTCTTTGGCCAATTTCAGTTCATCATACGGCTCGTCATTGTTAAACTGAAAATATTGGATGGATTACATTTTGATTTTCTAAACGTCGCTCGTGTCTGCTACCACGTCAACTCAAGCGCTTAATAACAAGAGATTTGAGTGTCGTTAGAGTTTGTCACTTAAGGTGATTACCTACCTAAATTCCCGGAATATTTTGTTTACCGGCTTCGGAACTTTGGCAACTGTGTCATATTTATAAACTAATCATATTTTAGGTTATAATCTATCATATGTGACATTGATCGTTAAGGACTTAATCATTATTTAGTTCTAACTTGATATACAGCAATTTATTACTAAATTGTGCAGAAGAAACCAGTCATTTTTAATAGTAAGGATAACTTTGATTTAATTTCCCGAAAAGTGAACTTTTTTTTGAAACAAATGTCTTTCCCTATCTTCCCACGATGTAAAAAATTTTAAAAATTGAATATCTCAAAAACTGTAGAATGAATTTCGTCCAAAGTTTGAGAGATCATGATGTATGATCGTTTTCGATTAGGTAAGTTACCTCCTTAACATATTTTAGATGGCGGAACTGTCATTTTTAACTTATTCATTCGATTTTTGGGAAAATGTTTCGAATACAAGTTGTTAGTATATTTATAATGAACAACTTGCGTCATCTAGTGGTCGCATTAAAATTGAAACAAATTTTCAATTTTTCTCAAAAAATGCACAGTTACAAATTAAATTTACTTAATGGCTATTGAGTCACAAACGAAATTGAAGGTATCACAGTCACAAACAATTGGAAAAAAAATTTTATAGAGACCAACATAAGAGTATGTTGGTCAAATTTGTGTTGGTTATTCGGACGAGGATCATAAACAATATCAATAATCATAACAAGAATCATAAACAGCAGCAGGCGCTCAATAGCAACATAAAATATAAAACTTTTATTAGGAACACATAATTGAATGGCACAGATTTGAAAATTATGTTCTCCTAATACCAATTCTACATAAAAACTCACAACAGTACTCTCGTCCTCACGGGTCCATTATGCCAAGCTTTGCCCGTGTAAAATTACAATCTGGCGTTCGTTAAACATCGGACTTTTTTTAAACCTGATTTACAAAGAACGAATAGGTTAGTTATGAGAACAAGTGATTAGTTTTATCGCGTTGGGTAGTGGTTAACCGAATTTTTTCTGTAAATGTATTGTTTCCATTTAAAAAAATGAAATAGGAAACTCAAACGGGTCGATTACTTTTTATAATAATGGAAACAAATACCAATAAATTTCGAACAGAGAATTCCGTAATATAGCCGAAAGCTGCAAACATTTATTTAAATTTACTCAATTGAGTCACAATTGAAATCGAAAGTGTCGCAAACAATTGGAAAAAAATTAAAAAAGTTCGTGTTGGCTATTCGGACGAGGGACCACAATCATCAAAACAACAAACAGCAGCAACAAAAAATGGCAACACAAACGTAAAACTTTTATTAGGAACACATAATTGATTTACACAAATTTGAAATTGATGTTCTCCTAGTATTACGTACTTCTATTTACTACTCTCATCACTCATTCATTATGCCAAGCTTTGCCCGTGTACAATTAATTTCAAACAGTCTGTAATTATTAGACATGTCGTTCGTTATCCGTACCTGAATGTTACTTTATAAACAAACCTGGGTAAAAAAATAATAAGTAATAGTCCACGTGGTAGCAAATACGAGAAGATAGGAACACATAATTGATGTATCCAGATTTGAAAATTATGTTCTCCCAATATTAATTCTACATCAAAACTCACAATAGTACTACTACTTACTACTATCATCACTCATTCATGTTGCCAAGGTTTGCCCGTGTACAATTTATTACAAGCAGTCTGCCGTTCGTTAAATTTCAGACATTTAAAAAAAAATCCGATTACAAAGAATGATTGAGAATTATGAGAACAAGTAATCGAAGTATTTTTAACTTTAATTGTAACAGAGAATCCTATAAGCCCTTTGAGTAACTCACTGATTCACGTATACAAACTCTAACCCACTTCTAGGCATGCTAGAAGGATGCAATTTTTTTTCTCATTATGTCATGTACGCGAAGACAAAGCCGAAGGCCACCCTGGAGGCCAAGGAGGCCTTAAATGATAACATAATATAGCCGAAAGTTTCAAACATTTCTTTAAATTTACTCAATAGCTATTGAGTCACAAACAGTCACATAGGAAAACAAATTTAAAAAGATTATGTTGGTCAAATTTGTGTTGGTTACTCGGACGAGGGTCATCAATGATAACAATAAATAACGGCAGCAAGCGCTCAATAGAAACAAAAATGTAAGCCAGAAGCCTTCTAATGCATGTTATATTTAACGATTTTCAGCCACAAGAATAAATAAAACCGCATCGAAATCGGTTTGCCCGTTTGGGATATGCTATGATGCTACCTAAAGACACCAGCTTTAAACTTATAACACCTCTTCTTTTGGTCGGGGGTAAAAATGTCGCGTTCTGGGGACACAGAATCGAAATTTGTTATATAAAAAAAAACCTGCCATTTTAACAAACACAAAAACAACCACAAAAATTGTAAATTTTTTATCAGGAACTCATAATTGATTTCCACATATGTGAAAAGGAAACAACCACAAAAATTATAAATTTTTTATCAGGAACTCATAACTGATTTACATAAATTTGAAAAAGATGTTCTCCTGGTTTTAATTCTACATAAAAATTAAGTAAAATATAAACAACAATCATCGACAACGCACATCAACTACCCAGCCCATGCAGGTTTTGCTCGTGCGAATTAAAAAACGTTGGGTTCAATTCAATCGTTTTTCGGTTTAGATTATTCGTTGCCAAATATTTTGGAGTAGAAATAATTCAAACTAAAGTTTTTTTCCAGCATAAATTTATTTTATATTAATTAATATGATTTGTACCTAAATTCGGTTTTTGGGAAAATTTTTCGAATAAAAGTTATGGTATATTTATAATAAAATAACTTTTATCCAAAGCATCATTTTTTCCAAAAACCTAATGAATGGCACAAATCCTTACATATAATAAAATAAAGTCCCTCAGCTGCGTCTGTCTGTCTGTTCGCGATTTACTCAAAAACTACTGCACCGATTTTCATGCTGTTTTCACCAATGGATAGAGTGGTTCTCGAGGAAGGTTTTAGTATATAAAATTTGTCAAGTTTTTGTATAAATTGGTCCTTACATGTTATAAAAAAACGTATAGTTGTATAATTTATTGATGTATAGGTGTATAATTTATTAGTGCATAGTAACAGATGTTCGTTGCTTACGTGCTGTGTGTCAGCCAGGAGTGGGGATGTAGACATTTTGACTGTTATTTATATAAGCATTCAACAGACAGCAGTCTGCATAAAGTGATTGATATGTAACAGTGGATCATATATTAATACAGTACATTGTTCAAATACAGACGTATAATTTATCAGTCCTTGACGGGAGAAAATATTATGTTACTTGGTTATAAGGGCGTTACAAAATTTTTGCGAGCGAAACCGCGACGGGTAATGCTAGTCAATTATAAAATTTAGAAAAAATGTGCGCTATTTTTCTGATCTACTCTTTCTTCTGCGTAGGTATCAACAATTATGAGATTTTTTATCAGGAACTCATAATTGATGGACTTCTACTTGAAAATGATATTCTCCTAGTATTAATTCTACATCAAAATTCACTATAAACAATAATAATCATCGGCCACACAATTCATCAACATGCAGACTTTGCCTGTGTGCATTAAAAAACGTTGGATTCAATTCATTAAATAATTTTCATTTAATGAATTCATTAGAGTAGAAATAGAAATAATTTAAGCTAAAGTTTTTTTTTTCAACATAAATAAAGTTATTTTCGTTTTTTGGAAAAATGTGCCGAATAAAAGTTGTTAGTATATTTGTAATAAAATAACTTTTATTAAATTATACAATTTTGAAAAGATGAGCGTTACTTTTGAGGTAATGTGTACATATATAATTAACATCAACATTGCGTCCGTGACTTTTCTCGTGAAAACTTACACTCCGGAAAAGCCCCCCCCCCCCCGCCAAAAAAATCACATTACCTTCCGTCTCAATATTCATATGTCTATGGTTCTATCACGTCCTGTAAATTTTTTGCCATTATTTGTAATAGAACAGACATGACTTTTTACAGTTTTATTTATTTAGAACTAACTAGCTTAACTAATAACTAGACTAGATCCCTCTCTCTAAGTAACTATTAAAAATTATGAAATATCTTATCAGGAACTCATAATTGATGAACTTGTATTTGAAAATGATGTTCTCCTAGTATTAATTCTACATCAAAATTCACTATCATCAAAACAACAATCATACGCAACACAATTCATCACCTACTCAAACCATGGCTTTGCCCGTGCGCATTAAAAAACGTTGGGTTCAATACATTAAATAATTTTTCGTCCCGTCACTAAATATCTTGGAGTAGAAATAAATAATTCAAACTAAACTTTTTTTCAGCATAAAATAGATTTATTTTATATTAATTAATGTGATTTGTACTTCAATTCGGTTTATGGGAAAATGTTTCTAATAAAAGTTGTTAGAGTATATTTATAATACAACAACTGTATCCCAAGCATTTTTCCTAAAAATCAAATGACTTAGGCACAAATGAGCGCCACTTTAGTGTTAATGTGTAACATTGAGTCAGTCAGTGGCTTTCCTCTGAAAATTTACATCCAGGAAAAGGCCCCCCCGTCTCTGTCTAAAATAACATTTTACCTTCCGTCTCAATATGAAAATATCTATGAATCTATCACGTCACCTAAATTTGTTGCCAATTTTTTGCAACACGACTGACTTGTTTATAGTTTTACTTATTTAGATCAAAACTAACTAAAAAACTAGACTCGATGATCCTCCCAACGTAGGTATCAAAAATTATGAAATTTTATATCAGGAACTCATAATTGATGGACTGCTATTTGAAAATGATGTTCTCCTAGTATTAATTCTACATCAAAATTCACATTATTATATTTATAAACAAGCAACAATCATCGGCCACTCAATCCGTCAACCATGCAGGCTTTGCCCGTGCGCATTAAAAAACATTGGGTTCAATTCATTAAATCATTTTTTTTAATTTTTGGAGTAGAAATAATTCAAGCTTAAGTTTTTTTTCAGCATATAAAGTTATTTTATATTAATTAATATGATTTGTACCTTAATTCGGTTTTTCGGAAAATGTTTCGAATAAAAGTTGTTAGTATAATCAAATAACTTTTATCCCAACCTGTATTTCCAAAAAACAAATGAATAGGGCATAAATCAATTATAAAATTATAAACAATGAGCGCTACTTTTGTGGTAATGTGTACTATACATATAATAATTAACATTAACACTGAATCAGTGGCTTTCCCCCTAAAAATTTACACTCTGGAAAAGACCCCCCCTCTCTCGCCTAAAAAACCACTTTACCTTCCGTCTCAATATTCATATGTCTCTATGGCTCTATCATGACCTTTAAATTTTTTGCCACTATTTGCAATAGAACAGACACGATTTTTTACAGTTTTATTTATTTAGAACACGGGTGGCAACCCAAATAATTTTGCGGGCTACTTTGGAAATGCATCATAACTGCGCGGGCCGCATATAAAATTTTTTTGAATTATGGATGTACAAATAATGTATTTTTTTAATACATTGGTTTTCATTGTAAAAATGTCGCGGACCAGAAAAATGTTCAAGGCGGGCCGCGGGTTGACCACCCCTGATTTAGAACACAACTAACGCTGATCCTCTTCTACTTAGGTATCAAAAATTATGAAATTTTTTATCAGGAACTCATAATTTATGGACATTTATTTCAAAATGATGTTCTCCTAGTATTAATTCTACATCAAAATTCACTATAAACAACAATCATCGGCGACACAATTCATTAACTACCCTACCCATGCAGGCTTTACCCGTGCGCATTAAAAAATTTTGGCTTTAATTAATTCAATTATTTTTCGATTTAGACCTGATACCAAATATTTCGGAGTAGAAATAATTCAAACTAAAGTTTTTTTTCAGCACAAAATAGAGTTATTTATTTTATATTAATTAATATGATTTATACCTTAATTCGGTTTTTGGGAAAATGTTTCGTATAAAAGTTGTTAGTATATTTTTAATAAAACAACTTTTATCTGAAGCTTTTGTTCCAAAAACCAAATAAATATGGCACAAATCATAAAACTTTGAAAAATGAGCGCTACTTTTGTGATAATGGCACTAATTTTGTGGTACATAAATATACTGATTGTATTTAAAAATGCATCCAATCTGTAAACAATGTATAGTGTATCTATCGCTGTCTATATGCAGTGTACTATGTTATGGTGTCTTTGTTACACTTAAACTGCATTAAAATCAGTATAGTATAACATATAACTATAGTATGATAACTATATATACTTATCACTTTCTAACTACAATCATTTATATATAGTTGCATCTTACTCGTGCATGTACACATCGCCCGTCGTGTTGTAATGATGATCGTCCGTTTCCTCGTCCGTCATGTGAGTATGTCTACATGTATATGTAACAAAGACATCATAACATAGTACACTGCATATATACAATGTTTGCAGATTGGGTGTATTTTAAAATACAAGCAGTATAATTAAAATTTAATTTCCGTTGTAAATTTACACCCCAGAAAAGACCGTCCCGCCTGACAAACCACTTTACCTACCGTCTCATGTCTTTATATCACGTCCCCTAATTTTTTTTGCCACTATCCGCAATAGAATACGAACGACTTTTACAGTTTTATTTATTTAGCACAAAACTAAACTAAGACTCGATGATGATCGATCCTCTCTCTCAACGTAGGTATCAAAAATTATGAAATTTTTTATCAGGAACTCATAATTGATGGACTTCTATTTGAAAATGATGTTCTCCTAATATTAATTTCTACATCAAATCTAGTAAAATAATAAAAATCACGGGTCACACACTAGACTCGCCCGTGCACAAATGTAACAACAAACTGAGTTAATTGTTTGAATACCCAGTATATATTGAGTTGTATATCAAAGTTTGAATTGTTAATTCTACTTCTGCCTATTCAATGTTTAAAATATGAATTATTTGTAAAGGTTTGTTGTGTCCGAGATACTTTGAACACAAATTATGAGAAAACTAAGTTTATGAAAAAAATGTTCAAACAAAAGTTGTTTATTTGAAAAAGAAGAAGATTTTTTGTTAACAAATTTTTTTCTACCTCTTACGGTTTCAAAGATATAAAGTTTCCCCCTTGGGGGGGGGGGGGAGACACCTTCCGATATTGCCAATTAACGAACTTGACCTTACTTTTTTGCTCTAGAACACGCACACAAAATTTCAGCTCGTTATCTTTTTTCGTTCTTCAGTTATCGTACCCACAGACGGACGAACATGCGGAAATGGCCGAATTAGGCCATTTTATAAATACTTTTGTGAAGCATTTTTGTCACGGATTAATATTTTCAAGCGTTACAAAGTCGGGGCTAAACTTAATATACCTTGTATATTTACATATACTGCGTATACTAAACTTAATAGACCTTCTATATTTACATATACTGGGTATAAAAAGTATGCGGCAATTTTTACCCATCCATAAGATCACTATACAGGGTGTACAGGGTAAATATGCTCGGAAACTCTTAGTTTGTCAGATGTTAGCAATTTTCGTTTTTCGACGGTTTCAAAATGACGGCCGGGTGAAATTTATAAATCAAAATAACTTCAAAATGATGAATTTTTAATAAAACAAAATCGTCAATCCAAAGAAGACTGCCAAAGTTATCGGACAAAAGATAATCAAACAAAACAGCCACTCCCTAGAATTTAACATATTAGACAAAGGAGTTTAGGGAAATAACGCGATGCTCCGTGATCAAAACCAGGACCAAAATTAAAGATCTCTCAATAATAATTTAAAAAAAAACATATAAAATGGACTCTTCGGTTTACTATTTGGACGTCATACGTCTCGATTAGAAAGAAAGGGTGCACTAACCTATTGATCAGTTGAACCATTATACGGGAGACCAATGGACAAGATTTACAAGAATTAGGAACCGAGAGGGTTACATTGGGAGAGGCCTCATGATAATAATAATAAATACATTTTTAAATGATTTTTCCCAAACAAAAAAAAAAGGGTCAGATAGTCCTTCTGGTCAAGCTTCGGCCTTGCCTCCACTATTATATAAACCTATAGGTAATAAAAAATAAAAATCATCATGGTAGCAGATACGGCGTTTTTTACCATAAATGCCAAAAACAAAATTTATTTTGATTCAAACCTGTTCTTCAAAATGTGCTAGAAAATCGCACATTATTGCACCATCTCTAATATGAGCATTTTCCATTCCTTTAATTTCGGTCGGATTTTTAATGGATTTCATATTGTTAATTATCGATTCTTGTAATAATAATCGTTTTCCTGGTAGTGTTTGAAATATTGCCTGACTTGCACCATCCAATATTACCTTATTCCAAATTTGGGAATATGTTCGTAAATGTGCCCAAATATCTTCATACGAATGTATTCTACAGTGAAAATAATGAAAAATATATGATATATTTCAAAACTGGGAAAATTGATCCAAAATCTCACAACATATTGGTTGACAAAATGACAATAGGGAATATGCATGAAAATTTTTTTTCACATTTATTTTCAGAATATGAAAATACTGTTAATACTGTAATAGTATTTAAAAACGAAATTAAAATCCGACAAATATCAAGGAAGCTATAAGCTTTTAAAGATTATTATCTGTCTCTTTCTTGCAAAAATACTAAAAACGGAGTTTTACGTGTATTTTAAATGGTGAAAGTGTAATATGACGTCACACAACATATCAAGAGGGCTATCACCCTCTTTGTCTAATCGGGAATTTCAATCATTCATATCTCGCTTTTTTTTAAAGTTATTTAAAAAGTAATTTTACCTTGATATTTGTCAAATAAACATGCTTCAATTCAAGTGAACAAAAATTTTCATGCATATTCCCTATTGTGTTATAACAAATATTTTGTGGAACTTAGTGGACGTAACTTACTTAACGCATTCAGTAGATGCACAAAAATCCGCTTTAAAATGTTGCCGTACTTCACTTGTTAATTTCGCTGGATTCACATAGAAATGGACTTCTTCCAATGTTAAAATGACATAGCTTTCGACAACTGGACTATGTGGAATATCATTGCCACGTATATTTAATAGCCATGCAATTTCATCCAATGCCGATACAAGATACACGTCTGCATCATTCTCTTCCATTTCTTTACGAACGGCTACCACTTTCTCTTGCCATGGAACACCTCCAGAGGGCCACATCAAACTTTACTACTTTATATGGCAGAAAATTGTAAACAAATAATAAGGACCCTAGTGTTTGCAATATTCTCCATGATTTAATTAGCTTTTATTTAAAAAAAAGAAGTTATTTTGGCGGTACCTGGGGGAGGCAAAAGCTAGACAAGTAATACCATAATTTGGATCATTTTTGTCATATTTTGAGCCAAAATCGATCAAGTACGTGTCGGATCACGCATAAGGTAAGGTTCCTTAGCTATCCCAACAACGGAAACTTATCATACAAGAATAACTTTAGTCAGTCACATGTAAGGCCTAATATTTCGTAAACGGAACCTAATTTGGAAAATTGTAAAGAAAACTAACGACCTCTGTGTATGTATAGTGATTGCCAGTATCTGTAAATGTGCCAAATTACAGACTTGTAGCCCTAATAAACTCTGAATAAAATTCCTGTGACAGACGGACGAACATGGCGAAACTATAAGGGTCCCTTCTTAGACTACGGAACGCTATTAACGGATAAGAGATAGATAGGACCTATTAACGGATAACAAATTTTGGGTAAGAGTATTATCTAGTTATTTTAATATTTACCTGCATATTGGATATCCCAAACATAAATTTTCGCTGTGGATTTCGGAGGCCTAAGAGTTTTATCCCAAATTAAATCAATCAAATTTTTCCGAACGCCAATCAAACTAAACGTTGAATTACTCTCCAAATCATATTTTAACAGTTCCCAACTATCGTTTGGTGATAATTTCGGATCGGAACCAATTCTTGAATTTGATGGTAGCTGTGATTTTAACCAATGTGCAACATCCGGCACACCTTCTTTGCCCGATCGCATCAGTAACCAATCACAAGATATTTCATTGTCTGCTTGAATATGATATCTTCCGTCCACCCATAATGCTGCTTTGCTGAGCGTTACCACGGCCACACCGCGGCTACCCGTAAATCCGGTAATGTATTCACGTCGTTTATCGTGATCCGAAACGGTTTCCGATTGATGTTCATCGTTGGATGTAATCACGTACGCATCCAATGGCTTCGATGAACCAATCGAAGTTTCACGACGCATATGTTTTCGCAATTCAGCCAAACGATTCGCTGTCATTGTACGAATTGTTGGTTGAATGAAATGTGAATCTTCTGGACAGTATCGACGATCGGATCCAATTTCTGTTGACGCTGCTAACGTTAACCATGTTGATATTATGGCTGAAAACAAATTACAAACTTTATATAGTGTATTTGTGTATGTGTGTAGCCACTCTAGCGGTCACAGATTTAATTCGATAAGGCAAAGTTCGTTAATGGGCAAAATCGAACAAGCAAAAGGTGGGGTTTAGAGGGAGGTCAATTTTGAAAATCGAATTTTTAATTTGGATAAGATAGGGAATGCTGTTTTAGACGCGTTATATACCGTGTGTGTTGGAAAGCTTCTGCAATAGAGAATCAATGTTAAATATTATTTATTACTGGCTGTCCGTATGGTTACTGTATGAAGTCAGTCAGTACACATGTAATGGTTAAATATGTTCATTGAATTCTTAACTTTAGTATCTGCATCACAAAATCCCCACTCTTAAATGACAAACAAACAACCATACGCATACAGTATACCTATAGACTATTCAGATGTTTGTATGTATGAGATGACTCTCATTACATATGTACTGACTGACTTCATACAGTAACCACACGGCCAGTCAATAATAAATAATATTTGACATTGATTCTCTATTGCAAAAGCTTTCCAACACACACAGTATACACTTTCCCTTTCAATTTATACATGTATATATAAAACTGATTCTCATGTATATATACTGAAAGAGAAAGTCAATAAATGAGAGGGGGGAATAAATAATAGAATGTATTCTAAACGAAAGGGAGAACGCTTTTGTAAAAGGGTTCAAAATAGACGCGGGGTTTGTAACAGGCGTACATAAAATATTTCAAGTATATTCGTTACATAGAAATACAATTCCATCCGTTTTCAGGGGCGCCATTAAGGGGATGTAACAGTTCATGTAATATGACGTCAAACATGTATTAGGATAACATACATTTAATGCCTTTTTACATCAGCTATTTTACATAGAAAAAGTTCAACATATACGGTGTTCAATGAAAGATCGGCTTCATACAAGCAAGTGAGCAGTGAGATTTTCAAGACTGATATCTCACAAAAAATAAACACTCAAATATGCTGCTGCATCCTTTTCGAAACTTTTAACTATATTATTAAATTGAAATCGATTGGACATATTGCGTTTTTGCAGTCTTTCGAATGGAACGGACTACATTGAAAAACGGACAATTTCGAACAAATAAAAAAATATACCGGTTTTTATGTAATTCCGCCAATAATATAAAACACAGGCAAAAACCTCTTAAAATCTGCCTGTCGCACTACCGTGCTCTAGATGTTTGCTAAGGAGATGGTAATGTAGGCGGTTTCCTTGTTAGGAGAGATGTAACTGAATCGAATTACAATTGATTAAAAATTATTTATTAGATTTTTATTTGACAATACATTGTACAGAAATCGCCATCTTTTAATAGGAGAGGTAAAGAATGTAACTATGTCTACCTTCATTAGGAAATATCTCAGTACTAACTTTAATGCTCCTATGGGAATCCATAGAAAACCATAGGTTTAGGATAGTCGGCACCTAATGTAAATAATCAGATACCTACCGATTATCTAAATGATTCGGTCTGGATGGGGGGATGCACAGTTGGCTACAATATATGGTCATCAAAATGGCTGCTAGAATAGGCGTGATTTTAAATTCATACTTAAAATATTAATGATAATTACGAACGTATAATCATACAATTTGGGTTACATTTCTAATAATCGACATTCAAATAGTATATCTACATAATAATTTAAAATCACTCCTATTCTAGCAGACATATTGATGGCCATGTATTGTACCCGATTGATCTGGTGATCTCTGATTGAATGCGGTATAGGATTTAGTCAATTCTTGTTGTTTTTTTATTTTTAAATTTTGTTTCTTATGATTTTTTGTCTAGACACATGCATGTAACATTATATTATTGTAAGCGATATCATCTTTTTTTGAGGACACTGTTTTGTTTGAATAAATTATCAACCATGATCGGATGCGTGGGCGTTATAGTAATGAAATATACAAACATTTTGGTAACCGGAGAACATAAAATAAAGCTGTATGACGTCACAAACAAAAATAAAATGTCTGTCTATCTCGGTCTATCGCTTTATATGTAACAGATAGGTTATCTCTGTCTGTTATATGTATACAAAAGTACATAGAATTCCATATATATATATATACTATATAGAATTGTATTCAAAATACTCTCATATATATATATATATATATATATATATATATATATATATATATATATATATATATATATATGAGAGTATTTTGAAAGTATTAATATACGTATAATATGAGAATCTGTTTGTTACGGCATTGATGTAAAATGTAAAACCTTCTGCCAGGGACGGATTTCACAAGCAAGATTCTACTTCAAATGTTTTAGAACGAAACGAACTAAAAGTTAGTATAATGTTCCTCACTTAATGCTAAAGCTACTGTGCAAAAATCAAAATGATTTACTAATCCGTTTCAAAGTGATTACAGTTAAAAAAAAATTCGTTACGCAGGAGCTGCTTCAACTTAGCGAATTTCCTTAAAATACATAAATCACTTTCTAGCGGTCACAATTTTAGTCTGATCAAAATAAAATGTCGTATATGATTTTAGTATTTGCAAGGCCAATTTTATAAATAAAAGTCATACGTGAAGGGGAAATGGGGACATAAAGAAAGAAGAAAACACAAAATACAAAATATCTCTTTTAATATCAGAACAATAAAAAAATGCTCTATTTCCATTCAGGAAATTCGCTAAAAAAAATTGTAATTTAACATGGAAAATGTTCTTATGGAGATTTGTTCACTCAATAGATTAAATTCATTTTAATTACCATTAAAAAAAGCTACGAAGCGTCCCTAATTTTCAAATTATATAATTTGAACTCTACAGAAACAATTTTGCACAATTCAACCGTTTAGTCAATGTTAATGACTAAACGGTTGTTGAGAGAAAAAATTATAAATAGAAATTAAAAAATCTATCTTTGTCACTTATATGTATATGGTATAGAAAGAAAAATGATATATTTTGTTGTTGATTTAAATTAAAGGTACTTTGATTTCAAATTGAAATCACAGCCAGCCCTGTTTTAAAACCATATTGAGTAATTTAATGATGTTAAGGTTGGTACACACTAGTATTTTTGTTACAAAATTTATATTGTAAAATGTTTCGAACTGCTTAATTTTGAGAAAAAAACATCATTTTTGGAGTCGATAGTATCATTTTCTATGATTGAGCGAGAAGGAAAAAAAAGAGAAAACGGATTTTTTTTTTCGAAAACAGACCTAGAGCGTTACTTTTAGGTTTTCAATAATCTCAAGATTTTTTTCAGTGGATTTATGGCAAAAACCGGGTGGAAACCGTTAAATCAGAACCATATTCCTAAACAGATCCGATATAGTACAGTTCGAGACTGTTTCGGAATATTGGCGAATAATTTTAAACTGTTGCCAACAACAGCAAGTATTTTATTGTGTACTAGGCTTTAGAAACCTTGGTAACATGGGTCACAAAAGTAGCGCTATTTTTCAAAATTTTATACACGTTGTGTGCTTTATTCATTTCGCTTTTAGAATAATGTTTCGAATAAAAGTTGTTACAATATTTATTATGAACAAATTTTATCCGAAGTATTTTTTTGAAAACCTAATAAATAGGACACAAATCAGTTATTAAATTTTGAAACATGACCACTACTTTTATGGCCATGCATATAAGGTTGTTGTAATTTGAAAGGGTTACTGAACTTGCTTTGTGTATTCAATTTTTCGGATGAAAGTGAGAGTGACACGCTAGAAACTGACGTCAACAACGGACTAGGATAGCAGAACTAAAAATGATATTTTGTAAACAAACTATTAAAAGGGTTTGCATACAAACCAGTGATTATTAAACGGTTTTCTTTATTAAATTTTCCTTATTTAAGGTTTATTTTTCAAATGGTTTTATTTAGCTTTACATTCCGTATACTTATTTGCTTAATATCTTGCGATCTACATTTACGAATTGGAATTCAGACACGGAATACTAATCAGAAATTTAATGGACCCGTTGGACAAAAAATTATAGGCAGTCATTTTAGTTTCAACATAAAATGTTGTGATTTTTGACATGAGAGAAAGAAGGCATAAGACAAAGCGAACCCGATAAAAACTTAAAATCTATTTTCGACATCGAAAATGATACTATAGGTCACAAAAGTAGCGCTCATTTTTTCAAAATTTTATAGTTGATTTGTGTACCTTCTATTCTTTCTGTTTTTGGGAAAATGTTTCGAATAAAAGTGAGAATATTTATAAGGATCAACTTTTATCCGAAGCATTTTTTTCGAAAATCGAATAAATAAGGCACAATTCAATAAATAAACTTTTGAGAAATAGAGCGCTACTTTTGTCGGCCATAGTACTTACTACATCCATAACGCAATGTGTAATGTATGGAGGTAAACAATTATTTTCTAACGTTAGAAAATAAGCAACTGCGATAAAATTCGGATAATTTTTGGTAAACGAATGAATCATCATCGTTTCATAAAAATATTTAAGTTTAGAACTGCTTTAAAAAAATGTATAAAAAAAGCAACGCATGTGTCGAGCCAAGCATCAATAAAAATATTTTTTGTTTTTTCAGTTTGATGAGATATCGAAGGGAATGGTGGAGAGCTCACGGGAAGGGATCTCGATTATTCGTATGTTTAATGTGTTCCATCATGACCTCTTTAGCATAACCCGTGTTCTTTATATTAGGACAACAGATCGATGTGTAAATAACAACGTGTGCCTGTTATCCTAATTACTTGTGTGATACAATTTGATGCTGACGCTGCTTCCATAAAGAAGAAGGAAGCACAGGCGATGATCCTCAACGTAGAAAGAAGATTTTATTTATAGAAAAACAACTATTATAGGTAATGGCACTAATAAACAAAAAAATAATTAACTTACGTTAATTCCAAATAAAAAGCTCCCAATACTTTTCTAATTATCTAATTAATTTATTTGAACTGTTTCTGTTAACTTTTAACGTTTATCAAGGACTATAGGACTCCTGGAAGAACATGTTTGCAGGAAAGGAGGTACGATAAATCAAATTGGTCTATTTTGTACTACAAAAGCTCTTTAACAGATTTAATACTGTTTCGAATCTAATCTAATCTGTCAAGATTTTGTGTCTATTCATCCATTGTTGTTAGTAGGGTTGCCTTTCAGTTATGGTATACTATTGGAGGTGACTAACGCTGCTTACTTATTATTTTGACATTTGTGGATAATCGAATATATATGTCAAAATAATTACATTAATTGATGTCAAAATAATGTTACATAGCCGTATTTAGTAAAGGCTAGTCACTGCCCTTAGTATAACATAGCCGAATGACAGCTATACTAATGTACTATTATAATCTATAAAAGATTTTGAAGAATTTTATAAATCGACTATATATGAGTGCTCGTACATCCTTAAATACCAATACCTACCTATCATCTTATAATACCGGGTAAATTAGAAGGAATCTTTAAAACCATTATGACGTAAATCAGATTTCCTTCGTTGCATGATTATTGAGGAAATAAGAAATTTATTTACAAATTTTCGATTAGGATTACATGGAAAAGTTTATATTCACATGTTCACATATTCTCCTGATTCAAAATGAACTATTCACGTTCTTGATGCTGATTGACTGACTGGTGATGAACGTTGCCATGTCAACAACCTATCATCATCATCATATGTGACAGGCATAGTACCGCTAACCTCCCCTCCTCATTCATGCTATCTATATTTTGCTGTTATTCCTTTATTCCTGGTTTATTTTTTCATATCCCACACAAAGGGAGTAATTTATTTATCATTCATTTTTAAATTTACAGTGAAGTGGAAATTAATCTGGATTATATTTCATCCCCTAAGGTGGTTAACTAGGGTATGAAAGTTCGTCATTTTTGAAGTTAGAAATATGGAAGTTCGAGTTTAAGCTTCTGTTTATAAATTAAAGTCAGTTGTATCAGCGTTTTAAGAAATAAATCCCCTAATATTGTAAAATAACGGCGGAAAGTTTGTACAGGGGAAGTGGCGTCATTTATGAAATTGGATATATGGAAGTTGGTATTTAGGCTTTTTACATATGAAAAAATTCGGATGGTTTTTTAGATGTGAAATCCCATCGGGCACACGGCTAGTAAACAATAAATCCTAAAAGTTTTAAAGACTTCTGACCATTAATCGATTCGGGAAATGTGTCCTCAAAACAGCAAGTGTTGATTTTCGTGCCGTGATAAAAAAGTTTTTCCGCATTTCCCTGTATCGATCTTCATTTACCGATGGTGCGTGACCAACTTCATCTTGGGAAAAATGGGGCCCGAAACTACCGAATATTTACTCTAATATAAAAAAAAAAGAAACTCAATAAATATTAATTCTAAAAAGAAATTAAAAATCGTGAAGGTATTTTTGCGCCATCCTGTATTATCCGCGCAGATGTGTTTAATATTGGGTTTCTATTTATAATTTCTAATCATATCGTCATATAAATAAGCCATATGTGTGCCACATATTCTGGTATTGATGTGGGAAGGATTTAATAGTATAACCCTCTTTTGTATTTATAGATATGGACAACCCCTCCCTAAATATTTCACCCGCGTCGTTTATATATTGACGTTATGATATTTTACACATAACGTTGAATTTAAACGTGTTTTCCTAATAGCAAAATAACGGCGAAAAAGCTTAACAAACGCCCACGCAGTTATATTCGAATACAGCGTTATTTATCTCTTAGCTTCTTCGTTAAACGAACGACGACGTTATGCTTGTGATTTCACAAGACCATGTGTGTCTTAATAACGCATCTACATACACATTTTTATTTATAGTAACGGCGCGCGTTCAATATTGGCGTTATATATATTGTTTTAACGGTGGAAATCAACAGGTGAAAATACTATTTTTATACATAACGCCAGACGCTGTTTGATTTCATTTCGACGTCGTTCTAGTACCGTTCATTCTGTTTTGTTTTCTGTTTTCCTAATGCACGCGTCGTTTATAAAATAGAAAGCTTTAACTTTCCCCTTTATCGATCGGACGCTGCTACATGGTAATTGTGTGCGTGATAGTTGTTTTTTTAAAATAGAGGGTGAAATCTCCCCCAACTTCAAAGCCATATAAATAAAAGTTATATGGAGGGGAATGAACTTATCGATTTTGGTTATCGGGTTTGAAACAAAAATTTCGTTATATATATAATAAATAAATAGGTAAAAGATTTTAGACTTTCCACAATCCATCGCTGTAATCCAAAAGGTAGAGAGCAAAACATTATTAAATGGGGTAGTAATTCCTTAAAAAAGTTTTTCGAAAATCGAATTGAAAATTACATCTAAATAGTATGTTATTCCGTTTTTTAGTTTTCGAGTTGAACATTAAACTGACCTGAGGGCATTGCTTAAAAACATGGCTGATTATTGTGTGCAACGAAAGAGTAATTCATTTGTTTATATTCAGTAATCAATCTCTCTCATCATTATTTTGCTGTCTCCTATAGTTTTCTCCGGACAAACACACAACATATTCCCTTTTTATAACTAAACGTGGTTTTGTTTTTGGCCACCAGACATCGTGACCAAACGCGTCTAAAAAGTTCAGTGCCGTACGAATGCGAGAGCTACGGCAGCGTCGAAGGAAATGAAAAACAAAGCGATTATGTGGCTGGCCCATCGGACATACAGCGGCCAGCGTTTTTTTTCCTTCTGCATCTTTTTTCCAATGTCTCCTCCTCCAAATTTCCAATTTCTGTATCGTGCGAGTATTTTCGAATTCCAGCATTATGGTGGTGGAGATTAAAAACGTACGTAAAGTTTTATGAGGCTAAGTGAAAATAGGGGAAAAATCGATACAAGATTTGTAAAGTTGAATGAATGGAATATAAAAAAAATAATAATATAATAAAATAAAAACAACCAACACAAAACCCGCAAAATCAAAATCAATAGCAGTAACAAATTCGTATTACATGAATCAAGAGAACATGTAATGGATTACATTTTAAAGAAATTCGTACTTTTTATGTTCTCTTGATACAAACTTTTAAACACAATACTTCACCACTTCGCTTTTGTAATAGCATTTTTCATTATTTTAATTTTTGTGTGCTGCACAAAAATAATAAAATGTTGTTAGGTATGTGATAAGAAAACCTCCTGGTAAAAAAAATAAATAAATTTAAAAAAAACTTTTGATTAAAACTCTGGTGTAAACGCGTCACAAAGCCTCTATACACAAACAAAGTGTGTAAATAGAGATTGTATGGTTGGTTACATATTTATTTACGACCAAATAATGTTCTGGCAAATTTTATCTCAACAAACCTAACAAGCTTTTATTTAATGGACTAAAAAGTAGAAAATACAACTTTACCCCAGATCACAAATAAAAGCTTGGGGCGGTCAGTTTTCAAATGTTCAGTCACAAATTGGCGACTCGGGGAAAAATATTATTTTCTACTTTTTTTAATTAAAAAGCTTGTTAAAAAAAGAATTAACTTTCTACTTTTTAATCTACTTTATTAGAATTTTTTGTTTTTAAGACTAAAAGTTTAACTTAATTTCCCACCGCTTCCGCTATTTCCCAATAGTTAACAACTGTCCCATCAAATTTTGATTTTAGGGAATATTGTCGAACTCTATCGTTAATGAACTATTATTAAATACTACATTATTTGTATATAGAGGAAAAAATTATTTATTGAATGAATCGAATGAAAACCGACAATGTTTTTTTACTATGAAAATTTTTATGCGATCCTTGGAAAAAAAAGTAATCAAAAAAAAAAGAAAAAAAATTGTTGTTGTTGTGTGGTCGCCCTAAACAAACTACAAGATCACAAACAGCAACAAAAATTATGAAACTTTGATCAGGAGCTCATACATGCACTACATATATTTAAATTTAATGTTCTCCTGGTATTAATTCTACATCAAAATATTGTTATTACTATTTGATTATTATTTTCATAAAATAAAATATTATCACTCCCATCAAGGCTTTACCCGTGTTAATTAAAAAACTATCATCACATTTATGAAAATAACAACTAACTGATAAGCTATTCAGCAATAAAGTTGTAGTAAATAAATTTTACTACAATTTATTACCTGACCATATTTTCTTTCTCAAACTTTAATATTTATAGAAATATTTTCAATTTACTATGGTCACTATGTCACCGGGTACCTTCATTTGATCGTCATTATCAAATCGCTTAATCTATGCAGCCTACACGTGTCGAATTTTTTAATATTGAATAGAGAAACCAACTTTGTCAAATGTAAATGATAATTTTCTCACGCATGATACAAATTTTAGAAATCAGCTTAAAAATGTGTTATTTGATCCTATTTCCATAACCATTATTTATACATATTTCCATAACCATGATTTTAACATAAAGTGAGTGGATAGCAGCATCCTTTTTTATTCAAAATTTAATAATTAATTTGCATTTTGATGTAACGTTAACGTTACGAAACGTTATCAGATAATAAATTTGTGAGTGTTGTGTGGGTGAATGATCAAAATCTTCGTCGTGATAAAAGTGGTAAAATAAGTATGAAATTATTATCCGGGTAACAGCATCTTAAAAATATCATATTAAAAACATGTTCTCCTTGTATAAACATTAGACTAAAATTTTAGTAGTAGTTCTTGTTCTTCATCTTTTCTTTTTCTCCAGATTGAATTTTTTGCTCTAAACGCCACCCACAATTTGAATCGGATGATAATGAAATTTGGTATATGCCGTGCTGTCTGTGTTTGAAAGATCAAGTTCGTTAATGCTCCAAATCGGTCAAGGCGAAAGGGTGGTTTACCTGGAAGGGCCAACATAAAACCTTGATTTTTTCCTAATAACATTAGTAAAATTAAAAATTGATCAGCTATTCAGCAGTAAAATGTTACAGTTGCGAAACGGTATCAGATATTAAATGAGTGTGTGTGTGTATGATCAAGATGGCGTAATAAATAACAACTAAGGTATTGAAATAAAAGGAACCATGATATTCGGAAATAATAAATATTTTTAATAGACCCATATTATTTAACGATGTTATTTTCTACGCCTTATTAATGACCATGCGTAAAAAGGTCAGACACATTTTTTTTATGATAATGTTTGCAATAAATCTCACAGTTTTCGAGATATTTAGAAAAAGTTATGTTATTCAATTTTTCATTCGGAAGACACAAAATGTGTATTTAAACAAGGGAAAATAACAACTAACTGATTTAATTGCTTAAATCCCCGGTATATACTAAGTTTATGAAAAAAGGTTTCAAACAAAAGTTGTTTATTTTTAAAAAAGGAACATTTTTCGTCGTTACATTTTTGTTCTATCTCTTACGATTTCAAAGATGGGCAGTTTTGAAAATTTTGATCAAACATAGTCAAATTTTGCCCGAATTTGACTTTTCTTTTTAGCTCTATAATACACACGCAAAATTTCAGCTCGTTATTCTTTATTATTTTTGAGCTATCGTGTCCACAGCCGGACGGACATGCAGAAATTAGGCTATTTTATGAATACGTATTCCAAACATTTATAAGTGCGACCCCATATACCGGCTATAAAAATGGCCAAGATTTTCCAGACATAATTGATTTTATAAGCGCATTATATGTGTAGGTTCTGATGTTTATTTAAGATCAGAATCGAAGAGTGAACCAAACACTGATGAACATCAACTATCTAATCATCTATCTATCGTTTATCATTTATCTAATTCTATCTTTAAATCTTCTTTCTATCAAAGTCGTAAAATTAAACGAAAAATAAAAAATTACAACAAAAATTATGAGGTCTGTAATAGGAACTCATAATCTATTTGCACATATTAGAAAATGATGTTCTCCTGGTATCAATTCTACAACAAAATTCACTCACTCACTACTATTATTATTTATATTTATTATTAAATAAAAATATAATAATAATTATTATAAATAAAATAATATATAGCACTGTAGTGAGAAGTCCAAAGTGTCCCTTAAAACTCGGCCTTGCGCACTACCGTGCTCTAGATCTTCCATCATATATCAAGGCTTTGCCCGTGTAAATTAAAAAACTATTAAAATGGCTAAGATTTTGCAGACAGAAAAAAATGATTTTGTAAGCGCATTCATATGTAGATTTTGATATGTTTATTTAAGATTCACAGTGTGAATGAATGTAAGTTCGAAACTATATTTTTCGAAATAAATTGAAGAAAAAAAAATTAAAAGCTAATGTAGATGTCAGCATTGCAAACGTGTAACTTAGAATAAGTTTAACCGATTACTTATAAATTAATAAGTGTAAGAAAGATGAAATGATAACTTGAATATATTGGAGAAAGATAATAGTAATTTAGAAGTGTTTACGGTATTCATTTTTTTTTTAATTTAGTGAGGTTAGATGTAAAAATTTCAATTTTTGAATTTTTTGTCTTTTATGGCCAAACTAGACGGAGAACATGGTTGCAGCAACATTGAACAGCAACTAGCTTGTTGTTCCGTGTGTGGAGTGGTTGCAGCAACAAAAAGTTTGTTTCTTGTTGCTGCAACCACCCCACACACAGTGCAACAAGCTAGTTGCTGTTCAATGTTGCTGCAACCATGTTCTCCGTCTATTTTGGCCTTAATGGCCAAACTAGACGGAGAACATGGTTGCAGCAACATTGAACAGCAACTAGCTTGTTGCTCCGTGTGTGGAGTGGTTGCAGCAACAAAAAGTTTGTTTTTTGTTGCTGCAACCACCCCACACACAGTGCAACAAGCTAGTTGCTGTTCAATGTTGCTGCAACCATGTTCTCCGTCTATTTGGGCCTTAACAGTTAAAGAGTTCAATTCCATGATAAATGTGTGAACTAGATTATTCCCTATCCCTTATGTGTATTTACTATTGATTATTAATATTAAAAATTCAGCTCGTTTTATTAACTTTACCTAATTTTATTTTTGTGGAAACTTTCTTCAGCTGCAAAAAAGCAACAAACATGACAACAACAAACAGCAAAATAAATTATAAAACTTGTAGTAGGAGCACATAATCAGTTTGCACATATTTGAAAATGATGTTCTCCTGGTATTAATTCTACATCAAAATTCACTCACTATTACCACCTCATCATCCATGTCGTACTTATTATTTAAATTAATTAGTTATTGTTATAATTATAATAAGTATAAATAATTATTTATTATAAATAAATTATTTATAATAAACATGATTATTTATATAAACAAAATCATATCTTCCATCATATATCAAGGCTTTGCCCATTGTAAATTACAAAACTATCAAAATAACTAAGATTTTGCAGACATAATTTTGATTTTATAAGCACATTCATATTTAAATGTAGATTTTGATAAATTTATTTAAGATTCGAAGAGTGAATGGAAATTGTAACTTCGAAACTACAGTTTTCGAAATAATTTGAAAAACCCTAGATGAGTATGATTTTGTATACCCGGTATATGAATATACAAAGGTATATTCAGTGTAGCTCCGACTTTGTAACGGTTGAAAATATTGATCGTAGAAAAAAATAAACATAAACAACTTTTGTAAAAAAACTTTTTTACATAAATTCAGGATATGCCCGGTCTTTAAGCAATTAACTCAGTTAGTTGTTAGTTTCACTTGTCGTATCAAGCATTTGAATTAAAGAAAGATATAAATGAATGTATAATAAATATATATAAAATATATTTTATATATATATATATATATATATATATATATATATATATATATATATATATATATATATATTAAAAATTCAGCTAGTTTTCTTAACTTTGCATTACATAATTTTTTTGTATTTTTGGGGAAATAAAAAAAACTAAAAAAAAAACATGACAACAACAACGAACAGCAACATAAAGTATAAAACTTGTATTAGGAACTCATAATCTATTTTCACATATTGGAATATTTTGTTCTCCTGGTATTAATTCTACATCAAAATTCGCTCACTATTACTGTACTTTATTTTTTAAATTTATTATTATAAATAAATATAAATAAAAGATATTATTATTTATAAATAAAATATTTATTTGGATTTAGATGTGCAGTATACATTTTTTTTTAAGTTTTAGTGAGGTTATTAAACTTTCAACTGCAAAAAAAAAAACATCACAACAAGAAACTATAATTATACCAACATAAATTATAAAACTTGTATTAGGAACTCATAATCTTTTAGCACTTATTTGAAAATGATGTTCTCCTGGTATTAATTCTACATCAAAATTCGCTCACTATTACTGTACTTATAATTTAAATTAATTATTATCTATAGCACGGTAGTGCGGCAGGTCGAGTTTATAGTGTTTTTGGCAATAAAATATTTATAATAAACATTATTATTATAAATAAAATAATATCTTCCATCATATATTAAAGCTTTGCCGTGTAAATTAAAAAAATTATCCAAATGGCTAAGATTATGCAGACAGAATGATTTTATAAGCGCATTCATTCACAATATGTAGATTTTGATATGTTTATTTAAGATTCAAAGAGTGAATTATTTTATGTGTTTTTACACATAAATTAATTAATTTATTGATTAAATTATATAAATTTTCTTAACTTTGCTTTAAATAATTTATTTTTTTTATTTTTGGGGAAATCAGCTAGCTGTAAAAAAAACACGACAACAACTGCGAACAGAACAAAAATTATTAAACTCGTATTAGGAACTCATAATCTGTTGACATATATTTGAAAATGATGTTCTCCTGGTATTAATCTACATCAAAATTCATCACTATTACCACCTCATTGTTCCATGTCAATTAACCCCAACTAGTCAGTCGTTGTCGTACTTTCTACTAATATTATCGGCTGAACCGATTTTGATATGATTTTTACCGGACGGTTCAGAATTTTACCGAATTCACATGTAAAGCTATATAATTTTTTTGTTCCTTAAATCTGTGCCGCGTGATCTATATAACCTATCTTCTTCGAAAATTCGCTAAAAATTGATTCGAGTTGAGTCATCGGTGCTCTGTGTAAAGACGTAAAGTTCTTGGTTAGTGGGATTCAGTGCTGATTGTATTAAGTAGTGTTAATTTATGAACATTCCAGACTGCTAATTTATAAGAATTTTTATCATGGATTTTAACTCCACATAAAAAAACCTACCCTACTCGTTTTCAAAGTACCACTGGAGGAGTGTCTTTCGGTCCTCACTCATTTTGTAGATCGCCGACCTCAAGACAGAAAAGTATTACCAGAGCCAACACAGCCCATTATGGTTGAAATCAGCAGGAGATTTCGCAGGAAAATGGAACGTATGATATGTTTATAGGGAATGCACAGAAAATCGTCGTGGAATATGGACGATGCTATATCCTGAGGAAAATTTAAATGAAACTTTTGATAGTATTACGAACGTATCTTACTCTTCAAATAACTATTCTCATTGGGAAGCAGCCCTATTTGGACGCATTTGAAGTAAAGTTATCGGAAGTGTATCAAAAGCTGTCTGAACATGATACAGTAAATTATATTGGACGGTATTACCTCCGACCATTTCTTCGGCACTCGTTGTTCGTAAATGTGTGAATGAATTTCGAGCCAACAACCTTGCCTTCAAGAAAGAGGACAAAATTGACGTAATAAAAAGTATTGAAAACATGAGATCATAAAAAAAGATAAATTTTTTGTCTTCTACGGTTTCAATGTGTACAACTGAAGTAAGTACAGCCAGCCCAAAGTACATAACAAAAGGAAGTATACTTTTGATTAGGAGAACATGTTTTAAATGATAAATTTTATGCACATATTCTCCTAATATTAAATTTAGACACAAATTTTGATTCTTTGCTCAAACGTACTTTTCACAAAACAGCAAGAAGATTTTAATTTTTCTTTGAAAGTAAATTTTATATATATTTCATGAATTTATATGAAAAATTTTGTAACATTGAAAGAGAGAAAAGGAAAGAAAATAATATCATTTATACCTCTATATACAGACTAACTACAACATAGTAAGTAAGAGGTTCTATGTATTCGATGTCTAAACTTTAAGTTTTTATCTCATCTGTACGTTTTGAGATCAAATTTAAAACTATTTAAGTGAAATGGCGTTACAAATATTAGTATCAACATCAAAACTGACAAACTAACAAAACTGACTATTATCAATCAGTCCCATAGACTTTTTATCATACATGTTAATTAATACATGCTATACAGTAATTTTTATATAAAACGAGTAACAAAAGTCAGCCAACTCCTAAAACATCACATGGCGAGAAATTAAAGTCTTGGTCCAAAACAGAAATCGCTTTAATCCTAGCGATGAAAGCCGTTGAAGCTCCGATGAGAGTTTAATTAATGAGTTTCATATTCTATAATATATACAACCCTTTGGGTAACTCACTCACTGATGTATACAAATTCTATCCCACTTCTAGACATGCTAGAATTTACGGAAAAAACTTTAATTTTCCTAACGCATCCACCTCAAAAATGGGAAATACTTCCCAAAAATACGTTCTTTACTTTTATACATGCTAAAAGACTGTGGTTTTTTGCATTAAGTCAGGGACCCGGAGCCAAGGTCCAAAGCCACCCCGGGAGCCTCGGAGCCTCCTTGCGAGCAGAGCGAGTATATTTATATATATATATATATATATATATATATATATATATATATATATATATATATATATATATATATAAATAGATATTTACAAGCTTGAGTCTGTATATGGAAGTTATGTGTAACACTAACACCATCGTTTTTTTAATGAAATTGTTCATAGTATCTATCGTGCACCGAAGCTATCCATTGTAAAATAAGAAGAGTCATTCATATGTATTATGTTATACATGCAATAAAAGAATTGTGACTCTATGAAACAATCGGATGAGTCACATGCAAGTGAACGACAGTAACATAAGTACGAAATTATTATCAGGATAACAGCATCTTGAAAATAACATATAAAAAAACATGTTCTCCTTGCATAAATATTAGACAAAAATTTTAGTCTTTCTTCATCCTTTCTTTTTCTCCAGATTGAATTTTTTTTTATCTATACGCTCTAAACGCCACAATTTTAATCTGAAGATAATGAACTTTGGTATATGCAGTGCTGCCTGTATTTAAAAGATCATGTTCGTTAATAATCAAAATCGGTCAAATAGAAAGGATGGTTTACCTAGAAAGGGGTAACATAAAACCTTGAATTTTTCCTCATAATATTAGTAAAATGACAAAATTGATCAGTCATTAAGCAGTAAAGTTGTAGTAAATAAATTTTACAACAATTTATTATCTGACCATATTTTCTGTAACTGAAATATTTACAGAAATATTTTCAATTTACGTGGTAACTTCATTTGATCGTCATTATCAAATCGCTTAATCTATGCAGACTACACGTGACGAATTTTTAAGTATTGAGTAGGGAAACCAACTCTGTCAAATGTAAATAATAATTTTCTCACGCATGATACAAATGTTAGAAACCAGTTTAAAAATGTGAAATTGGATCATATTTCCATAACCATTATACATATTTCCATAATCATGAATTTAACATAAAGTGAGTGGTAGCAACCTTTTTTTATTCAAAATTTAATAATTAATTTGCATTTTGATGTAACGTAACCGTTACGAAACGTTATCAGATAATAAATAAATTTGTGTGTAGTATGATCAAAATGTGATGCTGTGCGTATGATAAAAGTGAGTAACCAGAGTATGAAATTATTATCAGGATAACAGCATCTTACAAATATATTAAAAACATGTTCTCCTTATATAAATATTAAACAAACATTTTTGGTTCTTCTTCATCCTTTTTCTCCAGATTGAATTTTTTGCTCTAAAATCTACACGCTCTAAACGTCACTATTTTAATCTGATGATAATGAAATTTGGTATATGCTATGCTTTCTACATTTGAAAGACGAAGTTCGTTAATGGTCCAAATCGAACAAGGAGAAAGGGTTGTTTACCTAGAAGGGGCAACATAAAACCTTGAATTTTTCCTCATAACTTACTAAAATGAAAAACTGATCAGCTAGTCAGCAGTAAAGTTGTATAAATAAACTTTACTACAATTTATTACCTGACCATATTTTCACTAACTTTAATATTTACAGAAATATTTGCAATTTACTATGGTCACTATGTCACCATGGTAACTTGATTTGATCGTCATTATCAATTCGCTTAGTCTATGTAGACTCTATGAACTCTGAATGAATTGAGAGAACTGTATCAAAAGTAAATGATAATCTTCTCACGCATGATATAAATTTTAGAAATCAGCTTAAATATTTGGAATTTGTTCATATTACCATAACAATGACTTTAGCAAAAAGTGGTAGCGACCATTTTAATTATCAGATAAATTTGTGTGTGTGTATGATCAAAATGTGCGTCGTCGTAGCTAGTTTTCTTAACCTTGCTTGACATAATTTTTTTTTATTTTTGGGGAAATATTCAGCTGTAAAAGAAACACAACAACAGCGAACAGCAACAAAATCACAAAACTTATTAGTATTAGGAACTCATAATCTGTTGACATATATTTGAAAATGATGTTCCCCTGGTATTAATCTACATCAAAATTCATCACTATTACCACCTCATCCATATCGGCATTGTTCCATGTCAATTAACCCCAACTAATCGTCGTTGTACTTTCTACAAATATTATCAGCTGTACCGATTTTGATAAGATTTTTTTTTTAAGTTTTCTAAGGTTAAATTGTTTTTTTGTAAACTAGTGTCTATTTATATCCAATGTCGTTAGTATGCTTGGCTTTTGGTTATATTATACCAACGGAAATCATTAGCGTTTACTTAATTTGACATTTCAGTAACATGTCTGAAACCAGTCCAAGTAGCCGAGCGGTCTAAGGCGTTATGCCTGGGCAGTATGCAAACTTGGAAACTGGGAGGTTATGGGTTCGAATCCCCACATCGTCAGTTCGTCAATTATTAGGACAAAAAAAAGGGACGGTTAATTGACTAAACTGTCGGCGTATGGGACAAGAACGAAGTAACCGGCTATGTTTGAGAAGGTTTTCTGCAGTTTCCTTCACGATCTCCAGATGAATATCAGCATAGCTCCTTCCATAGTCGGCTGCAGACGCATATCCTACCAATTCCTGGTCTATACACCAAAATTCCTTCCACTCCAATCACAACCTCACATCCTTAGGCATCACAATGGACCTTCTGGTCGAAGTATAGCCCGTCCAGGGCAGCCTCTACAATCTATTATCTATCTAATATGTCTGAGCATTTATAACAATGTGAAAAAAAAGACAATCAACTTATAAACTAGAAAAAAATAAAAAAAACTATATAAAAATAAATAATACTACTTATTACTAACAACTAAAATTCGTAAATTAAACGAAAAATAAAAAAATTACAACAACAATTATTAATATCTGTAATAGGAACTCATAATCTGTTTGCACATTTTTGAAAATGATGTTCTCCTGGTATTAATTCTACATCAAAATTCACTCACTTCATTATTACTGTACTTATATTTATTTACTTATTATTTAAATTAATTATTGATTATTATAATAAGCCCCATCATCTAGGGTGGGAATTGAATCCACAACCTCTGACATTCTACGCCAATGATCTGCTTCTGAGCTACCTGGGATATTATGTTAGTGGAATGCATCTAGAATGCCAGAAGGTAGTGGGTTACATAAATATGGATGGATCTTTACATAATAATATGGATCTTGATACAGACATTTTTCGTTGTTTATATCAAAATATGCTCAAAACTACACGTCAGAAGACTTTATTTATATTTTTAACATTATTATTTCAAGTTTTAAATTTTTTGTCTTTAGCAGTTAAAGTTCAATTTCATGATAAATGTGCGATTAACCAGATATTCTCTATCTACTACGTGTTAAATTCCAATTTTTGAAAACGAATTCCTAAGAAACTGGACGTCAAATCCATCTCAAAAGATCTATGTGTATTTAGATTAATTTATGTGTATTTACACATAAATTTATTTATTTATTGATTTAATATTAAAAATTTAGATAGTTTTCTTAACTTTGCTTTCTTTACATTTTTATTTTTGGGGAAATTATTTCAGCTGTATAAAAAAAACACGACAACAGCGAACAGCAACATAAATTATAAAATTTGTATTAGGAACTCATCATTTGTTTGTATATATTTGACAATGATGTTCTCCTGGTATTATTCTACATCAAAATTCATCACTATTACCACCTCATTGTTCCATGTCAATTAACCCCAACTAGTCGTCGTCGTACTTTCTATTAATATTATCGGCTGAACCGATTTTGATATGATTTTTACCGGACGGTTCAGAATTTTACCGAATTCACATGTAAAGCTATATAATTTTTTTTTCCTTAAATCTGTGCCGCGTGATCTATATAACCTATCTTCTTCGAAAATTCGATGAAAATTGATTCGAGTTGACTCATCGGTGCCCCGCGTAAAGACGTTAACTTCTAGTTTAGTGGAATTCAGTGCTGATTGTATTAAGTAGTGTTAATTTATGAACATTCCAGACTGCTAATTTATAAGAATTTTTATCATGGATTTTAACTCCACATAAAAAAACCAACCCTACTCGTTTCCCACTGAAGTACCTGGAGGAGTGCCTTTCGGTCCTCACTCATTTTGTAGATCGCCGACCTCAAGACAGAAAAGCATTACCAGAGCCAACACAGCCCATTTTGGTTGAAATCAGCAGGAGATTTCGCAGGAAAATTTCGCATCATAATTCACTCACTCACTACTAGTATTATTATTTAAATTTATTATTATATTAAATAAAATATAGTAATAATAAAATATAAATAAAATAATATCTTCCATCATGTATCAAGGCTTTGTCCGTGTAAATTAAAAAACTATTAAAATGGCTAAGATTTTGCAGACAGAATTGATTTTAAAGCGCATTCATTATAATATGTAGATTTTGATGTTTATTTAAGTAAAATTCAAAGTGTGAATGAACATTGTAACTCGGGACTGAACTTAATGGTATATTGACTTATCATATACCGGGTATAAAAAGGTGTATTTATTTATGCGGCAATTGTGAAGACTTTTTTCCTTGCTTGTTTCTTTTTAACCCGACTTCAAAAAGGAGGATGGTTCTCAATTCGTCTGTATTTTTTTTAAAATTTTATTTTATTCTTCTGAAGGAATTAATAAGATATATCTTTAAATTCAATCAGCAGGGATGTTGCTCAAAAAGAAAACTAGCAGCGCACCAACAAAAATTACAAAAGTTTAACTAGGAAATCAGAAATAAATATTAATAAAATTTAGTCATGTTATCCTGATATAAATTCTACTACCAACATTTACTTACTACTTACTACCATTTTTTTCAGCTGATGATTTTATTTTAAATATATACACAATGGAAATATTTTTATGTAATGCCCATTTATTTTTTTTAGCATACGATTTTGATACATAATAAGTGATTCTTTTCTTTTGTTTGCGATTTTTTTTTTAGCATGCGAGTTTTTTTCTGCAGTGGACGATTAGTGCTATAGTAGGCTAAAGAAATAAAATTGCATTCTACAAGAAAGTATCCAATAGATCTTTTCATAGGGTGTTAATAAGACGAAAAAGGACGTGAAGTATTGCTTATTCATTTCTTCACATTGATTTTTTAGACATCTGTTCGAAACAAAAACAAAACGTGATTTGAAATGAGAAGGTTTATTTATTGCACGCTAATAGACGTGTCGAATTTTATTTTAATAAATTATTGATAAGCATCCTATTTTTGACTGACCAACTTACTAAACACATATTTAAACATAATTTTATTTAATATAAGTACTATATTACGTCAAAATATTTCCATACTGTATATATAATAATAAAATAAAACTAAGCTTTTTGTAATGTAAAAAAATCATTTTGAAAATTATTATTATGACTGACTCTTCTTGTATTTCATGCATAATTTATTATAAATACAGAGAGATTTAAAAAACGAAACTAATACTATTAACCAGAGGTGGGCACAGACAGCTCGTCTGAGCCTTACGAGCTCTCCATAAGCTGGGTGAGAGTAAGTAAAGAAGGTATGTTTTGAAGCAAGACGGAACGATGTTTCAATACAGGTTGTCTTACCGATTATTGCCCAATAATTTATTCAATCAATTTAGAGATAGTTTTATAAAATATTTATTGTTTAAATAATATCTTTTACAGTATGGAGAGATACACCAAAAAACATAATAATAATAATAATAATAATAATAATAATAACAATAATGATAATAATAACAATAATAATAATAATAATCTGAACTTATCCAAGACTGCTTGCGATGTCTTCTCCATTATTAAATTCACTACTTTTATTTTTTTTGAAAAACAAATTATGCGAAAAATAATTTCCACTACTACAAATAGTACTTTTCACTTTTTCAATTCAAAGTAGACTAACTCGAAGAACTCAAATTCCCACTTTATGTAAAATTTAACTTAATTCATCAAATTCCCATGACACTATACTGAGCATACTCCATACGAAGAAAAAATAATTAAATCAGGTAAATAATTCTTTATTAGTTCTCGGATATGAATAGTAAAATATTTAGACAAATCATTTGGAATTTCCAAAACTTTAATTCTATTTAAATTATCCTTTGCAAAAATTTCCCTCTTTTATTACAATGGTCCAGCGGTAAACTTAAAGGTTCAAAAGATTTATATATATTTTTTATATATTTTTATTTTATTCATACACAAATATGATATATACTAAAAAGGTACATTTTATGACCCTAATTACCAGCCCAAAATTCCAGAGTATGTATTGAATGATTGCTTGTATTATTTACTTTGTATAATAGTGACCATAAAAAAGATTTGGAATTATTATATTTTTTTCAGAAAATGTTTTAATTAAAAAAAGAAAATATTAATAATTGGTAGTTACCCTGTATTAACTCTATCTCTCTTCCCTACCTCTCACTCAGAGCTTGGCCGAGTCATCTCCTGCCCACCTCTGCAGTATTAACAACTGATATTTATTCTACCGAGAGATCAGATAAGAATGATGCCAAGTTTAATGCACTATAAACTGGAATCCAATCTATTGAAATGACAAATGTATTTTATCATGTAGTTTAACTTCAAACATTGAAAATCACTCTATATTTCAAAGAAGGATTAAGTTTTATTATGTTTTTTGCTTTCAATTCTTTCAAATCTCTTTTTTACAATGTACGAATATGTTAGAAGTTTCTTTAAATTGTTGTTTAACAGTTAACTTTAACCGCTCCTTTCTTAGTTAAGTTTATAAATTTATGTACTAGATACTAGGAGAACATGTTTTGTTTGATAGTGGACTTATTCACTTAAACTAGAGTTTAGTTATACGAAATGATTCATTTCATTGAGTTAATTAAAATGAGGCAATCCTTTCATTTGTCTAATTTATTTTGTATGAAGGTCATTCTTGGTAATCGAAACCAAAAATATTGTCCGAAAGTGAGTACAAAAGTTAGGAATGCTCAATGGTGGAGTATTTTATTTGGATCTGAGACTATACTCGATACATTTTCGTACTATGAGCCACACAATATAGCGCTTATTTTCCAAAGTTTTTTGGTAAATTTGGGCCTAGTTCATTCGAAGCATTATTTCGAAAACCGAATGAATAATAAAACAGACAACATTGTCAGTTTTGCCAAAAATATGCTTCATGCAGATTCGTGTACCATTATTTTATAGTTTTAAATACGGCAAACATAAATTATTATTTTAATATCATTTTAATGTGTAAATTCCGCTTTATATAAATATCATAGTCTTTTAAATTGAAAATACACTTTGTCCTCAGACTACGTCAACACGCATGACGGTAATCCAAAGAGAATGTGAAAATTAAGGGTTATCGCATATCAATTATGAAATTTCGTTGGATGAGTTCAATTTGACGTCGTATATAAGACAAAATAAAAATTAATTTTGAATGTTTTTTTTGGATACTGTATAGTGTCCAACAGTTATAGTTGTTACTTGTCTATTATTATTCCATTACCAGGAAATCATAAATTTTCTACTATTAAAATTTATTTGTTCCATTCGACAATAAAATTTTATTAGGATATCAGATTTTTCTATATTAACTTTTACTGTTTAATATACTACAGGTTACAAAAGTATCGTTCTTTTTTCAAAATTTTATAATTGTTTTGTGCTGTATCCAATCGGTTTTTGGTGAAAATGTTTCGGATAAAAGTTGTTAGTATATTTTTAGTGAATAACTTTTCTCCGAAACATTTTTTTCGAAAACGGGATGAATAAAGCAAAATTAATTATAAAATTTGGAAAAAAGAACACTACTTTTGTGACCATGTGTACACAATTAAAAACACCAGTATGGTAATTCTAGAATATTCACTTTAGTTTCATGATTTTACTTATGTTAAAATAATGAGATTACTACAAAATAAAATGCCTTCAGGGCGCTCTAAACTAGAAAGAAGTGCATACCAAACGGTTTCGTGTGCAGTGATGTGTGAATTTTTTGGTCATCTTGACACTGTTTATATTGGGAGAACATGAGTTTTCTTATAGATACCATATGGAGAACGACAATAAATATGGCCTTGTTTTTTTAAATTTATAAGTGGAAATAATAAAGTTTATTTATTTATATATGTAGTGAGTTTTTCTTTGTTTAACTCGAAGATAAATTACGCCAAGCATTTAGGACAGTTCTTTTAGTGTAAAGCATTTATTATTGGAAAGTAAACAGTTTATTGCATTAGGAACACAGAAATATATGGTAATAAAATAGTAAGGTGGGCTGACCCATTGAATGGACATTATCAAATAGATGAATAAATTATATTTAATTTAAAAAAATACTAGTAATGTAACTGAGTTAATTGTTTGAATACCCAGTATATACTGAGTTGTATATGTGTATTCGAATTGTTAACAATTCGCTTTCCGAGGAACATTTAATTACAAATTATGAGAAAACTATTGAGTTTATGAAAAACATTTTTCAAACAAAAGTTGTTTATTTTAAAAAGAAGATTATTGTTATTAAATTTTTTTCTATTTCTTACGGTTTCAAAGATATATATTTTCCCCTCTGGCGGGGGAGATACGTTCCGATTTTGCCAATTAAATGAACTTGACTTTACTTTTTTGCTATGGAAAATACATACAAAATTTCAGCAGGTTATCTCTTTTCGTTCTTGAGTTATCGTGTTTACAGACGGACATGCGAATTAGGTAATTTTATAAACACCTATGCCACGCATTTATGTCAAGGATTAATATTTTTCAAGCGTTACAAAGTCAGGACTAAACTTAATATTCCTTGTATATTTATATATACTGGGTATAATAAGCTTATTCTACACTTAGTGTGTTGTTGTCGAGTGTGATGTGATTATGCCTTTTTTATTGGATGGCTATTATCATGGTTGTAAAACAAAGATAGCCAAGATTCATTTTTAACGATACTTCACATCTAGACGAAATTTTCAAAAGGTTTTACTATTAATTATGATTATCTGCCATTATTATTCTGTTCTATTGGGGATAAATCGACTGGTCGACTTTTTCATTTAATGGGAGATATGGTGCGAGGGAGAAATGAGGTAGATTCATATTTTAACGTATTTTCTTTTTATAAAACTTCTATAGTTTTGATAATTTTTAATAGCTTCTTCAAAGCTTATTTACATATTATATAACTGACCATTAGAATTCATTAATATTTCTGCTTACGTTTAAAAAAAATTTTTTCTTTAGTGTCCATCTAGTGGATCTGTCACCTTATGTGATGTGCTTATAGCGCAACCGTATACTATGCATTTTTCATAGTTTATGATAATAACTTTATAACACAGATCCGTATTTATATACTACAAGAGTTTTTATTATAATAAATAAAACTACATATATAGTATTGGTGATCTAGAATAGAAATTTTCGAGGAAGGAAGATATTCAAATACCTTCAATATTGGAACATACTTGTCCAGAAGTGGAATCCAATGAACAGCCATTATTATTGCCTACACGTAAGAAAAGTAAAACTTATAGAAACAGTTACCCTATAATGCAACTTCAGTGATCCCTTGGTGGTAGGCATTTAAGCTTATTATACTAGTCCTGAGCCCCCCCTTAAGCTTTTATTTATTATCACGTTTAGGTGACCACGGGAAAAATTTTATTTTATAGTTTTGAACTGGATACCAGTCCAAGTGGCCGAGCGGTCTAAGGCGTTATGTCTGCACAGTATGCCTACTTGGAAACTGGGAGGTTATGGGTTCGAATCCCAACATCGGTAGTTTATCAATTATTAAGGGAAAAAAAGGGGCGGTTAATTGACTAAACTATCGGCGTATCGACAAGAACGAAGTAACCGACTATGCTTGAGAAGGTTTTCTGCAGTTTCCTTCACGAACTCCAGATGAATATCGGCATAGTTCTTATCATAGTCGGCTGCAGCCGCATATCCTACCAATCCGTAGTCTTTACACAAAAATTCCATCCACTCCACTCACATCCTCACATCCTTAGGCATCACAATGGACCTTATGGTCGAAGTGTAGCCCATCCCGGGCAGCCTTTACAATCTATCTATTTGGAACTGGGTAGTGGGTTCGAATCCCGGCGGTGATAGTTTGTCAATTATAACTAATTATAACTAAGGCGGTTAATTAATTAAATTATCTGTGGATGGAAAGGAACGAAGTAACCGGCAATACTTGTGAAGGTTTTCTGCAATTTCCCTGCACAAACTCCATATGAATATCGGAATAGTTCCTATCAAAATTGGCTGCAGACGCGCAACCTACCATTTCTTTAACAACCCCATTATTATTAGATAAGTATCAAAGATGTAAATATGCATGACAATCCATTTCTTTTGATACCTTTATTTTTAAAGCGTAACAAAATTGTTCTCTTCAACAATATTCGATCTCTTTCGACCACTTTCCCGGCTTTTATTTGCCGTTCATATCGGACTTGAGATCGTATTATATAATCCTTATGTGTTTTACAGGGGTTCGAATTTTAAATCTATACAAAAGACGGTCCTGTATTTTTACTAATCAAAACAAATCAACTATTTCAATTCGAGTGGCAGAAAAACCGAACTTACTAGTTTGACACCGTTATAAAACTGTTTAGGTGTTTTGTTTATTTAGTTGAACAAGTCGTAGATGATATGATGACATGCCAATCGTACAATTTGACTGACAGAAGTTGCTAAGTTTTACCATAAAACAACACCAGGAGAACATAATTCCTACTATACACAATTCCCGCGTAAAGTTAATTTATGCATAAATTATCGGAAACAAAGTATAAGATATCACAGAGCAACATAAGTTGAACAGATATTTTAACGATAATATTTATTATGACGAAGAATGTGGAATGAAAGTGAAAGTGGGGATTGGATGGAATGAAAAGAATTTGTATGAATTTAAAGGGGTAAGACTATTATGAATTCTATGTATCCGGCAAACATGTATGAAAGTATTTTTATAGAATGTGGTTTGGTATTTTTGTTATTCACATTCAAATGTGAATGGCATCATTAAATGTTTAGAGTATTAGGATTTCATAAATTTCGGCATTTTTATACTTTTATTCAAAAATATTTGTATATCCACAATATGATGATGATGTACACATATGGTCAGAAAAGTAACGCTCATTTTTCAAAATTTTATGATTTGTATCTTATTTATTTGGTTTTCGAAAAAATGCTTCGGATAATATTTGTTCATTATAAATATATTAACAAATTTTATTTGAAATATTTTCCCGAAAAACCGACTAAACAATGTTAAAATCAACTAAAAAATTTCAATAAAAAACCGAAACGCTTTTTTTGTAGTCCATAAACAAAAATTTTAACATTTAAAATTAGCATGCATAATTTTTTAGTAATTAGTTTTTAAGTCAACACTAATATTAAGACACAAAAGTTTAATAAAATAATATAGTAGTGAAAAACTACAATAGAAAAATTATATATTGTATCTAAAACCAGTTGATTCTACCTGTTTGATCATGGTGGAACAGAACCAGCGTATCAAATTAGAGTTTGAAAGACTGACATTAAATCCATTATTTACATTAGAATCAGAGTTAGGGAAATTTTGCAAGACCAGATCAGGTTTATCAATATATACACATTTAATATACAAATTTTACGACTCCAATAAAAATATGATATCATTGTTAATGTGACTCGTAATTCTAATATTCTTCTTTTATCAGAAACATGGAGTAATAAATGATGAAGACATTCCGATACCTAATTTCATCTGTATAGTCCTTTTTACAGTTTCATTCGAACACCAAACAGAAGCTCGCTAAATACTCAAATCCAACTTTCTATTAATTTTCAATAGGGAATATGCATGAAAATTTTTTTTTACTTGAATTGAAGCATGTTTACTTGACAAATATCAAGGTAAAATTACTTTTTAAATAACTTCAAAAATAAGCGTGATATGAATGATTGAAATTCCCGATTAGACAAAGAGGGTGATAGCCCTCTTGATATGTTATATGACGTCATATTACACTTTCACCATTTAAAATACACGTAAAACTCCGTTTTTAGTATTTTTGCAAGAAAGAGACAGATAATAATCTTTAAAAGCTTATAGCTTCCTTGATATTTGTTGGATTTTAATTTCGTTTTTAAACATTATTACAGTATTAACAGTATTTTCATATTCTGCAAAAAAATGTGAAAAAAAATTTTCATGCATATTCCCTATTGAACTAATTAATGTTCAATGTCTTAATATTACTTGACTATAAGGTTTTACTAAGTATTCATATTTAATAATATTATGACCTAAATAATTTTTGTTGAACAGAAAATTTGTATATATTTCTAAATTTAATCGTAACCAAACATATGATTATACTTATATTTGATTCACGCATGGCAATAATCGTAATGAATTTATGAAATTAATGACAAAAAATTTCAATTTGAATTTCAATCGAAGAATGAAAAGTTTATATCTATATACATAAAAATCATAATTTATTAAAAATAAAATTATTTCGAATTAATATATTAATGAAGACCAGTTGGTTTTGAATATGTATAAATTACATTTTAGTTTGAGGTGTTATTATGGTTACCCAAGTCCAAGTGGCCGAGCGATCTACGGCGTTATGTCTGTGCAGTATTTTCTACTTGGAAACTGGGAGGTTCTGAGTTCGAATCCCGACATCAGCAGTTTGTCAATTATTAAGAGAAAAAAAAGGGGTGGTTAATTGACTCAACTGTCGGCGTATGTGGACAAGCACAAAGTAACCGGCTATGCTTGAGAAGGTTTTCTGCACAGTTTCCTTCACGAACTCCAGATGAATATCGGCAAAGTTCCTATCATAGTCGGCTGCAGCCGCATATCCTACCAATTCCTAGTCTATACACAGAAAATTCCTTCCACTCCACTCACATCCTCACATCCTTAGGCATCACAATGGACCTTATGGTCGACGTGTAGCCCGTCCAGGGCAGCCTCTACAATCTATCTATCTATGGTTACGCAAAAAAAGTATTTCTTATTCAAAAAAATATTAATCTTGGACCTAAAAAAACATGATAGTGAAGAGATATTCTTGAAATGGTTGAGTTTCTTCTTAAAAATAAAAAAAATTCAATGTGAACCAAAACACTAATACAAATGCACTCCCCGGTTTATGCATAAACAATACCGGCTAGGGCCCTCTATCAATTACGAATAAATTGAGAACACACATATTCAGTACCAAATAAAATAAATGTAACAAGTAAATAAATGAAAAACCGACCAAGTGGGACCACGCGAGTATAGGATTTCACATAGTTCTATACAGGGTGTACTGTAAGTCACGGACACAACTGAAGGTATGGATAGAAAATTGAATGCTAAGACGAAAAGTCCTTTTACCATTTTTTAATCAGACGTACAGGTAATTAGTTATAAATCAAAATAAGTAACCAATCAGAGGCGCCCAATAGCGTGTGTGAGTGAGTGTTTGTAAGTAAGGCGCCCAGTGGGTGCCTCTGATTGGTTACTTATTTTAATTAATAACTAATTACCTGTACGTCTGATCAAAAAATGGTAAAGGACTTTTCGTCTTAGAATTCAATTTTCTATCCATACTTTCAGTTATATCCGTGACTTACGGACGGCCCCTGATTATTCATGGTGTAACTTAAAGACGTGGAGATTAGCCCCCATAATGTTTTACCAAACATCGTCTTGTATAGGAGATATAAGGCAGTGGAGGTATCCCAAAAAACCCTACTTTTCCGAATATATATATATTCCTGTTGGGAGATAATAAAATTTTATCAGATACAAGCGATCCCGAAGGAGTGCGATTAAAACGGCTCTAACGTATATAGACAGGCATGATGAAACTTTAATTTTTAAGGGTTCTTGTCTTTGCAGCGTACGGAACCCGAACGAATAATTTACATATTACACATTCTAAAAATAATTTATTTATGTATATCAGATCATAAATTTGGCCATCTGCGTAGGTGTTAAATTTTATAAATAGATCTTGTGAAAATTGTGTTAAAATTAATGTTATTTAGAAAATTGAAGAACTAACAACATTACTAACACTGTGATCGATAGGTTCATATATGTATGTGCGATCTTTAAATGTTTTTGTAATTGAAAATATATTAAAATTATATACATTGCATTGGTACAGAGTGTTTCACGAAAATGTGTACGTACAATGGGTCAGTACAAATGTTAAAATTATAAGAAATGCTACTATACAACTGAGTTAATTGTTTAAATACTTCTTAATCAGTACATATATTGTTTATTTTACTTCTATATGTGTATAGATGTTTAAAACACATTACTTATGTTTTATATATATATCAAAGTACAGTGCCAAATATTAACTCATATTACATTTGTATTTATGTAACAAATTATTAAACTATGCATTTTAGAAAAAATGTTTCAAACTACCGTTACATATGTTCAAAGGGGGGAATATAATGTAATAAGTATATTTTTGTTTCATTCATACGTGCCACGTGGAATAACTTATCTTTTAATATTACACTATTATATATGTAATATACCGTGGGATCATTTGAAAAGTTACCATTTAAATATTATTAAACTATGCATTTTAGAAAAAATGTTTCAAACTACCGTTGCATATGTTTAAAGGGGGGAATATAATGTAATAAGTATATTTTTGTTTCATTCATACGTGCCACGTGCAATAACTTATCTTTTAATATTACACTATTATATATGTAATATACCGTGGGATCATTTGAAAAGTTACCATTTAAATATTATTAAACTATGCATTTTAGAAAAAATGTTTCAAACTACCGTTGCATATGTTTAAAGGGGGGGGGGGAATATAATGTAATAATTATATTTTTGTTCCATACACCCGTACCACGTGGTATAACTTATCTTTTAAACGGTGCACTATTGGGAAAATATTTAAATACAAACAAAATTTTCTCTCATAAAAGCATACAACTTTTGTTTGAAACTGTTTTTCATTGTAAATAATTCAAAATAAGTATTAGTGAAAATAAACGATTAGTCTATTACTGAAAATATAAACTCTTTTATTTTGCATGGTAGTGCCATCTATTACTAAAACCAAAAATCTCTATTTAAGGACAAAACCTGTCGCTCGTTTATCATATGATGGTACTTTAAAATTAGCCTCTCATATATTTTTTCCCTACCGCGTCTACCGGCCAAGTAGCCGCGTTTGTTAAGGCGCTCTACTTGGGACTGGGAGGTTATGGGTTCGAATCCCGACATCGGCAGTTTGTCAATTACTATACAAAAAAAGGGCGGTTAATTGACTAAACTGTCGGCGTATGGACAAGAACGAAATAACCGGCTATACTTGAGAAGGATTTCTGCACTTTCCTTCACGAACTCCAAATGAAGATCGGCATAGTTCCTATCAATGTCGGCTGCAGCCGCATATCCTACCAATTCCTAGTCAACACACAAAAATACCTTGTCCTCCACTCACATCCTCACATCCTTAGGCATCACAATGGACCTTATGGTCGATGTGTGTCCCGTTCAGGACAACCGCTACAATTTAAATATAACTTTAAAAAAAACTGAATCTTTCTGTACCAAACTGTAAATACAATTTCTGTTGTCGGATAATTATCGAACGATAATAAATTTAACTGCTTTTTTAAATCAATAAACAAAATAAAGTTATAGTGTTTTTGAAATTTGTCATGTTTTCAGGTAATGATTTCAGTATTTCATAAAAGTTTGTAACAAACTTAAAATTAGCATACACACACTGAATCTGAATTTAGAAATGAATGCAATTCAATTTCGTTAAATTTAATACTCTTAGTCCAACGTATTTCATACAATATGTTTGTGATTTTAATTATCAATTTCGACAATTTTGGGACCAAAGATTCTTTTGAGAATATTATTCTTTTGAGAATAATTTGAGATGATATCTCATATAATCTTTTCCATGGATTACGATTAGCTAGTTAAATATTGTGAAGACAGCTCCAAAACTGGGACGGTCCAAAACTTTTCTTTTGGACTGCAACTTGTAAGACATTGGTCCATTATTTGCAGATTGCGTGGCTTTGCTTTGACTGCAAACCTCTGGGTTATAGAGGATACAGGATATTCGGTTGATCTCTCCCCGAATATATGAACCCACGGGAGGACCTGATAAACAAGGTCCTGGCTATTGCCAACATATGGGAGAAGCGAATCTTGTCAGGCTGAAGTAGAAAGGGGAGCACAATGTACCATAAGGTCGAAGTCCAATACTTTTTAGACCCCAAGATGTACCTATCTATCTAAGATATTCTGGCACTGAGTAACACAGTCAGGCTGATCTAGGTACCGGGTCACTCTGGCGTTAAAGGGAATAAAGTAGCGGACTCGTTGACACGAGAGGGGTCATCTCAAGCGCCCCTTTCACCTGAGCCTATCATTCCCATAGCAAGATACTCCGTAATTTACCGAATCAAGGGGTGGCTGAAACAAGCTCACCTCGATTACTGGGACTTTGCGCAGGGCATGCGACAGGCCAAGTTGTGCATAAACACAGCTAGGCCATTCGACTGTGCTCGGTTGAAACTCAATAGAATGTAGTTGAGAAGGGTGGTGGGGCTTTTGACAGGACACTGTCGATTAAACTACCACCTTCATAACTTGGGGATCTCTGATGATCCCACCGCCCTCCCTGTATGGAGGGCGATGAAACCTCCATACATGTTATATGCAACTGCAGAAGCCTGCAGGGTGTCAGATATAGAATGTTTGGGTCCAAAACTTTGGATCCATCAATCCTGAGAGCAATCCCGGCGGAGAAGTTGTGGGCCTTCTGTATGGCGCCTGGCCTCAACAGAATCCTATAGCTTCATCTGCTTAAAATAGCACCTCTCACCCGGAGGCGTCTCGCCTTCGGGTGACAGCTTGTTCTCAAGGAGGGCACAGTGGACCCCTTGGTCTAGGTGCTAGGGACCCGTATGAGGTACCCCTCTTTCTTATTATTATTATTATCTAAGATATTGGTGTGATGATGTTGTGTAAATTCGACAAAAAATAGCTATTAAACTGAATCTTTTTGAGATCCAATATATAAATTTTGGATAAAAAATAAATCTAGCTGAACGTTTCACATTTGTTTCGAGCAAAGATCGATGGCTCAGATAATATTAACTATTAGAATACCGATACGTGACCATTGTATTAATGGATCTTAAACCTAGTGACCTACACGTTTAATAAATTAACAAATTTGTAAATCTTTTATAAAGTATAGAAAACTTGACTAATCATCACAATTTTCTTCGCTAATAATAAGTTGACTAATATTCTTATTATAAGGACATTTTAATTTAGCTGACACTAGTAAATTTTCTTCGGTTCATTAAAAAAAAATAATATATAAAATGTTCCACTTATTATATATATAATTTTATAACAAATACTCATAGTGATTTGGTCATAGTCCTTGACATTTATTTTTCCATGGTAATAATGATGAAAAACTATAAGAAAATGTACACTTCATTATGAAAGAAAAGAAAAACATAAAATTAAATGGTTTTCTGCATATAGTATAGGAGTTATCGCTCATATAACACGAATTTAAATGTATATTTTGGCAATAACTTTTTATTAACATCCGTAGTATATTTAAGTTATTTTGTAATTATTTCCATAGAGACATAGTTCAAATTAAATTTTAAATTTTGCCCCAATAGGGAATATGCATGAAAATTTTTTTTCACATTTATTTTCAGAATATGTAAATACTGTTAATACTGTAATCATATTTAAAAACGAAATTAAAATCCGATAAATATCAAGGAAGCTATAACCTTTTAAAGATTATTATCTGTCTCTTTCTTGCAAAAATACTAAAAACGAAGTTATACGTGTATTTTAAATGGTGAAAGTGTAATATGACGTCACATAACATATCAAGAAGGCTATCACCCTCTTTGTCTAATCGGGAATTTCAATCATTCATATCTCGCTTATTTTTAAAGTTATTTAAAAAGTAATTTTACCTTGATATTTGTCAAGTAAACATGCTTCAATTCAAGTGAACAAAAATTTTCATGCATATTCCCTATTATTGTATTTTATAAACACGTATTTCGACTACCTTCAAAAGTAGTGAAATCTATGTAAGGACCAAGTTTTTTAACAAAAATTATAAAATGATTGGTATAAATTTATTGGGTACGTTGCATCTGAGAAACTAGCACCGGTTTTCAGACTGTTCTGGGTGGTTTCAGCCCAAGACCTACATTCCTACCAAAAATCAACTTTCTAGGACAAATGGAAGTACCGTAGAATATTGATGATTAGTGTGAGTTAAATATTTTGGAAACTATTAAAGCTGTAATGTTGAAACTTGGTATAGATACCTTCAGAAGGTGAGTCTCACATTACGTTTTATTAGACATTCATAGATTTTTTGCTTCCAGAGTGACAGAGGCCTAAAAACCATCTCTAATCCTTCCTGTAAACACAGTTAGTGCTTAACAACACATAATTTAATACTTTTTAAACTATACATTCTTTAATCAAATCGTCACTCATTGTACTTGAGATCTTTCTTGGACCATTTACATGCGTAATATATTTTGTTTTAGACATGCCAAAGAAGTATAACTTCTAACACGCATCCATAAGTATACACACCCACTTTTTTTATTTTATTTTTTTATTTTATTTGTTTTTTCTTTGTGTTATATTGAAATTATGACATATGTCACGTTGTACTACAAACGTCATCTATGAATATCTGTAGTTTAAGACAGAGGTGGGCAGGAGTTGACTCGGCCAAGCTCTGAGTGAGAGGTAGGGAAGAGAGATAGAGTTAATACAGGGTTACCTACCAATTATTAATATTTTCTTTTTTTAATTAAAACATTTTCTGAAAAAAATATAATAATACCAAATCTTTTTTATGGTCACTATTATACAAAGTAAATAATACATACAATCATTCAATACATACTCTGGAATTTTGGGCTGGTAATTTGGGTCATAAAATGTACCTTTTTAGTATATATCATATTTGTGTATGAATAAAATAAAAATATATAAAAAATATATATAAATCTTTTGAACCTTTAAGTTTACCGCTGGACCATTGTAATAAAAGGGAAATTTTTGCAAAGGATAATTTAAATAGAAATATAGTTTTGGAAATTCCAAATAATTTGTCTAAATATTTTACTATTCATATCCGCGAACTAATAAAGAATTATTTACCTGATTTAATTATTTATTCTTCGTATGGAGTATGCTCAGTATAGTGTCATGGGAATTTGATGAATTAAATTAAATTTTACATAAAGTGGGAATTTGAGTTCTTCGAGTTAGTCTACTTTGAATTGAAAAAGTGAAAAGTACATTTTGTAGTAGTGGAAATTATTTTTCGCATAATTTGTTTTTCAAAAAAAATAAAATATTGACTATACTATAGACGATACTATATAATTATTGGGCAATAATCGGTAGGACAACCTGTATTGAAACATCGTTCCGTCTTGCTTCAAAACATATCTTCTTTACTTACTCTCACCCAGCTTATGGAGAGCCCGTAAGGCTCAGACGAGCTGTCTGTGCCCACCTCTGGTTTAAGATGTGATCATCTCACAGGTAACATAATATTTACTTCTGGCATCAATTCAAATATTAAGAACGATCATAAAAAAAAAAAATTATGTATGTTTAACAAGCGGAAAATCAAATAACAATAATGAATACATACATACATACATACCTATACATACCTATACATATGTATATGCATACAACATTTCCGACATTTCATATAAATATTTTAAGTGCTTTTTTTTTTAAAGCTTTTGTTATTTTATTGTATGTATATATATAATTGTATTTATTCGAGCTAAGAATTTTTATACTCTGTATATGTAAAAGTAGCGTCAAAAGTCGAGCTATCATTTCAAAAATTTATAACTGAATTGATCCTTATTGATTAAAAATTACGGAAAAAATTTTCGAATAAAAGTTATTGTAAAAGTATAGTTATTGTAAAGGTATTGTAAAGGTATGTTTGTTATATTAAATTATTATTATTTAAATAAATAATAAATATATATAAAAGATATAATTGATCTTTATTAATTGAAATTGATATTTTTAATTTGATTTATGAAATGTTATTATTGTAATATGTAAATTACCAAGGTTGTTAACATTCAAAGCAACCGTGATAATAGAGGGAAGTTATAGCTGTTATGCAACAGATAAAAATGATAACAAAATTATAATAATAATTTAATGATGAAGCGACACCGCTACATTATAATAAACAACTTTTATTCGAAGCATTTTTTCGAAAATTGAGTAAATAAGGCACAAAACAATTATAAAGGTTTGGAATGATAGCTCGACTTTTGACGCCATTCGTAGGTATACCATCTGTTTTGGAAAGCATTGCCAATAGAGAATCAGTGTTAAATATTATTTACTATAATAACTACACAATGCTTCATAAAGAAACAAAAATAGTGGGGGTACCCTGTAGTGTGTGTGTTGTGTACATAATGTTTGTTATGCATTATGTACACAACACACACACTATAGAGAGTACTCCCACTATTTTTGTTTCTTTATGAAGTATTGTGTAGTTATTATAGTAAATAATATTAAACATTGATTCTCTATTGCCAATGCTTTCCAAAACAGACGGTATGTGATGTATGTGAAGACTTATTTAGTTTACTTAGGACTTAGGTGTTCTAAACACGACCATTGGTGTGCCACAATCATTGACCCTTTCTAGTTAATAAATGATTTTGACATTTAAAATTAATGTTTCTAAACCATTACATATGTACTTAGTATTATAAAAACTTTTATATCTAACTATAAAAAAAAAAAAAAACCTCTTTCTTTCTTTTTTACTACATAGCTCAGTTCTATACACATGTCGTGGAGCTATTATTATCATAGTATTATTTCCTGTAAAACATCATGGATACGTGATGTCACACCTTAATGACACACCTTTAATATCATCTACTTCGTCATAATACCTTTTGTATACATTTTATATTATATATATATATATATATATATATATATATATATATATATATATATATAAAAATATATATATATATATATATATATATATATATATAGGCATAGTAAAATGAATTAGGTCAATGGCGTGTTCCTATAATATGTCATCTTATGTAGGTTAAATTTTTGTATAGTAAAAAAAATATTTTGACTCACTCATGATAACCTTCATATGAGTCAGCTTTTATTTTCATACTCATTTAGAAAAGTTGTTGAGTTAAATACTTAGTCTTTGTGTAGGCGGTAGAATAATATGTATACAAGTTTAAAAATAATTGGGTATATGCATGATACCAAATATGTCATATTTATTTTCAGAATATGAAAATATTGTTAATACTGTAATAATATTTAAAAACGAAATTAAAATCCGACAAATATCAAGGAAGCTACAATCTTTTAAAGATTATTATCTGTCTCTTTCTTGCATAACGGAGTTTTACGTGTATTTTAAATGGCGATAGTACATTATGACGTCACAATGCCTATCAAGAGGGCTATCACCCTCTTTGTCTAATCGGAAATTTCAATCATTCATATCTCGCTTATTTTTAAAGTTATTGAAAAAGTAATTTTACCTTGATATTTGTCAAGTAATCATGCTTCAATTGAAATGAAACAAAAATTTTCAGTCAACATCCCAATTGGTATGCTCACTTTTCAAAACATAAATTTTCCATTTCTCTTTTATAATAAATATATAAAATTCGTCACGTATGCAATGGTGGATTTGAGAAGAAATACAGAATAATCCACAAAATACTAGATATAAAATTGTGTTTCTATCGGTTTTTTGTTAAAATTTGTCCATATTTTTTTTGTATTTGTACATATGTAAAATATTTTCTTAAAAATTTACATTCATATGGAAGTTATATGAGTATTTTCCGACATTTTAGTGTGAATATATGGTTTTTATTATTATTCTCGTATGTAGTTGTAAAATGTGAAATACGAAATGTGTTCTAAAAGTAAGGTGACGTTTTAAATTTCGCGTGCTACGTATATTCGATTTTTTTTTAATTTTAGTGTGTTGGTATACTCATCCCGAACATTTGTCCACAGTTTCATCTATATAGCATTCTTCTTTTGTTTGTGAGAGGCATAAAGGTTAGAAGTGTTTAGTGTGCTCGGCAATTTTCTGCTGTCGAAAAAAATGAATCAAAGAATTTGTATCAAATTTTGTATAAAAAATGGAAATAAGTGCCACACGGTGGCATACGGTGAGAGTACTCTGAGTAAAAAAATGTTCATCAGTGGTAGAAGCTCTTTCAAGGAGGCCGAGAAGATGTCAATGATGAATCTCGCTCTGAACGGTTTTACTTACTGTTTTCTTCGATTACCGTGGCGTAGTGCATCAGGAGTTCTTACCACAAGGTCGTACAGTCAATAAGGAGTATTATCTTGAAGTTATGCGCCGTTTGTGAGAAGCGAAACGAAAAAACGTCCGGAATTGTGTAAAAACATTTCATGGCTTTTGCATCACGATATCACCTTGCTTATGCGTGATTTTTTGGCCAAAAACAACAGCACAATCATGCCTCAGCCACCATATTCACCGGATTTAGCCACCTACGACTTTTTCCTGTTCCCAAAGCTGAAGAGATCCATGAAAGGACGGAAATTTGCAACGATTGAGTAGATAAAAACTGCATCGCTGGCACAAGTGTATTATATCTGAGGGCGATTACTTTGAAGAGGACAACATGAATATTTATGAATAAAAAAAATTTTTTTATAAAAATATAATGTCACCTTACTTTTTGAACACACGTCTCGTATATGTACCTACTTCTAGCGTCGTCATATTTGATTAAATTAGGGACGCATATTATATTTAGCAGTGTATAAAAAGTTATGATCATCACGTCAAAATAAATTGCCCAACTTTATATGATTATTTATTATAAATTACTGCTATTACTTTATCATGCTATATAATTGGATTAGAAACATTTAATTTAGAAACATTTAATTCTATATAGTCTAATATATATATATACACTTTCAGATTCTAATTGGGGCTTAGAGTTCACTACACATCAACTTCGTAAAAACAACAATAATATTGATTCGACAAACTTCAACAAACAAATGCAAACAAATACAATTTAATTTTTTCTAAAAAAAAAATAAAATTAATCTGTAAAATTTTTCAAAATGAAAGAAATCAAAAATAATTGATTACTTCCTACAGTTTTAAACGATCCATAATTATTTTACATACATTAATAGTGGTTTCTATTTAATATTATTCAATAAAAAATAAATATTTAATTAGATGTGAGGGCGTTTAATTATATACATTTATATATATATATATATATATATATATATATATATATATATATATATATATATATATATATATATATATATATATATGCATTAATTATGTTGATATTAGTTAGTAAAAATATTTAATTTATCCTAAGTATCATCTAATTTAAATTTTTGTATAAGTTGACGGGTCAATGATTCAATCTCTCAATAGGGAATATGCATGAAAATTTTTTATCACTTGAATTGAAGCATGTTTACTTGACAAATATCAAGGTAAAATTACTTTTTAAATAACTTTAAAAATAAGCGAGATATGAATGATTGAAATTCTCAATTAGACAAAGAGGGCGATAGCCCTCTTGATATGTTATGTGACGTCATATTACACTTTCACCATTTAAAATACACGTAAAACTCTGTTTTTAGTATTTTTGCAAGAAAGAGACAGCTAATAATCTTTAAAAGCTTATAGCGTCCTTGATATTTGTCGGATTTTAATTTCGTTTTTAAATATTATTACAGTATTAACAGTATTTTCATATTCTAAAAATAAATGTGAAAAAAAATTTTCATGCATATTCCCTATTCAGGCTATGTCTAATCGAATAGAGATACTACCCTATGTTTTAAGAATTTTCCCTGTAAGGTTTCAAATAATTCACTAAGTATACAGTTTTTGAGAAATTTACAAAAATTAATGTTGATTCTACTGTCCCAAAAGTCTGGCATCGCTGCACAAGTTAGAATTAATTAGCTGCATCTCAAGTTAGAACTAAATAATGAATGAACTCTTGAAAAAATATGTTTAAAAAAATGAATAATATTAAACTAAATACTCGTAAATACTAATCACATATCATTATAATCAAAAATATTATTAGTTTCTAAATATGACGATACTAATAATGCACACCGTTGCCAACCCCTTCCGAAGCCGATAACATCAATATCGTTTTACCGACTTCCTCTTATACACAATCAGCTGCAAAAGTATCACGATCATTTCAAAATTCGTATAATTGATTTGTGCCTTATTTATTCGGTTTTCGGAAAAATGTTTCGAATAAAAGTTGTTAGTATATTTATAATGATCAACTTTTATCCGAAAGATTTTTTCGAAAACCGAATAAATAAGGCTATACAAATCTATACAAATAAATAAAATTGAAGTGTCTGTTTGTAATGTCAAAATAACAGCTTTTTACTAAATGCATATGAAAGTCTGTCCGTGATTATTTGTCTGTCTGTCTGTCTGTTCATTCCGACAAGTCTCCAAAACGGCTGGACCGATTTTGATGGGACTTTCACTGGCAGATAGCTGATGTTATAAAAAATTAAAACCCATGAAATTGTGAACAAAATCCGAATCTCTCGAATCTTTAGTGTCAGCGAAGCGGGCGGGATACGACTAGTCAATTATAAAATATGTTTACGGCTAGTCAATTAATTAAATTTGTACAAATTAACTATACATATGTGTGTACTCCGCGCGTATTTTAATTTCATTCACAGTCTACAAAATGAATCCCTGCGGCTGAATTATATAATTGAAAATATCATGAATGCAGTTCTGGAGAGTTATAGCCATTACTGGAATTGGTCAATTTCATTCTATTCCATCCATCAACATAAAATATAAATAAATTCGTTTGATACAATCCATTTTATATGGCAACAGAAGAGAATTAACTAATATCTAATTTTTAACATATGTTTTATTTCATTTGTATTAGTTTACACTGCACACATTCAGTTTTATACTACAGGAAAAATACTGTTTTTTTCCCGATGTTAACGGATGTACGTTGCATGAAAATTTGAGAATTAATTCGTTTTGGCACTAGAAACAAAGTTCTCACAACAACAAAAATTATCTATCATATATTAAGGACGTTCCTCCAGCACTGTGTTATATAATCAGAACCGGTTTGATTTTATTATAGAACAAATACATATACACACATACGCAACACATAGACAAATTCACTGTTCATATATACAAAATAATGGAATTTTGAAAAAAAAAAAAAAATTTAAACTTTTATATTTCGAAAATAAATAGGTAAATTGCGATTTAATATTTATCTTTACTATTCTAAATTCTGTCAAGTATTTTTTTCTAATATAACTGGTAATAGTTGGGCGGACATGAAGTTTTACATGCTTCTAACGAGAGTGAGTGAGAGAGAATGATTACTTTGATATTAATTATCTCGCGTTCTAAACGGTCAAAAATTCTAAAATTTCGGGATTTATTAGAAAACGTTATTTTTAGCCTGTGAAAAAAAAATGAGCAAAATCTGTCGAAAAGTAGTTTCATGCTGAAACATCCTTAAATATGATTTTTAGTCAAATTTATTCAAATTTTGATACACAAAAAATATTTGATCCTCAAAATTAAAATTTGGCAGTCCATTAGCCAATTTCAATCTAAACTATTCCCAAAAAAATTTTGAATCCGATATCTGTCTTTGTTTGTCCTGTAAAAATGTTTTACAGGACATTTTTTTGCCTTATAAAGTATGATAAACTGTGTCAGCGAATTCATACTGACCCTAGAGTTCCCTTTAACTATCTTTGATCATTTTTATCGTAATCTTTGGCTTATTTATCTGAAGTAATAATTTTTATTTTAAGTGTGCATCTCAACTATTTAAAAAAATAATAATATTCTGATTTAATTTACTAAATAACCAGCCAAGCCCATGGATATTTATTATATAATTCTATACTGTGTTTTGTAGTTCTTTTACCTCGATACTATGGGCCACAAAAGTAGTGGTCTTTTTTAAAATTTTCTGATAGATTTGCACCTTATACATTTGGTATTTGGAAAAATGTCCCGGCTAACAGTTGTTAGTATATTTATAATAAAAAACTTTTATCCGATGTAGTTTTTCGAAAACAATACAAATTATAAAATTTTGAAAAAATAACGCTACTTTTGTGGCCATATGTACAATGGGTAATCTAAAGTCCTGCATAAAATGGCCGCCAATGGCTTAAAGGTCATAAAATACTAAAGTATATTATTAATATTCTTTGAATTTCAATTATTTCACAAAGGGTCACACCATACTATCAACTCATTGGACTTTTGGTAAATAAAGACTACCCCAAAATATTAAAATTCATAGACGGCCATTTTATGCAGGACTTTAGATTACCCATAGTACATATTACATTGTAATTAATATATATATAGATATTATATGTTTAATGTTAAAAGCCTTCGCCGCAACTGTACGTTTCGGAAAATCCCCAGGGTCAAAAGTAAGAAAAGTTTGTGTATTTATTTCCGGAAACATCCGGTATATAATCATTAAAAAAAATTTCCTCATTGTCTACGTAAATAAAATATGATTATTATAATCATACGGGATGTATCAAAAGCGATATATTTATATGGAAGCTAAACTGATATTATATATATTATTATGATTATTAGAATAAATTCAATCCATTTAATTTAATTAAATTGGCCTTTTATAATTGGATATATTTATATATGTAGAGATCATTAACAAAACAATTGCGTAGTATCTATGGATAGTAGCGATAAGGAGTTATTTCATATGAATTGATCATGTTCAGAACAATTGAGTCCTTAATAAACTAAGTAAGTTATTAAGTACATCTAACTTAGATTCCCAGATAGCAATATGAACTCTTAATGAATACTTAAAGAGTTCTTATTTATGATTTGGGTGTCAGATAAGAACTCCTTAAGAAGTCCCATTTATAGATCATATTTAAACTGTTTAAAAAAGAACTTTTGTAGAATTATTTTTTCTGACTTCATAAATAAGAATTCTTTAAGAGCTCTTTATTCTGAAAAATGATTTCTTAAAAGAGTCATATTGAAGAAGTCTTAAATAAGAGCCACTCTAGCGGTCACAGTTATAATCAGATCCGAATGAAATTTATTCTGTATGTATTCTGACAAATTTCGCTAAATTGGCGCAGCTCCTGCAAAAAGAATTTTTGTTTATTTAAAATATATTTAAACTATTGAAAAACTTTCTCAATTTAATCCTGTTACTCTAACAACTTTGGAAATTTTGCTGTAGTAACGCCATTTGAATCCTCTCTCAGACCCTTTTTATACATGCGGAGATAGTTCTCCTTATCGCTGCACTCCATAGCAGTATTGTAGTTGTAACCTTGTGTAGGGAAATTTAATTCTTTACAACCATGCAAAATAATCATTTCAATAATCAACAAACGAAATAAATGTAATAACTATCTATTTATTTTACTACTACCGACACAAACACGCATAAATGTATGAAAAACATAACTTTTACTTTATGTAACAAGATACTGTATATTTATTCGCATGTTTCAGGCGTTTCCTATAAGCAAATACAGATGTTTGAGCTATAATTGTGGCAAAACTATTGAGTTTATGAAAACAAATATCAAATAAACATTGTTTCAAAAAGTGAAACATTTTTGTTTCCGCACTTTTCTTACAGTTTAAGGACGTTCAAGCACTAGATGTAGTACATGAATAAAATTTTAACAATCCAACAATAAAATTTAACTTTCTTGATTGAGTACATTTGGTATAATTGTGTATATTTTTTAAGCGGACTGTTACTGTTATTTATAAAATGTATCCAGATAATTTCTTCAATTATCTTGATTAAAATAATTAATATTTAATTCGAACATTCGATAACACTATTAATTCAATTAATTAAACAAAATATATAATTGAAAGAATATTTTAAAACCATATTTATCACAGTATTTACAAGTTTAAATATAAAAAATTATATTTTCTCATAATGGTTGTTTCTATGTTAAAATTTAATATTGCGATTAAAATTACTTTAAAATGCGATTGCTTTGTTCCACGGAGTGTATATATATATAAAAATTGCATTTTCGCATGAATATTTCAAATGTTTTGACAATGATAACATCACACCGATTTAAAAATATCAAGACAACTAATATAATTAATATTCATCTATCTCTACCTTCCAAAACATACATAATCATGCCAAGTGTAAATTTTATTTTATTTTATTTTTTTAAACTATTATTCAATCGAGGCGTTAAATTGATGTTAGATGCCAAAATACAAATAAAAATAAGATAATAAATGTTGTAAAAGATTAACACAAGCGTTTATTATATTCATCCTAGTATTCATCAAAGTATCCATTTTTTATACAGCGGAAAAAAAATTTAATGCGTTTTCTTCAACCCCACCCTTCCGAAACTGTCATAAAATTTTTCTGCCACTATTTTTTCCGGTGTAAAAATGCATACTTTGACAATAATCTATTACAATGGTTTATTAATTTAAAATAATAAATCAAACTGACTTTGTTAATTATGTTTGTTTGAGTAGATTGTTGCATTGATATAATTTTAAAACATAAGGCGGTTTTCACTTTCAATAAGATTTATTGAATGTTTTAAAAAAAAAAAGACATAAGAAACTTTGTTAATAGGACGCAATTTTATATATTGTGACCTTGAACTTGATAAATATATCTCAAGGATTTCCAATTTCGGTGAGGTGCAGCTTATAAAATATGTGTGTTTATGTATTTATTCTATAATAAAATCAAACCGGTTTTTTGTCCTGATTATACAACAGAGTGTGCTGGAACGTCCTTAACTTACAAATTATATTATTTTTTTTCAACTACATTTTATTCGAAACAGTGTAATAAAAAAAAATGAGAACATAGATAGTCGGGCTTACTTTTCTCTATATATAAAATCAATCAATCAATAATATTGATTGGTAAAAAAAAAATATATATTGCGCTAAATAATAAAATGTAAACTAAGACTGTAAAATATAATACAACAATATTTATCATATTTTTAAAATAGTCTAAGCGCGGGGGACCGTTAAGAACGGTGCCGAATCTGGGGATGAAATTTTCAGAACCATTTGGTAAATGTAAACAAACAAATAAAAAATATATACTTTGTATATGAATCGTACATTTTTCATTAGAAAAATCAATGATTTTATTTTTTAATGTTTGCAAATTGTTGTGTACCGAACTGTAAATTAGGCAAATTATTCGGAATTTCCAAAAATCTAATTCTAAACCATCAAAAAAATTTACAAGCGGTTTACAATTGTCAAGCGGTAAACGTAAAAGATCAAAAGATTCATATTTTATAATTTATATAACATTTATATTTTATTCAAACACAAATATATTAATAAGGTACATTATATGCCCCAAAATTCCAGAGTATGTATTCAATATATTGTATACTTTGTATAATAGTGACCATAAAAAAGAGTTGGTATAATTATTATATTTTTTTCAGAAAATGTTTTAATTAAAAAAAGAAAATAATAATAATTGGTTGGTACCCTGTATTTACTCTATCTCTCACTCAGAGCTGAGTGAAGTCAAACTTTGCCCACATATGCTGTAAACCTTCAAAAAGAACAAATTATGATATTAATTTCCATAAACTTCCAAAATGTTCAGAAAAAATAAAATGAAAAACTGATAATTTGGAGGACATTTTAAATATTTTAGTAAGATATTTTAACTGATGATAAATATTAAACCATTTATTAAATTTTCCATGTGTTAGCTGCCGTTCTATAATAATATTTAATAGCTATACTAAAATATTAGAATTTATTACATTTTTCTATAATATTTTATTGTGCGCAACGAAATGTTTCGAATATTTTTGTATTATCTTAATAATTATTTTATAAAAATTATAAAATAAATTTGATGAAGTCATAATATCATTCAACGATGAATTCATATTGTTTCAAAGTCAAATAGATCACATTATTAAAAACATGAAGAAATGTAACAACTAAGTTAATTGTTTGAATACCCAGTATATACTGAATTTATGGCAAAAATTGTTCAAACAGAAGTTGTTTATTAAGTTGAAGATATTTTGTTATTAAATAATTTATTAAAATAATATTAAATAAGGTCATCACTACTATTCAGACACAAAAGTTTAATAAAATGATATAGAAGTGAAAAACTACAATCGAAAAATTATATATTGGATCTAAAACCAATGATTCTACATTTGATCATTCCGGAACAGAACCAGCGTCACTTCTTCCGTTAAAATTAGAGTATTTCAAATTTCTATTTCATGAAATATTTTCGAATTCCATCTATATAGAACTATATAAGAAGTATATTATTGCATTGCCACAGGACTTTTATACACGTGTGCAAAATGGCAAAGCTTAAACACAACTAGAACTAGTCGAAATTTTGATTACAAGATTTTCACCCCACAAACAAAAAGATCGAAATTGATGTAAAAACAAAATTAAAACCAAATTGAGCAAATATATTTTTGCTTAAATTAAAGAAAATAACTTACCCAGAAAATAAAGCTTTAATGCCCTCATTTGTTACCAAGTGAATGCAGAACGCACAAGAATAATTAGGAAAATTCGATTTTATTTTTAAACACAAAAAAACATATTAAAAACTTTTTCCAATTATAAAATTTAAGTTCTTTTCTTTTTTGCAAATAAAAGTTGTAAAAAGGCACTTGTCGGTTCTACACGCTGTTGTTTTACACGCAGAGTTAAATGTTGACTGTCACTATCTATCGTATCGTATGAGAATGCTCTGATTACTATGAAAACCTTTAGTTGTAAGCACGCGATTCATCATCGCGTAATGAAACCGTTTTCAAACGATTTGTTTGTTGTCTTTAATAATAAACTATTCATAATATAATTTAGACTAGATCATAGTCGGTGTTCAGTATGCATAAAATAAGGAGCGTATTTTTACCTCTATATACTACACTGCCGTGGTTAAGTAAAAAGGCGGCAGTAAACTTCATTATCTACCTTTTATTAATTTTGATGATAATCGATTTTTCCGATGATTCTGTACATATCAATTATACAATGAATCATTAAGAATGTTATTTCAACAAGATAGTAATTTTTTAAGTTTGTCAAATATTTCAAATTGATTACATTTCCCAAATATAAAAGCAGTAAATTCATTTTTCAAAGAAAAAAAGCAGTAGTATCAAACTATACTGCCTTTATCCATTGAAAAATATAAGTACTGCTTTTTTACTCTTTATTACCTGTTATGATTATCGCTTTATAATAATAATATTAGCTAGATAAGAGTATATTTGAAAGAAATATTTAATTCGATTACTATTAATTTTATGATCAAAACATAGTTCATACACTTTGTAAACTTTAAATGTTAACTTTGATATATTTACATATTTCTAACCTCATTCATTTTTATTCTGCATTACTGCGTTTTACCTTAGACAAAATAATACATATAAATAATAAAAACAGTTAATAAAGCAGTAATTCATGTTTTACAGAGTATAAAAGCAATAAATCAGATGAAACTGCTTTTCGAATCGATTTACATGTGCCATTAGGCACTTAGCATTTGTAGGCTAATTTAAATATTTGTAGGGAAATTTAAAATGTATATTATACGAAAATTAGCCTTGAAACTAATTGTCGGTTTTTGCATACTCAATACCGCTAGGTGACCTTGTCTAATTTTCATATTTAATGTAATATATACATATAGATGTCATTAATTAGAAAAAGATTTTGAAAATTTTTTAGTCATAATCTAATTTTATTTATTATTTTACTTATATTTTGATTTCTTAAAAAAAAATGATAAACATCGTTCACAAAATCTCTAGAATATGATTAATCGGGAAATTAGAAAAATTTTTTATTAAATATCAAATTCGCTAGATATATCTATGATATCAAAACCTCAAATTGTGATGTTATCAATAATTTTTTTATAAGTTATGAAAGTTGTTTTTGCATTTAAATAAAGTTTCTTAGCTATATAAACACGAAATACAACTAGTTGCACGAATTCCGTTAACTAACCAGTGGTTAAGGAATATTGCACTAATCAATTGCACTAATCTTGGTTAACGTTAACTGTTGGCTATTTTAATGTGGTTAATAAAACAGATAATAGTCTTTATATCCCAGGTTATATTTATTGTTATAATAAGTAAACTTTTTTAAATTATATTTCTTTTGGCGCGTTATAAGAATCCGATCAGAATGAATTTTCAGCATGTATCGAATCGCTGATATAACACTCGACTCGATGGAGAATTCGTTCGATCGATGTACACTGATTTCTATCCTGCTCTAATTCCCAGTGTTTGGGAGGTACTTAGTAAAAAATGTGTCATACAGTATACAGACAAAATGTATACATGCATACATTATATACTTAAGTAAAACAGACAAGTATCTGTCTGCCACATAAACAGTGCGACTATACTCTGCAGTGGACAAAAATTTTGTTTGTGCGTGATATGATTTTTGGATATTGAAAGACAAGACAATATAAGACAACGGTGAATATTCGTTATTATTATGGCAAATAGCTACACCGCCACCTCTTACATTAGAACATTTAAATTTGACTATCCGATTGAAATTAGGTGCAGGAATGGCTTCATAATGATTACTCCATTTTCTGATAAAAGAAGAATATTTAAATTAAAACCATATTATGAATAATATCATTTTGTTGGGCTCATAAATGTATACATTGATAAACCTGGCCTGATTTTGATAAATTTGACTCTGATTTTATGACATAACTTTACTTTAAATATAGTGATCAGTGGTTGTTAGCGATCTAAGTTTAGATGAGGCATCTTTGTGTGTAATAGGTTAGGTTGTAATATAATAAACGTCAACTACACTTACTGTTAGTACTTTTACATGAAAATAGAAAAATTATTATTATTAGGCGTTATTTAATACACAAAAGTGATTGAAATTAATCAAAAAAATGTCGAATGATTCAATAAATGATGAAAATGTTCCTGTGGACATTAAATTGGAACCAGAATTACATACAGAAGTAATAATAAAAGAAGAAATAATGGATACAAGTGACTTAGATGAACATCAACAAATTCAAACGGTGAAGAAACCATTTTCATGTGATTTATGTGATAAAACTTTTACCCAGAAAATAACTTTAACTAACCATAAACGATCGCATACTGGAGAAAAGCCATTCTCATGTGATGTTTGCAACAAGAGATTTACATTAAGAGATACTTTAGTTAAACATAAACGAACTCATTCTGGTGAAAAACCTTATACGTGTGATATTTGTAATAAAAATTTTACCCAACAAGGTAATTTAGTTAAACATCAACGAATACACACTGGTGAAAGACCTTATTCATGTGACACTTGTGAAAAAACTTTTATCCAGAAAATTAGTTTAATTCTACATGAACGAAGTCATACGGGCGAGAACCTACATTCATGTGACATTTGTGATAAATCTTTTACTCGAAAAATTAGTTTAGCTCGACATAAACGAATACATTCTGGACAAAAACCTTATTCATGTGACGTTTGTGACAAAAAATTTACACTGAAAGATACTTTACGTAAACATAATCGAACTCATACTGGAGAAAAACCGTATTCGTGTGATAGTTGTGATAAAAAATTTACCCAACAAGGTAATTTAGTTCTTCATAAACGAATTCATACGGGAGAAAAACGATATTCGTGTGATGTTTGTGATAAAAAATTTACCCAACAAGGTAATTTAGTTCTTCATAAACGAATTCATATGGAAGAGGAACCTTATTCATGTGACCTTTGTGATAAATCTTTTATCCAAGAAATTAGTTTGGTTGATCATAAACGTACTCATACCGAAAATATTGAGGAGCACGTTAAACCGGAACCAGAATCATTTACGGAAGTAATAATTAAAGAAGAAATATTTGATGAAAGTGATTTAGATGAACATCAACAAATTCAACCAGTGAAGAAATCATTTTCATGTGATTTATGTGATAAAACTTTTACCACGAAAAAAAATTTAGTTTTCCATAATCGAAGTCATACGGGAGAAAAACCTTTCTCATGTGACATCTGTGGCAAAAAATTTCCACTGAAAGATACTTTAATTAAACATAATCGAACTCATACTGGCGAAAAACCTTATTCATGCAATATTTGTAATAAGAAATTTGCCCAACAATGTAATTTAATTGAACATACACGAATTCATACTGGGGAAAAACCTTATTCATGTGACCTTTGTGATAAATCTTTTATCCAAAAAGTAAGTTTAATTCTTCATAAACGTACTCATACGGGAGAGAAACCTTATTCGTGTGACGTTTGTGATAAAACTTTTACCCAAAAAACTGGTTTGATTAAACATCAACGAATTCATACGGGAGAAAGACCTTATTCGTGTGACATTTGTGATAAAGGTTTTATCCAGAAAATTCATTTAGATCGCCATAAACAAATTCATATGGGAACTAATGAGGGACAAATTAAATCGGAACCACAATTATTTACCGAAGTAATAATTAAAGAAGAAATATTGGATGCAACTGATTTAGTTGAACATCAAAAAATTCAAACAGTGAAAAAATCATTTTCTTGTGATTTATGTGATAAAACATTCACCACGAAAAAAAATTTAGTTTTCCATCATCGAAGTCATACGGGAGAAAAACCTTTCGCGTGTGACGTTTGTGAGAAAAGATTTACATTAAGAGACACTCTAATTAAACATAATCGCATTCATACTGGCGAAAAACCTTATTCATGTAATATTTGTAATAAGAAATTTACCCAACAAAGTAATTTAATTGAACATACGCGAATTCATACTGGCGAAAAACCTTATCCATGTGACACGTGTGATAAAACATTTACCAAGAAAGTAAGTTTAATTCTCCATAAACGTAATCATACGGGAGAAAAACCTTATTCGTGTGACGTTTGTGATAAAAATTTTACCCAAAAAATTGGTTTGGTTAAACATCAACGAATACATACTGGCGAAAAACCTTATTCATGTGACATTTGTGATAAAAGTTTTACCCAGAAAACACATTTAGTTCGCCACAAACGAAATCATATGATAAATAATGAGAGGAAAATGATATCGAAACCACAATTATTTACAGAGGTCATAATTAAAGAAGAAATATTTGATGACAGTTATTTAGATGAACATCAACACATTGAAACTGTGACGAAATCATTTTCATGTGATTTATGTGATAAAACATTTACCACGAGAAAAAATTTAATTTACCATAATCGAAGACATACTGGCGAAAAACCGTACTCGTGTGATGTTTGTGACAAAAGATTTACATTGAAAGATACTTTAATTAAACATAATCGAATTCATACTGGCGAAAAACCTTATTCATGTAATATTTGTAATAAAAAATTTACCCAGCGAAGTAATTTAATTGAACATACACGAATTCATACGGGCGAAAAACCTTATCAATGTGACACGTGTGATAAAACATTTACCCAGAAAGTTAGTTTAATTCTCCATAGACGCATTCATACGGGAGAGAAACCTTATTCATGCGATGTTTGTGATAAAACTTTTGCCCAAAACATTAGTTTAGTTCAACATAAGCGAACTCATACGGGCAAAAAACCGTATTCGTGTGACGTCTGTGACAAAACATTTACATGGAAAGAAAGTTTGATCAAACATAAACGAACTCATACAGGCGAAAAACCGTATTCGTGTGATGTTTGTGATAAAAAATTTACCCAGCAAGGTAATTTAGTTGAACATACACGAATTCATACTGGGGAAAAACCTTATTCATGTGACACTTGTGATAAAACTTTTACCCAGAAAATTAGTTTAATTCTTCATAAACGTATTCATACGGGGGAGAAACCTTATTCATGTGACGTTTGTGATAAATCCTTTATCCAAAAAATTAGTTTAGTTCAACATAAACGAATTCATTCCGAAAATAATGAGGAACATATTAAACAGGAACCGGAATTCATAATGGATGAAAGCCATTCACTTGGGCAGTAATGAATTTTAATGATACATCCACAAAATTAAATTTTATGCTTATTTATTAGAAAAAAAATGTAATTTAGTTTTTGGTAAATAAAGAAGGTTTTTAACATAACAATCGTTTTTTTTTATAAATTATTCATTGGTTTGTATTTTTTTGAATTTTCAGTCTAAATGTTTATGGTTCTAGAATTAGGGACAGGTATTTCTATAGAAACTACAAACAATATTACAGATCTGGGTAAAAATAGCTATAACTTTGGAAAGGATTGGAATTTTGAACTTCTGATAGTTTTTCTGAAGTTGTTGAAAAATTTACTTAGGGTCTTTTCTTATCATTATTTCGCTATCTCCTATAGTTTTCTCCAAACAATTCGGATAAAAAGACAATATATATTTCCCTTTTATACATAAAAGATTATACTGCACACTAAGCTTGGTTTCGTTTTTTTGCCACCAGACGTCGTTACCAAAGTGATCTTTCGTAGGATTAAAATGTTAAAAGATCAATTTTTTCAAGACAAAATAAAAACATTAAAAATAAAGAAAGTATTTATTTAAAACGTCCCAAAACAATAATATAAATTATTAAATATCCAATGTAGAGGGAATATCTTTAAAAAAATATTTTACAATTGACAATGAATAATATACAATGAATTCGATTTTATTTTCCGTTTATGTGTGTGTTTTTTTAAAAATAAATCAGTGATTCTTAACCTCAATTTTTATGACAGTTAAAATACACTGCTCCAAAACATTCCCACCTTTCACTATTCTTATTTGAACCAAAGAGTTAGAAGATAGGTGACAAATATCTTTTAAAATCAGTATTCTATCTAAGAAATCCGGTTCGAAGGACCAAAATAAATTAACTATTCACTTTGAAATTACAAACAAACTTAAATTGTCGTGTTCTGAACAACTTAGTACTTAGTAAACGAAGTTAGTCAGTGAGTCTAATAAACTGAGACTGTTTTTCGCAGGACACACTTACTAACTTGTCAGCAGTGTTGCCAAGTTGGGGAATTTTCCTCTAATTTAATGGATTTAATAATTTTAAATAATGCATGCCATCATGTATCGAGTATAAATAAACATTTTATATTCTAATTCGTAATATTCTACTTAAATCCACTAAATTTAGAAGAAAATTCCCTAATCTGACAGCACTCTCTAAGCAAAATGATGTCACAATCTAAGTTGCTTTGTATCTGCCAAATGTCCTGGCAAAAAACAGCTACGTATACTTAGTAATTTATTCAGACTAAGTTGTTCCAAACACATTCAATATTTTATATGCGATAATTGGTAGTTATTGAAGACGTAAACAAACTCAATTATTTCCAATATGAGCTCGAAATTCGATAAATGAAAACAGAAAGAGAGCCATAGAGTAGACACATAAATATGAAGTTTTGAAAGAAAAGAATCACTGATATCCAACAACCCATTCATCATCGTACATCATTTAATTTTAGCTACTCACATAATAATGATAATTAATTAGTTAATAATAATAATTATAATATTATATAAACATAAATATATTATTTATTTTTGTTTACGTGTAAATTATTAATTTACACAAATGCATAATTTTTTTTAAAGTTTAATTTTGTTTTTTTAGTAAAATCATCTGAATGTCAGACAATATATTTTATTATGTTAAAATCAATTTAATATATATTCATTAATTATAAATTTCTACAATTTTTATAATTTGTTTTGCTATATACAATTGTTCTAAATTTTTATATATAATTGATATAATTTATTTATATAATTAGGTTTTGTATTTCTTTGAAATTTAAATATCGTTTTTTTTTTCTTTTCATTGGTATCATAAACACTTTCAAAATATTTAAGCATGTGCAGTGGATAATAAAATAAATGGTACAAATAAAGTCTAACCTCAAATTATCATTGTATTATCGATAGGAGAACATTACTAAGAATGACTAACTAGAGGTGCCCTTGTATTTTAGGTTAAATAAAACTTAACTCTCGATTCGGTAGAATCATACACGTTTACCTATTTACAATAGACTTCAATATACAGCAAGCTGGTAAAATGAAGAACTTTGTGTTTCGGACCATAGAGGTGTATTTCCATACTTAACGCTCATCAGAGTGGCAAATGACGTCATATGGTTACGTGATTGACAATCTCGTAAGGTCTATAAAGTTCAATACTGTTGGCATTTATTCAACATTCCAGCATTTACCAGTGTTTTGAATTTGAAATCCATTCATCTACGCCGGATATTTGTATATACTTCACGATACGATAATAAATTGTTCAAGTGAACATCAAAATCCAACAACGTAACTACTTTTGACGTCATTTGCTGCTCTAATCGAGCGTCAACCATGAAGAACCACTATTAGGTACTTTCCAACATCAAATATGGCGGATTATTCGATGACATCATAAAGAGTGACTTTATTTCGATGGAGAACTATCGATAAACCTATAATAAATTATTAGTAACCAGAAAGTTAAATAAAGACAATACGAAAAATTTTTAATTTCGTTACCAATATATATCAGAGCACATGCTTACAAAAATTTTGAAAATAGTTATAATTGTATTTTAAAATAATATCAGTCAAAAATTTTGTTATCATACATAATTACTTTGCAAAATCAATTTATTGGATTTACTTGTACTTTGGCAAAGTCGTAACCATTAAAATTTTCTTTGTACACAATCCAATGTAATAATGTTTGATTTGATTTCAATTTGACTTAAATAACTAATAAATTATTTTTAAAGGCGCTCACGAAGTCGTTTTAAAATGAAATATGTCTCCTGCTCGGTCATTTTATTGAGGTTAGAGTTCAATTTTTATACAAATCAGGAGGCATGTTCCAGTGCTGTCAAATCATTTTGAAACAACCTCGCGAAAGTCGTTTTTAATACGAAAATTTGTATAATAGTTTATTTTTATCAACATCGAGGTGATTTCTTTTGATTGGATCGAACTGGTTTATATGAAACGAATTAGTCTTTAAAAGATTAGTTTATTCCTGATCCAAAAATAAATTCTAGAAATAAAATATGATTTTTTTGTTCCCCTGTGTAATGTAGTAATCCGGAAATTAAAAGTTGTAAAAATTAGCTCGTATTTCAAACGCGACGTGAAAAGATGTGATGTAATGAACCATGATGCAGTCAGTTATGATAGATAATAATCAGTTATCATAGATAACATGTTGATCGCTGACACTTGTTTATTTTAGCATTGCCTGACAGCACACTGGTTAATGACGTCACGAAACATGGCGAGCTTATCGGGAGCGTTTAAAAAGTATACAAGTTTTCTTTAATTTGACATTTTGGGGTCCAGATAAACCTTTTTCTACAATGTGTTAGATAACATTTTTGACCGGATTACTCTATTTTTCACTGACCATAGAGGGCAATGCTATTTTTCGTTTCTGTGAAAATAGAATAACTTACTTAATTGTTGGCACTGTGCAATAAAATATTTTCAAATAAATATTGGAGAACTAACTGCACATAAACCTAGGTTTTATAACCTAACTAACCTTGGAAATAACAAAATTTTCTAAAAATGTGATTTTTATTAAAAAAAAAACTACAATTCTTTTTATTTGTTATCATGGAAGATCCGTTATTTTTATAATAATAAATATATTTTTATTAATGACTTATTAATGAATAGATTATGGGTAAATATATAAATGGTACAGTGCCCTTTTTGTATATGATTCATATGTCAGCACACGATTATAAAATTTTGGAACTGACATAAAAATTTTGTGTATGTGCCGTAATAAATCTATTCTATATAAAATCGTGTGTGTGTGAGAATTTGTGACCAAAAATTTATAATTATTTATGATTTAAAAATTTCTCGTTAATTGAATTATTGCAAGATTTTTTTATAATATTTTGGCTCTCTCAAATCATAACGGGAACGCATTTTTGTAATTGTGACTTCTTCAGCAACTGAAATAAAACATTGAATTCACCATAATTCAAACGTCCGCCAAAAAGTTCGATCAGTTGTTACTGAAGAAATCACAATAAATTTGAGAAACAAAATAATTTGCTGATCGTTCATTATTCGCAGCTTGATTAATTCTAGCTGCCCGGAATTGATTTCAGAAAGCTTTTACAGGTCTAAGACAGCAGTTCGCATTATATAAATTGCGAAGTAATTCTTGCCTTATTTGTTAAATTCGGATTCCATTCAATATTTTACATAACTAATGCATTCGAGATATTTATATTCATTGTTAGTATGGTTGCGCCTTTCGGTTGTATTATACCAACGGAAGTGACTAGTGTTTACTTAATTTGACATTTAAGTAATATGTCTGAACATTGATTTGATAACATTCTTTGACATCAAATGCTTGATATGAAAAATCATATACACCTAAAGTCTGAGAATCGAACCCACGACCTCTGGCATTCTAGACCAATACTCTACCGCAGAGCTATCTGAGATGTTATGGTAGTGGATTGCATATGATCTCTCACTATCTTTAATGTCAATGTATTATTAATTTGTTTATTTACTATTTACATATTCTTTAATTGTTTTTTTTTTTTTTTGTAAACAAGCGTCTATTTAACCATTGCTAGTATGGTTGCCTTTCGGTTATATTATACCAAGGGAATGAATCAAATGTATTAGTTATGTTGGTTACTTATCACAACTTTAAATATTAACTGAATCGAAAAATTTGTAAAATCGAAACGAAAATTGATATTTACCTATTTCAATAATGAATAAAAGTACATTTAAAAGAATGCCAAACTGTGGCCATGACAATTTTTAATTTTCTTCCAACATTTTTTTTTTTTTTACAAAGATAAGCTAACTGTTATTGCGTTTTATTTTAATTGGAATATTATTCCAAAACTTCTAAAACGGAAGTACCTACAACTCTTTAGATACTTCGATAAGTACTCACAAACTGAATAATAAATTGTGAATATTTATCTCTGAGACATAAGCAAAAATTTTATTACAAGGCTGGGGATAGTGCCCCGCATACAACAATAATGGTTGCCATGGAAACCATTCCATACCATTTTTTTAAGTTGTTCAACTATACAATATTTTATATGGGGGTGAAATGAAATTTCAGATGTCTACAATTCATTTCCTTTTTAGAATATTTAAAAGGACGTTCATGTGCTAGATATAGTTCATTCATTAGCGCGAAGAAAAAAATAGCTTCATTAATGCTGATTAAAATAATGATTTATTAATTCTAACCTTCGATAACACTATTTTTTAATTCAATTTAATAAACTCAAAGAATATTTCTAAACAATATTTATCACTGTCTAATTTATTAACATAGTTGTTACACGTTTAAGTATAAAAAATTATTATTTTTCCATGTTAAAAATTTGATATTTAATCGTTGATAACTTTTTCAAATGATCGATAAGAGGATTTTGAAAGTTTGAGAGGAAACATAATTACATGATTAAAGTTTCACGCATGAACGTCCCTAAAGGCCGGATTGAATTTTAAATGTATTACATAAAAATTAAAAATATATTGGTTGACATAAATTAGAGAAATAGTTGAATAGATTTAATAGGTACTTATCTTTTTACAAAGGACAATTTGATGAAAAGTATACTTCACTTTCTACATGCAAAAAAAAAGAAAAACGTAAAGAAAATCAAAAGAAAAACGAAAACAAACTTTTTAAAACAATTTTTTTTATTCGTTATAACCAACAATTGTATAAAAAATAAAAATAAAATATGAACAAAAATAAAATTAAAATATTTTTTTCATAAATATAAAAAAAGAAAAAAAATGTCCGTCTAAATCAATAAACGGATTCGCATACTTCTTCGTATGAGAATCCACTGTTCATTTTATACAGATTGTAAAAGTGAAAGCAGCCATTTTTAGTGTATAAGAATTGTAGTGGAGCTTGTTTGTTGCTCGTCGAAGCTTCAAAAATTTGTCAATTACTGGCCTTAAACTGTCAAAAGAACATTTAATAATTAACATTCATTTAATTGTAAAATTTTGTACAACCATAGCACGTCACATTACATTTAATGTTCATGTATTGTTTAGGAACACTATTATTTGAATAGAAATCCGGCTCGAAGGACCATACGAAAGAACTATATATTGAATAAACAATATAAAGACATTCACCATTCTTATCAGAAGAGTAGGAAATTACTTTTAATGTTCATGTATTGTTTAGGAACATTATTATTGGAATAGAAATCCGGCTCGAAGGACCATATGAAAGAAATATCTATTGAATAAAAAATATAAAGACATTCACCATTCTTATCAGAAGAGTAGGAAATTACTTTTAATGTTCATGTATTGTTTAGTAGCACTATTAGTGGAATAGAAATCCGGCTTGAAGGACCATACGAAAGAAATATATATATTGAATAAATTACAAAGACATTCCCCATTAATATCAGAAGAGTGGAAAATTACTTCTAATGTTCATGTATTGTTTAGTAGCACTATTAGTGGAATAGAAATCCGGCTTGAAGGACCATACGAAAGAAATATATATTGAACAAATATTCATTTTTTTTTTAATAAGAGGCAGTATTGATTATGGTTTTCTTTCTTTAGAACGTGAACTAACCGGTTTAACGGTAAGTTTCTCTACAACTATCATATAAATTACGTAAATATGCGTTTTATGTTTCTCACAAGCTCCATTACAATTACACACTAAAGACTCGAGAGTTATAAAAAACAAAAACTATTTTTTTAAATAAAATTATAACAAGCTCTGTTCTCTAAAAAATGTCAATCAATATGCTCACACAGAAACTAATATCAACAGAAAAAAAAATGGGAAAAGAAACGGATAGAATGAAAAAGAAATTAGATAGATACACCACGTAGTGGGGGCGAATTGGAATTGGAACTAGGAGATGTGTGTGTGTGTGTGTGTGGTTAGAACATATCAACAAAAAAATTACTCAATAAAATTAGGAACAAGTAAAATAAATAAATTAAAAAAATAATTGCGCATATCATCATCTGCATCCTCCACATTCATATAAGAAAAATTAACAAACAAATATTATTTACTTTTTTTATATCACTTAAAAATTATATTATTAAAGAAAAACCACATTTTCACTAAGCGCGCGCGTTTTTTTTTTAAATTGTCGTCGATCGTATTCTTCTATTTCTTCTAGATGGTTCAGTCAAATAGTACTCTTACCTCTTCAAAAAAATCCAAGTGAAGATTTTCCAACGGAATTCTGTTTGAAAACATAGCAAAAAACTGAAACCGAAATCGAGCTTGCAATCAGCTTTTCACGATTAGAGGTCATTTACGTTAATGAGGGTCATTATCAAATTTACGCCTTGAGTAATTTTGCACAAAAAAGATCAAAATTTACACAGTACCAATAAATAGTTCTCGAGTTATAGAAAAGTTGTTCGTAACGATTCATTTAACTGTTAAACAGAGTTTAAAAAAAGACAAAAAGGCGCTGCCTGAGCATTCTATCGTAATCTTACGAGTCGACGTAAACCTGACTGTATGTACGACACGTTTAAGAATCGTTCCACCCAACTTTTCTCAGCCGTATATCTCGAGAACTATTGGTCCGACGTAAATATTGTATAGGATGTTTTTTGTGTCGAAAGAGCTAAGGAATAGATTTGATTGAGATCTTTACTAACGTAAAACCAATAGTTTACGAGATATTTGTGATGTGTTAACTTATTTTGCAAACGGGATTTCGTTTTTCTCAGCCGTACATCTCGAGAACTATTGATTCTACGTAAATATTGTTTAAGACCTTTATTAACGTAAAACCGAGTTTACGAGATATTTGAGATTTTTTAACCTTCAGTAACTTTTTTTGTAAGCGGGATTTCTTATGAACTTTTTGCTTTGTTTTCTTAATGCCAAAACGGAGAGAATGCCGGTATAAAATCTACGCTTGTATTTTTTTAGAGGACAGCTCATTTTTTTTGGGTACTATTTCACTGGACTCAAGAGAAAAAATCTTCTGATATTTATAGACATTGTTCTCAATTATTTACATTATTTTTTAAATTTTTTGTTTTAAATATATTTTTTTTTTAAATTTATTGTATATAATTATTTTTTATTTTATGTATAAAGAGTTCATTTTGTTTTTGTATCACACTTTTTGGAGAGTGTTTTATTTATTATATATATATATATTTATGGGCTCGGTAATTTATTTAATTTAATAATTTAATTAAAAATCACTAAGATGGGTTATGTTTTTTTTCTTAAAGGTTGATTCATATTCCCTAAGTCTATTAGATGGTGATGTTTCATTGTTGTTGTTGTTGTTCATTGTTTGATTTGGTGTACGGTCTGTATAATGGATTTACACCTTTGATTGGCAAGGGATGTGCTTCCGTATTGAATACCCATTGATCTAATGATATTAGATCGTCGTCGGAGAATAGAAGATATAAATACTGAAACAAAAAATGTATTTTAATATATTTACACGAAATTTGTCATGAATCGAGTCTTCAATTGTTTGGATATCTTTTAAAATGGCCATTTGGGGGGGTCCTGATCGGTGGTTCAACGATGGTGATCCAGAACAGAAACACAGGACGTTAGAAAGAATATCCGCCGTTTCGTTGAAACTCAAATAACCAAACGTTTTTTAGATGTATATTTGTGACTATATTTCTTGTAATTTTGGATAAAAAGGACACTTAAGGTATTTTAAGAACATTTTCGAAGGGCTACGCTTTTGGTTGTTTATTATATGGATTTTAGTAGAAGTAATAGTAGAGGGGAGTCCAGCAAGTTTCTAGACCTTTTTTACTGACCCCTGGAACTCTTCCCCGCAATCTCTTCCTTCTACCTCAACTGGTTCGTTAACTCTAGCCATGTGTGTCGTTATTGATCCTACCAGTCCTGTTGACGAATGACAGGACCTCTTAAGTTGTTTTACCTCAGGTTCCCCTATATCAAATAAGGCTAGACAACCCATTCTGGCTCTGTATGGACATTGTGCCAGAAGGTGAAAGTGCGTGTCATTGTCCCCATTACAGACCGAGCAAGCCGCGCTGTCCTCTAATCCCATAACGGGTAGATACATCTATTTTATGGGCTATAATAAAGCTTATATCAAAAGAGATACACCGTCGAAATTATCGATGAATCACAGGACTTTCGCCCGTGATTAAAAACTGATCTGGACGTTTTACATGACCATTTCAAAATATATCATTTTTGAGACCCGTTGTTTTGAGGGACTTTGGTGTATTATGTTAGTCACGTCGGCAAAAAAATGTTTCAAAATCCTTTTCCATCGTACCAACACTGGTCTGGTGATTAGTTTAGTTAATGATTAGTTTCGCAGGTCAAATAATTTTATATCTCTTGAAAGAATAAATTTTGAAGGAGAGAAGGGGATACCGATTTTTTTCCTTGTTACGAATCAAATGGACTACGCTTGAATTCTGATAAATAAAATAATACCTTCAACGTTTCAGCTAAAAAGAAACTTTGTTGAACGTCATCGTAACTTGGTTCTTTTTGGTACACATTTTTAACGCCTGAATATCCACCCGCAACTCGGCAGTAAGTTTCAATTGCCTAAAACAGAAGAAAAGAAAAATATAACAGTTAAATAAATCATTTCCACAAATAATAAAAGATGAATTCAAACTTACTTTAGCAGCTTCCCAACCCCATTCACGATATTTGGGATCTTTTGTAACACGCCACATAATAAAGTACGATTCAATCACTTCTGGACGTAATATATAATATTTTTCATTGTACTTCAATGCTTTCGCTTCAGCATTTTGTGTAAAACGGAATGCTTCTGGTCCTAATTTAATATCAGCACGATCATACGATTCATGACACGTATGTGTAATATCTTTAGCCACTTGCATGTAACGCTCTGAAAACTCATTTTGTAATGTTCGTGCACCCAAACCTAACAGACCGCCAGAGAAACAACCCAAATGATCCATTTTATGTTCGACACGTTCATACTTTAGTTCAGCAAAATATGATAAACCATTCTGTGATGTTTTTAACATATGTTTTAGCATTGCATTCATAGCGTCGTCAAATGTTTGCCGAGAACTTGCGTCATTATAACCAGATTGGATCCATGCTTTTAATAAATATTCGTAGAAACTATCACCTAATGCACCCATTGACATGTGATCTGAAACAATAAAACAAATCTGATAAAATCCTTAAAAAAAAGTCCCACGTTGGGCACTAAATATAGGAATATATCAAGATATCCTCTGGTAAATTTTTAAATCAATGTCTATTTTTAGCCTCAATATTTAATAATGAACGTATAAGTTTGTTGGTGGTTACCAAGTGTAACCTAGAGACATATGTATTGCACTAATAACGTCTAGATATTGTAGTCCAAGATATTGCCGCGAGTACACTACATGTTCTTAATTTAACGCAATTCGCCAGTCTCTTAAAGATTTCAATTTCTACAAGCTCTTAATGATGAAGAACGGCAGCGAAAAGCAATGGTTCCTCTAGTGATATTTGCAGTCTTCGTTTTTTGCTCGTCGTTATTAAACTGTGTTTTATTCCCATAACGAATAGATGTATCTTGAGGTTGTAGTGCCCAGTTAGGGTTCCCGTCTTTGCAGGGTTGAATTCGATAATCGTCAGTTTAATTTTTACGCAGCCAAATCTGCGAAGACGAATGTAATCTATTTTCTTGTCATTTTAAAATACGGCTTTAAATTTTTCTGACATGGAAAACCCGTCCTTAGACGGGCGAATTCGTCGGCAGTATTTTGTCCCCAAACCTATACTAATGTGACATCTTGCATCTGGGGCGATTTCTTCAATGACTTGGTAACTTAAATTAGTAAACATATTGGCTTAAGAGCAGATTAAGTAGAAACTCGATTTTCTCTCTGCCGTTTGACATCTCTTCTATATTTGAAGAGTATATCAAAGCTCTACCTGGAAAACAGAAGCTAGGCAGGCGAGCGCATGATACTAGCTTCTCGGGCTTTAGTTCGAGACGACACTTCGTTTAATAGCGAACTATTTTTTGCTTTGCTAGAAAAATTGTAGCAGTTAACAAGAAAAATTTGTACTTACGTTGACCCCATCGTCCGGTTTTTGGATTTAAATAATTTGGATACAATCCATTTGGTTTCTCTAACTCACTCAACACTTGTCGTATATGTTCAACTTTTCGCCTATAGATTGGATCGCCTGTGACTTCACTTAAATATACAAATTCTAAATGTAAAGTACCGAATTCGGATAAAATACTCGAACCACCACTTGCCCATTGATAATTTTTACTATGCTATAAAAATAAAAAAATAAGTCATTTTAGAAAAATTATTTTTGGCAACAAACTCATCTCCCTGTGTGTGTTCCCAAATACTTACCCCATTTTCTAAGTTGACTAACGCATATGGTATTCCTGTTGGTGTTTCAAATGCTGGTAATAATTTATCAGCAACTGCTTTGGCTTTATCTCGAAACATTACATCACCAGTTAGTGCGTAACATGTTAGTAGACCTCCAACAACTCGGATGTTCGTTTCGAAAACGGATATTTCACCATTCTATAAAATTCAAGAACAAATATTATTATTAATACAAAGATTCCTTATTTTGGGGGTTATTTATTGACTGTTTAGCTGTCATGTAATAATCACAATTTGAGGGACAATGTACCCCGGCTCTAGCATGTTGGTAGGATCTTTGTTTCTCTCTTAGGTTCAATCTGGAAGCAATAATGCTCTTTAGTGAAAGCCACAAGTTTATCCATCATTAAAGAGTCCATAGATTCTGGACTGTTATCAACAATAGTGACGTCCTTGTTCAAAATTTTACAATTGATTTGTGCCTTATTTATTCGGTTTTCAGAAAAAAGTGTCAAGTAAAAGTTGTTCATTATAAATATACTAACAATTTTTATTCGTAACATTTTTTCCGAAAGCCGATTTTGAAAAAAAGAATGCCATTTTGTTGTCCATTGTACCCGGTTCCATGTATTGGATCATATAATGGAGATACGAGTAGGATATTGGAAATTTTCAAGCTATTAAAAAGCTGATGTTAGACTCAAAAAGGGTTCGATCAAATGTTCCACCAACTCAGTTGTACTCTAGCTAGTCCTAGGGCACGTTATAATGACTGAGTGTGGTTATATACTTTAGTTTAGTTGGCTTTCTGAAAAATGCCTTGAATCGAAGTGGGCTAAGTCCAGACAGACATAGATTTTCGAAAATAGTAAATAATAGCTGTTGAATATTAGCTGCAAAATCCAAATAATTTATTTGATATAAATAATTTGATATTTCTCACCATTATTTCAAACTTCTCATAAATCTCATTTTCGTATGTCTCAGGAGGAATACACTGTATTTCTTGGATTGCCAATTGGATGGACTGTATAATTAATGGATTAAAAAGGTTAGGAAATTTTTAAAGGATGGGAAATATATGCAACTTTTTAGCATTAATATATGTTGCAGTACATACATATAGGCTAGAAAGTTGCATAACACTATGAAAGTTTGTGTTGAAAGGGATCTAACAAGTAGTGAACTAATAAGAGAGCTGATCATATGCAGGCCGTTTTCACGAAAAATCTACGATACGGACCCGAACTACGCCATTCTTCTTTGATAAATAAATTATATTCAAAATAAAAGTAACTTTTCAACAAAAAATTACATCATTTATTCTAAAAATTTAGAACAACCTTCGCATGAACAATAAATGATTCATCGATTTAAATCAAAATATCTAATCGTTCCACATATATACAGTTATGCATATGTAATGTTGACATTAATCCTAAGTAGGATGAACAGTTTAAATATGAACTTAATTTGAAAATTTGTAGGGCGGATTTATGAATATTTGCATAGACGTGTATTGTTTTTTGTATTCAATGCAATCGTTAAGTTTAGAAAATTAAATTCACTTAGATAGATAGATATATCCTGGGGTCTAAAAAATACTGCACTTCGACCTTATGGCCAGTCCATTATGCTCCCCCTTCTACTGCAGTCTGACGAGATTCGCTTCTCCCATATGTTGGCAATATTCAGGGTGAGATGCATCGAATATCTTGTATCTGCTATAACCTAGAGGTTCGCAGTTAAAGATAATGTGGCTGGATGTTTCTTCCTTCTCGCCATACAATCTGCACAAAATGGACCCAATATGGACATATTGGAAAACCTGATCAGAAAGCTTCTGGCTATTTCCAAGATATGGGTGAAGCGAATCTCGTCAGACTGAAGTAGAAGGTGAAGCACAATGGACTGGCCATATTGTGTGTAGAAGCTTCCGCAGGGGATAATGTCCGGTAATGAATCCGGTAACCTTCCGCAGTTGCATCCTGCTCAGCTTCAGTGTATCGAGGGAGAATCTCTTGGATGCATTCCGATGCAGTATTTTCCTGAGCTTTTGCTGCGGTATATTTCCCCAGTGATCACGGTGTTAAGCATTTAACCACTCGTTGATCAGCTGATTACATGCTGTCTTTGGAATTCCTAAAATAGGCTCTGGGCCTATGAAGGGTATTCCGACTCCTTTCTATGCTAAGGTATCTACTTTTTCGTTTCCTTCGAAACCACTGTGATCCGGTACCCAGATCAATTTAACATTGTTCCGTTTTGCCAGCTCCAACAGTTTCTACAGACAATCCTAGATTACCCCTGAGGTGCCCTCAGTACCAGACAAGGCTTTCAGAGTAGCTTGACTGTCGAGAGAATACATGCCAATAGGGAATATGCATGAAAATTTTTTTCACTTGAATTGAAGCATGTTTACTTGACAAATATCAAGGTAAAATTACTTTTTAAATAACTTTAAAAATAAGCGAGATATGGATGATTGAAATTCCCGATTAGACAAAGAGGGTGATAGCCCTCTTGATATGTTATGTGACGTCATATTATACTTTCACCAATTAAAATACACGTAAAACTCCGTTTTTAGTATTTTTGCAAGAAAGAGACAGATAATAATCTTTAAAAGCTTTTAGCTTCCTTGATATTTGTCGGATTTTAATTTCGTTTTTAAATATTATTACAGTATTAAACAGTATTTTCATATTCTGAAAATAAATGTGAAAAAAAATTGTCATGCATATTCCCTATTAAGCTATGGTTACTCAGTGTGTCATGTTTATTCACATATATTTTTATTTTGTACAGGAATCCCTCATACTATTATTTATAAATAAACTATTGTTTTTGGAGAATTGGTAAACAATTGGATTGTTTTGGAGTGGATTTCTATTTTAGGATATTTTAGGACTTCTTCTTATAAAAAGGAAGAAGTCAATGAGAAAGTCTCTACACATTATTTCTAAACGTTTCTTAAAATATAAAATAATTTTTTGTAGAAAAATATAAATATATACTTACAAAATTTTTAACATTAAATTCATTTTCGATCCAATCACGTCCCATTTTATATTCATCTTGCATACCCATTATAAACAGTGTATCGAGACCATCAACAATTGTGGCACCCATATACATAGAACCAAATATACTGGCCGAATGTCCACGTTTTGTAATTGGTCGTAATTCATTTTTACCCCAAGCGTAACGTACATAATTGTCCCAGGCATGTTTCATCATCTGTAAAAAAATAAAAATCAATTAACAACACTGTATGAATATTCATTAAAAATTACTTTGTTGCGAAATGCTTTTCCGCGCTTCACTGCTTTTATGCGGTGAGTTTTTCCCATTTTATCCGTAAAAGTGTTCAAATATGGACATATAGAAAAAAAATTTCGGTATAGATGTTCATAACATGTTCGATTACCTGCCTGCCTGTCAATTCGATAACTCAAAAACGGATTGAAATAGAGAGGTGCAATTTTAGACCTAAAGTGTGACTTAAAGTTTGTGAATGTGTAAAATTGACCTCTCTCCGCATTAAGAGCTTTGTTCAAATTTCAACTCAAACATTTGTAATTCCTGTAGATTACAGAAGCATGTGTTCATTACATATGTGTATATAGTACATTGGTATATGCATTAGTAATGTTTGTATACATCTGTGAGTAAAAAGTAAAATAAACAGTTCACGCCTTGATAATGAACTCAGACACTAAGTTGTGTCCTTTTTTTTAAAAATTGTATGGATATTTTGTGGCTTATTTATTCGGTTTTTGGGAAAACGTTTCAAATAAAAGTTGTTAGAATATTTATAATGCGCAACGTTTATTCGAAACATTTTCCCAAAAATTACATGAATAAGGCACAAAATGACTATACAATTTTGAATAAAGGACACAACTTTAATTTTGTTAGAATTTGTAGTTTTTAAGGTGATTGAGAATTTAGAGCTTTTGATTTTTGGAAATTTTATTAAAAACAGTACGCCATAGAGCAAAAATTTAAAATACAAAATCAAATAGCACGGAAGTGCGATAGCCAAGTTTTTCGGATTATTCCTAAACAAAAAGATAAATTACTTTTGTTATCAAGCATTTTTTCGAAATCAAAATAAATGGAGCTCAATAATTTACATAATTTTGTTCAAAATTCAATTCAAAAGTATCTACATACACAAATTAAGAAAACAGATAATGAATTTAGACAATAGCCCAATTCCAAATTCTAATTTAATAAAATTAAACCATCTTCAAAATTTAATACCCGAATATCAAGGTTAGCTTCGATCCACCTTATCGACAATAACACCACCGCATGGTCAGAAAAGGATACCGCCAATAAATGGGTTGGTCTTAATGGGCTTTATTGGTCAGTCAACTCAAATAATCAGAACATATAAAAGACAAAACTTTTTTAATATTATTGTGAGACACGCACCAAATTCGCAACGAGCAATATATCTCTGACTCCATATCTCAGAGATAGTTACGATTAGCTAATTCATACTGATGATCACTAGTTTGTAGTCGAAATACGTATTTATAAAATACAAATAATTGTTCTAGGAATTGGGGCAAAATTTGAACCTAGAGTTCTATTTGATTATTTTAATAATCTTTAAACCATTATCTGTGTATATATATTCTACTCCAATATGGAATTCAACCACACATGTTAAACTCTGTATATAGAAGTTCTGTGAGTGTTTCACACCATATTAAAAAAATTAAGGTTAATTAAACACATGTAAACCTGACCTGTTTAACAATATTTCGTCTTGCTTCGATAGTGATTGTTTCATTTAAAATAGAACCACGACTTGTCACATAAGAACTATCATCACTTAACTGTGATATCAGGTACAAACTGGCCATACCAACAAGTGATACAGCGATTAACATAAATGTTAATGCTTTCCGCATTTTGTACATTTTTTTTCCCGTTTTCGCACAATAAAATCGCTGTTAAAACTCTCATTTGCAAAATTGTATTAACATGTTAAAAATTTTAATCGAACTGAATTTTTTTTATACATCATTGAAAAAGTGAATGAAAATAATTTCATTATCAGTTTTGATAAGGTTTTATCAACACACAAAAATAAATAAATAATGAAATTGTGGCTTACCTACAACAAATATTTAAAAAAAATGCGACACGTAGAGGCTACGTAGACTAAATGAATTTTCTTAGAAGAAGGTATTGTAATTAATATAAAATTATTATTATTTTTTAAACTAGCGTCTATTTATATCTATTGTTGCCTTTCGGTTATATTATACCTACGGAAGTGATTAGCGTTTACTTAATTTGACATTTAAGTAATATGTCTGAACATTGAAAACATTCTTTGACACCAAATGTGTGTGATTTTTCATATCAAGCATTTGATGTCAAAGTTTAGGCATAATACTTAAATGTCAAATTAAGTAAACGCTAGTCACTTCCGTTGGTATAATATAACCAAAATTTACAAAAAAAAAAAACAATAAAAAAATATGTAAATAGTAAATAAACAAATTAAGATAAGATCAAATGCATTCCACTACCATAACATCTCAGGTAGCTCAGAGAGAGAGAGAGAGAGCGTTGGTCTCTTGGTAGAGAAAATCTAGATTAATCGCCCCCCCCCCCACCCTCTAAGACCCTGTTTTCCCTAGCCCCATTTGTTCCATTATCCAATTTAGTCTTTCAAACAGCTCTTTACGTCACCAAATATCTTTCCGATCAAATTAAAGTTTCAGCCACCAGAGCACGTACGAACACACACATATGCTAGAAGGATGTGATTTTTTTGCATTCGACGCGGAATAAATTCAAACATACGGAATAAGATCGGAATTTAATTTTCACAACGCAAACCCCCCGGAAATGGGGAAAAACCCCCAAATTAATCTTTTTTTCTTCGATTCATGCAAGAAAGGTGCGGTTTTTTCATTATGTTAAGGAAGCAGAGCCAATGTCGAAAGCCACAAGGCGGGGGTTCAAGGGGCGGAACCCCCTTGCGAGCACAGCGAGTTTTTGTGTATATATTTGCAATTATGACTAAATATACAAGACGTCTATCAACATAGACCTAATAGGAACATTGTGTAGTGCATCTATCACTGTCCACATGCAGCACACCACGATACGTAGCACTCCCTCACACCCAAATTCACAGACACTTGTAGAGTGCAGTTTCGGTGGAACAAGGCTGACCACATCATCGCTCACTGTGCACAGCCAGTGATGTACATATCACTGTCTGTATACATATCAATAAATATATATTCTACATTCTGCATTCTACAAATGTCTGTAACAGAATGCACCGCAACACGGTATGTTGCACACGGACAGCGACAGATATATACATTGTTTCCAGATTGGGTGTAGTTTAAAAAACACACGGTATATGCATGCAATCTTATTTGGTACTTGCAAATAATATCAAACACATGATATTCACTGCAAGGTTCAAGGATACTCCAATAACAATACTGACATCAGGGCCAGGCAAGAATCATAATAAATTTGTTTAATTTATTTAAAACATCCGGTACACCTACAAAAAATATCAAAATTGAACAATGTACTATGTATGTAGTGTTCTTTTTTATGTATTTAATATTCTCACATTAAATTTATTATTTTGGGTGTAGGTAAAATCCGCCGCACTTTTTTCAGATGATAAAATAAAGTAGTTAATTGACGATGATTCAAAAACAAGTGTGTGTGGATACTTATGTACGCACGTAAGAAGTTATACTTTTTTTAAATAATTTATGAAAATAATATTAAATAAGGTCAATATTAGTATTAAGACACAAAAGTTTAATAAAATGATAGTAGTAGACCAGGCCAGGTTTATCAATATGTACATTTGACATACAAAGTTTTCGAGCTCATAAAAATGAAATCATTGATAATGTGGGTCGTAATTCTAATATTCTTCTTTGATCAGAAACATGGAGTAATAACGATGAAGACATTCCTGTACCTAATTTCAACTGTATAGTCAAATTTAAATGTTCTAATGTAAAAGCTAACGGTGTAGCTATTTAATATTGTCTTGTCTTTCAATATCCAAAAATTATATCACACACAAACAAAATTATTGCCCACAACAGAGTGTAGTCCATTACCTTAAGTGTGACTACAATCTCATTCTCAGTCTATTCATATAATTGATGTGAGCTGAAACTTTTTAACACGATTACTGCAAGACAACTACCTTAAACAAATGCTCAAGCGAAAATGATCAGAAGTCTTAAAAACTTTAAGGATTTACTGTTTACGAAATCATACATGATCTCCCAAAATTTTACCAAAATCCACACCATAGTTTCGGATATATTCATTCGAGAATGCTCTGTCGTAAGAAGACTTTGATTTACCTTTTAAAATTGTAATTTCTGGTAAAAAGTGCGGAATTACCTCCACGCCCTGTATTTTTTATTTATCTATTCTCACATTAAATTTATGATTTTAATTAGACATGTTTCCCAGTTTTTTTTTTTTTTGGTAAATAAATATTTTATTATTTTCCTAATTGAAATAATTTGGGTTAAACGAACCATTACGACCAGCCCATAAAAGAATTTCTTTGTTTATTCAATGATTTTGTTCAGATAATCAAAAACTTGTAACTGTATGTATAATTTATGAATGGATTTGGTAAATAAATTGTGAAATTGGAGAGTATGTAATAAGGCTAGGATTATTTAGTCATCCATCACAGGCCCCGACTCCATAATATAAAAACCAACCCAAATGGTACGTTCAAACGAATCCCGGCGGTGGTAGTTTGTCAATTAAAATTAATGGGTCGGTTAATTGACTTAACTTCCGGCGTATCGATAAGAACGAAGTAACCGACTATGATTGAGAAGGTTTTCTGTAATTGCGAACTACAGATGAATATTGACATAGTTCCTATCAAAGCCGGTTGCAGCCGCACAATCTACCAATTCCTAGTCTGCATACAAATTCCTTGTCCATTAGGAGTGGGTTAAAAAAGGCCTAGGAAGGTCTACTTCGCGCTACATATACACAGGGTACATAAATATTTGATTAGCCAAAAATTGAAAAAAATAGATTAAGCCTAAAAAAAATAATACAAAATATGATAACTAAAAAATCCTAGATATTATAAATATTTCAAATCAAATTAAAACGGACGTACATTGATGACCCTGGGGAAATTCGTAAAAATAAAATAAAAATAATATTTTTATCTATTCTCATAACACAAAATCTAATTTAATACCATTATTTTTTTAGCAACCTCCCAGTTCCGAGGAGAGCGCTTTTAACTATTACCCTATGTGTAATATACCCTATGTTCATTCGATAAGTTTCCACCAAAATATTTTTTAAAATATGCATTTTAGAAAAAAATGTTTCAAACCAAAGTTGATTGGTTTAAAGTGGTAAACATAATTACAAGAATTAAATTTTTGTTCCATACATCCGTGCCCGTATGGTTACACTTATTTTTAAAACGGGGCAAGATAGAGAAAATCTTTAAATGCAAAAAATGTTTATCTCATTAATACCAACAACTTTTGTTTGTAATATTTTTTTATATAACCAATAGTTTAAACACAATTTGAATGCTAAGTGGAATATGGGGGGGCCAAGTTCGTATAGATGAACGAACGTATAGGTATGACAATTCAATTAATTTTGTTTTTTTTGAAATATTTGTTTAAGTTTTATAAAACTGCACACATACGTGCCATGTAACATATTTGATAGGATTACAACAATGTTTCAATACATTGTATAAATAATATTGTTGAATGTCCAATGTCCGCAACTATCTCTAAATATGTAGAATTACTAAACGAATTTTTTTTAGAGGAAGCAAATATTGGCGTTGAAATCAGGCGAAGCAAATCAAATCATCAATATGTAATGAGATATTATTTTCTCAATAACAAAAAAACCCAAATGAATTGTTCACTAGTGTCTTTTTTATTCTGATAAAAAAAATTTTATATATATATATATATATATATATATATATATATATATATATATATATATATATATATATATATAACAGTATATAATTATAAAAACATTCAATGTCAAGGAATCAAGTGCTATCATTCAAATATAGAATAGATGTACTCGTCTGTAATAGTTTAGTATCAAACGGCGCCTGACATATCGAAAACCAATTTTTTCTAGTATGTTTGCCGATTTACCGATTGGTTCAGCGTTTTCGGCAACATGGGGCTGCCTGTGATCTACCGCGTACAGTTCGAAATGATGAAAACCCCGAAACTTCCACCAGGCGACATTCTCAACAGTTGCTGATGTCTAGGCGCTGTTTGCAAAGAATTTTACATACGTTACACCTTTTCCCATATATAATTCAATTAGTTCACTAGATAAAACCAAATGATGCAAAAATACGCATTTATTAAATAAATCATGACGTTACTTATGCGCCGTCTTTTAATTACATGAAAAACTACAGCCGAGTTTTAAATCCGTCCCTTAGTCTGACAACTGTACACATAGCGAATATTAGAGATGATTTTATATTTGAAGAATGATCGTACACAAAATAATTTTCGAATATAACCGTACCGTCCCATCCTGGATTAATAAATATCATATGTTTGTAATAATAAAATAACAAATGAATATTTATACATTTTATTGAGAGAAATATTATTAATTTTGAAACGACATTGACGGATTAAGAACAAATATTTTTAGTATTGGAAATGATTTGATAAATAACTTTTAATCAAATTGCTGTATTCTTCATTCATACAACAATAATAATAAAATAATAATAGTAATTACCTTGGCAATGCGTAAGAGTTGATTGACTGTCATCAATAATAGAAATAGAAATAATGTTGAATAATAGAAATATTTTATTGGTTTTTATATCGGTACAAAAGACATAGCCCAGTGAAATAGTACAAAAAAAAAAAAAAGAATAGTTTATCTCTTAAAAAATTTATTAATTGATCAACTAATGATTCATTTTATAATTGATTTGTGCATTACTCTTGCGGTTTTCGAAAAATATGTTTCGAATTAAAGTTCTTTATAAATATACGAACAACTTTTATTTGAAATATTTTCCCAAAAACTGAATAAATAAGACACAAATCAACTAGAGTAGAACCTCTGTAGATAGATAGATAGATATATCTTGGGGTCTAAAAAGTATTGCACTTCGACCTTATGGTCCATTGTGTGTTCCCCCTTCTATTTCAGTCCGACGAGATTCGCTTCTCCCATAAGTTGGCAATAGACAGGAGCATGCTGATCAGGTCTTCCTGAAGGTTCATATATTCGGGGTGAGATGCACCGAATATCCTGTATCTGCTGTAACCTAGAGGTTCGCAGTCAAAGATTATGTGGCTGGATGTTTCTTCCTCCTCGCCACACAATGGACCCGTTATGGAGTCCCATAGTGAGCAGATGCTTAAGCAGAGGATAATGCCCGGTATGAATCGGGTAACCCTACGCAGTTGAATCCCGATCAGCCTCAGTGCATCGAGAGATAGCCTCTTGGTTGCACTCTGAAGCAGTACCTTCCCAAGCTCCTGCCGCGGTACTTTCTCAGATCACGGTACAGATTCTGATCACGGTGTTAAGCATAAAACAGGTTAGAACCTCTGTCAGTCAAACTTCAAGGTAGAAACCAAAAAATTCGACTTATAGAGTTTTTGACTTAAGCGGATTTTGTAAGGAAATATTCGACTTGTAGAGGTTAAGATTCATTCTAACTAATTTTGAGTTTCGAGAGATGAAATAAAACAAAAATTATAAAATTATAGAGGGAAAATATGTATACCGAAATGGCTTGTAGGGACTCACTGATTATTTCGACCTATAGAGGGTTGAGATTTCGAGTAATGGAGGTTTTGCGGCTTGACGGGAAGGGAACAAAACATTTTTTCGAGCATTGGAGGTTTTCAACTTATCGAGGTTCGACTGTATTTTGAAGAAAAAAAAACGCTACTTTTGTGGGCTATAATACACTCCCGTTCATAAAAGTTAAACCAGTGACATTCTCAGCTCGTATATATTATTAAATATAAGATTGTATTACATACAGTAACACTTAGCATATTTCAACTGGTTCAATTTTTATGAACGAGAGTGTACACTCCCGTTCAATATAATTGAACAGACCTGAAATGTTAATTTTCTTACATTTCATAAAACTCTTCACTTTTGTGACTCTCTGTATAATTATTCATTTATAAACAAAGATAGAAAAACAAAGTATAGTAAAAAATATTTACTAAAAGAATAATCAAAATTGTGAGAGACTGATTCGATTTTATTGAACGGGAGTGTACATCTAAAATATAATTTTTCAAATAAAAGTGGAAAAACGTACAAAAAAAAAAGTTAACAAATGTTTTGTGAAAAGATCACATTTGTTTTCATCTAATGAGGTACCATCAAATATCGTTATCTTCGAAAATAAATGATCATTATTTTCTGTTTTTTTTTTCTTCTATGTGTGTATTCTTTCTTCCGGATTTCGAAAGCTGTTCATAATTGGATAAAAGTAACATTTAGTTTGGTTTTATTGTTGAGTGTTTCTAGGTGAAAAATTTTACAAATATAATATTTCAAGTGGTTATTTTCCAAGTATAAAAAATTTGTATATGTCTAAAGGAAATTTTTATACCCGGTATATAAATATATACCACGGTATATTAAATTTAGTTCTAACATGGTAACGGTTGCAAACATTGATCGCAGGAAAAAAAATTTCGGTATAAGTGTTCATAAAACGACCTAAATGGTCCATTTCCGCAAAGTTGTCCGTCCAAAACAAAATAACTCCAAAACGAAAAGAGATAACGAGCAGAAATTTTGTATATGTGTTCTAGAGCTAAAAAGTAAGGTCAAGTTTGAATGGGCAAAATGGGCAAAACGGCGTATCTTTGAAATTGTAAGAGTTAGAACAAAAATTTAAAGACAAAAAAGGTTCCATTTTTTAAAATAAACAATTTTTTTATGAAACTTGTTTTCATAAATTCAGTATGGTATTTGAGCAATTAACTCAGTTAGTTGTTATTTTCACTTGTTTTTTCATGAAATTAATTCAGAAACAACATGTGCTCTTAACTTTTTTTGTACTGTGGACCAGAAATGACAAAAGCATCGCTTCTTTTTTTAAATTTTTTTTAGTTGATTTGTACTTTTTTGATACGGTTTTTGGAAAGAAGTTTCAAGCAAAAGTTGTTAGTATATTAATAATGGATAACTTTTATCCAAAGCATTTTTTCGAAAACCGAATAAATAAGGCACACATCTATTATAGAATTTTCAAAAAATGAGTCCTACTTTTGATATCTCAAAGAAGAAAAGAGGGTAAAATCGGATATTTCTTACCACCGCCAGGGGGAAATATAGTCGAAGTGTAGCCCTGAATGGGCTACACTTCGACCATAAGGTCCATTGTGATGCCTAAGGATGTGAGTGGAGTGGAAGGAATTTTTGTCTATAGACTAGGAATTGGTAGGATGTACGGCTGCAGCCGACTCTGATCTATGCCGATATTCATCTGGAGTTCGTGACGGAAACTGCAAAAACCTTCACAAGCATAACGGTTAATTCGTTCTTGTCCATACGCAGACAGTTTAGTCAATTAACCAGCCTTTTTTTTTTCTTAATAATTGACAAACTGCCAATGTCGGGATTCAAACCCATAACCTCAAAGTTTCCAAGTAGGCATGGAAAAAATGTCACTTTCTTAAAAAATTAAATTTTTTCCATAAACTCAGTATAAACCGGGAATGTAAGCAATTAACTCAGTTAGTTATTATTATTACTTGTTTATTTTGTAATTTATAGAGGCAACACTTAAAAGCTACTAAAATTACCCATTATATTATATATATATATATATATATATATATATATATATATATATATATTAATATATAAAATATATATTACAACTCGTATATCATCTCACAAAACAAACTAATAAATTTTAATTTAAAATAACAAAAAAATTCAAACAAAAATCGTTTACAGAAAATGAATAAATATTTTCTATTGATATCTCTCTTATTCTGACAGTTTGAGTGACAGCTTACTTGCTTACTTATATAATAATACATCACTTTGGTTTCTTCACTGTTTTTTTTGTGTGTTCCGTTTGAATTTTTCAATCAAAAAAACAAGTTTTTATCTTCAATAATAATAATATATATATATATATATATATATATATATATATATATATATATATATATATACATATCTAACTAAGCGATACGTATTTATAGTAAGGTACACTCGAATTACAATTAAAATGTTCAAACCTCAAATGAAATTATGACCAGTAGGTGCAATATCTTTTTTATTTTAAGATAATTTGTGATTGGCAAGTTCAGACTTGTTTAAAATTTTTATATATCAATAATTAAATAAATAATAATTCAATATCGAAAGTAGGACACGATTGGCCATTGCAAACATGATATAATTGCAATTAAAAATGTTACTTTTGGTATATACGTGGCACGGGAGAAGCGTGAACAATTCACAAATTTAATTCTGAATTAAAGAAAAATTACCATCTTTATGAAAAATCTATTAGAATCTACTAAAAGTGAGTGTGTACTTATGTACGCACGTAAGAAGTTATTTATAATATTTTATAAATATTAAAAAAGGTCAACTATACTATTAAGACACAAAAGTTTAATAAAATGATATAGTAGATAAAAACTACAATAGAAAAATTATATATTGCATCTAAAACCAATGATTATACATTTTATCATGGTAGAACAGAATCAGCGTCATTTCTTCCGTTAAAATTAGAGTTTGAAAGACTGATATTAAATTCATTATTTACATTAGAATCAGAGTTAGTGAAATTTATCAAGACCAGGCCAGGTTTATCAATATTTACATTTAATATGCAAAGTTTACGAGCCGATAAAAATAATACCATTGACAATATGGCTCGTAATTCTAATATTCTTCATTGATGAGAAACATGGAGTAATAATGATGAAGACATTTCTGTACCTAATTTCAACTGTACAGTATGTTCTAATGTTCTAGCTGGTGTAGCTATTTACCAATATAATAACGATCATTCATCATTCTATAATGTATAATATTATCTTGTTTTTCAATATCCATAAAAGCAGTAATATAATCACACTGCTTATGTGACAGATAGACTATTATATTATTTAATTTCAGTCTATTTATATATTTATTTATGTATTAAATTTTGAGTACACTTGTCAAATAAAAACTTGAAACTTTTTCTGATTCAGTGTGGAACTATTTTCATGAACAGTTTTGTACATTTGAAAAACAATATTTCATGTTTATTTAATTTTAACTGAAAAAAAAGTGAATATTTTTTTTAAAAAATGAATTTGTTTTTTAATTATTTTTAAAATATTCCAGCTCATGTTTCAAAAACTGAATAACTAACTGAGTTGTTGTTTTTTTTCAATTTAAAATTTGCATGAATTTGATTAAAATGTAATATTTTATATCTTGTATTATTTAATTAGTGGTTTTAGATAAACTATAGCACATACTTTTTTTTTAATGATATAATCGAAATAATATTGACAAAAAATTTAAATTTAAATTAAACTTATGTGGCAAATAATATTTACATTCTAAAATTAATATGTTTGTTTTGTATTAATATACAAAAATTTTATAATTGGGATTAGTTTCAACTCGTTTGTAAGGGTGAAACCAAAGTGGCAGAATCCAAATGGTGGAGCCATATTCATCATATTGATGAAACAAATGCAAAAATTTTGTCTCGTAAGAGTTACGTAGACCACGCTAATTTTTCTCAGATGAAGGAATCATAATTGAAAATCATATCAATTATGAATTATAATTAGTATATCAAAATCGTAAATATTTTTCCATTTTACTAATTTTGAGCAATGAGCTTCCCTCAAAACTTTCTATTGGGCGGCTCAAAGACAGAAGAGGGCCGGAGTAATATAATTGGATCGGGGACCGGAGTGTACTTGAGAAACAGAGTCAGGACAATATTAGGAAGATCCGCTAATGTTCTTCAGAGGTATATGCCATACTTTCAGTGGCGGCAAATATGGAGGAAGTAGTGGAATGCACTGAGTGGAGGGTTTAAAATAACATCTCCTTTGGTTTTCGAATGCGCAGAATCACTAGAGAGTCTGGCAAAGACAAAAGAGGCCACCTTGTCAGGGTACCGAACCAGATCTAGGAATAAAATTTTCAAAAAATGTGTTCTACGCAGAGAGAGAGAAACAATTATATTTGTTCGAGCAACAACCAAAGACACTGTATCACATTAATTAATTAATGTTAATAGCAAACAGGAGTACGGTGGCAGACATTGCACTTATACATTTATAATATTTTTATCTGCCTTTTAAACATTATTTCATTCAATTAACAGATGAGGGTAGATTTTTCGAATGCCGGATCTTAGACTTTTACCCTGTAATAATTATAGACACATCTACGATTCTAACGTTTAAATACTTATAATAATGAATATTATAAATATTGCCATTGCCAACTTAATTCATTTTTATTTTTATTCATACTACAATAATTACTAACCTGTTTGATAATATTACGTCGACTGCGTGTCTCAGCATCATATAACGATGTTGTCTCCGTATAATTTTCTGTTTGTGTTTCAGAAAATAATTCCGCAGCAATTGTATCACGTTTTAACATTTGACTAACGTCATCATTCTGATAATACTTATCACTATTATTGCTACTACTATCATCATCGTCGATATTTGATCTAGTTATCAGATATATACCGGTCAGTGATAATATGAAGGCAGTGATTATTAATGTTGAGATCAGTGTTTTTAACATTTTTTTAAATTTCATTTGTGATATCACAAAATTATTTATTTAATTTATTTATTATAAAATTTTTATAATTAAATTGTTTTAATTAATTTAATTGTACTTATGAACACACAACGGTCACAATTGATCATATACAAAACGGCTGTTAAATAGAAAAATAATAATGAAATTAATTAAAATTATTTGTCATAGCTGTTAAATATTTTATTGGGTATTCATTTTTCAATATAATTTATCGTTTATTTATTTATTACTATCGCTTATGCAAAAAAAATCGATTACTCTAACTTTTTTTTTACATCAATAATTCACAGTTAAAAAAATTAGTAGGCGTATCTTTTATATTTTGATAGTACTTTTCGAGCAAAGTTACAAAAAATAGTTAGATTGACGTTAGAATATAAATTTGTTGATTGTAAGTGATGATGTTATCTCATTGATAACAATTGTAAATCATTACAAATCGATGAAAATGGAGTTAATCGCTAAAATTGGAGGAAAATTTGATGTCCCAGATTTTGATAAAAACTTCGTTTTAAGCTAATTTGGACCTAGCGAAAACGATGGCGTTGGTTAAAATACGATACGATTAACGGTTTTCAAAGTATCAGACCCATAGTGCTAAAATTCCAAACTGTATGCATTGAGAAGCGAAAATTTTGAAATTAAGGTACCCCTTAAAAAAATCGCTAAAATTCGAAGAAAATTTTATGTCCCGGATTTTGATGAAAACTTCGTTTTAAGCTAATTTGGACCTAGCGAAAACGATGGCGTTGGTTAAAATACGATACGATGAATGGTTTTCAAAGTATCAGACCCATAGTGCTAAAATTCCAAACTGAATAAATTGAGGAACGAAAATTTAGAAATCTGTTGGATGAACGTTAAAATGAACCTGATTTTCGTACTTTTTGGAAAAAAATTACCCTAGAACATGATTATTATTAAAATCGATAACAAAAGTTTGTTCGTATTTTTTGGTATTTGATTTTGATCAAAAAATTTTGTTTTAAGCCAACTTGGATAGTGATAATCAAATCGAAATTGTTGTAATAAATCTTATGAATTTTCAGCTGCGCTAGTTAAGAAGTTTTTTAACTAAAAAGTACCATGAACTAAATACTTTTGTAAAAACAGAATCTTCTTGATAAATATTTATTAAAAACATTCATTCTTATATGGATTTAATTGAAAGTAATTAAACATGTATAATTACTTCTGTTATTTAAATTGAGTTGTTTTATTTAATTCCATTGGTTTGGAATGTTTAATTGTTTTAATATGAAAAGTTTAAACATTTGTTTTGAAAATGGTCGCATAAAACTCCGCATAAACATATTGGATAAATTTTAAGTCGAATAATTGTTTTCTATAGTTTAAAACAATATATATATTACATTGTCTCTAATATTCTAAAGTTAGTAAATTGCGGTTTAAACCCTGATAGACATATTTTTTTGTTTTTGATTCTTAGGTACCTTTTGTAGAACCACTACCGTTGACATTAGATGAAGCAAGTAAAAATAAAAACTAACTGAGCTAATTGTTTTAAGTTCATTATCAATGCGTGTATACAAATGCCAAGTCGTAAGGTCAAAACTAATATTAAGACACAAAAGTTCAATAAAATGGTATAGACAAATTATATATTGTATCTAAAACCAATGATTCTACATTTAATCATGCTAGAAACAGAACGTTCTATCAGCGATTCGTTACATGCTTCAAAAATTGATTTTTTAAATCTATATTTTGACGAAAATCATAACAAATCTTTCGTAATCTACGTTTAAAAACTAAAAAAAAAACACCTCAAATGACTTTACAGCATAAATAAAACCATTTGCATACACTAAGGGGTAACTAACGTAACTATTCAATTACGAACTTTTTATTCGACTCACACTGTAATTACAAATATAACAGCAATTATAGAAGTAACATGATGTAATGATAATATATTACAAATAACTTGTTTTATGATACTTTTTATTTTTTTGTGTATATAGTTAATAAAAGAGTTAATAAGATTATAAATAACATATATTTAATATTAATCACACTCGAATTAAATTTTTATGGTCATGAAATAATTAATGACATTATTTAACATTGACATAAAATTGTTTTGTAATGATTTATATTGACAAAGTTATAAATTATGTTAAAATTAAATTGATCATATTATGTTTCAGAATTTATCAAGTAAATTTATTGAATTCAGTTCACTTCAAGATATTTAAAATGAATTCAATATGAGGCCGTCCATAAAATACGTACGCAAAAAGTTGAGAATGGGGTGGAGTCAATTGCCTAACGTGATAAAATGTGAAATCTATAAAACGTTAGATTTTATTTTTCATTCGTACACCAAAACTAGAAGATAAAAAAAGTTTCAAACAAAAGTTGTTTGTTTTTATGAGATAAACAGTTTTTGTGTTTAAAGATTTTTCCCTATCTTGCACCGTTTAAAAGATAAGTTATACCACGCGTGCATGGTTATACGATGCATAGAACAGAAATATAATTATTGCATTATGTTTTCCCCCATTCCCCTTGATACACATATTTAAAATATTTTAGTTGGGTTAAAGTAGGTCACTCTAATATAATTATTATATATGCATCTATTTATGTATTATATTGATGAGACTAATTGAATTTGAAATATATTCATATAGTTAATACATCATCAAACATCATCTAAACATTTATTATCAACAATACAACAAACAACAAAAACAACAATAGATAATGATATTACAAATACCTATATAACAATGATATAGTCGGAATACTAACTTACTATATGCTATTTCATAATAATTTTATTAAAACATTGTTCTAATTCAAATTTTAATACAACAATTTTCAATTTATTATTAAATTTAATATTCATTTTGTACAGTGTGATTCATCCAATATGATCTAGTAATGAAGTTCATACGTTAATGTTCTGGTATCGTTTTAGTCTATGCGCTAATAGCAAACAGGTGGACTTACAGTATTTCAGTAAGGTTCATAACACAGAAAATTGAGTTCCAAATTTATATAATTGGATCAAAAAATTAAAATTTATTAATTATCTCAACTATATTCGAAAATTACCACCACCTTAATTCCTACGCCTTCACTTAAATTTGATGTCCAAATGATAAAAGTCAAACTTGTGCTTTATAAAAATGTTAACACCATTTGTTGGAAATATTTATGTATACGATTGAGGATTCGGGTTTAAAAAAAGGTTTCATTTATTCCCCTGACCTTACAACAGACTGGTCAAATGTTGATAATCCCAAACGTGTATTTTAATGTCGAACCCATATAATTTGTACAAACTGTTTAAAGAATATTAAGGACAATGTATCCGTACAATAGATTGCGATTCTCTTTTAAACGCTTACATTTATCGATTGAATAGCAGAAACCATTTATGTAAATCAGTTAATTACCTACAGAAAAAATATGTATTGCTCATTTTCGAATGCTTATCAATCACCGAGTTATAAAATTTAGAAGCATAAAAAAATTGTTTCTTTGAATTCTTCAAAGTTTGACCTACAATATCATGTGAATGGTTCGGTAATAAAAAAAATGGTCAAAGACCTTTTTTAGAGCGTTTTATTGTCTTAAAATGCGTATTGCTCATTTTTTAATTTTTCCAAATCAATAAGATAATTTATAAATTTTTCAAATTTTCACATCCAGTAATATTTGAATGGTTGAGTCAATAAACAAAGTGTATGGGACCTTTTTGGTAGAGGAGGATCTTAATATTAATAGCTCATATTAGGAGGGGCCTCGTTTGAGGTGCCCAGCAACCAATTGATTTTTTGGCCCAACCTAATATACATATATCATATACATACATAGAGTATATGTTAAAAAGAGACATGTACTCATGATCTGTCAGTGATAGAGTATGTATGTATAGAAAAACAGAGAGAGGAAGCTTTTTTCCTTCTATCACTAACAGACTATGAATACGTGTCTATTTTCAAGATATATTTTTAAACGTTTCTTATCGAAACATCACTAAATATTGTATATTCTGTTAAAAGGATCACGAATTTATTGAAATAAAGAAATTATTCTTTTCTACCCTTTTTCTAAAACGTTATGCAAATTTTAATGATTTTTTTTTTATATACAGCAATATTTCATTGACCTAAATGAACTTCTTTTTACGAAATGGCCCAACGTTCTTAAGCAATACAAGTTATTATGCATATAAAATATAATATTACATAGAGTATAGAATCATTGTTTTGTTTATTTTGGTAAAAGTATGTATTTTCCTTATTTTATGTTCTGTCGTTATAATAACAACAAATTAAACCTTTTTAGAAAATAAAAAGGTACATATTTGTGTACATAACATTTAAATAAATATATTATGTGTTTCAGGACCAACTTTCAAACTACAATAAGGTCATTTAACAACCATACAGTAAATTTGTTTGTAAAAAGGGATGTTGTTTAATGCCAAATCGATTCAAAGTTATTGTTTATGATATCTCATATGTGATCTCTCAAAATTTAGAGTTTTGTGATATTCAACATGGGCAAGATTGAGAAAGCTGTTACATTGACAAACTGATCACAGTTTAAAAAGTTAGAAACATTTTTACCCATATTTTAAAAATCTTTCATTCACATAAAAAAAAAATGCATTCTACAGTTTTTGAGAAAACAAGAATATATTATACAAAATTATTCAAAAATGACTGGCAACATTGCACAAGTTAGAATTATTGCTGTATATCAAGTTAGAACTAAATAATGAATGGACTCTTGGCCAATGTTTAATAATTATGGTATATTAAAAAAATAAAAATTAACAAACTAAATTCTTGTAAATACTAATCACATCTGATACGTTATAACCTCAAATAAAATATGACAGTTGTAAATACGTACACCGTTGTCAATCTTTCGAAGCCGATAATATAAATGTCGTTTTATCGATCGCGCATTTTAAGTAGGTAGCCTCCTTAAGGAAGAATAGATGCTAATTATAACTTCATATCAATATAAATCAAACGACCATAGATTTATTAAATTTACCCATTACGATATTTGAACTTTGGTAATAGTGATACGACAATTTTAAACCATTTCACCGATAAATATCCTTTCACCTGAATGACCCAGTATCCTAAACCTATACAAGTGAATCCATATGCTGCTGGTGTACACATGGCCACAAAAGTAGCGTACTTTTTTCAAAAATTTTATTATAGATTTGTACCGAATTCATTTGGTTTCCGTCAAAATGCTTCGGATAAAAGTTGTTCATTATAAATATCCTTTATAAATTTTATTCGAAACATTTTCCAAAAAACGAATGAATACGTACACTCCCGTTCAAAAAAAATGAACAGACCTGAATCGAATCAATCTCTCATAATTTTGATAAATCTTGTAGTAACAGATACAACATTTTATTTTATTTTTATACATTAAGAGTAAGATATAACACTTAATATGTATTAACATTACACATATTTTTTAAATTCTCACTCTGTCACTGAAACCGTATATACAAATAAAAATTATAAATTCAGTTTATACTTCCATTTCTTTTTTACACACTTAAAAAATATACTACTTACCTTTGTTTATAAATAAATAAAATTATACATTATACAGAGAGTTACAAAAGTGAGGAGTCTTATGAAATGTAAGATATAATTAACATTTCAGGTCTGGTCATTTTTTTTTGAACGGGAGTGTACACATGAACTAAAAAATGTTGAACAATGAACGCTACTTTTGTGGCCATGTGTAGTACATATTCAATATAATATGAACAACAATATACATTTAACTATATTTATTCATATTGTGATCCCAACCATTTATCCTATTAAAAAAAATGTGATCAATTTAACCAATGACCCATCTTTGTTATAAAATAGTAACGATACGATGCATTTAAGTCTGTCTGTCTATCTGTCTGTCCGTCAGTCATGTGTTGTATGTTTGATGTTATGAAATGAAGGTGAATGGACGAGATTTCCGTTTAGAAGTAAAAAAATAAAAAAGTGCCCAACTAGCAATTTTTTTTTTAAAACGAGTGGTTCTTTTATATAAAATGAGCTTAGTTTTAAATTATTTACAATATATTTTCATTATTATCAAAAAATAAATAACATAGTGTGTGCTAGAACATTAGAACATTTAAATGTTACTATACAGTTGAAATTAGGTACAGGAATGTCTTCATCATTAATATTCCATGTTTCTGATAAAAGAAGATTAGAATTACGAGCCACATTTATCAATGATATCATTTTTCAGGGCTCGTAAACTTTAGCCTGGCCTTCATAAATTTCACTAACTCTTGATTCTAATGTAAATAATGGATTGAATACCAGTCTTTCAAATCCTATTTTGAACGGAAGAAGTTACGCTGGTTCTTGTTCTACCATGATAAAATGTAGAATCTTTCGTTTTAGATACAATAAATATACAATTTTTTTATTGTAATTTTTCACTTTTATATCATTTTATTAAACTTTTATTTTATTAAACTTATTTTTTCATAATTCGAAATGAAGTAAGATATCGCTTTTAGCATTTGTAAGCTTATTACTAGGTTCAAAATGTCGTATTCGATCAGCAAATGAACCTAATTCACTCTTGAGGTTTATTTCAAGTTTTAATGAAAAAAACAGTGTTTTTTCTTCGAATCATTACAAATGACGTTAAACCGCGTCGCGTCAGTTGTAAAATATAAAATCAATTTTTGCGGTTTAACTAAATTTATTGATTATTATCGTCATAAAACAATCTTATTACATCACAAAAACATCAGTTCTTTCAACTATTTTTTTAAATACTTATTATCAAAAATTCCTCCACGTTTACAAGGTTAAACCCTACTACACAGGTCCACACACAAAGTTTTTCAATTCAAAAAGAACAATTAACTACTAAAAATTGGAGATTATTAAATAATGAAACAAAGCTTTTGTATCAGAAATTGAATTAACTATTGTTTAGATAAGAATCGTTAAAATGTTATTTAAGAAATTTTGATTCTTTGAACAAAAAAAAAAAACAACAATTCTCATTACACAAAAAAACAAATCGGTGTGAACAGACACACATCACCTCTATATACAGACGTAGTTTTTTTTGTTTGTTTGCTTGTGCGTATTTAAAAGAATAGCATCCGATTAAATTATGTTGATAAAATAATTAACAATTAATTATAATGATCGTTTTTTAAAACAATGTTTATCACAGTGTCTGATTTATTAACATAGTTGTTATAAATTTAAATATAAAAAATATATTTTCTAATAAAGCTCTATATGCTAGAAATTTGATTTTTAATCATTGATAACTTTTTCAAATAAGAGCAATTGAAAGTTTGAAAAAACTTAATTAGGTAATTGAACGTTGCAAAATATCAAAAATCGAAAGTTTTATTTAAGGTAGGTCCAGCATTGTCTTGTATAATCAGGGCAAAAACCCGGTTTGCTTTTATTATAAACGGTCAAAAAATTCTGAAACTTTGGAGTTTATTAGAAAACGTTATTTTTAACCTGTGAAAAAAAAAATCAGCAAAATCTGTCGAAAAGTGATTTCATGCAGAACTACCTTAATATCAAGTTTCACGTTTAAACGTCCTTAAACGACAACAAATTCTTAAAATTTTTAATTGTTTATATATTTAACAAGCGAAAATAACAAAAATTATTCGGAATTCATTTTGTTGAAAAGAAATAACCCAAGATTCGTGATACTGTCGATACCGTTCGAGCTGTACCGATGGCGTGGATTAGAAATTCCCGATCGTGAAATTTAAGAATGGTCAATATTAGTGTCGATTCCGTAACATTTGAGGTCGCTGAGAAGCATGATGTTAATTTCGATGCCGTTTGAGTCTTAGGACCATGGAAGAAGGAAAGGGGTGTTCGAGGAAGTTGAATTTAACTGAATATATTTAACTCAAGTATCTAGATCACGGAAATGTAAAGCCGAATTTAAGGGGCTTGCTATCATTACTACTTTAAAAAGTTTCATTTGTTTGGATTAGACAAATATATATTTTGGCATGAAATTTTAGCATCTTGACCCAAAGAAATCATTATTTCAGTTGAAGAATTTCGACATTCTTGAGTCAAGAGTCAGTTTATCTTTAGATAAGATAATTTTCCCAAGTCAAAACTATTGATGTCAAGATACTTATTTTCTTGTACCAAATATATATTATCTTCCCTATATATGAGAGTCAGAAATTCTTGGTTGAAAAAAATTTTTCTTACTGCAAGGAATAGGGAATATGCATGAAAATTTTTTTTCACTTGAATTGAAGCATGTTTACTTGACAAATATCAAGGTAAAATTACTTTTTAAATAACTATAAAAATAAGCGAGATATGAATGATTGAAATTCCCGATTAGACAAAGAGGATGATAGCCCTCTTGATATGTTATGTGACGTCATATTACACTTTCACCATTTAAAATACATGTAAAACTCCGTTTTTAGTATTTTTGCAAGAAAGAGACAGATAATAATCTTTAAAAGCTTATAGCTTCCTTGATATTTATCGGATTTTTATTTCGTTTTTAAATATTATTACAGTATTAACAGTATTTTCATATTCTGAAAATAAAATGTGGGAAAAAAATGTTCATGCATATTCCCTATTATTTCTATCAGTGTAGTACCACATCAAGATGGATCTATCATTATAATTTGAATATAGAGGTGAAAAAAATTTCTTACAAAAATGGTTGTTACTATGGTGTTGTATTTATGTTCATCATGAATAGATTGATTTTTGTTTAGTTTTGAGGTTTTTTTTTTTTTTTTTAAATATAATTTTCAAGGTACGCCCTACTAACGCCCATAATTAATAATTAACGTTATAGTATAGGTATGTGGATAGTTTATGACCTTATAATGTAATGCACGAGTACATATTTTTATAAATATTATTATTACATCACATTTTATGGTATCTTACTGTTTTCATCACTTCCATGATATTATTCATATAAATTTTAATTTGAATATTTATTAAGCATTTTATTATAGTCGTTTTAAAAAATGGATTTTCAAAGATAAGATTGCATTTTTTGACAAAAATAAGTTCTAGAAATAAACAAGAATAATAGCATAAAAATTTTGCCAGAATACAACGTTTTTTTGTTTAACCATTTTTTATATTTATTCAAATGTTTATTTTTACACACAAAAAATATATACAATCGATTCCGATCCCTAGTTGCCCTAGAAATAACCTTGAAGACCAAGGCCAAGGAAAAATGAATATACTGAAATGATCCCCCTTCGCATAAAACATCCTTTATCGCGTCATTTTCTCTAAAAACTCTTGCGTGAAGAATTATTCAGGTGCATTGTTTTAAATGAGACACCCAATAAATATATATATATATATATATATATATATATATAACATATTTAAAAATTAATACATATGGAAGTAACGTGATGTTAAAAAATACCAACTTGTTTTTTCAGTTATGATAATAAAAATCGATAAATATAAAGTCAATTACATATGTATTTGGTTAGATATTTTTAATTATAATGTCCAATAAAAAATTAGTTTTTTTTTGGCTATTTTATTTTTCTAATACATCCAAATTTTGATCAATATTACTAAAGACCGGATTTTATGCACTAAACAAAAATTGAAAATCGATATATGCCAAAAGTCACTAAATATTGATTGATTCAAAGTCATAAAGATAAATTAAAAGTTCGATTTGAACGCCGCACAATTTTCGCTAAACAGAATTGCTGGAGAAGTCTATTTACCTAAGCCCCACTTTTAAATGTTTTCCTAATTGGATCGGAAAACAGAAATAAACCTTTGTAATTCAATGATCTCATTTATTTCTCGTATTTGCAAGGACTTTTCAAGAAATCCATATATGCGCCCTGATTTTCTCGAAATTCTCTGTACTGTTTTTCATCGTTTACAAAATTTAACAAGCATTTTACTTAATATCCATTCTGTAATTAATTACTAACAAGAAAATGCTTTTTATATCTACAGGAGATTATTTGTACGAAAAAGTAATTTATTTTCGTAAAAAAACATTCGGTTTTCCTAAAGTTAACATTTCTTTTTAATTAAACCTTTTTTTTTTCTCTGCTGATATACACAACCATGTTGTAGGGTTAAATTAAGGAAAATTTTATTAATTGGAAAATTGGATAATCAATATGCTGACGACGTTTTCCTCAATCATTTTATAAAACATTATTTTTATTTTGAACAAAATAAATGTTTCAACTAATTAAATTGATTTATCGGTAAGTAGATTCTCTAAAAAATTTTGATAAAATAGTTGCTATTATAATTTTTTCCCAAGAGAAATGAATCACAAAGATGAAAGGAAATTATATCATGAAAAATTAGATGAAATTTTCAAACAGAAATTCTGTGAAAAACTAATATTGAAAATGTATTTTGTATGAAAAATAATTGTTCTTTTGAAAAATAATTTTCAAAAGCTCTATATAAAGTTCTGATAAAAAAACCACGCGAAATAATTTGTAGAGTTTCTATCAAAGGAAAAAATATAAAACACAATACGGTAAACATACTTATTATGGCTATGTCATTTGAACATATCTAGTTTAACATATATAGTGTTTTAACACTTATGATACTTATCAAATTATTCCAGTTTGGAGTATGCGCGAACCATTTATACGAATACCATGTATGCTAAAAATTACAAGTTTGATTGTAAAAGTCTCGACTCACAATCGGCCAAAAAAAATTTTTAATAAATGCAAAACTTTTAGATTAATATCATATTTTAATTTCATCAATGGATTTATCAGTGGACTACCTTGATGAGTGACTATGGTCGATCATGATGGTAAAACGATTGATTTGACAAAAAGATATATTCAGTGAAGAAATTTGATGGAATCCATAAGATAGATCTAAAGTTGAAAGTAAATTCACGAATATAATAATTACTGTCGTGTAGATATTAATGAATTTCAAATATCTGTGTCCATAATATTATACATAATAGATATATAATTATTAACAGGCTCATAATAATTATCTGCTGTGGTGAGTTACGAAGCCCAACTATGTTTATAAGATAAACCTAACTACCACACATAACTGATTCACTCACTATATAGATACGTTAAAACCAATCATATTAAATTACATCAATGCAGTTAGCAATAGCAACCAAATCTGAAGTAAAAAGAACTCATTCAACTTTTGAAAAAATGTTTCATATATAAAAGTATTTAAAGAGAAACTTCTTTAGCGACGTATCTGTTACAATAAAGGAGAAAGAACTCAATACAGGGGAAATAAGAGACAAGCTTTGAGTGCGAGAAAGGAAGGAATTACAATTTACATTTGTATTAGGAGAACATAATTACGTGTAATTTTTGTTGCCTAAATCATATAAAAAAATGGGGTTTGTCAAAAACTTGTTCAAAATTCTTTGTATTTATTTTTGAATTAATTTTTATACTTTTACAAATTTTGAAGTGAAACTTCTTTAGCGAGATATCTGTTTTAAGTGACGTTAAAGTTTTTAATCTAATTTTATGTGACGTTAAAGAGGAAAGAAAGGAAGGGACGACACTGTATAATTTTTGTATACAGTGTTTACATAACAGTGTTTATATTGATATGAAATAATTTATAGTGTTTATTTATTTATAACGTTATTGCTAACTTAATTGATATATACGATAAATTTTATTATATATTTATTAAACGGCTTTAAAAGAGAAGAAGTTGAAATGTATTCGAATTAATTAAATCATTTTGTAACAAAATGGAGATATTTATCAGTTACTTTTTTGATATATATTTGTTGTTGTTAATTAATTACAGAGTGATGTTTGAGTAAGTACACAGAGGCACCCCTTAGGGATCAATGATATCCTGAATTATTATTATTTGTTCACTCGCTATGATGTGATATTCTGAACGAGTCTCTCTTACTAGCGTAGAGTGATTCTTTTCTATTTGAGAATGAAGAAGATTATAATCTTTCATTTTTTGAATTTTATATTATAAAGAGTTTTTTTTTTTTGTTTTATTTTAAATAAATTCTTTTTGAAAAACACATTTTTTTTTTACAATGAGTTTAAATTTTTTTTATAAATTAGAAACTTTCTAATTACTTCTAAAAATTTAAACAAAGCAATTAAGTAGATGTAAATTTATAGTTTTAAATGGAAGGAATTTGGTTGATAAGTTATGGAATTCAAACAAATTCCTGTCATATTTTTCATTTTTAAAGAAGAACAGAATTAATGAGAAATTATTGTTATACTTGAATTGAATTGAAATATTGTTAAAACTATTTATTCCTTAACGATGAGATTAAAAACATAGTGTTAAAATCACGTAATCTATCGAATTTCTAAATTTCAGCTCTGTAGCTGTTTTAGTTTAAAAGTTACAAGGGAGTGGTAATATAAAGTGTACACGCCCACGCTCCTTAAACTTTATATGTCGTAATATAAAAGGATTGTCCCTTTTAATACGCTTAAATTATGAAACTAAGTAAACAATAAATTGAGTAAAATATGCACATTTAAATAATTGGGTAAATTGAAAGTAAACGTAGGTCATTGAACGACACGGCAGGTATCAATACAGCGAACCGAATAAATCAGTTCTCTGAAATTGCATTTGGTGTATTAATAATTGTTTTATTTATGTAGTTTTGCATTCCTTGTTGCAAATTTCCTATCGTTTTCGGTTGTGACTTGAATTAATCACTGATCCGTACACTATCTCTGTCTACATAGTTCAGTTTCACTATTAACTTGGACTACATGGTGTTTGCATGCAATCACTATTTAAACTTAGATCATTAAGTACTTGCTATGATGGTTTAATAACTATATATATACCCATCATAAGGGAACATGTCATTGGTGAGAGTTTTGCGTGAGTATGAGGCGATTGGTGCTAGAAATTAACTTGAGCAAAATTATTTAACAGATTTGAAATAAAAATGTATTGCTGTTTAGAATGAATGCTACCTACAAACAAAAGGTGGACTTTACTTTTTTTTGGGAAATATAATAATTTCTTTGCTTGTTCATTAATTAGAATTATAAATAAACTATTCCACGGTACAACTTATCCGCTATAGCAACAAAATTGAATAAAACAAAGTTGAATAGAAAAAAACGACTAAGTACTTGAAAATTTTTTTTTATAAAAAGAATTTCTATATAATTTCCCACACGATTCATATATTTTTTCAAATCAGATATCGGTGAATTAATAACGGTTTAGTGAACTATTATTGTAAATATATATTAATATATATATATATATATATATATATATATATATATATATATATATATATATATATATATATATATATATATCAAAACTATGTAATATATAAATTATTTTTTGTTTTTTAAATAACAAGTTTTTAAGTGAATTAAAAATAAAAAGTAACTTCAATAGGTTTATGAAACCTGTTGAAAATGCAAACAATCTCATCTAGCTTTTTGACATAATAGCCATATGGATGTAAAAAATAAAATAGTGGACTCAACAATACCAGGTAGTTGGCGGATACTATATACAGGTAAACGATTCGCTCTCAAGCTAAATACCTAAAAATTGAAGGAATGAAACTATTTCTGTTGAGTTAACTAAACGGCTTATGATATTTTTACCGCACTACCTTTTCCACGCGCCTTCACTCGCGTTTAATTGTTAGATCTCTGGCTCCCGTCATTTTAAAACCTCAATGTAATTTCCCACCGTTTCCACTACTTCAAATATTTATCGTTACCACCGCTTCCACTACGTCAAATATTTATCGACACTTCCACCAAATTTGAATTTCAGCGAATATTTCCGAATTCTATCTCTCGTAGCTAGATAACATATAAATCTCGCCAATGACATGTTCCATTGTGATAGATATAAATATATATATTTATTAAACCATCATAACAGGTACTTAAAATCTAATTGTTTAAATAGTGAATGCATGCGAACACCATGCAGTCAGAGTTCAAAGTGATAGGGAATTTGCTCGGTAAAGGGGAGGACATATATAGTTAGAATTATAAACTTCTAGTAAATATGCCATGTTTTTTAGAGAGCTGATTCATTCGCTTAGCCGGATTTATAGTAATACAATAAATATTTTTCTCATAAAAATAAAAATTTCATAGCATATCTGACAACGGATATTCAATAAAATTATGACTCTAATATGATTATAAAAAAAAAAAAGAGAAAAAAACATGATTTCAATCATTCGAATTTCTATATATAAAAAAAAAATTCCTCCGATTATGATGTGATGTATTAAAAACAGTTAAAAATTCATTTATTTTTTAATCGTATTGAGAATAAATCGGTTTTAGTTCGTTTGTGGATTCTCTACTGAGCTGTTGGTTAATGTTGTTGTTTTTTTTTTATTGGTTAGAAGAATAAATTTATATTTTTATATAAAAAAATTATTTATTTGATATCAATCGATATCTGTAAAGTAATTTATTTTCCTTAATTTTATTTATTTATTTGTGTGTGTGTGTGTGTGTGTCTAATTAATTTACATTTTTATCAATTTGAAAAATTGATTGTGAAATTTGTCATGGCATTCAAATTAATTAACTTTTTTCCATTTTTTATGTTTGGTTTGTTTTTGTGGTAATTACATGGTTTTGGATAACATTAACACGGATCTCAAAAACTGTTTGTTAAAAACAGGGTGGTCACAAAAAGCACAAAATAAAATGTTATGACTTTTGCATATCCATGTCCGTGACCAAGAGTAAATTCCATGACTATTACAGGTCTGTGGCCATTCTGTTAAACTGGCGAAGAAAAAATTGTATAACTATGATTTTCTCCGATAAGAGTATAGAAGATGTGTTCCTGCAATAATAGGAGTGCGTGGGTCAATAGAGGAGATAGACATCGACCCTAATAAGGTACAGAAGCCCTTCTGTGGACTTGGAGACTTCCTAGAGTTGAGATCAAACGACATTTCACTTTGGATACATTTTTCGAGACTGAAGCAAGCGGGAATTTTTACTGAAGAAGACCCAAAATCTGCGTTAATTTGACGGAGCATGGATAACAAATGTCCGCGGAAGCTGAGATTAGAAACTGCGCACATCTGCAGGTTTCGGAATTTTTACTGAAGAAGATCCAAAATCTGCGTTAATCTGACGGACTATGGATAACAAATGTCCGCTGAAGCTGAGATTAGAAACTGAGGACATCTGTAGATTTCGGGGGTGAGCCAGGACTACTCTGAAACATCATCCGTGTAGGTTGAATCAGATTTATGAATTTTTTGAAGATAGTAACGCAAGTCGCCATTTCCTTAGTTCCAGAACCTTCGATCATGACAAAAGATCAGAGAAATGACGATTTTATGAAGAATACTATTCTTACATTTAGTTCTTTCTCACCTCTAACCGAAGTTTAACCAAATTTACGCAAGACGCTGCTGCATCGCTTTAAATCCGTACCAATATATCTAGATGGATCTTAATTCTACCAATTATTTAGGATGAAGAAACCAAAGAATTTGACAGAGTAGAAATGTAATGTGATTTTGCTCTAGTAATCATGAGACATGCAAACTATATCGATTAATCAGACCGTCTGATAAATTATTCCGTCAACGACTCTCATGGAATTAACTAGAAATTTTTAATCATATAAAAATTCAGTTTTTTATGTTTGGAAATTCCTTTTGGAAGGTTTTTTTTTTGTAAATAAGTAATTATTAAAGTGATTCATTGTATGTAAGGATTTCTTATGAATTTCAGTATTAATTTTAAAGAAAGAAAAAAAAAACACAGCTACCTGATATTTTTTCTTAACATCTATTCAAGAGGTGAATTTAGAAACAGGTGGTGTATCTGTATATATTTAAAAACACACACCGATGAATACATACTTTGTATGATACATATAAATTGTGGAATTTATCATTTAACTTCCAGTTTTTTTATTTTTTTTTTTAAATAATAAATATATAAGTATATTGGGTGACTCAGAAAAAACGGGCTTTTAGAAATATACAAAGATATCCTGTTATTTATCTAAATGTTACTTGTGAATTTTGTCCCTCAAGAAATAATTGACAGCCATTTAAATTATTCTGTTATTATTATTATTGGTGTTTGTTCCTTAGGGCTATGTTATCTGGTGGAAATAATTAGAAACATAGTAGTCAAGATAGATAGATAGATTGTAGAGGCTGCCCTAGACGGGCTACACTTCGACCATAAGGTCCATTGCAATGCCTAAGGATGTGAGGGTGTAAGTGGAGTGGCAGGAACTTTTATGTATAGACTAGGAATTGGTTGTGTATAGACTAGGAACTATGCCGATATTCATTTGGAGTTCGTGAAGGAAATTATAGAAACCTTCTCAAGTATAGCCGGTTACTTCGTTCTTGTCTATACGCCGAAAGTTTAGTCAATTAACCACCCCTTTTTTCCCCTAATAATTGACAAACTGCCGATGTCGGGATTCGAACCCATAACCTCCCAGTTTCCAAGTAGGCATACTGCGCAGACATAACGCCTTAGACCACTCGGCCACTTGGATTGGTAACATAGTGTCAAGCTCAACTGTGATAGTTATATATGCGTTGCTAGGATTACGTTAATAAAATAGATAAAAAATTATTATTTGTTGTAATGAAACTCATCTGTTTTTAATTGTTTAAATGTAGCCTGACTAAAGTCGCCATTTTGGAATATGACGTCATTAGTAACTTTACTCAATATTCAACATAGAATCTGAACTAATAAAAGTTAATTAAAAGATAATTTATTGGACTTTTTATTTTTTCCTCAATATTTTGTAATAAATGTGTACAGAATATTAAAGCTCTAACTCAATTAATAGAACTAATCAAAATTTTGATTACAAGATTTGACCCACACATACTAACGTGAAGTTAAATACAAGTTTTTATAAAATTTGGAAAAATGAGTGCTGCGTTTGTGGCCCTTTAGTATACATAGTGTGTTTGCTCAACAATTTTATAACATTCTGTATATAATAAAAGATTTTGATTTTTTTGTACACAAAGAAGTTCATTTATACAAATAAATCCCCTGGCCTTGTTGTATTCTTGTTGCATTTTTTGTTTTCTTTAAAAATAGTTTCTTTTGTATTTGTTTATATTTATTCATCGTGGTTTTTTCGGAGGGACCTACCTAACCTAACTAATACTCTCGACTGTAAATGTTTGAATACAAATAAATGGTATAAGACTTTGTTGTTTGGTTTTTTTTTTTAATTTTTTTTGGAACTTTATAAAAATAGATTTTGTTGTCTTTATCTCAAGGTCGACTTGGAATTTTAGGTTATTTATTTCTCAGTTGTAGCACAACAGTAACACTATTGTGTGTGTGTCTGTATTTTTCAAGGGAATATTATTTGTATTTTATTCTGTATAAAGTCATTGTTGTGGAAACAATTTTAAAGGTAAAGTATTTTTAAAAGTATCCAAAAAACTTCCATTGTTGAAAAATTCAAATAAATTATTATTATGGTGGTTACATCTGGCTCTTTGGTAAAAACCAGAAAGAGATAAATCATCTGCAGACTCAAAAGGCATCTATCCCTCATGACGTTTGAGGACAATGCGAGATTCTACAGTTGAAGACCTTCCACCTTCTGGTAGAATGTCCTTCCATAGCCAGAATGAGGTATCTAGCCTTTGGCTCGCAACCGAAATGGGGAAATCTGAGGCAAAACAATTAAAGTGATCTGTTCTGTCATACGTAAAGAGTGCGGGTAGGTTCGACACTCGACTGGAGGAAAAAAACCAAGTGCGGTAGTCACCAGGCTTTGACTTCCCTCGTCCACTACTATTACTTAGGACCTTAAGCAAAAAAGATGATAAGTCTTTCAATATTTAAGGATTAATAGCTTATGGTATGATCTCTCAAAATTTGAGCGAAATTCACTTTAATTCTTAACATAGGGAAGAGATAGGGAAAGCTATTTTAGATGCGATATCTATTAAGATTTGCCACTGATAAAATGATCACAGGTTATCTAAAAGCTCTGTCATGTAATTTTTCCAAAAAATTAACTTAACTACAGTTTTCGAAAAATATACAAAATATTCCTACTGTCAAAAATTTCTGGCACCGTTGTACAAGTTAAATTGCTGTATATTAAGTTAGAACTAACTTATGAATAAGCTCTTAGCGAATGTTTTTATTATTAAATAAGAAATTTATCCAAAAAAATAAACGTTATTAAACTAAATACTCGTAAATCACAAATGATAGGTTATAACCTCAAATACTATTAGTTTCTAAATATGACAGTTGTAAATATGCATACCGTTTTGCCAATATTTCGAAGTCGGTAAAATAAATGTCTTTGCCAATATCGGCATTTTAGTAAGATAATCATCTTCTTAAGCTTACAAATTTATGAAATAAAATGTATAATTTCATTTTCACTAAAAAAAAAAACTTAATCCTGGAACGCTTTGTATTGAAAACTATTTTGGGAGTATCAAACTCTTACAATTAACTATTTAAGTATTTTATACTTTTTAGTGCGTCACCTACTAATAAAAGTTTATATTTTAGTTGTGTTTTAGTAAACAATATTTATAAATTCATTTAGTCACAATTAGTATGAAATTACAAACTAGTACGTGGAATTCAAATTAAAAGTAATTCGACCTTCAATGTGCAAAAAATTTTATAGAAAAACATAATTTTGAATTTTCCTGGTATTCACAGATAACTTTTTTTCCTTTCCTTGTTTAAAAAAAAAAACAGTTTGCTTATTTTTAAGAATAAAAGGTAAAACAATTTAAGATACCGGATGTTATCTGTAGACATTCCATTCTCATTATCATATCATTACAATAAAAACGGTTGCACGCGACATTGTTTGCAAAAACTTGTTGTACAAGTAAATGCCCCGCGATCAGTAATTTTTACAATAAAAAATTAAAGATAATACATAGAGAATTAATAAAAGAATGTCTTTTGAACCTGACGGATAGCTGAATTTTTATATGAACCTTGAAACCGTGGTTTATAAAATGTCAAAACTTGTAATCGATTCCAATAACAATTGAAATCGCTCTTTGTATTTATTGAATGGGTTGTTACTTGACACAAAAATCCCTTATAATTTTGACTATAGTTTCGAAACACAGTTTTTTCATCACATCATTTTTATATATTTTTTAATGAAGAAACTGTGTTTCGAAGCTATAAATCAAAATAAAATTATTGTTACGAATATTTCAAATATTTGTTTTAATTAATAATTAAATTAATTACTCCGATTAAAATACAAATTTTATAATGAAAAAATGTATTTTTTTTCTTCAAAAAATCTGAAAAACTTTGAAGTTTATAGGAGCTAATATTTTTACCAATATTGAAATATATTTTGCTTTAATGTTTGCCGGAACAGGGGAAATTTTAGAATATTACCCAAAATTGGATATTTTATTTTTGAAATGTATCAAGATTAGTGGTAAATACGAATTTCGTAGAAATGATTCGAACAAAGTATTATAAGGAACAAAATTCCAAGTTTTATTCTTAATTTCTTACTATTTGTTAAGAAGAAATTTTGGGCTGGACATTATTGCGAGTTAATTAGATTTGTTAATTCATCCTAACAATACGGCTATAAATTCTGAATCCAATATCTTGTTTCGTTTCAGAAATACGCATGACTGAAAAACTACGATTTTGATGTACTATAATTCATTATTCTCTCGGCAAACTGGGGGTCTATAGAAAAGACCCCATTCTAAAAAATTTCATTTTAATTCCAAATTTTGTTGATAATTAAAATCTGTGCATAGTATTTGACAAATTATTAGCGCCATGATTGATGGGGAGATTTAGAAGTGCCCTTAAAGTCAAGATGCTTACTAACATTTATCTGCTTGCCAATTTTTGTTCGGAGCAATGTCGAATTTCTAAGGAGTCTTTTGCTTTTCTCTTGTGAGTTTTACGGCAACATCTCAATAAGAAGAATAAACACAATAATTATTCGATAAAATTAAGTTAATCGGATTCCTTTGTGATTATTTTACTGTCTACCCGTGACCTTTGAAAAACCACCTGGATTGATTTTATAACTATTTTGTCACGTCGCATTTTTTACTAACCAAGTTTGGTAATAAAAAACAAGAAAACTATAATATCATAGAAATTTGAATGATTTATTTAATTCCATTGAAATTATTGGAAAAAAATAAAAATTTTAATAACCTTGGATAAACGCATTTGAAAAAAAGTCTACAAAAAAAAAACTATTTGCCACCTAATTTGTTAATACCTCATAAATAACCTCATATATATATATATATATATATATATATATATATATATATATATATATATATATATATATATATATATATATATATATATATATATATATATATATATCGCCTTAAAACAAACTCATAAATTAACAAATTATGAAAATGAATACCCAATATAAAAAAAAAAAAACAGTATTTTTTTTCGTATCGAAATTAATTTTATAAAAAAAACCTATACCTTCTTCTCGTCTTCCAAACAAATAAAATTAATAATATATTAATTAATAAAAAAAAAAAAAACTTCACTACACGGGGGGTGGCGAGATTCTTGTTGTGTGTGTGTGTATGAATAAACAATTAAAAATTATTTAATTACAGATAAAACACACACATATGGACGAAGAATTAATTACACTTAATTATATCACTTAATTTCATTAAACCTTATCACACTTTTAATATATATATATAAATCAATCACACTGGTTGCCGTCGTTTATGCGCGTTGCTATGAATCTAATTTAAATTTGTGGAAGAAGTATTGCGTAGCTACTAAATTTTTGGAAAAACACGTTGGAGTTGCAGCACAGTTTGTTTGTTTGTTGCGGTGAATGATCAATTGTATGTACACACAAAACTTAATACTGCTGCCTACTACCTTAGTCAAGTGCAGTTTCCATACTGACTTGACTGAATATGTGTTTTTTTGTTGTTGTTGTCTTCTAACACAGTTCGTCTCCACTTCTTATGATGATTGTGTGTACGTACTACTCTCCCACCGTATGGTGTGGTGTGGTGTTGTATACCGCGGTATCGTCCGTCGTACCGTGATGATGATGATCTTGGTTGATTTCATATATACAAAATGTTGATTCTATAAAAACACCCCCACCACCATACTACACGACTATACCACACCATCTCTCACTGGCTCTCTGTTCTGTAATATATGTGTGTGTATGTAGGGGAACCCGGGGCAGAATGGGGTACGAAGTTGAAAATATAGTTTAAAAATACAAAAAGGTTTTTTATTAAGAGAACTGCCAAATTTTTTTATGAACTTGTTGAAGATGGAAGGTTTCAAGAACTGTTAAAACCTAATCTACAAGATATTAATTTAAGACAGATTTTGGGATTGATACCAAACTTTATTTTGCCTAATAAAATAATCTCAGTTTGTTGATAGTTACTCAAGTAACAACATGTAGTTACCGGAAAAACAAAGCGCATATGTAGTGTGTTCGCAAAGATATCTATATATGAAAGTATATTGAAATTTAGTAGCGAGGACAACACTGCAAACACATTATAATGTTTTAAGGATGTTCCAGCATACCACCACTTTTTGATAGATTTTGATCTTTTTTTTCACAGGCTAAAACATAGAACGCGAGATAATTAATATCAAAGTTATCATTCTCTCTCACTCTCTCTCATTAGAAGCATGTAAAACTTCATGTCCGCCCAACTATTATCTGTTGTTTTAGAAAAATACTCGGCAGAATTTGAAAAAAAAACTAGGAGAGTAAAGATAAATATTTATTATATAAATTTTAAAAAAAAATCGTGTTTCCGTTTTGTTTTCGAAATATATACGTTTTAATTAATTTATTTTCTTCAACATAACATTATTTTGTATATGTGAATAGTGGTTTTGTCTATGTGTTGTATATATGTGTTTATATATTTGTTCTGTAATAAAATCAATATGGTTTGTTGTCCTGATTACATAACACAGTGCTGGAACGTCGCTAATCATAAAAATACAATAATATTGTAAGAATATAAAAGAACAGTATATTTTTTCTCAAAAATAGAAAATTATGACATTTGCCTCGTTCTGTCTCGGGCAGGGGGCTGAACGAGGTGGTAAGGACAGGTTATTATAACCACATATAAAACTAGTGGAAATACAAATTAGTTTATGTACAAAATTCATACACTAGGACAGCCTCATCATCTTCGCTATCTATTCCCGAAGGTGAAAAATGAAATGAAGAGACTCTCTTGTCAGTTATTATGCAAGAACACCAAGGGGTAGTAAAATTAGCCGCTTCACTTGAATACCTATCAAGTCTGATATCGGTTGTGTCTGCTGGAATACATTGTGAAAAATTACGGCAGAATAGAGTACCCCATTCTACCCCAGAGACACGACTCAGGTTAGAGAGGTCAGTTCACTCGAAAAAGATACGTAAACAAATATTTAACTACACCAATCTAACTATCAAAAACTTCACGCACCAACGACCAAAAAAACTAGACTATCATGAATGTCGTAGTTGAAGAGTTACAGGTTGGTCTAGTCCTACGTATGGCCCCTAACTAGTATGTCCCCTTGACATCGAAAATCGTCATACTTTATTCCGCCCCCGTGGCCCGTGTGCCCCGGGTTCCTCTATATATAATTATTATACTTGTATATGCATTCATTTAACCATTTCTTTTTTTTTTGTTTGTTGTATAACTTCATGGCATTCCTAATGCCATTCAAGTGGTGATTTCAATGTTAAATATAAGGAATTTGTTATATATGTATTTATGGAATTCCTATATATATATATATATAGTTTTTTTTATTGTAATATTTTTTACAAAAAGAAGAATTTCTAATTAATGCGCTCTAGAGTGGCGCCACGTTTATCATTTTTAATCGACTTAAAACAAATCGGTCAAGTGCAAGATCATCTTTGCTTGCATAATAAGTGTTCCGTAATAATATAAAAAATTCGTTCAAGTTAGCTAATTTTTAAACGATTTAAATACAAATCGGTCAAGTACAAGAGTTTTCTTTGCTTACATAATAAAGAACTATATAGAAAATTAAATGCGAATCAGGGAGAGTCCGCAATAAAAACATCATACGTATACTTGTATATAATTTCAAACGACTTTCAAACAGCGCGCCGGTACTCAGGATGCCAACTGAACCATAAAAAATAACCTTTTGCTGCGGACATGACAAAAATGCACTTTTTTACGCATATTTTATTAAAAAACTTTACAACCCCGATGGGCATTCTCCCAAAGTTTTAAGGAATTGAGGAAAGTTTGTATCGAATTTCGAAACAACCGTGACTATATTGAGAGATTGCATTTTATTTCACCATGTTTATGAAAATGCATGTTTAATCTCTCCAACTTACGTAACGATTTTCTCAAAAACGTCATGGGGATAAATTCTCAAAAAAATTCAGCTGATTTCTGAGGATTCATTTGACTAATATTGTGAATTTCGTGACAACAAGTTCTTGATAACCTAATAATAGATTGGAAATACCTAAAGTAAATAAATCAACAACGGAATTATCATTAACAAATAAGATAATTAAGTTGTTTTAAAATTGATAAAATCAGGCCAAATTTTTAGAAGAAATCATTAATCGAGCCAGGAAAACCACATTTAATAATTGAAATTGACATAGATTAAAGATAATCATACAAAAGTCAATGATTAATTTTCCAACATAAGTAATAATTTAAAATCAACAGGAAATTTTCAAGAAAAATAATACTAAAAATAAAATTCACTTTTTTTATTACAAGGTCAAACGGCGTTATTGTACGTACAATCGATAATATACTCATAGCTAGAAAATAATTTTATGGACCAACAATCTTCCACGATTTGTTTACGAAATAAATTGATATTGTTACATTTAAAAAAAAAAAAAACTTTTTATTTATTTATTTTAATAATGATAAATATAAAAATGCCATTTAATTGGCATTAATTAGACATTAAAACGACCTATTTTAATTAATTTAAAAAAATTAATGTCACAGGATGTTTTAAATATTATTCTGTTTAATCTCGATTATTTATATTAAAAATATACCTACAAAGAATATATTCTATATACAGGAAGTGTGTAAACCATTGAAGGTGTGATTACGTTTAATGTTATTTAACACCTCTTAATTGATGGATCTTTCGGTAGAACAGTGAACAGATTTTTATTGTATGATTTAATGATTCAACCAAATGTATGATTTCTGAGAAAAACAACGAAAAGTGACAAAATTACATCTTTTATTGTTTTTCACTATATCAGTCGAATAAAATTGGTTTAAAATTTGTAAACGCTTTCACTTGTAATTGGTTTAATTTCCAACTCTAAAAACGTTAACCAAATATTGCATTAGCAATAAATAATAAAAATTTCCCATGTAAATTTGGTGGCGGTGCTGGGTAGTATAATAATATACAATCTGTTCATTAGCAAAAAAACATTTCCAATATTCCCTGCGCCAACACCTTTGTAACCTTTGAAAATAGATGGATTTTTGCTGAAATTTACCCATATTGAGAAGTGATATACAAAAAATGATATCTTGAGATATTAGGTGATTAGTATTTTTTGTTTCCAATTCAAATTTTTTTGTTCATTGAGTCTCTGAAAATAATCAAACTATGTATTTGAAATTCACCCCATCTCTTTTTCTTGATCTAGACTGTTTGGACTTCGAAACGAACAAGCACTACAAAAAAAAAACCTATATATGGTCATTATTAAAAATTGTCAACAGGGGGTAGTTTCTATTCCTATAGGATATAAAGAGAAATGTCTCTTTTCCTTTGGTGTTAAAAATAATGTCTTCGAGACTACATGCTATATAAAAAAAGATTATATCTATGATTTTTTAATACTACCTTGATATTTTCTAAACTCTTTGTAGCATTAATACAATTGTAGTAGCAACAGAACGGGATCAGATCATTAATTATTTTAAAGTTTATTAAACAAATAGAAGTAACATTTACATAACTCTACATACATTTCAATAAAAAATAAAATAATAAGAAAAATAATATTATTTAAATAAATAATAAAAACGAAAGAAAAAAAACAAAACGACTTGTTAACATCCGGTATTTTAATTCCAGACATGATGAACTAACGACTCCTGTTGTCAATTAAAACAAATAAGTAGATGTCACTCACTTTAGTAAATATTTATTTAAAAAAAAAAATTATGTTCAGAATATATAATTAATGTTTTACAAATGAGAGAATCTCATGTGAAGTTTTTACAAAATCACAGCTCGGTATATTTTTACCATAACGTGTAGGTGAAAAACGTGTAACATAGCAAAAAATTTTCTCAAATCTCCAAAAGAAGCATTCCAATATGTAAAAAAGTGTTTGAAGTGTTTTCATGTTTGATTTTTATAACGTGTTATACGGAATTTCTCTACTGACGATGATTGTGTTGCAATCGAAATACCGGTATCTAGACGTAAGTCTTATGTTTTTTCGAGTATTATAGTAAAAGTTTTGTTATTTGAAAACTAAGTTTCAACTCAAAGTCGCCAAAAATTCATTTTCATATTATCAAAGACATGTTACGAGTAACAGGGGAAAATGACATCAGTTTGGAGGAAAGTGACATTGCAGTGCGGAGAAAGTGACTGAGAAGGTATTATACACTAGGAGTTTATTTAAATGACGTCGACAGAATGCTTCTGCCAGCATTCAAAATACTACACTATTTTAAGTGTCAAGATCGGAGTCTTTAGACAGCTATATATATTAGATGTCAAAATATTGCAATAGCCACAATAGAACATGGGGTGTTCAGGGAATCGATTATGGAACTGGATGGTTTTCAATTTACACGTTATGCAGATTTTAACTTCTCAAGAACTTCATCGACAGCGAAGAACAAGAAAATTGTACTGTAACTTTTGGTAAAATTACTCATGACGTCATATTCCAAAATGGCAGCTTTAGTCAGGCTACATTTCAACAATTAGTTATATTGTCCATAAAAAAGTTTTGAGTTGAATTTCAGCTAGCATAGTCCTAAGGAACAAACACGGAACACCAACAGCAATGACATAATAGTTTATGCGGCTGTAAAATATTTCTGCAGAAACAAAATTCAAAGTAACATTTATAGGTAAATGATTTCATTTATTAATTGTCTTTGAAAATAGTAATAGTCAGTTGCCAAAGAGACAAACTCCACTATTTAATTAACCGTTTTAATGTATTGAAGAAAAAACGTCGATAGTATTTTGATATTCCCACTTTATTTAATTTAATACTGTGCCATGTTTCAGGAAACATAACCATCCTCAAACTATGTGTTTTTTTTTTTAATTTTAAAGAACCAGGCTTAACTTTTTATGTTCATAGTTTTGATCGGGAAAATTCATTATTAGAAAAACTCTTAGGCCTGCAGAGAACGGCTGTTACTAAACTCGAATATAACATATTTGATACAAAATTTGATATTATTCCCGTCATTATATCTCATTCCAACAGTAGGTACTTATTTATAAACGTAAACAGTGTTCCATAATACTCCCAACTTCCGTTGTATAATAATATCAGAGTTAATAATTTATGGAATAACACTTCCCATAGCTACTGGGATTTAATAATAATACGATCAAATATTTACGAATAAAAATATATAAAGAAATAAAACCACAAAAAATATATTAATTCCCATGAGAAGAAAGAATCACCACGACCAACACAACAGATAATAAAATAATTGTATGATATCAGTGCTGGTATAGGTACTATGGACCGACCACAAAAGTAGTGTCCGTTTTTTCAAGATTGTATCAGTTCTTTTTTTGTCTCATACACTCGATTTTTGGAAAAACTTTTCGAATAAAAGTTATTCATTATAAATATATTAACAAATTTTACTTCGAAAATTTTTTCCAAAAATCGAATGAATAAGGCACAAAATGTTTATACAGTTTTGAATAAAAGGACCACAACTTATGTGGCTCATAGTACCAGGTAACGTAACACAAACTAATCCACATATTTTTTTTTTTAATATTAAAGTAAATTATAAAAATTTTATTGTTGCGATAAATATATGATACTAACAATAAAAAACATTTTTTTTGCTCCTTTTTTTTTAAAATAGTATTTATTTTTCATTTTTATATGCGCCCTTTTTTTATTATAACATAATTATGTAGAATGTTGGATGTCCAATGTTTTATATCATCTGAGTATTTTAAAATCCAAATTATAATAAAAATATAACAATTGCACATCTCTATACTTTGCAAGCTCATTTTTATGTACTATTTCACTGGACTATATATATGTGTTTCATCAGTTTTTCAACCAGTTTCATCATCACTTTTTATAAAATATAATATTTATCCGTAACTCTGCGCACAAGTAATATTGTTTGTTTTTAAAATGTAATAATAATGGCAATACAATACTAATAAAGCTTTCGATTTTATTATGCGTGTGTGTCTCTTCTACAATCTACGGCTATACGGCTACACAACAGATAAAATAAGTGTAATAATAAAAGGTATGTTTTATGTTGACCTCCTATAAATAATATTTTGTTGATATTCCTATTAATTGAACACTAATAAAAACTTTTTACTACTGATAAATTTTTTCTAAAGACCTTTTTTCTTTCTGAAAAAAGCGCAATCTTATCTTTGAAAATTTAATTTGCTAAAATAGACCAAAATAGATTTTACGACCCAGTTTTAATGGTTTTTCCACAACCGATTTATCCGATTCTGTCAAAGAAAAATATGGGTTCCCATTTGAAAAACAAAAGTTGATCTTCAATTAACCTTGAAAAGGTCATTGTCATGGGTGAAAATAACGAACAAAACAACGAACAAAACAACTTTTATTCGGGTTATTTTGATCAAAAAACGATTTTCTGAAGAAATATTCATTTACATTGTTCAAAATTATAGTGAGCCTGTTAACATAACCTGTTAACAAAATTATAGTGAGGTATAAAGACGAATAAACACTAAAAAAGTAAATTTTTCCGACGGTTAAAAGTTAACATAGATCGATTGTTAAAGCCAAGAAAATCCTTGAAAATATGAGGTTTTTATCAAACTCGTTTAACAAGAAAAGATAAGTAATACCAGACCTAATTTTATACACAAAAACCTGGCCGAATGAAAAGAAGATAAAACAGACTTCAAAAAAATTCTTTATTGTACCAAATATATATATATATATATATATATATATATATATATATATATATATATATATATATATATATATATATATATATATATATAAATGATTGTTCGTCCACAACAGGGATAACACGAGAGAGACCAATTAATTCCAAAAAATTTAATTCATTTTTGACTAAATTGACAGTTGTTTAAAAAAAAAAGAATATTGTCATATTTCACATTTGAGATTCCTGTTTTTTAAACCAGTTTCGTTTTTTTTCTTTCTTTCTTTTATACAAAACAAAAAGTTTTTAAATATTTTTAAACGACTTTTATTGAATAAAATTGTAATTTATTGCATTCTTATTGAAATTTTGATTTTGATTATATACTGAGTTGTATGAACAGAACATTAACGAAATACAATTTTTATATTTTAAAATTCATTTTTGATAGGGTTAATAATAATATTGTTAAACTAAAAATTTGTGAATCAAAAGAATTCAAATTATTTACGACAATGATTTTAGTATATGATGCCTCCTGTTTATATACATAATCTAATAGCGTCCTCTCAATTATTCGGGCTAATAGGGAATATGCATGAAAATTTTTTTTCACATTTATTTTCAGAATATGAAAATACTGTTAATACTGTAATAATATTTAAAAACGAAATTAAAATCCGACAAATATCAAGAAAGCTATAAGCTTTTAAAGATTCTTATCTGTCTCTTTCTTGCAAAAATACTAAAAACGGAGTTTTACGTGTATTTTAAATGGTGAAAGAGTAATATGACGTCAAATAACATATCAAGAGGGCTATCACCCACTTTGTCTAATCGGGAATTTCAATCATTCATATCTCGCTTATTTTTAAAGTTTTTTAAAAAATAATTTTACCTTGATATTTGTCAAGTAAACATGCTTCAATTCAAGTGAAAAAAAATTTTCATGCATATTCCCTATTAGCTGTTAGTAAAATCTGAATGCACCATCGCACCGTTTGTTTTATATGTCAAACAAATTGCGTTTGTACATTATAAGACAAAGGATAAAAAAAAAGTGTGTGTGTACTTATGTACGCACGTAAGAAGTTATACTTCCTTTTAACTAATTTTTTAAAATAATATTCAACAAGGTCAACACTATTATTAAGCCACAAAAGTTTAATAAAATGATATTGTAGTGAAAAACTACAATCGAAAAATTATATATTTTATCTAAAATAAAACCACTGATTCTACATTTTATCATGGTAGAACAGAAACAGCGTCACTTCCATTAAAATTAGAGTTTGAAAAGCATTGCATATATTATTTATATTAGAATCGAAGTTAGTGAAATTTATCAAAACCAGACCAAGTTGATCAATATATACATTAAATATACAAAGAGCCCATAAAATTGATATCATTGATAATGTGGCTCATTATTCGAATAATCTTCTTTTATCCGAACATTGAGTAATAATTATGAAGACATTCCTGTACCTAATTTCATCATTCATTGACTCGACTAAAACTGAACAAAATGAATTGATAATTTATAAAATGTGACGTCATTAATAAAAATTATCTTTAAATAATTATTAAAACGAATCAAATTAAGAAATAATATAAATAGTATTTTATAAATGAATTCTATACCAAGGTCATTTAATTTAATAACCAAAGATTTTTAATAAATAAATTGATAACAAAATTTAATATTTCCTTTATGGTTTTAAATTTAATTCAAGTATTCAATTTTTATTAATGTAATAAAAATTAAATAAAGAAATATCTGCAAAATATAAAAATAATATAAAAAAAGAGTTGAAATAATTATATATTATTTTTATAAGGTCGTCCGCACACTGGCTAAACTGGTTTGCATTTCTGATTGTCAAAAGGTTGCATAATCTACTGTTTTTTTTATATGATATCCAAACACTATCCATGATGAGTGATTGATATGAACAATAGAATTCACGGGTCGTTCTATGACTGACCCCTCAGGGGGTCAGTGTAGGTTCAAGGTCATGGATTGAACTAATAGAAAATTTATAATATTCATCTTGGTTTACACGCAATTCAAAAAAAAGAAGTTTAATTCCTTTGTCTAACTAATCGAACCATGTGCGACCTACCTAATAGTCCAAATCTAATTATTAATATACATTCAACTCGTTGTCGATATAGAATTCAGATACAAGATACAATGGATATTCAGACCACATATATTATTAAAATATAACTGTGGCTAAAATCTCAACTTTGATAGCCCCCTTAAACATAAAAAGTTTTTAGGTCGGAATAAAACTAAAATTCTTGAACGATGTTTAAACTTCTTAAAAGTAGAGTTCGTTAGTCATGGCCTTAAGAGAATCTTTCTTGGCCAAATACTCTTGGTGACTAATTAGTCAAGAAAATGAAATTCTTGTAAAAAAAAGTATTTTTCTTATTAAAATAAAAATTAAAAAAACTCAAGAAGAGAAAGTTTATGCAGCTTCTTTAACTGAAGTATATGTATTTAACTGAAGTATATCATTACTTCTTTAAAAAGTTTCATTTGTTTGGATTAAACAAATGTTTATACTGGTCCGTAATTTTAGCATCTTGGTTCAAAGAAATCATCATTTCAGTTTAAGAATTTCAAGATTCTTGAGACAAGAATCAGTTTATCTTTGAGTTAAGATAATTTTCTCAAGTCAAAACTATATAGATGTCAAGATACTTATTTTCTTATACCAAATATATATTATCTTCCCTATGTATGAGAGTCAGAAATTCTTAGTTCATAAAAAGCAAGGAATTACTTCTATCAGTGTATATGAATTGATTTTTGAGATTTGAGCAACAGCCCACTATACTAAAATAGTGTATATATATATTATGTTTAGTTCATCACCTTTTTAATGGACATTTACCTAATACCTATACTTTATTAAACTACGGAAATTAAAAAAAAAAAAAATAGAATAAAAATTTATCTAATTATCTAATTCTTGACTGTGTCTAGATATTCATTTGAGTACTCCTCTGTGTGTATATTTGTGTGAATAGTTTCAAAATTATGATTATTATTTATTTTTAATTTAATTAAAATTCAAGTACAATTATCTCTTATAATAAAGAATTTGTTCAAATTTTTTTTTTTTACATTAGTAATAGGGTTGCCGCCTTTTTAGAAAAAAATTTATTTTAATTAAAAAATATATTATAATATATAAATAGAAATAGATTTTATTTCTACTAATATGATTCATTAAATTTTGATAAATACAAAAAAATAGTATTTATTTCCTGTGATCTCTCTAAATTATAAGATTTTTGATTCATCAGTTGACATGAGTCATTCTTTAATTGAGATTTATACAGTCTGTTTTCAAAAGCATTTCTAATAGGGAATCAATGTTAAATAAATAAATAAAATATTTACTATAAAACCATACCATCCATACACATACTTACAAACATCTGGCTGCTTGTGGTATGATGTTTGAGTGATGTCATTTAAAAGTGGGGATTTACTGATGTCCACTTAATTTATAATACTACTATTACGTATGCACACTCACACACTACAGACTACAGAGTACCCCACTATTTTTATTTCTTTATGAAGCATTGTGTAGTTATATAGTAAATAATATTTAACACTGATTCTTTATTAGCAAAGCTTTCCAAAACAGACGGTATAGATAAAGCCACGAACAAATACCGTCAAAAGTCGAGCTATCATTTCAAAATTTTATAATTGATTCGAAAAACGTTCATGTGTTTATTCGAACCGATCAACATTTATTCGAAAATCGAATATACTGTAAAAATTTATTTGATGCAGAGAGCTTTTACTTTGTGCAATATTCCATTATGATAACTGAAGAAATAAACCTTTCAATTGTTATTTTGCAAAATCCACACTATTAAATGAATAATAATAGCGACATGTTTGACGATGGTCACATAGATCGAAACATATAGCGATTCGAAGCGATCGATATTTGTAAAAATACTTAAGGGGACTAAGGGAACCGCATAGAAGCGACACTACTGACATTTTTTTTTTTTTGCCAATTATTTGTATACATAGAGTTCGGTCTCCTTGTGTAGTATCCATGGTCTATGGTTTGAGTACCTGCGGTTGAATAGGGAATATGCATGAAAATTTTTTTCACTTGAATTGAACCATGTTTACTTGACAAATATCAAGGTAAAATTATTTTTTAAATAACTTTAAAAATAAGCGAGATATGAATGATTGAAATTCCCGATTAGACAACGTGGGTGATAGCCCTCTTGATATGTTATGTGACGTCATATTACACTTTCACCATTTAAAATACACGTAAAACTCCGTTTTTAATATTTTTGCAAGAAAGAGAAAGAAAATAATCTTTAAAAGCTTATAGCTTCCTTGATATTTGTCAGATTTTAATTTCGTTTTTAAATATTATTACAGTATTAACAGTATTTTCATATTCTGAAAATAAATGTGAAAAAAAATTTTCATGCATATTCCCTATTATGTTTTTCACTTTATTAATTTATATCATTCAGAATATTTTAAGCCACTTCTATCTATAGTGACCACCATAACGAGATTTTTTTCAAATCTGTGATGAAATACATTTGAACCTGTTAAGAACGCGGACTTGGATAAGTACCATAATATTATATTTAATTTAAAGAAGAACACCGAATTGAAACATTTGTGTGGTTTGATATAATAAAAATAATAACAAAGTAGAATAGTTAACTAGTGGAGTACTACTAGTGGACCAACCCAAATTATTTTCGATGAAATGACTCAACAGAAAATATAGTTACGTGTGCTTTTTTTTTTTTCTCTTCTGAACAAAATATTATAAACAAATATTTATTTAGATGACAAGCAAAAATAATTTGATAATAATTTTTTTGTATATTCCGCTCTTCTCATCTCCTAAACAGGTAGCGTACCATATTTATTTACTATGGGCCACAAAAGTAGCGTTCTTTTTTCAAAATTGTTTAATTGGTGTCTTATTCATTTTGTGAGAAAATGTTTCGAATAAAAATTGTTAGTTTATAATGAATAACTTTTATCCGAAGTATTTTTTCGAAAACCTAATAAAAAAGGTACAAACAATTATAAAATTTTGATAAAAGCGCTACTTTAGTGGCTACGCGTTGGTAGCCCTTCCCAACCAGTCCAAGTGCCCGAGCGGTCTAAGGCGTTATGTCTGCGCAGTATGCCTACTTGGAAACTAGGAGGTTATGGGTTCGAATCCCGACATCGGCAGTTTTTCAATTATTAAGAAAAAAAAGGGGCGGTTAATTGACTAAACTGTCGGCGTATGGACAAGAACGAAGTAACCGGTTATGCTTGAGAAGGTTTTCTGCAGTTTCCTACACGAACTCCGGATGAATATCGGCATAGTTCCTATCATAGTCGGCTGCAGCCGCATATCCTACCAATTCCCAGACTATACACAAAAATTCCTTCCACTCCATTCACATCCTCACATCCTTAGGCTTCACAATGGATCTTATGGTCGAAGTGTAGCCGGTTCAGGGCAGCCTCTACAACATATCTATCTATCTTTACTCTTACTATCAACTTCAAAAGAAACGTTTTTCTTCACAATACTAAAGTTGATTTGTACTGAATAAATTCGGTTTTCGACACAAATGTTTAGGACAAAATTTGTTAACATTTTTATAACAAATATCTTTTATTTATAACATTTTTTCGAAAATCAAATAGTTTCGTCACAAATCGACTGTAACAATGTGAGAAAAAAGAACGCCATTTTTGAAGTCGATAGTACCCACGTACACATTTCTTGATGATGTGAAACAAACGAGGATCATTAAAATGAAACATGAAATTCTCAACATTCCATATTGATATAACAATAATCATCATAATCATAATAATAATAATAAAAACAAACCAATATGATACAATTGGTAGCCATATTGTTATATTATTTTTATAGTATATTGTTGAATTAAAAAATCAAAGGTGTGAAATGATTTGTATTCGACCAACAGCCTGAAGGGTACTTTCATACGCACACCGATTTCGGTTCCGAAAAAAATGTATATTCATATACATCGCGCAAAATCGTAATATATGCTCAATCCATGTGGATTTCGAAAAAAATATCTTTTATTTTTAGCCCTAGAACAGACAAAATTTCAGTTCCGTTATCTCTTATCGTTTTTTAATTTTCATGTCCACGAACAGACATACGGACGAACATGAGAAAATGAGCTAATTAGGTTATTTGATGAACACCTCTACCGTTTCAACCGTTGCAAAATTACTAAATAAGAAATTTGCAGTAGGTGATATAGTGGATAGAACTATTGTATTGGATTTAGGGTTGAAAAAGATTTTATCGGCTATCGAAGAGATCATTAAGTACCGAATCGTTGACTTCACATGTTTTTTATTTGGTATTTCCGTAGCAAAATGATTATATCTATAAGTCATAATGTATGTAAAATATTCACTATAAGAATTTGCAGAAAACACATTTTCACCTCCATATATATTTTTTCTTTAGTCAGCGGTTTGGTAAAATTACTTCATTCTTCGTTATTGCAAAAGTTTATTCAGTTAACTTATTTCTTACTTTAATAAATATCATCGGGGCGTCGGAATTTGTATTATAGATAATGCTATCACGCGTAGAATTTCATATATTCGGGAACTCTTACCCATTTTGATATGGTGGTTTAGTGTATGCTACATATCTGTTCGAAGCAACCTTAGATTACAAAAGTAGCCGAATTTTTTCAAAATTTTTATAATTCATTTGTTTTGGGAAAATTTTTCAAATAAAAGTTTTTATAAGGATCAAATTTAATTCGAAGCATTGTTTTCAAAAACCGTATAAATATGGCACAAATAAAAAAATTTATAAAAAGAACGCTTGTGCCACTTTTCGATTAGACTCTATATAGGCCATTGATATTTCTAAACAATAAAAAGGTGTTTGATCTCATTTGTATATAGAGGTCTTGTGAGTATATGACACACACACATGAAGTTATTTATTCGCGTAGGAGACAAGGAATCGATTAATCACATATACATAATATAATATATATACATTACATAGTAATTCAGAGGTGGGCAATACTTTAAGTAAACTGCTTAAAAAAGTACGTAAAGTACTTTTGTGGTACGGAGTACCTGTAACATAAATCCTGAATACTTACACTAACAAGTACTTAGTACAAGTACCCACAGTTGTTATCAAGGTGGATCAAGCTGGTTATCAGTTATCAAGCTGGTATAAATTAATTTCAAGTAGAACTTCAACTGTCTACATCAGTGAATATCAACCAACCACTGTGCCACGGCACTTTTGTGTGCCGCCAAATTACAAAAATGTATATAATAAAGAATTAACCAACATAAAAACGAAAAAAAACAAAAAAAATACAGACGAATTGAGAACCATCCTCCTTTTTGAAGTCCATGCACTATTTAGAAGACTGTTTCTCGATACTTTGCCCAGCTCTACATAGTGTATACAACTATAAATATTGTGTATATAAATTACTTTAAACTTTTAAGTAATAATAAAATATATACATTATAAATGTTATGTTATGATTGTTTATGTTTTAAAAGATAAATTAAAAAAGATAATACCTTTAATAATACCAACCAACCAACCACCACCTTGTGTAAAAGGATTTATTACCAATTAATGAATTCAATCAAAAATGTTGTTGTAGTATATAAAACAATGTATGTAATACGATTTTGTAATATCTTATTAATGTTTTCAAAACATTTTGCTATCAAATACACAAATAATATTGTGGAATATTCGATGTGCATACCTAAATTATACATTTTCATTAATTTTTGATGCAAAAACGTCTATTCTTGTGTGACGTAATACTGATTTAAATCGTTAATAATTTCGTGACTTGAAGAGGGAGATACACTATTCGATCGAGATATAACCGACGAAGAGGTTCTAATAATCATAGAAAATATAAAAAATAATAAAACTCCCGGCATTGATGGTATACCAGCAAAGTCTGTTCGAAACATTCGATTCTTAACCCAGAAATAAAACAAATCCTAACAGTATTATTTAAAACTGTTCAAAGAACTAAAATCATCCCAAATGACTCTTGGTGCAATGGTGTTATGTATAATATACAGCTTGTTTTTTTTAAAATACACCCAATCTGGAATACTGTATAGTGTATCTATCGCTGTCTATATGCAGTGTACTATGATATTGTTTACTTTGTCACACTTAAACAATCAGTATTGTATTATAACATAAATAACTATTGTATTATATTTATCACTCTCTACTAACTACAATCATTTATATGTAGTTGCATCTTACTCGTGCATGTATACCTCGTCGTTATTGTCCGTCGTCCGTCATGTGTGTGTAACACCATATCCTGGCATACTGTGGATATACAATGATAGATACACTACACAATGTTGCTATTGGGTCTATTTTAATTTACGTAGCGTATATCTTTACGTATCTGTCGCACTGTATATGTTTTACCTGTGACGTCATCGTACCAATGTATGCGCATGCGCGTGAATGGTTACGAATTAGCTTTGTGTAAAGTTATAAAATGGCGTTTTTTAGCTTTCGGAGTACTTCAAGAAGGCAATATAAGTGAAAATCAGAGGAAAGCTCGCGTCGAAAGGAATCCAATGAGTCTAAAAAGTCCAATACCGAACGAATGCAAGAAAATCGAAAAGAATATAAAAAAAAATGAAAAACGACGCAAGGCGATTACATAGCTAGCTCATTGGGTATACTGCGGCCAGCGAAAAGTTTTCTTTTATTTTTTTAATATATAATTTGCTATCCAAACAAACAATTTGAATGGTTTGTTATTTTACCATTGCTTTTCAACGGGTTTTCCATCTTGTACCTTTAGTAATGTTAACAAAAAAAAACAACGATTTTGCTATTTAAAAATATTGACTGATTGAATCTTGAATATGATGTGTAGTGTTGTCTGTATGTTATTAAATAGTCATCAGTATTTTATAATTACTATTATCGCAGGTACGCTCGATGTGATACAATTTTAGTGTTATTTATTCTGAACATGAGATATCAGAGAACGTACTTGTGTAGAAAGTAATATATGGGAACTTTAAAAAAACACTTATTATATATAGAATCGTTTACATGTAATCGAGTACTATTATTATTAAGTGCAATTCGGTGAAGTTTGATTATATAGTTCGCATAGAATCGAACATTATACAAAAAATTTATTTATATCAATAGAGAGATCATAACTTTATCAAGCTTTTGTTCAAACAGACAAATGGGAAAAATTGGACATTTTGGACAAACAGACAAGGGAATATTACGTTTAGTCCCAACTTTGTAACTGTTGAAAATATTGATTCCGAAGAAAAAAATTTTGGTACAGGCAGGCATAAAGTGAACTAATTAGTTAAATTCCGCATGTCCGTACGTCCGTCTGTCTATCCGATAACTCAAGAACGAAGTTTAGTATGTGTTCTAAAGCTAAAAAATAAGGTGAAGATCGTAAATGGACAAAATCCTACTGTGCTTCTCCAGCTAGGGTGGAAAATATTCATCTTTGAGAGCGTAAGAACAAAAATTTAAAGACCAAAAATGTTTCTTTTTGAAAAATAAACAACTTTTGTATGAAATTTACTTTCATAAACTCAGAATCTCCGTTAAATGTTATTTTCAATGGGAAAAAAAAAATTTTATAATTATTTTTGAAGCCTTTTTACCCAAAATGGTGGTCATATTCCGATATAGTGGCTTATCAAAAACCTTGAGTTATTCATTGAAAGAAATATTTTGTTGAACCAAGGATTTATGGCTGTCATATACAGGGAAGACATTTTTGGCGCAAGGAAATAAGTATCTTGTCATCATTTAATACACAGATCGCTCAACAAAGCACATTCTGGTCACATATGGTCGCTAATGACTCAATTGTTGAAGCGACCTTAAATAACAAAAAAAAAAAACACATTCTGGAATGAAAACAAGGATTTCTTTCTCTGAGTAAATATTTTGAAGAAATAATTTTGTTTCACGTAATTCCATTCTTAGAGTGTTCCTAACACCCCAGAATATCAAAAATTACCCGAGACTATAGGGGCTATTTATATATACGAATATAGTAATTATATTTAATAACCAGACTGAAAAATACTACTTAATTAAAAACGTCTCTTAATTATTTGAGACAGTGAAGTGAATATGAAACGTAATTGAAAAAAAAATAATGAACAACTGAGACGAAATAAGGCCAATTAACAAAATCATATTTCAGAACAGACAGACAAACGCTACAGATGAGTTACACAAGGGTTTATTATTATAATCATGTTTGTAAATGTGGTCCCTTCTTACTTAACGTGTTTTTATAGACTTTTCAATATCATTTTCTATGAATATTATTATCAAGAAATTGGATCACCTAGGGACTAATCTTAACCTCGTAGTGTATACAATAGGGAATATGCATGAAAATTTTTTTTCACTTGAATTGAAGCATGTTTACTTGACAAATATCAAGGTAAAATTACTTTTTAAATAACTTTAAAAATAAGCGAGATATGAATGATTAAAATTCCCGATTAGACAAAGAGGGTGATAGCCTTCTTGATATGTTATGTGACGTCATATTACACTTTCACCATTTAAAATACACGTAAAACTCCGTTTTTAGTATTTTTGCAAGAAAAAGACAGATAATAATCTTTAAAAGCTTATAGCTTCCTTGATAATTGTCGGATTTTAATTTCGTTTTTAAATATTATTACAGTATTAACAGTATTTTCATATTCTGAAAATAAATGTGAAAAAAAATTTTCATGCATATTCCCTATTGTTTACTCTCCCAAAAAGTATAAAATGAGCCATTTAATGCTTTTGTTACGCGTAATTTATGATAGTTTATTAAAACAAATTATTTTAGAGAAAATCAGACTATGTTATCGACGGTTAGACGGACACCGAAGAAGTATTTAGATTTACAAATTTTGGCACGAATTGCCAAAAATAAATTTGTATATTGTAAAAAATCATACATTTATGATGCTATTTTTCCATGCTATTGAAAATGTGGATCCTGAAATTGAGAATAATTCTACAAGACTTAACTTATACATCGAAGGGTTAAACTATAGTCTCCAAATGTTCTTTGGTTTGAGAAATCTGACAAATGAGCAGATTATCAGCAACGAAAAGATTGGATTATTAATTCTAACTCGATAACAAAGATTTATTATTTACAAATATAATTCAAAAGTTATCATATTGCTGACACATGCAAATAGCAATCAAAGCTATAAAAAAACAACAACTATATGCAGAAATTAGTTTCAATTAATTGGTAAAACTACTGTAACTAAATAAATGTCATTATTAAATAAAATGTTAATTACGTGTACAGACTTGACTCTGTATGTAATTGTGCAATTGGGAATTACAGACACATGATGATGTTGTTTGTTGTTGTTGTTGTTGTTCATATTATATTATACAGGTAATCATATTATTTAATGTTGATTATAATGAGTATTTTGGTTAGTTAAAGTAGCTTTTAACTAACTAACTAACGTCTGTTGTAGGTATATATGGGAGACCATATATACTGCAGCATATTATATGAATGGTGTTATGCAAAAAACGTTCAACCCACAAAACATGAAAATTAGATATTTAATATTTGTTTATTTGTGTATACTTTCGCGTCAACATAACGATGTTTGTCCAAATTCCTTTCGGTTACGTATGACAAACTGTAGAAGACTTTAGCGTATATTCCGACAAATTTCATTGTCATTGAATTTTTAATTCAATGACTTCAACAGAAGTAATACTGTCTAAATAAATAAAAAATAAGAATAATATGAAAAAGTTGGCTATTACGTCACAATCGTCTTTGGTGTAGCGGAAGCAAACTGGACTAGATATCCAGAGGCCCGAAGTTCGATTCCTGGTTGACGAGTTAATTTTTTCATATCAGTATTTAATTTAATTAATGAAAATTAGAGTTATCCCTCGTAAGTGGGAGAAAATGTTGTTCCGTACAATGTACAAAATTGATTCAAGCTCCCTGTTCAAAACCGAATAAAATAAAAATTCTTAGGTAGTATTACATTTATCATCATATTACTGATTTTGAAGCCAATTATCTCAAAACCAGTTAACTGTGGGGTTAGATAGATAGATAGATTGTAGAGGCTGCTCTGGACGGGCTCCACTTCGACCATAAGGGTCATTGTGATGCCTAAGGATGTGAGGACAAGAGTGGAGTGGAAGGAATTTTTGTGTATAGACTAGGAATTGGTAGGTTATCTGGAGTTCGTGAAGGAAACTGCAGAAAACCTTCTCAAGCATAGCCGGTTACTTCGTTCTTGTCCATACGCCGACAGTTTAGTCAATTAACCACCCCCCCCCCCCTTTTTTTTTATTGACAAATTGCCGATGTCGGGATTCGAACCCATAACCTCCCAGTTTCCAAGTAGGCATACTGCGCAGACATAACACCTTAGACCGCTCGGCCATTTGAACTGGTACCTGTGGGGTGAACTCTTTTTTGCATAACACCACACATATAATGTGGGTAGATAAGATTATGCTCTTTGTGAAATAGTGTAGGTTGTTGTTAAATACACAATCTAGTTGGTTATTTGTACTGATATATGTTTAGGATTCTGTATCATATCTATACGAAACTGGGCGCTCCTGTTTTAAGCGAACTGAGAAATCCGTAAGGGATTGTTCAATAGTTTAGTGAGATATAGTTAGACATTGAGATTTAAAATGATAATGGGGTTTTACTTCCGTTTCTAAGACCCACAGTCTATATTTAGCCGTGCTCAGGTAAAAGTCAGTAAACTTCATTTACTGCCTTTTATTAATAATAGATTTTGCCGATAATTCTCTACATATCAATTTTAAAATGAATCATTAAGAATGCTATTTTAGACCAGTCCAAGTGGCCGAGCGGTCTAAGGCCGCATGTCTGCGCAGTATGCCTACTTGGAGAGGTTATGGGTTCGAATCCCGACATCGGTAGTTTGTCAATTATTAAGAAAAAAGAAAGGGGCGGTTAATTGACTAAACTGCCGGCGTATGGACAAGAACGAAGTAACCGGTTATGCTTGAGAAGGTTTTCTGCAGTTTTCTTCACGAACTCCAGACGAATATCGGCATAGTTCCTACTATAAATATAGCAGCCGCATATCCTACCAATTCCTAGTCTATACACAAAAATTCCTTCCACTCCACTCACATCCTCACATCCTTAGGCATCACAATGGACCTTATGGTTGAAGTGTAGCCCGTCCAGGGCAGCCTCTAAAATCTATTTATCTCTAGATTTCAGTTTTCTCTGTTTTTACTTTTTACCTCAGCACGGTAGTATAACAGAGGCTACCCACATCATTATCCTTTTTTTTAACCTTCATTAATCTCAATTGCAAAATATTAATCACATTAATGATATGAGTGAAGGAGAAAGAATTATACAAAGATTATTTTCTTGCTTTTAAGGGCGTTATCCACTAGCTAAAGCTTGTATTTAGATTTGTTTTTCAAAAGATTGGAATTTATATCAAGATTTTGGACCTTCAAATATAGAAAATTTGAGAAATATAGAACCCTTTTTTAGAATGAATATTCAACGTGTGTTAATTAATGTTTTCTGCTTTGAAATTTTATTAATGAGTTGTTAGCTATTTATGAGTTTAACGTTAAAATTACTATATAAAATTATCCATGCATTTAAGAAGAGCGTATGATGATGCTTTGCAAATATTAATTACTCGTAAGAATACGCAAAGAAATTACCTGCTGTACACTCACTGTATATATTCTTACTTAGTAATTAAGATTATAATAATCAAAGTATCAAATTAAGTTGTACGACAGGAAATCTGTGAAGTTGGCAATGGCATCATCAATCATATATCATAAAATAGGGAATATGCATGAAAATTTTTTCACATTTATTTTCAGAATATGAAAATACTGTTAATACTGTAATAGTATTTAAAAACGAAATTAAAATCCGACAAATATTAAGGAAGCTATAAGCTTTTAAATATTATTATCTGTCTTTTTCTTGCAAAAATACTAAAAACGGAGTTTTACGTGTATAAATGGTGAAAGTGTAATATGACGTCACATAACATATCAAGAGGGCTATCACCCACTTTGTCTAATCGGGAATTTCAATCATTCATATCTCGCTTATTTTTAAAGTTATTTCAAAAGTAATTTCACCTTGATTTTTGTCAAGTAAACATGTTTCAATTCAAGTGAAAAAAATTTTTCATGCATATTCCCTATTCACTATGTTTGGAAAATTGGATCCACAAGTCAGAAAAATCGTGCCCATTTGGTGATTTGGTTTATATAATATTGCCTTAAAGAAGTCATAAAATCGTATGGAAAATGTATATTGCGGAAATTATCCATCAAATCCTGAAGTCCATTGGACCCTTTTGATTCAATTTACCTTCTCGGGGAACACTTCTTGGTTTGAAAATGTGACCGATACATCCTTAAACTGTGTGTAAAATGTTTTTAAATAAAGTTTTTAAATCATTCAAATACAATAAATTAAAAAATAAATTTTGTTTAGATGAAAATTCACTATATCTATAGAAAGTTTGATTTACAAGTCACAAAAATTGTATCCATTTGGGAAGCGGTTTGAATAATATTGTCACATAAAATCATATGAAGAAAGTATATTTCGTAAAATTCCCCATCAAATTCTAAAATCCGATTGAATCCCGGTTTTGTTGATCCAATTTATCTTCTCGGGGAATGTTCGACGGGATGAACGAACACTTCTTGGTTTAAAAATGTGACCTAAACAACCTTAAACTGTGGGTAATATGAACTCTGGATTAAAATATGATTCTAGAGAGTAAAGTTTTCAAATAAAATATTTTATTAAATCGGAATTGATTGTAAATTAAATGCAAATTTTCAATATATTGTTTAAACTATATATATTTATTGAAAGATTTTAATTAAAATGAAACAAATATCAGAGCAATATTAAAACAATATTAATTAATAAATATAAATTATAATTATAACTATTATTGTTAAATCAATAACTAATTAAAATAGTATCATAGTGAAATAATAACTTTATTAGTCTGATTGCTTAAGGCCATATTTAAATCGTTTTATTTGGAGTGTTAACAAAGTGATTTTTTTCTTCATTCATTTATGGTCTAAGATCCGGCATAGGAAAACCTTCCCTCATCTGTTAATTGAATGAAATAATTTTTAAAAGACAGATAACAATATTATAAATGTAGGAGTGCGATGTCTGCCACCGTAGTCCTGCTGGTTATATCATATTAATTAATTAATTGATTAATATGATATAGTGTCTTTGTTTGTTGCTCGAACAAATATATTTGTCTCTCTCTCTGCGTAAATCACATTTTTTTAAAATTTTTTTACTTAAAAATTTTTGTATATAGGCTACAAATAATTTAATTTTATATTTATTATACAAAATATATTTTATAATATCACAGTAATAAAATTTTCAAAAATTGTGTTCTACGCAGAGAGAGAGACAAATATATTTGTTCGAGCAACAAACAAAGACACTATATCATATTTATTAATTAATTAATTAATATGATATAGCCAGCAGGACTACGGTGGCAGACATTGCACTCCTACATTTATAATATTGTTATCTGCCTTTTAAAAATTATTTCATTCAATTAACAGATGAGGGAAGGTTTTCACTAATGCCGGATCTTAGACCATTAATAGAACTTTATCAATTTTATGTCAATCTCCAATTGTAAAGTAGAAATTTGCGATTAACTACATCATAAAAAATATGACACGTAGAAGCTAAACCGTAGACCACGCGAATTTTTTCAGAGGAAATAATTATTACACAAAAAAAATTGTTATACATTTTTGTAAATATTAAAGTTATGTTATATGTACCTGCAGAAAGCTGTAGGGTGTCAAGCATAGAATGTTTGGGTCCGAAACCTTGGATCCATCAATCCTGGGAGCAATCCTGGCGGAGAAGTTGTGGTCCTTCTATGTGGCATCTAGCCTCAACAGAATCCTATAGCTTTATCAGCTTAAAATAGCACCTCTTACCCAGAGACGTCTTCGAGTGGCAGGTTGTTCCCAAGGAGGGCACAGAGGACCCATTGGTCTAGGTGCAAGGGACCCATTTGAATTACAAAAGAAATGATCAGGGGCGATATAATGAGGTAAAATTAAATTCTTAAAAGTTTACTTTTTCCATTTTACCAATATTAAGAGCAATATAAACCCCGCTTTCCACTTCTGGCGATTCTGAGTATTAATGAACTTTGTCGTTTCAAATACCAAAACAAATCGTTTACCGAATTTCATTCCGATCAGACTAAAATTAACACTTTACATGACAAGTTCCCAGATATTTTTGACGTGAAATTGTCTATTCACAAAGTCAACGAGCCTTAATATTTCAGTGCCGAACGATTACGAGAGCTACGGTAGCGACGAAAAAGAAATGCAAAACGGTACAAAGCAATTACATAGCTGGTCCCCCATCGGGCATACAGCTGGCAGCGACAGTAGCAGGACGTTTTTATGAAAAATCTACGACACGGACCCAAAATTCGCCATTTTATAACAAGTTTTAGATAAACCTGTCAAAAAAGAATCAATAGCTAAGAATATACGATCACTTGGACCCATTTTACATTTATATTTGTAATTAAATAACCAGTCCAAATTGTCGAGCGGTCTAAGCCGATGTCTGCGAAGTATGCCTACTTAGAAACTGGGAGGTTATGGGTTCGAATCTCAACATCAAAATTATAAAATGTTGGTATTTGAAGCGTAGTAAACTTACTAGACCATTATTCTGTAAATAAAACTCGTGATTTAAATTACAATGTTTTTAATTATCATATATAATATTGTTATTATGTTTGTAATTCGTGCTTTAATTACACCAATAATTGTTTTGTTAAAGGCAATGCATTTAATACTATTATCATTAATAATCATCATTACTATTATTATTATTATTATTACCATAAAATATAATAATAAATAAATTTTTTCATTAATTATTATTATACACCGTTTTATATATATTTTGTATTAAAATTTATTTATGAGCAACACAAATTTATATTAAAATTTGTCTGTTTTTGTTTTCAAAAAAACAACAATTATATAATTATTCATCTTTGTGTGTGTCATTATTATGAATCATAAATATTTATATTATTTCTTAAACTTTGTTTGTTAGTTTTTAATCGAAATTTTAATTTGGATGAACCTTTTTTTATTGGTTTTGATTAATGATTCGAATTTTGTTTGCCATAGATCACGACATACAACACAACAACAAAAACAGATTGAAATAAATGAATTTTTATGCGATTGAATTTATATAAATAAGTTTTAAATCACAAGTGAAATTTTTTTATCAGAAAAACCGAATCGGTTCATTTATATTTGGGAACTAACAAATCAAAAACTGACGGACAAAGCTTCAAAAGAAAATATTTTATGTAGTACTAGCTATACCTTATACCAGTGGCTTCGTTATATCTCCGGCTTCCATTTTAAGACTACAACCCTTAATATAATTTCCCACCACTTCCACTAATTCAAGTATTTGTCGTTCCCACCGTTTCCACTATTTCAAATATTTATGGACAAACTCCACCAAATTCTTTTCCAGCGAATATTTTCCGAATTCTATCTAGAGCCCTGAGGAAGTCACCAACCACTGACGAAACGTTGGTTAAGAATAAAAAAGTTTTACATAAACGAATAGTTGTCCATATTTCCCATATAAAAAATTAATACTTATACTGTCTCAATTTTCAGTCAGAATTGATTTGATCCGAATTTCCTAGTTTCCTTTCAGCAATTTTACAAAGATTTCAATATTAAATAGGTCACATTCGTATAATTATAATATATACCTACTATCATTGACTTAGATAAATATGAATAAATTAATTCGTTAGTAGGACTTGGGTGAAGGGGTGGGGGGGTAGTTGGGTCACATAGATGAGAATAGTAGGTGAATATTTATTAAAACATACCACATTGATGTAAAATTTATTAGCATATAATTCCCACTCGAGATGATTGTATAAAATCCTATTATAGTTTAATAAGATTTATTTATATTAAATATATATATATATATACTATTATACATATAGATGTTTAAATAAATATGTTTTCCATACAGAATATACAGGGTAGGTCCTTTAAATATATAGAGTAGTAGAATACAATATTATGTTCTCGAGATAATACCGTTTTCAATGAGAGAGGAGGACACTCGGTATTATTATTATATCTTTGAACTATTATAAATACGTTGACAGAATTGAACAATATATTTTAATAATAAGACGCGTAAAGTATATATTATAAGCAGATTATATGTATGAGATTATATTTATATAAAATGATTCAACAAAATACAGAGTGTTTGAGAGAAGAGTGCAAATAATTTATGGAAAGCTATACAGTACCAAAAAAAATTGGATAAATTGAATGTATACCAGAATGGTGAGGCGTATTTGCTAGAACTACACGGAGTAGTTGAAAAAAAAGTTGATTAAAAGTGAAAATATCTCTTGAACACAAAATATAAATTATTGAAATTCCCAGAAAAAATTGCAATGGATGTATTAATCATCGATTTATTTCATGTAGTTTTGCACCCCTTGTACTGAATTACGAACAAATTCTTTATAACTCTGAGGTGCAACTTGAATTAGTCACCGATCTATTATACTACCTCTGTCTACAGCGTTCAGTTTCAGTGTTAACTCTACATGGTGTTCGCATACACTAATTGTTTAAACTTACAATAAGACACAGTACACAGAAGTGGCGCCGAGAATGGTTCCAGGGAATACAAATTTCCAAACAAAATCTCCACATCCTCCAAGGAACGAACATACTTTTTTTTATTTCATGCTTCTATCTTCAGTAGTTTGGGCTGTGTGTTGTCCCTCACTCTGTCACGGAACAGTTTGATAAGTGTATACGAATATATTTATACATTTCAATGGTCATTTTCGACATCTACTAGACAGGATTGAGGTGGACATTTCAAGAGTCACTTTATATAAAACACTAAATCGCAACACCTAAGTATCACTTCCCACGCGCGTACATAAACACTTGTTTTCCAAATAGCATCCCTGTGTTTTATACTCTCGTTACTTACTCTCTCAAACAATGAACTCAAATAATAGCTTACAAAGACTGTAAACTTTTTAAACATACTGTATTCAAAATGATATTGTTATTATTTTTATTTAGTAAATGTATATATGTATATATATATATATATATATATATAATATATATATATATATATATATATATATATATATATATATATATATATATATATATATATATATATATATATATATATATTTACACAGCAACAATATAATAAAGAAGCCATATTTGTTATATAGAATAGAATAAAAATAATAATAACCATAATTCATGGTACATAATGTAAAACTTTTGAAATACTTCTTGTAACATCAAACGCGATGCGAAACTTTAATGTTAGCTCTTTGCTTTGTGTGATTTTATCCTGGGATAATCTTTTTTAATAAGTGACTGGTGACTGACTCTCTATTTAAGGTTCAGACCACCTACACTATATTGCACTATACAAACAACCAGTATACACTATAAGTACTATAATAAAAGCATATACAAACACAATATACAATATACACTCCTGTTCAATAAAATTGAACCAACCTGAAATGTTAATTTTCTTATATTTCATAATACTCCTCACTTTTGTAACTCTCTGTATATTATTTATTTATAAACAAAGATAAGTAGTATATTTTTTAAATGTGAAAAAAGAAATGGAAGTTTTGTATTTTTTATTTATGTAAAAAAGTCAGTGATACATAGAATAGAAGAATATGTAATGTAAATCCATGTTAAGTGTTATATCTCCCTTTTACGTATTAAAATAAAATTAAATGTTGTATCTGTCAAAAACATTTACTACAAGAATAATAAAAATTGTGAGAGACTGATTCGGTTCAGGTCTGTTCAATTTTATTGAACGGGAGTGTACATACACTCATATATAGAAAAATTATTATAATAATGATTTTGTGTATGCATGCATGTTGATCTAAACCAGTGGTGTACGAGCTATATAACTGCATTTTTAAAACGCTTTATTTAGCTTTACTGTCGTATATTTAAAATAAATTTTTTTAGATTCAAATCTTGCAACCGATTTTTCACCTAATTCTACTTAAAGAAGCTGTTGTTCATTTGGTAAATATTCATAAAATTCCACAAAATCCACAATAAAATTAATCATTTTTTGTAGAATATTTTTAAAAACAATATTAATCATAGTGTCTAATTTATTAACATAGTTGTTACAAGTTTAAATTTAAATATATATATATATATATATATATATATATATATGTATATATATATATATATATATATATATATGTATATATATATATATATATATATATATATATATATATATATATATATATATATGTCAACATTTTTTTTCCGGAAATTTCCTTCTCATTGTATTTGAGTAATTTTCAAAAAAGTAGACCACTTTTCTTTGGAGTCTTTAATTGTTTATAACTTTTGCAATTGTTTATGTGCGGGTTTCAAATTTTTGTAGACATCTTAACTTCTTGACTAGACTATACCTTACCTCTGTTTTGGAATGCTTTGCTAATAGAGAATCAATGTTAAATATTATTTACTATAATAACTACACAATGCTTCATAAAGAAATAAAAATAGTGTGGGTACTCTGTATTCTGTAGTGTGTGTGTGAATACCTAATGAATAATAGTATTATAAATTAAGTAGGCATCACTAAAGCCCCACTCTTAAATGACATCACTCAAACATTATACCACAAGCAGCCCAGATATTTGTAAGTATGTGGTATGTATGCATGGTTTTATAGTAAATATTTTATTTATTTATTTAACATTGATTCCCTATTAGAAATGCTTTTGAAAACAGACTGTATAGTATATTGATGGTGTCATATGAATCTGAATAGTAGCAGTAAGTGGAGAATGGATGAATAGTGATGCTTGTACACTATTTCATAAGTGAATAATAATATCATACATAACTTACATACTACATATCCATTCATATAACACTCATGTTATGTTTAAGCTACTTCAATTTTACCTATGGTCGTCACTCGTCACTCCGTCACTCGTTCAAGACATTGACCTCAATCGTTTATCCTCCTCCTATCTATATCGTCAACTCACTATTTAACCAGTATATACTATTGGGGGATCGAAGTAAATTCCGCACTTTTTATTAACCTGCATATAATTCACATTATGGATAGAGAAACTACATATACTTAGAAGTGTTTAATTGACTTCACCGGTTATATTAAGCAAGAGAGCGCGCAAAAAATGGATCAGACATCCACAAGTGCTTAGCAGAAACCACCATTATCAAATAAATAAGTTTAAAAAATAAGTGTACGAAAAAAGCACCAGGCAAGGTTTTGAAGAGTCTTGTAAATATTTATCGTAGTCGAAGGGCCCAACTACGATGCACAAAGCAAAACTAACGATTCCGAAAACTAACGAAGTCTTCGACGGCGAGAAATATTTACAAGGCCTTTCAAACTTGTTTCGTAGACGGGTTTTAGTTAAACATTTTCGGAATCTGAGAATTAAAAGCATTCGTTTGATACTAAACTCGATACATTTGTTAACAGTTTTTGTTGTTGGTTAGCGTATTATGCAAGTCATATCCGCTATGTTGGATTTAATATGACGTCACATAGCCTGATGACATTCTAAGACGAACCTAACGACACCTCATTTGACAAAATATAACGACACCTCATTTGTCAAAATGTGATAAGTAGCTTAGGAGCTACACGGGAAAAGATGCCAGACTAACAGACATCCAAACATACATAGACTGCTAAACACATAGCCCTTCGTGGTCGGGTAAATAGATTGATGTCGGATACAACATCAAAAAAACCCGCCTAAATACATAAAATGAGCACTATTAGATTAGATTAGATTCGATTCGAGTAAGGAGAGCAAGTCTAATAAAGAGCTTTTGTACCGCGACCAATTTGATCTATTGTACCTACTTTCCTTCAAAGGTGTTCCAGAAGTCCTATGGTCTTAATAAACGTTAGGATAACAGTGTCTTGTGAGAGGGAGACTGTTGCATTCACACAGAACGTGAATACCGGTCTCCTCCTCTTCATGGCAAAATCTGCCGAGATCATTCTCTGTGAGATTAAATGCACACTATACCGAATTAAATGCACGCTATCTGACGCAAACTGCAAACTGATTCCATTCTCTGCGAAAATTCGCTAGTCTGCGTACCGTCTACATGACTTTTTGTAATTTTCATTAAATCCTCTTCGCAATACTATAACCTGATAAAAGTGCGGAATTTACCTAGACCCCATACAATATGTATATAAATATTAATAATACGTGTGTAAAAGCACCTTAAGAAGAAATCTTTTCACACAGGAGCTCAAGAACATTTATTTTGTTGGAATAGGTAAACAGAGAGAGATACAAGATGATGGATTATGACGATGATGTGATGGGTAAGTAACTTCTTGTCTAGGTTTCTATTATTATTGAAGAAAGAAAGTAAAAAAGAAAGTAGAAAACTGGATGTATGAAAGGAAAGAAAAAAAGGAAACTTCTTCTTCTCACTTTATGAACACTTAGACATGTGAAAAAGCTTTTAAGATGGTCGGAGTGAATTTTATTATGTACAAAAAGTTTTATGAAGTTTTTAAAGTCAAATATTTTTGATGAATATTATTTTAACCTCTATATACAGTCTGCCAAAGGATGTATGTAAGACAGAGGTATGTCGAAAGTAGAGTTTTCTTTACCTTTGGAGGTTATCATGATGCCAAAAATATTATTTTTTGCAGTGGATTTGTTTGTCTGTGTTTCGGTTCAAAGCCCAAATCCATAATAGACTGAGATTGTAGACAATTGAATACTTGAATGTACAAATAGCGTCAAAAGTTGAACTGATCATTTCAAAATTTTATAAATGATTTATTTGGATTTCGGATAAATGCTTCGAATAAAAGTTGTTAGTATAATTATAATGAACAACTATTATCCGAAGCATTTTTTCGAAAACTGAATAAATAAGGCACAAATCAACTATACAATTTTGAAATGATAACTCGACTTTTGACGCTATTTGTACCCCATATACAATAATATTGTATATATAAATACACACATATAATGGAATATATTCCTACTCGCTCATAAGGTTTTAAGTTATATCAAAATAGATAAGGTTCCTGTTTGATACAATTTTACATATAACTATACATAAGTGCACTGTTAACGTACACTCCCGTTCAAAAAAAATGAACAGGCTTGAAATGTTAATTTTCTTACATTTCAACTCCTCACTTTTGTAACTATCTGTATATTATTTATTAATAAAAACAGATAAGTAGTATATTTTTTAAATGTGAAAAAAGAAATAGAAGTTTTATATTTTTTATTAATGTAAACAATTTATGTAAACCAAAACATTTACTACAAGAATAATCAAGATTGTGGCAGACTGATTCGATGCAGGACTGTTCATTTTTTTTTGAACGGGAGAGTTTGTATGGTAGCTTCTTTCTTGCGATTGGTATGCTTTGACCAAGACGCGATTGACAACGACAAAAATATTAAACAAGAAGGGAATTATAACTGTTAAAAAAATGCATCGTGTGTTGAATAGCTATGTAATTTTTGGTATAACATTCAAAACTTTTATGTGTAAAAAGTGGCTTATTATTTGGCTGCATTAGTCATTAGTCCATCTGTTTGGGAGCTACGAAATCACAGGCAAACAAAGGTTTTAAACCAATCAGATATCTATTTTATCGGGGTTACGCTAAAAATAAATGATTTTAAATGCATATATTTGATTACATTTGAGGAAACGCATCACGACTAACTTTTTTTACTTTTTCAATTTCTAAAAATTGCAGTGCAGTTTAATCTGCCAATACAGTTATTAACAAATAAATAAATAAAAAAAAAACGTGAAATCAATAAACTGTATTTTACAAGTACCTTGTAAATAATAAATTTATATCTAGTTTTAATAATTGCAGTCAGTTAGTTAAATTCTCTTCTGTGAAAAATATTTATATATTTATAAAATATACTCTTTTATTTATTTATTTATTTATTTATTTATAGAATGCATCTTTTTATGACAGTCATTAAATTTTAAATATCAATTTTATTATCATAAACGAGATCGGAATGCCCGTTGACATTATTGATTCACACGCTTTTAATAGGTTCATTCTTCTATATACGTAACCCAAACCAGGTAATTAAATTTCAAAATTTGCCCCAACTCCAAGAACAATTATTTGTATTTTATAAATACGTATTTTGACTACAAGCTAGTCAATATCAGTATGAATTAGCTAATCGTAACTATCTCTAGGATATGGAGTCAGAAATATGTTGCTCGTTGCTAATTTGGTAAACGATCTGGGTGCCGGGTCACAGTGGTTTTGAAGGAAACGAAAAAGCAGATGCCTTTGCATAGAAGGGCGTCGGAATATCCTTTAATTGCTCAGAGCCTATTTTACGAATTTCAAGGACTGCATGTAAACAGATGATCAACGATTGGTCAAATGCTAAACACCATCACTGGGAAAAAGTACCGCGGCAGGAGCTTGGGAAGATACTGCTTCAGAGTGCAACCAAGAGGCTATCTCTCGATGCACTGAGGCTGAACGGGATTCAACTGCGGAGGGTTACCGGATTCATTACCGGGCATTATCCCCTGCGGAAGCATCTGCAAACAATGGGACACCATAACGGGTCCATTGTGTGCACATTTTGTGGCGAGGGGGAAGAAACATCCGGCCACATTATCTTTGACTGCGAACCTCTAGATTACAGCAGATACAGGATATTCGCTGCATCTCATCCCGAATATATGAACCTTCAAGAAGACTTGATAAGCAAACTCATGGATATTGCCAACATATGGGAGAAGCGAATCTCGTCCAACTGAAGTAGAAGCAGGAGCACAATGGACCATAAGGTCAAAGTGTAGTATGTGGCGCTTAGTACATCGGACATTCAACATAATTATGCATATAATTGTTAAACATAATAGTTTCAAATTGATTTTTTTTTGTTGTCATTTATTTAATATTAAATGGCATATCTTGAACATAAATGCCATTTTAATATGCTGTCATATATCTATCTATCTGGGGACGACTAGAGGCGTTTTTTTATGGATTTTATATTAGAAAATTGTTTAAAACTCCGTATGCGCTATATAATTCAATAATTTAATTGCTCTTGAAGGTTATATTAACTCATAAACACTGGATAATTGATTTTGCAATAAATTTAAACATTAAAATAAAACTAAATACGATTACAAACTTAACAACTAAATACAGTAAACTCAACCTACAAAGTCCATACGTATAAATAGACAAAACGTTTGATCAAGAGTAGATGGGTGCTGTATGATGATTGGTTCTTTTGATAATTTGGACCAATTGTTTGTTTGACGTCATTCAAATCGAAAAAGTTGTTTTTGTGTTTTTCCATGTTATACATTCGATTTTAATGAAATGTTTTTTTTTTATATAAACCGGGTAACCAGTCAAGTAGCCGCGCTTGTTAAGGCGTTGTTTCTACTTGAACCTGGGAGGTTATGGGTTCGAATCCCGACACCACCGGTAGTTTGTCAATTAAAAAAATTAATGGGGCGGTTGATTGACTAAATTGTCGGCGTTTGGACTAGAAAGAAGTAACCGGCTATGCTTGTGAAGGTTATCTACAGTTTCCCTTCACGAACTCCAGATGAATATCGGTATAGTTCCAATCAACGTCGGCTGCAACCGCACACCTACCAATTCCTTCTCTGCATACGAATTCCTGATCCTCCACTCACATCCTCCAACACTCTGTTATAGACCGTCATGTCTCAAAAACGGAGGTTAAATCCCATTATTATTATTATAAACCGGGTATAAAAATCTTTTTGAGATATGATCAACGTTTATACGATACTTCAACGATCTTGAGATGTAAAAGGAAATCGAAAGACAGAGAAGAAAGCACAGAGAACATTTAAGAAAATTACACAGTCTGATGTAAATTACATGTCAGATAAGCTATTAAATAAATGTTTTCAATTATTAACTTTTTATAATCTCAATAAAGATTTGTAAATTATTACAAATCGATGAGAAACGAAGTAAAAATAATCGCTAAAATTGGAGGAAAATTTTATGTCCCCAATTTTGATAAAAACTTTGTTTTAAGCTAATTTGGACCTAGCGAAAACGATGGCGTTGGTTAAAATACGATACGATTAACGGTTTTCAAAATATCAGACCCATAGTGCTAAAATTCCAAACTGTATAAATTCAGAAGCGAAAATTTTGAAATCTGTTGGTCGGACGTTAAAATGAACCTGATTTTCATACTGTTTGGGTCAAAATTAGCCTAGAAAATGAATATTATTAAAATCGAGGACAAAAATTTTCTTAACTTTTTCCCATTTTTTCCAAGGGGTACCCCTTAATAAAATTGCTAAAATTCGAGAAAAATTTTATGTCCCCGATTTTGATAAAAACTTCATTTTAAGCTAATTTGGACCTAGCGAAAACGATGGCGTTGGTTAAAATGCGATACGATTAACGGTTTTCAAGATATTGGACCCAGTTTTAGTCAAGAAATTCAATTTTTATAGAAAAACCAACATATCTCCATTAGTTATTGCGATGGCCTGCATAAAGTCCCTGCATCTCAAAATCAATTAAGCAAAATTGAAAAATATTAGTCAGGGGCGTAGAAACAAGGCGTACTAAACTATTTATGTATAATATATTTATAAGAAATATAATGTGGCATTATAGTTTATATTACAATAGTTCATAGAAAAAACTCATTACTTTTTGTAAAAAAAAAAAGGTAATCGACAGAATTCCTCGTGCATAAAATATAACCGAAGAATAAAATATAATTAATGTATTTTAAAGAATTTGCACAGAATAATTATAAAATAAACGGTAATTATGTACACACCCGTTCATAATAATTGAACCACTAGTAAGTAACATTCTAAGCTCGCATATATTACTAAATATATTTATATTACATACAATAACACTAAGAATGTTTCAACTGATTCATTGTTTTTTGAACGGAAGTGTACATATAATGGACACGATTGACGTACAGAGACAAATTACAAATATACAAGTAAAAATAGCATAATAACTAAATGAAACTTGTTGAGAACAGCCAACAGTACAATCACACAATAATTAAAAGCAAAGAAGTAATTATACGTTAGTCAACATACTTTCAATAATAAAAAATTAATTAAACATATTCGTTTTAAGTTAAACAACGGCTTCATAGTATAATCGATGATGTTCTTAAAGCTAGAAAATAATATTATGGTTCTGGTACTTTGGGATTTCAGTCTGATGGATTCTGGGACTTTTCGATCAGATGACAATAAAACCGTGGGGAGTATTTATTATAAAATTTTCTTTTATTGTAAATCAAACCTGACTTTTAACTGAATTCTTTGTCTTTGATATTTGTAAACTGATAAAAGTAATTCCTTGTAGTAAGAAAAATTTTTTTAAACCAAGAATTTTTGACTCTCATATATAGAGAAGATAATATATATTTGGTATAAGAAAATAAGTATCTTGACATCTATAGTTTTGACTTGAGAAAATTATCATCACTAAAGATAACCTGACTCTTGACTCAAGAATCTCGAAATTCTTAAACTGAAATGATGATTTCTTTGGACCAAGATGGTAAAATTTCGGACCAAACTAAACATTTGTTTAATCCAAACAAATAAAACTTTTTAAAGAAGTAATCATATACTTCAGTTAAATATATCTACTACAGTTAAAGAAGCTGCATAAACTTTCTCTTGAGTTATTTATTTTTTTTAAATAAGAAAAATACTTGTTTTTTACAATAATTTCATTTTCTTGATTAAAGAATCACGAGAGTATTTGACCAAAAAAGACCCTCTTTGGCCGAAACTAAAGTACTATATTTAAAAAAAAATTTTAAACACCGTTCAAGATGTTTTTTTGGTTTGATTGCGTAGTCTAATCAATTATAAAATTTTGAAATGATAGCTCGACTTTTGACGCCATTTGTACATATCTATACATATATATATATATATATATATATATATATATATATATATATATATATATATATATATATATATATAAGATATTGTTATGGATCATTTATCATGTTTAATTTCTGAACATGTCATTCCATTAGTGGTCTTAGATAGGTTTATATTCATACCTTCGTTTATATTATTTATAAGAATATTGAAAAGCATCATAAAACATTACATTGGTGTGATATTATTTATTCTTCTTTCAATAAATAATAATAACAGATTTTAATCATTATTATATATACATATATACCGTGTGTGTTGGAAAGCTTTTCCCGTAGAAAATCAGTGTTAAATATTATTTATTACTTGCTGCCGTGTGGTTACTGTGAGAAGTCAGTCAGTACATATGTAATGAGAGTGGGTTAAGTATGTGCAAAATCCCCACTCTTAAATGACAAACAAACAACCATACACATACAGTATACCTATACAATATCCAGATGTTTGTATGTATGTGTATTGTATAGCAGAGGTGGGCACAGACAGCTCTGAGCCTTACGGGCTCTCCATAAGCTGGGTGAGAGTAAGTAAAGAAGGTATGTTTTGAAGCAAGACGGAACGATGTTTCAATACAGGTTGTCCTACCGATTATTGCCCAATAATTATATAGTATCGTCTATAGTATAGTCAATATTTTATTTTTTTTGAAAAACAAATGATGCGAAAAATAATTTCCACTACTACAAATAGTACTTTTCACTTTTTCAATTCAAAGTAGACTAACCCGAAGAACTCAAATTCCCACTTTATGTAAAATTTAACTTAATTCATCAAATTCCCATGACACTATACTGAGCATACTCCATACGAAGAAAAAATAATTAAATCAGGTAAATAATTCTTTATTAGTTCTCGGATATGAATAGTAAAATATTTAGACAAATTATTTGGAATTTCCAAAACTATATTTCTATTTAAATTATCCTTTGCGAAAATTTCCCTCTTTTATTACAATGGTCCAGCGGTAAACTTAAAGGTTCAAAAGATTTATATATATTTTTTATATATTTTTATTTTATTCATACACAAATATGATATATACTACATTTTATGACCCAGCCCAAAATTCCAGAGTATGTATTGAATGATTGTATGTATTATTTACTTTGTATAATAGTGACCATAAAAAAGATTTGGTATTATTATATTTTTTTCAGAAAATGTTTTAATTAAAAAAAGAAAATATTAATAATTGGTAGGTTACCCTGTATTAACTCTATCTCTCTTCCCTACCTCTCACTCAGAGCTTGGCCGAGTCAACTCCTGCCCACCTCTGTTGTATAGTTTTATAGTTAATATTTTATTTATTTAGTAAACATTGATTCTCTATTAGAAATGCTTTTGAAAGCGGTCTGTATATATATATATATATATATATATGTATTTGTTTATATAAACCTTTTGAATAGATCCAATGATATTTATATAAGATGATGTAGAAGACAATGCCATTACATCACATATTATTATTATAATTCATATATGATCTATCAACACTAATAGGTCTGTTTAGTTCAGGTTGCCCCAACCTCTTGGGTAAGTATCCAAGAGCCCATTCTAGAAAGGGTGGATTGATCTATCATAGTCATATTCAAATTGTTACTGAATTCGATGAAAAATTTGTTTCAACTAAAATTAATCTAGAAAATTGATCGAGTCGCCTCGAATATCGGAAGATAATGAATATGAATAATTTAGTCAATTTTAATTGGAAATTAATAGAAGATAATCAATCTTGAAAAATAGCTTTCGCTCTGAATGTTTGAATCGAATAAGAAACATTTTGCTTGGTTCCACTTTCACAGTGTTTGGTTTGAAAGATAGTAAAATTTGGCGCTCACCATTTTGCTTTCTTACCTCGGTAAGAACGTTTCGAACGCTATGAGCGTATAAGCGTCCATAAAAAAATTCACCGTTTGTAGAATAGATGTAACAAGCTATACACATAATATGACGATATTTTGAATGGTAATAAAGTTTTTTTTCTATTTGAAATGTAAGAAATCATTTAATCCATTCATCCACAATGTCTTTTTCCATTAATATATTATTTATTACCTAACTGTTTTGTATATATTTTGTTTATATAATTGATTACTTTATATCAGATTTCAATATTTCAAATTAAAAAAACCGTATCAACACAGTATTGTAAGTGTCTTTCAGTACACTTACATACAAAGGTATACTCCCGTTCAATAAAATTGAACAGATTTGAACCGAATTAGTCTCTCACAATTTTGATTATTCTTGTAGTAAATGTTGTTTACTGTACTTCCATTTCTTTTTTCACACTTAAAATATATACTACTTATCTTTGTTTATAAATGAATAATTATACAGAGAGTCGCAAAAGTGAGTAGTTATATGAAATGTCAGAAAATTAACATTTCAGGTCTGTTCAATTTTATTAAACGGGAGTGTACACGTAAAATTGCATCAAAATAGAAACTGTGTTCGAATTTGGCAATACTGCGCTTGTTCAGTAAAACAATCGATTGAAGACTTTGAATTTGAGCAAAACTTTCGTGTGGAAAATGGGACTAATATCTCATAAAATAATTATTTTTTTCAGATTTGATACAAAAATTATTGGTTGAACTTGGAGGTTGAAGTTAACAGTCTGTGGAAAAACTGGTCGCCTGTAATATTTTAACGAAATAAATTTTTGCTGAAGTGAGGAAATTGATTTATGACTTGTTGTACTTACAGAAAATGATATTTTGAATACAGAAAAATTTTCTTACCTGAAAATAAAATCAAAGATTATTAAAATGAAATAAGTTATATATATATATATTTATTGTTTGCGTCACAATACAATACTTCTCAAATTCAATTTCGGTTACATACGACAAATATGATAGAACTTTTAATTTTTTCTTAGCTATATTTAATTGCAAAGTTCAAGACATATTTGTCTTTAAAGTATACATTAGTTCTATCATATTTGTCGAATGTAACCGAAATGGAATTTGATAAGTATTGCATTGTTGACGCTTAAGTATCCACAAATGAAAAATATATGAATAATAAGTTGATATTTGACAACAAAAGTAAAACCGTCAATGATATGAAAAAGTTGGCTCTTACGTCAGAGTCGTCTTTGGTGTAGCGGTAGGCACGCTGAACTAGATATCCAGAGGGCCGAGGTTCGATTCTTGGTTGATGAGTTAATTTTTTCTTATCAATATTTAAATAAAAGTTTTTTTTTTTAATTTCACAAAATACATATATTCGATATTTTGAAAGTAAAGTATTTCTAGGCCAATAATTATGGAACAATTTTAAGATTTCAAGACGCTTGTATCAAACTTCAGATAGTTTATATCCTTAAGAAAAAATTGCTATCAATAATTGTTGTAAGTTTAGAGACTCTTTCATTGTTTTTTAAAGTGTAATAAGGAAATTTAGGATTTAAATTAAACTTGCACAATTTTTACACACTTTTGCTGACGCGTTTATTTTCAGAATTAATCAATCCCCAAAAATAGAACAAATTACAAATCAATATTTTTGACCTTTGACTTGAAATCAAATAGACTTATCAAACTAGGTCCTGCAATTAATCTAAATTCAAAAATATTTAATATATTTAATGTGGAACACATAAAAAAACTGTCTAACGATAATAAATAACAAATATTTGGAGAAATAGTATGGAGGCGTTAATTATTATTATTTCACTTTGATTTTAAAATAAATTAATACATGATTTTCATTTAAATTATATTTTTAGTAAGGGAGTAAAGTAAACTCCGCACTTTTTAACTGAATTTAAAATTTAGATGCGCAAATTTCGCAGTTTTTAACATTAGTGTAAACTATGTATTTTTTAAAAGTTATTCTGTTAGCGGGAGGATCTTCTTCATTCTCACTACACTGGTGTGGTCGAACGAACACTCGTGTGTGACAAAATACCGTCAGATTTCTATCGGTATTTCTATTGAGCTCAAAACATAGAACTAGTGCTGGCGCATGTGCGTAATTGATTTCAAATTAGCTTTGTATAAAATAATAAAATGTTGTAGCGTGAAAACTGCACTAGCTAGGATATTGATTCGGGTGTTTTGAGGAGATTGCGGAGCACTAACTCGGGAGGCAAAGTGAGACGTAAAAAATATTCGCCGGAATATAAGTGAAAATTGGAATATAATTGAAAATTACAAAATAATTGAAGATTTCGTCTCATATGACATGTCAATATGTTATTATATAAAAAGGACATATCAGAGGGAAGCTCGCGTCGAAAGGAATCCAACGAGCCTAAAAGGACCAGCGCCGATCGAATGCAAGAGCTACGGCTTGTTATGTTAATATTATATTGGATTTCATTATAAGTAAAAAGTGCGATATTTACATACACCTCAATTTGAATGTTCATTTTAACATTTACAAAAAAAAAAAAACAATGTAATATTATACTATTAAGCTCGTAGGGTACTCTGTCAGTCATAGCAGGGAATCATCAATGCTGTTTATATGTAATGAAACATTTACACCCACCCAAAAACATTTTAGTGGCGAACAATACAAACACTTAATTCAAGTATCTTATATGAAATGTGGGGGAAAAACATTTATTCGAACCAGTAATAAGAGTTATCAAAAAATTTGATTTTTATTTTCATGTTCAATATAGTAAACGTGATGTTTTTCAATACATAACTTCCATAAGTATAACGAAAATTATTTTACAGAAAGGTTGTCCAAAAATTTTGCAATGCTAAACCAAAACAATTTTGGATCCCTCTTTTTCATTGTCATGGCTTGTTACATTTATGTAAAACACCGAGTTAGAATACGTCACGATACGTCCAAAATCAAACAGAAGTTTTTTATTTAAAAAAAGATCTTTTGTCTTTAAATTTTTTCTGTATCTTAACAGTTTTAAAGATGGATATTTGATTCGCTGGCGGGGATAGGAGGGGTGTTGGCAGAATGGTCCGGTTTTGGCCATTCACGAACCTGATTTTACTTTATAGCTCTGGACTGCAAATTTCGGCTCGTTATTTATTTTTGTTCTTGAGTTATACTATCTACGGAAGACAGACTAACGGACAAGCGGAAATGAACTAATTAATTTATTTTATGAACACCTGTACCAACAAAATTTTTTTAAATCAACTGTTACAAAGTTGGGATCGAGTATAAATATTATTAATGTTCAGTATAGCATGATGTTTTAACCTTTTGTTCAAACAGGCGTCCCGTAAGAAACTAAAATTAATAAAAACCCCAAAACTAATCTCTTAACTAAATTATTCGATTTTCAAACCTCAAGTCCCTATTTAGGTAACTGTATATTACAGCTATACCAAATTTGAATCATTTAGGTGAAATAGTCTCTGAGAAAAGGTGATAAGAAAATCCAAAATGATTCCATAAGTGAATTTTGAAAGTACGCGGTATACTTAAAATATCTCCATTAATTGTTTAAGAAGCAGCGTAACAAGTGAATTTTAATTAAAAGTTAGCTAAAGAATCCGCTTAAATATTTATTAAAATATAAACTTTCTGTATTTTATAATAAATTAAAGATAAGTTAAAAATAAAAGTTAAATCATCCTGATATAAAACGGAATTGACCTCATTTAAATACCAACTCAACTACCTAAATAACATGATTCTAAATGGTTTTTTATGCCTTTATTTCTAAATAAACATAAATATTATGTTGTAGTTCTGCGTTTAAACACATAAATATATATATTTTTTTTAATCGATCAAGTATGAGTTAATATTTATGAGACAATCTATAAGGTATAGTAGTAGCTGCTCGTTCTTTTCTGAAAATTTCATAGTTGGTCTATGCCGATTCGAAAATATTTTTAAAATGATATGTCAATGATATGATATTCTTTTTGTTTTTGAGATATTTAGGAACAACCGTGAATTGGGACCTAAAATTCAAAATGTTGCCGATCTCCCACCATTGGGAGATCTTTTTAGTATCCTCAATTAGAAGCCCCGTTGCCTCTTTCAGGTCACCTTTAGGTCTGAAACACCTAGACTACTAAATAAAATTCAATGTATATTGTCAATTATTCTGATGAAAAACGATGATTAGATAGATAGATTGTAGAAGTTGCCCTAGGCGGGCTACACTTCGACCATAAGGTCCATTGTGATGCCTAAGGATGTGAGAATGTGAGTGGAGTGGAAGGAATTTTTGTGTATAGACTAGGAATTGGTAGGATATGCGGCTGCAGCCGACTATGATAGGAACTATGCCGATATGCATCTGGAGTTCGTGAAGGAAACTGCAGAAAACCTTCTCAAGCATAGCCGGTTACTTCGTTCTTGTCCATACGCCGAGAGTTTAGTCAATTAATTTTAGTTAATTAGTTTTTTTTTCTTAATAATTGACAAACTGCCGATGTCGGGATTCGAACCCATAACCTCCTAGTATCCAAGTAGACATACTGCGCAGACATAACGCCTTAGATTGCTCGGCCAATTGGACTGGTAAAACGATGATTTATCAATTCAACTACTTTCAAGTAATGAAGAGTTACATCAAATTAAGTTCTGTGTATATTTTTCTCATTTTCTTTGATTGAAATTAAAATATCTTGATTACCCGTCGGCTATTTCATGACAATGAATCATCATGGAATAATTTCCCCGTCACGTTGTCAAGTGTTTTTTTTGTTCGTGATACGGAACACATAATACGAGTATCAATATATGAATAAACAAAAAAAACATTATATATCGATAATGTAGCGATCATTAGGTTCTTGAATAGGATAGATAGTGTGTATTGATACTGTTTGTTTGTATGTTTATTGAATACACAATAATACACTTTTATTATTTATCCATAAATTGAATATTATATGTTCCGTAACCGACCGAACCGTGTGTTCTATTTATTAGGCTTATTTACTAATATATGGTGCATTACTTATTGTATACACATATATATAATACAATTTTTAATTTAAATATATATACACATAACATACATGTATATAGAGGTCGTTCACAATAATTTGAACCTTCTTAATCTTCTTATATTTTATAATATTGTCTTGTATTTCAATATGCAAAAATCATATCACACACAAAATTATTGTCCAATGAAGAGTGGAGTATCTTATGTGGCAGACTTACTTCTTGTCTGTTTCATTAAGCATCTATATTATGTACACTCCCGTTCAAAAAAAATGAACAGACTTGAACCGAATCAGTCTCTCATTATTCTTGTAGTAAATGTTTTTGTTTACACAAATTGTTTACATAAAAATGTACTACTTATAATTGTTTATAAATAAATAATATACAGACAGTTACAAAAGTGAGGAGTTTTATGAAATGTAAGAAAATTAACATTTCAGGTCTGTTCATTTTTTTTGAACGGGAGTATATATATAAATTTATACTTTTTACTGTATGACAGACATTATTTTACTAAATGTCTCCCAAACACTGTGCAATAGAGCAGGATAGAAAACTGTGTAACATCGATCGAGTATTATATCAGCGATTCGATACATGTTGAAAATACAATCTGATCGGATTCTCATAGCGGGTCAAAAGAATTAGTAAAACTTTAAAAAGATGATTCATTATGGACTGGATCTCAATTCACATGCATGTTTTTTTGTACATTTTGCACAGTTCAACTATGGGGGTACGAACTCTAGATAATGTATTATATTATAGTTAATTTGTTGTAGAATAAAAATACCATTAATATAATTCATACAACAAAGTTATAGATTAGATAAGAAAGAGTTTGTTTGTTTAAACTTCAAAAAAATGGATTATTAATAAATATGAAAATTAAGTTTATCTTGCAAACATAACCCATTAAATATCATTTCTAAGACATAGTCTATTGAGTGTCCTCAAAAATTTGCAAAATTCAATTCGAATGACTGTTTGGTTTGTCGTGAACTATAAACTATAAAGTATACATTAGAAGTTAAGACCCAAGCTTTGTACAAGTGTACCAAACAAAAGTGGACCCGTCCAAAAATTACGTAACATAATTACGTAGGTATTACAATGTGGAAACCGAGTATAAATTTATTGGGCGTGTTCGATGGCTCAAATTTGAATGAGCAAAATCGGTTTATGAGAGCTATGAGAAATAAACAATTTTTGTTTATAACGTCAATAGTTTTGTCACAATTTCAATTGACTTGTACTCAGCACAGTATCCGAATCAATTACACATGTATATAGAGTATTTTGTTATAAAAAATGTTGTAGTTTATACATCTATGAGTGGTTAAAAGTAAAATAAACCATGAAGGGTCTGATAAAGAACTCAACATACTTTCAAAATTAAAAAATTTCTCAATCATTTTATCAAAAGTATATTTTTAAGTTAATAGTATTATATTTTACTTGTAAGTGAATAATTGTGAAATCACGATATTATTACGTTGTAAAAAAAATTGTAAAAATAATCGAAAAAGTGATCATATGTGTTCGAGTAAATACAACGTTAATTATATAAAATAAACAAAATTTAATGTTAATGTTTTTATTAAAATGCTAATATGGTATCAATGATTGCAGAAACTTATTATTTGGTAGAAAATTCTTAAATCGAAAAAGTGATCTTGTTGTAGATACTGTCAAAAATTACCTCCTCGTTGTTAACATAATTGCTTACAGACTCATTGGCTACGAACTTAAGTATCTACCCGGGGCCTAATATGGAGATCAACAGTAGCGTGTCGAATTCATTAAGTTTTGACATTTAAAACAAAAGTTTTTATTATTTATATAACGGACAATATTATATTTGAAACTTTTTTTTCGAAAAACCAAATGATTTCGACACAAATCGTCAGAAAACATTTGACCAAGGCACAACACTTTCGTAATTGCTTGTACGAGTAGATTCAGTTCACTAACATTCAACCATGGTTTTGAAACACTCCATAATAGATTATAAAATAAATATCAAATGAAAAATGTTACAAACATTACCACACATATGGACAGTTAAATATCATTGAAACCATTAAAATAAATCATAGAGTAATGTGTGTACCTTTAGTTTATATATTATGTATTTATAAAGTCCAACTATATATATATTTACGACGGGTACAGTCAAATATAAAAATATATGTACCGATAACACTAATGGATTTCATATTTGGTTTTTTTTTTAAATAACAATTTATAATCCAAAAATAAAAAATGATTTTAATACAAATAATTATTTTAAATGATTCATTTTTGTGTGTAGCCATTTAATCATTTTAATACAAAAAGGTCTTTTATTTATTAATTAATGTACTATGGCCCATAAAAGTAGCGTTCTTTTTTTCAAAATTTAATAGTTGATTTGTTAATTTTCTTTATTAATTCGTTTTATCGGAAAATATTTCGATTAAAAGTTATTTATTATAAATAAACTAACAATTTTTATTCGAAACATTTTCCCAAAAACCGTCTGAATAAGGCACAAAATGACTATACAAATTGGAAAAAAAGAACACGACTATTTTTTGGCCGATAGTACTATGGACCATAAAAGTAGGTAGCATTTTTTTTTCAAAATTTTATAGATGATTTGTGACTTATTTATTCAGTTTTTGAGAAAATGGTTCGAATAAAAGTTGATACTATATTTATAATGAACAGATTTTATTCGAAACATTTTTTCAAAAACCGAATAAATAACGTACCACATGACTATACAATTTTGTAAAAAGGAGCGATACTTTTGTGGTCATGTGTACAATAAAAGAAACCACTAAATTTTTGAATTGATTAAAAAACAAAAATGTTGTCAACTCAACAACAGCAGACAAAAAAAAAACATGGGCTTACTAAAAAAAAATTTGTCACATGAATGTTAACAGAAATATTGTAATTATTTAATCTAATAAACATTTAGAGAATGCTGAATGGTGTTTAATTCATGCAGGAAGTGTCATTAAACTTATGCGTGAAAAAAAAACAACAAGATTTAGTGTCAATTATGAATATATACTTAATGTAATTTTTTGTCTGATTAATGTATGAAACTACAGGGAGAAGAATTTATGATCATAAACATATCATCATGTTTCCTAATGATTCGTTTTCAAAATATTGGCAAAAAAATGTGTGTTTTTTTTCAACACACGGTTGAAAAAGGGAGCCCACAGGGTCAAAGTATTATATTATGCGATAAAACTTTAAAAAAAATTTATTAAAAAAAAAATTATTGTACATAAATATTATTAAAGTTTTCATTTGGAAATTGTTTGAAATGTAAGTAAATATTTATTTTGTAAAGTTGATTTTGACTACTCAAAGATCTACATAATGTAAAATATGAAATTATATTACTGAATCCTCTAGGAAATAAATATACTGCAGGAAAGTTTTTTTTTCCATACATGTTACCAAGTTAAATTAAATTTAAACTTTTGAATAATAAATTTTAAATATTACAAGAAATATGAAAATATGAAACTTAAAAAAGAAAAAGTAAATTGAAATCCACCCATACAATTTACAATCTTTCAAATTGGCAAATACGTTTAGGTATAAACATTCTTCAAGGTAGTTAATATACGGAATATGAGTCTAAAATAACATTGATCTATCTAGAATTAATTCGAAAACGGTGCCTTTTTTCGTCTCCCTTAAAGTTTTTTGTTTTGAGATTTATATTTTGGTACCGGTTTGGGTGAGTTCAATATCTATAAAACCCTCATTCAGCCACTAAAGTGTTGACTAGGAGTGTTGGACACATACCAAGACCTTACCAAAAAATCCTAAGAACCAGACATCATTAAAAGCATTAAAGTCTATCGTATGAGTTAGTTTGGACTTTTACAAAGATTTGAAGACCCCAACCCAGAAAAAGCTTACATTTAGCAAGCCTTCAGGCGCTTGAAAAAAAAGGGTCGGGGACCCACTAGAGGTCTTGACAATGCTGACAAAGACCTCAGTTTTCTGGGTATTAGAAATTGGATCAGTGACATCGAGGCAGTGACAGGCAGCAATGGCGACATCTAACTGAGAAAGCCATGGTCTGTTCTAGACTCTAGTACCGAAGAAGAAGAATATTTAGATAGATAGACAGATTGTCGAGTCTGCCTTGGACGGGTTACATTTTGACCATATGGTCCATTGTGATGCCTAAGAATGTGAGTGGAGTGGAAGGAATTTTTTTGCGTATAGACTAGGAATTGGTGGGATATGCGGCTACAGCCGACTATGATAGGAACTATGCCCATATTCATCTGGAGTTCGTGAAGGAAACTGCAGAAAACCTATTCAAGCATAGCCGGTTCCTTCGTACTTGTCCATACGTCGACAGTTTAGTCAATTAAGCGCCCCGTTTTTTTCTTAATAATTGACAAACTACCGATGTCGGGATTCGAACCCATAACCTCCCAGTTTCCAATTAAGCATACTACGCAGGCATAACGCCTTAGACTGCTCGGCCACTTGGACTGGTGAAAGAAGATTTGGGTGAGATTCTAAGAAAACTGAAAAATTCTTCCATTAAAGAATCTCTTCTAATTTGACGATTTTGACCAAACACCGAATATTTAATTAAATATCACATTCTAAAATGATGCCTTCCTGGTCTGTTCTAGGATGAAGTGTCGAAGAAGAGGTTTGGATAGGATTCTAAGAAATGGAAATATTCCTCCATTAAAGTATCTCTTCTAATTTGACGATTTTGACCAAAATCTTCGAATATGATATCTTCCTGCTGGTCCTAATATCTTAAACGTGAACAGGCTATAAATATCTGGTGTGTGCCTCTCCATATATACAGAATGTAACCATATAGAGGTTATGTAGCCGCATCAAACTTCTTTTTTTTCGTGTTGATATTGAAAAACATAAATTCTTCTGGTTTTTATAAATAAATAATTTATTACAAAATCTATAAAATCATATTTAATTTTAATTTGTTATATGTCAAATAATAATTTTTTTAATAATTTTATAATACATGATAATAAATAACAACAAAAAAATATGTTTTTATATTTTAATAGAAAAAACATTTATTTATACAAAGGTTACATAAAAAAAAAAAAAAACCCAACATATTTGATTCGTGTAGATAATCTTTCATATATTTAATGAAATCTAATTACGACCCTTGACTTTGTATGTTTAGATATCAGTATTATACAAGTAATGAGTTGTTGTAATTCTATATAATAGTTTGCCAATCATTATAAAAACAAAATCTGCAAATCATCCTTAGAATAAGGTTAATAACTCTTATTCGTTAATATTCCTAACGACAAAAACATCTTTGTACAATAGAGTTTGGTTCTCAAAGATACTTGCGCAAAATTTCATATACACAAAGTGCATCTTAATTATGAAGAAAGTGATTCCGTCGGTCATTTTACAAAGATTAGCTTCCTTTTCAAATTGTTTTTTGTAAACTAGCGTCTATTTATTTCCATTGTTAGTATGGTTGCCTTTCGGTTATATTATACCAACGGAAGCGACTAGCGTTTACTTACTTTGATATTTTAGTAATATGTCTGAACATTGATAACATTTTTTTGACATCAAATGCTTGATATGAAAAATCATACATTAGCTTCCTTTATTTTTTTTTTTTCAAATATCACTTTATATCGGAATTACAACGCATAATAGAGGAGGATTAAGGACGTTCATGCATGAGGCCTTGATAGTAGATACAAATTTTTTTTTAGTGAATTGAATAGCTCAATTCAGTAGTTCATCCTCAAAAATTTAAAACCTGTTGACGATCATTTCAAAGAGTAATTATCGATTAAAAATCAAACTTTTAACACAGCATCTTATGGAGGACAGAATTTTTTTTGTACTTAAAATTATAATAACTATATTATTAAAGTACGCACCATAATAAATAATGTTTAAAAATATTCTTTGAAATATGCAGTTTATATAATTGCATTCAAAAAATGGTGTTGACGAGCGTTTGAATTAATTATTTATTAAAATTAAAACTGTTTTGCTAGATTTGTTTTTGGCACCATATTTTGAAAACTGACGACAGCGTACAGTAAAACAATATACACATATTTTTTGTCGAATCAAGATCTGTCAAATAAAGTCAAATCAATTTCTAACTTACATTTACTGATATTTTTCAATATAAATACTTTTAAAATATTTAGGACAAATAGAAAAAGGTTATAAATCGTTTAATATTATTGATATACTTTTATATCAATACTATTTTACGTATATATATATATATATATATATATATATATATATATACTTTTATTGATATATTGTATACGCAAAGGCAAAAAACCTTAAACTCGGCCTGTCGCACTACCGTGCTCTAGATAAACGCATATTCTATATCTCAATATACTTTTATTGATTATTTACAACTTTTTTAAAATCCTAAATAAATTTTATTGAAGATAGTACTTATTTGACTCTAGCGTAGCACATGAACGTCCTTAATCGGTAACATAAAAATTAAATGAACTTCTGTCTTCTATGAGAAAAAGAATGATTATATATATATATATATATATATATATATATATATATATATATATATATATATATATATATATATATATATATATATATATACATTATACTAAAATAAAAGACGAACAAAAAAAAGAGTATTTATTTAAACCAATAATAAAAAATATCAATTCAATCACAAAAAAACGATATTCCCATATAAAAATTACATTACTGCACATATATTTGTAACATTAATCAAAGATTATAAATAAATGATATAATGTAGCTTATAATATATATTTAAAAAAAAAAGCAAAGAGTCACAAGTTATAATTTTCAAAGAATAATCTGACTTTTGTATGCCAGCTATACAATATTTACACGGGGTGTGTAGTCCATCATCAGGGCACACATTCATTTTGTACTGTTTGAAGGCAGATAGGTTATAATATTTACAATGGACCACAAAAAAAGTACTCACAAAATTTTATTGACTAGCTGAAATATCCGGCGTTGCCCGGGCTTAAGATAGATATATCTTGAGGAATATAGATGTATTGCACTTGGGCCTTATGGTCCATTGTGCTCCCCCTTCTACTTCAGTCTGACGAGATTTAGATACTTTTATAATAGCCAGGAAATTGCTTATCAGGTTTTCCTGAAGGTTCATATATACAGGATGAGATACACCGAATATATGCTGTAACCGAGAGACTCGTAGTAAAAGATTATGTGGCTGGATTTTTACTCCTCCTAAGCGTACAATCTGCACATAATGGAACCGTTATGGACTCCTAAATCTAGCCTAAGAATCGAACAGACAAAATCAATACAGAGACGACCGACACGTGCAGACATAATCTATTTGTTCCGGACGCAACCATTGTAAACGCATTATTAGTCTCGAAGTTATTAGCGATTGAAATCTTACAGTATTTTGTCCACATGAATTTTCGGCCGTCAAAATAACCATGTCAAATATTTTCCATGTCAAAATAACATTACTTTGGAGTCGATACTACGCAATTCTCCACAACACACCCGGTAGGTATACATGAAATATGTTCACTGTTTGATACTGTGTTAAAGTATGACTTGTATGATATCAGTAGTAGCAGTGATTGCTTATAAAGGGATTTTTTTTCATAAATATTATATATATATATATATATATATATATATATATATATATATATATATATGTATATATATATATATATATATATATCAGAGGTGGGCAAGAGTTGACTCGGCCAAGCTCTGAGTGAGAGGTAGGGAAGAGAGATAGAGTTAATACAGGGTAACTACCAATTATTAATATTTTCTTTTTTTAATTAAAACATTTTCTGAAAAAAATATAATAATACCAAATCTTTTTTATGGTCTCTATTATACAAAGTAAATAATACATACAATCATTCAATACATACTCTGGAACTTTGGGCTGGTAATTTGGGTCATAAAATGTACCTTTTTAGTATATATCATATTTGTGTATGAATAAAATAAAAATATATAAAAAAAATATATATAAATCTTTTGAACCTTTAAGTTTACCGCTGGACCATTGTAATAAAAGAGGGAAATTTTTGCAAAGGATAATTTAAATAGAATTATAGTTTTGGAAATTCCAAATAATTTGTCTAAATATTTTACTATTCATATCCGAGAACTAATAAAGAATTATTTACCTGATTTAATTATTTTTTGTTCGTATGGAGTATGCTCAGTATAGTGTCATGGGAATTTGATGAATTCAGTTAAATTTTACATAAAGTGGGAATTTGAGTTCTTCGAGTTAGTCTACTTTGAATTGAAAAAGTGAAAAGTACTATTTGCAGTAGTGGAAATTATTTTTCGCATAATTTGTTTTTCAAAAAAAATAAAAGTAATAAATTATTGAATAAATTATTGGGCAATAATCGGTAGGGTCAACCTGTATTGAAACATCGTTCCGTCTTGCTTCAAAACATACCTTCTTTACTTACTCTCACCCAGCTTATGGAGAGCCCGTAAGGCTCAGACGAGCTGTCTGCGCCCACCTCTGATATATATATATATATATATATATATATATATATATATATATATATATATATATATATATATATATATATATATATATATATATATATATATGATAATCGATTTGCTAGCTAGAGGGTTTTTCTTTTGTTTAAAAAGGCTCTTCGCAATATTGTAAAATATGTAATGTATACATATAAAATAAAAGCATATTATATATATATATATATATATATATATATATATATATATATATATATATATATATTTACTTGGTATTAAATAAAATATGCAAATGATTATTAACATTAAGTATCAAAGGACCTAATAAATTTATGAATAATTATTAGATTCTTCAGATATCGTTGATAGATTTTCTGTAGTGATCTAAAAAACAAGTGAAAATAACAACTGAGTTAATTGCTTAAATATCCGGATCAATCTAGAGCAAAAAAGTAAGGTCAAGTTCGTGAATGGGCAAAATCGGATCATATTTGATCATCTCTTTTCGTTTTTGAGTTATCGTGTCCACGGACGGATAGTCGAGCATGTAGAAATGGACGAATTAGACCAAGCATTGATGTCTACGATCAATATCTTCTAGCCTTACTAAACTTAATATATCCTTGTACATTTACATATACCGGGTATAAAAAGCGAAGATTGTACTATGGGCCACAAAATTAATGATCACTTTTCAAAATTTTTAATTGGCTTGTTCATTCGGTTTTAAGGATAATGTTTCGAATGAAAGTTGTTAGTAGGCTCAAATCAAGTTAGTTTGTGATCTATTGTACCTTTAAAATGATTTATTGATGGAATCCGAAAATATGACATGAAGCGGAAATTTTAACGGTGGGGGAGTTGTCTAATAATTAATAATAAGAAAGAGAGGTACCGCAAACACCCCTCTAATAATTAAGTAAAAATAGTTTTTAAGTACACGGCTTTTTTTGTTTTTCTTAAATAATGTAGATGTGACATGTTCCATTGTGACAGGTATATACAGTTATCAAACCATTACAGCAGGTAGTTATGATCAAAGTTTAAATAGTGAGGTACTAGATCGATTGTGTGTACTAAAAGATAGAAAACAATCAATTAAATAATTTTGTTCTATATAAATTGTGTAAGCCAATGAAAATCATGTTCGATAAAACTTTTCCCATAATAATTTTCATCCTTGTTACACTAAATTATAGAATGTTGAAGTCTCCATCGATCGATCGTGTACCAATAATAAATATCCATCTCACTTATTAACTTAGTAACCAGATACAAGGTACCTGGTAGTAGATGAATGCCATCCCATGATGCTGTAACAGGTGCACTTCATTTATTACACACATTATTAAATGATATATGCGCGGATGGATTAATGTCAAGTTTGAATATTAAATGAACATATAATACTTTATTATGTATACAATGAATTTGTTAAATATCAATCGATGATTTTTCTCCAAACTTTAATCAACAGCACGAAACGTGCGTATGGCGTTAGTTTAAGGGGGCGTGGCCTTGCGTACTTACAGGGACCTATACACTACAAGAAATATATGGGCAAAAATAACCCCCTTCAAAAATAACTTTTGAACTCAATCATTATTTTAACATACCACTTTTAATCTCATCAATAAGGAATTCGTAGCTTTAAAGATATTTTAATACAAAAATCGAAAAAACGTGACCACGCTCAAAAAAAAAACGGAGATCAGATGATACTCTTACTTTAATTATTTCAGATTGCTTACTATTTTTATACCCGGCATATGTAATATATTTAAGGGTAAGGATAACAACTTTTGTTTGAAACTTTTTTTTCATAAATATTAGTATATATGCGGTATTTAAGCAATTAACTCATTACCCAAGTTTTTAACGGTTCGAAATATTAATTGTAAAAACAAATATTTTGGTAAATGGTATTCATTTCTTTGATAATCTTTATATAAATTAAATAATTTTGGAAATTACTTGTAGGTTACCCAATTATCCAATAAATACTATACAGGCGTCGAAGTAAAGTAAACAGTGCACGCACTGTGATAATGGACTTAGTATACACAGGGTATAGAAACAATTAACTCACTTATTACGATTCTTTTAATATTTTTTGTTAACATATTTTTGATTAGATACTTTCTCAAAAACATTATAACAGATAAATTATTCCCCCTTCAATAGTATTATAAACTTTCTGTACCAATATTTTATAATAAACTGTAAAACATATCAACATTATTGTAATAGTTTGTTGTATATATGATTGGTGCATTATAAATGAGCGTGGTATGTTAATTATCCAAGTTGATTGAAGAAAGTGTTTTCTATGTCTCATAAAAATATGATTTTATTACATGCATGAATCAATGAATTTTATAAGCAGCAAGTATCTACTGTCTATTATAATATAATATATATATATATAGGTATTTTAAAATGAATAAATACACAGTAAAAAAAATGAGGTAAATTGAAAATAATCGAATTTGAATCAATCACGCAGTGTAATATAAATACGCGGCGAACCGAATTAATCATAACTCTGAACTAGTTCAGTTTGAGTATTAACTTAGAATACATTATGTTCTCACTTGCACTCACTTTTTATAGTAACAATATCATAACTACGTCATTTTTGTTTTGATAAACAAAATATACCTACCATAATGGATCATGCCATCATTTTCATTATTTTATACCGATTACTAATAGTTTCATAATAATTTTGAAACTCTTTATATATTATTTAAGCATAACCATACAATTTAGCAAAATTTATTTGTTTTGATAACTCATAATTCATACATCCGTAAGTGCTATTCATTTGTCTGTAGACAGTATCTTCCAACTCTACCTGGTGTAATTGGGTCCACTATTTTATTTTTTACAGTGTACTCATACATACATAAACACATACACACACACAAGTATTATAAAAACAACACCCTCTCAATCACATAAAAGTAACAACTCCCAACATATTTTAATTACCATTATGTTTCATTTATTTATTTATATTTAAATACATGTCGTGTATCTGCATATAAATAAATAAATATTCATTTCATTGGTCAAGAATGTTCAAAAATAGTAGAGCTGGGATTTTTTATTTGTAGATTTAATACACGCTGCATAATCGTGAAGTGCATTAATCGTGTTAAAATGTTTCGGCTTAGAGTCCACATCAAATATATCGAGAGAATAGGCGAAAAGATTGTAGACCAAATATTTTTTCATAAACAGTCAAGTTTATTCCTACTCGGAAATATTTATTTCTATATTTATTTTCCTACTCACTCATAAACAGTTATGGAGGATGCGTTAATATTTTTTCATATTAATACGTTAATTCTCACTCTGTTTATGTTTAATTTATTCGCAACTATGTTCATAAATTAAACACTGTGATACAAAATTGTTTTAAAATATTCTTTGAATTAAACAGTTTATTGTTGTGGATTTTGCAAAATTTTATGAATGTACACTCCCGTTCATAAATATTGAACCACCAGTAAATCACATTCTAAGCGCATATATTACTAAATATATGTATATTACATACAATATCATTTACACTGGTTTGTTTTTTATGAAGGAAGAATGTACTATATTACAGATTCAATATAATGTTATGAATGTACTGCATCTAGCACATGAACAACGTTCTTAAATAGATTGTAAGTAAAATGAATTATAATAAATCCAATCTCTATAAAGTCTTCTGGTTATTTCAAAAACAAATATAAAGTTTTATATTCTGCTTAAATCGTTGTGTACATGGATGGGATAATATGTTTACTAGTTTTTCTTTATTTATATTGTGCTTAACTTATAGAGTGGAGTTTTCAGCCAATTTAAAAACATTTCGCAGTAACGATTCCGATGTTGTTACAACATTCTTTATAATAGCTGTGCAACCAAACCAGCCAGCCAGCGATGGAGATGCTATTATAAAGTTAAGTATTTTAAATATAGGTACAGTCTGTTTTCAAGAGTATTTCTAATAAGGAATCAATGTTAAATAAATAAATTAAATATTTACTATAAAACAATACATCCATGCACATACTTATAAACATCTGGCTGCTTATGTTATGATGTTGGTTTGATGTCATTTAAGAGTGAGGATTTAGTAATGCCCACTTAATTTATAATATTATTATTCATTACATATACACACACACACTACTGACTACAGAGTACCCCCAATATTTTTATTTCTTTATGAAGCATTGTGTGGTTATAAAGTAAATAATATTTAACATTGATTCACTATTGACAAAGCTTTCCAAAACAGACGGTATATATATATATATATTGTTTTGTAAGGAGTATTATATTGTGTATCGTTGGCAGTTTTATGTACTTTATAAAACTGTTTGTTGTTGGTGTTGTTCAAGGTTCAAAGTTCACAATTATTGTGTGTTGTAATCGGTATAAGTGTACATGCGCTGGTTTTTGTTTTTGTAAACGGTTTTATTTAGTTTCACTGTCGTATATTTATTTGCTTCAAATCTTGTTTGTTAAAAATCTTGCAACCCAACTTCTGCTTAATCGATTCTCACGAAACTCTGCATACCTGTTTAACCTTTATGACAATTCAATAATATGGCTACAGAGATGATCTAATGATGATGAATTGAAAAAAATTGCATGAAAAAGAATTCAAAATTTTGGTGGAGGTGTCGTGAAAAACTACAAAAAGTTTTTAGTCTTCAATCATCAGCCATACCATCAGTTCAACAAACCAAATGGCAAGAGTTTTTGGAAGCTCTTATTTTCAAAGACGTACATTTTTATGTAAAAAGTTCCAATTAGTTATACATGAAGCTTCCAAAAACTCATTTGGTTTATTAGTTTAGACCTGATTAGTTGACCCATAGACATAATGTCGAGCGGACCTCTTCGTCCCAGTCTGACTAGCCAAACAACATTTTTTTTAAAGAGGAGAAATTTCAGCTAGATTGACAATAACTCCATCGTAAAAGCTGCGCTATCGTCCTATACCTTAATAAGAGTCTATGTATAGGATAATCAACGAGACCAGTATCGTTAGTCCCTAGTAGAGAACAAAGACTCGTCTTAATAAGCGATCTTTAAGTTTGCATTAATGTTCATATTTTGTTGGTCTAGAATCCTGAGCCCAGATATTGTGGGTTCGATTCCAATCCTAGATGTGTATGGTTCTTCATATCAAGCATTTAATGCTGTAGTGGACTTTTTACTTAATCTACATATACATTTTTATTCAGATACCTTTGCATAATGACTACATATGCCGCCTGTTACTTAGGTAATTATATGTTTATTACCTCAGTAATTATCAACAATCAAATTTAAACATTTTTATATCTTCAAAAATAAAGATTAGATTGAAATCAAAATTATCTATATTTATATATTTAAATTGTAGTTTTCAGATACTGAATTTCATTTAATACAGTTTCCAATCTCCTACAATGTCAAAGAATGTAATCAATGTTAAATTAAACGTAAACGCTAGTCACTTCCGATGGTATAATATAACTGAAAGGCAACCATAATAATATTGGATAAATTGACATGTTTACAAAAAAAAAAAAACATTTAAAAATTAACATGACTATTTTATTTTACAGATTTTTTATACGTATGTTTGTATAATCAAATTTGTTCGTCATGCCAAATACCAAAAAAATTCGTTACGCAGGAGCTGCTTCAACTTAGCGAATTTCCTTAGAATAAATCACTCTCTAGTGATCACAATTTTAGTCTGATCAAAATGAAATGTCATATATGGTTTTAGCATTTGCAAGTCCAATTTTCTCAATAAATGACATACGTCCAGGCGAATGGGGGGAGGTATCAAAAAAGAAGAAAACACAAAATATAAAATATCTCTCTTAATATTAGAACAATCGAAAAATGCGTAAGGAATAAAGTTGTATAAAATCAAATTTGCTACAATTCATCACCTTATCATTTTTGCTCAAACTCTAATGTGTACAGAGATATTAAGGACTTTAATTTTCAATATTAAACCGTCAATATTTCTGTAAATATTATTGTTACAGAAAAAATGATAAGAAACAAAATTACAGTAAAACTTAGTACCTAAAACTTTACTTCTTATAAATTTTTCGATTTTTCAAATTTTAAGGGAGATATCTCAAATTTTATGTTTCCCCCTCCCTTTAAACCCCCCTTTCCCCTGGTCCGATTTTACCCATTAACGAACTTGACCTTTTGAATATCAAAAGCGCTTCAAATACCAAATCTCATCCCGATAAAATGAAAACTGTGACCGCTAGAGTGATGACAGACACATATATATATATATATATATATATATATATATATATATATATATATATATATATGTATATATATATATATATATATATATATGTCCAGATATATATATATAAATTTTTCAGATGGTGATTTTTGACATCTACTAAGTAGGATCGATGGACATTTGAAGAAATTTTTGCGAAATTTTGACTTCGGTACGGGACCAATAGCTCTATTTCCTTTCAGGAAATTCGCTAAAACATGTCCCTGACCATAATGATAGACGTTTATTTAATAACATCAAATATACATAAATATTCATCATTGAATTTAAATTAACTAAATTAAACAGATATATATATATTCTTTAAAAAAATAAAATAAAATAAATTAAAAATTCGTAATTTAATTTCCATATTTAAAATAATATTTCATTCACTGATTTTAACATAAAAAAAAAAAACACTTTCGTATACAAATTTCGTTTCGTTTCGTTTTTTTTTTTTTAAATTCTCTACATAAATACCATAAATACGTGATAATTTTATGCACGTATTCACAATTTAATATATAAAAAATAAATAAATAAATGATGACTATTTATAAAATTTCATTTGTACGTAGGAATGTTAAAATGAATGCAATTTGGAGAACAAAATTTACATAAATTTAAAAAAAAAAAAAAATCAATATATACCCGAGTTTCTAACCAAATTTATTTGACGCTAATGATATATAAAATGTTACCAAATATCGTGATACCAGTTACTATAACGTGATACAAAACGTTTGGGCTACTACTTCCGTCATATACAGTGTGGTACGTAAAACAGGGTTATGCATAAGCAACGTTATGATTTAATTTGTGAATAAATTTTTTGTTTACGAATTTTTTTTTTCAGAATAAACTTTGAAAAACTTGGGAAATTTATGATGGAAAGACTCAGCACAGAACAAAGACCCAAAGTTGTTCAATTTTATTTTGAAAGTCATCATTCGATTATTCAGGTACAAAGATCGTATCGAAATTTTCCGATTGGTTCAGCGTTTTCGGCAACATGGGGCTGTCTGTGATCTTCCGCGTGCTGGAAATCCTCGTGCAGTTCGAAATGATGTGAACATTGCTCGGGTGCCAGCAAGTGTTGAGGAAAACCCCGAAACTTCCACCACGCGACGTTCTCAGCAGTTGGTGATGTCTAGGCGATCTTCGCAAAGAATTTTACAAACGTTACACCTTTTCCCATACCAAGATTCAATAGGGAATATGCATGAAAATTTTTTTTCACATTTATTTTCAGAATATGAAAATACTGTTAATACTGTAATAATATTTAAAAACGAAATTAAAATCCGACAAATATCAAGGAAGCTGTAAGCTTTTAAAGATTATTATCTGTCTCTTTCTTGCAAAAATACTAAAAACGGAGTTTTACATGTATTTTAAATGGTGAAAGTGTAATATGACGTCACATAACATATCAAGAGGGCTATCACTCTCTTTGTCTAATCGAGAATTTCAATCATTCATATCTCGCTTATTTTTAAAGTTATTTAAAAAGTAATTTTACCTTGATATTTGTCAAGTAAACATGCTTCAATTCCGGTGAAAAAAAATTTTCATGCATATTCCTTATTGGTTCACGAGTTAAAACCAAATGATGCACAAATACGCATTCAATATACAGGTACATCGCCAGCTCATTTTTTTTATTACAGAAAATTTCAGTAGTTCGAATCTGATGTAACAATACAATATGACAACAATATAGAAGTACACAAAAACAATAAATTTGTATCTACATACAACAATACGAATGATTTAAGAAGATGTACAACAATACAATACAATATATATTATAATACATACCTATACTACCTATATTTAGTTATGTATAGTAATATCAGGTACGATGGAAACTAGTTTATCCCTTATCCTGTGACGCAACGTTTGTTCTGGTATTATGTTCTGTTGTATTTGATTTACGATTTATACAGTTAGCTACTGTGATATCCGTTTCCGTTATATTTTTGCTTTACTCCCGTGTCTCCTATATGTATGTATAAATATATAACAGTTATATTATATGTTTCCTCATATAACATTATAGTTACCTATTCTATGCTTAGAATTCCGTAACTCAAAACAAATGAACTTTGGCTTTTGTTCAAACTCTTCGTAATTAGTATAATAATTGTCTTTAATTTATACATACAAATATCAAGATTCTGTAAATAGTTTAATCATTTTCTCCGATCGAGAATATAAAAATCCAGAACAATTTCAGAATCCCTAAGTTTCTAAAAATATCCAATTGAATAAATAAATATTTAAAAATTACCATCTGATAAAAAATGTTGCAGTTTAACATTAATTTTGTATATAACTGAGACATATTATGCTATCTATTAGTGAAAATATCCATAAAGTAATATTTTTAAGGTAGTTATCGTGTGCTAATGGGGATAATTATAGAATTTGTGCACACTTATTAAGGGTATTATTATACACAAACTCGAGAAAAGGCAGTTAATTGACTAAACTGTCGGCGTATGAAGAAGAACCGGCTATGATTGAGAAGGTTTTCTGCAGTTTCCTTCACGAACTCCAGATGAATATGGGCATAGTTCCTATCATAGTCGGCTGCAGCCGCATATCCTGCCAAATCCTAGTCTATACACAAAAATTCCTTCCACTCTACTCACATCCTTAGGCATCACAATGGACCATATGGGCGACGTGTAGCCCGCCCAGGGCAGCCTATACAATCTATCTATGCTAAAACCACAACCTGAATGAAAGTATGAGACTTATTTAACGAAGTATAACGTGTATAATTTAACAATAATAGATTCTAAAAGAATATAGAATCCTACAATATCGATATTACGTTTCGACACACACACTTTGCGAATGTTTATGTCTACACTGCTCTCATAACACATTTCTTCTATACATATATACTACACCTTTACTCATCCGATTAGGCTTTAGTATTTTTTTTTTGTGATGTTTTGTTTTAGTTTCCTATATTTGAACATTAAAGTTACACAATACAAAGTTTCTGTATATATTTATAGAGATTAATTCTTTTCAGAAACTTCAACAGTTTTACAGAATGTCCTGACGATACATCTTAAAAAGCTCCAAAAATAGAAAAAGACAAAAAGAAATAGTATTTAAAATTTCATATGTTAATATTTGATTCGTTGTATAAGTTTTTAAGTTGCACACAAAAGTCAGTCATGTTTTTAAGCCCCATTCTCAGATCAGTTCGCAAAATCACTAAAAGTATTCGTCAAATCAACGTGCATTTGATGATTTGGTGAGCGATTTACAAGATGTCATAAAACATGGAGCAAAAATGTTATAAAAATTAAATAGTTTTCAAGAAAAAAAAGAATGATAATTATTATTCATCAAATTAAAATATCATGACAGAGATCAAAATTCCTTTAAATAATCAGGGTTTTAAGGTTTTTTAGGTTGCTTGCCATCTCAAGAAAAGTAACAGAATTAAAAAAAAGATGGTAAAATATATATAATAGAAAGTTTGATCCCGAAAACAAGATTTTTCTGTTTAATATCGAAGGAGGGAGGGAGGACACTCTGTATATATATCTAAGTATAACAATTTCAAATAAATATAAATCTAATGTACATACAAACATATATGGATTTAATAAATATATATATATCAAGGAATTTTTCTGTAAATAATATTATTTCTTTTCTTCTTTTTAAAACAGTTTATATGGTTGTTTTTTAGTACCAACTTAAAATATATAGCTATGTTATTGTTGTTTAGATGAAAACTGGTGAAATTAAAAATATGTGAGGTCTTTATATAAATATATAAACGATAAATATATAAAACTTATTTTGACAAAATGGAAACCCGACTTAACAAAAGATGCACTAAAAAGTAAAAAAATAATTGCATATTCTTGTGCCAATTTTAGTTCACCAAAGCAAAAATTTTTAAATATATATGTATAATTATTGTTATTTTTGGAGGCGGTGTTCAAAAGTTATGTGAATTTCTCTATGTTGACACCGCCTCCAAAAATAACAATAATTGTACATATATATTTAAAAATTTTTGCTTTGGTGAACTAAAATTGGCACAAGAATATGCAATTACTTTTTTACTTTTTAGTGCATCTTTTGTTAAGTCGGGTTTCCATTTTGTCAAAATAAGTTTTATTTCTCGCTTTTTAGTGACTTTGAAGTTCTATAACTGATTTTATTTGTCTAAATATAGGTAGACCTACTAAACGACCAACTAATTTTTAGTGAACTTTTTTATAACACATTTTTTTTTACCCGTTTTTTTTTTTTTTTGTAATTTTTAGTGCATTTTTTTATAACAGATTTTCAGTTTTTTTTACAAGCATTTTGTTTTTTTTTGTAAAAATTTTTTTTTTGGGGTAGGTTTTTTTTTTTTTTTGTAAAAAATTTTTTTGAAGTCGGTTTTTAAAAAAATTTTTTTTTTTTCCCATTATGAATGAGTATACCCTTTCAAAAAAAAAAAAAAATTTCGCAGAAATCAGTTATCACATATAAAATGAGGATTTTCCTCAATTTCCCGGAGATCCCCTCATCAGAATGCGATTTGGTGACAATGGGACCAATCGGGAATCAAACCCTTTAAAACAAAAAAAAAAAATTCAAAATCGGTTCATAAATGACGGAGTTCTGAGGTAACAAACATAAAAAAAAAAATAAAAAAAAAAAATACAGACGAATTGAGAACCATCCTCCTTTTTTGAAGTCGGGTTAAAAAAGACGTTGACTATCGCTAAAACTTTTTCAAAATTATAGAAAATATATAATATTTATTATTTGTTTTTTTATATTTTTATATAAAAATATATTTTTTATTAGTTTTTTTAGCGATTTTCCGAAGGCAATAGGATTTAATGACGTTTTTACTAATAGTACACGTCTTTCAAGTATATATATATATATATATATATATATATATATATCCTTTGAATTTACTATAATATGATATTGTAAGTTTAGTCCCAAATCTTTAACGGTTAGAAAGATAAAACGTATGTATAAAGGACTTTTATTAGGAAAATATACATTTTTTGACATTATTTCTGCACTGTCTCTATTTTCAAAACAAAGCATTCAATTGATAGCAAAATTTTATATGCATTTTTTTCTAATTTGTTATCTACTCATGGCCACAAAAGTAGCGTTATTTTTTTAAATTTTATCGCTACTTTTCGGACTCATCCCGGAATCCCTGTAGATAAAAAAAAAATCTTCTTCAAAAAAATTTATGATGAAAAACAAAGAAAGTGTATTCAACTGATTATTGTATGTGAAATTTTTTATTCAAATTTTCAAGTACAATATTTCAAAAAGTTTGTCGAGATTTCGTGTGTTAATAAGGAAAATACTTGAAAAAGGATATGGGATGAATATTATTAGTCTTACGAAAGCTTATTTTTTTTCTTTCTTTATTCTATTGTATATACTTTTTGTGTCTATGCGAATATAAAAAAAATGCCACTAAAGCCAGAATAAGGAAAAAAATATATATTACCCATTCAAATGAGAAACGCAAAAAGAAAAAAAGAAAAAAAAAGAGCTCTTTTTGTTTTAATGAAAAATGTACAATACCTTTGATAAATATTTTACAAAGATAGTAATAATAATATACAAGAAACAAATTCTTGTGCATGCTCAAATAAAACAAAAAATTATTCATAAACTTCCATTCTGTGTACCTCCATATACAGACTATAACGTGGTATTTGAAAATTTACCACCCCATTTAATTATCTAAATTCTGGTCGCCATCTTGTAGTTTAAGGGCGTTCACTGTACATAGAGGTGTTATTTTACTACCTTTTCCCAAAGTTTCAGTCAATTTAAACGCTATTCAATATTCATTCGAAATATCCAAGATTCAAGAAGAAAAAATAAATAGTCTCCAAGATAGGATATACGTTTATTGAACCCTTTATCATGACGCCAGAATACAAGTTAAATAAACAATAGGGAATATGCATGAAAATTTTTTTTCACTTAAATTGCAGCATGTTTACTTGACGAATATCAAGGTAAAATTACTTTTTAAATAACTTTAAAAATAAGCGAGATATGAATGATTGAAATTCCCGATTAGACAAAGAGGATGTTATGTGACGTCATATTACACTTTCACCATTTAAAATACACGTAAAACTCCGTTTTTAGTATTTTTGCAAGAAAGAGACAGATAATAATCTTTGAAAGCTGATAGCTTCCTTGATATTTGTCGGATTTTAATTTCGTTTTTAAATATTATTACAGTATTAACAGTATTTTCATATTCTGAAAATAAATGTGGAAAAAAAATTTTCATGCATATTCCCTATTCATGCTCTGATAAAGAATTCAGTATATACGAGATATTTTTATAGTTAGATAGATAGATTGTAGAGGCTGCCCTGGACGGGCTATACTTCGACCATAAGGTCCATTGTGATGCCTATAAATGTGAGCATGTGAGTGGAGTGGAAGGAATTTTGGTGTATAGACTAGGAATTGCACTAGGAACTGCAGCCGACTATGATAGGAACTATGCCGATATTCATCTGAAGTTGAAAGAAACTACAGAAAATCTTCTCAAGCATAGCCGGTTACTTCGTTCTTGTCTATACGCCGACAGTTTAGTCAATCAACCACCCCTTTTTTTTTTCTTAATAATTAACAAACTGCTGATGTCGGGATCCGAACCCATTACCTCCTAGTTCCCAAGTAGGCATACTGCGAAGACATAACACTTTAGACCGCTTGACCACTTGGACTTGTTTTATAGTAGTCTGTATATAGAGGTAATGTGAGCCATTCACATAAGATTTTTTTCCATTTGAATGATTGAATTTATTCGTGTAGTCAAAATAAGTTGAACAAAAATACAAAAAAATAATACTACAAAATAAAATGTATGATTCTTTTATTCGAACAAATACACATATATCAACAACTGAACTCGTAAACAGATAAAGTAAGTTACATACTACGGACCACAAAAGTATCGTTCATTTTTCAAAATTGTATTGATTTGTACCGTATTAAATCGATTTTCGCAAAAAAAATTCTTCGGATAAAAGTTATTCATTATAAATAAACTAACAACATTTATTCTAAACATTTTTCCAAAAAACCGAATGAATAAGGGAAATAAATCAAGAAAACAATTTGGAAAAATGAGCGCTACTTTTGTGGCCCATAGCTATAGTACGTATAGTATAACTATAAGAAGACGATGAAAAGGATCTTGTGATACATTGAGAAATGTAACATTTACGACAGAATGGCATATTCATGATACCTTTGGGACAATTTTATAACATGAATGAATGAATGACGAATGTGTGTATCCATGTATCAGTCCGTCCGTCCGTCCGTCCGTCCGTGTTGGATTCGTTCAAATTGAGAATTGATCGACTGTATGTATTTCCATCAAATTATAAACATACATATGTATATTCTAATAGTATATGGATTCGGTTAAGTGAACTACTTTAAATTTTAGCATTCCGTAACATTCAATAGTGGATTTGGGTTGTTTTTTTTTTTGTAAAATTTTATAATTTTAAGTTATACGATCTCAATAGAAAAAAAAATTCGTTACGCAGGAGCTGCTTCAACTTCAGCGAATATCCTTAGAATACATAAATCACTTTCTAGCGGTCACACTGTTAGTCTGATCAAAATGAAATATCGTATATGATTTTAGTATTTGCAAGGCCAATTTTATTAATAAATGACATACGTCGAGGGAAATGGAAGGGGGGGGGGGTATAAAGAAAAAAGAAAACACAAAATATAAAATCTCTCCTTTAATATTAGAACAATCGAAAAATGCGTAAGAAATAAAGTTGTAGAAAATCAAATTTGCTACAATTCATCACCTTATCATTTTTGCTAAAACTCTAATGTGTGCAGAGATATTAAGGAATTTAATTTTCAATCTTAAACCGTCCATATTTCTGTAAATATTAGTGTAACAGAAAAAATGATAAGAAACAAAATTATAGTAAAACTTAGTACCTACAACTTTACTTCTTATAAATTTTTCGATTTTTCGAATATTAAGGGAGATATGTCAAATTTTGTGTTTTCCCCTTCCTCTAAACCCCCCTTCCCCCTTGTTCGATTTTACCCATTAACAAACTTGACCTTTTGAATACCAAAAGCGCCTTAAATACCAAATTTCATTCTAATCAGATGAAAATTGTGACTGCTAGAGTGATTACAGACACATATATATATATATATATATATATATATATATATATATATATATATATATATATGTCCATAGATATATATATATATATAAATTTTACAGATGGTGATTTTTGACATCTACTAGGTAGGATCGATGGACATTTGAAGAAATTTTTGCGAAATTTTGACTTCGGTACGGGACCAATAGCTCTATTTCCTTTCAGGAAATTCGCTAAAAAAAGTGAGTCTGTTAAAAATTGAATGTCTTTGCGGCGCGCGCGATTAACTATTGAAAAAAATTTATTTAAATGCCATCTTTAAATTTTGACGTGAAAACATCTGATCGCTCGTTACGCTGGTGTTTGGTCGAACATTCTTGTCTGACGAAATAACAATGTAAAATGGTTGAGCTCACAACAGATAGATCAAAGTTATAAATGGAAAACGCGTGGAAAAGCGTTTAGCTAGAGAATTGATTCGGGTGTCATTTTAAATTAAAAATTTTAAAAAAAGTAGAAGACTTAGAAAATTAAAACTTAGGATAAATGAAGGTCTCAAATAGGTTAACCTCTCAAATAGGTAAATGTAATATTTCTGATACGATATATCTCAGTGGAAATGTCTTAATACTAATTTAAATTTCCGATTATTGGCAAAAATAGGAGTTACGACTATTTACCTCTCGTCTACAGAATATAGTTAAAAATTTGTTCAGTTAATTCCCCATACATGCAAAGGAAAATGTCACCAAAGTGAAAACAATTTTGATTTCTCTTGGCAAGGATTGTGTTTCGAACGTCTTCGAAGTTTTTAGTTAAATTTAAAAACAGTTTTTTAAGCCACATCTTATAGCACACAACGATGTGAAAAGTAATTAAATTTGACAACAATTTAAATATCCTTTGTTAAGGATCATGTTTCTACCATCGTTGAATTACTTAGAATATGTTCGAAAGTTTCAACAAGTTATTAAGAATTTACAAGTCGAAAAGAGCTTTTAACGAACGTACATTATTACAATAATATGAAATATTATCAAAGTTTACATCAATTTTGACCTGTTCTGGTTAGAATTGTATTTCTACTATCTTGAAGCCACTTAGAATATATACGAAAGTTTCAATAGAATTTGTCAGAATAGATATAGTTTCTAAGTCAAAGGAACTACAAATATGATTTTAATGTGTACGGATAGCCAGTAGTTTTTGTGTATGATGCCATAAACTTTTCAAACACCCATTACTAAAAGGAACAGGCAAAATACGTTAATACACTTCCTGCAAAAAAATTGAACAAATCCGAATTCAGCAAAGTCAAAGATTTTGAAGACAATTTACCTATTGGTGCAGCGTTTTCGCCAACATGGGGTTGTTTGTGATCTTCCGCGTGCTGGAAGACCTCGTGCACTTCGAAATGATGTAAACATTGCTCGGATGCAAGCAAGTTTTGAGGAAAACCCCGAAACTTCCACCAGGCGACGTTGTCAGCAGTTTGTGATGTCTAGGTGATCTTTGCAAATAATTTTACAAACTTTACACCTTTTCCTATATAAGATTCAATCGGTTCAAGAGTTAAAACCAAATGTCGCACAAATACGCATTCAATGTAGTCAATCATAATGTTACTTATGCGCTACCCTATAGAACGAAAGATGAATGATCGTTATTTGGTACATAGCTACATCGCCAGCTCATTTTTTTTTATTACAGAAAATTTGAGTTATTCGATTGATGATTTTTCATCAGATTAGATGTTGACAACAATACACCTCCTAACAATACAATATGACAACTTTTTTTTGTAAAATGATCCAATAATATATATAAATGTAATAAACAGAGTAAGTCTATACAAAAAACTATGCAACGATTATTTCTATCAAACTCTTCAAGAATAAAATACTACATATTTGTCATTATAATTACTACAGACAGATTGAGAACTTTTTTGATTCAGTTTGGTTCAATTTTTATTGCAGAGTAGTATTGTTACATACACTCCCGTTCATAAAAATTGAACCAGTTGAAACATTCTAAGTGTTATTGTAGTATATAATATTATACATATATATTTATTATTATATACGCTTAGAATGTGATTAACAGGTTCAGTTTTTATAAACGATAGTGTACACACAAGAATGTTATTATTATGTTATAAGAGTTATATAGCACATTGACTGAACGAACTTCGCTCGTGCTCACTAGACTCTAAACTAAACGAGTACTTGAATTACGAGTACTTCACTACACTCATAGTATACAATGGCATTGTGTGTGTGTAAGGATGCAACGTTGTCATTCATTTATATATATATACCGTCTGTTTTGGACAGCATTGCTAATAGAGCATCAATGTTAAATATTATTTACTATAATAACTACACAATGCTTCATAAAGAAATAAAAATAGTGGGGGTACTCTATAGTCAGTAGTGTGTGTGAATACGTAATGAACAATAATATTATAAATTAAGGGGGCATCACTAAATCCTCACTCTTAAATGGCATCGAACAAACATCAATTTATCATACCACAAGCTGTCAGATGTTTGTAAGTATAAGTAAGTATATAGTAAATATTTTATTTATTTATTTACTATTAGAAATGCTTTTGAAAACAGATTATATATATATATATATATATATATATATATATATATATATATATATATTACGTAAATTAAAATAGACCCAATAGCAACTTTGTGTAGTGCATCTATCACTGTCTATGCACAGTATGCCATGATATGGTGTTACAATCACACGACGGACGACAGACAATAACGACGGTGTATACATGCACGAGTAAGATGCAACTATATATAAATGGTTGTAGTTAGAGTGTGATCAGTATAATATAATAGTTATTTATGTTATAATACAATACTGATTGTTTAAGTGTGACAAAGTAAACCATATCATAGTACACTGCATATAGACAGCGATAGATACTGTCGCGGTATCTTGGCTCTCTTTATTCCTCAAAGGAGCGCTGCACGAATCTGCAACAGCGAACTAGATTAATTTCTTTTTGTACTTAGAAAAAAAAACTCCTTCTTTTTCCAAGGAGAAAAATATTGTTTTCTTAAATATTTTTCGTAATATAATTAGAATATGTGTTGAATCCAGAAAAATTATTCTCAATAATTTTCAATACAACAAAATCAACAATACACTATACAGTATTTCAGATTGGGTGTACTATAAAAAACAAGCTGTATATAAATTGTGAGAGTAACTCAGGATACTTAGATCGAGGTTGACGAGACTACTGTTGTGTATAATGGTTATGGAAGCTCATATATATCATTATTTTGTTAGGTATATATGATGATATTTTACTATCCAAGTCCGAATACTAGTTGGGACAATCAAAAAGAGCATAAATATAAAGGATATCAATGCAATCATTAACATGTTAAACCACCTGTAACTATGTAAGTTTGTAAACAAATCTTGGAAGTCGTTTTCAAAATCTAAACCCTTTGTGTGGATAATTACTTACCGTCCAAGTAGCCGAGCGTTCTAAGGCGTTATGTCGGAGGCGTTACGTCTACTTAGAACTGAGAGATTGTGGGTTCGAATCCCGACATCGGCATTTATTAAGAAAAAAATTCGTTACGCAGGAGCTGCTTCAACTTAGCGAATTTCCTTGGAATAAATAAATTACTCTCTAGCGGTCACAATGTTAGTCTGATCAAAATGAAATGTCGTATCTGATTTTAGTATTTGCATGGTCAATTTTATTAATAAATAACATACGTCAAGGGGAAAGGAGGGCATAAAGATAGAAGAAAACACAAAATATAAAAAATCTCTCTTAATATTAGAACAATCGAAAAATGCGTAAGAAACAAAGTTGTAGAAAATTATGTTTGCTACAATTCATTACCTTATCTTTTTTGCTCAAACTCTAATGCGTACAGAGATATTGAGGAATTTAATTTTCAATCTTAAACCGTCAATATTTTTGTAAATATTAGTGTTACAGAAAAAATGATAAGAAACAAAATTACAGTAAAACTTAATACCTACAACTTTACTTCTTATAAAATTTTCGATTTTTCGAATATTAAGGGAGATATGTCAAATTTTGTGTTTCACCCTCCCTTTAAACCCCCCTTTCCCCTGGTCCGATTTTACCCATTAACGAACTTGACCTTTTGAATACCAAAAGCGCTTCAAATACCAAATCTCATTCCGATAAAATGAAAACTGTGACCGCTAGAGTGATGACAGACACATATATATATATATATATATATATATATATATATATATGTATATATATATATATATATGTCCATAGATATATATATATATAAATTTTACAGATGGTGATTTTTGACATCTACAAGGTAGGATCGATGGACATTTGAAGAAATTTTCGCGAAATTTTGACTTCGGTACGGGACCAATAGCTCTATTTCCTTTCAGGAAATTCGCTAAAAAAAGGGGGCGGTTAATTGACTAAACTGTCGGGGTATGGACAAGAACGAAGTAACCGGCTTTGCTTGTGAAGATTTTCTGAAGTTTCCTTCACGAACTCCAGATGAATATCGGCATAGTTCCCATCAGAGTCGGCTGCAGTCGCACAACCTACCAATCCCTAGTCAACACACAAAATTCCTTCCACTCCACTCACATCCTTAGGCATCACAATAGACTTTATGGTCGAAGTGTGTCCCATCCAGGACACACACTTGAAGTAGAGAAACGTCTAAAGCTCCACCCTTCGTCGATTTTTTGTCCCAACTTTCAAATTGGTTTATTGCTCAGACGAAGAAAAAAAACAACATTCGATAATTCGATTCAAAATTTTTGAGCGTATCGTTGAACTAAATTGCAGATCTCGAAATCTTTAAATATGTAACGTTTACTAATGACTTCAAAATATTTTACAATTCATGATTTTATTACTCGTTTTCGAATTGATCCCGTATTCGAGCTGCTACGGTGACATACTCGTATATACAGTTTGTGTCTACGAGTTATATACGATACGTATATACGATACGAGTTCATGAGAGAGTTTAGTTTCATATTTAATGGATTTTCATGAAACATTTACCAACGCAATAAGATAAAAGTAACAAAAGAATATAAACGTACGTATGTTGTTGTTATTATTATGACTAAATTATTATTATTATTTTGTTACGAAATTGTATGCAATTTTGTAGGAAGTCTATTTATACAGACAGTTAGTTACACCGTCTGTTAATCTATTTACTTACTAGCTTTCTAAAGTGGGGATAGGGGATGTTCAACCATTATTATTATTAACATTATTTTAATGTACTGTGAGTAAAATTCACTCATGATGTCATATTCCAAAATGGCGGTTTTAGTCAGGCTACATTTAAACAATTAGTTTATATTTGTTTAACAAAATAATAATTTATTTTTCCAAGGGGTACCCCTTAAAAAAATCGCTAAAATTAGTGGAAAATTTTATGTCCCCGATTTTGATAAAAACTTCGTTTAAAGCTAATTTGAACCTAGCGAAAACGATGGCATTAGTTAAAATACGATACGATTAACGGTTTTCAAAGTATCAGACCTATAGTGCTAAACTTTCAAACTGTATGAATTGAGAAGCGAAAATTTTGAAATGTGTCGGTCGGACGTTAAAATGGACCTGATTTTCGTACTGTTTGGGTCAAAATTAGCCTAGAAAATGATTATTATTAAAATCGAGAATAAAAACTTTCTTCACTTTTTTCGCATTTTTTCCAAGGGGTACCCCTTAAAAAAATCGCGAAAATTGGAGGAATATTTTATGTCCCCGATTTTGATAAAAACTTCGTTTTAAGCTAATTTGAACCTAGCGAAAACGATGGCATTAGTTAAAATACGATACGATTAACGGTTTTCAAAGTATCAGACCCATTGTCCTAAAATTCCAAACTGTATGAATTGAGAGGCGAAAATTTTCAAATCTGTCGGTCGGACGTTAAAATGAACTTGATTTTCGTACTGTTTGGGTCAAAATTAATCTAGAAAATGATTATTATTAAAATCGAGAACAATAATTTTCTTAACTTCTTTCGCATTTTTTCCAAGAGGTACCCCTTAAAGAAACCCGGTATATTTACATATACCGGGTATAAAAAGCACAATTTATATACAAGTAAATATGTTTTATTTGTTTGTTTCATTCACCAATAATTTTTTTTTGTAACGCTAGATGCAGCGCTCTATTTGCTCTATCTTATACAGCAATAGCATATTGAAGTGACTGACCTATTTGTGTATGTATCTTTGGTCCATAGTGGTGCGAATATCTATAAAAAAGTGAATGAATGCGGTTTGTGTGAAACATTAAACAAATGCCATAAACAACATCATACAACACCATATAATTAATGTTAACAACAGTATCGCACAATTAACTCTGGCATTGAGCGCCCATAAAGTAACACCGCCGTATAGTAATTACATTTCACATTCTCTGACGTATGAGTTAACACCAGACCAGTACAATGATTATTATTATTATTTCATTCTTAGCACCACTTACTACGACATGCCATTTGACAAACATTTCATACATTCAGAAGCACATTACAAAGGCGCTATAATAACAATCGTGAATACAACATATTGGAAAATTTATAGTTCTGAAATTATTTCGAGAAGCACAAAACTGAAAATTTCATTACAAAATGGTGGTTAAGATGGTTGTTGCGTTAAATAATTCTCTTGATTGTTCTTTGGTTAAATAAAAAATTCATTTGAGTATTTTCCAATTAACAATGACCATTCCCGTTTTATGGAATAACTAGATAGATAAATAGATTGTAGCGGCGGCTCTGAACCGGCTACACTTCGACCATAAGGTCCATTGTGATGCCAAAGGATGTGAGTGGAGTGGAAGGAATTATTGTGTCAAGACTAGGAATTGGTAGGATGTTCGTGAAGGAAACTGCAGAATAACTTCACAAGCATAGCCGGTTACTTCATTCTTGTCCATACGCCGACAGTTTAGTCAATTAAACGCCCCCATTTTTTTTTTCTTAATAATTGACAAACTGCCGATGTCGGGATTCGAACCCATAACATCCTAGTCCCCAAGTAGACGCCTTAGACCGCTCGGCTACTTGGCTGGCATAAATAACTATATCAAAACGTTGTAATTTGAATAGACGGAATTCCTCTTATGGAGAATAGAGATTTATAAGCTAATTTTTCCAGAAACTCCAGCCAAGAGAGGCTCTATCTAGCATTAAAAAAAAGGCATTGTAGAATGAAAACAAATAAAACATATTTACTTGTTTGTATATGAATTGTGCATTAAAAATCGTTTATTTTATTTTATAATGTCTGCAAATTGTTGTGTGCCGAACTGTAAATCTTCAAAACGAATAAATTATGATATTAGTTTCCATAAATTTCCAAAATGTTCAGAAAAAGTCAATATTTTAACTAATGGGTAAATATTAAAACAAAAATATAAATATTAAATATAAAATATAAAAAACATTAATAACTGCTTAAAATTTTAACTGAAAAGTCTAAAAAAGCTCGTAAACTCACACAGCACGTTAAAAAAAATCTTGTTTGCAACTTTGAACGATTTCTAGTTTCGCCACTGCAGCGCTGCGATCTTAACATAATAACGCAATAGAGTAACTATAATTCAATGATATTCCAGTGAAATAGATTCAACAAACGCTTTTATAAATTGTTTTTCTTAGGAAAATAAATTCTTCGTATTTAATAAAGCTCAAGGAGTTTAAAAATTTATAAATATTACTACAAAAATGAACTACATACGTGTTTCATATAAATTGCATTAGAGTGTACTTTTTTATATATATTAAAATACTTAGAATAGCTCAAACAAACCAACCAACTTATGATAAATTTCACGATTAAAAAACTGCTCCTTACCTGAAAATAAAAAGAAAAAAAGTTAAAATAATCCAAGAACTTTTTCATGTTTAAATAATGATTATGGAGGTCATAAATATGCTATCTAATTGAAATTCAAGATACAATTTTGAAGTGGATTGTGGAAGAAGAACAGAAAAAAAAAACCGTAACCGTACTTCAACAACAGTCAACTGCAAGCACACAGTCAAAACCAAACCATCCGCATTCACTATTTGATGTGAATATAAATTTAATTAAAATGGAGAAAAATACTTTAAATAATAATAAAAAAAGAAGACATAAAAAAATTACATAACATTTCAGTTAAGAAGAACCACTAACTACTCTCTTTAAAATTTTATAAATATTTAAAACAATGCAAATATATACGAAAAATTTAATTCCTTCACTATGGGATGACAGGTGTAGATCGTACATTATAAAGTGGATTATATGGGATTTTGAAACGAATATTTTTAAAACATTTTCTAGGAGTGTGTAGTAAATTCGCAGATAGATGTTAGATTTCAATATCTAGACGCGTTTAGTGCAATACATATCATGTCCTTAGATTACACGTCGTAACCATCAACAAACTTTTATATTTATTATTAAATATTGAGGCAAAAATAAACAATGGTTGAAAGTCCACAAATTGACTTTGTATTTAATTCTTATTAACCTAGATTTTAGGTAGAATATACCCGCAGATCTTGGTATATCCTGTCAAAATAAGAAAAAATGGTTTTATAAACATGGATCCAAAAATATTGTCGTTACAAGTTATAATCCCTTCCTGGCCCAGTAACAGAGTTCATAGAAATGACGCCCTTGAACTCCTAAGTGCAGGACAGGACAGCAACGAACATTCGCCATCGAACTCGGTTCGTGGCCAGGGTCTAAATCTGTGCCCAGCTCTTTCCGCCTTTCCCTCTTTCTCGACGCTTCGCCTCGAGATGTTCTTTGACGGTCCTGAGTCACGAGCCCAGCCAGAAGTTCAAAATGTTAAAATGTTCCCAAAAGTTATGTGTTTTCTGACCGGTCCAAAGTTATAGCCGGCCCAGAACGCTAATCTAGTTTATAGTTTCTATAGAAATACCTGCATTGACAAAATTTTGGAAATATTTAGAAATACTGACAAAATTTAGAAAAAAATAATTATTTCTTTATTATAATTATTTTTTTATTCATTGCACACAATAGTCAGCCATGTTTTTGAAGCCTCGCCATCAGTTCAGTTCTCAATAGTGTATTATAACCTCGAAAAATGAAATTTTGAAATTCAATATACCTTCAATAAAACTCTTTCAGAAGAGTAATCTCTGAGGGTTTCAAATCTTCAACCTTGGACAAGAAATTCTTGTCCATATTATAATATCTGATCTGTACATATAATGTGTTGTGTCATCTTCAAACAAACGTGAATGTTTTGAAATGAAATGATATATATTTATCATACTTTCTCGTCTTCTCATTATTATTCAGTGTATTTGAAGACGAATATTTTATAAGAAAATATATAAACCCCTAAAACTTACGTGCGTTCATTGTTTTAAGAATACGAGATGAAGCGACAGATGCGGATGTATTTTAGTGGTGGCCCTGAGTGAATTTAATGTATATCAAATCGTTTATAAATTTAAATATAAGAAAAGTAGTAGCTCTAGCTACTCTTAGCACCCAAATTTATTTCTGGGGGTATTATTCAAATTTTAATTTTAAGTTGATTTGAATTAAGAACAATGATTATTTAATCTTCTTTATAGAATGCAGAAAATTTGAATAATTTTTAAGTATAAATTATCATAGAACGATACGAAAAGTACCCTAATCTAAACTCTTCTAAAATGCTTTTATTGAATTGTCACTTCTTTCATATCAAGGACTATAACTCACTTAGGCACCCGGTACGAGAAAAATTTGGTTGGTTGGATGATTAATTGAAGAAATCAAATTTATTTTCCATAACTTCTTTGCTTACGATTAAATATATTCATTTTGTTAATATTAAAAAATATATTCCAATATGTTGCTTCAACTATATTGAATTCGAGAGTACCATGGTATATGAGAAGTGCCTTGTGGGTAACAATAAAATGACCTTTTTGCTGTTTTGTTTTCTATTATCCAATAGGAATTTGTTAGAACAATAAATAAAATCAATGAATAAAATCAATTTTATGACTTAGTAAAATCATAATCAAATAAACAATTACATGAACAAATTAAGTGTTAATTATGTTGATTTATTCAACGAGACGGAAAACCCGTTGAGAAATCTACGGTTACATTTTTTATACACAAAAATATTTGGACACTTTCCTTATGAAAATTTCAATTAGCGCGGGTAGTGGATTTGTTTTATTCGTATAAAAAAGGTAAAAGGCCATATATATATATATATGGCCTTTATACATATATATATATATATATATATATATATATATATATATATATATATATATATATATATATATATATATATATATATATATATATATATATAAAGACCATCTATCTAAGGACGTTCAAGCGAGAACGTATTGATATCAGATAGCATTTAATATTGAACACGTAATTCCCTAAGAAATTTAAAATCTATTATCGATTTTTTAAAAAGGTATCAACGATTAGAAATAAAAAATTTAAAATGTTAATTTTACATGTAAATTTTTTCAAATATGTTAATAAATTAGACCCTATCATAAATCAATTTCGAATCGATCAAACACTGAGAAGTGGATGAAAATTTGAGTACTAATTCTGTCACTAAATATTTCATTAACATTAAAGTACATTTTGTATAAAAAAAAAGATATTCCTTTTGGGTATGTTAAGTACTTCCGTACTGTTGATTTTTCAACGGGCAATATTCTATTTACAAATAACATTTAAACAACAACAATGTTAACAATTTAAATGTAAATTATGTATAGTTTTATTAGTGTATTCTTATAATTGAAAAACAAAATGTACGAAACAATATGTTTTTATAGTTAGTTAATTTTTTAAATAGTGTTGCCGCGAGACGCGATAATATCGAGACGAGATGAGATCATATCGCGAGAGTTATTATCATGAATTTCAATGAAATATCTTATTTATTAAATTAAACAAATATTTCAGATTTTTGTAACAATATTTTTATGTTGACTATAGTTTCGCAAACACAATTGCTATATATTCAATATAATATATTTGCTGAAGAAGCAACGGCGTTTGCAAAACTATAATTGTCAAAATAAAAATATTTTTACGATTATCTCAAATATTTGTTTAATTTCATAATTATAATTGATTTCGGTCAAATAACAACCCATTCAATACACGGCATATCTTATTGATTTGATTATTTTAAACACAATATTAATTCTGATAGCGGAAGTGCCGGGAAAAATTAAAAAAGTCTCCAACGCCGAGGAAATCAGCTAGTTTATACAAACATGACTGTTTATTGTGTGTAACCGAAAGAAATATCTATTATGTGTGTTTTTATTTACGTCAAATAATTATCATACCCAGTATATGTAAATATACAAGGTATATTTCGTTTGATAACGAATTTGAAACGCTAAAAAATATTGATGGTAGGTATGAATGTTTAGCATATGTCTCGAAAACGACCTAATTCGGATATTTCGGCATATCCGTCCGTGGACACGATAACTCAAGAACGAAAGGGATAACGAGCTGCAATTTTTTTTCCTTCAGCAAAAAAGTAAGGTCAAGTTCGTTAATGGGCAATATCGAACCATGTTTCAACAAAATGAACAAAACTGATATAAAAAAATTGATTTAGCAATATTATCGTATTGTGCGACAACACTATTTGTAAAAAAATTATTTGTATATTTTAAATTAAATATATATTGATAATTATTTGAATCATGTTTATTTAATAGCCTTTACAGAATATATAGAATTTATTATATAATTTATAACTAACTAAATTTCTGTATAATAAATAATATTGTTGTTTATATTAATTTAAAATATGTATATATTAGCTATAGTTATTGCTAGGCTAGGCCTAGCTAGCTATAGTTAACTATTTCCTGTTTTTAGTATATATAGTAGCAAAAAAATATCTTTTTATTACCTTTGTAGTATAAATTACTATATTAAATACAGATTGTAGATATATAATTAATGCCTAATTCACACCTCATAAATACATTGAATCTGTGGGGTAGTTTTACAAATGGTAGTAGATCTCTATGACCAGTAACTAGGTCCTGGGCGTTATCGTGAAAATATCAAGACTAAATTTTTGTGACATAACAATCAGCTTCAGTGCATCGAGAGATAGCCTCTCTCGATGTTGCATTCTGAAGCAGTACCTTCTCGAGCCCTTGCCGTGGTACTTTTTCGTAGTGATCACGGTGTTTAGCATTTGACCACTCGTTGATCACCTGTTTACATGCAGTCCTTGGAATTCATAAAATAGGCTCTGGACCTATGAAGGGCATTCCGACTCCTTCGAAACCATTGTGACCCGGCACCCAGATCAATTTAACATTGTTCCGTTTGGCCAGTTTCAAAAGTTCCTCCAGACAATCCTAGACTATCCCTGAGGTGACCTCAGTTCCAGACAAGGCTTTTAAAGCAGCTTGACTATCCGAAAGAATACATACGTTCTGGTTTATGTAGCCTCTACGTACGTTCTCACGGACGCAAGCCAGTATGGCGTAGACTTCGGCTTGGAAGACCGTGGCATATTTTCCCAAGTTGAGGCTTATGTTTGCATTAGGTCTCTCACCGTAGATTCCCACCCTGGTCCCATCTTCAATTTTGGATCCGTCAATTTTGAATACCGTGCCAAAATAAGTATAACTTCAAAAAGAATTGTATCGTATAAATTGAGCATACATTTAAAATGACTTCTGATAACACATACATAATATAATAATAATAATATAAATATTTAGCATTTATTTTCTATTAGCTGGTAGTGCAGTCAGTAAGTAAGCAGGTAGTTTTTATAGTAAATATAAAAGACATTCTTTTTCATTAGCTAAAGAATGTTAATTCAAGTTTGCAAATTATTTATGCAACGTATAAATAAATAAATAAAATAATTATTTACACATTGAGTTCCATTGAATTGTATTGTAATTGCTGATGTGAATATTTTATATGTGTTGTACCTTGTTGCTCGTTGATAGCAGAGCTATACACTATGGTATGCGATCGTCTCTTTTAACATTGAACAGAGAGTTTAGTTATTGTATTTGTATTGATGCTGTGTTACTCCGGAGACATAAGGCCAGATATAACATGATTAAGTCATGGCACTTTGTACAACATGTATATAGATAGATAGCATGGAAGCCACATAATATGCTAAACTTTGTAGAGTGATTATTGAAGGTATTTAGATTAAGAAATACACAAACTAACAGCAAAATTGAATCTCACAAGTGAGATCAAATATACTTAGTAATCTACTGGTTTGATGCTTCGAGAATAAGTTGCGACACAAATGTTTATATAATAAAATTTAAATTTATATATATATATATATATATATATATATATATATATATATATATATATGTCGGAGTTAGCATTGAGAGCATGGTCGTTTGAACCAGTATATATGTTGTCAGGCATTGTTGTTTTTATAAAATACAAACACTTACCAATTTCCAATAGCACACTGAAAACTGCATTTTCACAAACACGCACTAGTCTACAATAATACCCGGTGTCCCGCACTTTCACAATCAGTAATTACAAATAGTTCAACCTACGACACAGTAAGTTGGCTCCAGTTAACAATACAGATACAACACGAATAATACTAACAAATGCCATACCACGGTTATCTCATCAATAAACATAATTAATTATACTAGTCCAAAAGGGCTACCAACAATCCAAACGCTATTTCCATGTGAACTTTCAGCAGAGTTCAGTTGATACTAATACGCAACTGTACGATACGGTCTGTACTCCGGTGCTGTCCTCTCAGAACTCAAATCCTCCTTCCTTTTTGAAACTCACCCCCCTTCCTTGATGTTTGTAAAAATATTGGAAAGGGGTCATTCTATTACTACATTATATTTATGTACCATCTCTGGTATATCACAAAAAATAGGTTTATTAACATCCGTACCGTACAATTTGCGTCTAAGTAGAGGCACACGTGCCACTTCGACCGAACCCTTACTTACTGTGTTAATTGATAATCTTAAAGCAATTGTTCTTTATTGCACTTTTAGACAATTTATTTTATTCTAAGAATATATAAGTATCAATAATATCTAGTTTCCGGACCTCTATGTCTGGAGGATCCTTTATGTCGGACATACTGTAATAAAATAAACCTTTTCTTAAAAAATAGTTTCTTTGTACTTATAAATGTAAGTGTTTAAAATCTCCAAATGTGAATTTGTCCTTTGCACAAATTCAACATCCGACATATATATATATATATATATATATATATATATATATATATATATATATATATATATATATAAATAAATGTACGGAACTCGGCCGTCATGAATAAGCGTCGTGCGGCTGCTATTTCCGCCTATATTGTTATTAAACAACGACGTAAACGCTATATATTTATTACTATATAATATGTAAATCGAATGTAAGGAGTGTATGAAAAAATGTCAAACCTGTTTGAAAATCTGAACAGAAACTTGGACACAAGCTGTTCATACAGCAGCTGATTCGATACTAATTATAGGGTCACAATAAATGTCACAATTAGAGACACCCGTGTGCACACATAGACACTCAGTGTATACACTGAGTCTATGGTGTATAGCATCGTAGTCTAACGAATCTTAAAACATTATTCGAAAAAAATCTAAGAATTTAATATCTACCAAATGGATTGAAGAGCAACCAACATATTGTAAAATCACAACCTATTAAAAGCAAATATATAGTTTTCCAAAAACATCAATCAAACTATTAAATAACAATGAGCTTGAATTATTTTAAAATATTTACTATAACATGTCCAACACACACTGTATATTGGTATACTAAATATATATGCAATAAATTGATCATAAAAAAGATTTTCGTGACTTGAATTAACAGGCAAATGTGTGATTTAAAAATAAAAAAACTGAATGAAAAAAAATTTACCGCATATATGACAATATTTCTATATACTTAGGGGGCCAGTTGATAAATATATAACTAAATTTAGCATGGCTTCATGTCTATGATGAATTGTAACTAGGCTATGACAATTGAACACTAACCCCTCGACTATATATTTAAATATGCTTATGAAAAATTAATAATTAAAAATATTAATTAAATTTTTTATTATTATTTTATAAATTACTTAATATAAAAATCATGAATATTTAAAATTTTCGAAATATTTCACATACCTTTTCGGCAACTTATCGAGTCAGAATACATACCTCGACTTTACCGAATTTTCTCCATAATATAAAAGTATAATGCATGGATTAGTATCCCTACGGGCAAATTGCGAAAAAAATTTCGACTAAAATTCAATAGATTATTTAAAAAACCATCTAAAAATAGAATAAAGGATTATATTTATGCGTACAAAATATACCGACTGTTTTAATATAATATATAAATAATTTCGTTGAAAGTCCAATGCCCTCTGACAGTGTTCTGTATGGAGACAGATTATATCTAAAAGGGGTGCATGAAATATCAGCGTTAGTTTTTGTCTAATTTTAACAAAAAATTAACCATTTGGGATAGAAAAGTTAGAGAAATATGTTTTAGAAGAAAGATTTAAAGGATCAAATTATAGAAAGAAATTATCCATGATTTTATTGATATAAAAAAAAAGTGAAATATCTATGATTGTACCGTACGATTTTTCAACGGTTTTTAATTTAATAATCTAAATAAAAAAGGGTTAACTAGTTCTTTCACATCGATTAATAAATATTTACACGCAATTTAACTATTTTCATTCTGTTAAAATTAATTCAACGCATACTAAAGCGTGCGGCTACATTCGTGTTAATTTATATCATGCTTATGAAAAATTTTTATCAATAAATTTTATAATAAAAAAAATAAACAATTTGTTTTCTTTTTGGAAAGTAATAAATCCAGCCCTCAATGCTGTAATATTGATGTTAAGTGAGTATGAATTTATTGCTGTTGAACACTTATATTAGTAATATGATATCAAATTAATTAATTGTTGAAATACTCTGTATATTCTGAGATCTATATATTTAGATATAATATATAATTTTTCTATAGTAGTTTTTCACTTCTATATCATTTTATTAAACTTTTGTGTCTTAACAGTAGTGTTGTTGCCCTTATTCAATATTATTTTAAAAGACGTATAACTTCTTACGTGCGTACATAAGTATACAGATACTTTTCTTTTTCTCCGATCAATATTTCGTCCTAAACTTAAATTGCCCTTATAAGATAGGCATACAAACAGATTTTATTTATGTATCGCAACGAGTGTTTACGATTGTTTCTATTCATTTCATGAAATGAATATTTTGCGATACAATTGAAAAGAGTTAAAAGAAAATTGATTATTTAAAAAGTCATAAATTCAGCCGCCAATGGCTGTATTATTGATTTAAACTGTGTGTATTTATGATTGTTGCTTGAACGCTTATTAGTGATGTGAATTACTATACAGAGAAACAAAACGTAACTCTTTTTTGTTGTTATTTGATTTTATTTGTTATTTGCTAACAACAACGTACAACGTACAACGTACACATGATTAAAACGGTATAAATGATAATAAAATAAATATTTTTCGACAGATTGATTATTATTAAAAGTATAAGTAACATGATATATTTATGATAATTTTATAGTTTTGAATTTTATATACTAAAAAACATACAACTCAAACAGAGTGGTCCACATTATCTATCACTCATGTATTATGTAGCATTTTTTATAAATCATATTTATATCTGTAATGTTTATATAATTATATCTGTACAATATTTTTCGCAATTATTACAAAAATTATTTTAGCTACAAATACACAAGATTGTGCTATACTTTTAAGACCCCAAGATGTATCTATCTATCTATCTACCAAGATTTCACAAATCGACCAAGAAAGGACCAAAAACAGTATAAGCTTTTCACAAATTGCTAATCAAAAAGTTTGTTTCATAAAAAAGTAATTTGTACCTTGAATACCTCAGGGGTATTCAAAGATTGCGTAGAGGAGCCGGCAAACGGAACAACGTTAAATTGATTTGGATACCAGGGGTCATAATGGGTTCGAAGTAAATGAAAAAGCAGATACCTTAGCAAAGAAAGGCGTCAGATTACCTTTCATTGGCCCAGAACATATTTTAAAACAGCATGTAAACAAGTGATCAACGGGTAGATAGACATTATTAACAAAACTTCAGGAAAATAATATTTCGGAAGGAATCCAAGAGGCTGTCTGTCCTTGGACTCAATCTCAACAGAATATAACTTCGAAAAGTTACCGGATTCATCACCGAACGGTATGAAAATCGAAAATTATATAAAAGTACATTTTTTATGGTTCCCTTTCTGTATATATTTATCCGTTTTGTAATTCATCGAGTAAATTTCTTGTCATATCTTCTGCATTTGATTAACATCATAATTTGACAATTTTATTTGGTACTCCTTGTAAACAAAAAAGATATATGTAAGTACCACGTACAATCATACACATAAAATATAATCGATTTAAGACGATGCGATATAAAGATTTATATTCAAAGTACACTTGAATACAAGATATTTGAAACAAAAACAAAAAACATAATTTAAGTGTTCATTTTACTCTTTATCAACTAAAAAACGAAAGAATTTTCGCTACATCCCTTACATTAGAATAATTAAATTTGACTATACAGTTGAAATTAGGTATAGGAATGTCTTCATCATAATTTGTCCATGTTTTTGATAAATGAAGAATATTGGAATTACTAGCCACATTATCAATGATATCATTTTGAAGGACTCGTAAACTTTGTATATTAAATGTATATATTGATAAACCTGACCTGGTCTTCATAAATTCCACTAACTCTGATTCTAATGTAAATAATGGATTTAAAGTCGAATTTGAACGGAAGAAGTGACGTTGGTTTTGTTCTACCATGATAAATTGGTTTTAGATACAATAGATAATTATTCGATTGTAGTTTTTCACTACTATATCATTTTATTAAACTTTTGTGTCTTAAATAGTATCGTTGACCTTATTTAATATTATTTTAATAATTTATTTAAAAAGAAGTATAACTTCTTACATGCGTACATCAGTGCACACAAACTTTTTTTCGTACAATCAATTGTTTAGACACCGTTTGAGTACGAAGCCGATACATATTAATTAATTAGTGTGTTTCAATCAACTGTGTTTCAATATTTTTACATTTGATTGTACTCTAAAAGTGTTATATTCATCATCATATTATTATTATTATAGTGTGTAGTGTAAAGGTAAAGACTAAGTAATATGATTATTATGATTATTTAGTTTTTAGTATCCAAAGAATTATATATGTAAAGTATGTTTAAAGTATTTACATAACGGTTTTTTATTTATATAGAAAATATACAAACAAATAATCAAATAAACAAGTCTGTGTCTATCGTACACTAATAGAAGTAATTTTCCTTGTAGTGAGAAATAGTTTTTTAAACCAAGAATTTCTGACTCTCATATAGAGGGAAGATAAGATATATTTGGTACAAGAAAATAGATATTTATAGTTTTGAATTGAGAAAATTATCAGAACTAAAGATAAACTGACTCTTGACTCAAGAATCTTGAAATTCTTAAACTGAAATGATGAATTCTTTGGAACAAGCTACTAAAATTTCGGACCAAACTAAACATTTATTTAATTCAAACAAATGAAACTTTTTAAAGAAGTAATGATATACTTCAGTTAAATATATTTCAATTTAAAGAAGCTGCATAAACTTTCTCTTCTTGAGTTTCGTTTTAATAAGAAAAATACTTTTTTTTACAAGAATTTCATTTTCTTGATAAAAGAATCACAAGAGTATTTAGCCAAGAAAGACTCTCTTAGGTCAAGAAGGTTTTAGTTTCTTCGCTCAACTAAACACATGAAAACAAGGGTTTCTTTATTGAAGCAAATATTTTGAAGAAAATATATATTGTTGAGGAAAGAAATTCCTTCTATCAGTGTACTAAACAGAAATAAAATTATAAAATCTCCCTTAATTGAAATACAACAAATTATTGCTAATGATATGCTTGTTAACATAATAAATCACATATCACAAAACGTACTCTGCACTCGTATATATATATATATATATATATATATATATATATATATATATATATATATATATATATATATATATATATATATATATATAATATAGCATATTAAATTGCTTTAATAAAACATTTATTTTATAATGTGTAATGATATGAAAATACATAGTATGGTGTTAGATCCTCATATGACAACCATGTATACACACACACACACACATTAACCATAATTTGTCTCTTTGAATTGATTTAAGCATGCAATTAATGAAAGATATTAAGACTAAACAAATGAAAAAAAAAACATATAACTGACTTAATTGCTTAAATTCCCGATATATACTGAATTTGTGACAAAAAGTTTCAAATAAAAGTTGTTTATTTTTAAAAAACGTGCATTTTTTTCTTCGTTCTATCTCTTACGGTTTCAAAGATAGGCAGTTTTGCCCATTTTGCCCAAACATGGTCCGTTTTTGCCCATTCACCTTACTTTTAAGCTCTAGAAAATATATTATAAACAAAAGTAGCTTGATTACATTCTTTGACATCAAATGTTGCTTGATATTAAAAAGTATATACATACAGGATGGGAATCGAACCCACGACCTCTGGCATTCTAGACCGTTGGACTGGAATTTTGAACTCGAATAGATATGAATTATTTTTCATATCAAGCATTTGTACGGTTTTAAAGGTAGAAATATTACCCTCTAGCGGGAGAATGTATGGGCGGATTTTGTGCATTCACGCACTTTTAGTTCCAGAACACAAATTTCAGATCGTTATCTGTCTCCAACTTTGAGTTCTCGTGTTGACAGACGGATATCCGGAAACGTACTAGTTAGGTCCTTTTAAGGACATGTAGAGCAAAAATTGTTTTCTCAAAAACCTATACTTTTATATTATATATTACGTGTATATTATACAAAGTTGAAGTTTGTATACATAGAGGTCCAAAACTACAGAACTTTATGGGATTCAGCAAAAATTCCGGAAAAAAAAAATAAACATTTTGATTTACGAATTTGTGTAGGTGAAGAAATAAATATGTAATTTTTGTTGTTGTTGTTGTAAACAATTTTTTTGTAGTTTATTATGGCTAGATATTTTTTCAAACAAAATGCGATTGACGCGAGCATCTAAATCATGGTGTCGGTGGGCGAGATTAGTGAATAGTAATTATTGCGATTATATGTATGTAATTGTTCGAAAAGAATTTATGACTCCAGTTCCAGACTTATAATACTCTCGTAAAAATACCAGAGACATAATCGTTTAAAGACTCTAAACCAGAGGTGGGCACAGACAGCTCGTCTGAGCCTTACGAGCTCTCCATAAGCTGGGTGAGAGTAAGTAAAGAAGGTATGTTTTGAAGCCGGAAGACGGAACGATGTTTCAATACAGGTTGTCCTACCGATTATTGCCCAATAATTTATTCAATCAATTTAGAAATAGTTTTATAAAATATTTATTGTTTAAATAATATCTTTTACAGTATGGAGAGATACACCAAAAAACATAATAATAATAATACTAATAATAACAATAATGATAATAATAACAATAATAATAATAATAATCTGAACTTATCCAAGACTGCTTGCGATGTCTTTTCTCCATTATTAAATTCACTACTTTTATTTTTTTTGAAAAACAAATTATGCGAAAAATAATTTCCACTACTACAAATAGTACTTTTCACTTTTTCAATTCAAAGTAGACTAACTCGAAGAACTCAAATTCCCACTTTATGTAAAATTTAACTTAATTCATCAAATTCCCATGACACTATACTGAGCATACTCCATACGAAGAATAAATAATTAAATCAGATAAATAATTCTTTATTAGTTCTCGGATATGAATAGTAAAATATTTAGACAAATCATTTGGAATTTCCAAAACTTTAATTCTATTTAAATTATCCTTTGGAAAAATTTCCCTCTTTTATTACAATGGTCCAGCGGTAAACTTAAAGGTTCAAAAGATTTATATATATATTTTTTATATATTTTTATTTTATTCATACACAAATATGATATATACTAAAAAGGTACATTTTATGACCCTAATTATTAGCCCAAAATTCCAGAGTATGTATTGAATGATTGCTTGTATTATTTACTTTGTATAATAGTGACCATAAAAAAGATTTGGTAGTATTATATTTTTTTCAGAAAATGTTTTAATTAAAAAAAGAAAATATTAATAATTGGTAGGTAGGTTACCCTGTATTAACTCTATTTCTCTTCCCTACCTCTCACTCAGAGCTTGGCCGAGTCATCTCCTGCCCACCTCTGCTCTAAACCTACGTAATTCTCGGTAAGGAATACGTATAAATAATACTCAACGGTTATCGTTAAATGATCGTCGCAACAGTCCCGCCGAGGAAAATGTCGAACTTGGTTCTCATGGTATTTTTTTTTTATCTTTAGAAAATCTATTAGAAAAAAGACTTTAGTTCTTAACTCTTCCCATTATCTTGACACACATTCCATCGAATATTTGGATTAATCCCGAACGTTGTAGTATGCGAATATAGAAAGATAAAATGAATAGTTTTTCTTCAGATTATTTTCTATATTTTCTTTTCAAAACTAATCTTGAATCTTAATTAAATTAAATCCCTTCTATTCCCAATGCATAAAACAATACGTATGTACTACCATCGGTCACAAAAGTAGCGTTCTTTTATCAAAATTGTATAATCGATTTGTGTCCTATTCATTCGGTTTTCGAAAAAATGCTACGGATAAAAGTTGTTCATTATAAACAAACTAACAACTTTTATTAGAAACATTTTCCCAAAAACTGAATAAATACGACACGAATCAACTATAAAATTTTAAGAACTCTACTTTTGTGGCCTATAATATGATGATATGGAAAGCTTATATTTTACACCTGCTTTACATAAGTTGAGAACAAGGTTATATGCAAAATGAAATAACAAAATACTTCGGAGACTAAGAAAGACCACACACACACACACAAATGTATTCACATATACAGATATACAGATTGGCTCAACGAGATGGCTCACCCCTATTTATTTCATATAAAACTTTTTTGTTTTGAGAAAATTTGCATAAAATAATTAAACGATTTTATTATACTATGAACCACAAAAGTATCGTTCTTTTTTTAAATGTATACCTTATTCATTCGGTTTATGAGAAAATGTTTCGAATATATTTCTAATGAACAACATTTATCCGAAGTATTTTTTCAAAAACGAATGAATAAGGCACAAATTTATTATAACGTTATTATGACGTTCGTTCATACATGAGGTCTGACAGTAGATACAAATTTTTTGTTTTTAGTGAATTGAATAGCTCAATTCAGTAGTTATCCCCTTCAAAATTCTTAAAACCTGTTGATGATCATATTAAAGAGTAATTATCAATTAAAAAACAAACTTTTATCAGAGTTTAATTTAAAAAAAGTATTTTTGTTTAATTTTCAGCAAAGCCGGATATCCTTCTTGATCTATTTTGATTAATGCCGTTCTGTTTGCAGTTTGTACAAATCCGACTACTTGTTACTTGCTTTTATTAAATTATCGTGTGAAACAGTAAGTAAGCGTGTGTGCGTGTAATATTTAAGATTTATACGTGTAAGCTTATTTTCATTAATCGCTATTATTAAAGATCTAATAAACCTACGATAATAAATCATTTCTGTAAAAGCATTTTTGTAAATAAAATAAACCATTGCCGTATAAATTAATATTAATAGAAAAAAACATAACATCCGTTCGGAATCGATCCCTGGACCTCTGGATATCGCAGCAAGTGTGTTAACCGTTACACCACTCTTGAATAGCTTGATGAGTCGCTGATTTTTTCACATCATTAACAGTGCTACTTTGAAGTCAACATTAACATATTATTCTAACATTATAATTGTGTATACTTAAACGTCACAATACTATATAAATTTTTTCATCCCCATATTATTAAAATATTTTAATTTTTTGTGAGGGTAGGGACTCCCTGTATGCATACAATACACAGGTTATAAGATAAATTTATTCTTTGAGTTCAGAAAGTCAGTGGTAACCCAATCTACTACATATACTTTACTATACTACTAAGGTTCAAATGTTCTACGAAAACTTACTATGTAGAGTTGTAGACAAGTAGGTGGTTTATATATTTAACCCTTAGTTTACAATACCCAAGAGAAAATGGTCAACATATCTGACGATTTTTATTTTATGTTATAAGTATTATTTTAATATTAAATTTTATATTTACAGTTTGAACGGTATCTAATATAATGTGTACATACTTCTCAGGACTTCCACTTTTTCATAAATTTAATAGAATACGTGTTAAATCCGGAAGTTTATGTAGAAAATTGTTTATAAAAATTAATCATTTTTTTACAAACAAAAAAACCAATAAATATTTTAAAAAAATGTTATGATCTTTTAGAGGTATACTCCCGTTCATAAAAATTGAACCAGTTGAATCATTCTAAGTGGTATTGTATGTAATATACATATATTAATATATACGCTTAGAATGTGACTTACTGGTGGTTCAATTTTTATGAGCGGGAGTGTATATTATGCCTTCTTTCCAGAACGTTATCTTAAGCTCCATGCACACGAGAACAGTAGTGAGTGACGACCAGTACTAATGGCTAGAACCTGTTTGAGTTTGATGGTCGCCAGTTACCCTGCACACGCGGGCAATAGAGGAACTAACGGGCATTACTAGCTAGTACTACTGACCACGTATGCGGCAGGCTTTAGTATTTCATTCTACGATTTAACGTCTACGTTTCTAAATCCACATCAAAGTTTATGCGTAAATTGAGGGTTGAATTTAATATGCAAAAGACCATTTGACTATCTGATATGGTCGCGCAATGTGCATCACATATAAAACATATAGCATGCACTATGGCCCACAAAAGTATCGCTCATTTTTCAAAAGTTTATAGTTGATTTGTGTCGTATTCATGCAGCTTTTGGAAAAATGTTTCAAATAAAAGTTGTTTGTATATTTATAATAAACAACTTTTATCCGAAGCATTTTTTCCAAAACCAAATGAATAAGGCACAAATCAAATATAAAATTTTGAAAAATGAACGGTACTTTTGTGACCATATGTATACTATATAATATATATCACTACCATACGTTGCCAAATAACAACAATAACCTCAAACACACCGTTGACTTCTGAACTGAAGATTATATAAATATATATATATATAAAGCATATCTCGACAAAAACGAGCTATAATGTGGTTTTCGTTGAGTGTGCTTCTCGTCGTCCTATTAACGGTGTTGTGGCAACCAAAGAATTGTTAAGTTTGGAGTACAAAAGAGATATATTTGTATACAAAATACAAATGCATAAAACTCACAATACGTTAAAATTTTTTTTTTTTTGGTGTATACATGTAGATTATTCTATTTTATTCCTTTTTATAAAATAGAGCACATTGACACCAAATCGTTAGAAGATAACGATTTGGAGTTATTACCGTATCTGAACAAAGGACACCTATCGATTTGCCGGGTACCTAAACCCATATAGAAGGACATTTCTCTCACTTTTTTTGATTATTCAACTATTTTGCGATCTACGTATCTTTTCTAAATTAGAAAATGGCTATCGTCTGTCTCAGTATATACCGGGTATACAAACAATTAACTCAGTTAGTTGTTACATTATTTGTTTTTTCTATTCATTGCTAGTGTGGTTACTTTCAGGCATATTACTTAAATGTCAAATTAAGCAAACGCTAGTCATCTTGTCAGTACAAAATAATCGACGAAGGTAACTATACTAATAATGGGTGAGTAGACACAAAATATTTACAAAAACAGTTACAACAACACCCTGTATATGATATTGATTAAGATGTATTATTGCAACAACGTTTAGATAAATTTTAATCACACTCTATAAGAATGACAAACGAAGGAACGAACGAGCGACAAGGATGACGTTGAATAGGTACACACATAAGAAAACAAGTTACCTACGTGGTTGCATTTGTTAAGAAAACACGTTTCAAGAAAAATAAATGTACTCTGTTCACTGTTCAACTGTTCTTCTGTTCTCCATTGATATTTTTGTACAATAAAACATACTTTCAAACTAATTTTTTCTGTGACTATATTACCTCTATATACTACCAATACGAGTGGCGGTATTGTAACAGTTGCTCTGTTTGGAACTGAGAAGGTTGCGAGTTAGTTTTGTGTTTTTTTTTTGATTATTGGAAACTTTCTCAACACAGTACGATACAGAACAAAAATTTAAATTACAAAAATATGAACAACAACTTTAGTATCAAGCATTGTTTTCTTAACCGAAATGAATTAAGCTTAATAATTTACATACTTTCGTTAAAATTCAACGTATATATATTCTACTCCAGTATTGAATTCAATGATTTCTGTTCAAACCATTTAGCATTTTGTAATATAATTAACATAATTGGACTATAATTAACATATATTTGATTTTCTTGGTTGTTCATTGTGTAATATTCTAACTCATTTCGAGTAATTTATGTAAAGATCGGAAAACTTTACGATTTTGGGGTATTCGTGTATTTTTCTGGCGATTTGCTTAAAATAAACACTGTCCAACTACATCATTCTGAACCGATTTTTAAACTCCGATGTATAAATTTGGATATTGAAGTTTGAAGCCTTTGTCTATGTGTGTATATACGCGCTGTATATAGAAGTCTTTTGAGTGTTTTGACACCAGATTTTTTATTTGGCAAATAAACACATTTTATATAGAATTGAAATGGAAACAAAAATGCTATAAACATGCATGTGAATGCTGTATTCAAATTTATTTACAAACTTTACAGACTTACTTAGTAGTAGTTCTTGCACATGCATGGATAGCAACAAACAAATTAAACAGATAAATCACAAATCGTAACTTTTAGAAGAAACTTATTGTACCTTCAGTGTGTTGAAAATCACAACTAACTGAGTTAATTGCTTAATTAGCCGGTTGTACAGAGTTTATGAAAAAGAGTTTCAAACAAATGTTGATTATTTAAAAAAAAAGAAAATTTTTCTTTACATTTTTTACCGTTAAAATTCATTAAATGACGTAGCAGTTCACGCAATGATAAAAAACTCAGTATATACAGAGCAATTAAATAATTAACATAATTGATAAAGCCTACCTAGCAGTGATAATATCCAAGAACATCCTTTTGGATAGTATCAAAGTTTTCTATCGTAAAAATCTACCTGTCAAAGGTAGTAAAAGTATGAACTTCTTTTATTGTATAAAGGAGTTTTTAATAGAACTTATATAAAATATTAACACGAAATTAAATTTATTAGTTTGTTTCTCCCGAAAGAAACAAAGGTTAATTTTAAACGAGATACTTCGGATTATCCTATTTAAATTGATTGACCAATTATTCCTTACTACTTTTGTATTATACAATCGATCAAATGTTGTAATTAAATATTAAATTAATATACCTTGATATATATATATATATATAGAGGGTATAAAAATTGCTTTTAATAAGCAAAAAATAAAAGATACTTTTTTTTCTCTAAATGATAAAAAAAGAGAAAGAGGACACTTGTAAATTGAATTCCATATAATGAAATGGATATTCTATAATTCTTACAATTATACTTGAGAATTTATTTGTTTTTTTTTTCTCTTCATTATATTCAATTCACGCAATCCATTTATATAATATCTACTATATATCAGGGCTGCCCAATACAAATAGCCAATGCTAGATACATTCACACTGTAAATGCATATAGTATAGATATACTGTAGGCACCTATAACTCAATGTGAACACCACTTATGTCCACTGAATGTACATTTTGACTCAGATATGTATTTCGGATGAGTAGCGTGTATATATGAGTCCTATTGATCGAAATCCTATTGAATTCGAATTGATCGAAAATGTTTAGAGGTAGTAATATTTTTTGCCTTTAAATAATGTTCTACATTTGTAAACATTTTATAATTGCCATGACTTTATATAGACTGACTTGACTGATCTTAAATCGCAAGCAAATAAGTATACAAATGTTGGACACCCCTGATCTATACCTATGCCCTACTTATTGGAAAATAATAGTTTAAAAAGAGAACAGAATACACGTTGAAAAATTCATTTTTATACAAATTTTGTATTTCTTTAAAAAAAAATTAATTTAGTTTCCAGAAAAAGATTGTTTTTGTACTTAAACGTGGAAGGACCAAAAACAAGAAAAATTTCCATAGAATTTCTAATCAAAGGGTATTATTTACACGTAAAACGTTGTTTATTAAAAATTTAAATAAATCCCCGGTACAAAGAAATGAATATAATGGATTAAATAGTGGAAGCGTTGGTAAAAAGCACTTCCCAGTTCTCCCACTGCGTAAAGATTTCTAGTAAAATAATTGACGATCTTAAAAGGGCTGAACAGATTTTTACCATTGATGCAAACGATCCCGACTTAAAAAAATGAATTAAAATCGGTCCATCCGTTTGGGAGTAACGGTACCAGACACAGATAGACAAAGGCTTCAAAGTTACAACATCCACATTTCTGCATCGGAGGTTAAAAATCGGTTGGTTCAGGACAGTGTTTATTTTATGCAAATCGCCGAAAATATGCTCGTAATACCCCAAAAGAGTTTTCCGATCTTTACATAAGTTACTCGGAATGTATTAGAATTTTACGCATTGAACATTCAAGAAAATCATATATATGATAATTATAATCCAATTATAAATACAAGTCACGGGTTAAAAATTAGGTCAACTTAAAGTTTACAAAATGCTAAAAATTGATATATCAATAAAAATTATAGCTAACTTGACGACTCTTCTATAAAGTTTATGTTAGTTTTTATTATCTATTCATTAAAATAAATTGACTATTAATTAGAAAATCGATAGTCATTATGCGTCTAATTTTGTTGAATATATAAAATTCCCTTTGTCTAAACGTATCTTTCTTATAAACTTAACGAACCAAGAAGTTAACATTTTTTTCTATCTCTTACGATTTCAAAGATATATATCTCCCAACCCCCTGGCGGGAGAAAACACGGTTCGATTTTTCTCCAATAAAAGAACTTGAACTTACTTTTTTGCTCTAGAAGATTTCAGCGCGATATCTCCTTTCGTATTTGGGCCATTTTATAAACTCCCATGCCAAGCAATTATGCCAATTTCTCCAAAAACCGAATAAATGAAGCACAAATCAACTATAAAATGTTAAAAAAAAACTGTAAAAAATGAACACTACTTTTGTGGCCCATAGTATCATCATATGTGGATTAAATACGTGTACAATGTCTCAGTTGCGAATCGGTGAAGTAGAAGTAGGTGAAAAGTCGTTTGACTTTCAAAAGACCTACTCTAATATACTGTGTGTGGTTAGATTTCCTTCACTCATGGGAAAGATTCCTGTATTATCTAGAGATTATCCACTATCATACGTTATATTTCCAATGTATTTCTTTTTCGAGGACTACTGAGTACTATATGATATAGTAGAATTTTTCAAAACTTTTCTTTTTGTGATAGCAACGCTTGCTGTACACTTCGTGTAATAAAAATAAATAGTATGATATAGTTAATATATAGTAAACATGTATACTATCGCCTAGTGCGCCATAATACTATCGTCTCATATATATTGATATATTGGCGACGTGTATAAAAATTTCTTAGAATTATTTTCTTCAATTTATATGACAATACATATTTATATCACAATAAATATATATATATATATATATATATATATATATATATATATATATATATATATATATATATATATATATATATATATATATAAATGTAGTACTGATATTTGAAATAATATAATTTATTGGTAGTATTTCAATAATTTATTTATATAATTTACTCTATAATCGTTTATCTACATGCAATATCATGATTTTCAATCCAATCCAATCCAACCAACATGATTCGACTTTTAGTTATTAGTCGAATCGAAACACATGTACATACACTGAATACATATGTAGTACTTAATATTATATATTATATATGTATATGGAGACACGGAGAAAGTTTTTAAGTATTCAATACACTACTATGGCAAGATATATTAATGGTGGACTGCATCGGGGATGGTGAACCATTGGCACGCGACAAAATAAATCGGGCACGAGATAAGTTCAGGAATTTAGGTATCAGATCGAAGCAATTTATTTGTTCGTCTAACATACAGACATATTACTTAAATGTCAAATAAAAGTAAACGCTAGTCACTTCCGTTGGTATAATATAACCGAAAAGCAACCATACTAACAATGGAAATAAATAGACGTTAGTTTACAAAAAAACAATTTAAAAGTATCAAAGTCCATTGTAAACGCAGCTACCGTTGCCTGAACGCCAAAAGATATAGATAGATTTCGTGCGTTTCTACCCAAACGGATGGGAGTGAGCTACGATTTCTAAGAAACAACATAGACCTGGTATGATAAATGATGAATTAGTTCAAGTCTAAATAATAGTTATTAAATTACTTACAAATATCAATTAATGATAATTTAATAAAGTCGGGATGATTTGCTTACCTGAAACAAAAATAAAATATGATCAATTGAAATTATGCATCCATCAAAACACTTCATCTACAACCAGCAAACGAATTAAATAAGTTTCCAAACAAATCTTGGAAGTCGTTTTTCACCCATTTATAATTGTCATATCGATTTAAAAGTTTGCAAATATATACAATTCCGACGACAATACATTATTATGGTATTATCTAAAATTTTATTTTTACTGTTGGGGTTAACAACGTTGACGAAAGTAAACATCAATAATTTTGCTATGGCCATATGTTCGTTGAAAATATTCTCCATGTATATTTCTGCTATTCCAAACAAACATACAAATATATACAACAATTTTTTTAAATGTAATTGACCGTCCAAGACCTATAAGAGATTGCAAAAATATAAAATTGCAACATCTTCGGTCTCTCTTTCCCTCTCTCTTCATCTTTATCCAAAAGATGGAAGATATTTATAGATATACATACACATAATATGATCGTATAAAGCAATTAATCACAACATCCGCTATCATTTATAGAATCTCCGGTGCTTTAGGCGAGGCCGCCTTCTCGTCTCTCTGATCTTATATATATATATATATATATATATATATATATATATATATATATATATATATATATATATATATATATATATATATATACACCTTTGTAACGAATTTTGTTTTGATTTCGTTTGGCTTTAATTTAGGCGTTGCGTTGTGTTATGGTCAAAAACAGTATGTATTGCAAAGCGATATACTTAAACATCTTACAATTATTTTGTAAATAAATGGCTTAGAGGCATTATTGTGAAGAAAAGACTCCGTTGAATGGCTCTTTTTGAAGATCGTACAAATCATGTAATTGTTGAGTTTATTTGTAGTTACCGTGGTAACTCAGGGAAATATGAACTGTACTCATATATATCGAAATATTGAAGAAATAAATCTAAGATTTAGGATCGAGTACATTACAGGGTGCTTTCTTTAGGCTAACTTATATTTACTTCACCAAAATACTGCTTCAAAAAATTGATTACAGATTCTTTTTGAGTGTATCGAATACTTTTTGGCGGTTTCGTTGGTGTGAATATAAAAAAACCGGATAAAAATAAGAGAAACATATTAATGTAATGGTGAAATTTTGAAGAAATGCATACTTCAATTCCTACTAATAAAATTTGTATTGAGTTTTCTCTTACCCTAGCAATAGTAAACATATATAATGGGAAAACTTCGCAAAAATTAGAAGAAAGCTGGATTTTGGTACTGATAACTGACCAGTTTGGCCACGATGTCTGGTGGCCAAAAAAGATACCAATATAAGTGAGCAGTAATATTTCCATATATAAAAGGGAAATATATTGTGTGTTTGTCCAAATTAATTGGAGAAAACTATAGGAGATAGTAAAATAATGATGAGAGAAGGACCGTAGGTAAATTTTCCTTCCGACTCCAGAAGAACCATTGGAATTTCGAAATTCCAAACCGTTTCAATTATAGCTGTTTTCTAATCGTTCCAATGTTATAGCCGACCCAGATCTCTAATACAGTTTATAGTTTCTATAGAAATAATGAATTAACCAAATTTTGGAAATAAATTATTTGCCAATAAACTTAAAATTAAAAAAAAAAGACATTTCGAACTGTCAAAATCTAGAAAAAAATAATTATTTGACATAAAAAAAAAGATTATCCTTTCGTTGCACACAAAAGTCAGTCATTTTTTCAAGCCCCGCCCTCATGTCATATCACAATACAGCTTTCTTTTGATGTTCTTATGAAACTGTAAGTAGGACCCATCATTTTATACCAAAATCGAGCTTTTCCTTAATTTTTCCGAAGTTCAAAGATTGATATTACTGGATTCTATATATATATATATATATACTTATCCGTCCAGATTCAAGATATACATACAAATGAAGTTTATGAGATATGTAATGTACACATAAGTTATTAATATACCGTCAATAAGGTCAGCCGGCGTGATAATCATAGTATTTAAAATCATCTTAAATCAATCACAACGTTAATAAATTATTATTTACCTATCATTACGAGTATCGATAAAAATCGATAATCATCTTTCATGATTATAATAATATGATTTATGATTCACAATCATTATAACGAGAAAAAAACAACAACAAAAATCATATGATTTTTTCGCACAATAAGCAAAAATAATTATTATTTGTTTGAATCTACGATTGTAGATTTCATTCTTTTAAGTCAATACCACATTGTGTGTGGCCATAAAATTTGCCTTCAAGTACTTTGATCTTTCGTTGCTGTTTTTTTTTTTTTTTTTGAAAATCAATAGAGATATATATTCCAAAAAAATTGTCACGTAGGAGCTACGTAAACTAACTTGAAATTTGACAATAAGAAAGTTACAGAAAATATGGTCCAGTAATGAATTGTAAGTAGTAAAATTTATTTACTACAACTTCTGATAATAATTTTACTATTTCATTTTACTAATTTTAATAGAAATATTCAAGATTTTCGTCCCTCTCTCCCCTCTAAGTGCCCCCCTCCTTTTATCCGATTTAATCCATCAATAATTGTACCTTTTGAAGGCTTTTTGAGCTATTTGATGAAATAGGCAATCTCTAATACACATATGTTCTGTATTGTGTATATAAGTGTAAAAACTAAGGAATACGTACTAAAAAACTAAATTAAATTGCGCATCAATCTTAATGCCAGTAGTACACATTCGGAGAGGCAAGGAGAAACATAACGAGCACAAGAATGTACTCACAACGCTTGGTCTGCCTCGTGTCGACCCGCCTCGCCAATGCTCCATTAAAAGTCGGTTTCAAAGCGAGTGGCTCAATAGGGAATATGCATGAAAATTTTTTTTCACATTTATTTTCAGAATATGAAAATACTGTTAATACTGTAATAATATTTAAAAACGAAATTAAAATCCGATAAATATCAAGGAAGCTATAAGCTTTTAAATATTATTATCTGTCTCTTTCTTGCAAAAATACTAAAAACAGAGTTTTACGTGTATTTTAAATGGTGAAAGTGTAATATGACGTCACATAACATATCAAGAGGGCTATCACCCTCTTTGTCTAATCGGGAATTTCAATCATTCATATCTCGCTTATTTTTAAAGTTATTTAAAAAGTAATTTAACCTTGATATTTGTCAAGTAAACATGCTTCAATTCAAGTGAACAAAAATTTTCATGCATATTCCCTATTGCACAGTATTTGGAATAGAAATACATTGTAAATAAACTTATTTATATCCTAATTTACAAAATTTCAATCCAATAAAAATAATAATGTATCTAAAACGAAATCAGGTTTCGTGAATACAACAAACATTTCTATAAACGAATTATTTGGTTTATATATTATCGATTCGTTTCAAAAAAATTTGACAATTTGATTATAAAGTAGATTAAGTCACGAAAGGTTCCACCAACCTGTGATGTAATTCGAGAAACAATGGCATTGGATATAATTTTTTGTTTTCATAAATAAATATTTGAAACGAAACGGTTAATCCCGTTGAAAAATCAAAACTAACATGTTCTTCAACCCAATTGTTGTGTTTATAATGTTTCTTTTTACAACCGTCTTTTTGTCGTCGAACCGGTGTCCTTTGAGCGGTTTTTCATATTCGGGAACAACCAAAAGACACAGGGGGCTATGTTGGGACTTACGGAGATTGGCGAAGCAGTGTGATATTGTGTTTAGTTAAAAACTCCTGCACAAGATTCGATGAGATTTCCCACCGCTTCCATTTTCTAAATTTGAAAATTTCCCAAATTGTTGCTTTGGTATTCCAAGATCATCAGCTAATGCGCGCACAGTCAAACATCGCTCTTCTTCAATCGCAAGTCACACGCGCACAATATTATCCGGTGTCGTTGTCGTCGAAGGTCGGCCAAAACGAGGATCAGTATTAACAGATGTGCGGCCACTTTTGAAACGATTATACCACTCTTCTATTTGTGTTTTGCCCATATACTCATCCTCAAAGGTCTTCTGCATCATTTGAATAGTTTCCGAACTAGTTTTTCCGAGTTTGAATCAAAATTTGATGCAAATTCGTTGATCTGATCTTTCAGCCTCATTTAACAGTAACAAAATCCGACGAACGCAAAAAAGGCTTTGTAAACAAATACACGCTGCGCATGAACTATACGTCCTGTAGGTGTCGGCGTGCAACCGATAAGTTCGTGAGGCTTTACTGTTGACGTTCATGCCTCGCAGGGGTCGCTCGAACACTCTGGCGCGAAGATATAAAAGCAGGTCGGATACTTTTCGGGCATACCTCCTGCTATATTTCAAAATGACCACCTACAACTTTTGAGCTAAAATTTTTAGTTAATTTTCTAAAAAATTATTAATTTTCAATTCCCCCACAGATCGCCGTTCGATATTTCTTGTCACCCGCCTTGCAACGGCGCACTTGGAAAAATTGGATCTGGAGAATAATTAATATTTCTTCACCAAAGGGTTTCTGTTAACCTTGAACTTATCTTCAAGAAGTCAAAAAACTGAGTAATTAAATCTATGGCACTCGAGACCAACGCTCTGCCTTAGTGGTAGAGGTAGATTGTAAAGGCTGCCCTGGACGGGCTACACTTCGACCATAAGGTCCATTGTGATGCCTTAGGATGTGAGGATGTGAGTAGAGTCGAAGGAATTTGTGAGTAGACTAGGAATTGGTAGGATATGCGGCAGCAGCGGAATATGATAGGAACTATGCCAATATTCATCTGGAGTTCGTGAAGGAAACTGCAGAAAACCTTCTCACGCATAGCCGGTTACTTCGTTCTTGTACATACGCCGACAGTTTAGTCAATCAACGGCCCCTTTTTTTTTAATTTTTATAATTGATAAACTGCCGATGTCGGGATTCGAACCCATAACCTCCCAGTTTCCAAGCACTGCATACTGCGCAGACATGACGCCTTAGACCGCTCGGCTACTTGGCTGGTAACATTCTGCCTTAGAGTTACGAGATGCTATATGATTGATTTTGGTTAAGAATTTACTATTTTAAAGTCGGTTTAAAAAATTTTAAATTTTCCAAAATAATATTGAATTTCTTTTTCTTTTAAATAAGTTCTTTCGAAAAATTTATCAAGAAAAGGAAAAGTTTTTTATTATTTGTTTTGTTGTAAGATCTACACAAGTATATACACAATTTCCTAGGATTTATACTTTTTAAGATATTGAGAGACCATCGGACGGAGTATATTCACGAAAATTATTTATATAAATGATAGGCTTTAAGCAACAAAAAAAAAAAAGATCCATCCACCATGTATTGTTTGTTATATATTTATAGAACATTGCGCTTCTTGCCGATGGGGTCAATTGTATATATTTTTTTAAAATATTCTTCTCAATGAATTTTCAAAAATGATTCAATGAGAATTTGATGGTTATCTAACGAATAAGATAAAAATGGTTTTTGTTTGCACAGAGAAGGTGATTAATATGTCATTCAGAAGAAACAAACACAACAATAGAAATAAAATCAATGACCCTTTTAGATCGAAAGGTCACATCTACTATTGTGAATGTTTATTTGATAATCTATAAATTTTTGAAGGAAATTATAAAATATAAATTTGTTGTTCCGTGTGTATGAAATACCATTTATTTAAAATCGTTGGTATTAGTGTTTGATCTTTAGGACTATAACATCTGGTGGCAATAATATGAAATAGAGTAGATAGAGACTGCCATGGAAGGGCTACACTTCAACCATAAGGTCCATTGTGATGCCTAAGGCTGTGAGGATGTGAGTGGAGTGGAAGGAATTTTTGTTATAGATTAGGAATAGGGAATATGCATGGAAATTTTTTTTCACTTGAATTGAAGCATGTTTACTTGACAAATATCAAGGTAAAATTACTTTTTTAATAACTTTAAAAATAAGCGAGATATGAATCATTGAAATTCCCAATTAGACAAAGAGGGTGATAGCCCTCTTGATATGTTTTGTGACGTCATATTACACTTTCACCATTTAAAATACACGTAAAACTCCGTTTTAAGTATTTTTGCAAGAAAGAGACAGATAATAATCTTTAAAAGCTTATAGTTTCCTTGATATTTGTCGGATTTTAATTTCGTTTTTAAATATTATTACAGTATTAACAGTAATTTTCATATTCTGAAAATAAATGTGAAAAAAAATTTTCATGCATATTCCCTATTGGTAGAGTAGGCGGCTGCAGCCGACTCTGCTAGGAAATATGCCGATATTTATCTTGAGCTCGCGAAGGAAACTTCAGAAAACCTTCGTAAGCATAGTCGGTTACTTCGTTCTTGTCCATACCCCGACAGTTTAGTCATTTAACCGCCCCTTTTTTTCTTAATACTTGACAAACTGCCGATGTCGGGATTCGAACCCATAATCTCCCAGTTCCAAGTAGACATAACGCCTCAAATATACGTCTTAGACCACTCAGCCACTTGGACGAATACTTGATACATGCCTTATTCATAATTACCCACAGAACAATTTTGGAAAAAGATTGTATGACCAAAATTGCAAAACATTTCAAATCAATACGTGAAATTGACTCATAAGATGTCAGATCATCAGACAAATGAAGTAAATTAAATCGATACTTGTAAAAAAAAAATCATCGCTACAATATTATAATTCCCTAGTGAGTATGCGCTGCATCCTTTTCCTCTCTCTCTCTCTCTGAACATGCGAATGAACCAACAGTGGTAATTAATTAACAAAAATATATAATTAATTATGAAACATCTTGAAATAAATGTCAGTCATAAAATAAAGTTGACAAACCAGATATTTCGTATTTGCAACAAAAACAAAAAAACAAAACACAAAAAGAGATTTGAACACAATAAGAGCAGAACATCTCGTTTGATCATATTAAATCGAGACATTAATCTCTTCAATACCAGAATAATTGTGAAGGTGAGTTGAAGGTCATTCGTTTGTTCTCTTATGTATGTTTCTTTATTATATATATATATATATATATATATATATATATATATATATATATATAAAATAAATAATATAAAATAAACTTATGTAATTATGTATCAAATCCACAGGTAAAAAGGAGATGGGAAGGCAGATCTCCAAAAGATCTGGTGACGCTCCATTAATGACGAGATAAAACTGACTGTATTGTCTGAAAATGATGGCTGCGGCTTCAAACAGAGTTAGATAGTATCATATGATTGCACCAGCAGCCAAGGAACCGCGCTTTTAAAGGCGGAGGTTATAGGTTATGGGTTCGAATACGGACATCGGAAGTTTGTCGATTATTTAAAAAAAAGTAGGCGGTTAATTCACTAAACTGTCGGCGTATGGACAAGAAGGAAGTAGCCGGCTATGCTTGTGAAGGTTTTCTGCAGTTTCCTTCACGAACTCCAGATGAATATCGGCATAGTTCCTATCATAGTCGGCTGCTATACACAAAAATTCCTTCCACTACACTCACATCCTTAGGCATCACAATGGACCTTATGGTCCAAGTGTATCCCGTCCAGGGCAGCCTCTACAATCTATCTATCTATCTATCTAGGACATTATACATAAGCACTGTACCAGTTTACATTCAATTCGAGCTCATAACTTTTAGGACAAAGGTGGAAAAAGGTTTTTCAGTCGCCGGGTTTGATTCTACACTGGTGAATTTGTAGGAAGCTTGAGATAAGGACCTTGCTGGTATGCATTTCTTGACGACTTGAATTTTTTAACGATTTAATTACTCGGAACTTCTTGACAACGATCTTTAAAATGTAGGAAGCTTGAGATAAGGACCTTGCTGGTATACATTTCTGGACGACTTGAATTTATTAACGATTGAATTACTTGAAACTTCTTGACAACGATCCTTAAAATAATCGGATCGAGTCGGCTTGAGTTTAATTTATGGTTATGAGATTGGTAGGTAAAATAAACTCTTGTGTAAGTGATTTGCAATGTTTTTGTTCACTGTTTTCTCATTGTGTTGTACGTCTTAGTTCTTACATACATATTCATATTATAATCTTGGAACTAATGCAAATTCATAAAACATTACAATGTTACATATTAATATTAGTGACAGTTTTCATGATGTTAAATAACGTGAAATTAAATAATTCTTTTTATTTTTATTGTAAATTATACAACTTGTTTGAAATATGTTCTTTAATCCGATCAAAAAACATAAATGAAACGAGGACCAAGAAACTCTTGGATATTCTTCGAAAAAAAGTAGTGATATTTACGTGAAGCCCGGCATCTGATGTAATATCAACTTTATCACCTCTAAACAATTTGTTATTTCAATAAATCTATCTAGAGAAGTTACCTACTCAAGCGAAAATAAACTTTTTATTTTAGTGAAACGCTCAAAATTCACACTACAATAGGGAATATGCATGCAAATTTTTTTTCACATTTATTTTCAGAATATAAAAATACTGTTAATACTGTAATAATATTTAAAAACGAAATTAAAATCTGACAAATATCAAAGAAGCTATAAGCTTTTAAAGATTATTATCTGTCTCTTTCTTGCAAAAATACTAAAAACAGAGTTTTACGTGTATTTTAAATGGTGAAAGTGTAATATGACGTCACATAACATATCAAGAGGGCTAGCACCCTCTTTGTCTAATCGGGAATTTCAATCATTCATATCTCGCTTATTTTTAAAGTTATTTAAAAAGTAATTTTACCTTGATATTTGTCAAGTAAACATGCTTCAATTCAAGTGAAAAAAAATTTTCATGCATATTCCCTATTTTTGAGATATTGAAAATAGAATTTTTTTTAAATAGGGAAGATAGTGAAAGCCGTTTTAGATGCGTTGGGGCGTAATTCGTTAACGATCAGTAATGGACACTCAGAGTTTAAATCCAAGTGTGTACATACGATCGCGAAAAAAATTAACAATCATATGTCATAGTCGCTGCCATTATATTAATTAAATTAAATACTGATCTGAAAAAATTAACTCGTCAACCAGGAATCGAACCTCGGGCCTCTGAACATCTAGTCCAGCGTGCTAATCGCTACATTCCTGGTTGACGAGTTAATTTTTTCATATCAGTATTTAATTTAATTAATAATTCAATGACAATGAAATTTGTCCGAGTATACGCTAAAGTCTTCTACAGTTTGTCATACGTAACCGAAAGGAATTTGGACAAACATCGTTATGTTGACGCGAAAGTATACACAAATAAACAAATATTAAATGCCATTATATTGTAAATACATGCGACATTCTTTTTAAAATGTGCAATGCACGTAACATTCATGATATTCAAATTGGCGCGTAAGTAGGATACAAATATATAAACACTAATTATACCAATACAAAACATACTTCTCAGCTTGTCACTAAGTTTTATCAACTGCAGTATGTAGAAAATATGCTGAAATGATCAGTAAAATAGAACAAACTTAAATAAAATATTTAATTATAATAAATTTTAAAAAATAAATAAAAACTAATAATTTGTATAAATGTAAATTTACAAATAATTCCATCTCATATAAATAAAAATGGTTGAAATAGAAATGCATATTTATATATATATATATATTGTGTGCAATGCAGTGCAGCAACAGGTCTGTGTGTCTATCTGTCTCTTGTGTGATGTGTATTCACATTACACACCTCTATAATTAATTAGTAAAATATCATATTCCATTCCGAATGGAATGCAGAGATACTGTTGTTGTACTGTTGTGTTTGTGAGTATGCAAATTAAGACATAACTATTTATATGCTATAAAAATAAAACCTATCTCATCTACTATGATATACTACGTATAGATAGCTGCTATAGTAATGTACTATGGGACACAAAAATAGTATTATTTTATCAAAATTATATAGTAAAGTTTATTGATACCTTTATATTCATTCGATTATTGGGAAAATATTTACCGAATCAAACTTTAAGTATTAAATATAAATATGCAAAAATTAACTCATCCGTCAGGAATCGAACACTGGACCTCTGGACCTTAGAGTGCTAAACGTTACAACATTTAATTAAAAATCCAATGACATGTTTGTCTATATAGTATACGCTTGTTCTTTCATACTATGTCTTACGTTACCTTAATGGAAATTAACATTAGTATTGTATTGTATCGAACCGTGATCGGCACTATAGTGTGAATCGACCCTAATAAGTATACACAAATAATAATCTCTGGAATAATAAGTTGATGTTGACAACAAAGAAATATTATCAATGATATGAAAAAATTGATTCATTTACCAAATCCATCCGTGGTGTAATGGTTAGCACACTGAGGTGGAAATCCAGGAGGTCTAGAGGTAGCTCTAAACCCATCGATTCCTGATGGGTGAGTAAATTTGTTCATATAAATATTTAATTAAAAATTCAATGAGATGAATGTCTATATAGGTATACGCTAGATCCTTTATACTATGCCGTACGTAACCTTAATGGAAATTAACATTAGTATTGTATTGTGACGGTTAAGTATACACAAATAATGTAAAACTTAGTATATTTATAATGTACAACGTTTGTTGGGTGCCTTTTTTTTTTTGCGAAAATCGAATGAATGGGGTACAAATTATAAAATTTTGATAAAAAAAGGACACTACTTTTGTAGCCATGTGTACTTACATACATACATACATACATACATATCAGTTAAGTATTTAAGTTGACTGAGCAGTAGTAGAGTTACTTAAGTATTAATCAATTTAAAACCGTGTCAGTCATTTCAGATGGTTACAATTTTTTTTAAAAATATTTAATAAGTTGCTATAATAATCACAATGGCCTTGTTAATTAAGGTTTCGTGTATTTATTGGTAGGTTAATTCTTAAGACCAATTAATACGATACCAGTAAGATAGATTGTAGAGGCTACCCTGGACGGGCTACACTTCGACCATAAGGTCCATTGTGATGCCTAAGGATGTGAGAATATCAGTGGAGTTGAAGGAATTTTTATGTATAGGCTAGGAATTGGTAGGATATGCGGCTGTAGATGATAGAATCTATGGCGATATTCATCTGGAGTTCGTGAAGGAACTGCAGAAAACCTTCTCAAGCATAGCCGGTTACATCGTTCTTGTCCATACGCCATTAACCGCCCCTCCCCATATTGTTAATAATTGACCAACTGCCGATGTCGGGATTCGAACCCATAACCTCCCAGTTTCCAAGTAGGCATACTGCGCAGACATGACGCCTTAAACCGCTCGGCTATTTGGACTGGTTACACATGCACCTTAATAAATCTATTTTTTATTTGACTAAAATACTTTTTGTTTATTTTTTTTTTTTTGATATGCTTGTGATAATAAATTTTTTATATTTAGAAATTTTAAATCAATAACATTTACAAAAAAAAAAAACCTAAGCTCGTTTATATATCGATTTAAAAACATTTCAAAACGGTGATTCATTTAACGAATACAAAAAAAACAAATTCACGAATTATTTGTTTAAAAAAAACAAGTAATATAACAACTAACTGAGTTAATTGTTTGAATACCCAGTATATACTGAGTTTGTATATCAATGTTTGAACAATTCTTCAAATTCAAAATGTATAAGATATGAATTTTTTTTCTGTGATCAACAATTTCAAGCGTTACAAATTCGGAACTAAACTTGTATATTTACAAATATAGTGGCTATAAAAATAATATGTATGGATGCTATGTACATGAATACATGCATGCCTTCGTTCACCAATCAATAGGGAATATGCATGAAAATTTTTTTTCACATTTATTTTCAGAATATGAAAATACTGTTAATACTGTAATAATATTTAAAAACGAAATTAAAATCCGACAAATATCAAGGAAGCTATAAGCTTTTAAAGATTATTATCTGTCTCTTTCTTGCAAAAATACTAAAAACGGAGTTTTACGTGTATTTTAAATGGTGAAAGTGTAATATGACGTCACATAACATATCAAGAGAGCTATCACCCTCTTTGTCTAATCGGGAATTTCAATCATTCATATCTCGCTTATTTTTAAAGTTATTTAAAAAGTAATTTTACCTTGATATTTGTCAAGTAAACATGCTTCAATTCAAGTGAAAACAAATTTTCATGCATATTCCCTATTGTATTTCTCATTTTAAACTTTGAGCATAAATTATGCGAAAACTATTGAGTTTATGAAAAAAGTTTTCCAACAAAAGTTGTTTATTTTAAAGAGAACAACATTTTTTGTCAACAAATTTTTTTCTATTTCTTACGGTTTTAAAGGTATAAATTTTCCCCCTTAGCGGGATGAAACATGTTCCGATTTTGCCCATTAACGAACTTGACCTTACTTTTTTGCTCTAGAACACACAAAAAAAATTTTCAGCTAGTTATCTCTTTTCGTTTTTGACTTATCGGCTTCAAGGACAGACGGACAGACATACGGAAATGGACTAATTTTATGAACATCTATAACAAAAATTTTTTCCTGCGATCAATTTTTTCAAACGTTACAAAGCGTCGGACTACACTTAATATACCTTGTATATTTACAAGTATACTGGGTATTAAAAAAAAGGATTACATATACAACTTTAACATTTTTATACTTTAAAATAAATGTGTACACTATTGTTTACATTTACTGGAGAGAGCAGCACCAGCAACTTAAAAACCCATTTATCAAGTGACACAGCACATATTTTTTGGGAATGAATATTATTAATGGACACAAAACTTGGACAAAAAAAAAAAACTATAGCACATGCCTACAGAGAGGAGAGTTCAGTTAGTTACGTATGGAGTGAGTGAGTCTATACCAGAGGTGGGCAGGAGTTGACTCCGCCAAGCTCTGAGTGAGAGGTAGGGAAGAGAGATAGAGTTAATACAGGGTAACCTACCAATTATTAATATTTTCTTTTTTTAATTAAAACATTTTCTGAAAAAAATATAATAATACCAAATCTTTTTTATGGTCACTATTATACAAAGTAAATAATACATACAATCATTCAATACATACTCTGGAATTTTGGGCTGGTAATTTGGGTCGTAAAATGTACCTTTTTAGTATATATCATATTTGTGTATGAATAAAATAAAAATATATAAAAAATATATATAAATCTTTTGAACCTTTAAGTTTACCGCTGGACCATTGTAATAAAAGAGGGAAATTTTTGCAAAGGATAATTTAAATAGAAATATAGTTTTGGAAATTCCAAATAATTTGTCTAAATATTTTACTATTCATATCCGAGATCTAATAAAGAATTATTTACCTGATTTAATTATTTTTTGTTCGTATGGAGTATGCTCAGTATAGTATCATGGGAATTTGATGAATTAAGTTAAATTTTACATAAAGTGGGAATTTGAGTTCTTCGAGTTAGTCTACTTTGAATTGAAAAAGTGAAAAGTACTTTTTGTAGTAGTGGAAATAATTTTTCGCATAATTTGTTTTTCAAAAAAAATAAAATATTGACTATACTATAGACTATACTATATAATTATTGGGCAATAATCGGTAGGGCAACCTGTATTGAAACATCGTTCCGTCTTGCTTCAAAACATACCTTCTTTACTTACTCTCACCCAGCTTATGGAGAGCCCGTAAGGCTCAGACGAGCTGTCTGTGCCCACCTCTGGTCTATACAACAACATACCGCAGACTTCATGCTACATTTCGTAGTACTAATATTGTGTTGTCTGTTTTTTTTTGTTGTATTTTCTGGTACCGATGAGACAGAAATTTACATTGTTCACAAATCATCGATTAAGTGTGACTTAATCCGACATAATTTTCCACTATACCTATGTTGAATTAAGACAGTTCTTTTGTAGTAATCGTGTTAAAAAAAGTTCGACTCAGAATTCACATCAAATATATGAATAGACTTAGAACAGATTAGATGTTAAACTGGTGCTCGTTACCGTTGTGGTCGGTCGAGCATTCTTGTGTGACGAAATCATGTAAAAGTTTAATCGCTGATAACTTCCAGACTAATAATGCTTACAATGGTTGAGCCCACAACAGATGGACCATATCTTTATGTATCTATCGTACTGCAATTGTTTTGCCTGTGACATCATCGTACCAGTGTAAACGCATGCGCGTAAATGGTTACGAATTAGCTTAGTGTAAAGTTATAAATTGGTGTAGTGTGGAAACGCGTTTAACAAGGACATTGATTCTGGCCTCAATATGAAGAGCTTGAAGAGCACTACTAGAATGATTAGTGAAACAATCCAACGTACTTTATTATTGAATGTACACTCCCGTTCAAAAAAATATGAACAGACCTGCACCGAATCAGTCTCTCATCATTTTGATTATTCTTGTAGTAGCAGATACAACATTTTATTTAATTTTTATACATAAGAGTAAGATATAACACTTAACATGTATATACAAATAAAAAATATAAATTCAGTTTATACTTCCATTTCTTTTTTACACACTTAAAAAATATACTGCTTATCTTTGTTTATAAATAAATAAAATTATACGATATACAGACAGTTACAAAAGTGAGGAGTTTTCATGAAATGTAAGATAATTAACATTTCAGGTCTGATCATTTTTTTTTTTGAACGGGAGTGTACTTTGACCCACTACTGCACTTTTTTGTTTAGCGCTCTTTTTAAAAGATTTTATAATTGATTTGTACCTTATTGATTTGGTTTCCAAAAAAAAAAATGCTTCGGATAAAAGTTGTTTACTATAAATATATTAACAGACCGATAATAATATATTCATATATTTCTATCCTAGTTTGTTTTTGTTTACTGTTTCTCTTCTACCGGTAGTAAACTCTCGGCGAGTCACGACAAGACGTAAAGATTGCATTCGTAGTGCTTGGTCTATCTCGTGTCGATTCGCCTCGCCTCTGGAGCGCTTAATTTCTACGCTCGCGACGTGGATTTTAGTGAGTAACGCTTAGTACTATATCATCTATTGACTGAACGAGAACTGTATCCGTAACCGACAGAACACTCTTAGCGAGACACGGCGAAAGTGTAAACAGATCCACTAGCGGCTCCTCGCTTTACGAATGTCTCGCCAAGTGTGTACTGCCGGCATTACATATGCTAATAACTAGGAGAGCGCGTGTTTTGTTTGTCAAGACATGCCAACACCAAGTTTAAACTGACACCGTAGAATCTAAGCTTTTTAATAACTTTTGAATATTATAATCTAAATTTTTTTCATATGAAATAATGTAAAAGAGTTTTTGATATTTTCATGACTCGTGTCCGAAAATGAAACTAATTTTAGACTTTTATTTTATTACATCACAAAATGATGATCGAGGCTGTTTAACTTGTGAGGATATGATAGTAAAAAGTAATATTTGAATCGAATATGTTTAATATTTACAAAAAAAAAACTATACACATCTTTGAACGTCTCTATTGAATGCATCTTGTTTTAGTTATTAGATTTTGATACGGAATACTAAAAAAAATGCATATTTTTTTCGCAACTTGTGAGTTCAAAAACAACGTTATGTGTTTTTAAATTTATTATTTGTTCTTTGAAAATGCAATAACGTGAATATATATATATATATATATATATATATATATATATATATATATATATATACAGGTTGTCCCAGAACAACCTGGAACCCTTCGGTGAAGTTGTTCCTTAGGTCAAGACGAACTCATTTTACCATATAACATAGGTCCGGAAATGATTTGTTTATCTGCTAGCCGCCATTTTGTGTTTTTTGCTTTATAATTTATATCTACACAACGCGTTATCCGATTGAATTGAAAATTGGGACGATTGTTGCTTTAGCATAGACCAATAATAGAAAAAAATTTGAATTTTCAAAAATGTATTTTCACAAAATGGCGGCTTTTAGAAAAATTCAAAAAATTCATAAATCTGCTTGTTTTTGACTTGCGTAAGTTTGAATTTTTTTGTTTGCTTTTAGAAAAATTCAAAAAATTCATAAATCTGCTTGTTTTTGACTTACGTAAGTTTGGACTTTTCTAAAAGCCGCCATTTTGTGAAAATACATTTTTGAAAATTCAAATTTTTGTCTATTATTGGTCTATGCTAAAGCAACATTCGTCCAAATTTTCAATTCAATCGGACAACGCGTTGTGTAGATATAAATTATAAATTATAAAGCAAAAAACACAAAATGGCGGCTAGCGGATAAACAAATCATTTCCGGACCTATGTTATATGGTAAAATGAGTTCGTCTTGACCTAAGGAACAACTTCACCGAAGGGTTCCAGGTTGTTCTGGGACACCCTGTATATATATAATGCATAACACCGTATGCAGATTTAGTTCACTTTTTTTTTTGTGATTGTAAAGCCTTTGGCTTGATGTTGTGCTCTGGCTGGCTGCAAAGAGACTTCTTTTTTTTTTTCGTTTTTTGGACCCACAGTTCAAAAAAACCATGAACCATTTGCAAAAATATAATAATAAAGAAGCGAACGCAACGAACATATAAACATATACGTATGTATTTATATTTGCATATACATTTATTTAGACATATGTATGCATGTTTATAGTCTGTTTGTTTGACATTACAATAACATTATCAAATTATCCAGAAAAAATGTTGTACATCACAGTGACATTACTATAATGTCGTCGTCTAGTTAGTTATAAAGAGACACAATGTGTTCTTCTATGGTAAATACTAATTGTGGATGGTTTGGTTCTCTAAAAACTTGGAAATATATGTACTTATGTGTACACTGATAGAAGTAATTCCTTGCAGTCAGAAAAATTTATTTAAACCAAGAATTTCTGACTCTCATATAAAGGGAAGATAGTATATTGTTGTTAAAATTTCGGACCAAAATAAACATTCGTTTAATCCAAACAAATGAAACTTTTTAAAGAAGTAATGATATACTTCAGTTAAATATATATACTTCAGTTAAAGAAGCTGCATAAACTTTCTCTTCTTGCGTTTTTTATTAATTTTTAATATGAAAAATACTTTTTTTTACAAGAATTTCATTTTCTTGACTGAAGAATCACAAGAGTATTTGGACAAGAAAGACTCTTTTAGGCCAAGACTAACGAACTCTACTTTTAAACATTCCGTTTAAAAATGTTAGTTGTTTCGCTAAACTAAACACATGTGTATTTGTTTCGTCTGCGTAGTCTTGAATGAAAACAAGGGTTTCTTTATTGAATCAAATATTTGGAAGAAAATATATATTCTTGAAGAAAGAAATTCCTTCTACCAGTGTATATTAAAGTGGACAATGAAAGTTCACAAAATATACATAAAATTAATTTTTCTTTTTTTTTTTAAAACCAGTCACCAATATGTGATTATAAATAAAAGCTTGGGGTCCTCAGGTTTTAAATGTTTGTTCATTTAAAACCACACATTAAATTATTATTTGCTTGCATTAAATTATAATTATCAATTATATATGTAGTTGAATGTATCGTCTGAATTGATGATCACTTGGAACACAAAATATATATTATTGAAATGAAAAGAAATAAGTTTAAAATATTTTTTAAAACAAGCTTTTTATAGTAAAACTAATTTGCTACAAATTTACTTCTTATGTGTTTATTGATTTTTTCAATATTAAGAGAGAGATGACAAATTTTGTGTTTCCCCCTACCTCGAAACCCCTTTCTCCCCTTCTAAAGGAATTTTTGTTGTAGCAAGGGGAGAATCAAACAATTAGTTCTTTTTTAATAAATTTAGATTTATGTGAATGAAGCCACCAACACCAATTGAATAATAAATGTGTTTTTCGATCGATAAAAAAAAACAATATTGATTCTATCATAAAATATTCAATGATACAAATTGAATATAAACTGTTGTTGTTGTAGGCTATAAATACTGGGTAGAAAGGTACTTGTTTTAATTAATAATGAATACCCTAATGAACATCTTGAAATAATTATTATATTTGATTATTATCAATGGTAGGTTATGTTTTGTACACAAGCATTTATCATCAAGTATTATAATGTAGACCGGCAGCTTGATGTTCATTGTTCATCTGGATGATATGCTTCGGATGATATGCTTTTGGTGTTTGAATGTACAATAGGGAATATGCATGAAAATTTTTTTTCACATTTATTTTCATAATATGAAAATACTGTTAATACTGTAATAATATTTAAAAACGAAATTAAAATCCGACAAATATCAAGGAATCTATAAGCTTTTAAAGATTATTATCTGTCTCTTTCTTGCAAAAATACTAAAAACGGAGTTTTACGTGTATTTTAAATGGTGAAAGTATAATATGACGTCACATAACATATCAAGAGGGCTATCACCCTCTTTGTCTTATCGGGAATTTCAATCATTCATATCTCGCTTATTTTTAAAGTTATTTAAAAAGTAATTTTACCTTGATATTTGTCAAGCAAACATGCTTCAATTCAAGTAAACAAAAATTTTCATGCATATTCCCTATTTCTTTAATAAGTGGAATTGGTTAAGGTGGAAAGGGGGACATAAAGAAAGAAGATAACACAAAATATTTCTGTTAGAACAGAAAAAAATATTAAGAAATCGAACTGTAGTAAAATTAATTTTCTATAACTTTACTTTTTAATAAATTTTTTAATTTTTCCAATACGAAGAGCCATCTATCAAATTTTGTGACTCCTTTCAAAAACCTCATTTGTCGTCGTGCCTCACATTTTCTAAAAATTTACCAATTTTAAATATAACTGTGAACAGAAGATTACTCGGTAATTCTGTTCTACGACTATAAATAGGATCTTAATTGTTTCGAATAACAAATCAATTTGGGGATATCGGACAGTTTTTGTTGCATCCGTAAACGACCGAGGTATGTAGCTAAGTATGCATTAACATTATACATTGTGACACTCAGCTGCTGGTCTAATCATTATATGCATTGTATTGTGTACAACAGTTCGTAATGATTATAAAGCATAAGTACTTATGTGAATAATAATTATTCAAATGAGCTTTTACTACCTTTATCCTCTGATTGGGAGCTGTTAATTGTATTAATTTAAGGATGTTCAAGCGTGAGACTTGATATTAGATAAACATTTTTTTAAATCTTTGATATTTGACAACTTTAATGCTAATCACATAATTATGTTTACTCAAAGATTAAAAAATCTCTTATCGATCATTTGAAAAACTTGCCAATGATTCAAATCAAAGTTTTAACTTAAAGTCTTATGGGAAAAAATTTTAAAACTATGTTAATAAATAAGACACTGTAAAAACTGGTGAAAATAACAACTAACTGATTTAATTGCTTAAATATCCGGTATATCCTGAATTTATGTAAAAATGTTGAAGTTATTTAACAAATCTTGTTTACTTTTACAAAAGGAACATTATTTGTCTATAAACATTTTGTTCTATGTCTTATGGTTTTAAAGATGGACATTTTTGCCCATTTTGTCCAGACATGGTCCGATTTTACCCATTCATGAACTTGATCTTACTTTTTCGCTCTAGAACACACACACACAATATTTCAGCTGGTTATTTCTTTTTGTTTTTGAGTTTTTGGGTCCACAGACAAACATGCGGCAATGGCTGAATTAGCCTATTTTATGAGCACCTATTTCAAACATTTCTGTTTGTGATCAATATTTTCAAACGATACAAAGTCGGAACTAAACTTAATATACCCTGATCTTTATTATATGTACCGGGTATAAAAATAGTGATACCGAACGTTAGAATATTAATTATTTTAATCAGCGTAATTGAAACTACTTTACTGCATTTTAAAAACAACAGCAACATTGTCAAAATCTCCAAAAGATATCTCCCTTCGAATACAGCAACTTTTTTTCGAGTCATTCGTTCAAAGACGCTTTTTTGTAGAAATAATCAGCACCGTGTATAAATTTTAATTTGAAGTACATGCACAGACAGTAGTTATTCTAGCAGTAATATTGACTTTGATCGATGTACTTTTTTCTAGACAGCAATATATTTGCACTATACTAAACTAATAGATAAATATTACTTAGAAACATAATACATTATTTATTGTAAATATGTTCATCATATGACAGCTTCATGTTCAAATTTTCTTTCTATTGTTTTACTATTTAAAAGGTATTTACTTAGTATTATTACTAACTAGCAGTGCCCGTTGCAGCTTCGTCCGCGCGTAAATTGTAATAGGGAATATGCATGAAAATTTTTTTTCACTTGAATTGAAGCATGTTGACTTGACAAATATCAAGGTAAAATTACTTTTTAAATAACTTTAAAAATAAGCGAGATATGAATGATTGAAATTCCCGATTAGACAAAGAGAGTGATAGCCCTCTTGATATGTTATGTGACGTCATATTACACTTTCACCATTTAAAATACACGTAAAACTCCGTTTTTAGTATTTTTGCAAGAAAGAGATAGATAATAATCTTTAAAAGCTTATAGCTTCCTTGATATTTGTCGGATTTTAATTTCGTTTTTAAATATTATTACAGCATTCATATTCATATTCTGAAAATAAATGTGAAAAAAAATTTTCATGCATATTCCCTATTGTAAAGACCTTGTATTACTCTGAAATACGTATTTATTAATTAATAGTCTTTAAACTATCTCATCAAAAATAAAACGAAACCTCAATACAAACTTTTATCGCCTATAACTGAGCCTCAGAGATTTTCTAAAAACGTTAAGCACACTTTTTTTTTTTGAATAACAGTCTAAACAGCATGTAAGATAGATAAATAGATACATCTCGGGGTCTAAAAAGAATTGTACTTCGACCTTATGGTCAATTGTGTTCCCCCTTCTACTTCAGCATGCATTTGATGTCAAATAATAGTTACTCTTGTATAGATTATAGATACCGGGTATAAAAAGTTGTATTGCAAACCAAATTTTCTTTCTACATACACTCCCGTTCAAAAAAAAAAATGAACAGACCTGAAATGATACTTTTCTTACATTTCATAAAACTCCTCACTTTTGTAACTCTCTGTATAATGTATAATTCTATTTATTTATAAACAAAGATAAGTAGTATATTTTTTAAGTGTGTAAAAAAGAAATGGAAGTATAAACTGAATTTATATTTTTTATTTGTATATACGGTGTCAGTGACAGAGTGAGAATTTAAAGAATATATGTAATGCTAATATACATGTTAAGTGTTATATCTTACTCTTATGAGTAAAAATTAAATAAAATGTTGTATCTGCTACTACAAGAATAATCAAAATTGTGAGAGACTGATTCGGTTTAGGTCTGTTCATTTTTTTTTTGAACGGGAGTGTAAATTATTTAGAAGAGCATTTGTTTAACAAGGAGTCACACTGAGGCTTCTATGAGGCTTCTAAGAGTTCTAACTATATAAATTTATCTGATTGTTTTTTTGTGAATAACGTTTCTGAATATAGGGATCAGTAACATCGCCTACATTCTAAAACAGAACTGTATTCTTAACTGACCGTATTCTATGTAAAAGGTTGTCCAAAATGAGTTGAAATTAAAGTTTTTAATATACAATTGATAATATTTTTGCCTTTTTAGTAACTTTGAACAGCTTTATACGTTTTAGTCTGAATATAGAGGTAAAATAATATAAATTTTTATGATGTTTTATTAATCAAAATACTTAAAAAAAAAAGCCTTATGATAGATTATGCCTTATCTATCATTAAATACTTTTCAATATATTTAGGTCACACACACACAGTAATAACAATCATTTTATATATTCAATATTTGAACAACATAATTTATATCAACCATATAGATAACGTAAAGTCTAACAAAAACATTGTAAGTACCAGAAGACGGGACCAAGTTCGATCTCAAACATTTTGCCAAAAAGCAAACTTTCTGCAATATGAAACATTTAAAAAAATGAAAAAATTAAAACAAAAACTTTTTAAAACTATAAAAACAACGTTCTTTTTTCAAAATTATATAATAGGGACTATGCATGAAAATTTTTTCTCACTTGAATTGAAGCATGTTTACTTGACAAATATCAAGGTAAAATTACTTTTTAAATAACTTTAAAAATAAGCGAGATATGAATGATTGAAATTCCCGATTAGACAAAGAGGGTGATAGCCCTCTTGATATGTTATGTGACGTCATATTACACTTTCACCATTTAAAATACACGTAAAACTCCGTTTTTAGTATTTTTACAAGAAAGAGACAGATAATAATCTTTAAAAGCTTATAGCTTCCTTGATATTTGTCGGATTTTAATTTCGTTTTTAAATATTATTACAGTATTAACAGTATTTTCATATTCTGAAAATAAATGTGAAAAAAAATTTTCATGCATATTCCCTATTTGTACCTCATTCATTCGCTTTTTTGGGAAAATGTTTCGAATAAAAGTTGTCAGTATGTTTATAATGGACAACTTTTATACAAAGTATTTTTTTCGAAAACCGAATTATTAAGGCACAAATCAATTAAATAATTTTGAAAACGTTTAACTTAAGCAGTATTTATTGCTTGCTAAAATAACATGTCCTCTGGTTCTCGAATACGCAGAAACATTTAAGAGCCTGGCAAGGACAAAAGAAGTCACAGTGTAGTTACTGGGATACTGCGGGGTTGGCGGCAGTCAAAAGACGAACTTGCCCGTAAAGGAGCTGCACTCTTATGTCAGGGACCGAAACCATACCTAGAAATAACTAGGAGGCAGGTTACCTCTGCTTTTAACGATTGAGGGGTTAAGTCTATGAACAGGAAATGGATATACAACAAGCTGTAGACGAGTAAAACTAACGATAGCTGGGTACAATGCCGCAAGGTCAACCTGGCTTCTTGGGAAAATCTGGAAAGAGATAAACTTTCTAGTTGGGGTGCGAATCGGTTTCAAACTATCGTGGGGGGCTTACCGGTTACAAATGATCACTGGGTACAATGCTGCAAGGTCAACCTGGCTTATTGGGAATACCCGGAAAGAGCACTAAAGGCTTAAAAGGCACCTATCCCTCATAAGGTTGGAGGATAGAGGGACCTGTCCGGACTGTAATGGGGTGGGTGATACGCCGTTCTACATCCTGGCAGAATGTCCCTACAGAGCCAGAATAAAGTACCTAGTAATCTGAGGTAAAGCAACTAAAGTGAGGATATGATTAGTATGAATATTGCACTGGAAACGATAAATTGATTGTGTTGGAACTTGTTTCACGTACTCTCCAAGCAGTTAGATAAATTGCAGAGACATATAACATAGCTATTACAACATTTGCATATAGCACCAAACATAATACAAACAATATATTGTATATCTTACAAACATTGTGATGTATGTCGGGCGGTGTTAATGTTTGTAGATATTGTTGATTAATAAAAGACAACGGATTTATTGTTTATTTATATACTTACATGATGTTGATAAACATCCAAGGTACGTGTTCGGCATACACGTTGTATCGCGTGTATGCCGAATCATGTTAATTGTTCAAATTTATAAATCGATTTGTGCCTTTAGAGACGAAAGAAATTTGTGCCTTTAGATTTTTAGATTTGTTTGTGTTTCGATAAGAAAAAGATTTTTCAAAAACCGAATTAATTTTTAAAATAAAACACTAATATATAAGCTTTGATCAAGAGGTAACGTACTAAAACCCAAAAATAATTAAGTAGTAAATTGTAAAAGAGTAGCACTAAAATCTCAATTTGATTTATCGACACTTCCAATACTATTAACGCCTCCACCAATTTCAATTCTTGGAAGGAGATCGAACCCAAAACTCTGACATTCTAAACTAGTGCTGTCTAAACCTCACCTCTAAGTGGCCGGATACTATATTAATGGAATGCTTATAATTTTTCACTATCTCAATATCGGTGTATTATTACTAGTTACCAATGTTCAAATATATTACTTAAAATAGTCTAAGAGCCCATGATAAGAGTCAATAAATAAGTTTGCATAATCGTCTTTCAAGGACAATCGATAGCCTTAAGTCAATCCTGTGTAAATTACAGTCGAAATTATAGGGAAATACGTGTAGTTTCATAATATATTGGTTTGGGATAAACTAACGCAGTGAAAAACTATTAACGATTAATTGCTAACAGTAAATAGCTGGCGGTGAGTTGTAAGCGATACATTATCGAACCGGACGGACACGTCCCAATTTAATGTTTATTGAATACAATACGTATTTATCCGTTCACAATATCTATATTGATATAACAAATGTAAACTAACGTTGAATGCAACATGAATAATATTAATGTAATGATGTAAATAAATATGATTTATATTCATGTAATTAATATACGCAAATAGTATTCAATATATGTCATAACTATTGCCTGAACTATACCAACAAATGTATCTCTACATTGATGATGGAATAGAGTCATTTATTTATGTGATGTGTTGTTCAAACACGTTTGTATATCTAGTATTAGATCAGAGGGGCTCATTGTAACTCTTACACGAGAGTTTATTTTATAAGTCGATTGCAAAACCTTTATTATTTAAAAATAACCGAATTTTTCGAACCAATCTTAGCTCTAGCCTTAAACTTCCCACAAATTTTCAATGTAAATTAATGTTAATAATAATATAAATTCATTTCGTTCGGCCTAACGTTTTAAAATAGAAGATGCAGTTCGAGTCCGCGCCTTAGATTTTCGGGAAAGAGTCCAGCACATGATCCGTACACGTTTTGACTGTTGATGGCCGCTGTATGCTCGATAGACCATTTCAACGCTGGCGCAGCCCTTGCATTCATTCGGTACTAGACTTTAAAGACTCATTGGATTCCTTTCGACGCGAGGTTTCCTCCTCTGATATGCGTTTATTTGATATCCTCTTTTATAAGATTTCAAGCGATATCTCATAAACCGTTTACCAAATCATCAAATAAATCCGATTTTCGTGTTTTTTGGGTCCAATTTACCTTGTAAAGTGAATTTCACTCAAATTGGGAACAAAAATTATTTTTCGATTTTACGCGATTTTTTTAAGGTATACCCCTTAGAAAAAATTGAAAAAAAAACATGAAAATTTTTAGTCATCGATTTGTGTGAAAATTAGTTTATAAGGTAATTAAGACCCAAAAAACACAAAAATCTAGTTGGTTTGGCGATTTTACGGACTGTTTTCGAGATATGCTCTCTTTATAAAATTTGATGCCCCCTTTTATAAAATTTTAGGCGATATCTCATAAACCGATTACCAAATCATCAAATAAATCCGATTTTCGTGTTTTTTGGGTCCAATTTACCTTGTAAAGTGAATTTCACTCAAATTGGGAACAAAAATTATTTTTCGATTTTACGCGATTTTTTTAAGGTATACCCCTTAGAAAAAATTGAAAAAAAACATGAAAATTTTTAGTCATCGATTTGTGTGAAAATTAGTTTATAAGGTAATTAAGACCCAAAAAACTCAAAAATCTAGTTGGTTTGGCGATTTTACGGATAGTTTCCAAGATATACCTTATTTATAAAATTTGATGCCCCCTTTTATAAAATTTTAGGCGATATCTCATAAACAGTTTACCAACTCATCAAAGAAATCCGATTTTCGTTTTTTTTTTGCGTCCAATTTACCTTGTACAGTGAATTTCAATCCATTTTATTGAATAGTTTAGTAATAATCCGAATTTTTGTAATTTTCTTTTTCGAATTTTTCAGCTTTTGAAATAAAAAGTCTAGAAATTTAGTTTTCTAACACGATTACATATCGATTAATCATCATAATCTATGCTCAAATAATATCCAATATATTTTTAAGAATATTCAATGTAACTTTTTTAACAAAAATTAAATCAAAATTTGTTGAGCCTATTTCTTTATCCCATGAAATGAAGCGTTAACTCAATATAAGTATGGCTATCAAATCTACAAGATTTAACTTTCAAAATCTATACAAACATTGTTCTGTCCATTATAACTTATCAAAAAACCACAAGCGTTCATGCGAAATTGAATTTCTTCAAATGTGTCGAATCAATTAATTACTCAATTTCGTTTATACTAATACAGAGTGGTGCTTCAAAACTGATATGCTTCAAAAATTATGGCAATAAACTTCTGGGACTTCGCTCAGACCCAAATTTTGAGGTGCATTTATTAGAATGTTATTTTATCGACAACTTAGCAACCAATTTCTATGTCCACGTTAGCATATTTGTTCTATGCAAAACAAAACTGAAAAAAATGCTCTTAACTCGACTCTAAACATCACATAAATGTGATACCTTTTGCATACATTTAGGGTGACATTTGAACACTCTATCGGATTGAAATTTTAGAAATGAAAACTGCCATAGAAATTTTCTATGAAAACAAAGGTATGTCATTTTTGAAAGACCATTTTGTCTGGTGCATATTTTTCGTGAAGTATTCCATTTATACTTGTTACTTTCTGATAAATGCCGAAGAATAAATATGCAATGTAATATGCAAGAGATGATTGATTAGTTTACAAAACAAAATGACTTTTAAACTATAATACAACAATGTTTGCAATACATATTTATTGCTATATGATATACATAAAATCTGGTGTCAGTCTCGCCATTTAACCTCCATATATGTACAAAGTATGAGATTTAGGGTTATATTGCTTGTTAGCGCCTATTATTACTGTTAAATTATCCAGAGTGCATTTTGTTTTTGAGAAAATGTATACAACCAATTGTTTTGGTATTCTTAAAATGACCATTTTTTGTTCGAAAAATTTTTTCAAATACTGAATTATGCTCAAATATCTTAAAGAACTCTAGAACCGAAAAATTAGTCGATTAAAGACTTAGTAGAAGTAGTAATAGGTGTGGAGAGGCCGAAGCTTGACAAGTAGGCTTTGCTAGGCCTTTTTTATCGATTTCTGACGAGTACAGCCTTACACTAAAATTTTGGTTTTATATTCAAAGTATTTTTTTAAACATTAAAGTTCCTTAAAAATTCATTTAAAACTCGCCACCGTTAATGGACTACGTTAAAATCTGAACATAGAGGTTAAAAAATTGCATACAAACAATTACTAAAGAAATCAAAACTAAATTCTATTAAATAAAAATAAAAAAAATGAACTTTTCCCGTTATTTATATTTTTTATAAAATAAAAACACACTATTGTGTGTATATGTGAACAAAATATCACATAAATATTATCGATACAAGGAGTTCGATGTTTTCACATCAAATGCCGACGTTAATTTTATAAAAAGTCGGTCAAGTGGAAGCCATACTTGCATAATTAGATGAAAAAAATTGTTATAACAAATTGTTCATGTTTAGATTAGAACTTGATTTTTGAACCTTTTGTTCAAAATATGCAACTCACAATAAACTAATGTTTAGTATAAATTTTTTACTCACATATAACAACATGATAAAAATTTCTTCAAAAGGGAAGACGAATTCTTACCTGTAAAAGAAAACGAAAAACTTTTATTAGCAAAAAGATAATGAAATTTTCAGAATTTATAAAATTTATTTGATATCTGTGCAATGTTTAATGAAATTCGGTTGATTTATAAAGATTTTGTAATCAACCTGTACAATACATACATGCAAGTATAATAATACATCTCTTATAATAATAATAATAATAAAAAGGTTAAAATAATTTATCAAATAAAATTTAACGATAAATAACACACATAATATTATACAATCGTAAAATAATATTTCATTTTTCGATTGATTTAAAAGTATATAATATATAAATATATACAAGGTGTTCCGTATCAGTTCAGACAAAACAAAACCAGCAATTCTATATCGTATTTCTAACCATAAAGTTCCTATAAAGGCATGGTCTATCTACCCTCTCGTTTTGCCTAGTAACGGATTTGTGATTTTTTAATTAGTTGATGTTTTTTTTTTCTGTAAAATGTCTTATAGCGTTTGAACAACACGACATAGAAAACTTTTGTTTTCACCAATTGAAAGATCATAAAATTTGCATTAACACTGACTATCTGGTTTGTGAGAAAGATTCTAGTACGTGCCTAATAATATTGGCCGTTATAAACTTTTAATAAGAAAAAAAAATGTAGTTAATTTTCCATGGGATCATAACCTGTTAATTCGTTCACTCAACAGGTTATTTTTATTGTTTGGAAAACTGAAGAAGTTAATGAGAAATACCATAAATCAGGTAAATTTTACATTTTAAAAACCAATTAAATCACAATAATTAAGCATTTCTTACATCATTGATTGTATGGCAAAACCGTTTAGTTTAAAACATGTATACTTAATTTTTTTAAAACTAAAAACCTCCTATAATTTTTCCCAGCATGTGCAACAAAATTTCTATACCATTTTTTCGAGTTTCCTCATTAGATCATTTCGATGTTATCATATTATTTGCCATGAGGATATTAAATACGTGTGCAACTTTATGAGAATCGGTATGAAAAGTCTGTTGCAAGTGAAACTGACTGTATATATCTATTTATATATTAAGTATAAAAAAAAAAAAGTATTCAATGAAGATCGAATTTCATATGATATTTTATTGATTTAGATGCATATCTCACTCACAGAGCTACACCACAACAGCGTACAGAGTATAGAGAAGAATGTTTCATAAATATCGCATTTCTTAAATAACATTATACCTATATAAACACCATCAGCATTAACTACCAACCAGAAAGAATCAACTACCAACAAGAAAAACTCAAATAGTGCTTTTTAAAATTTAAAAAAGAGAAAAAAATTAAAAATAATTGTTATCTTTGTGTAGTTTATGCAAGGAATATATTGCTTAGTCCAGGTACTATGGGTCAAAAAAGAAGCGTCCATTTTTCAAAGTCTTATTATGTTTTTGGAAAAATGTAATAATTTAATATAATCAAATAATATAATTGGATGAAAAGTCACTTCCAAAAGTCATACAATTTGTGCTGTGATGATGACAAATAGACAGCCATGAAGAATACAGCAAATTCACCAATGGGTGTGTGTGTCCCTGGACTACACAGCAGACACCCATAGACCATACAATAGCGAACACTAACAGAGAGGTATTCGCTTAGCATGATACAAATAATAAATAACAATAATTGCAAATAATCAGCTCATAACATACAGTAAATACATGAACATTAAATATTATGTAGATGTCTCTATATGTTAGATTCTAATGGTTTTGTACTACAATACTGATAGCGTTTGTGTTTTATACAAGTAGTAGATAGATATACTAGGTACTGACCTTAGTCCATTTTAGTATACTGAAAATAGGACTTGATCATGGACAAATATGCAAATAACAGACGCAAATTTAACATTTCGAGCAAGTCTTCTCCTTTAAAGGTACGAAATCCTAAAAATAGTTCAAATGCCAACTATATTTGCATAGTTAGAAATCTAAATATCTTGTATATACCATGTGTGTTGGACAGCTTTTTCAATAGAGAATCAATGTTAAATATTATTTATTACTGGCTGGCCGTGTAGTGACTGTATGAAGTCAGTCAGTACACATGTATTGAGAGTCATCTCATACATACAATCATCTGGATAGTCTATAGGTATGGCGTATGGTTGTTTGTTTGTCATTTAAGAGTGGGGATTTTGTGATGCACATACTAAAGTTCAGAATTCAATGAACATATTTAACACACTCTCATTACATGTGTACTGACTGACTTCATACAGTAACCACACGGATAGCCAGTAATAAATAATATTTACCATTGATTCTCTATTGGCAAAGCTTTCCAACACACACGGTATACTGATTGCATTCTCATCTGTTAATTTTGCAGAAAATGAATATGGTTGGGACACACACTTCAAAAATCAAATGCAGATTTGACCAATAGTGCCTTCGAAAGGAACCCCCAAGAAACACGCAGTCAAGGAACGTCAGCGATGTCTTCAGCGACGTCAGCAATCTTTCGAAACTTCGAAAATCACATCCAGATTTGGCTAAAACTGCCTTTTAATGGAACCACCAAAGAACATATAGTCAGGGAACGCAAACGATGTCGTGACGACGATCTTTCGGAGGAAGAAGATCGTCTTCACGACAGGCGTAGTCGAAGATCTATGCTTCCGGGTATTCCTTGAGAAATCCATTTGATCATTGTGGAACTCAATATATCCCATTACTTTCAGTATACTATAAAAGTTCCGATTCAACTTATAGATTACTTGTGCAGGTGTATCGTGAGTGTATGCTGTTTGTATTTTTATTTGATGGCATGGTATAAGTGAGTTATAACCGTACGCACTCATGTGAATGCACGAATCCACAGAAGATAAGAAAACGATACCACCTGATGGGTAGAATTGGCATTTATAAGAAGCACCACATACAATTAATAAATAATCCCCATTGAATTGAATATAGTTTCTTCTATTTTCATTTTGTTTTAGTTTATTTTATATATGTAATAAATACAAAAAAAATAAACTTATTTATTTGTGGCAGTTAAATAAAATGTTTAAATGCACCCCCCCCCCCCCTGAACTCGTTCCATTTCAAACGTCATATAGAATCCCAGAGAAGGATAACAAAATTTACAATTCAATTTGTTGATACATTGATTCATAAAATTGTATGACTATAAGATTGGTTCTATAAAAATTGAATGCTTGGCTAAAACATAGTAGATTTGAAAAAATAAATCGACGACAAAATCGAATATCATATGCCTAAAAAGGACCAAAAACCCCATTTTTAAGGATTTTAATAGCGTCATAAGATTCAAAAAAATCAAATTTCTGCCTATAACAACTAAATTTTGGCGATTTTAATAAAAACAATTTTGAAACCCACTATTTTTGGAGTGTATTTTCCATTTTTATAATATAAAATGGTAGAGTGTTTTTCGAAATACAAGACTCTTTAGACCATCACAAAAACTAATAAGATATCTATGGATTTCTATCAAAATTGAAATCCTTGGCGAAAATATAGCTTTGGTGACCTTTTGACTAAATAATAAACTTGCTTCTATCTCGACGATACAGGTACATACATTTATTCACAGTTTGCTGAAAACGACAATTAATTAGTCATCAGCTATTGACACAGAACAATCAGTCATTATGACTGATAAAACCAGTCCACGTAGCTGAGCGGTCTACGGCGTTATGTCAGTATGCATACTTGGAAACTCGGAGGTTATGGGTTTGAATCCCGACATCGGCGATTTGTCAATTATTAGGAAAAAAAAGGGGGCTGTTAATTGACTAAACTGTCGGCGTATAGACAAGAACGAAGTAACCGGCTATGCTTGAGAAGGTTTTCTGCAGTTTCCTTCACGAACTCCAGATGAATATCGGCATAGTTCCTATCATAGTCGGCTGCAGCCGCATATCCTACCAATTCCTAGTCTATACACAAAAATTCCTTCCACTCCATTCACATCCTCACATTTTTAGGCATCACAATGTACCTTATGGTCGAAGCGTAGCCCGTCCAGGGCAGCCATTACAATCTATCTATCGATGACTGATAAAATGGTAAATGATAGGCAAAAAAACTATTACAAATATGAATTACATGGGACATAGGCATACAATCCTTGGACAGTGCTATGTATATAAGTATAATTAATAATAATTTAATTAATTAAAATAAATATTTATTAAACTTTACTAATTAAAATGGTACAAAACATATTAATATGAATTTTATTATTTGGATTACAGTTAAAAGCATATATATATATATATATATATATATATATATATATATATATATATATGAATGGTGGTGTGTTATTAAAACTTTACTTACAAGTTTAGATATGGTTGTGCTTATTTTCTGATATACCCGTGGGATCACTTTTTGTTTTTACAAAATAAGTTTTTAGATATAACCAACCCCAACCCCAACCAACAACTAACTAAACTACACAGATATTATGTTATTATGTATGTAATGATGAAATAATAATTATTAAATCCTTTAGAGATGTTCCATAAACTTATCTATGTACAAGATGTTACAGAAATTACAGTGGCCCTACTATTTCTCATCATATCTTATAGCCTTATATGGTTGATTTTCTGCAAAGTGTAATATTTAAAATTCGAAATTTTCAAATAATCAAAAGTTTTGTATTGAAGATCATGTCTTGACGTATCTGTCGCGCTGTTTTTGGTTTGCCTGTGACGTCGTCCTAATAGTGTCTATAAGGCAAAGTGAGGCAATAAAAAAACATTCGCCAAAAAATCAGTGTTAAATCGAAATTACAAAATAATTGAAGATTTTGTCTCGTAAATATGATCGGAATTATAGGAAACGCATATCAGAGGAAAGCTTGCGTCGAAAGGAAAACAACGAGCCTAAAAATCAAACATGTTAATGACCTCCGACTTTTTAGATGACAACAGATGAATAATTAATTGATGAGGTTCTTCTGATCATTCAAAAGTTTGGAACTATTTCATTATAAATTTCCAATGATTCCAGTAAATTCAAGTTGGCTCCTTTATCAGCAATATGATTTCAAAACGTCTTTTAGGTTTGTGGTGATTCATTTTCAGAAGGTGATATTGAGTCCGTAACATCTTGTACATATACACTCCCGTTCAATAAAATTTAACCGACCTAAACCGAATTAGTCTCTCACAATTTTGGTTATTCTTGTAGTAAATGTTTTTGTTTACATAAATAAAAAATATGAAACTTCCATGTCTTTTTATACTACTTATCTTTGTTTATAAATAAATAAATAATTATACAGAAAGTTACAAAAGTGAGGAGTTTTATGAAATGTAAGAAAATTAACATTTCAGGTTGGTTCAATTTTATTGAACGAGAGTGTACATATACAATTTAATTAATTAGAGTATGATATGTAGCTGTTTAATAGATATTATACTTTTAAATTTAATTTTGACATCTTAAAAATATTACATCTTAGGTTAATAATAATAATTCATCCAGAATATTGACAGTGATTTAATTAATATATAGATTATTATGGGTGACCCATTTTACCGTCCAATACTTTTTCCAAGTATCATATGAAAATATGATACTTGGTTTTATATATTTTAAAAACCAATTTCAAAAAAATTAGCTCGATTGAATTTTGAGAATATCAATAAATGTTGCGGCCTATTGATAACTGATCACTTTGGTCACACGTGTGCCGTGTGCAGTATATCTTATAGCTAGCAGCCCAGATCTCTGACACCTGTATAAAGACCATTTTGGAAATAAATTATTTCCCAATCGATTTTAAATATATAAAAATTTAATGAATATATTCATCAACCCACACTCATTACATGTGTACTGACTGACTCCATACAGTAACCACACGGTCAGCTAGTAATAAATAATATTTAACATTGATTCTCTATCGGAAAAGCTTTCCAACACAGTCTGTATATATATATATACTGTCTGTTTTGGACAGCTTTGCCATTAGAGAATCAATGTTAAATATTATTTACTATACAGACTGTGTTGGAATGCTTTTCCAATACAGAATCAATTTTAAATATTATTTATTACTGGCAGGCCGTCTGGTTACTGTGCGGAGTCAGTCAATACACGTGTAGTCATCTCATATGCGTATGGTAGTTTGTTTGTCATTTAAGAGTGTGAACTGACTCATTGACTGTGTGTACTGATTCATTTAAGAGTGAGTGTGTACTTATTACATGTGTACTACCTGACTCCGCACAGTAACCACACAGCCTGCCAGTAATAAATAATATTTAACATTGATTCTCTATTGAAAAATCATTCCAACACAGTCTGTATAACTACACAATGCTTCATAAAGCAATAACAATAGTGAGGGTACTCTGTAGTGTGCATACGTAATGAATAATAATATTATAAATTAAGTGGGTATCACTAAATCTCCCCACTCTTAAATGACATCAGACTAACATAAACACAAGCAGCCGCCAGATGTAGGCAAGAATGTATATGGATATATGGTTTTATAGTAAATATTTTATTTATTTATTTAACATTGATTCCCTATTAGAAATGTTTTTGAAAACAGACTGTATAAACATTATAATAACAATTTATCCCATCAAATAGTAAATTGATGAAGGTCACATGAGTGTATACCTCTCTGTGTTTTTGTTAATTACATAGGTTGTTAATATTGAAAAATATTTCAGTAATCAGATATAACGAACGTAGCAGAGCAGCCAGCCAGCAGTGAGTACCAACCTATACATTATTTATTATTTGTGCTTCTTGATACGAGTTTGAAATGAAAAAACTAAAAATATTGTTGATTACATTGAATTTATAAAATAATAATTATTATTATTTTGTTTGGTCATTAACTGATTGCCAATCAATCTGTTGTTGTTGCCAGTATAGATGGATATGTTCTCCATACACATACGAGTACATATCCCTCTTAGCCATTACAATATTATTATTAAAGATCGGATCTATGTGCATTTGCATATTTTTGTTAACGAAAGATCTAGCTGGACAATATTGTTTACCAAAGTTTAAAAATACTGTGAACAGAGAAAGAAATACTACAAGATAGTTTAGAACTCCTTATGAAAATCAAAGAAAAGATGGGAGAAATTATAATGAATATCAAAGTTATCAACAAAGTGACCAGTCCAAGTCCAACTTGGAAACTGGAAGGTATGGGTTCGAATCCGACATCAGCAGTTTGTCAATTATTAGGGAAAAAAAAAGAAAAAAGGGGCGGTTAACTGATTAAACTGTCGGCGTATGTACAAGAACGAAGTAACCGGCTATGCTTGAGAAGGTTTTCTGCAGTTTCCTTCACGAACTCCAGATGAATATCGGCATAGTTCCTATCATAGTCGGCTGCAGCCGCATATCCTACCAACTCCTAGTCTATACCCAAAAATTCCTTCCACTTCACTTACATCCTCACATCTTTAGACATCACAATGGACTTTATGGTCGAAGCTCTACAATCTATCTATCTATCAGCAAAGTGGACAGTTGTAATAATTATTATAAAAATTAGAACAATAAAGGCCAATTGTAGTGAAATTTATTTTTTACAACTTAATAATATTGTTTTTATGTTCACCACTGTTGTTGAGTCCGCCAATTTTATCCATTATCGAACTTGATCTCCCCAATATCGAAATCATATCACATATCACAAGTTTCATTCCTGTAGGACTGAAATAACATATCATTTTATGGTCGCTTGTGTTTCTGTCCCTGCGAGTGGCATCATTACAGATTTTAGGTGTGCTTCCCCAACTAATTATCATGCCCCATATTCCGAACAACCTTGATACCAGGCGGCTGAAATATGAATAAATGGTGAGGTAATAGATTTCAGTGCTGGCCCATAAGAATCCCACCAATATTTAGAATCATAAGTAACAATTTAAAAAAAACTTTTAGTAAAATCTGTTAAATTGTTTTTAAGTGGAATCTATTCAAACCACACTGACTCTACATAAATAACTGGCAGATTGTCCAATGTTACGCCATTAGCCAGAGTTGAAGCGCTTCTACGTCAAGGTGCAGAATCTCAGGTCAGTGCGCCTGGGTGGAGTTTATAAGTCACACACAGTTTTTAGTACATTTTAGCTAGCTGAGGCGGCGCTGTCTACCCTTCAATTTCATGTTTAGACCCATAAGGATACTCTGACCAGTTATATAGAGGTCAGTGGTTCAAACAAACATACAAATAATGTCATATATATACCGGGTGACTCAGCTGCTAACTTTTGATAATTTAAAAAATTCTCATTTGTTTAAAAAAAATCTAAAAAATGATTACTTCAAGGATTTCATACATTCTGCTGGAAGAATTTGAGGGTTTCAACAAGACCAAATGTTCTTTGACCAGAAGTCTAATTGTGGAATAGTCTGGAATACACAATACGCATACGATTTCATTTCAGTTATATATACAAAAATGTCTATACATATTTGTTAGCTCATCTACATCTATATTTGTTAGCTCATCTGATTTGTTTAATGCATACAATCCGATCCCTCGTGACTTTGATGAAGTCAGTAGTGGTAGCAGTAAATAATTTAGTTACCTAACTTATTACCAGACAACACAACGGCGTCCACATTCAACACCAAATCTCGTCCCGACAATCTACATTGCTTTAAAAAAAAAAAAAACATAACATGATGTTGAATTAGCAGCTTAATACTGCCGCACTGTGTACTTATATCAAGAATTAATTTTTTACATGAGACTAAAATAAACTTAAAAATTTTCTGTTTTGAAATTTATTTCGATTAAAAACAGTTTTATAAGCGAATATCCTCTTTCTATTGGTATTGGTACAATACCAATGGAACAATTTCGCAAAAATTTTTTCACATTTGAAACTATTTCGGTAGTAATAAGTTTGTTTCGGCACAAATCAACTGCGTAAAATCTTAAAAAAGGAATTGCTATCGATAGTACAGTCGATAGCCATAAGTGGTGTTCACTTCTGCCAATGTTTGTTATAGGCAATTAATAATCCATTCTGTTTTTGAAAAAATATTTCGTTCAAATATTATTATAAAATTCAAACAACTGATGTTCTAAACACTTTTTGGAAAACCCAATGATTTCGGCACAATTCGGCTAAAAACATTTTCAGGATGCCAATTCTCTGCAAAACAAAAAAAACCGAACTAGTAGAAACATTCTAAGTGTACATAAAATTGTTACCTTAGCGAGGAAAAGGTCGGATTACTTTTTATAGTCTCAAAACCTGTTTTAGGTATTCCAAAAACAGCATGCAAAATAATAATTACATCAGGTCAAGAGTTATTAAGGGTGGCTACTTTTGAAATGAACACACTGTATATATATATATATATATATATATATATATGTATATATATATATATATATATATATATATATATATATATATATATATATATTTATATAGTATTATTTACGCTTAGAATGTGACTCACTGTTTCAACACTGACTGTATATAAAGCTCTAGATATTGAGCTAAATTATTTTAAAATAAAGTATATAAAATTATATTTAAACGTATGAACGTTAAAATTTTCCAGATCATTAAAAAGATAATTGTCGTTTGTAGTAATTTGTTCATCATAAGCTTGTGTATATCTAGTTTTCCTAATTACTCTCCGTATATTGGGGGGAAGGGTAGGGGGGGGGGTTTATGCAGAGAGAAATGTTATTAAAATGGAATCCGTTCAACTATTAATTAAACTGGAAAATTATATGCGCATTATTATTATAATACAGATAGTATTTTGTGGCGCAATATATAGATAGGGATGAATGAGACTATAGGTTGGGGGGGGGGGTATATTAGGAGACATGCTACTGTTTTGAATACATTAAATATGTACGCAATTAAAATTACAGAAACAATATACAAGTAAGAATAAATATTAAGTGACAGTGCTATAAGTGCTTTGCAAAATTTTTGCGGATGAAGCTGCTGCAACGGGTAATGCTAGAGGTAGAAGAGGTAGATTGTAAAGGCTGCCCTGGACGGGCTACACTTCGACCATGAGGTCCATTGTGATGCCTTGGGATGTGAGAATGTGAGTGGAGTGGAAGGAATTTGTGAGTAGACTAGGAATCGGTAGGATATGCGGCTGCAGCCGACTATGATAGGAACTATGCCGATATTCATCTGGAGTTCGTGAAGGAAACTGCAGAAAACCTTCTCAAGCATAACTGGTTACTTCGTTCTTGTCCATACGCCGACAGTTTAGTCAATCAACCGCCCCCTTTTTTTTTTTTATAATTGACAAACTGCCGATGTCGGAGTTTGAACCCATAACCTCCCAGTTTCCAAGTACTGCATACTGCGCAGACATGACGCCTTAGACCACTCGGCTACTTGACTGGTACGGGTAATGCTAACTAGTCGCAAATAAAACCAGTTCAAGTAGCCGAGCGGTCTAAGGCGTTATGTCTGCGCAGTATGCAGTACTTGGAAACTAGAATGTTATGGGTTCGAATCCCGACATCGGCAGTTTGTCAATTATAAAAAAAAGGCGTTTAATTGACTAAACTGTCGGCGTATGAACAAGAACGAAGTAACCGGCTATGCTTGTGAAGGTTTTCTAGTCGCAAATAAAGTTTAATACTAAATAAATTTTACAACAACTTATCATCTGATCGTATTTTCTATAAAAATATTTACGACTTATTTTTTTGATATTTTCTTGTTTATACTATTAAATTTATTTAAATCAATTATTGTCTAGCCATTGGTTTATAATAAAAATATGATAAAAGCTAAAAATAAGATAAATGAATATATTTTATGATGAATATACAAATATTGTACTTAATAATTTATTAATATGTATATTAAATATTAATTGATCTGTCTTCGATATCTGTATTATTATTTATTTAAGTTCATTGTTCAAATGTTTGTTATTTGATCAACTGTTTGTAATTTAATGCACTGAATAACAATCAATCGATCATTAAACAAATAGAAATATTGAAGAAATTATTATACACACACACAAATGAAATTAACTTGATATAATTAATTACATTACAATACAATGCCTGTAGTCAGATTATAATTATTGATTTAATTGAATTAATATTTAGTTAATAATGACTTTGTACACTCGGTATATATGAATCGAAAAAAAAACTTATTGATATAATTATTAAACAAAACAAATATTTGATAATTTGATAATTCTGTACTATTTATAATCTGTGTTTGTGTTTATGACATTAGATGCCTCCTGATGAAGATCAAATAATTATTGACCGAAACGTTGCTATTAATAAAAAAAAAAATGTGCTGATTACCAATAAGCATTTTTTTCCGTCCACATTCCTGCGATCTTAATTTAAAAAATATTTGAAATTTTCGTAAAATCACTTTATTTGACTAGTTTTGGAACACAGTTAAATAATAATGAAATCATTTCATTTTGTGTTCAATAAAAATACATAGTTTCATTATTTAAATTTTTTGCTATGTAGCTTATTTATTTGTCTGTAGATAGAATCGACCAACTATAACCTGGGGCCTAATTGGGTACACTATTTTATTTTTTCCACGGTACTGACCTATATTACTATTCAATTTATAGATGTTTGAAATGATTTCCAGTCGAACGAAAACGAAATACATATAGCGACGAATCAAATAAAAGCATCCCTTTGTTATGTTTTTAGAATTAGATTCACGTAAACATAAATATATTTATATATAAATATAATTATATTATTGTTTACATATTTTGTGAATGATTTTACATAGAAATCAGTTCGAATTTCAGTTTGTTGTTTATTGAAGCATGAATTAACAAAATAACACAACATTCATATTATATGTCTTTGTTTGTCGCGCTCCATGTTCAATATGATAAATACTAGAACTAATAAATACTAGGTACGGACGACTTTCGTATCGAGAGTTTTTATCGTACAGGACAGATACAGGATGCTTCAAAAATGGGATCACAACTTTTTATTAAGCACACTTAATAGGTTTTAATAAGCACAGTAAGAGGTTGACACCTGGCAAGCTTACTGTGGCCAATAGTACATCACTTCAAAAATATACAAATCGTTAAAAACACGTAAAGTAAAGGCTCCACGCTTTTCTTGGTACGATTATCACGATAATCCTTGAGTAGTGATGCCGCGAGACGAGACGTAGCGAAAATAGTACATCACTTGTATTGTATTGACAGTTTTCTATCTCGTCTCGCCTCGTTTTTAACTGGTATTTTCTTATTTAAAAAAATTTCAAAAACTCAAGAAGAGAAATTTTATGCAGCTTCATTGTACTTCTTTTCATTGAAGTACACTCCCGTTCAATAAAATTGAACAGATCTGAACCGAATCAGTCTCTCACAATTTTGATTATTCATGTAGTAAATTTTTTTTACTATACTTCCATTTCTTTTTTCACCCTTAAAATATGTACTACTCTCTTTATCCTTGTTTAAAAATGAATTATTATACAGACAGTTACAAAAGTGAAGAGTTTTATGAAATGTAAGAAAATTAACATTTCAGGTCTGTTTAATTTTATTGAACGGGAGTGTACATAATTACTTTTTTTTTAAGTTTCTTTTGTTTGGATTAAATAAATGTTTATTTTGGTCCGAAATTTTAGCATCTTGGTCCAAAGAAATCATCATTTTAGTTTAAGAATTTCAAAATTCTTGAGTCAAGAGTCAGTTGATCTTTAGTTAAGATAATTTTCACAAGTCAAAACTATAGATGTCAAGATACTTATTTGCTTGTACCAAATATATATTATCTTCCCTACATATGAGAATCAGAAATTCTTGGTTTAAAAAAATTTTTCATACTGCAAGGAATTTCCTTTATCAGTGTAGTCGCATGGAGTAATAACAGTTCTATAAAAAATACAAGGAAAAGGGGCTCAACGATCATCGTTGTACCTCAATGCGCTCTGCCAATTTCAACAATATTTATTGAGATACCCTGTATTGTGTGTGTATATGTGTCTTTGTGATTGTATATCGTTTGTGTATGGTATATGCGTGTGTGTGTGTAGATGGCGCCAATACTATTCGATTCTCACCAATCAAGTGAGCCTTCCCATACACAACATCCGACAACAGATCACTACTAGATACCTCGTCGATAGATCCAGTTAAAGTGAGCTGTAGTATTCAATCTAAATCAATCTGTTTTACTTGCACACAAAGAGAATAAATATATTGATTCTGTAAATAATACAGTTTTATTTGTATTTTTTAATTTTAGATGGTGCAGGAAAACCTGTTGAAGATTCATCGGTATCCTCAAAACTTTCTGAAATTTTATTAAAACAAAACAAATCGTTGTAAATGACCCAGGTTAAGGTATATATTATAAATCAAACTAAGAGCCCCTCAATACGGATTCCTCCGATTATTTCAAGAGCTTACCAAATTACCAATTTCCATCTCTTGTATAAATTCTGCACTTCAACTGACAAATTTTTCGCATCCCAAATGGCTAAGAAATTTTTCTAACCATCTGAGATCTAATCATAACGTTCTGACATATAATTTTCCATACCATTCAATAAAATATTGTTGGATTAAGCATAACGATCCAAGAAAAACTTTCCGAACTTTCTAGATATTATAGGTTTTTAGATATGCGTGGACATCAAGCAAAAGAGAACTTTGGATATTCAAGAAAATAAATCATATGTATAGATATATTTAGGGCTTTCCTATACGTATATACAAACTATATACACTGTTCTATACAGGTTGGTCCATCAATGAATACTACCCTTAAAACCCATGTATATACTGTTTATTTTACATTTTACACATGCACAGATGTACAAAAACATTACTATAAAAACATGCTTCTAAAATAGACAATAATTTGCGTAGAAATTGTAAAAAACCTATTCAGTTTATGATGAGGTACAGTTGATTTTCTACAACTTTACTACGAACGCGATTTTTCGATTTTTCTTATACTAAGAGAGGTATTCTTTCCCAAAGGAACACATCCCGTCACCTGGTTCGGTTTCATGCGAATGTTAGGATAGAGCTCCACTTAAGTTGTTATACCATTCAAGGGTATTCTGCCAGAACATGAAAAGGCTCAGCATCCACTCCATTAACCACACACCCACCACTCCCCCCGTTATATTTCGAGGTATAATTGTTAAAGATAATTTCTCACAAACTATCAAAATCGATCCAAAGCTTGCTGAAATGATTGGCATCTTATACCCTAACAAGTCCAAGTACCCGAGCGGTCTAAGGCGTTATGTCTGCGTAGTATGTCTACTTGGAAACTGGGAGGTTATTGGTTCGAATCCGCAGTTTGTCAGTTATTAAGAAAAAAAAGGGGCGGCTAAACTGTCGGCGTATGGACAAGAACGAAGTAACCGGCTATATTTGAGAAGGTTTTCTGCAGATTCCTTCACGAACTCCAGATGAATATCGGCATAGTTCCTATCATAGTGGGCTGCAGCCGCATATCCTACCAATTCCTAGTCTATACACAAAAATTCCATCCACTCCACTCACATCATTATATCCTTAGACATCACAATGGACCATATAGTCGAAGTGTAGCCCATCCAGGGCAGCCTCTAAAATCTATCTATACCATAAAACCGGATTGAAATTATTGTTAAAACAATGTAACAACGCTATTTTAAAACTGTACAAATTTATTGAGAAATTTTATTCTATTAAAAAACAAAAAGGATTTTTCTGGAACCACTGTGTAGTATTCTTCCTGTAAAAATGTCCTTGGGATTTATACGCCCTATTGATTTTATTTAAAAAAGGTGTGTACACTATCGAAAATTGGTGAGTTTGTACTTTATTGTTTTGTGTTAAGACATGGTTACATTGGATTTGGGTACATATTATATACTTCAGATAGAATGTTTGTGTACCAAATCATTTCTTAAGGTTGTACGTACATTAAAGCCAAAGTAAAGATAACGACGTGAATTTGTTTTAATATATTATTAATCAATAGTTAAAACACATAAATCGAGAGAGATCTGACGTCCAGTTTCGTAGGAATAAGTTTTCAAAAGCAATTTAAACACGTAGGGAATATCTTGTTAATCGCCCTTTTATCATGAAATAGAACACAAACTAATAAAGACAAAATTAAAAATACTTACAAGTAAGTCATAAACTATCGAAGATTACGATAAAAATATAAACAAAAGTCTTCTGACGTATAGTTTGGAGAATATTTTGATATAAACAACAAAGAATGTCTGTCTATCTCTTTATATGTAACATACTGTTATCTTTGCTATTTAATATATTCATTTTACTATTCTTTAATTCGATCTATCTTTTTTGCACATACGCGTACAACCTTAAAAAACATAAATCTCATATGTTACGATAAAAACTGAAGAAAAAAAAAACATGTTACATTGTTTTAGATTAAATTCGTTATTGAGTCATGTTTAGGATGTTTGATATATTTTTCGCATACTTTGACAAATTCGCCACCTCCAAGATAGTCAGTTACAACTGTTATAAGAGTCAGGATCTCTTACGTCAGAGCCGTCTTTGATGTAGCGGTTAGCACGCTGGACTAGATATTCAGAGACCTGAGGTTCGATTCCTGGTTGACGAGTTAATATTTTCATATCAGTATTTAATAGTCAGGATCAGTTATTTTAAATTTTTGTTGAAACGTTAATTTTAAGCGATTTAATTTTTAATTATATAAAAGTACAATTTTGAGTATTCGGGGTCAGAGGCCTCCATTTGGTAATGACGTAATCAATGTTTTCTGTTTATGAAATTCAACAATTACGATTGAATATCAATTACCTACACGACACAGAGAAAATAGTTATTTAAGTCAGGAAAAATTCGCATAGAGTTGAAAGTTGGCATAGGTCTTAAATAGATTATAATAAATGAAATATCAAAAAACCCACTGATCCTACACTGATAGAAGGAGTTTTTTGAACCAAGTAAATATGTTTTCTTCAAGATGATATACTCTGAAAACAAGGATTTTTATCTCAGAGTATATTATTTTGAAGATTTACATGCTTCAAGAAATTCCTTTTATCAGTGTACTTCTGCTAAAAATTTTATTCAAATGTAAAAAATATCGGTTTTCTGCAGATTTCTCTAAAATTGGTAAGTTTTATCGTAAAAATAGATCGAACAAAAGTTATAGTTCATGCAATTGCCTACAAAAATTTATCAGATACTTTTTTCCTACGAATCACCATTCCTGAGAAATCGTGTTTCCAAATATATGTTTTTGGCTAATTTCTCTTTAACGGTAAGTGTTATCGTAAAAATATGCCAGACAAACAATATGTTTTTCGCACAGTTCACGAAGTGATAATGAACTCCGAAGAGAATTTAAACAATTTTAACTTAGTTGTTAAATTTGTTTGTTTGAATTAAAATATATTTTGGTGAAAATAAAATTCACATAACATCAGCACTTCCGTTAAACGTTTATTTAACTCAATTACGTTAATGATAACAATTGTATGTGTATATAAATAAAAATAATAAAAGTGTACAACAATTGTCTGAATAGATATCCGACAATCGAACATGTATATAAATATGACGAACCTGTGTTGTATAGTACCTACCTACCTACTGTGTATCGAAAAACTCGCATCCTTCCTTCCATAATTTTGAAGTCAATTGAAATAACAACAATAAAAGGAAACAATTAACGTTTTTTAATATTAATTGTGGTAAAAAAAAACCATCATTCAAAAAAAAATGTATCAGATTTTATTTTGTTTAACTTCCCATAATCATATTTTTAAATCAATTACTTTTAAAATCTATAAATTCAAAATAATCCTATATTTGGTAAATACAGTGAAACCTGAATAAATCGGAAACCTCTATATCTAGGATTTATTTTGAAGCCCAAACTCTCTTGAACCAAATAACCTCAAGTAAAAATACTTCCAGCAAAAACAAAATTGTTCGCCCTTCAAAAGTAGTGAAATCTATGTACGGGTCAAGTATTTTAACAAAAGTGAGATAATGATTGGAATATATTTATTGGGTAAGTTTCTTAGGTGCAGGGTATTTCACTTACAGCGTATTTGTTTTTTAAACATTTGTTTGTCGGCCTTGATTGTTCTAATCTTCACCAGAATATTTTGGAGAATTTAGCAGACATATATAAAAAATATTGGTGTTTAACTCAATCGTAACTCTGAAACCGCTGTTCCCAAAACCCACCTTTTAAACGGTGCAAAATAGGGCAATTTTTGTCCATACAACCAATATTTTTTAGCTAAAATTCGAGCAAAGAAACATATTTTATATAGGCATCCTACATTACACCCCAAGAAAATTTTCAAAAGGTTTTTCAGCACTGATGTGTGATTTGATATTGAGCAACACATTACTATTCAAATTACTATTCAAATTATTGTACATTTTTGTTGATTTGTAGCTGATTGCGACAACAATGCACCTAGCGCGAATAGCCATGAGTATTTCGATTTGATGTACTATGAGCCACAAAAGTAGCATTCTTTTATCAAACATTTTATAGTAGATTTGTATCTGATTCAATCGGTTTTTGAAAAAAAGTTTCTAATAAAAGTTGTTAGTACATTTATAATGAACAACTTTTATCCGAAACATTTTTTTCGAAAACCGAATTAATAAGGTACAAATTAACAATAAAATGTTTGAGAACAAACCACTACTTTTGTGACACACAGTACATTAAATCAAAATTCTCTTGGCTATATGTTAGGTGTATAGTTGTACACTCCCGTTCATTAAAATTGAAACAACTGTTATTGCATATATTATACATATATTTAGTAATATATAAGCTTAGAATGTGGCTTACTGGTGGGTCAATTTTTATGAAGGGGAGTGTACACCTATGGCACGAATCAAATTTTTAAAAATTTCAAAAAAAGAACGATACTTTTATGGTTATGTTTACTAGAAATGAATACATATCAACCGCCGAGTAAACGATTAGCTTAAAAGCTCTCAAACATAAAGGCATACTTTTAGAACACACAGTAGGTACAAATACGTAATACACCTGGGTATAATAAAAAATAACAAAAAGTATATTATTGCATACACCAAAAATGTATATATTTCTGAATGAACACAAAATATAAGTCATTTTTATTAGACCCGGTTGTAATTAAATATTAATCGTTGGTACAGAATCGTAAATTAAATCCATAATATTCTTTCTAGTAATCTTCGTTTTTTATCTTTTTTGTTTCTTTAACAACATTATTGACTGAGAACAACAATTTAAATAACAATAAAAAAAAATATTACACATTATTTTATTTTAAAAACATTGTGTTTTAATGGCCCATTATAATTATTTATTGCATGGAGAGGGGTGAGAGAGGGGGTAGGGGGGGGGGCTCGTTTTATAATCCAATAAAATTAACATAAAACAATAAAAGACAGGTTAAAGACAGGTTGAGAAATTTACATAAAACTTAGAAGTCGTAACAAGAACACTTTTTTTTTTTGGGCAAAATAAGACTATTTTTAAAGAATTTACATCAAAATGACCATAATAGAAATTTTGATAAAAATTTGTTAAGTAATCCTTGCATTTAAGCTCCTTCTTGAATACTATGAGTTTGATGAAAATTTATGAGCAGCTTAAATAAAGTGTGGCACCCCATTCACCAACCGCATTCATTAAAAGAGTGCTAGTTTTTCGCCATCCCTATGTTCCTTGTTAATGAAGTCTGATCTGGTCATCAAGAAATTATTACCATCTAGGCACAGGCTAAGCGGCGAGGAGGAGGAAACCTCCTAACTGCGAATCTCTCGGTTATCGCAAATACAAGACATTTGACGCATCTGATCCCGAGTTCATGGACCTTCTGGAAAACCTGATAAGCAAGATGGGTCATACGGTCAAAGTGCAATACTTGTGATACCCGAAGGTATATCTATCTATCCACCATCTAGGTTCTAACCTAGTTAACTGCTACCTACATAAGATCCATTCTTTTGTACGTGGTAGAAAGCTGGACAGAAATCAGGGACCGTATACAGGCATTTAAGCTATGGATTTATCGCCTTATACTCAAAATAGTCATTCCGTGGACTGATAGAGTCACTAACGTAGAGTGCACAATAGAGTTAACAAACAGCAAGAGATCTTGTTTGAAGGTAAAAAGCGGAAACTAACATATCTCGGGCATGTCTGCCCGGGTAAAAGATAGAATCTCCTGGAACTCATCATGTAGGGAAAGATACAAGGAAAACGCAACATTGGACGTCCTTAAGTCTCTTGGTTCCGGAATCTTCGAGAGTGGTTTGTTGTTTCGCCTTGCTGTATCAAAAGTTAACTCGTCTATGATGATCGCCAACCTCCGAGCGACGGCATTCGAAGAAGAAAGGTCTAAGGAAAACGCAGCATTGGACATCGTTAAGTCTCTTGGTTACGGAATCTTCGAGAATGGTTTGGTGTTTCGCCTTGCTGTATCAAAAGTTAATTCGTCTATGATGATCGCCAACCTCCGAGCGCCGGCATAAGAAGAAGAAGGGTCTAAAGAAAACGCAGCATTGGACATTTTTAAATCTTTTGGTTACAAACTCAAAAGTAAAAATTTGCGATGATAATCGTCATCTTCCTGATCATAAATTTTCAACTGATTTGATTCAATAGCGTAGAAGCAAATCGGACAAGAATTTCCCAATTTACGAAATTGTCCAATTTATATAATCGGAATGGGTCGCGAGAAGTTCGTATTGAGGATTTGAGATTGATATATAAAATAAACTCTTGTGTAAATCTTTTGCCGTGTTTTTTTTTTTTAATATGGTTAAGTATGTCGAAGAACTCTTGAAGAGAAAAGTTTAAAACAGTAAAAATGTGTACACACACAAAAAATTGCACACAATTTACGAATACAAAAAAAAAAAACAACAGACCTTTTTTTGCACCCAATAATTGTGTTATATTATGTCCAATACCTGTCAATAGAATGTGATGTGTGTTCTCGTTGACATGAATGGACGAACGGAACAATCGAACCAACTGAATTGAAGAGCTACGAGAGAGACGCGGGTTAGTTCGTTGAATTTAACACCACAAACTATATTATACGCTTTTTTTTTGTTCTTGTTGGGGTTTTTTTTTTTTTTGTTGGAATTAATTTAGAGATCTGTATCAAAAATATACGCGAAAAGAGGTGTTCTAGTTAATTATCTTCGACAATAGGGAATATGCATGAAAATTTTGTTTCACATTTATTTTCAGAATATGAAAATACTGTTAATACTGTAATAATATTTAAAAACGAAATTAAAATCCGACAAATATCAAGAAAGCTATAAGCTTTTAAAGATTATTATCTGTCTCTTTCTTGCAAAAATACTAAAAACGCAGTTTTACGTATATTTTAAATGGTGAAAGTGTAATATGACGTCACATAACATATCAAGAGGGCTATCACCCTCTTTGTCTAATCGGGAATTTCAATCATTCATATGTCGCTTATTTTTAAAGTTATTTAAAAAGTAATTTTACTTTGATATTTGTCAAGTAAACATGCTTCAATTCAAGTGATAAAAAATTTTCATGCATATTACCTATTGTGATTAAATTGTAGGCAATTCTGTACAGTCGATGATCTTAAGTGGTGATGAAAAAATATTCCGATCAAAAGTTGTTCTTTTCACTTTTTTTGAAAATCGAATGGTTTCGGTATAAAATCGATTAAAAACAATGAACACCAATTATGCTTGAAAGACTGAATTTTGATGCGATTTTCATCGGATAGGCATTAATTTAGCCAGGCAAAACAATTTAGCCGACCATGCATTTGTATTCGCAGGTCAACTGTCGTTTTAAACGGTTCGAGAAAATTAGTATAAAATAAAATAGACATTTTTATTTGAAACATCCATACGCTAAACAATTTAGGATTGTTCGAAGCTGGATCATTTAAAATAAAAAAATTAGCTTCTTTAAGACTGGACGGGCTACACTTCACCCATAAGGTCTATTGTGATGCCAAAGGATGTGAGTGAAGTGGAAGGCATCTTTGTGTATAGACTACGAATTGGCAGGGTATACGGCTGTAGCCGACTATGATAGGAACTGAGAGGAACTGGACGATAGGAACTATGGCAATATTTATCTGGAATTCGTAAAGGAAACTGCAGAAAACCTTCTTAACCTTCCCGACAGTTTAGTCAATTAACCGCCCCCCCTTTTTTCCCTTAATAATTGACAAACTGCCGATGTCGGGATTTGAACCCATAACTTCCCAGTTTCCAAGTAGGCATACTGCGCAAACATAACGCCTTAGACGGCCGGGACCTTGCCATTTACTCGTAATAACAGATCCGTTGTTGTAAACGATGTCGGAATAACCGGTTTCGACTGTGTATAATACAAAATCGATCTTTTAACCATTTGACAAACTACAGCTGCGATATAAACCGTTTTAATTTTTTTCTGTCTGATTGTATAAAAAGTCTACCTTGAATTGGTGTACATTTTTGCCATTCGACAACCAACTGCAGTGCACATAGCCGATACGAGTACTATTTATATACTACATATCCCTTGACGTATCAGTTAATTTCAGCCACTTGTTTATTTTGTTGTTGTTTTGTATTTGGATGGTTTATCATCAAAAATGCAGAACGAGTTTTTACGTGTTTTTTTTTCTCTCCTCTTTTACATAAACAATAAACAACTAAATATTACCATCAATCATTCTATCAAATTTATAAATATTAAATGAGGATACATATTATTGTTGTTGTTGTTGTTTTTTGATTTTTTGTTTCATAAACAACTGTTGCAGCCCATCAATCGTAACCCAATAATAATAACCTTATTAAAAATGTTGTACAAATTAATTTCAAGTATTTCATTCTAAATTTAGAACGAATTGACTAGGGTTTCTGCTCGAGAATTCTCTCCGCGAATTAAAGACTATTGTACATTTGGGAACTGGTAGGAACCCAATAATAGGGAATATGCATGAAAATTTTTTTTCACTTGAATTGAAGCATGTTTACTTGACAAATATCAAGGTAAAATTATTTTTTAAATAACTTTAAAAATAAGTGAGATATGAATGATTGAAATTCCCAATTAGACAAAGAGGGTGACAGCCCTCTTGATATGTTATTTGACGTCATATTACACTTTTACCATTTAAAATACACGTAAAACTTCGTTTTTAGTATTTTTGCAAGAAAGAGACAGATAATAATATTTAAAAGCTTATAGCTTCCTTGATATTTGTCGGATTTTAATTTCGTTTTTAAATATTATTACAGTATTAACAGTATTTTCATATTCTGAAAATAAATGTGAAAAAAAATTCTCATGCATATTCCCTATTATAAAAAAGTTAAGCACTACCTTACTCTTTAAATTGTTTGTTTGTTTGTCGATTTATTAATTAATAAGTGCAATTTATGGTAACTAAAAAATTTCCAATTGATTTAATTGATCTCAAATATCAGTCTAATTTGTAATCAAGCGAAAATTTGGTAATAACATTGTGTTTTATTAAAAATTTCAAAATTTCTCGAGAAATCCTGGTCGAGAATTCTCGTGCCTCGAGAAACAAAAAAGTGCGAGAAACCAGAAACCCTAGAATTGACTGACGGATGAGTACCGGAATTTATTCGATCGTTTATTTACCTTATTTTCTTCAATATATATAGCATTGATGCACGTTGCTATGGGGTAGGTTAAGATGGATTAGGTTGTAGCGGCTGTCCTCGACACACTAAGACCAAATGATCCATTGTATTATCGAAAGTGGCAGACCCATTCTTGCTACTATACTCCTTAAATCAAGGGTTCCAAAAGATAATGTGCCTCGTAGTTATAATATTCTTCTGTTATCAGAAACATGGAGTAATAATGATGAAGACATTCCTGTACCTAATTTCAACTGTAAAGTCAAATTTAAATGTTCTAATGTTCCAGTTGGATGGTGTAGCGATTTACCAGACTAATACCGATCATTAATCTTTCGTTCTCTAGGGTAACGCATAAGGAACGTTCTGATTTAATTAGTGAATCAATTTTTGTTTACGTATTTTTTTTCAGAATTAACTTTGAAAAAATTGGGAAATTTATGATGGAAAGACTCAGCACAGAACAAAGAACCAAAGTTGTTCAATTTTATTTTGAAAGTCAGCATTCGATTATTCAGACACAAAGATCGTATCGAAATTTCTTTCATGTTCCGACAACTTACCGATTGGTCCAGCGTTTTCGGAAACATGGGGCTGCCTGTGATCTTCCACGTGCTGGAAGACCTCATGCAGTTCGAAATGATGTGAATATTGCTCGGGTGCAAGCAAGTGTTGAGGAAAACCTCGAAACTTCCACCAGGCGATGTTCTCAGCAGTTGGTAATGTCTAGGCGGTCTTTGCAAAGAATTTTACATACTTTACACCTTTTCCCATATAAGATTCAATTGGGATCACTTATGTTACTTGTTCTCTGTCTCGCTTAAGCCATCTAATGTATGCATATATAAATTCAGTCTTTCTGCAGTATGACACTCCTTTTTTACTAAATGTCTTCTTCCAAGCACTGTACAATAGAGTCGGATAGATAACTGTGCAACATGGATCGAGGGAGTGCGACATTAGTCGAATATTACATGCTGAAAATACACTCTGATCGGATTCTCATAATGCGCCAAAAGAAGTAGAACTCTAAAAAATGGAGGAATTTTCTGATAAGAAATAAACCATTATTTGCATAATTTAAATAGAAGAAATCAATGAAGAAACTTTACTTTTATAATCCCTTACCATTGCATGGCATGATGTCATCCTTCTGCCATACAATAAATATCCTTGTGGGCAGGACAATAGAAGTGTATTATAGATAGTGTTGTGAGTACATACCTGGAACAAAAAAAAAATACATTGAATATAAATGGCGCTATACCAGATAGAATAATGTAAGTATTTGAATACATGTCTCATAATTCTCTACCACAAAACAGAATCATTTTTGTTATTCGAATATCCGATGTCCCCTGTTCAGTCAATTATCTTCTTAAAATAATAATAATTAGAAAGAGGGGTACCGAAAATGAGTCCCTAGCATCTAGACCAACGGGTCCTCTGTGCCCTCCTTGAGAACAACCGGTCACCCGAAGGCGAGACGTCTCCGGATAAGAGGTGCTATTTTAAGCAGATGAAGCTATAGGATTTTGTTGAGGCTAGACGCTACACAGAAGGCCCATAACTTCTCAACCGGGATTACTCCCAGGATTGATGGATCCAAGTTTTCGGACTCAAACATTCTACACCTGACATCCTGCAGGTTTCTGCAGGTGCAAATAACATGTATGGAGGTTTCATCGTTCTCCATACAGGCCCTACTACAAGTGGGATCATCAGAGATCCCCAAGTTATGAAGGTGGTAGTTCAATCGACAGTGTCCTGTCAAGAGCACCACCATCCTTCTTAACTGCATTCTATTTTCAACCGAGCACAGTCAAATGGCCTAGCTAGAATTTTATGAATGTACTATATTTCATTTTAATTAATACTATGAATATACGATATCTATATCTTAAGGAATAGAGCCTTATTCAATTTTTGGAAATCACTGAGATTGCAATGTTAAAAAAGACAGAAACCTAAAAGAAATACGTTTATAGAACATCATCTGTATACTCTGAAAGCGAGTGATTTAACCGTTGATTTTTCAACGGGTTTTAGTGTGTTAATAAAATTCCTTTTCAAAATATATCATAACCAATCACTGTTAGTATTGTTGGAAATGTGACAGAAGTTTAATAATGCATTGTAAGTGAATGTTATATATATACAGGGTGTAACGGACACATCTAAAGGTATGGATAGAAAATTGAATTCTGAGACGAAACGTTCTTTAGCATTTTTTAATCAGACGTACAGGTAATTAGTTATTAATTAAAATAAGCAACCAATCAGAGGCGCCCAATAGCGTGTGTGAGTGAGTGTTTGTAAGTATGTTAGTGGGGAATGCATGTAGGTGTGTCTGTCGTAACCCAGTGCGCACCTCTAATTGGTTACTTTATTTTAATTAATAACTAATTATCTGTACGTCTGATCAAAAAATGGTAAAGGACTGTTAATCTCAAAATTCAATTTTCTATCCATACCTTCAGTTGAGTCCGTGACTTACAGGACACCCTATATATATATATATATATATATATATATATTCACTTACAAGTTCTAATGACAATCATTCATTTTATAATCATTAACGCATCCAGTATTTTACTCAGGGGGGCAATAGTTTTCAGTTATCCTGTTGACGGACCGGCAGACTGGTGGACATGCAAAAATGGATTGATTAGAACATTTAATTAGTACAGCGCCATTATGTGCCGCATTATCAGTAAATAAATGATACTTTTAATGACATACATGTAACACGTCATTGATAGGCGGCTTAGAGACAAGCAGACGACGGCGAAATAGGTGTGGAAATGAATAAATATTTATATATTATTTGCATATTATTACGTAATGTTACTACAATGTATTTAAAGAGTTAGATACATACATTAATATGATTAACAATTGAGGGCCTTAATGCAAGAACTAAGTAAGTCCAAAGTTTCCAATGTTTTTTTTATTAATGAATTTTTGACTGTGGACAATATAGCTGTTTCGTTTGGTGAAAAAACCGGACACAAATGTCAGTCATTTCCTGTGTGGTAAAAGTAACTAGTGAAAAAAGAGATATTTTACGAACATTTCAAATATTTGTTTTATTTAATAAATTTTGTTTGAAAATTTATAAATAAATTCAGTATGTATAATATATAAATAATTAAATAATAGGGAATATGCATGAAAATTTTTTTTCACATTTATTTTCAGAATATGAAATCCGACAAATATCAAGGAAGCTATAAGCATTTAAAAATTATTATCTGTCTCTTTCTTGCAAAAATACTAAAAACGGAGTTTTACGTGTATTTTAAATGGTGAAAGTGTAATATGACGTCACATAACATATCAAGAGGGCTATCACCCTCTTTGTCTAATCGGGAATTTCAATCATTCATATCTCGCTTATGTTTAAAGTTATTTAAAAAGTAATTTTACCTTGATATTTGTCAAGTAAACAAGCTTCAATTCAAGTGAAAAAAAATTTTCATGCATATTCCCTATTATATTTAAATAATTAACTCAGTTTTCATTTGTTTTATGCAAGTTTTTAGTCATAACAAAATAGAGAAGTATTTCTATTTGATGCATAACTTTATGCAGAAGTATAGTGTTTGCGTTTGTATGATATCTCCTTTGTTGTGATTGGTATACTTTGACCATAAGATACTGACGCGATTGACAAAAAAAGAATTATTAAATAAGAAGGGAATTATAGTTGATAAAAAACATTCGATCGATAACCTTGCATGTAAATTTCGTGTGAACAGCCATGTAATTTTTGATATATAAATTATTTGTTATACGATTGAAAACTTTCACACCTATTACTTCTCCATTGAACTACTTGACATTCTTTTTTGCACGCATGTATACTAATAGAACACAACACACGTATAGCAAATAGTACAGCAAGAAGAAGCGGAATATTGACGACAACATCTTCTCGTTATATAATGAAGTATTCAAATACCATTCTAATAAATTCATCTGTCTCTGTCAAGAGAGAGTACAATCGTTTTAGTATCAGCTATCAACACACACCAGAGTTAGTTGTTGATGGTGTGAAGTAATTCATTCAAACGTCACAATCATCATTATCTTCTTCACCATTAGTATAGATAGCTTGCTAGCTAACATCTCTTGGTCTATATGAAACTAATTTGGAAAAAAGGTATTACGAAAATTCTGCAACATCATCAATAAAATGTGTGCTATGGAGGTATTTGAAAAGTATATTAAAATATATAGTTGACTTTGCTAGGGGGTAACAAACACTTGATAATGATTGATTACTTCATCAACGTTTTTACATACGGTTTCTGTGAATACAGGATGTTCGACAAATGGAAGTTATCGCATACAAAAAGTAGTGATAACCCAGCAAAAACCTAAATGCTTGCCTTCAAAAGTAGTGAAATCTATATTCAAAGGACGACCAGTCCAAGTGACCCAGCTGTCTAAGGCGTTATGTCTGCGCAGTAGGCCTAATTGGAAACTGGGAGGTTATGGGTTCCAATCCCGACATCAGCAGTTTATCATTTATTAGGGAAAAAAAGGGGGGGGGTTAATTGACTAAACTGTCGGCGTATGGACACAAGAACGAAGTAACCGGTTATGCTTGAGCAGGTTTTCTGCAGATTCCTTGATGAACTCCAGAAGAATATCAGCATAGTTCCTATCAGAATCGGCTGCACCCGCATATCCTACCAATTCCTAGTCCAAACACAAAAATTCCTTCTACTCCACATCCTTAGGCAACACAATGGACCTTATGGTCGAATTGTAATCCGTCCAAGACAGGCGCTACAATCTATCTATCTATCTACGTTCTAAGAATCATTTCGATGTTTCCAGTTATTTCGATTTCTAGAAAACTTGCCGATTATTTCAACATTCATGAATAAGAGATCTTCTGTAATTTGAGATTGTTCACAGACCTCACACGGGTTGATTGGCCTTTTTATAAAAAAATAAAAAATAATGTAATAAGTATATATATATTTAATTGTACGTGAATAATGGATCTTATTTTTATTAATAATAATAATATTAATGTAATTTGCAATAAAATTTATAACCATCATTAATTTGTTTTATGTAAAATATAGATTGTAGTTACGAAACCAATATGTACACATTTTTATTGTACACGATAATTGCGTATAATCTTTAATGCATATCTATACAGGCTGTAGTTGTCAAGACTAGCCATTGTGATACAAAATTTGCAACAGTGTTTAAATGAGTTGAAGACAGAGAAACATTTATTTGTAATGAGAAAAAAAAACAGGCATACGAATATATTTCTAATTCTTAGAAACAATTATAATTTAGGTATATGTCTGCCTCTTTTTTTATTTCTCTACAAATAAATGTATGTCTTCAACTCATTTAAACACTGTTGCAAATTTCGTATCCTATTGGCTAGTCATGATGATGACAGCCTGTATATTATGTCTACTGCTAAAAAAAACAATTGCACAATTCTAAATACGATATGGTTGTTGTAGAAAGTCACCTATTATTTAATTAACAAACTTAATTAGTCGTTGGTCGATTATCATTCAAATTTAATTAGAATTAGTAAATGAAGGTAGTTTAAATGAAACAACACAAAAATGACGTGGATGAAATTTTATAATTTTTCGTGTACAAATATTAGATTATCAAATGATAATCAAATGAGAACTCTAGGTTTTTTAAATAAAATTTCAAATTCGCCCCAATACCTAGATCAGTTTTTGTATTATAAATACGTATTTCGACTACAAAGTAGTCATCATCAGTATAACTTAGCTAGTTGTAATTTACTCTTTGACAATTATAAATAGATAGTAAATCGAAATCAATAGACAAAAATAAAAATATATAAAAAATTAAACAAAATAAATAAAAATATAATAAATTTTATTGAAATTACTCTTGTTAAAATTTCTTTCATTCAAGTTTACTCTTGTTAACATCACTCTTATTAAAATTACTCTTATATTGTCTCAGGATATGTTATTCGTTGCTAATTTGTTTTAGGTGAAACTGTCACCTTTTTTCCGAAATCCGAATAAATAAGGCACAAATCAATGATAAAATTTTGAAATTTTAGCTCGACTTTTGACGCTATTTGTATGTATAACTGAGAATCAATTATCTGTTGAATTAGCACTTCGAACGAGCAATTCAATTCCGAGCGTGACCGAGTGCTTGACTGATTAACTGCAGTCCAGCCAAAATGTGTGTACATTGCGTGTCCAAAGAAGTTTTGATATATAATTTTGGTGAATACCTTGTAGTCTAATACGATATGAATAATTAAATTTAAAAAAAAGTAATTTCTTCAATGAATTGTTGGATCATATTACCCACAACAATACAAACATAATATGATTTTATTATGATCAAAACATAAATATCGTGAAAGTAGTAAGTCATAACAATTGTTTTTTAGTATCACGAAATTGTATTGAGTTCAGTTCAATGAATGAACTTCACGACGATACGAGACCCGACCAGACCATGTTCTTTGTACCTACACTTCTTTTTAATCGAATCGATTAGTCAGTTATATGTTGTAATACAAAAATAAGCATGCAAATCAATTGAATTCATCTATTAGTCCGGCAGCTAACACGTGCAAAAAAAACAGTTTTGTGTGTTGGTATAGTTACTCCAGACTTCATATTCCAAAACGACGGTGAGGCTACATTTAAATAGTGGCATTAACAAAATAATAATTTTTTGTTTATTTTTTGAACATAACCCTAGTAATGAATAATATAACCCTAGTAACTATCACTGTTGAGTCTGACTACTATATTTCTAATTATTGACACCAGATGTCATAGATGTAAGGAACAGACACATACAGCATGCTAAAGCACACTCAAGTTTATAAATACATACTTCCTAAGTGATCCGTACCGGCTGCGCCATTTAAAATTGTGTCTGACTTATTGGTTGTACGAAAAAAAGTTTCAAACAAAAGTTGTTTGTTTTTAAGGGATACACATCTTTCAAAGTGACCGTGAGGTCATTCTAGCTCTGTTTGTAACAGGAAGATTGTGGGATCGATTCCCCGCGGTGGCAGTTAGCTCATTAAAATTAATGCAGCGGTCAATTGACTAAAAACTGTCGGTTTGTGGGAGAGAACGAAGTAATCAGCTATGCTTGTAAATATTTTCAGCAGTCTCCCTTTACGAACTTCAGATGGATATCGACATGGCTCCTATATAAGTCGGTTTCCATCGCACAATCACCCTATTCCTAGTCCACATATAATCCCATGTCTTCCACCCACATCATTTTAAGGTAATATAATTAAGATTAATAAAAGTTTAATAAATAGTGATGATGTGGGTTGGTCCTTCTGTTATAGATTGTGTGTCCCAAAAACGGAGATAAATCCAATTATTATCGTTCTGGTAGTTTTTGCGTGATGCTCGAACTAGCAAACATTTTTCTAAAACTGTAATCTTAGTTTGTCAATTCTATATAGTGCAATTTTTGCCTTTCAGCTGCCGATCTATATAGGAAGTTATTAAAAGTTTTTATTATAAAATAAAAATCATTTATGTTCTATGCATGTGGGAAAATATTTGTGATAAAGGTTTTAAAGCTTAAGCTATCCAATCAATTTTTCAAATCGGTTGTGGTAAGATATCGTTCGGAACCGTATTAAAGCGACAAAAATAATTATTTCAAAAACGATTTCATTTTCTTTAACTTTTTCATACTATCGGAATATCCATGAGATTTCCAAAATTCCCAGAATTTTCCCCACCATGAATGCTAGCAAAAAGTATCAACAAAAAGTCAATCAAGTATGTATTGATTAAAAACTATAGTGTGACCCAAAAAATATGGAGTAAATACTACTTTTAAGACAAGGATAATCTCTATTTTTTTGTCGAACATTTATCTTACTTTTATGTCCATTACCCCTGAAACACCCTATACAATTTATTAACCCTAAAACAACAACACAACGAGGTATAGTGATTAGTTATCCTAATTGAATTTAATTGATCATCTGCCTACTTCTAGACAGATAATTACATACCAATGTCCGAAAGTAGGACTCACACATAATAATTGTATCCAATTAACACATCAAACATGATTTCAGACAAAATTGGTTATTCATTAAGGGCTATTGGTGACCATTAGTTGGATTGCACCATATTAATTCGGTTTTTGAACAAATGTTTCGAATAAAGGTTGTTATTATATTTTTTATAATGAACAACTTTCATCTGAAACATTTTTTCGAAACCGATTGAATAAACCATGTGTAAATTGTTCACTCGCTTGCTCATAGTGTAGACGGACTTATAACAGATAGACAGACTTTAAAACACCTTCTAACTAATATAATAACAAAGTGAGATAAATACACAATGTACAAAAAGGACAAATAGTTTAACAGATTTTTGAGTTTACTTTCAGCCATAAAAAGTTTTACTTCAATACAAACAATAAAACTTGAGTCTTGACTGTATTTGAGTGAGTGGAAAAATAAATATGAGTAGGATATGGATATGAGTTTCTTGACAGGATATGATGTACATTCAAGTAGCAATTAATTGAGGCTACAATTTGAGTCTATTCGTATGGGTTCTAAGCCGAAACTTCTGACCACGATGACTGCATGGAAATTATATTTTGTTAGGTGCCCCACAGTTTTATTTGAGTTTGTTCAAAGTCTTAGATTGATTCATAATATCATTTTCTAGCTTTTAATACACTGTTGTCTGAAATAGAAGGTTTATACTGAAATCGGACTCGTGTGACATAAAATATATATTTTATAAATGAAAGGTCGACAAAAAGACATTATCTTCCAACACTTTCAACTTCAACTTGTTTCATTTTGTAAATGATGAAGCACTGAATGTGTACATTACAGTCCACTGGGGGGCAATTCATTATATGGAACTAAATAAATAACGATTTTCTCTCGGTAATTTAAGAAAAAGTTAGGACAAATCATTGCGATGTCTTTTTTAGTTCGATATTTTTGTGGACACGAGTGATTTTTGTGGACACAAGTGATTTTTGTGCTTTTTTTAACTTGTTGATAAAATTTTAGTATCTATACCTTTTTCATTACCTCTAAAGGATAATAAAGAGGGATAATTAGGATAAATTAGGTTTCAAAAACAAAAGGTACGATGGATTATATGTCTAAACAAAGGTGGTGAAAGTAAAGGTAGAGAACCGTTATGTGACAAGTTAAAAAAAAATTAATTTTTAAACGCCTTTTAATAGGGAATATGCATGATAATTTTTTTTCACTTGAATTGAAGCATGTTTACTTGACAAATATCAAGGTAAATTTACTTTTTAAATAACTTTAAAAATAAGCGAGATATGAATGATTGAAATCCCCGATTAGACAAAGAGAGTGATAGCCCTATTGATATGTTATGTGACGTCATATTACACTTTCACCATTTAAAATACAGGTAAAACTCCGTTTTTAGTATTTTTGCAAGAACGAGACAGATAATAATCTTTAAAAGCTTATAGCTTCCTTGATATTTGTCGGATTTTAATTTCGTTTTTAAATATTATTACAGTATTAACAGTATTTTCATATTCTGAAAATAAATGTGAAAAAAAATTATCATGCATATTCCCTATTAAATAAAAATTCTCTACGATATTTATCAAGCTGAACTTTTTTGTACTTTATCAAATTTTACATATTTTATTCCGATTTTCACTTTAACTTGATATATTAAAATATTAAATTTAAGTCTTTAATATAATATTTAAGGTCTCTTATATGGATTTCGAGACTGTAACCTCGGCACCACAACATTTCAGGACAAGATATGAATCAATGATATGAAAAAGTTGGCTCTTACGTCAGAGTCGCCTTTGGTTTAGTGCCAAGCACGCTGGACTAGATATCCAGAGGGTCGAGTATTGATTCCTGGTTGGCGAGTTAATTTTTTCATATCAATATTTAATTAATTAATAATAAATAAATTTTATAAATATTCTTTGAAATATGCAGTTTATATATTTGCTTTAAAAAAATGGTGTTGACGAACGTTTCAATTAATTATTTAATAAAATTAAAACTGTTTTGTTTTTGCCACCATATTTTGAAAACTGGCGACATCACACAGTAATAAAATATACACATACATATATACACTGTCAAATCAAGTCAAATCAATTTCTAATTTACATTTACTGATATTTTACAATACTTTTAAAATATTTAGGACAAATAAAAAAAAAGGTTATAAATCATTGTAAGATTCTTGATATACTTAACAATTTTAAAAAAAATCCTAAATAAATTTTATTAAAGATAGTACTCATTTGACTCTAGCTAGCGTAGCACATGAACGTCCTTAAACATTACACTATTTTATTGCCACACTGCAGTTAAAATAATGTGTGTACGTACGTACTACTTGAGTACATAAATAATGATAGGAACGTGATAGAAACATAAAAAACTGTTTTTATAAGTTTATTTACATGCAATAAATATTTAACAATTTCTCATAATAATTTAATCTGAAACAAATCTCTGACATCGTGGTCATAGATGTTTATCGTTTTACTCTCTTGTTGACCATTATTACAAATAATAATGACGAAAACGTATAAATATTGTACTTCATTTAGAGTCAGTCCGTAGCTGTAGTACATTCAAAATATGGACATTAATAATATAATCATGAAACGAACTATAACTTTATACACCGTGCTTCGGAAAATAATTCGCAGTACAATATGGTAGTCGAATAAATTGAAAGTAATGGTCTTAATATTAAGTCGGAATACAATAGTAGTAAATATAGTCGATATCTGTTCTATTTTAATATAGTTCATTATTGATGTTACTCATGACATCATATTCCAAAATGGCGGCTTTAGTCAGGCTAAATTTAAACATTTTTATTCATAATAATATCTCGTTTATTTTATTAATGTAGACAGATAGATAGATAGACAGATAGATTTTTCCCCCTAATAATTGACAAACTGTCAATGTCGGGATTCGAACCCATAACCTCCCAGTTTCCAAATACGCATACTGCGCAGACATAACGCCTTAGACCGCTCGGCCACTTGGACTGGTCAGTGGCCCATAATATATACCAGGTATAAAAATCTTAAATTATTTCAAAAAGAAGTAGCTGACCCAATAACTGAAAGTCGTTATAACATTTATTCTGTTACACCCTGTATAGTCGTTAATATTTATTTTCATTATATTGATCATCATTATTATTTTAGGTTTGTTTCAGTTGGTGACCCATGAATAAATATATAAATCCGATATATTGTCAATGGTTGGTTTTAAACCTCGTTGTATATAATGTTTAATGTTTATACACACAATCAAAGGACTATTTAATGTGTTTAGTCTCTTTAAAACATTTGGAACGGTCATAAAATTTTGAATTACAGAAAATAATAAACGGTTTAGGTTAACAAATTACAAAATGTGAAAATCATATTGTTATTTTATGCATTGATAAATTATTGTTGAGTACACCATACTAAAATATGCCAATCGTGCTTCTTGAAGTAAAAAAATATGTTGTGAAGCACTCACACAACTTCTATATACAGAATTCAATAAATGGCTTTAACATATATATATTTTAATTCAATATTAGAGTAGAATATGTACGTATAATGGTATTTATTAAAGGTTGGACGAAATATTGAGCTTAAGGGAGTTTCAGCATGAAATCACCTTTTGGCAGATTTTGCTCATTTTTTTGTTCACAGGTTAAAAATAACCTGTTTCAGAATTTTTTACCAGTAATCATTCTCTCTCGTTAGAAGTATGTAGAACTTCATGACCGCTCAACAATTATCTGTTGTATAAAAAAAAAATATTCGACAGAATTTAAAAAAAAATTCGATAGTTAAGATAAATAAATAAATTAAATAAAATCATATAAATTTTTCGAAATATAATAGTTAAAAAATTTTTTTTTTTCAAAATTACATTAATTTGTATATAAATCTATGTATGTGTGTATATGTTTTTGTTCTAAAATAAAAGAAAATCGGTTTTTTGAAAACCTGATTATACAAGACAGTGCTGAAACTACCTTAATTTATTTCGTTTACGAAAAAATGATTAGTGCAAAAGTTGTTCATATTTTTGTCAGGAATAATTTTGAAATTTAAATGTTTGCTCTATGTCGTACTGTTTTTGAGAAAATTTCTAAAAACAAAACAAAAAGAGATAAGAGTAAAGTGCAGACACATTTCGGTTTGTGGATTTAAATCATAATCTGGATTTTGAATCGACTAATACTTCCAAGTTTAAAATTATGTACCTCTAAAATTTTTATAGTAACAACAAGTATGTGAAAATCTACGTCTTAAGAAGTCCAATCATGGTACAAAGAAAAAAAAATCGTCTAAATCCTTTTCGAGAGATTCTAAACAAACACAAAAACATTAGGATTAATGATCATGTCCGATTTAGTTATCTCCACGAAAGTCGCGTGGGCTGATAATCTTAAACTTAAGTTAAAAATTGCGTACCATTCGCTATATCCGATATTGAAATAGAGACATATCGATCCAGACCAAAAGACTCTCATCAATGACCACAAATGGGAAATTTTGAAGACATTCTAACTCGATTTGTAGCATCGAAAACAATATCTCTATATTCTCCACTTATATAGAAGTAAAAAAAAAACTACCTCGTATACAAAAGCAAAAATGGTTATTATTATAAAAATTTCCATGTTAGCTCATTTTGGGATACCCTTTACAATTCCGATGAGATCAATTTCATTACATATTGCGTAAATTTTTTGTTATTTATTGGCCAATTGTGTGTTTTATTAAATCATAAAAATTTGTTCGAAATGATAGAAGTTTTTTTTTTTTTACTGGTCAATAAATATCTGTAACTTATGTTCCCAATTTCATCAGAATCATAGAGTTGAAAAAACATTTTTTTTTTTTACTTGTGTAAACTCTAGGGAGTGGTATATTTGTTGGAATCATTCTATCTAGAACATAACCATGTACGTTTACATACGAGTAGTTACGTGTACTTTTTCATATAGACCCGAAGCTGTCGCATGAATCTATTGTGTATACAAATGGATTTTACGTGAAGTATACATATATACAAAGACATTACACCATAATCAATCGTTGTGAAATACGGAGCACCAACACACGGTGCTGTCAATATGCTATCCTTAAATATAGATAATATTTTTATTGAGAACTGACCTAAGATTTTAATGTACAAAAAACATGGCTGACTTTGTTTGTACAACGAAATAATAATCTTTTTTTTTTTATGTCAAGTATTTTTTTCTAAATTTTTATAGTTTGCAATGTCAATACAGATAATTTATGTCCAAAATTTTGTTAATGCATGTATTTCTATAGAAAATATAAACTATATTAGAAATCAGGGTCAACGATAACTGCACACTAAAACTAGTTTCTTTTTTTGGACACCAGGCATCGTGCCAAAAGTCGTCAGTTATCAATGCAAATCAGATGTCACTATTTTCTATGAATTATTTCGTACGCAATTTTGATGCCCGGCCACTAAGCAAAACTAATTGACGAATCGAAAACTGTTCCAAAAGTTTTTCATAAAATATTTTATGCACTACAATTTTTAATCAACACATTATTTTTTTCGAAATCCGTATATTTTTCCAGTTATGATGTACTATACTTGATATTTGATATCATTCTGGACTCATTTTGTTTAATGTATTTCTTTTGTGTGTTTGTGAAAATCTTTTGCTTCTTTGAAACTTGAAGTAGATCTTCAAATAGCGTTGAAAGCCATGGTCAAGATGAAAGTCAAGATCACCATAAGATGCATCTCTTCAAGCAAAACAACTTCGGGTCAATATTACCAAAAAAATGCATCCTGACAGAAATATACAGATGCAGTTTCAAAAAGGAGGGGACATCCTGTATATCAGACGGAAAAGTTTGAATAGTTGATATCAACTATTGCTGGATAGAAAATTGATATAAACTATTGCAGAAATCAACCCTTGCCGGAGCTGAGATATATCTACTGTTTAAATGTTTCCATCTGATATACAAATCTGTCCCGAAATGTTGCGAATATTGGCCACTTTGTCGCAAGCCTCGACAACTGAATACACATCCAATACGTCATAATAATTTTCTTTTAATTATAAATAAAATATTGACGTAATTGCTCACATGTCTCAGCGGCTGACCTAATAGAAAACTTTTATTTTTTCTGATCGTAATAAATGTTTAGTAAAACTTTTGTTATTAATGTTTGAAAATGAAATTTTTCAGACAGAATAAATTATGGTAGTATATATATGATGACCTTGTACATTTATTCCCATTATCATATCTGACATCATATTTGCATTCTATTATGAAAATTTATTTAGAAATTTATTTTCTGATAATCAGAAATAACAAAATATGCTTAAAAAAAATAGGTATGAGCTAACTAATTAATTCAAATCCACCAGACCTTACAATCAGACAAGATAGATGATATCAAAAATGATTTTGAAATGTCCGAAAGTGCATCTTCGCTAACCGACTCTTACAAGATCTGGGCAATATGTTATGTAAAATACTTTTCTTACATTTTTTTTAAGTAATGTTTATTTGTACTGGTAACATAAATCCTCAATACTTACAGTAACGCTACTTAAAATACTGTACGATACTACTTAAAAATACTTTTGATACGAATACTAATTACAAGTACCCACTGTGAAATTAGGTACAGGAGTGTCTTCATCATTATTAATCCATGTTTCTGATAAAAGAAGAATATTTGAATTATGAGCCAAATTATCAATGATATCATTTTTTTGAGCTCACTAAACTTTGTCTACTTGACCTGGTCTTGATAAATTTCACTAACTCTGATTCTAATGTAAATAATGGATTTAATGTCAGTCTTGCAAACTCTAATTTTAACGTAAGAAGTGACGCTGGTTCTGATAAAATGTAGAATCATTGGTTTTAGATACAATATATAATTTTTCGATTGTAGTTTTTCATTACTTTATCATTTTATTAAACTTTTGTGTCTTCATAGTATTGTTGACCTTATTTAATATTATTTTAATAAATTATTTAAAAAGAAGTATTACTTCTTACGTGTGTACATAAGTAACCTTTTGTTCAATTCTCGATACTTAGAGAAGTGCTTTGCCCGGTACTTTGCGCAGGTCTGGTCCCGACAAATACAAGCGGAGAAAATATTTATTTAAGGAAAAACCTAAAAACTTTGTATTGATTCATTAAAAAGAAAAATACAGATAATAAAATCGGAATACACATTTTTGAAGCTAAATATTGTTTCCACTTTATTGAACCTAAATACAAAATATACTTAAAATAAAAAAAAAGATTTAAAGAAACTTTTATTTAATGTAATTTGAATATTCAAAATATTTGAGATGAATACACCTTAAAGCCTTTATTTTATACAGAAACTGAAGTCTCTGATAGTGAAAAAAGATGAAAAACAACATCTGTAAATATGTACTCTGTTTTTTTTATTTAAAGAGATTTCATGATAAAAAAAAAAAAAGGTTTCAGGAACAAATGATGCACTCACTTGAAATAATAGAATTGTGGTATTTCTTCAATATATGTGTATATAATACATACGTATTTTATTTAGATATAGAGTGCGAAAATAATCAACGACACGGATTTCAATTTTGATTTACATAAAAATATGCTTGGGCGGAAATTAGCCTAATTCTTTTTACAATACCCAAAATTGTATAGGACAAATAGAGATCGGTTAATTATAGATTAAATCCAACCGAAAATTATTGTTTTTGTTGCGTTTTCACTACTTTGTATGCGAAAACTTGACCCTTTGTGTTTTGGTTGTTTTTGGTCGGATATCATTTCTTTTTGCAAAGTTCCTTATGTTATGTTTTCAAAGAATCCTTATGTTATTATATTAAACTATATTCAAATAAAACTACCATGTAGAAAACCCATTCCATTACATTAACATTCATACTAAGATCTACCTTCTTACCAAAAATCAACTTTCTAGAGCAACTGGAAGTAACCTAGAATATTGGACCGATTTGGATAAATCTTTTTTCTGTTTAAATGTCTGTTTCTCAGTAGATACGATGACGGGAGCCGAAAGATATAACAATATACGTGAGCAAAACCGCGTGTATAAGCTAGTCAACTATAAAATTCTGAAAAATGAGCGATTTTTTTGTGGTTCATAGTATTAAAAGTTCGAAAATAATATCATGGATCAATCTGGGGATCAGACACAAATAATATCGAATCGGATAATACATACATTGCCTTTGGTTTTGTTATTTCGTAGAAGGTTTTCATTTGAATATCACTTCAAACTGAAATATCTAAACGTATTTTCCCAAGACCAACAGGAGAGCAGCAAAATTGCAAACTAAGCACCCAAAAAGGTAACTCATGACTCTGATAGCTTGACGTCAAGTCAACAGGGGGCTTTTGTGATTGGATTCTGGGTTTAATCCAAAGAGCACCAAAATTACAAACTAGCCACCAAATTATAATCCATTTTGCGGACTTTCATCTGTTGAGTTAACGCTGGTAAACCATCAAGCCCTAAGTGATTGTCTCCTATGACTTCTACCTATTCGTCACCTATTCATTGCCATAGTTCGTATAATAGTATTTAAAACAAAACCACTCTGTAAATATATTTGTATAAAGTATCAGTTCATCAGCCTCCGGTTAAATAAAAATTCAAAGCGATCACGGATGCCATTCACGATCGAATCATCCAGATAAACTAACCTATACGCTTAATGTTGTTATATGTAGTGTACTGTAGTACGTTTATAGTTGTTTTTTTATTTTGTATACTCTGCAGTACGACCGAACGCTTTGTTGCTACTATCATCCTCTCACTAAACTAAAATAACATTATCTCGTCGTATTTATTATATTTATATTATATATATATATATATATATATATATATATATATATATATATATATATATGTGTTATGTGTTGCATTCTTACTCAACCAAATTTAATTGAGCCCCAAATATATCAATTGTACTGTCTGATCAACTTATATTGTGTATCAATCTTAAGTCAAATCATTTTTAAGGGACCTACCATTAAATAACCGAACCGGCATAAATGTACAGTGTGTGTTAGTGTCAATAATGCAAATACAGTCGAAACCGACTATACAGACATTATTTACAACGACGGGCCGGTTATTACGACTAAATGGCAAGGTCCCAGCCGAATCCCTATAAAAACACCTATGTTAAAATCTATCCGCTATAACGACCAACCGTCATACTTTTTCAGTAAAACAAAACACTATATTGAACCTTATTCTAATGATTAATGACATAAGAAGGATTATTGCGCAGTATGCCTACTTCGGAACTGAGAGGTTATGGGTTCGAATCCCGACATCGGAAGTTTAATTCAATTATTAAGAAAAAAAAGGGCGGTTAATTGACTAAACTGTCGGCGTATGGACAAGAACAAACTAACCGGCTGTGCTTGAGAAGGTTTTCTGCAGTTTCCTTCACGAACGCCAGATGAATATCGGCATAGTTCCTATCATAGTCGGCTGCAGCCGCATATCCAACCAATTCCTAGCCTATAGACAAAAATTCCTTCCACTCCACTACATCCTCACATCCTTAGACATCACAATGGACCTTATGGTCGAAGTGTAGCCCGTCCAAGGATGCCTCTACAATCTATCTATCTAATATAGCGTCCTAAGTTATGTGGTCAAGGACAAACGGACAAGATATCAAACTTATACCACCTCCTTTTTTGGTCAGGGGTTAAAAATAATTTAAAATAAAAAGTATGACAGTAATTAAACGCTAGACTTTGAAAAAATATGAATGAGTTAGTTCCAAAGGTCACGTGGAGAGTGTGATTTCATTACATTTACAACATACACAACAAACAGAAAATCAGTCCTTTTAATTTTATCTCAACAAGTATTGATGAAAACTTGAAACATAGAGAAAATATCCAATTATCCAGTGTCGTTAAGCATAAAACACACCACACTGATGATACCAGTGATACCACTGAGTCTGAGTACACGAGGAGTATAATAACTATAAGTGTAGTATGAATATAAATGAATAAAATTATTACCGGCCAAACAGTTGAACATAAACTTAGTTAGTTAGTCAGTTGGATAATTATGACTCCGCCAATCAGGTAATAATTAAACATTAACAAATATGAACAAACTCATTGATAAGCAATTACACATACAAAGTGTAGAACTCCGTTTAAATACAAGTCCTTCGAATATATGAACAATCTTTGTTGAAATTAACGATGATGTTTAGTGCGTTCGAACATTGGCTATGTGCACAATTATCGAGACTAGCGACAATGTGGAAAAAAAGCACAATAATTCGGAACAGATTTAAAAAAAAAAAGACAGAATAGCTTAAACGGTTTAAATCCGTTTGCTTAAAACCGACGGGAAAAATCGGAAAACTTGCAACCCACCGGAAAATCGGAAAAACTTTTTTTACAATTCATGCAATGTTGACCGTCTTGGGGGTCATACGGGGTACCCCCCATACAAGCAGATTGGGTTTATATAATATAAAAAAAAGCAACATACAGTCGAATTGAGAACCATCCTCCTTTTTGAAGTCGGGTTAAAAACTATATATCGTTTATACCAGTCCAAGTGGCCGAGCGGTCTAAGGCCTTAGGTCTGCGCAGTATGCAGTACTTGGAAACTGGAAGGTTATGGGTTCGAATCCCGACATCGGCAGTTGTCAATTATTAAGAAGAAAAAAGTGCGGTTAATTGACTAATTCACTCCCGTTCATAAAAATTGAACCAGTTGAAACATTATAATGTTAATGTATGTAATATTATGCATACATTAATTAATCATATATATACGCTTAGAATGTGACGTACTGGTTCAATTTTTTATTAACGGGAGTGTACATGTCACGAATCTGTTTATTTACAAACATATTCCAAGTATTACATAAATAATTAGATAACCTTGGACTAGTTAAAAAAAAGTCGTCGGAAATTTCTGAAATTCTAACATGAATTTTATCATGCAATTAACAACTACTGTAAATTGCAATCAAATGCATAATACTCACGATTAATTAAATACAATTTTGAATGTATAACTAACGGTTTTTCTATGAAAATTGAATTTTCTGATTGAAAATTATTATATTAAAAAAAAAATTTCATCAAATTCGGATTAAATATACCTGAAATGGTCTAAAAATCATTTTTTAGATTTCAGTGACGTCATCAAGTCCAAAAATAATCAATTTTTCATTCAGCACTGCTAAATTTTATCAGTTTTTAATCAAATTTTTTTTCAAACCTACTATTTTTGGGGGTATTATTTTCAGTTCTACAATAACGAAATGTATAGTGTTTCTCGATTTCGAAATAAAAGATCTGTGTACAGACCATCTCAAAATCTAATAGAGAGATATCACAGTTTTTCTATAAGAATTGAATTTTTTTTTTCTTAAAAACTAACCAAAACTGATTTTAACATAATTTTTTTTTTCCCACTATTTTTGTGGGGGACTTAAAATTTATATAATATAAAACTGTATATCGTTTATCGATTTCGAGTTATGTGTGAGTAGGATTATTTTTCATTGTATGTATTCATATTGATAATCTACAATCTTTTTCAGTAGCAACTTTTTAACTCGATTACAACAAGATAATTACCTTTAGTAAAACAAAAAAATTCGTTACACAGGAGCTGCTTCAACTTAGCGAATTTCCTTAAAATACATAAATCACTTTCTAGCGGTCACACTGTTAGTCTGAACAAAATGAAATGTTGTTTATGATTTTAGTATTTGCAAGGCCAATTTTTTAATAAATGACGTATGTCAAGGGGAAATGTAGGCGTAAAGAAAGAAGAAAACACAAAATACAAAATATCTCTCTTAATATTAGAACAATCAAAAAATGTGTAAGGAATAAAGTTATAGAAAATCATGTTTGCTACAATTCATCACCTTATCATTTATGCTCAAACACTAATATGCACAGAGATAGTGAGGAATTTAATTTTCAATCTTAAACCGTCAATATTTCTGTAAATATTAGCGTAACAGAAAAAATGATAAGAAACAAAATTACAGTAAAACTAAGTACCTAGAACTTTACTTCTTATCGATTTTTCGATTTTTCAAATATTAAGGGAGATATGTGAAATTTTGTGTTTACCCCTCCCTCTAAACCCCCCTTTCCCCTTGTCCGATTTTATCCATTAACGAACTTGACTTTTTGAATACCAAAAGCGCCTCAAATACCAAATTTCATTCCGATAAAATGAAAACTGTGACCGCTAGAGTGATTACAGACACATATATATATATATATATATGTATATGTATATATGTATATATATATATATATATATATATATATATATATATATATATGTCCATAGATATATATATATATAAATTTTACAGTTGGTGATTTTTGACATCTACTAGGTAGGATCGATGGACATTTGAAGAAATTTTTGCAAAATTTAGACTTCGGTACGGGACCAATAGCTCTATTTCCTTTCAGAAAATTCGCTAAAAAGAAGTGAACTACCGTTGATTTGAATAAATAGTGTAGGAAATACAATAAATTCCAATATTGACGACAATCGATACAAAAATATTTGAAATAATTGTACAAAAAGGACACACCTAATAAATACAATACTTATGCAACAAAGTATGTATGTATCTGCACTCACAGTAGAATAGAAAGAAGTATACATAATGGGACATTTTAATTAATGGTATCACTGTTCAGAAATAATGGTATGGTGTTAAGGACGTTGTATCTATCACGATTCACGAACTATAATATTATATTACAAATATATGCGAAATGCTGTATGATGGTAAATACAAAATAGACAAGTTAAGATTGCCATATACTACCAGTCCATTTACAAGTAGTATTGAGACTTACAAAGTATTGGTTTATTTTATGTTTATTTATAAATATAAAATAAACTCATGTAATCGTTAAACAGTTGCCCCAAATCCTAGATAAATTATTTTTATTGTATACATATAATTTATCAGTTATTATTTTTCTATTGATATTTTTACTACAAAGTAGCCAAAATAGTATCGATACACTCCCTCTCTTTTTGGATCACCTAGAAGACAAATAAAAGTAGTAGTAGTCGCGGGGAAGAGGTCGAATCCTGGCAAATAGGCCTTTCAAGGCGTTTTTTACCGACCCCTTAAGAACAAGGAATTTGTATGAAGGAAATTGCAGAAAACCTTGACAAGCATAGCCGGTTACTTCGTTCTTATCCATACACTAACAGTTTAGCGGGTTTAGCTCATTAACGGCCCTTTTTTTTTAATTGACAAACTGCCACAGTTCCAAGCAGAGACCTTTTGACAGCAAGGCTACTTGGACAATTTAGATCGACTAGGCTAATCCATACTAATGATGACTACATTAAGTTATATTCCGTATATTTTGAAAAGTGTTTATTTTATTTAAAAATAAACTCTTGTGTAAGTTATAAATATTATAAATATTATCTAACCATATACAAGGTCTGTTTTCACTTTCAATAGTTTTCAAATCTCAAATACCATATTCTTTCAGTGTAAAACTAGCTGGTAGATAATTAGATAGAGGGGTACCGCAAATGGGTCCCTAGCACCTAAACCAAGGGGTCCTCTGTGCCCTAGCTGGTAGATAGATAAAGCACTAGTGCCAGAAAATTGCGTCTATTCAAGGAAATCTTGAATAAATTTCATTTTTTTTTCTTTTCTTTTAAGATAAAACAGACCTATTTCCAAGCAGAACATTTAACTACATTCGAGTACAGTAATAACTGCTTACACACAATATCATCGAATTGCAATCAATGAATATTAAATAAATAGTGCAGTGCATAGTGGCGAAATCATTCGAGAGTATTTTAGGGTTGACGGTTTTTTTTTTTTTTAAATCGTATTGAGAAAATTATCTATCAAACTGTTTGTCAAATCTTATTATTTTATGCCTGACTTTTCATTAAGGTAGTTGTCTTACAGCAATCGTGTTAAAAAGTTTCATCTCAGAACACACATCAATTATATGAAAAGGTTGAGACTATACTTTTTATGTATACAGTCAAGGGTCGTAATATTGAGTAATTGTCTTGCATTAATCGTGTTCAAAAGTTTCAGCTCTAAAATACACACACACATACACCAAATTGCAGCTCGTTATCTCTTTTCGTTTTTGTATTATCGTGTTTACAGGCAGACGGACAGACGTACGAACATACTTATTATAACCAGGTATATATTATATATATATATATATATATATATATATATATATATATATATATATATATATATATATATATATATATATACTATACTTAATTTACATCTTCGTATCATAGATCCCACGAGTAAAAGAGAGTACATATGTACATATACATTAAGCAATGTGTATGAGAAGGAGGTCTTATATGTTTGATGAACAAGCAAATTTTTCATAACTGTTCGAGTGGTCACCAACCACTCAAACCTATAATATAAGACCTCCTTCTCATACACATTGCTAAATGTATGCATATGTACTCTCTCATACTCGTTATGAATATTATTCACTATTTTGAAAAATATGCTTGTTCATCAAACATATAAGACCTCCTTCTCATACACATTGCTTAATGTGTATGTATATATGTACTCTCTCATACTCGTGGGATCTATGATACGAAGATGTAAACTAAACAGACGGTATATATATATCCAACCCTAAAATATTCCTGAACGATTGCGCCACTATGTCCTGCATTAAAACAAGCATGGTAATATTAACTTTCATTTTATATTTTTCTTGAATTCAAGTAGTGAATCACAAAACCATATTTAAACACAACAAAACACGCATAAGGCAAGCCCGTAATGAATAGATTATATTCATAAAATAATATACAATAAATTCCATTCACAAATATTTCACTGTAACCCTCAGGATATGCTATTTTTATCTCCTAAGCCAGTGACTAGCTGACCTAGGTTATCCCATTTTCTCTTTTTGTTTTTGAGTCATCCCTAACATTTTTATACTCGGTATATAATATAGACCAGGGTATATTAAGTTTAGTCCCAACTTTATAACGGTTGAAATCATTGATCACAGAAAAAAAATTCAGTTCATAAAATGACCTAATTAGTCCCCGCATATCCGTCCAACCGTTCGTCTCTCTGTAAACGCGATAACTCAAAAACGAAAAGAGATAGCGAGCTGAAATGTGTGTATGATCTGGAGCTAAAAAGTAAGATCGTGAATGGCCAAAATCGGACCTTATTTGGGCAAAATTGGCAAAACTGTTTATCTTTGAAACCGTAAAAGAAATCAAAATAAAAAAAATTTAAACAAAAGTTTGATAACAAAAAACGTTTCTATTTTAAAAATAAACAACTTTTGTTTCACACTTTTCTCATAAATTCCATATATATCGGGTATTTAAGCAATTAACTCAGCCTATTATTTTTACTTGTTTTTTTTTTCTACAATCATTAATTCTAACCGAAGACTACTTACTGGGGCTAAGGTTGTATCACCCTTTTTTTATAAATAAGGTTGTAAAAAAAGGCACATGGTGACTCCAATGCATATATAATATAGAGCAAAATAAACACTTTTTTATCAAATTACTTGTGTTATGACACAATGTTATTCATTTCCGAATAATCGTTATCATAGATAGATTAAATTACAGTAAAAAAAAACATATCTCAATTGCTAAACATTTCATTGTTTAGTTTGGCCGTGAGAACAAAACAAAACCATGGAATGAGAAAAAAAATTGTTTATATTTTTATCAAAATTCATATTTAAATAATACAAAAATGTTTACAAATACGTTAATTGCAAGCAAAACAATATCACGAAATGTTTTTAATATGTAACATCAACATAAATTATATTAAGGAAGTTGGGTCAGTTAATCATAAATTATGAAAATCATTTAAAACTAATGAAATAATGTAATTAGCTTCTTTCTTTTTTTTAATTAGTTAAATTTTTATATTAGTTTGTTTCATATTATTTTTAGAATGAGTAATACAATGCTATCTATATTTCCCTGGAAAATCTAAAATTTGCCTGGAAAAATAAATTTAATTTTGAAAAAAAAAAACAGTGGCGTACTCAAATATTCTCTTAGAACATCTAGTTAGTGGAGGTACTTTTGCGTCACACTGTATACGATATATCACCGCATGGTTATTTACTTTAGATGATTAAAAATTTCGCAATGTGGTTTCATTTTTGTACTTTTGTACTAAGGAAACACTTGGTATTGTGAGTTAAGGATGTACGAGCGCTGATGTATAGATAAAATTCATCAAAATCTTATATACTACATTCATAAAAGTTCACAATAATGTTTATTATTTTTTGTCGTAAGTTAAAATTAAAATTTAATTTAGACCCATCATACCGGGCTTAACAAAAAAAAAAGAAGATATTTAAGAAAAAAGCCTGAGATTTCGGGTAATTAAGCTACCGCCGACAGAAACAAAAATTTACCCGAAATCTCAGTTGTTTTCTTAAATATCAGTTTTTTTAGGCCCATCATACCGGAATTTTATTGGATCAATCTCTTTATTAATATTTCTATTTTCTATTGCGTAGTTTTTGTTTTTATTCGTCTTATTTTATTCCAAGTGAAAATTATCAAAATATCTGTGAAAATATGGATTTCTCCATAAGAGCAATTCATTAAAACTCGAACTTTAACATTAAATAATAGGGAATATGCATGAAAACTTTTGTTCACTTGAATTGAAGCATGTTTACTTGACAAATATCAAGATAAAATTACTTTTTAAATAACTTTAAAAATAAGCGAGATATGAATGATTGAAATTCCCGATTAGACAAAGAGGGTGATAGACCTCTTGATATGTTATGTGACGTCATATTACACATCATTTAAAATACACGTAAAACTCCGTTTTTAGTATTTTTGCATGAAAGAGACAGATAATAATCTTTAAAAGCTTATAGCTTCCTTGATATTTGTCGGATTTTAATTTCGTTTTTAAATATTATTACAGTATTAACAGTATTTTCATATTCTGAAAATAAATGTGAAAAAAAATTTACATGCATATTCCCTATTAATTCAAGGCCCCCCTGAAACTTTTATAATTAATTTATATGCACTTCAACTATATGTAAACAAAAAATCAAGCCTTAATCTTTTAGAACCTTTTAGTGCTCGTACATCCTTAAGTATTAAAAATATTTTTATTATAAAAATCTAAAATAAAATTGAAAAATTAATTATTCAACATGAAAAAACCGCAGATAATTATTTGAACAGTGGTTTGAATATAGCAACGAGATGATAACATTTTGAACTAACAAGTAACAGAAATGAATATCTTATTAATAAATTTTTATTTTTATTTTTTGTACAATATACGTTTGCTTATTTATTTTTGTGAAATTTCTAATGCAATTAATTTAATTCATAAACTTTCTAAAAAACAGTTGTATCAAATTTGATGACATTAAATATATTAAGAAGTTTTAAATTAGTATACACCAATTTGTCTTAAAGCGATACATCAAGTGGTAATTGTTCAAAGAAACGGTTTTGCTAAAATTCAATGATAATTTTGATTTGACTTTTAGGGTCAATAATAGGGAATATGCATGAAAATTTTTGTTCACTTGAATTGAAGCATGTTTACTTGACAAATATCAAGGTAAAATTACTTTTTAAATAACTTTAAAAATAAGCGAGATATGAATGATTGAAGTTCCCGATTAGACAAAGAGGGTGATAGCCCTCTTGATATGTTATGTGACGTCATATTACACTTTCACCATTTTAAATACACGTAAAACTCTGTTTTTAGTATTTTTGCAAGAAAGAGACAGATAATAATCTTTAAAAGCTTATAGCTTCCTTGATATTTGTCGGATTTTAATTTCGTTTTTAAATATTATTACAGTATTAACAGTATTTTCATATTCTGAAAATAAATGTGAAAAAAAATTTTCATGCATATTCCCTATTGTACAGCTTTTGACAAAATACTTTCAAAATAAATAAGTATATACGTTTTTTGTCAAACAAAACTTGTCTATTAAGACAACAAGTTAGGTTATCAATTTTTTTTTTGGTAATGTCAGGGACAGTTATGATTTATGTAATTTGACTCTTATATTACTATCTACAAAAATTTATTGACGAAACAATTTCAGTTTCTCTTGAGATTTAAATTTTACATAAAATCAAATAAACCCAAAGTATAGGATAAATGAAAAAAAATTTTCAAACAAAAATTTTAATGTTCATTTAGTAGATTAGCAAATCATCTCCAGCTATGCACAAAGTGACCTTAATTTAAAAAAACAAAGACTAATTTAAACAAATTAGCACAATGTAAATGAAGCCAGCCACCAGCCTTACAATCAACTTTAATGATTGTTCAGTTTGTAAATATATAACAAGGAGTAGTTAAAAAACAATTAAATTTATTATATTATTTTAAAATATATTCACATATTGTTATAATTATTATACCCATACTATTCAGTGAACGAATCCTAGCCGTTATTGAGTATGTAAAAACTAATTAGCACATCGTAAACTAATAACTGAAATGAATCCAAATACCTCCGATAAGAAAAGAAACCTCCTTCACTTGTAGCAAATTTGAAAACCAAATGGATTCCGAACAAATCCGAAAAAATGTTAAAAAAGAACATCGCTTTTGGAGAACATCAATCTGATACTTTGATATGACTAAAATAAATTTGAGTCATATTGGGGAATGGGGACATATTTATCTGAAAGTGTATCAAGCGCGTTTCTTCAACAGTGTCTCAACAGTTTTATTTAAGCCTAATCTAAATCTAGATTGAAGACCCATAAAATGATTTTCTAGCTTTTAGAATATAACTTAGACAATTTCTCACCTACGTGTGCAAAGTGTACGAACAATGGTTTAAAAAAAAGAAGGACTTCTCAAGAAAATCTAATCGAAAAATGTACTTAATGGTTTTTACATATTCAAAACCGATTATGGCCCCCACCTTCCGTTTTGATATGTTTGTATACATAAAAATTAATACATAATTTTTTTTAAGTATAATAGTAATTAACTATTCATTATTGTTTTTGCAATGACCTTGCACTTTGTTTTATTTCATAACTCCAATTGAAAATATTCATGGCACGATTCTAAACTATATAAATTGTATTTCTATACTTTGTATACAAAAAATTACATTCAATATTCATTACAATTAGATTAGAGTCTAGAAAACCCAAATTACTTAGCAATCCAATTCGATTATTTAAAAGGGTCACAAATTTTAGGTCTTCCTTTTTCTCCACTTATAAATAATTGGCTCATCATAACTCTAAACTAGAAACAGTCTTTGACAGATTGTTAGTTATCGAGAAAAATAACCAATGGCTATTTGCCATTGGTAAAAAAATACCTGTTTGTCGACAGGATAACTCATAAAACGAAAAAACATAACGAGCTGAAATTTCTTTAACATATTCTGGATTTAAAATTGACTGCAAGGTCATACAAACAACTTTTGTAGGAATCTTTTTTTCATAAACTCAATTGTTTTGCAACACAATTTCAACACAATCATTTGGAAATAGTAGTAGATTGCAGAAACAAGCGTATGAATATACATATCCAGAAAAAAAGGGCAGTTAATTGACTAAACTGTCAGCGAATGGACAAAAACGAAGTAACCGGCTATGCTTGAGAAGGTTTTCTGCAGTTTCCTTCACGAACTCCAGATGAATATCGGCATAGTTCCTATCATAGTCGGCTGCATATCCTACCAATTCCTAGTCTATACACAAAAATTCCTTCCACTTCCAAATTTGGAGTACAAACGGATTTAAAATTTTGTTGTATTGATTGCTTACAATAGTTTTTAGTCTCAAGTAAAGGAATTTTAATGAAATCGATGAATACTAGAAAAAGCACATATGTAGTTAAAACCGATCCAGTGGAAATTTTTGAAAATAATTTAAATATTTATGTTTAAACTGAAAACAATAAACTGAATTAACTTCATAAGTCACCGGTGGACGAGGTAACTATCATGGACGAAGTAGCTAATGATGATAAAATACAAAAATCAATTATGTATGTATATTTAAAAATAAATAAAACATTAATTAAACTATTCATATGAATTTATACAACATTAAATAATATAAATGAGTTTGTTTCGCGCGCTTCACATCATAAAACAGAGATAAATATAAATCTAATTTTAATTGAATAAAAATGATGACACTCTATATTGTACATACATTGAAGGTCACTCATCAAATAATATACTTATTGAACTAAAGGTTCACTTACATTATGCACTAGCTTAAGTACATATGGACTCAAATGTAGCACTCATTTTTCAAAATTTTTAAATTGTTTTCTGCCTTATTCAATTAGTTTTCGAAAAAACTCATTATACTATTATATTGAGGAAATAGCGGTAATGATCAAAGTATGTAATTTAACATTTGGTAAACATATTTGGTTTACTTACTTGAAAGGATAATTTTATATTTGGTAAAACATACCAATTTAACTCTGCAATAAAACTCTATAATTGGCTCTAAAAGTACATTTTTAAAGCCAAAATTTCCAGTACATACTGACTTTTTATTTAACAATCTATGATCAATACCTCTACTCCCAATAATACTAACAACTTTTAACCGAAACATTTTTCCAAAAACCGAATGAAGGCTTCACACAGTGTGAAAGATTGGAAAACAGAATAGAGTAAGTTTTTTAAAATCAAATGTGGACAGTAATTCTCCTCTTATTTTGAATACGTGTGCAACATTTTATCCAGAAACAACGAAATTATTCTGTAATAGCTGGATAGTATTCTTTATCTCAAGTAGACAGTGGCATTCTTCTTGAAAAAAGCTCCTTACGAAGATAGGTACCTTCTCATATAGCAAGATGGTAACACAATATTTATATTACGATAACTTTCTTTTGACCCGAAAGCGGAAGACTCTCATTATTCTCATTCAGATATCCGATATTTTAATTATTTATGTGGCGGTTTAGTTTGGACAAAATACAGTAAATGCAACAAAGGAATGAAATACATTAAAGGCATTACCTTTATGATATTGTAAACAAGGCTTTATATTTGTAATACTTTTGTTGAATTGGCTATTTTGTATGAATTCTTATCGCTTACATAAGACGAGAGATATCATAAACAAGAGTCAATAATTTTTTTTTAATACTAAAATTATCATCTTTTTTTTTTTTAAATAAAATATCTCTGTATCACCACAAATTTCCAAAAAAAAGGTCTACAAAAATAAGGCTCATGATATATTTGTTTTTAATTTGCTAATTTTAAATGATTTTTACATATAAACTTTGCTTAATGAATGCTTAATCAAATGTCCCGTTTGGCAATGATTGTCAAACGGGACATTACGTTAAGCGTTTTTATCAAATTAGTTTTGTATTTGTAAATCTTAACAATACAGAGATAAAGATTCATTCATACCGCTTATTAACAAACGTATTAATGATTGCATTTTTAATAAATAATTGTCAAATAATAATTACAAATTAATATTCATTACTTTGCAAAAGATAATTAAAAAACAAAACAAACAAAAAAGATTAAATGGCCAACTCATCAGGTAAGTACTTCTTTCTCTCCGTACACGATGATATCAATTAACATTCGAAAGAACTCATCGCCATTGAAATGAAATAAAAACAGTTTTTTAAAGATTATAAATAAACGAAAAACCCGTTGAGAAATGAACGGTCTACCGGCTTTTATCCAATCCTACACAAATCTAATATTTTTTACGAAAAATGTGAATTTATACCTGCAGTTTATTGTTTTTTTCACGGAGATCCCGGGCATTTCATATAACGTCAGCGTATTTGTGTAATCATGGAAAAGTGCATGTAATGCTTAGGCAATTATACTCCGACGGATGATGCCTAATATTAAAAACTGGAGGAATAACTTATTTTTATTTGTCCGGTTTTTTGTATAAGAAAAGTTTTGTCAACCGAAACTTCTTATATTAGGTTATAATTTCGAAGCGTTGAATTTCCTCCTTCAATGCACGGCTGAATGTGGGCTTGTTGACATAGATCTTTGACTTCAAATAATCCCCATAGGAAGAAATCCAACGGTGTTAAATCACATGATCTAGGAAAATTTGAAATTTGAAGGAAAAAAACTTGAAATTTGCGTAGCAGCCAAACTTTTATTATTTTTGAAATATTGCTCAACAATGAAAACGTGTTGTTCTTTCGTGTAGTGCTCCATGTTTACTAACCCTAAACTGTCAGCTGTCAAACGGTTTTCTTTTCCTGGTTGGCAACATTTCAAATCTTGCGTGAATTCTGGGACACTTTATACATACAGCAAGGCAGATTATCTTAGACATTATCCGTCAAAGTATATTGGGCTAGGTTTTCCAGATTATTGGACATCACATATCGGACATCGGACTATAAGCCAATGACATAATGAAAAAAAAGTATACACTATGTAAATTAAAATAGACCCAATAGCAACATTGTGTAGTGCATCTATCACTGTCTATGCACAGTATGCCATGATATAACGTTCTTTGTTACCCCCACCAAAGACTGATCTAACACAGTGCATAGCATAACACTTTGTATTATAGTATTAGATGCTTAAGAAGCATTTTGTTGTATTATTTTAATGGCATTTCAACAATGAAATATTTTATAAAGACAAAGTGTAACAAAGACAACATATCATAGTAACTGCATGCAAACAGCGATGGATACATTATACACTGTTTATAGATTGGGTGTAGTTTAAAAAACAAGCTGTATATAAATAAATTACGGTACTTTTCACATTAAAAACAATACAATAAAATAATTGTTTATACAATATAAATATACATACTTTTGAAGAAAAAAAAAAACATTTTAAAGAGAGTGTAGTGTGCTGGTGGTGGGGAAAGTGAGAGGTCATTGTGCCAACACCGCACCACACCGACGACGGACGAACGGACGGACGGACCGACGACGTACTTACATAAAGTAACAACCAAACCAACAACGAACGAACGAACGGTTGACTTAGATTTCACTTGGATACTAAAAATTAATACTACACACAACAATATTATTATGATAATAGGTGTTTATAAATAAATATTAATAGGCAAGGCGCAAGGGGTTAGATTCACATGGATAATAATTATACTATATAGGAGCTACGTATACTAAGAGGAAGGGATTAAGCTAAAATTTCATTGAGACGGCTTGTAGCGGCAAATGGTAGAGGTAAGTCACGTTGGCCAAGCATAAGGCCGTTGTCAACGTTGAAATTAAGAAGTTTTAATATTTTGCCACGAGGGAAAACGTTGCTTGATGTTCGAGTAAATACGTAGATTATTTTAGAATCTTATCTTTATACCTGGTATATGTAAATATACAAAGGTATATTAAATCAGATACCAAAAATTCTGGTCAAAATTTACGATTCCTTAGAAAAAATGCGAACAAAATTTTGGTACAATTTTAATACAAAATATGTTTTTAGGGTAATTTTGAAAAAAAGCGAAAAAACTGAAGAAAGTTTTTGTTCTCGATTTTAATAATAATCATTTTCTAGGCTAATTTTGACCCAAAAAGTACGAAAATCAGGTTCATTTTAACGTCCGACCGATAGATTTCAAAATTTTCGCTTCTGAATTCATGCAGTTTGGAATTTTAGCACTAAGGATCTGATACCTTGAAAACCGTTAATCGTATCGTATTTTAACCAACGCCATCGTTTTCGCTAGGTCCAAATTGGCTTAAAACGAAGTTTTAATCAAAATCGGAGACATAAAATTTTCCTCTAATTTTCGCGATTTTGTTAAGGGGTACCCTTGGAAAAAATTCGAAAAAACTGAAGAAAGTTTTTGTTCTCGATTTTAATAATAATCATTTTCTAGGCTAATTTTGACCCCAAAACTACGAAAATCAGGTTCATTTTAACGTCCGACCGATAGATTTCAAAATTTTCGCTTCTGAATTCATACAGTTTGGAATGTTAGCACTAAGGATCTGATACCTTGAAAACCGTTAATCGTATCGTATTTTAACCAACGACATCGTTTTCGCTAGGTCCAAATTAGGTTAAAACGAAGTTTTTATCAAAATCGGAGACATAAAATTTTCCTCTAATTTTCGCGATTTTGTTAAGGGGTACCCCTTGGAAAAAATTCGAAAAAACTGAAGAAAGTTTTTGTTCTCGATTTTAATAATAATCATTTTCTAGGTTAATTTTGGCCCAAAAAGTACGAAAATCAGGTTCATTTTAACGTCCGACCGATAGATTTCAAAATTTTCGCTTCTGAATTCATACAGTTTGGAATTTTAGCACTAAGGATCTGATACCTTGAAAACCGTTAATCGTATCGTATTTTAACCAACGCCATCGTTTTCGCTAGGTCCAAATTAGGTTAAAACGAAGTTTTAATCAAAATCGGAGACATAAAATTTTCCTCTAATTTTCGCGATTTTATTAAGGGGTACCCCTTGGAAAAAATTCGAAAAAACTGAAGAAAGTTTTTGTTCTCGATTTTAATAATAATCATTTTCTAGGCTAATTTTGACCCACAAAGTACGAAAATCAGGTTCATTTTAACGTCCGATCGATAGATTTCAAAATTTTCGCTTCTGAATTCATGGAGTTTGGAATTTTAGCACTAAGGATCTGATACCTTGAAAACCGTTAATCGTATCGTATTTTTACCAACGCCTTCGTTTTCGCTAGGTCCAAATTAGGTTAAAACGAAGTTTTTATCAAAATCGGAGACATAAAATTTTTCTCTAATTTTCGCGATTTTGTTACTCAATTTCTCACGATACTAAATTACACACTAACTTATATTTACAAGGTTATCAAACTGAAAAATGTCAAAAATAGATAAACTTGATTGTTCTGTGACAAAGTGTTCATATCGTGACTTAATGTCACCAAAATTGTCATCTTAAATATATGACAGAGATATTTCTCACAGCCTTATAATTTTTTTAAATTAATTTTGGCCTTGAATAAATTTTTAAACAATATCCAAAACAAATTTTCACTTCATAAACAAAAAAATTGTTAACACAATTGTATCAACAGCAGTGAAAATTTAAAGACATGCATGTGCCTATCTCACCCGTTCTAAGGCTATTATTACGGTACACATGAAACGCATACAATCGAATACCTACATGCACCATATATATACACACCTACCCCCACCACTTCATAACATCATATTGTTATTTTTTGTAAAAAAAGATATGTAAATATTGATATGTAAAAAAATTAAATCGGTTAAACATGAATTGTTACAAATATTACATAATAATGGTTCAGTTGTCGTTTTATATATTGCATACAATTTGTTTCTATAATGTAATCTTAGAAGTATATTTCAATCAATATGGTTCCTTTAAAGTTTAGTTATACATATTAGACTTGCCCCTCGCATGAAATGGAGAATCCGAATCTCGAGCTAGTGGTTTGAGCTTAAAAAAGTTTCGAAAAAAAATTTATTTGAAAATAAAGAAACATTTTTTGAATTTTTCTTCTTTCTCTTCCAGCGCAAATCGGCATGGATCGATTTTGCAATGGCGAACTCGAAGTCAGTTTTTAGTTGAATCATGAAAACGCATAAACAGACATACGGAAATGGACTAATAGGGTCATTTAATGAACACCAACACCAAAAATTATTGTCTGCGATCAATATTTTAAACCGTTACAAAGTCGGGACTAAACTTTTAATATACGTATACAACTCGATAGATATCCGCGCCTGTCTGTTTGATCGCTGACTTCTTCTAAACTACACAATAAATTTTGATGCGGTTTTCACCATCATTTAGAGAAATTCTTCCGGTTTATGTGTATATAAGACATTCATATTAGTATATTTAAATTAGCATATTAGTCATATATTTAAAAATAGTCGAGAAATCATAATATTTAGTAATCAAGTCGTAAAAAGATGCTTTTACGGCATTTTTTCACTATCTCATTTTATAAAACTTTTATGTCTTAAGTAAAAAAAACTTTGCAAAAAGAAATGATATCCGACAAAAAAAAAACAAAAATCGAGAGAGGGCCTAAATTTTGCATACAAAAAGTATTGATATCCCACCTGAAGTAAAGACCAAATTTTTTAACAAAAGTAAGAAAATGATTGGTATATATTTATTGCGTAAGTTTCTCAGGTGCAGAGTATTTCATATTTGACTTGGCAAGTGGTCAGATTTGATAACACTTAACATACAAAGAAATAAACTTGTCAATCATTTTCTCATTTTTGTTAAAAAACTTGGTCCTTATATGCGCAAAAATGGTCCCCCTTGTCTCCTTTTGTTTTTTATTGGATTGACAATTTTCTTCACAACTTTCACGTGTAGAAATGGGCTTGGAAGATATCACAGATTTTAAAATTTACTCCGTGCAAGGCCAAAACGGGTCGCTAGTATTTTATTTATTTACAGGTTATAACAATGAACAAACCTATGTGTTTTAGGGGTAATACGGTCCTTACATCCCTATATAGTATCGACCATTCAGTTGCTGATAATAACAGACAATGGTGATAAGGTTTTGTATTATTTAACAATATTCATGTGGAACAATGCTACAATTTTGTGTTAGGGAAATGTTATTATAATTCACACACACAAAGTGTATTCTGGCGCTACCAACGACTGACTGACTGACAGACTGACTGACTGCCTAATATAATCGTATACATGTTATTCGGAAATGAAACATGCCGAGGCAGTGTATTTCCAAAATATTATGTTGTGTAGGGAAGAGTTTGTGAAAATAATAAATATAGATGATAATATAGAATATTCCAGTACTATATGCTGCCGGGGGGCGTACTATTTATTGTATTGTTGATATTCAAATTTGATTGTACCCTTATTATATTATCAGAGGAGTACTACTCCTCTATGTACAGGATGACCTGTCAATTGTTAGGTTTGTATACCCGATATATCCTATAATATACACTACGTAAATTAAAAAAGACCCAATCGCAACATTGTGTAGTGCATCTATCACTGTCTATGCATAGTATGCCATGATATGGTGTTTCACTCACACAACGGACAATAACGACGATGTATAAATGCACGAGTAAGATGCAACTATATATTAATGATTGTAGTTAGAGAGTGATAAATATAATATAATAGTTATTTATGTTATAATACAATACTGATTGTTGAAGTGTGACAAAGTAAACCATATCATAGTACACTGCATATAGATAGCGATAGATACACTATACAGTATACCAGATTGGGTGTATCTTAAAAAACAAGCTGTATACAGCCCTTTGTGTAACTTACTCAAGCTGACATATAAAAATTCGAACATACTTCTAGACATGCTAGAAGGATGCCGTTTTTTTTTTCGACGCGGAATAACTTCAAATTTACGGGAAAAATCTGAAAACTTTGATTTAAGCAATTCTAAGCGAGTTGTTATTTTCACATGTTACTTAATATTTGTATGGGTTTCATTTAAACGGACCTGGATCACTCTGTACATATTAAAATCAAAAGAGATTTAGTTTCAGTCATGAATGCACCGATATACTAATAAAATGGTCGTCGAACTAAGCTCATGGAATTATAATTATTATTTTTTAATAACTCTGTTAAGCTGTATGTCTTGATTCAATACAAAGGCATTTCAAATTATTGAAATTTGTTCCTTAATTCTGATTCTATGTAACACCATTTACCATAATCTATTCGAGATCAAATGAAGTCTTGAGTGAGATTATCGTTTTATCAATAAACTACTATTAAACATTGAACTTCGAAAAACTAGGGGAAAGCTTGTAATTATACAGCTTACTTTTCAAAGTCCCAATCGATTCCTATAGCGCTAAAAATTATATGCGGGGTCAAAATTCGCGAATACAATTTTTCGTTAATATCAAAAACGAGTGTTTCTATTTTGACCTTTCCATGCTAGAACTATTGCGCAGTAAATATATAGCTTACTTTTCTAATGATACTATCCGAAGTCCCAATCGATCCGCGTGGACATACAAATTTTAAGCGGGGTCAAAAATTTTTGTGAATATCTCCCTTACTACTGATTACTTTTACGAAAAAATGTTAGAGATGAAAAAAAGAGAAATGTTTATCTTTTTTGACTTTTCCATCTATTGCGCAGGGAACAAAAATTAAGTAAACAATTAACCATAAAATTTCACAGATAAATCATTAACCTGTTATTTTAATTACAGTAGGAGTGAAAGTCTTATTGAATTGTGTGTTCAGCAAAAATATGTTTTTTCCGAAATATGTACTTAAAAATTCAAGGTTATTTAATAGTCAACAAATATTTCAATGTAAAAAATATTGCAAATTTACTCCGCATAAATTTAAGAAATTAATTATCAAAAATCAAAAATATTTTATATCAAATGATAATTTTTAACAATTACCTTAAAGTTACTGGGTGTACGGGAAACTTATGATATTATAAACTACTAATATATATACAGTTTGTATTTTAAAATAGACCCAATCTGGAAAAAATGTATAATGCATCTATCACTATCTATGCACAATATACCATGATATGTACGTACATTAATGTACTTTGTTACATCCAAACTGCACTCTACAGGCACTGGTTGTGTAAAGAATGTCACAATGATGACAAACCCCTACAAAAAAAATGAAGAGAGAGATATAGCAGTTTGTAGTTCATTATAGCTGTCTGTGGTACGTATCAAGATTGTAATGCAGTTTAAGTGTAACAAAGCACATCATATCATAGTACACTGCATATAGATAGCGATAGGCACACTATGCATTGTTTCCAGATTGGGTCTATTTTAAAATACAAGCTGTATATATTAAATTCACGGTATGTATGTTTGAACGGATTAAACTTAAAAACAATTTAATGGATTTCGATAAAACGTTATAATTCCAGAAGTACTATTTATTCTACTCCAAAGTTGAATTTAATGATATTTGTTATAGCCATTTGTAAAATTCTGTATATAAAGGTCGTGTGAGTGTCTTACACCAGATTTATTTATTTTTTTCTTTAGGGTTTAATTCAAGTTGGTGCAGTTTTATGGTAAAGGACTGTACAAATAAAAAAAATACTTAATAAGTATGTACACACTTGTTATTTTAATGCACATAAACAAAAAGATATTCAATTTTTAACTTTTTGATGTGAAAAAAATTATTTCACGGAACTATTCTCTAAAACAGCGTTTAGACAAAACAGCGTTTTTTGACACGCTTATGATTGTGTGAATAATGGGACGCGTATAACATGTGAATAGTTTATGTTGATACTTACGAAAAATTTACATTAATTTTATGTTTGGACGATTCTACATGATTCTACACACATTTGGGTATTTTTTTGTTAACTATTTTCACACTTGTTAATTTCACATTTTGTTTTATTTTTTGTTTATGGCCACATATATCTATAGCAGATTTATACAGAGTGTCTCTCACAACAAACAAAATTCTTTATTTTCTTGATAATCCAGTAATTTTAAACATTGAACTTGAAGACAAAAGTTGTATTTTGGTACAGCTTACTTTTAGTATTCTAATGAAACAGTAAAAAGTTCCCATCGATCCATGTTCCGCTATAAAGTAAACAGTTTTCCGAGAATATCTCCTGAACGGTCACTTTTACAAATGAAATAAAATGAAAAAAAGTATCACATAGAAGTTGTTTGTTTTAATGAGATAAACAGTTTTTGTATTTAAAGATTTTCCTCATTTGCACCGTTTAAATGATAAGTTATACCACGCACCCACGGATGCATGGAACAAGAATATAATTATTACATTATGTTTCCCCTTTTAAACTAAGCAACTTTTGTTTGAATATTTTTTTCTAAAACGAATTTTTTTCTTACAAAATATTTAGCTGGAAACTTTTCAAATGCACACACTATATATAGTACATACACAGAAGTACAAAAATATTGACTCACTCATCGTGTGCGAAAATACCACCACTTAATAGGAATATGCATGAAAATTTGTTTTCACTTGAATTGAAGCATGTTTACTTGACAAATATCAAGGTAAAATTATTTTTTAAATAACTTTAAAAATAAGCGAGTTATGAATGATTGAAATTCCCGATTAGACAAAGAGGGTGACAGCCCTCTTGATATGTTATGTGACGTCATATTACACTTTCACCAATTAAAATACACGTAAAACTCCGTTTTTAGTATTTTTGCATGAAAGAGACAAATAATAATCTTTAAAAGCTTATAGCTTCCTTGATATTTGTCGGATTTTAATTTCGTTTTTAAATATTATTACAGTATTAACAGTATTTTCATATTCTGAAAATAAATGTGAAAAAAAATTTTCATGCATATTCCCTATTGGCAACATATTGATGACTTGAATATATTGGTGAATTCAAAACTATTTCCACATACACTTCCGTTCATAAATATTGTGCTATACTTTTTAGACCCCAAGATGTATCTATCTATATATCTAACATAAACTAAACATTTCTATGCAGTTGTCTCCCATAATGACCTTGAATAATAATTCTTATTTAAGAAGTTACTAAGGAAAACTAATAATTTCAAATAAATTTTCTTAATAAAATCAACCCATATACTAAGTATACACATAGTAGTAGAAACTGAATTTTAGCAAGATATGGTTACTCAATGAGTTCATTGTTTAAATACCATACATATACTGAGTTTCATATGAAAGTGTACTATTTATTTTACATTTACATGTTCATAGAATTATAAAAGCATATGACTTGTGTCTTATACAGAGGTATAAGACACGATACAGAGGTATGCTTGATTCTGCCATACACACGTAGCTACCAACATTTTAACTAAAGGCCCCCATACACGATCGAACAATTTGTGCAACGTCATATAAAAGAATTGCAAACAAAAATTGTTTTTTGAAATTTTCTTCTATCATTTACAGCTTAAACGATTTTGACTATTCACGAACGAATGCATGAAAGTTGCTTTTCTAGACTAAGCTCAGAAATTCCATTTCAACATCTCTTTTACATTTTGAAGTGATCGTACTCACGAACAGCAAAACGGACATTCGGAAATGGAGTAAGTAGAAAATTTTACGAACTTTTTAATCAAAATTATTATATCAATGGTCCAAAATGTTTCCAACCGTTACAAACTTGATATTAAATTTATATAATATACACACAGCGTCTAATAACGACCATAGACATACCTATCCCACCCTAAGAAAGTTATATTACGCACATACTAATGTCGCAATCTATCACTGAATCACGCAATCCCGACGGAGAAGTTGTGGACCTTAGCTTCATCTGCTTAAAATAGTACCTCTTACCCGTGGAGACGTCTTGCCTTCGGGTGACCGGTTGTTTTCAAGTAGTAGGGCACAGAGGACCCATTTTGTCTAGGTGCTAGGGACCCGTTTGCGGTACCCCTTCTTTCTAATTATTCCTATTATCACTCAATCACAAACAAATGACAAGACCTTGCATAACTTTTTGTTTTCATCTGTATGTGTGTACTTTCTATATGTTTGTATAAATTAAATATTATACAATCACTATTTATAAACCATGAATGCCACTGCTAATATTCTTCTCATTCTCCAACAGCACTCACCACCACTTCAATCAAATGATGGATTGTATAAAATTTATTTTGGATTAACGCCAAAATACATTATAATTCCATTTATACCAGTTGAATATGTATGTCGTTTTGATAAAACTTGATAGTTTAATACTCCCCACAAAAACTAGTTTAGAATTACTAATTAGTTATGGATATCTTTTTCTTTTCTTTTTTTTTTGGAAAAAAATAATTCAACATTAGTTTTGAACTAAGACGGAAGTTAGATGTGTTTTTAATTAATATTTTATAACTTTAAGGGTCGATCCACACTATAGTACCGATTACGGTTCGTTCTCGGTCCTATCTCGGTCTGGTAAAATATTATCAAGTTCAGGTTCATATTATAATGCCGATCACGGTTCGTTTTCGGTCCGATTTCGATCTGATAATATTGTAGCGGCATCGCTTCTTCAATAAATTATTATTATAATTTTGTTCATCGTTTTTATCTGTTGCATAACAACTATAACTTCCCTCTATTATCACGGTTGCTTTGAATGTTAACAACCATGGTAATTTGCATATAAATATATATATAATATTTCATAAATCAAATCAATAAAGATCAATTATATCTTTCACATATATTTATTATTTATTTAAATAATAATTATTTAATATAACAATCATTTACCTTTACAATATTAAGCGGTATCATACGCTTACTAGTGACCAAGCTTCAGCTGGTAATAGCTGACTGGACCGGGAACAGAGAGCATTCCCACTATCTTTTCACATGCCGTTACAAGTTCGATCTCACTCAAAAATAAGCCTTTAAGAGACCTATTTATAAGACCTTAAGAGACCTATACATATCTTGGATGGGAATCATATACATCTAGAAAGGGAATTGAACCAACGACCTCTAACATTCTAGATCAAGGCTCTGTTTCTGAGCTCCCTGAGATGGTATGATAGTGGAATGTATGTGATTTCTCACTATCATGATGGAATCGTTTTCGAGAAATTTACGAGAATTTATTGTGAGCAATTTGATTGGTTGACAAACACGAATGGATATCTTAGCAATGACGATAATTACCGACTGTCACATGGCCGATCGTTACATAAAACGTGACATTGTATAATCTGAAATTTCATTTTACTTCCCATATAAAATCTTGTATAGGTTGTCTCGCTATAGAAGATGTTTTCGTATCAAAAACTTAAAAAAATATTTTGAAGGTTCATTTCCTGTGTTTAGCTATTTCTGCCGAAACCTTGCATTCGGTATTTTAAACTCTTTTTAACAGGTGTGAATTTTACAAAAGTATATAAAAAAAATTTTCATGTAATTTTTACAAAAATTATAAACTTAATCAAAATATAAATTATAAAACCTTAAATACTGATAAGAAAAATATGAATTATTTCACGTAATCTTACTTATACTATATTTTTTAAAAGAACAATCTCGTATATTGTGAAATTATCTTTTATAGATAACCCTAAAATTTAGAATTATCGCATACACGTAATACAATTCAGTCTAATTTTCATTTGAAAATATCATTTTAAAAATTAAATATTTTTAAAAACGATTATATAATATTCTGACAGGTCCAAGTAGCCGAGCGGTCTAAGGCGTTATGTCTGCGCAGTATGCATACTAGGAAGCTGGGCGCATATCCTACTAATTCCTAGTCTGTTCCTTCCAATCCTACCAATTCCTTGTTTGAAATTTATGTCATAAATTCAGCATAAGCCGGGTATTTTATCAATTAACTTAGTTATTATTTGCACTTGTTTAACCTACGCTTCAAATTGCTAGTTTTGACGTCACTGTAATAGTAAATAAACATCAATGGCTAATCTTAAGACTTATAATTTTGTATACATTTTGATTGAACATGACGGTAAAACACTACTTGATACACCTGTAATTCTGGTAATAAAATCTATACGCGATCTTCTGGTAATAAAACTGTGCACTCTGTGGTATAAATAAAAGTTTAAATAAATTTTCTAATAACATAGTTTATAGTATTTAATCATCCATTTTATTCAAGGTTATAAAAAATTTTATTATTTACGATTTGTAATTAATGTCATTTGTCTACTATCAGGTTCGCTTTGAACTTTATCGGATTTATTTATGTAAGCTATATTGCATTAGTTTTTGATTGTGACATTTCTATTTGCAGCTTATTAAAATTATAGCCACTAATGGACGTATAAATCATTCAAATACTTCATCATAGTTAGAAACCGGATTTATGAGCAGGAAAATATAAAACTCTTTAATATTGGCATGCATACAAAAACACTTGAAACAAATACAAAAATGTAATAAAACCTGATGTGAAGCATTCAAATGACTTTCATATACAGAGTGTAATAAATGAGCTTATCATCACATTCTGCAAATGTTTCAAACCGATTTGTGGCGAAATAATTCGATTTTCCAAAAAATATTTCAACCAAAAGTTGTTCCTTATAAAAATTCAAATAACTTATATTCTGATCACTTTTTTTTTTAAACCGAATAGCTTCGTTACAAATCGGTGACAAACATTTGCATAATATACACCACTTTTAATCACTGATTGTACATACATACATACATTCATACACAGACCCACTAGTGCCCAAAAATGTTTCTTTTTGTATAAGAGATCTTAAAACGTGAATATTCATCTCTCTCATCTCAGTATACGCAATGATAAAGGACTCTATATATACAGGATAAATAAACAATTAACTCAGTTATTAAAATGGTAGTAACTCACAAATTGCTATGGAAAATCAATACACGAAGAATTATCGATTTCTCCACAGTAATGTCATTTGTGTAGGGATCTCCTTAAGTCTAAAAAATGGATTTTATAACGAAAATCAATTTGCAGAAGCATAAAACAAAGCTTATCTCATGTTAAGTAACCCACAAAATATTATAAATGTCATATTTGAAGGGATCACCTTAAGTATTTTAGAACCAAACTAAATTTAAAGAATCACAAACAGGGTGCGAAGACTTTAGTTTTATGATAAGTCTTTAGTTTTATTTCGATGACTTTTATTATGGGGAATCAATACACGAAGGATCACTGAATTATCCAGCAATGCCATATTTGAAGGGATCACCTCAAGTCTAAATGGATTTCAAAACCAAATCAAAATTGAAGAATCAAAAACGATCTCTGTTTTGGGTATTCAATACACAAATAATATCATCAATCGTATGGATCACCTTAAGTCTAAAAATAGATTTGATAACCAAACTAATCAATCGTAAATAATCAAAGCTTAAAAGAAAGCTTACCTCTTTAATTTTATGTCGACGTTGCTCTTGAACCATATTAGATGTTTCACCACCAACGATCATTGGCATATTTTTCAGAGTAACACCACCGATCACAGTCACATTTTGTAACACACCACTATCTTTGAACAGATTATCCATTTCATTATGATTCACACCGATAGCCCCATCCATGGAAATGGATGGTACCACATTTGGACGTTCAATAACTTTAAACTCAGGATCTTCATTCAATTTTTGTCGAAACTTTTCACGATCCACAACCACATGAGGATCCTCATTAAAACTGTCATCATGTCGTAACAATTTCAATGCATCCCCTTCGTTCATTTGTGGGGGTGCTGGTATCAGTAATTCTGGACCAGCTTTTTGCATATGCTTATACACTTTATATACACTATCTACAGCATTATTTGAACTACGTAATTCAGGTAAGAAGAATAAGGTACCAAAACACACAATACCAAATGTCAAAAATACTATTAAAATGAAATACTTTTCACGGGAACGAAATGAACGTCGGGAAAATGACGGGACTGGCATGCCATTGACGAAACGCTGATAGGTTGGTAGAATACCTGTTCCCGTCATTTTTTTGTGATGAATGATTGTAAATAAATATTATAAACTAAATAAATTGTTTTGACGTTGTGCCGTACGTAGAAACGTCATTCACCTTCGCCATTAACCAACGTACTGAACAACCATGTGAATTGTTGTTTATCAGTTCTGTTTTATCGACCGTTTTGACGTCATTTTGAAAATATAACACAATGCAGCAGATCGTTTGTGTCTGTGTTACAGAGGTCTGTTTACTTGTAGTACCCGAAAGTCTCAATAGATGACTACGTTCAAAATATATTTATTTCAAATTATTTTAATAAATGAAAATAATAATAACTGAGTTAATTAATTATTTAAGCACTCTATATGTACCAAGGGTTGAGAACTGAAGATTGAATCTTACGTAACTTTAAATCATAGAGCGAGTGTTTTTACTTTTGACAAATTTAAGGTGTATTCACTGACCTCCATATATGTAGACAGAGTATGCTTATGGGTATAAACTGAAATAACGGACCGTAATACAAATTAATGCAGCGCTTCCTAAATGTCTTACGAGCTAAGGTACTAAAACGATATGTGTGTAGTGCAGGAGCATACCAGGCAGGAGCGCTGAAGCAAAACTTATTTCCATGGCTAGTTGAGGAGCGCTTAAATTGGGGATAATGGTGTAGCATAGGATAATCTGTCCAATTTTACTTTTTCTGAACATTTTAGATATTTACTAAAATCAAAATTTATTCTATTTGAAGGTTTACAGTTCGGTACACAAAAAGACATTATAAAATTGAATGAACGATTTGTATAATGAAAAATGCACAATTCATATATTATTTGTTATTTGTTAATACAGTAGCCAATAAACTAGGATTATTTAGTGTAGAGGACCCGTCTCAGATACCAAAATAAGAATTATAATCCACAATGTTGAGTCTTAAACATGATTAAATACTTACTTAACTTTCACTGAAAGTAATCTTTAGAATTTTCGCACCTTTTTCCTTAGATTGAATCAAGAAATCGTCTCTTTAAGCATCACTGATTACACAAACTTACCATCAACTCAATGTTAAATTAAAAAGAAATGAAAACCTCAATTAGGGTGTGAAAACGAAAACACATTAATTTTATTATAATTATAAAAAATATTTATTTAAAAAAAAATTATATATATCTATATACTTTCTATAAAAAATCTTTATTAAAAAAAATTGTAAATATAAAATAATTGAATCTATTACTTAAAACATACATAATGAATATATTTTATTTATTTATAATTTTTTTTATTTAAACATAAAAAAGTATTTTTAAAACAAAATACATTATTCAATTTAATTACAAATCTGTTTCATTAATATTTATTTTATTAATTTAATGAGATCCTATATTTTATAATAAAAAAATAAATTTATTTGTTATATCTAACTATTTTGAACAACATATCACAAAATGTAGCATCATCATCGTACACTAGCGTCATCTAGTTTGGAAACAATCTGACATATAACATAACCTAACACTTTGACATTTAAAATGATCAACAAATTAAAAAATGCAAAAAGCCGGAGTACTTGACAGATAAATAAACAAACGCTTATACAGAGTTCGTTTTGGGAGTTAGTATGATTTGGCTCTCTCGCTTTTGTTGCCCTATTTCGATGGATAAAACTTCTGTGAGCGTTGTGTCTATCTTTGAACTCAACCATTAGCGCGCTTTGTCAGCATATACAGCGTCCAGTTGAACACTATAAACAACGCTTGAAAGCGTTTAGGCGCCCAAAATAAACCCTTAGTTAATGAACCATGTTTGCGATAGATCATATGGTTTTGAAGACGATTCTCTTAAGTTGATTCATGGCCACAATGGCATTAAAATCTTTAAACATTTCGCATGTATAATAAAAAAAGGTTCGTCAAAACCACAAAACATTTCAAATGAACCACATTTGTTTCCAAACTTTATGATGCCCGTATCTCATAAACTATTATCGCATTCACATAAAATTTTTAATGTCGCGGTCGAAATCTTGACATATAAAAATCACAGTCACTACAATATGTTAAAGGTGGTAGCACTTGTTTCTTACGACATAAATTACACGCTACAGTTTTTAAAACATTCTCCGTTGGTGTTGTTACACCAATCCCATTTTTCGGTGGACTCGGTGATTCTGCATCACCTTTTGTACCCGGCTCAAAATGTACAGATTTCTTTTGTGCGGCAGCAGCGGCTAACATCGATTTGGATATTTGTTGATACGGTAATTTATTTGGATTCGGATTTTGAGGGTACATTGAATCGAATGGTTTTTGTGGAACGGTTTGATATGGAGAATTTGATACGTTTTCTGGATGAGGTGGTGGAACACGTTGGTACGGGGATGTAGCTGGTATTTGTGTATCATGAGGTTGTGGCACTCTCTGATACGGGGATTGATTTTGTTGATGGTCTGCGGGTTGTGGTAATTTTTGATAAACACTACCATTTTGTGGAGGAGTTTCGTGATGTGGTAATCGTTGGTACATTGCATGATTTGTGGTATCTGTTGGTTGTGGAACACGTTGATAAACATTTTGTGGGGAAGCTTTTGGTGCACCATTTAATACTGTTTGTGGGTAACTCGGTTTATCCAGATTTGGATGCCGTGTCATTGCTTTTTGTACGTAGTGACCATTATAGTTGGGTGGGATTGATCCAGGTGGTGGAGGGTGTTGATAAACTGGGGCAGATTGATTTTGTTGATTGTACTGTCGATATTGCTGTTGTTGTTGTTGCACATTATGCGTAGGATTGACATTTTCTGGATAATTTTGTACGTTTTGTGCGTTATACGATGGAGACGTTGTATTATATCCTGGATGATGTCCAGGATAGTTTGATGGTGCATTCGACTGTTGTGTGATGTTACCATTTTGTGGATATGTTGTTGGATGATTTGGATATCCATTGACGGGACTATTATTTGTCCCAATATTATTATTTTGTGAGTATGGTTGATGATTGGGATGATACCCATTGGTTGTCGTTGGGCCATTACTATTTTGATTATAATCGGATTGTGGATAATGGAAAGCATTTGGAGATTGTCGCATTTGACTTGCTTGCAAATGATTCGAATGTAGATGACTTGCATTGGAAGGAATTTGTTGATAAGAGCTTTGTTGATTTTGAGACGACGGAATTTGTTGATAAGGGCTTTGTTGATTTTGAGACGACGGAATTTGTTGATAAGAGCTTTGTTGATTTTGAGACGATGGAATTTGTTGATAAGAGCTTTGTTGATTTTGAGTCGATGGAATTTGTTGATACGAACTTTGTTGATTTTGAGACGATGGGATTTGCTGATAAGTGCTTTGTTGGCTTTGGGATGACGGAATTTGTTGATAAGAGCTTTGTTGGCTCTGGGATGACGGAATTTGTTGATATGAACTTTGTTGATTGGAAGGAATTGGTTGATATGGACTTTGTTGATTTTGATTGGATGGAATATTTTGTTGATAAGAGTTTTGAGGAGTTTGAGTAGGCGGATTTAATTGATAAGGACTTGATTGATTTTGAGTTGAAGGAATTTGTTGATATGGACTTGAATGATTTTGATTTGTATGGTAAGTGGTTTGTGGATTTGGGTTCGATGAAATCGATTGTATAGCACCATTTTGTTGTTGTGGATTTTGTCGAGAATTGTTTGATTGTGGGAAGTTTTGTAATCTAACTGGATGACCTTGTGGTGGACCAGATTGTGGAAATTTGTTTGGAAGAATAGTTTGATTTGGTGATGTACCATATGTGTTTTGAATATTTGATGGAACTTTATTGTACAATGGTTGAGTTGGACATAACAGTTCCTTACTTCCTTGTCGTTGAAATCCTTGATTATTTTCTGTACTATTCACTTGTATTAATTTACCACTAGCATCGGTTCGTACGAATGAAATCGGTGGTGATGGCATACTTGGAGTAGCTACGACATTTTGCATTAAGATTGTATCAATCTTATCCTCAACCGAGGAATTTGATAAACTTATAATCTGATCTTTTGCTGCATTTTCTTTTCGAAGTTCTGCTTCTCGCAAACTTCGAATTTCTTGTTCAATCGCTTCAGTTTCAGGTTTATTAAAAGCAGATCTTAAGACACGTTCGAGAATTGGATTTGGAATGTAACAATCATCTTCTTGTTCTTCTGCCGTTGCAACCAGTATTACTTGATCACAGAATGACACACTCTTTTTCTTAGTGCGTTTCGGCCTTTGTTTCGAATCACTGTCGGATGAATCACCTAATTCGTTTGAGGATGCGGTAAATGTTTGATGCACTGCCGCATTTAACATTTCAACTTCTCGAATTTCTTGTTGGATTTGATCGATTGTTATCGCATTCAATTGATCATTGATATCTCCATTCGAAATACTATTCGAAGATGGCGTTCTTTTTATATTTTTATTGTCTACATCGGTTTGTTTGGACGGAAGACGAATTTGTTCGAATCGAGATGCTAAATCTTTGACGGATGTTGATTTCGAACTATCTGAGTCATTACTTAAAAGTGATTGGCAACTGCCATTCAAAGATCCATTCATTTTTTGTGCCGATTCAGATTGATTTCGTTTTAAGCGTAAAACTGCTTGTTTCGCTTGTAATTCTTTTAGCCAAACATCACCAGAGGATCGTTCACTCGATTCCGATTTCTCTTGTTTGGTTTCTGTTTCTTCAGTTAAGATTTGTTTACGTTTTTGTTGTAATTGTAAAAGGAATGTGCTTGGTGCAGGGGTTGCTACAGGTTCTAGTGTTGTTTTTTCTGTATGAATGCCTTGCAAATGTTCTTCCAAAGCAGTAAGATCTAACGGAGGTGGTGGCGGTGGGAAATCTTCACTTGGTTGCCGCGAATGTGAAACAGAATTCAATGGACTTGGATATGGCGGTAATTCAAGACTGACACTTGGCATGACACAGTCAACTTCATCAACCCCACTATCGATAGGGGTGGTGTATGTGTCTGGTTTCATTGGACTTTGTTCCTGATGTACATCAGCTTTTGTAATGATCATGTTCCCGCATGGATTTTGATTGATAGTGTCGTATAAAGTACTTTCATTGTAATACGGGTGTTGATTGTTGGTTGGATCACCGCGTTGCGGATAATTATTCGCCGGATTATATCCATTGTACGATGGAATGTATGGTAATGATTGTGGTTCCGTGGTACCATGATTTTGAATGGGACTATAATTTTGGTTTGGATTATTATGGTAATAATAATCGTGATACTGTGTTAGTTTGTTAGTCTGATTAACTTCGTCATGCAACTTAGACCCGCTAAGTTGGGAAGTAGTCCGTAATGGAGGGGGTGGTGGCACTTTAGCAGCAGTTAAAATCTTTCCTGCACTACTGTGAAAACTTTTCCGCATTAATTTACTACGTTCTAAATTAGGGTTAGTATTACAGCCAGTTGGTGAACCAGCAAATTCGAGGTGACCTTCTGATAAGTAGCCACACATGTTGGCTGTTTTTTCTGTGCCTTTTAATCCAACACTGCTATCATCCACAGTTGTACTAATCGGATCCACAACTTTTACGGATTTACCATCTGTATTACCTTCTGTCAGATCGGGCATACTACGATTTTTCCGTTTGATTAAACCGCCCATTAATAATTTCCGACGTATTTTATGTTGTTTTTTACCCGTTTTGCCATCTTTTTTATCCTCTTTTTCATCCTTATTTTTATCTTTTTTGAACATTTCTGATGCGGTCAGTGATAGATCACTTAAGACTTTACTGCGATCTTCACTACGTGATCGTTTTTCGCGAACAATTTTCTCCTTGTCTTCATCTTTAGTTTTCGATCGGGAGAAAATACTTCGAGATTCTCGTGGTGGTCTATCGTATAACATATATTCTTCGTCTTCAATTACATTCGTCTGTGAAAGTTTCTTAAATATTCCCCCCTTCTTTTTGGGAAGAGTCGCGTATATTTCGATATTTTTACTTGGGGTTGGTGTTTTTTCTACTACTGGTGTGGGAACAACTAATAGTTCTTTACTATTTTGTCGAGAATGTGGACCCTTATCACGTGAATTTTGTCGTGAATGGCGTCCACTCCCACTACTACCTTCTCGAGAGTGTCTTATATCTAGATTTCCTTCAATCATTCCCTTTTCTTGGAGCATTCGTCTGTGCAAACTTCTAGCGCGCATAATACATGTATTATGTTTCATTCTGGCAAATGTCATTGTTTGGGGATTATTGTATGGCGCGTCCATTGCAGCACGAGCTTTGGATGCAGCAGCATTACAAAGCACCAATGCTGTTTCTAAATCGTGTGCATCTTCTGTTTGTCGTGATTTGTCCAACAATTGATCAGCTTCGACACACAACTTTTCGCAATCATCTCCAACGCCATTACGTGAGTGATCTCGAACTTCCGGTATTTGTGCTAATTGTAGATTGTGTTTCAATCCTTGTTGAATCGGTAAGCTATCGGTTGAGCTCAGAGAATATGAATCATATCCAGCATCATAAATACCACTGCTAACACTGGAATGTTCACCAGGCTTAATTCTAGTTGGACTTCCAGGAACACTGCCTGAATTACGATGTTGAATTTTCCCAACTAAATACAAGTAAGGATTTTCCATTGTTGTGGAAGAAGAAGATGAAGCACTGTTTCTATCTCCACTCCAATTGCCGGAATCACGACGACGTGGAATATTCAAATGATCTGGAACATTAAGTCCATCAGATGCGATTGATGAAGAACCAGCACTAAGACTTCGATGTACTTGTAAATGTTTTTTAGCATTTTGTGCGCTTAAAACATTTTCGACAGTTCGGCGACTAATATAGTTCGGTTCTTGAGTCATTTCACCATTCATACCAGAATTTGCAACCCCGTGTATACTATCTTGGATGACGGCTAAATTCTGGTAATCGTTTTGTGGCCGTAATGGTCTCTGTTGATTGTACAATGGCGCATCTGGATTTGGAGTGATTGCACGTCGCATATTACTGATGCTCGGTTTTTCTGGACTTGGTGTAATCGATCTACGAATAATTGGCTGTGATAATGGTGGTTTCATGTTGGGTGTTCGATCAGCATGCAAAGGTGTTATTGTTTTTGGAGCACTCTCTGTACATACTGGAGTACCGCCAGGAACGGCGTACAATAACAATAATGGTTGATATCGTCCACGACGACATTTTTCAACAACTTGTTCCCATCTTGGACCAATTTCTCGTACAGTTGCATCATCAAAATAAATCCATACACGTAATTTTGTATGGAAGAAAAATGTGGAATAGTGTTTCCCATAATAGGTGACTACGCCAACTAATTGATGAGTATTGGTAGCACCCCATCTGGTATCCACAACACTGTGGAAGACATCACTTAATCGGAGAGTTGTACCCACTGTAGCAAATACATCCATGATATGTTCCAGATTTGGCCTTTCGGAATCCCATACAACACCGATTGAAACTATTTCGGGTCTGTTCATTAATGTTCGGCATATTTGTATTTTGGCACCACAAGCACTCTGCAAAGAAAATAGAACATTAAAAGGTCGTTACTTTACTTGGGTTTTTAGGGCAGTTGAAAAGTTAGGAATTAGACGAGGAAAGTAATACAGTTCTCCAAAGTTAATGGGTATAAACAAAATTTGGACGTAGATTTATGTCCCAATTTAAGAACAACCAAGTGCAATATTTAAAATAAGAAGTTTTCCGAAATTTTTAAGCTAATTAATGAGTTTCTTTTTGGGAACTGACTCTCCTGTGGCTTAATTTTCGACCAAAGTTGCGAAGGATGAATATCAAATCCAGCCATTTTAAGTACAAACCATTAGCAAATTCAAAAAATGACTCGCGTTTTGCTTTCCAGAAACGATTGAAGAGCAGTTGATCTCGCTGCTAAACGGAAAACAAACTTCGTTAAATACAAAATAAGCGGAAGAGAAATTTTTTGATATAAAATTGCAGTTTTAGAGTCTTTTGTTGTAAATTGTTTTTGGAGAAATGTTTAAAATAAACTATCTGCTTTTGTTAAATCTAAACTTCCAAAAATAATTGATTGATCATAAATTTGAAAGAAGCAAAAAAAAAAAAACAATTCGAAAACTATTTTATTCTAATTATGGAAAAAATGTGAACTATTTTGGACATTTCATAAATTTTATAAATACTTACCGGACATTCTCTAATGTCACCCATACCACCGGCTTTTCTAAGAAGTTGGCCAAACATATCAGTTGGACCTTGAGTATTTTGGCGGGCTTGGGCAGTTAATGCTGATGCTGATACATAGTGCACCATCTGAAATCAAAATAAACAGAAAAAAAACTTAAAATATTTTCAAACATTCCAACGAAACAATTTTTATAAACATTTTAAGATTATCTAATTTTTTATATATAAATATTTCTGTTTTTTTTTTTTATATTAAAACATAAACAATATGAAATTCCATTTGATTAAGTGGTGAATGGAGTCCATTTTATAGCCTTCAGAAGTGGTTTTTTTTTCTTTTCAAAACAGAAAAAAATGCTTTTCTAAAAAAATAAAGTACTTGTAGGTAATTATAATGATGATTGCATATATTCCTCATAATTTTATTGAAGGTCACAAAGATTGTTTTGAATTTTGTAAAAGTACTGGTTCCCAGTATTGGATTTGTAAATAGGCCGGAATTTCCGCGACCTAGGGGTGGCTGATGTTAGTGGGCACTCGCTCGCTTTGGTAAGCCGTCAAGTTCGTGCGCGATTATGGACGTAATACTCAAACAAGTCACTTGTGGATAGGTAAAGTTTTCTATCTATTAAATGTTAAATCCATAGAGGTAATATACCGTCTGTTTTGGAATGCTTTGCTAATAGAGAATCAATGTTAAATATTATTTACTATAATAACTACACAATGCTTCATAAAGAAATAAAAATAGTGGGGGTACTCTGTAGTCAGTAGTATGTGAGTGCATACGTAATGAATAATATTATTATAAATTAAGTGGGCATCACTAAATCCCCACTCTTAAATGACATCAAACAAACATCATACCACAAGCATGTATGTGTATGTATGTATGTTTTATAGTAAATGAATAAGGTACAAATCAACTAAATTATTTTGCGCTTGTTTTTTGATGCATAGTACATATTATGTGAATTTGTGCCTTATTCATTATGTTTTTGGGAATTTATATCCAAAGCATTTTTTCAAAGACCCGAAAGACTACCGCAAAAATTAATTCTAAAATTTTGAAAAAAAGAACGTTTTACTTTTGTGGCCATATTAGTAGATACAATTGTAAAAAGGTTCAGTTGATACAGAAAACTTTGATTCAGCTCCCACAAGTCCATAAATAACAATAAAATTTTGCCTAATTATTAGCCTATTGATCCTGAGTATCGTAAAAAAACAATATAAAATTTTGATATAAATGTTATCTTTATAAAAAAAGGGGGATAAGGGGTGCCAAATCGGAATGAGATTAGGGCGGCAACTAGCTTAAATCCGCCACTGGGTATAGCTCACGAGTATTTAACGATTAGTCACTATCAGAGCATTTAATTTACCAACACACATTTGTAAAGAAAATTTCCTAAACTGCATTTAAATACGTGACTTAATTTTGAAATAATTGAATGAAATTATTTATTATTTGTCCTAAAATCGCCAATGCCATTTAAAAAGAATTATAAAACAATTAAAACAATGACTCAGTTAGAAATAATGAATACAAAGGAAACTCTTTTTTGTACAAAAAATTTTTACAAAATTATTAAACGAAAAAACATTTTTCCTGTGATAAATTGCAACAATCATATTTTATGTATTTCATTTTATAAATGAAATTATATTTAGAAAAAAACTTTAGAAGAAAATATTGTAGAATGTAGGTTGTTTATTCCCCATAATGACTTATACATTATAATTATTCTAAATTTAAAAATACAAATTATGTATTCAATAAAAAAAAAGAGTATCTAACAAGAACCTCCACACGACTTCCATATAAAGACTATCCATATAAGACTACTTAAAATAATCAAAGAGAACTGTAAGTTTTTTGGAATTACATTTCAAATTTTGCCCTAATTCCTAGAACATTTATTTGTATTTTTATAAATACGCATTTCGACTACAATGTAGTCATCATCAGTATGAATTAGCTAATCGTAACTATCTCTGGGGTATGGATTCAGAGATATGTTGCTTGTTGCTAATTTGGTGCGTGTCTCATGCACTATGATATTATGATACATTTTCAAGATGATACATTTTCTCTACTATTATAAAATTGTAAATATCTCGTTTGTTCGAGTATCACGCAAAAACTACAGGACCGATTTTGATGAAATTTTTTTCTTATTTAAGAGCTTATGATTAGACTTGAGAAAACTGGTCACTACGAGAGATAGAATTTGAAAAAATATACACTGAAATAAAAGTTTGGTGGGAGTGTCGGTAAATATTTGAAGTAGTGGAAGCGGCGGGAAATTACATTGCGATTGATTGTCTTAAAATGACGGAGATATAACAACAAAACGCGTGCGAAACCCTGTGTATAAGCTAGTTCTATATATATAGAGGTAAAAATGTATAAAAAAAAATTAATATGAAACAAATTATTATACTCAAGACTTGAGAGCGAGTCTCTGTGAGTACTAAATCAGGTATGGGTGTACACTGTACAGTTACAAAACATACTTGAGATTATTCTGTAAATGATCTAGATTATGATTACGTTGCTTTAGCTCTTTTTTTTTTACTCTTAGAAGTATTTTAATAATTTATATTATGATTACTTTCTCATAAAATTGCCCATAGAAAAAAAAATCAAAATAGTTTTTTAAAATTCAGTATTCAATAAATATGTAATAAGTATAACACAAATATTTGATATTAAACACCTTGTTTCTGATAAATAACTTCAAAATTAATTCTCTGTATTGGGAAGGGACGGAAATTATTAGTAGTTTCAACTGCAATTTTACATAATCAGTACAATAATATTTGAATTTGATACGTTTGGATCGAACACGCAGATTGCGTGACGTTTTTGTATGAATTAAGATTCTATTTGACCTCGAGATATTTAATTTTTTTGATATTAGACAGATTGACTTTGGATGTTTCATAAACCATCTGTCAATTAACCAATTGGACTAGGAGTTGGTTCCCTTTTAGGTTTTTAGTTAAATCATATAAATTGTTTGTAAATTAACTAGATTTTTTGTTGCAATGCAAAAAAAAGGGTGTAATAAGCTGAAAATCAGTTCCACTGTTTAAAGATCATCTGCTCTTTTCCTAATTGGTGTAGGGATCTTAACCATGCAATGTGGAAATTTGATTGTACAAAGATTGTACATGTTATTCATAGTCTTGTTTAGAATAAGGTCAGAAAAACCTTTCATAAAGTAACCATCAAGGTGGAAACATAAAATTGGCAATGAGGATGCTAATCTTCCCCTCGAATGCTAACATATCGATGTTTGCGTAATAAATTTGAGTTACTTCCTCACTTCAACAAAAATTATGCCTCTTTCAACCACTTTCCTTTTCTTCCCACAATTTTGAATAATAGAGTAGGCTAAAAATACGGAGCTAATTTCAAGGAATTACTTGGAAATTTGGAAATTTAAAAAAAAAGTGATCGGTAATATTTTTCAAATTAATATCCGTCACGTGACATTGAAACGTAGTTCAACCGAAAAACTCGAGATGGGCTATATTCTATTCCTTCAACAGTAGATCTTGATTTAAATACAAAATTATTTGGACCACAAGCGTAAAACCATGGGTTTAGTCAAATTTCAAAATTTTTTTAAAGCAAAAAATAATTAATTCTAAAATTCACAACCTGGACAATAATAAAACAATCCATCGTGAGTTCCACCAATTTTACCTGAATCGGTTTATATGTAAATTTTAACTTGATTTAACAAAACACTAATAAGGTTTCGCTATAGAATTTGGCATACTTAATTTAAAAAAAAAACAAATGTTATTCATATGAAGAAGATCTTCAAGTTTACCATCATACGATCAAACAAGTTTGATTAACCAAATTCCAGAAATATGTTTCCCATGTTGTGTACCCTATAAATCTATAAAATCCAATAAACAATAGACCCCTACAGCTAATTACAATGGGAATAGTTTGGTATTTGGTCAGCAGAGAGAAATGTTTCATAACATTTTATCTATCAATGGCTTGTGAAAGAAAAAAAAAATTATAGAAATTTTTTCTCTCTTAAAAATTCTCTAAGGCAATAATGAAACCAGTTTTGCTAATAACCAAACAACATGGCTGAATTTAAATGTCAAAATACACATATATTGCATGTTGTTGTATATATGGATCCAATAAACATCATCAGCATCATGCAACGAACGCGCTATGAGAAAACGCTTGCTATAATTTTGCATAAAATATTGAACGAACGCAATTTTTAATTGAACTTCAAGTATTTATGCGACGTCAATATGGTTATCATTTGTTGTTTTTTTCTTAGTTTTCTTATCATTTAATAAACAAAACCTGCTTTTGTCAACTGTAGAACAAGATCATTTGTTACTTTCTCATACTTAGGTAACAATTTTTCTCATACTTGTATGTAGATTTGCATATAATTAGAATTGAAATGACTGTGAAATAAATATAAATAAATATATGCCTAAAGCTTTTTCTAAGCCAACGCAATAGTTGTCTTTGAGTTTTTTTTTAAAAATCAATCTGTAACGCAATGTCTGCTAATTTATCGAGGTTATATAATTTTATCTTATTAAACAAGCTATTATTATGTATTTTTATGTGAAATTCTCGAAAACGGACCTAGCCTATCAATCTGTGGTGATAATTCATTTAATACGTTTTTTTGTTAATTCCATCTATTGGATATTATTTGAATTTCCTACATATGGTTTAAAACTTGGCTAATTGTTTTTTATTACTACTAAAAAAATGCAACAGATACTATGGGCCACAGAAGTTGTGTCCTTTTTTCAAAATTGTATAGTTGATTTGTGTTAATCGGTTTTTGGGAAAATGTTTCGAATAAAAGTTGACAGAAAAATAAACAAACGATTATACAGTGTTCATTTTAAAAGTTAGTACGATTTGGCGTTCACGCTTTTGATAAAAAAAGCGTTTGTGAGCGGGGTGACTAACGTGGAACTCAACCATCAGCACTTACAGCGTCAAGATGAACACTAAAAACAACGCTTGATGGCGCTGAAACCGAGTAAGCGCTCAAAACGAATACATCTTATGTGCACACAATATGCAAAATAGCTTAACCTCACTAACGCAGAGCCGAAACTACTGAAGAAAGAAAAACTAGGATTGAAAACATTTGCAAGAGTTTTGATGTGAATGAAGATATTTTTAAAAGCAAATAATCCTTACCTGAGTAAATGGCAATGGTTCAGAAGTTGCACCACAAGCACCGCATACACTTTGTTCCACCAGTGTCATAGCGAACTTTTGATGTGGTATACAATGTCGTGCATTACACATATCTTCCGCTTCGCCATGTGCAATATGCATATGAATGCGTTGCAGTATATTCTCAAAACATTCAGCCGCATCGTCCATAAATCCTAATTGGAATTTTTGTTGATCAAAGAAACTTTCACCTAAGGCACGTCGTAAGGCATCCGGAGGCAGTGCACTCTCTTGCGAGAATTGTAATTGTGAAAATAATTCCTGTAACAAAAGAAAAAAATATATATTAGAGAAAATTTCATTTTTAAATTTCATAATCGAAAATCTCGAATTGTTTTTGTAAAGTTTTTGTGCCAATCCATCCTCTGTTAGTTGCCTGTCGGTTATGTTATACTACCGAAGGTGACTAGCATTTACTTAATCTTATACGATAGCAACAGATTTTATAGCCTAATGGTTCTGGCACTATAAATTTGGCAATATTAATTGAACATTCTAGCTAAGAGAGACTCTATCTAGCGTTAAAAAAAAGAACCATCATTAAATGTAAACAAACAATCGTATTCATCAACAGTCGGTTATCAGACTGATACGTTCATGTCGGCTTTGTCTCCGACTTTCCACATGGGTAGTTTCCATAAATTTCCAAAATGTTCAAAAAAAGTAAAATTAAAAACATTTTGGAGGATATAGATAATACTTGAGTAAAATATTTTAATAAATATTTAACCAAAAATATAAATATTAAATCAAAAATGATTAATTGCTGCTTGAAGTTTTAACTGAAAAGTCTAAAAACGTCGTAAACTATATTACACAGCACTTTAAAATAAAACTTGTTTGCAACTGTGAACGATTTTTAGTTTTGCCACCGCAGGGCTGCGATCTTAATATAAAAACCCAATAGCTATAAGTTATTCTGGACCATTTTGTAGAATATATAAAGTTAAATTATATTCTTTACCAAATCTTTTTACTAACGATAATAATATATGAATTTATCTATTTGACCTTTAACAGTTTTATAAAATTCACTATAAACGATGAGTGATTTTAATGTATTGTTCTTCTCAGAATTTAATCTCATTTTAAGAGATATACATAAAAGAGGTAAGTTGATGATGTGTATAAAACTTTATATCTATATATGATTCTTTTTACCATTTTCAATTCTCTCAATAAAGTTTTATCTCTAAAATGATGAATTGATCATATTTAAAAAAAAAAAAAACAATATGGTTTGTCTATTTCGTGATGACTAACTAAAAGCTACAACATTTAAGTATCTTTCAAAAAATGATTTATTAGAAATATTAAGTTGTAATAATGACTTCAGAATTGATTCCAATAAACAAAAATCACTTATCACTGTTCGTTCAACCTTTTTTTTTGGTAAGACATTACTTCACCAAATCAAAACTTAATATTAATGCAATTGGACGTTTCATCACTTTATTATAACTTCTTCAGCAACTTAACGGTATAAATTAAATCGTCTTATATATTTATAAGAAAATATTAGCCATCGTTTGATACTATGGGCTACTACTATGGAACTATGCCGATATTCATCTGGAGTTCGTGATGGAAACTGCAGAAAACCTTCACAAGTATAGCCGATTACTTGATGCTTGTCCATATGACAGTTTAGTCAATTAACCGCTCCCCCTTTTTTTTTTTCTTAATAATTTACAAACTGCCGGTGTCGGGATTCGAACCCATAACCTCCCAGTTCCAAGTAGACATAACACCTTAGAGTGCTCGACTAATTGGACGGTAATCAGTTTCTTAGTATTTATTATCAATTATACTAGTATTAAGCACATTTTGTATGATTTTTAGTTACCTATATCGTTATTTAATGTTCAATTTATTTTGATCAGAAGTGTACATTATGATATTTAGGTGGTCTGCAGTTTGTTACTGACAGAGCACAGGAAATACCAACTATACTTACGAGTTTACCATGACTCAATTTTCAATTCTGATTAACCAAAACTAATTTATATAGTACCTACCTAAATAATAATTTAATATGTTAGCCAATATATTTTTTTTTTCAGCATTATTATTTTTTTTAATTCTTAGAAATTTCAATGTTATTTAGGTATTGTAAAAATTGAATATTTATTATTAAAAGTAGAACATAATATAATGTCTGCAATTTATAATAAACAATATACATTTTATATATATATATAATGTATATTTTAAAATAATTATTATTGTAAATTAATGATTGTATATATATATATATATATATATATATTTATATTATAAACACAATTTTCGATGCCAGTATAAACAATTATGTTTTATTTGCTACAAAACTTTAAAATAATCCACTAAACTTAATAACTTGTTGTGTATGAATCAGTTTATTTTTGTATTAAAATAAATTTTAATCGAATTTTATTTATAATTAAGTTTTTAACAAATTCTATAAAAGAGTTAATTTAATTTTGTTATGTTAAATCTTAAGAAAGTAATTATTTGATCGATATTTTTATACAAAATATACAAATAAACTTCAATCTTATATAGGACAGATTGAACGTCTTCTAAATAAATTACTATTAGAAATTCGACAGTTAAGAAAGACTCTATCTAGCGTTTAAAAAGAGAACCATTGTTGAATGTAATCAAACAAATTAAATTTACTTGTATGTGAATTGTGCATTTTTCATTATAAAAATCATTTATTTTGTTTTATAAAGTCTGAAAATTGTTGTGTCCCGAACTGTAATTATGAAATTAGTTTCCATTAATTTCCAAAATGTTCAAAAAAAGTCAAATTAAAAACATATTTTGGAGGATATATAAAAAATAAATAAATATTCAATAAAAAGAAATTCTTAATTAAACAGCCTAAAAACGTCATAAATTCTATTACTTAGAACGTTAAAATAATCTTATTTACAACTGTGATAGATTTCTAGTTTCCCACCGCGGAGCTGTGATCTTAACATAAAAACCCAATGGTTTAATTGTTTAATTTGACTTATAACTGTAATTAGTCGAATGCAATAAATTTTGCAAGTGTCACGGCAATTTTATTTAATTTTTTGAAATGACGATAATAAAATTAATTTTATTATGACAACAATATAAATATTACCTCAGCGAATTATGTCATTAAATGGAATTGGAAATTTTCAATTTAATTTAATTTAGTCATTCAGCTTTTTTTTAAATTTTGTACATCAACTTTTAAAAAATAATAAATAACTTTTTTTGGATTGATAAAACTTGTTTTTTTTCATTTTTTGCTTCAACATAAACAAAAATTAATTAAATTTCATTAAAAAATCTAATTAAAACATGACTGATAGATGATGATACCGAACATATAATTTTAACAAAATTGTTTAAATAACCGGAAAATTTAACCAACAAAAAAAAAGTATACTTTTTCTAAAAAAATTGAAAAATTAAATTGTTAATTTATAAGTAAAAAAAAAACAATCATTCCATCATTGTTTCTGTAATGTTTATTCATGTGGTTCTCAAACGGTTTACAAAAAAATTAATTATAATAAAAAATAAGAATAATTTTTTTTACTAAGAATAATAATGAAACTCATTATCTTTAATAATTATTACATGAATATTTGTAACATAGAGTTAAATAATTTTCAAGTTATTAAACAATTTTTAAGTATGCTTTAATTAATAGAACGTTGTAATACTATCGAATATATATACAGGTTGTTCGAAAAGACAAGTCGTTTTTATTAAAACATAGATTATATCACGCGTGATGAACGATGATTGGTTAAACGCAAATAGTAATTATAAATAACAAATCAAATTCAAAAATCTTCGAGGAACAGTCGCTAAATTGAAAAGAGTCACGTCAACTTTGCGAATTTCCTCAGAATTTCCTTAGAGTGACTAAATGAAATTTCGTACCTGATATGCTTCTGGTATTTGAAACAATATCTCTCTTAATATTTGAAAAAAAATGTATTTGTAGTAGAGTTGTAGAAATTCAACTTTACAATTCATTTGTGGTTTCCCTTTCCTCTAAACCCCATTTTCCCTTGTCTGATTTTCTCTATTAAAGGTACTTTACATACCAAATTTCATTTCAATCCGATTTTCTTCTACAAGGAAATTTGCTAAAAAAAGAGTAATGCTTTTTTTCCAATAGATAAATATTTATGGTCTGAAGAAACCAATTTTGAAAAAAATTAACAGAAAAAAGTGATGGAATTTTCCAACTTTTTGAGCACCTTATATAATTTTTTTTGTGTTTTTAATATTCATACTTTCATTATTTGAGGTTTAGAAGAAAAAAAAAGTAATTTTTGATATAGTTTTTGGGTTTTTAATTAAACAAAAAAATTTGTTAAGTACCTATTTAATGAGTTTTAAATAATTTTTCATTGGTTTATAATTGTCATAAATTAAATTTTTGGTATTTAATTTCCAAAACATGTAACCATAGTTACATTCATTATACAAGTAATTAAAAGGTATTTATTACCAAATTGAAATTAAAATGATTACGATTGAAATGCGTATGACCCGATTTTCAATGTTGTAACTTGCACATGCGGTTTACAGCATTTTCTAATAAGTCTAATTTTAGATAGATAGATAGATTGTAGAGGACCATAAGGTCCATTGTGATGCCTAAGGATGTGAGGATGTGAGTGAAGTGGAAGGAGTTTTTGTGTATAGACTAGGAATTGATAGGATATGCGGCTGCAGCCGACTATGATAGGAACTATGCCGATATTCATCTGGAGTTCATGAAAGAAACTGCAGAAAACCTTCTCAAGCATAGCCGGTTACTTCGTTCTTGTCCATACGCCGACAGTTTAGTCAATTAACCGCCCCTTTTCTTTTCCTAATAATTGACAAGCTGCCGATGTCTGGATTCGAACCCATAACATCCCAGTTTCCAAATAGGCATAATGCGCAGACATAACGCCTTGGACTGGCCAAGTCTAATTTTAATTCTTTAATGAAATACTCCTATAAATAATTTTTTTATGAAATAACTCTTGGAATTGATTCCTTATTAAATTCCGAATAATCTGCTGTGTTTGTAATTTTAAAATTGATTATTTATGTAAAACATATCTTTGAACATATGATTAAAACGTCTAAAATCCTTGAAATGTCGACTAAACATTATAGGACTATTTAAAAAAAATATTATCACAAAAACATGTATTATTTAATAACTTTCTTCTAACCAAATATCAACCCTGACTGAAAACATTTTAGAAAAATACCCTCATTTTTTATTTTTAATGGATATGCTTTTAGATTTAGATTATAAGTCGAGGTCATTATAACTCTTCAGATGCAGGCAGGTAGTCACTATTCTACAAAGATCGATCTTTTTAAATCTTATAAAAGTTATAAGATGTGTTAAAAAGTATAGAAAAAACAACAACAACACTGTTGCCATGATTCTGTAATGGTTCATATTTTAAGTGATTTTTTTAATAGGTTTTTTTTTTTTTATTTAGCTTCACTTTCGTATCTTTATTTGCTATGAATCTTGCAACCGATTATGATTAAACTTTGCCCACGTATTTAATCTTCATGATATTTCAATAATATGAGATGATTCAATGATGGATGGTATTCGAAAATATACCGTGAAACAGAATTTATAAATTTTGGTGGAGGGATCGTGAAATGTTATGTGAAGTGTTTAGTCTTCCAAAAATTATGTGAAAATCAACGGTTTTATTATACAATTGATGATGTCCTAAGTTAAAAAATAATACCATGAATCGATGTAGGACATTGATCATACTCAATTAAACAGTGAGACGTTTGAGAAATGATTTTTATTATTATAATAGACTCTATCTAGCGTTAGAAAAAAGAACCATTGATGAATGTAAACAAACAAATAAAACATATTTACTTGAATATGAATTGTCCATTTTTCATTACAAAAAACCAATTATTTGATTTGATAATATCTGCAAATTGTTGTGTACCGAACTATAAATCTTCAAAACGAATAAATTAAAATTAAAAACATATTTTGGAGGAAAAAAAAATTAATAACTGCCTGAAATTTTAACCGAAAAGTCTAAAAACATCGTAAAGTCTATTGCACAGCACGTGTTAAAATCATCTTGTATACAACTGTGAATGGTTTCTTGTTTTGCCACCGTGGTGCTGTGATCTTAACATAAAACCCGATAGCTTCTACATGTCGAATATTTTTAAATAATTGTCAACATTGTCCATTCTCAGACGAGGAGAAAATAGCCCCCCATCATGACTGCATTTAAGTTCAATTACAACTAAACAAAAGATTTTGAACATGTTGTTAAATAGGCGATATGGTCGATTTTAAAATAAAGAACGAAACCATTGTTCTGTTACTTGTTGTTTTTTTAAGGTACTTTTCAAAGTCTATAGTCTATACATACATACACTTGACCATGATTATAATTTCACAGGAGACATTATTACCTATATCCTAAGTAATTTAAAATGTCATTTATTTATAAACATCAGTTCAGAAACAAACAAGCAGAGAGACAGACGGATAGACAGGCTGGCCACTTGACGCTTCAATAAGAACAATAAGAAAGAATAGACTTTTAGGGTAATACGTTTAGTTAGTGTCATCATATCGAATATCATTTGAAACAAACATTATTCTGTTATTTTATATTGATTATCAACAACAAAATATTATTTATGTTTTAAAAAAAAATTAATATTGAATAGTTTTTTCTGTCTGTTTAGATATTTTCTAACTTATTAATTTTAGGGGCAGTTATTTTCAGTAAATATATTACTTTTTTAAGTATCATATTTCATATATATATATATATATATATCATAATATATATTTGGTGGATGCTGACCCAATCAACTCAACTAAAAAATTAGGAGATAAAATATCACGTAGATGAAATGGCTAAAGCCCCACACGTGGATTTTTAGGTGTTTGGTGCATATGGTATGGTACTCTCTCTTCATGCGTAAATAGAAAGAAATAAACATAATTTATAATAAATAAATGAAAAATAATTGACTTTTTAATCTTAGTTTTAGCTGTATTAACAGTTAAATGTTTCAAATCCATGGCGAAAACACTTTACCTCAAGACGTTCAAGCGCCTGATATAGTTCATTCTGATATAGTAAATTAAAATTAAATTTCATGATTCTAATAAAACTGATTCTTTCGTTGTATATATTTCGTATAACTGTGTATATTTTTTTATCGCGAAAAAACAAAATAATTTCAATTTTACTGATTAAAATAGGTAATAATTAATTTGAACGTTCGATAACACTATTATTTTAATACAATTTAATAAACTGTATATTTCAAAGAATATTTTTAAACAATATGTATCACAGTGTCTAATTTATTAACAAAGGTGTCACAAATTTAAATAAAAAAGTTTCCATAAGACGCTATATTATAAATTTGAATATACCTTTAAATTTTAATAGTCAGTATAAAAAAAACATTAAATTTGGGTTCGAAAAATATTTCATTTTTTTAATTGACCCCTTTTTTTAATTGTACACGAATTAAAAACTCATTTTACCCAAAATTGTCTTAAAATATTTGACTTTTATCAAAATTATCAACAAAAAAACACCACTTATGACCCCTTTTTTTTAAAACTCTTATATAATGACATTAAAAATACTGTCATTAAAGGATTTCAAATTTAATTTAATAAAAAAACAAACAAACACAAAGTACGTACTCTCGTAATCTCACTTACGAGAAGGTTTTTTTGTTTTTGAAAAAGAAATTCCCATGGCGAAGAGAAAAAAATGATCTACATTACTGATCATGATCTAATAACACCATACAATGTAAGAAAATAATGCAAATATATTCTAAAAATAAAATGAAATACAGTGTGTCAATTTTACAAACGATCTATGTGACCATTGACCTTTGACAGTTGCACCTAACTAAAAAAACAGATAACTTTATTTAGAAATAGAAATTTTTCCTGTATATTATACTATTTGGAGTCAATCGTATTAGATGCTATCCTAGTGCTACTTGAGGACAGCTATTCGCTTTTCGGTTGCACTTCGAAATTTCTACGACCTATAGAATTCTGATAGATTTCACCGTGCTTGTTTTTGCTAGCTTCAGAAGTTTCGCTTAGATAGATAGATAGATTGTAGAGGCTGCCCTGGACGGGCTACACTTCGACCATAAGGTCCATTGTGATGCCTAAGAATGTGAGGATGTAAGTGGAGTGGAATGAATTTTTGTGTGTAGACTAGGAATAACTGAGATAATTGTTGAAATACCATGTACATACTCCTTCTCACACGACTTTCTGCTTAAAAACATAAAATATAGTGTATATATACCAAGATACAATATACATAATCATGTATATAATCTACATGCTTCTGTAATCTGCAGTGATTTCAGATGTCTCAGCTTGTTGAGTTTAAGTTTTTTGTTTATTAAAAAAATATATTTTGTATCCATTTTTCAATCTCTCACGTTTTTATAGGAAGTTAACTGGACCGATTATGTCTAGTCATGAACTGAAAATGCTTATTTAGCTGACTGGAACACGCTTAAGAAATTTATACCGCGGTTATCACTTTTCGTTTTTGAGTTATCGTATGGACTAGCAGATATTCGAACATTTTATAAAATTCTGTACCAAAATTTATTTTCTACGATCAATAGTAATCGATATACTGGTGGTTATAATGATTGAATGTATAGATTAATGATATTTCTAAATCACCTGATCGTCTTTGTAAAGTGCTTGGAATAGATCTCGGACTGCAATATATATATGTTGCCAAATTATTCTTCGTAACCACCAACAAACTTTGTAATTATGATTAAATAGATTTGTAAAAATAGAGTTTAGTTTAAATTCCATAAATTGTCTTTGTATTTAATACTTTGTAGCTGAGATTTCAGATTTTGAATACACCAGAATAATTACGTACTCGAGTCTCTTTTTTTACAGTACAATTTTAAAATTATCACTCTGTATACTGTTTTGTATAAGTTGATTCACATATTATATACAAAACACATATAACAATTAAAAATATTATAGGTGATTCATAAATAATATACTTAGAATTTCTCACGATTCGTCCGCCGCGCTGTTCTGACTTTGCACACTACAAACTTCAGTTAAGTATACTCAAACTTCATGAATATTATTATAACTTTGTAGTACGTAAGTAGTATCTTATATATATATATACTTATTACTTATACAGGGTGACTCGGGAGATACGGATCTAACTTCAGGAGAGTATTAAACACGAAGAATGTTCTTATGCGACTTTCATTTTCTTCTTCTTCATAAACGTTAAATTGACACATTATTACAACAACAAGTTGTCAATTGTTTTCGAAGTTTCGAACATACCATACTGATTACAAGTGTTTAAAATCACCAATTTTGAATACTGTAGAACACCAGATATCATTTTTTATTTACGCTAACTACACTGAAGGAATTTCTTTCCTCGAGAAAATATATTTTCTTCAAAATATTTGCTTCAATAAAGAAACCCTTGTTTTCATTCAAGACAACGCAGTCGAACCAAAAACATTAGAAGTAGAGTTCGGTAGTCTTGGCCGAAGAGAGTCTTTCTTGGCCAAATACTCTTGTGATTCTTTAGTCAAAATGTAAATTCTTGTAAAAAAAAAGTATTTTTCTTATTAAAAAAATAAATAGAAAAACGCAAGAAGAGAAAGTTTATGCAGCTTCTTTAACTGAAGTATATATATTTAACTGAAGTAGGTATATCATTACTTCTTCAAAAAGTTTCATTTGTTTGGATTAAACAAATGTTTATTCTGGTCCGAAATTTTAGCATCTTGGTTCAAAGAAATCATCATTTTAGTTTAAGAATTTCGAGATTCTTGAGTCACGAGTCAGTTTATCTTTAGTTAAGATAATTTTCTCACATCAAAACTATAGATGTCAAGATACTTATTTTCCAAATATATATTATCCTCGCTATATATGAGAGTCAGAAATTATTGGTTAAAAAAAATTTTTCTTACTGCATGGAATTATTTCTATCAGTGTATAACTTGAAAACAAAAAAAAAACGGATAAGAACATTATTTTCACGTGTAAAATACACTCCTGGAGTTTGGTACTCGTTTCTGCCGACTCACCCTGTATAAAGTTAAGTAAAGTATACGTTAGTTAGTTAGTTCGTATACCTTCGTATCCATTTATTATTAAAGATTGTGGGTATAGTGACTATAGGGAAGAAAATCAAATAAAATAAAATGTATTATCCGGCTATTGTTTCATTTAATATGTTCATTTATTAAGATTATGTGAGAATTCTAGCAGCCATGTTGTTTTTCGTGTCTTAAAATAATGGAAGAAAAAAAAAGACTTTTATTGTCATTCATTACTTTAATTTTTGTTTTTTGTTGAATATAACAAAAAATTGTATAATTTTGTATAAATATTGTGAATTAAATGTGTTTGTATAGGGAGTTTGAAGAGTATTGAAAGGGGAATTCTATCCTAAATTTTAAGTAGTTCTTCTTGTAGTAATTATGTTAAAAAGTTTTGACTCTTTTTTCAAAATTGAGATTTAATCTTTTATTTATTAGAAATCTCGGTATACAATCTCGATATATAAATCTCGATTCATTAGAAATCTCGAAACTGGAATATTTTTATATACATTTTAAGAAGCTCTCTTGAAACTGGGACTCAGAGATGATGAGAAAACATAACCGTTAATGTTGAATTCATTGTAAGCAATGTGATTGGTTGACAATCACGAATGGATATCTCTTATCTTAACAATGCCGATGATTGCCGAGTGTCACATAGCTGATCGTTACAAAAAACGTGGCATTGTCCCCATATAAAATCTTGTATAGCCTCTTTATAGATGTGAAAAAACAATGAATTTTATTTATTGGAATATTTCATATAAGAATAGCATTCGGTATAGAAAACTAAATTTTCCAGCCAAATATAAAAATGTGAAAAAAGTAGGCGTAATTACCATATTCAAAGAATTCCATTTCGTTACAGCCTTTATTTCCCTATAAATAGCCCTCAATCAAGAGAAATGTGGGACTTTTGGAGCGAGAGGAACACCTGTTAAAAACCTCTTCTAATACAAGCGAAGTGGAAAATTTCTCGTAAGTAAAATTGTAGAAAATACATTTTTCGAATATTTACGAAACTATTTGCAATTTTAATACTTGATAATTATTGATACTACTCTTACGTGAAGCTGTTACGTGTGGAATTTTTTGTAAATGATTTGTGAACTCGAAACCTTTAAACTTTTAATAATATGTTTCGTCAATTAATTATATTAAATATAAAAGTTAATAACATTTAAATGTCAGTATCCACAATATTAAATATGTTTAATTAAAATCATGTATGTATATATAGATGCCTTGAAGACTCTTGATATTTCTATGGCTGTCCGGCCCGACCCGGCCCCACATTGTGCAGTTTGTAAACAAGGAGTAAAGTAAGTAACCCGAGATACAAACAAACGTACTGTCTGCCATAGCAGAGGTGGGCGCAGACAGCTCGTCTGAGCCTTACGGGCTCTCCATAAGCTGGGTGAGAGTAAGTAAAGAAGGTATGTTTTGAAGCAAGACGGAACGATGTTTCAATACAGGTTGTCCCTACCGATTATTTCCCAATAATTTATTCAATAATTTATTACTTTTATTTTTTTTTAAAAACAAATTATACGAAAAATAATTTCCACTACTACAAATAGTACTTTTCACTTTTTCAATTCAAAGTAGACTAACTCGAAGAACTCAAATTCCCACTTTATGTAAAATTTAACTTAATTCATCAAATTCCCATGACACTATACTGAGCATACTCCATACGAAGAAAAAATAATTAAATCAGGTAAATAATTCTTTATTAGTTCTCGGATATGAATAGTAAAATATTTAGACAAATTATTTGGAATTTCCAAAACTATAATTCTATTTAAATTATCCTTTGCAAAAATTTCCCTCTTTTATTACAATGGTCCAGCGGTAAACTTAAAGGTTCAAAAGATTTATATATATATTTTTTATATATTTTTATTTTATTCATACACAAATATGATATATACTAAAAAGGTACATTTTATGACCCAAATTACCAGCCCAAAATTCCAGAGTATGTATTGAATGATTGTATGTATTATTTACTTTGTATAATAGTGACCACAAAAAAGATTTGGTATTATTATATTTTTTCAGAAAATGTTTTAATTAAAAAAAGAAAATATTAATAATTGGTAGGTTACCCTGTATTAACTCTATCTCTCTTCCCTACCTCTCACTCAGAGCTTGGCCGAATCAACTCTTGCCCACCTCTGTGCCATAGTACTATTTAATAACATAAATTATTTATCATATTCACGTAATTTCTCTTAAAAAACAATATTGTTTATACACACAGATACAAACAAACACAATCAGTATAATTGTGTGTGTGTGTGTGTGTGTGTGTGTGTGTGTGTGTGTGTGTGTGTACTCGTATTTAATATTCATTTTCATATTCAAATGTATAAAATATATTCTCTTATACAAATACGTTCTTTGTTTTCAGCAACTGTTCTTATAATCCAAGTCAATAGCCCTGTTTGTTCTGTTTGGTGTGGATCGAGGAGGCTATATAGTAAGTAAATTGTTACTATATTACTATTTATATCTTAAGTCCAGTATAAGACCATGATGATGTATTGAAAAAAATGGTTCTGAAGATTTATCTTCTTGTAGATCGTAACATGTTAATATTGTTAATTTACAAAAACCGTTTAGGGTCCATTATGGGCAGATTGTGTGGGGCGAGGAGGAGAAATCTAACTACCTTATCTTTGACTGCAAACCTCTAGGTTACAGCGGATATTCGGTACATCTCACCCCGAATATATGAATCTTCAGGAAGACTTGATAAGCAAGATTCTGGCTATTGCCAACATATAGGAGAAGCGAATATTCATCTGGAGTTCGTGAAGGAAACTGCATAGCCGGTTACTTCGTTCTTGTCAGTTTAGTCAATCAACCGCCCCTTTTTTTTTTATAATTGACAAACTGCCGATGTCGGGATTCGAACCCATAACCTCCAAGTTTCCAAGTACTGCATACTGCGCAGACATGACGCCTTAGACCGCTTGGCTACTTGGCTGGTAAGATATATCTATATATCTATCTATTCATATATTTATTTTCCTACTCACTCATATACAGTCAAGACTCATATGATTGTTGTGATTTGCATTAAAAAAACACTTCATAATTAATTTTCCATTATTTAATACTAAATATTATAAAATCTAAACAGTAATAAAATCTGTAAATTAAAATTATCGTTTAGACGACATAGAAGAAACTCGTTTAGAACGGTTCGTTTTCATTTTAAATGGATATATGAAACAGCATTTGAATTTTTCTTATGATATAATGTATAATATGCTCGAAAATTTGAAATTAAATATCTCTAGACAGTCGAATTTCTTAAAGATTAATGTGTACAAATTTTTCGATTAGTTCAACACAGTTTCATACTAGACTAAAATAGTATAAGATCGTTAGAATACTATCAAACATATAATAAATAATACTATTTACAAAAACCTTTTTAATATGTATAGTATTAAGCCAAGAAGTTGTTAATATTCATATTCGTAACATAAAATTATTATATTTTATTTTATATTTGTTGACTAAGGAGCAGCAAGTCAGGCAAGCAGTCTGTCTGTCTGTCTGTCCGTCGGTTGGTCGTTTGGTCGTACGTTATTATTTGTTTGTAGACATAAAATCACGTTTTGTGAAGTGAACGAACAAACAGCGTTCGTTCGTTATTAAACAAACAGAATACGTTTAATGTTTATAAAAAAGGATCAACAATTATTTTATTATTTAAATTCATAGCTCCAAACAAGTTCATTTCACCAACTGCTGTGTTTTTAAATAGATTTTTTTTTTCTGTATTTCAACGTCACATAATTCTGAAATTCAATTATTTTCAATTAGTACACTGACAGAAGTAATTCCTTGCAGTGAGGAAAGTTTTTTTAAAACAAGAATTTCTGACTCTCATATATAGAGAAGATAATGTATATTTGGAAAATAAGTATCTTGACATCTATAGTTTTGACTTTAGAAAATTATCTTAACTAATGATAAACTGACTCTTGACTCAAGAATCTCGAAATTCTTAAACTGAAATGATGATTTCATTGGACCAAGACGCTAAAATTTCGGACCAAAATAAACATTTGTTTAATCCAAACAAATGAAACTTTTTAAAGAAGTAATGATATAATTCAGTTAAATATACATACTTCAGTTAAAGAAGCTGCATAAAATTTCTCTTCTTGCGTTTTTTACTTTTTTTTTATAAGAAAAATACTTTTTTTTTACACGAATTTAATTTTCTTGACTAAAGAAGCACAAGACTTTTTGACCAAGAAATTGAATGAAAACAAGGGTTTCTTTATTGAAGCAAATATTTCGAAGAAACAATATTTTCTTGAGGAAAGAAATTCTTTCTATCAGAGTCGATTAATTGGTTTCTTTCGTCAGTAATAAATGTGTATTTAATTCATTCAGCGTAAACACAATGATCCTGTTTTAAAACAGAACTAAGTCCTTAGTAAACTAAGTTAATTACTATCTAATCTAATTTCTTGAATTACATATTGATATGAAAGAATAAACTCGTCAACCAGGAATCGAACCTCGGCCCTCTGGATATCTAGTCCAGCGTGCTTACCGCTACACCAAAGGCGACTCTGACGTAAGAACTAATCTTTTCATATCATTCTTATTTTGATTTTGACAGTATAATTTCTTGCTTGAATACTTGACACATACAACTTAAATTTTTGTATAGAAAGTGCTACCAAATTGGATTACAAAAGTATCGATCATTTTTCAAAATTCTATAGTTGATTTGTATTTTATGAGAAAATGAATAAAAGTTGTTGTATCCGAAACATTTTTTCGAAAATCCAAACTAATATACTGCACAAATCTATTATAAAATTTAAAAAAAATGACATGGACCTTTGTGGTCAAGTGTACAATGAAACACATAAGCTAATATTATTTTCTATCTATCATTGTTTATTAAATATTTCAATTTATAATTATATAATAAGTAAATTATATTATTTTTATATATTTAATATAAAATTATTCTATCTCTTTTTAATATAAGATTAAACAAAGTTTAATTTATTCATTTTAAATAATATATTTAATATATGGTTTTTGCGTTTAAAGAAAAATAAAAAAATTGTACAATTACTCAGACAAGAATACTAATATGGTTATTTAAATAAATAAAAATTTAATTTTGTATGTTTTATTTTTTTTCAACCTCTATCTATAGACTACTTCGTACGAAAATAGACGCTCTATGCGTAATTCAACATCCATTTTCACTGGATCTAGATGTTTTGGGACCCACAAGATATCAAAAATACCCCTATTGATTATGCTGATACAATTACTGATGTTTAAATGCCATAACATAATGTTTGCATTACCATAAAGCTTGCAAAAACTGTAAGTTTTTGGGAGAAATCGCCGTATCGAAATTGGGGTTTATTTGTTATAGTTCAAATATACACCAAAATCGAATAGTTTTTCAGAAATAACTCAAAATACATTAAAAATTAAAAAAAAATGTATTGGATAAAAGTTGTAGAACATAAAATTTTCTATCAAAAACGTTCGAAACACTTTTTGATACGTCAATTAATTTGCTAAGTAGAACGCGTCAAAGCTGTGACAGAAAAAATCTTTATACTCGTAAAAAGTTAGCTGATATTTCTTAAGTTTTTTGCTTATAAGACGATTCCTTGAAAAAATTGGTTAACAAATAACATCGTAAATTTTTAGAATTCTGGATATTTTCTGGATTAAGCAAATAGTTTGACAAATCGAGTATAATTAATGCAGGAAATTTCCTGGTCTATAACTTTTTATCAACACAGTTTTTTTCGAAAAAGTTGTGTACACTTATGAGAAGCTTGGACAAATTTTCGAGGTATTTTGTATTTAAAACTGGCGTGACATATGTACAGAGGTCATGTGACGGGTTACAAAAGTTAATTTTAAACGAAAAGTTGACATTTTCGGTTTGTTTTTTTGGTTTGTTTAAACAAACAATTTAATATTTAAATGAAATTTTTAATTAATTTTTTTTTATATTTACCATAAACAGGCACGTATAGCTTTTAATTTTAAATTGAGGGGGCGATTAAAGTTTTTTTTGGTTTTAAATGCATTTTTCACGAAAAAAAAGTAGCAGATGATTTCGTGTAAATAGAGTGGGAGATAATCTCATGTATACATGATTCGATAAGCATATATTGTTTTGAATAAATGATAGCTATAGAAAGAAGTTTAGACAACAACAGGTTATTTTTATTTCAATATATTTTTGGTAAGATAACGTAGGTGTTTATTTTATTGTACCCACGACCACAAAAGTAGCGTTCTTTATACAAAGCTTTATAATTGATTTGTGCTTTATTCAGTATGTTTTCGAAAAAATGGCTTCAAATAAAAGTTCATTAAAAATATACTAAATTTTATTCGAAACATTTTCCCAAAAATCAAATGAATAAGGGCACAAATCAAATAAAAAATTTTGAAAAAACAACATTACTTTTATGGCCCATAGTACCTTAAGCGTCATGATCTCACGTGATACCCACGTGTAATTTTAAAATATAGATCTATCTTATATATTTCCATAATTTGTATAAACAGAAGTGTGTATTTTATCTGATTATATTTTAGAAGCCATTATTTATGAAATGTGAAGCAATACTTTTTTTTACACAATTTAGCGCCCACGGTTTTGTTTCAAATACTTTTGGCGTCAAAAAAGTCTCTTTTAATAAAAGTAGATTTCATTATGGTTTCAACTATTTTTTACAACTATGGAAAAAATAAAAATAAAATTTGAACAGCCTCTTGAAACCTTTTTTTTTGCATTAAACGGTCGGGTCGTTAATTGACGAAAATCCATTATAATTATTAAAATAAATAAATACTTGAGATTTGCGTAACAATATTTTTATTTTGACTAAAGTTTCGGAAATACAATTTCCTCTTCTGAAAATGTATAATAATGATTATTGTATATTTTTTGAAGAAGGAACTGTGTTCTGAACGAAAATATTTGTTTTATTTAATAATAATAGTTAAAACCTGAAACCTATTAAGGAAGTGAAGACTTTAGGTGTGATTTTTACCTACGGATTCGTTTTATGAAATTGGTTCATGGTTTTATATAATATGTAATATCTAATTTATCAATGAATGACAAAAAAAAAGACGAATAATGTCCTGATTCTTTCTGAGAGTGTTTACAACAAGAATAAAGAAGATAAACTACTTTCAAAATCGTGCAAGAAATGAATTGCTCATCTTCAATCAACAATTTTATTTATTATTTGCAAGTACTAAAGATCACATGGTTTATTGAATCGTTATTATTAGGTATATTTATGAATAAATTTATTTATGTTGTTTTATAGAAATCCGTATACGAAAAAGACAAGCTCCTTCAAAAGATAAACAAATCGCATGTAGCATCCTTAAACTGTAACGATGCAACTTGCAAGTCGCAACCTACCGTTATTTTGCCAAAATTTTATAGTTAATTTGGGCCTTATTCATTCGGTTTTTGGGAAAATTTTTCGAATAAAATTTGTAAGCATATTTAGAATGAAAAATTTATATTCGAAGTATTTTTTCAAAAGCCAACTGAATAAAAGCCAAATTATATTGTGGCGATTTGTACAAAAGGTCGCAACACAACGATACGATAAGATACGTTGCTTTATAGGTTACTTCCGGGCAAAAAGTTCCGGTCATTACAATTTTTGATGCGAAAACATCTATTATAGCGAGACTATACAAGTATGCTTTAATATGGGAAGTGAAAAGAAACTTCGGATTATACCGTCACGTTTTTATAGTAACGATTGGCTATGTCACGTTCTAATATGTTTCTACATCATGCCTAAGTTCCGGACTCAAAACATTCTTGATCCGCGATTATATATTAGTGAATTGATTTTTATTAAGATAAAATCTACGGAATCGTATCCATAAGATAAGGTAAGCTTTTTTCAGACTTTATTAAAAGTATTATGTATACATAAGTTAGTTGCAGCTGAGGCTAGAAACAACAATATTAAAAGTATTGAATGCAAAATTTAAAAAATAAGAAGAAAAAAAAAACAACCATTTTTTATAGGAGTGCCAATTTACCTTACTTGTCAAGGTTTTCTCTTGCAATACGAAGTGTTTACGTAAGACAATTAGAAATAAAAATCAATTATCTGATATTTATGATGTATGTATGGGTTTCTATGAATTTTAGTGTTTGCTTAGAAATATGTTTATTGAAAAAAAAATCACAGATTTATTATAAGGTGCAGTTAGCTATATCTTAGCTATATCTCAGTTAGCTATAACTGTTTAAAGGGATATTTATCTGGGTTTTTCTTGTTCCATACAAAATTTTACAGTTTTATTTCTTTTCTCCTAATCTACGAGTTCCTTTGACCAATTCTACCCATTAACGAACTTGATCATACTAAAATTGTGACCACTAGAGAGTTTAATTAATCATTTACAAGGGCAAAGAATCAGAAGTTTTTGATTTATGGAAAAGTTTCTAATTTTAGTATAATCATAATTCACTATCTTAAATAATTTTTAAAATTGACTAAACAAAAACCAGATACACTAATTAGATGTTTATTAAATTGCATTTAGCCTAAAGTACCTACCGGCGCAGGTATTTACAAAATTAGTTTAATTTAAGTTCTAAAATTTAATGATATTAAACACAAGAAAAAAAAAAAAACCAAACTAATTAGATTTTTTTGTCAGTTATATAAAAACTTATGCAGGAACCAATTTTTTTGTATATATTTTCTCTACTGAAATTTGTATTATCTAATATAAATATTAAGTATGGCCTGAAGATATAACAACAACCATCATCACTGGTGTGTTTCGTGTTTAGTAATTCTTTGGTTTTGGTGATGGTTGTAACAAACAAAAAATTTAATTTGGCAATGCAATTAAAATAGACTAGTTTTTCTGTGTGTTTGTCTATACATTAAAAGTTTCTGTAATATTATTTAGCTAAAGAGGAGTTTAGACTGTAAATAATTTTAAAATAATCATTTATTCGGTAAATATTTTGAAGAAAAATCACCACAATAACGATTTTTACACTGATAGAAGGAATTTCTTAGAGCCAAATAAATATGTTTTCTTCAAAATATTTACACTGAGAAAGAAGTCCTTGTTTTCATTCAAGAATTTGTTTACTTGAATAAGTAAATTTACTCTATTTTCATTTAATACTCTTTATATTGACCATACAAGTAATATGTAGCAAAATGGTATCCTAAACAAATAAAAATATACACACAAAAAAAAAAAACAGAAAAGGTTCATTCACTTTCAATACATTTTCTATCTATAAAGATTTCTAATTCACTTGAATTCGTTTTGTAAACTTTTTTTTCAATATATTTTCAAGTACTTTTTTCCTGTCGTTAATAGTAAACGTGAGAAAACTTTGTTGCCATACTATTAAATTAGAAATCCTATTGTAAAATACATTTTAGAGTGTAAACACGGCTTAATAAACAATTAAAATAGCCGTATATTCCGTGCAAATGTAATAGATATGATCTCATCATCGATTGGTTTTTTTATATATACTTTTAGCACTTAGTAATTCATATTTTGTGATAAAATCTATGTAGAAAAATTTATTGGTTTTTTTTTTTCTCTAAAGTTATATAAAACTGCGATTAATCGAATTAAAGCAATGAAGCATGGACATAGATGAGATAAAATCGTATTACTATGTATTTAAATGATGATGTCTTTAAGAGAGTTTATCTTAATCGAATTATGTTTTTGGTTGGTCAGGAAATGATTAATAATATTTGTAAATATCGATATCCTATAAAATACCGGTCAGATAACATATTTATATAATTTTAAATTAGAACGTTTATTTTGTATGCAAAACTATTAAAATCTTTATAGTACAATTTTTTAGTTGATCATATTTATGCAACTGTTTTTACGGAGACCACGCAGGAAGAATAAAGTCACACGAAAGCAACCATCACAAGAAATTGTGTAAATTTTTTTATTTATGGCTAAAATATTCAATATTCAAATAATTATTTTGAATTATAATTTCATTTTTACTGTTTTTTTTTTTTTTGTAAATTAGCGTCTATTTATATCCATTGTTAGTACGGTTGCCTTTCGGTTATATTATACCAACGGAAGTGACAAGCGTTTACTTATTTTTTAAGTTATATGTTCGATTCCCAACCTGTCGATGTATATGATTTTTCATATCAAACATTTGATGTGTTCATAAGAATGTTATTAATGCTCAGACATATTACTTAAATGTCAAATTAAGTAATCGCTAGTCACTCCTGTTGGTATAATATAACCGAAAGGCGCAACCATACTAACAATGGATATAAATAGACGCTAGTTTACAAAAAAAAAACAATTAAAGAATATGTAAATAATAACTAAACAAATTAACTATATAAATAAACAATAGGAATCCACATCATCTCAGGTGGTTCAGCGGTAAAGCATTGATCTGGAATGCCAGAGGTTGTGGGTTCGATTCTCACAATAGATTTGTATGATTTTTTATATCAAGCATTTGGTGGCAAAATAATGTTTAATTTAATTTATAACCTGTAGTTATTATTGGAAATTATACCTGGCTTTTGACTGTCCATATGCCACTCAAAGTTTTATTCAAAGCTTCATCAAAGTCCCAGATTGACTCATAATTATCATTTTCTAGTTTTGAGTACATCATCAACTGCTAATAGCTAAACAGTATTATGGACCATAGAAGTCGTGTCTTATATATCAAAATTGTATATTGTCATTTTGTGTCTTATTCGGTCGGTTTTGTTGGGAAAATATTTCGAAGAATCATTGCTCATTATAAATATTCTAACAACTGTTGGTCGAAATATTTTTCCAAAAACCGTCCATAGGTACATTCACTGAAAACGATCTCAATATACATAGGATATGTGAACACTTAACTCTCTAGTATAGTAAATTAATTTCTTGTAAACACTTAAATTTATTGTATATTAAATTCGTAACGCAGTAGTCATATTTGAAAGGGTCAATTAGATCTGTCTCAAATCAAAAGAGATTTATTAACAAGACATTTCAAAACGTCACATATTTCAAAAAGAAAGATGATATGCTTTCATAAAATAAATGTATTCTTTTATAAATGAAACAGAAGACGAAGAATTAGAAGGTCTTCGTCTCATATGTTTGGAATGTTTATGGTTTTCGGATATTATAATAGCGATCATTTTTGTATCATACCTGGTGGTATGGGATTTTACGTTTATGACTAACAACACCTTTACATTTTTACAACAACAACAAATATTTTAAAGATTTAAAGAAAGTGTCTGTATTCATTATGGTTTTGAAAAATTCCTTGAATTTTATGTTATTCTGTTTGAAATGGACAACAAAAAAAAAAGTTTCTTTTTTTTCTTCTGTTGTTCTTCTATAGATTCTTAATGTCATTTTAATTGGTAATGAATTGATTTTCTATTACATACTCATTAGTAAATGTACGCCGGATGTCTTACACTCATACGCATGTTATTCGATTTTGTCATCACAACAACAATATTATTATTATCATTTATGAAAGAATTTTTTTTTAAACGACATGTTGCAATATTATCTTAATTATTTTTAAAAATGTGTGAAAATATATTACTTTGTGTTTAAAATGATCTCATAAACAAGTGAAAATAACAACTAACTTGAGTTAATTGCTTAAATATCCGGTATATACTGAATTTATCACACTAAATTTCAAATAAAGTTGTAAAAGGGACATTTTTTGTTTACCTTTTTTTTTCTCTTACGGTTTCATAGTTCTGCCCAAACATAGTCCGATTTTGTCCATTCATGAACTAGACCTTAATTTTTAGCTCGCTATGTCTTTTCGTTTTTGAGTTATCGTGTTTAGAGACGGAAATTTTTTCGAAAATAGACTAATTAGGTCATTTTATGAGCACCTATACCAAAATTTAGTTTCTGCGATCAATATTTTCAATCGTTACAAAGTCGGGACTAAAATTAATATACCTTGTTAATTATATATATATATATATATATATATACCGAGTATAAAATATTGTGACAAGATTTCGTATGTTTTCAATCAATCACGAATATATTCGTAAAAGATATTCAGACTTATCAATGCAGCTATTAAGGTTGTTCACTTGTTCCAGTCAAAGCAAAAAATATAAAGTACAATATGATTAATTTACTGATTACAACTATGCCTAATTGAACATATATAGTATATCATATATAGTGTTTTAATATTTATGATACAATTTACTATATGTTGTAGTATGCAAGAATTGTTTTGACAAAGTCTAATTAAAGCACTAAAGAGGCATCATGCGTCCAATTATATATATATATATATATATATATATATATAACATATTTACATAATAACATATTTGTAACAATTTTCTGATGAGTTTCTTGATTTTTTTGTAAACGTATGTATCATAGACTCTCAATACACAGACTGAGTCAATTATAACATAAATGAAATATTTTCTAATAACATAACGTTTCATTATCTCATTATTTTAAATAAAAATAAATAATTACAAAAAAAAAAAAAAACTATATCTTCAAATGCAGTAAACAGTCAAGTTTATCTAACAGCATCATATCAACAAGTATTTATACGAAAAGCCATATACGACCTGTATATACAGACTAAAGACTGTATTTAGATGGCTTAGAGTCTTTTAACACCAAAATTTTATTATCATAAATATTTAAATATCAACAAATTCATACCAAACTTTAAATAGTGAATATATTAACAAATTATTTTAAAAAAAGTTTGGCATCTATGGTAATAAACAAATGTGTATATGGTAAGTAATGAGAATAGCATCCAGGTAAGTAAGTTGATGGACCAAGGAATACAGAGGTTGTAGGTTCGATTTTTTTTTATTTACTAGCTTATACCCGTGGTTTCGGTTGCGTTTATTGTTACACCTACGGCTCCCGCCATCGTAACGAGATACAATACTAGATTTTCAGTGTAAACATAAGCTTTTTTTCATCAAAATCGGTCCAGTAGTTTTTGCATGATGCTCGAACAAGCAACCAGTCAATTACAGTTTTATAAAAGGAAAGATTTGCTACATAGAATCTATCGTTGAATAGATGGTTAAGGTTTCTTGAACCACTCACTGAATTACATAGGTATTATATTACACACCACCATGTATATAGATTCTATACATAGAGGTTATTAAAAATCAAATTTTTTAATTGAACATACGGTATTTATATATTTAATATCTTCTATGTAACATGATATGATCTACGGTGTGTGTATTTGTATTATAAGTAATACTTAGAAATTAATAGAAGTATCTATCTATATATAAATATTATTACATTCTGATAATTATCGTTTCATGTAATTGATAGATAATAGTATTTGAAAAATAATATCGAGACGCTATCCAAATCAATCAATCAAATGTTTGTTTTTTATTGTATTTCAGATTTTTAATTAAACTTTGGTCTGTGTGTAATTAATGAAAATAGGTTTTTATTAATTTAAAAAAAAAATTCTAATAAGAAAAAATTGCATATCCGAATATTTAATTAATATTTTAATTTATTCTTAATTTGGCTTTGGCTACCCGTATTGAAGTTTTTTTTTTTTTGTTTGTCCTACATTGTTTATCAAATTAGTAAATAGTTAATTAGCTCATTAATAGTTAATTTATACCGATGATGATTCATTACTTATTTTAATATGTTTAGAAACTTTAATAATTTCGTTGGAATTAACGTGTTTCATTTTACAGTAGATAATTAGCTTAAAATACGAAGAAATTTGGTTGAAAAATTTGTTTCCAATATTAATTAAGTATACTATGGGCTACAAAGGTTTATTTTCAAAATTTATGCTTGGTGTTGTAAGCCTGTAAGGTGAGAAGGTTCTAAGGAATCCTAAAACCTACTCTTCAAATAATTAAATAAAAGACAAGACAAAATTTGGTATTCCGGCCAAACGTTTATTGTGCCTAATAAATAATAATCAATATCAAAAAGTTACTCGTTGCCTTTCAAACTTAGGAAGTGACAGTTTTTCATTGATAGTATAGTTTTAATTTCAGTCTCCAAGAAAAATATACTTTAACAAATCAGAAGTGGTAAAAATAAGTTTATTTCCCAACTCTTCCACCAATGATTTGATCTTATACATTTCGTGCAAATTATTCGGCACAGATTTCACTTTGGAATCACGTTATTTCACGATGCTTGTTTCCAAGAACAAATTTTGTAGACAATTGAAAAGTTTGCTTCAAATTAATTACATGAGAATTTTTAAATGAAAATGCGAACATGGTGAAAAAGTTAAAAGGTATTAAAAGACTTCCCTCAAAAAAGTATCCCGGAGTTTAAACAAACTAAAACATTAATCCGTTATCATGTACTTTGAGACGCGCTTGTAAAATACTAGACACGTCTATCAGTCATTGGTAATCTCCGCGATAACTATACATGTATGAGTATGAAGAATATCCCGCCATTTATATTTTACCTGAAGTCAGGAACAAAATTCAACAAAAAGAATAATAATCGTAAAATTTTTACTTCTTTAATCAAATTGCTACATTTTTGCGTAGTTAATAATCGATAAAAAAGACGATTTTGTACAGAAATTTTGGCCCTTTTGCGAAAAAATACCATAAAACAGTAAACCATGAAACGGAACAAATTTCTCAATTGAATTTGAGAACATTAGTAGCGCTCATTTTACAAAATGGTTTAGTTTATTTATACTTTATTCAGGAATTGTTTCTAATCGAAGTTATTAGTATATTTACAACTTATAAATAAGGCACAAATTAACCAAAAATTTTTGAAAAATGACCGCTACTTTTGTGTCCATGTATACTATCCACACGGGGCCCAATGCCACTAAAAAATTTCAATTCAAACTTGATCACCTTACAACACATACAACATCAAAAACAATACACCCGAAAAAATAAATACAAGGACACAATTTACAAAAATCACACTTACTTTACGATCCTTTTTACTCAACGTTTTAGAATCCTTTCTACTATCCTCGGACGAAGCAGACCGTGATAATAGATTATCATCTAATGATTTTTTACGAAAACGAAATTTATTAATCATTTTACGTCAAAAAAAAAAAAACGATTTCGTTAAACACAACAAATATAATCAGACACGTGTTTTCTATGGTACAATAATAATCACTCAATCATCATGTTGTAAACAATAGATCTCTCTCTCATAAATCACAACAATATAATATGTAATCACAATTAATTTATAATTAAATGAACAACATATGTTCCATTATGTTTGACAAAAACACTGTTAGAATATCAAAATCACACTTTTTTTGGATCACAATAATATATATATTTTTTTTTTGGTACAATTTTCGAAGCACCAACTGACTACCTTTCACTAATTATTTGAAAACTATTAAGTAAAGACATTGTTATTAAGGTGGTTGTATTCAATACAGCTGCAAGTCTATTAACACATGATAACTTCACTAGGTATTGTTGAAGAGCGTTGGTATGGTTACGATGTGTATTTAGTTCGTACAAGAACTGCAAGAATATTGTAAGATATTCACTCACTCACTACTGACTTGTCTTGCTTGCGTACGTTGGACTGGCTTGCGTACGAACAGAATGATATCACACTGTAAGTAAACAGTGTACACACTAAAAACAGTGGTTTTTAGTGTCTCTCTACACTCTAATAGAAGTCGTCTCAATAGGAGTGAGTCTTAGAGTCAACTCTCCATTTAAAAAATGTTTATACTAAAATTAAACATATAACAACCAACGCACAAAAACCACTTTTATGTCATTACTTAACGTTGTATCAAATCACTTCTGTTATTATTGATTTGATTTGAGATGAAATCAACTTTTGAAAAGGTTTTATTTAGTTTTACTTCCCAGATAGCAGCAATATGAGCTCTTTATGAATACCTAAAGAGTACTTATTTATGCATAAAAACTCTTTAAGAAGTTCAATGCGTCACCTTAAAAATTACATGAAGACTTCTTAAACCAGTACTTTTGAGGTATTCTTTTGGATTAAATTCTGAAAAATGACTTCTTAAAGGAGTCATATTTAAGAAATCTTAAAAATGACTACTTTAAGATCACTTAATTTGGAGTTCGTACAAATGATTACTTTAAGAAAGCATTATTGGACTGCTGTAAGTAGTTTTTCTGATTTGGATGCTGTCTGGATTTGGTTTGTGCCTTATACATTCGGTTTTCAAAAATTAAAAGCTGTTTATTCTAAATATACTAACAACTTTGATCCGAAATATTGTCCGTTTTATTCGAATATTTTATGAATAAGATGCAAATTAAATATTCAGTACCAGATGATTTAGTTACAAATATTAAGGACAAAGAAGACTATTATATAAATACTCCCCACGATATTATTTAAGTCCCAATTTGATCCATAATAATATCATCGATTGTAGGAAAAAAACCGATTAACTTAAAAAGTATTTTTACTTAATTTTTTATTATTATACTTGCAAAGTTGATTATTGATTATTGATTATGCACTATTCAATTGTTATGGATAACATATGGCTTAAGATGTGTCAAAAACTACTTCACTTATCTAAAATACCATCTGTTGTCCCGTTTGCAAAAAAACAATTGACAATGTTAAATAGTTATGGCGCCATCTATTCTTATTCTTGGAGGGAAAACGTAATTACTCGATTTTTCATTACGAAACTTGACTCCGTTTTAAGTAGATTTATCATTTTTCTAAATTTTTCTTATAAATTAAGTGTTTAGTGTTTAATTTCATTTACATTTTAATCGATTTTTCCATAATAATTTGGTGGAAGAGTCGAGAAATCAAAATTATTATATCGAATATAATGAGAGTGAGGAGCTCTTGATATATAAAATAAAGATTCAACTTGTCCTAATTCCTACATATATTATTTTGTATCGTAAATAAGTATTTCGGCTACAAAATAGTCTTCGTCAGTAGCTAAGAATTTGCTGTTTTGATATATATACCAAAAACAGAAATACCATCTTTCCATTCATTATCATTATTCATTATATAGAATACTTCAGCATTGTATTGAGCCCAACCAATGACATTTAGCTTATCGAATGACATTCTGTCCTGTGCGTATACCCATGCCGGACGTTAATATACTGAACAATAATTTTTTCAATTGCTAAATAATTTATTTTCAGCTTAACCTTAGTGAGTCGTTTTTTTGGAACCATTCATGTATGCGCTACAAAAGCCTATAGATAGTTTAGATGCCCTTTAACCTAACAGTAAAATCTACAATATTACGACACGACAACACACAAATGAAATCTTATAAAAGATTTTGCATAATAAAACAACGGAAGTTACATGATGTATACTCAATATCACAACAACTTTATATGTTTACATATAGCCTGTCATTAAATGCCCTCTTATTTGCTAAAAACTTACAAAACTTTACCAATTAATATGCATATATAATTTTTAAATATTATATTTATAACTAAAACTTAATTTTTTTATTTATTTTTTGAATAAATTATTTTGTTTAAAACGGTATATATTTTTTTAAAAACTAAAATAAAAAGATTTTGTGGTTAGGTTTTTTTTTATCATTTAACTTTTCTCCATATTATTTTAATAAAAAAGTATTTAATATAATCATCTTTTTATTTTGTATTTTTTTTCTATTCATAGAGAACCATTTTGTATAATTAATTTTGGTTTTTTTATTAGATGAAAAAGAAATCACTAAAATAAAACTACATCGTCTTTGTGAACATGATTATATAATTATTATTATGTAGTCGATGGGTTTATATATGTCGTTCGTCGTCCGGGAAATATTGTGGCAACGGATATATGTAATTTTGTTGTTGTTTTTTTTTTTTTTTTTTTTGGAGAGGATTTTCCATTTAAAAATACAAGAAAAGAGTATGACATAATTTACATATTGTGATATGATTTGTGTATTTAACTATTAATTAAGTGTGAACTTCCGATCTGGTATTTGTTCGGATTTTTCATTGACTGTTTTGTTAATAATATTCTCACAATAATTACGAATTCAAAACTACAGACAACAATTATATACAGGACAGGTCAATTTTACTTCATCCAATTTAGCCAAAACCTTTTTAATATGGGAAATGAGAAGATAAGATCAGGAGGTCTCCACAATGTCAGAGTTCAAACCCTAGCCGATGAATTAATTTTTTTATATTAATATTAATTTAAAAAAAAAAAACATTGAAATCGGTATAGGTTTTATAAAGATACTGCCAATGATATTTTCATTATCTGACTGTTACGAACACACTTCTACGATCTTCTAAATTTGACGCTGATAACTGTATACAAACTTATCTTAATGACCTAAATAAAAACTATGAGTATAAAAGCCAGTATCATAAAAGTTTGTCATAAAAGTTGTTTACAAAATACTATTATTTTATATGATGACAATATAAATGTTTTGTAATAATTTTCCAATTGTAAATTTACACTTTTTTAATTGTTTCAAATGTTTATGTAAAATTATTAGGTTTTTTTTTTAAGGTGGAGTATAGGCTAGCGCGCCAATTAATATACAAACAATAACAAACCTTAATACCTTGACATTCTATTAATTCTGACAAATTAATGCTTAATCATAATAATTCATGTAGAACAAACAGAATATTATTAAATGTAAAGTTTACAAATATTACATAATCACTGATTTTATGTAAAATGGGTATTTTTTGAGATTCCGTGCCAAATTATTTGATCGTAGAGAATAATAGTATGAATACTATCAAAATTTTCATTACATAAAACTAGTTTGGAATACTCATATGACTTCAATATACAGAGTTTACCAAATAGATTTTACGTATATGATTGAATACTCTCCCGGTATATAATATAGGGTGTCTTATAATTCACACAAGATTTGAATTTGCCGCCATTTGTGCGGTAAAGTGTTGCCAACCAAAAAAAAAAAACAGTTTAACAGTCGACAGTTTAGGGTTAGTAAAAAAGCACTATACGAAAGAACCACGCGTTTTCATTATTGAACAATATTTCAAAAATAATGAATGTTTGGCTGCTAATTTTGGTTCGCTAATTTCAATATTTGTTCCTGCAAATCTCCTAGATTCATGTGATTTAACACTGTTGGATTTCTTCCTATGGGGTTATTTGTTGATAGTTACCGAGGTAATTTACCATAACAATTACCGTGGTAACTTGGGGAGGATACAAAGATTTATGTCAAAAAGCCCACATCCACCCGTGCATTGAAGGGGGAAATTCAACGCTGTATTAACGAAATTCAGCCATATTTATGCAAAATGTACCAGAACAGCTATGGGAGTCTTTTGCCCGAAGTGCTATTGGTTCATCACAGGATAGGTTCCATACATAACCCTATCCTGTGTACTTTATGTTTCAATATAAAAAAATACAATTGAAAACAAAAATGTGTTTTCTATTTAATTCGAATCTTGCATGAATTATGGAACATACTTTATTTATCACCCTGGTATATATTATATACCGGGCATAAAATTAGAAATCTTGAATATATTATGTTTAATAAATACGGAACCATTGATGTGGTAATACTTTTAAAAGTACTTAACCAATTGATTTGTGTATATTTCGTAATATTTTGAATATATAAAATAATAATATTTAATATTAATTCTATTATAAAGTAATCTTTGATTCTATTCAAAATAAGAGATAGATCTCACACCAAACACAAAAATACAAATCTATTTGTAATACTTTCAATTTTTGAAATATTAGATTATATATATATATTCGATTTGATTAATAATATTTGTTCAATTAAATACGAAGATCACACTCATTCTATTTATTAAATATGTAACAAAACAAAAGCAGCGAGTCAGTCCTTCCTTCTATCGATGCATGTAACTTTAATAAATTACTTTGTTCTGAATCAAGTGATGAATTTAATTAAATTAAATTGTTGAATAGTTCTTTAATTAAATGCAACATCTCTTTAAATTTTTTGTTTAATTTACAGTAAATATAAAAGGTCTGTTTTAAAAGGTCTGTTTTAACCACTCTATAACGGTATAATGGTATAATTTATTTAATTAGTATAATATATAACGCATTTGAAACTAAAATGTCATTATTTGTATGGCTTAACATTTGTACTCTGCTATTCGTGCAAAGAACTATTTATTAGACAAAAAGGTATTTAATTTTTTACGATGGGCCACAAGCGAGTAGCGATTATTTTTCAAAATTTTATAGTTGATTTGTGTTTAATCCATTCTGTTTTTGGGAAAATGTTAGATTTATAATTTAACAACTTTTAGTCGAAGCATTTTTTCGAAAATTGAATGAATAAGACACAAAAAACGCTTTTCGATTTTTGGGAATTTATGCTTGTTATCTGCGATTAGTTTGAACATTTAAATGAACATTTTCCAGGGGAATAGCTATTTTCTAGATGATATATCTGGCATCATTACTAATGCCTTTCTAGTTGAAATTTCTTGAAATCTTGATACTAGTTCCTTGCAAAAATAAAACAATGGACCCAACAACTTCAGATCGTTACCCGAAACTATAAACGCAGGTAAGTGAATAAGTGCGTATCCAAAATACCTGTGTGTTCATACTTAAATAATTAATAAATAATTTCAAAATATTATTTAAGATTTAGTAATCAAATAAAATGACTCGCTAGTGACATGTTCCATTGCGATGAGACCAACCCATCATAGTTATAGGTAGTTATAATCTAATTGTAAATTTAAATAGTGAGTGCAGACATATTCAGAGTTGATAGTGAAACTGACAATAGAGAAGGTGTAGAGATCAGTGACTTATTCATGTCGCAAACCAAAATTATAAGGAATTTATTCGTAATTCCGTGCAAGAGACGCAAGACTACATGAAATAAAACGAACAAAATAAATAATTTTGTCCAGATCATCCCATTTTTTTGCATACAGTATGGCATCAAGTAATTTTTATATATTCATTAGAGACAATTATTTTAAAAATATATAAAACAACTATGCGATTAAATATTTTATATTATCAAATCATAATTAATGAGAACTCTAGGTTTTTGAAATAAAATTTCAAATTCGTCCACTTTACCTAGATCAGTTTTTTGTATTATAAATACGTATTTCGACTATAAAGTAGTTATCATCAGAGTATAAATTAGCTAGTCGTAATTTACTCTTTGACAATTAGAAATGGATAGAAAGTCGAGATCAATAGACAAAAATAAAAATAAATAGAAAATTAACTAAAATAAATTAAAATATAATAAATTTTATTGAAATTAGGTACTCTTGTTAAAATTACTTTCATTCACATTTACTCCTGTTAACCTTACTCTTATTAAAATTACTCTTATATTGTCTCAGGATATGTTACTCGTTGCTAGCTTGGTGACAGTTTCACGACTATGCCATTGTATTCCAAACAAATACAAACAATCATTGTATATATTGATTTAACATGACAAGAAGTCATCAAATTAACATATTAATGTTAAATGTTTATTTATTCACACCAAATAAACTAAAAAACGAATTGATTATTACTATTATACAGGTGTGTGTGTGTGTGTGTGTGTGTGTGTGTATGTATTATAGTATTATAAACCATTTTGTGGGTTTTTATTTCTTTATTTTTATAGCAAGAAAAAAATTATACAAAACATCATCGTACAATGAAAACGCTATTCTACGTTTGTGTGCAAATATATTAAGAGCCCATGATCATGGAGTGAATTAACTGTAAATATTAACCAGCATATATACATATATATACATATATTTACTTATATATGATATTCTAGTACAAAATGTATGTTACGAGGTTCTCAAATTACTTATCTTGTCTGCTAAAGAGTACTATGTTTAGTGGTTGATTTTTTTTTTTGTATTTAATAATCAATTCTTCAAGTTAACAACCATCTTTTTATATTTAAATTACAATTTTTTTTAACTTCTATATGAGCGATACTGCACGAAAATACACATGGCCATAAAAGTTGATATTCTTTTTAACATTTTATAGTTTATTTATGGCTTATACATTCGGTTTTCGAAAAAAAAATTCGAATTAAAGTTGTTACTATATTTATAATGAACAACTGATATCCGAAACAATTTTTGAAAACCGAATCAATAAGGCACAAATCAATTATAAAACTTAAAGAAAATGATTATAACTTTTGTGGCTCATAATACTATGGACCACAAAAGTAGCATTATTTTATAATTTTTTTGTGCCATTTTTTCAAGATTTTATTTTCGGTTTTCGGAAAAATGCTTTGGAAAAAATTTGTTCATTATAACTACACAACTTGAATTTGAACCATTTTTCCAGTATGTATTTTCCAAAAACCAAATGAATAAGCCACAAATCTAAAATTAGTAATTAGTAATAATTGTTTGAAACATTTTATAAAAAAACCTAATGGATTCCGCAAAAATTTTGAAATAACAACATACACTCCCGTTCATAAATATTTAACCAGGTGAAATATTGTAAGTGTTACTGTATATACTGGTTCAATTTTTATGATTGGAAGTGTACATATTATAAATAATCTTAGATACAAATAAACAATGAAACGAAATAGGATAATGAATTTGCTTGGTGTCTTTGATCATTACCCTTCGATAAAATTGCAGTATTTTTAATAAATTTTATTTGTCTCCAAAACAAGTTAATCTGTATATAGAGGTTATATGAGAGATTCAAATGATTTTTGTGTTAAGTATTTATGTATAAGATGAACTTTTTACCATTTATCAAGTTACTTAGGACACAAAACTGTGTTTTTTTTTTAGCAAATAAATTTATTTCTAACTAGACAAGCGTAAGTAAGCGTTGTTCAATGTGTAACGAATTTAATTAAAATAACTTAATTAAGAGTATGGTAATGAAAAACACTTTTAAATAAATTTAATTACTTGTTAAAACAGTTATTACTTACTGAAATTACTATGCATTTGATAAGTGTTGATTTTTTTTCGTGATATAGTTTAAAAAAGTAATAAAATCTGTTTTACAATCAAGTTTAATTGGATAATAAATCATTGTGTCTGATTTCAAATTGGCAATTTACGTCTTATCTGTGGCACTGTCAAAAAACTGTTGGTAAAACACTTCTTTTTTCTGTTAATTAATATTATTATTCCAACCGCTTCCACCATTCTTATATTATATAGAAATTTTATAGGAAATAATTTATAACACAGCAATTGTTTGGAGTCAATTTATTCCAAATCCTATTGGTTTTCGAATAAAAGTTGTTTGTTATAAAAATTCCAATAGTTTGAGCATTTTTTCAAACTAAATGTATTCGAGAAAAATTAAAATTTTGATTAAACGCTTATGAAGTCGATTACAGTGGACAGGTTCTACCAAAGTATTTTGGTTATCAAAGACCTAATATAGGTTTTGTCTCTAAGAAACACGATAAGTGTACACATGGCCACAAAAGTAGCGCTCATTTTTCAAAATTTTATAATTCATTTGTGTTTTATTCATTCCGTTTTCGTGTACTATTTATTGTGTGACAAAATGTTTCATACAAAAGTTATTTAAATTAGATAAACTTATATTTTTATTAGATAAACATTATTTATATTTAGAAATTTTCTCACACCGTTTAAAATTTAGCTATTAAGCATAGCTGCGACGCGGCAGAGATGCATGTTGGTGTAATTGAAATCAAAATTTATTTTACCTGATAAATAACCTCACAATAGTTTGTTTATAGTTAACTGAAGTAACAACATGTAGTTACCGAAATACCAACGGGCATATGTAGTGTGTTTGCAAGGGTATCTTCATATGAAATTAAATTGAGATTAAGAAGCGAGGCCGCTACACATTAAATGCATACTTTTTATAGTCTCTAACCTTCCTCAATAAAGGGGCTGTTTCAAGCAAATAAAATTTTTTTCAAATCAGACTAGCAGTTTCCTGAGATTAGCGCGTTTAAACTACCCAACTAGACCAAGTGGCCCAGCGGTCTAAGGCGTTATATCTGCGCAGTGTGTCTACTTGGAAACTGGGAGGTTATGGGTTCGAATCCCGACATCGGCAGTTTGCCAATTATTAAAAATAAAAAAAGGGGTAGTTAATTGACTAAAATGTCAGCGTATGGACAAGAACGAAGTAACCGGCTATGCTTGAGAAAGTTTTCTGCAGTTTCCTTCACGAACTCGAGATGAATATCGGCATAGTTCCTATCATAGTCGGCAGCAGCCCCATATCCTACCAATTCCTAGTCTATACACAAAATTTCCTTCCACTCCACTCACATCCTCACATCCTTAGGCATCACAATGGACCTTATGGTCGATGTATAGCCCGTCCAAGGCAGCCTCTACAATCTATCTACAAACGCCCAACTTTATGATATTAGCATAGATAAAAATAATAAGTTCTACTTATTTATGCAAATATTAATGGTTTCGTAAATATATTGCGACACCGTACAATCATTCGTCGTGGTACGATATGACAGTTATGGAGAAATAATCTAATCTGAATTGATAAGTCACGGAATCGTTTCAATTTGTTTGACTTGTACGAGTGATTCCCGATTTGATGATGCATCACACACAAACAATTATATTATCCACATATAATTCGAATCTATATTTATATTGAAATTTAAATATGTTTTACCTTCAGACTTGAGTAACGTCACACAGACAAAGTTTATATCCTGGCAATTTTGTTTAATGTATATTAGAATAGTAGAAAAGTAAGGCTTTAAAGATAAAAAATTTAACAATATTACGAAGTGTATATTGTGTTATTACGTTTGTGAGAAATGACGGTGAAGAATTGCAAATAAAATTTCATAGACCTATAAAATTGTAATTTATATTTTTTAACGTATACAATTTTATACAGGGCTATTCAAAATTATGTTCATTTAAATGAGAGATTATTTAGTGTAATGTCCGATCTCAATCTGTTTGTTGGTACATTGAGCCAAACAACCGCGCAGAATTTTCTAGAAATTAATCGGGATATATTTCTGAATACTTTCTTGACATTATTTATAGCTCGCACCGTTTGACTATCCTCGCGCTATCTTGTACGGCGCTATCGAGTATTTCCTGGAAAGGAAAAAGGGTCCAGATTGATCTAAGTTCACTCAAACTTTCAAATTTCTCTTTTTTTTTACAATTTTTAAAATATTTTTCGGACATTGTTCATCGAGAAAATAATTATATGATGTTTTTCATATCATGGTTACATACTTTTAAATAGTCCTGTATTTTTGCGTGAAGTGTGAAGAACTAATTACAACTAAAATAAACCATAAAATATATTTGAGACAATTTTTCTCATTACATTGTGAGTTTATTCGTATGTGAATATCCTCTTTCTTATGTATATATATATATATACGTATATATTGTGCAAAGTTACACAGACCGGAAACTTTTATCATGTCGTTGACTGTACATGTGAATTTTTCGAAAAAGACACAAACCACCTATAGACGATATAATAATTGTTATTAGTATTGCTGTATATATATATATATATATGAATCATTTTTTGATCATTAATGTTTAAACAGGTGGAACATTGGTTTTTAAATTTGTCTATGTCCAAAAAACACGAGGGTCTACTCTATGCATAGTAACATTAGTTAGACAGGACAGGTGCTTGAATGATAAACGGTGATGTTGTTATAGTAGTCATGGCTTTATGATTATTGTTATTAAGGAATTGTAATTTAATTTGATAGGAAAAAAAAACACTACAAAACAGAACCTGTCTAACGAATATTATTGAGAAATTATGCAGACGATGGTACCAAAAAAATAAAATAAACAGATGCATGTATATTTGGGTTTTAAGGTAGCAACAAAAATAATTCCATTCATTTTGGGATGGAAGCAACGACGTCAGCAACAGTTAAAAACGATTGATTCTTAAACGACAGCAAAAACGTTTGAATTAATTGTAAAAAAATAAAAAAAACCAATTAATAATGCATTGACGACATCAAGATAATGAAAGATCAAATGCAATCCACTACCATTACATCTCAGGTAGCTCAGAGGTAGAGTGATGGTCTAGAATATCAGAGACCATGGGTTCGATTCCCATCCTAGATGTGTATGATTTTTCAAATCAAGCATTTTATCTTGGGGTCTAAAAAGTATAGCACTTCGAGCGTATGGTCCATTGTGCACCCCCTTCTACCTCAGCCCGACGAGATTCGTTCCTCCCATATGTTGGTGCTTGCTTATCAGGTCCTCCAGTAGGTTCATATATTCGGGGTGAGATACACCGAATATCCTGCATTTGATGTTAAAGAATGTTTAAAATTTAAACATTTCTTCCGGGATTATGTTTGCCCTTATACGATAGAGAATCCAATACTAGAGAGTATACACCCAGGAATCGAGCGATCGCTAGATCATAGATCCAATTCCAATTTCTAAAGTAAAGAATATAGTCCAGGATATAGGTCTGATTGTCTAGAGTAAGAAGATTATCAGTTATGATTAATCGACGGAAGTGTTTATTAAAAGTCATATTTACAGTGTCTTATAGATCAGAAGGTCATTGTATCAAAAAAATGTATCATTTCCTATTGCTATAATTAAAAGAAATGAATGACAGCAAAAATGTTTTAGACAATATATGCCCGAAATTAAAGGGGTGGAAGGTCAGTTGAGATTGTTAGCTACATTTTGATTCGATCTAATAGGTCAAACGCGTATATCAACCGAAATAAGGAGTTAACTATTTTAAGAAACATATTTTTACTTCGTATAAGTTTTTATAAATAATCTGAATTATCTGAGGTTTCAAATAAAAGTATCTACCTTCTGATAAAATTACCATAAATAGGAGTTTCCGTTTAAAAAAAAATTAATCCTCGTTTAACCTATTTGATCGTTCTCTTAACTTAACTCACTAAGCCATCTTATTTATCCCTTGATGTCGGACAAATCTCATCCAAAATTATCCCGATTTTAAGTAGATAATAGATCGGAAAAAATCCTCCTTTCAAATAGGAAAAGATTGCATCGAAATCGGTCCATTCAATTAGGAGCAACGATCCACAAATAGATACATAAAGGCTTCTAACACCCTTCTTTTCAAGTCGCTGGTTGATTATAGCAACAACAAATGGTGTATAAATTTGATACGATGCCCTTCCGTTCTCGATTCGTGGCTCGCGATGATGTTGCTTTACTTAATACAATTGTTAATAAAAATTATTGATGAAATTTAATCAACCTCATCAACTATTCTCGTTAATTTAAAATGATTGAACAATTTAAAAAGTATTTTCAATTCCAATTTCAAAATTAAATTACTACACTCTTCGTAATTAAATCCGGCTTACGTTACGATAGCTGATATCATCGAGTGCTTCAACCAGCCAGGTAAAAGGAGATTAGTTAATAATTAATCTCAGAGCTGGGCAAAGTACCGAGAAAAAGTATTCTAAATAATAAGTATACCAAGTACATTTCAAATATATTCTACAAGTACCAAGTATCAGTACTTTGAAGGTACACTCCCGTTCATTAAAATTGATCCACAAGGCAGTCACATTTTAAATATATGTATATTACATACAATAACACTTGGAATGTTTTCAATTTTTATGAACGGGAGTTTACTTACGTAAATTTAATTTTTTTTACATTTTGCGAGCTTTTTTTTCCAAGTCGTGGGATGGATGATTGTGGAAGTAGAACAAAAGTATAGAATTTAAATCGACTCTATATTAAGGAAATCATAGAATAGTTATATTAATACAAAACTTTAACAACCCACAACAAAGTTTACAACAAAAATCTTATTTATCATTGAGGCAAATGAAAATAATCTTTTGACTGCCCCAAATGGTAACAAGCTGAGAAATACTGACTTTACAGAGGGATATTACTTTTGCACTTGGAGTTGTAAGTTATTTCTTTTCTTCTAAACATCGAAAAACTTCGAATTCAATTCTGTTGCCTGTTTGTCCTGGTCACAGAGTTTAATTAACGGGAAAAGTAAACTAAATTTAGATCATACTTAGACAGTAGAAGTTCAACTTGAAGTTAATTTATACCAGTTCTCTGTCCGTCTTAATAAACAACAGTGGGTACTTGTACAAATGGCGTCAAAAAACGAGCTATCATTTCAAAACTTTATAATTGATTTGTGCCTTCTTTATTCGCTTTTCTAAAAAATACTTCGAATAAAAGTTATTCCCTACAACTATACTAACAACTTTTATTGGAAACATTTTTCCGAAATCCGAATAGATAAGGCACAAATCAATTATATAATTTTTTTAAATGACATCAAATTTAGTGGCCAAGTGTACTAGTATCCCAAAAGTACTCTAAGCATTGCCCAGCTCTGGTTAATCTTCTCAGTATTGAGATGATGATGATGATGGTAAACTGTTACAACATATATACAGAATCCAATCCGCCATATTAAATTAACCTTGACCGCTGGTTTGTACGTGCATCATCAATCCCAACAGCAACAACAACAGTTGTTGTTGCTGTTGTTGCTTACTTACGTTTGTTGGTCTTGTTGTTGTTGTTGTTGAATCTTATTCGAAAGGTTTGATTGGCTGCTCGTGCAACATATAAAGTCGTTGTCTTATTGTATCTTTATACAGCTTGTTTTTTAAAATACACCCAATCTGGAATACTGTATAGTGTATCTATCGCTGTCTATATGCAGTGTACTATGATATGGTTTACTTTGTTACACTTAAACAATCAGTATTGTATTATAACATAAATAACTATTATATTATACTTATCACTCTCTAACCACAATCTTTTGTATATAGTTGTATCTTACTCATTTCTGTATTCATCGTCGTTATTGTCCGTCGTCCGTTGTGTGAGTGTAACACCATATCATGGCATACTGTGCAAAGACAGTGATAGATGCACTACACAATGTTGCTATTGGGTGTATTTTAATTTAAGTAGTGTATAAATATTCTTTGTTATTGTCGTGATTTATAATAATACGAAATCATGTAAGAAGTGTATTGTTATAGATAAATGATTGTTTCTTAACAAAGAAAAAAACCACCAGATAGATACCACCATCCACCCCACTTCACTTCATCTCATGGCATGACAGAGGAAAAGGTTAAGAAAGTTAATCATTTTTTATATTAACTCATATGCTTTTGTTTGGCAAACTTTATATTGTCTTCGCTAATCGAAAATGTTTTGAATGTGTTTTTACTGGTGAAAATAATGGGGGAATTTGACCAGTCCAAGTGGCCGAGCGGTCTAAAGCGTTATGTCTGCGCAGTATGTCTACTTGGAAACTGGGAGGTTATGGATTCGCATCCCGACATCGGCAGTTTACCAATTATTAAGAAAAAAAAGGGACAATTGGCAGAATCAGATAGCTGAGGCAGAAAAGGATTAAAACTGGGTAATTAAGTCTATTTTGGTTAATAATTAACCATTTTATAGTCGCTTTAAAACATATATTTTCAATGATTGCTTTTTATGAGAAAAATAAAGTCTTTAGCAAAAATTTATCAACAGTAAAAAGTTTTCATTGGTGGTCCATAAATAGGAACCCTGGAATGAGACACCCTGTATACTTACCCCATCAATTAGACGGTACCGTTTTGTAATAGGAATCAAATTGCGTGGTATTTTGGCCTTCAAGATACAATTATATAGCAGAATTGCATGAAAATCGAACGATATTTGATACATAATTTAAATAATGAAATAGGATATTTATTTATTGCCAAAAATATCTGTGCACATATTGATATCAGCCACGAACTAAAACTTATAAAAGTAGTTAAATAAAAGTAGTAGTTTATTTCTGGACGCTGAAGGACAATATGGTCGTTAAATAATTATAGAAATGCAATAATGATATGCAAGATTTTTTTTTCTTCACTAGTTAATAGTTCGTATATATAAAAGATTAGAGAAACTAAACGATCACAATTTTCAACAGAAAGAGTTCCACGTTGATCAAATTAAAGTATTTTATACTTTTTAGTGCCTTACCTACATGCTTGAACACTTTCAAATCGATATGGCTATTAGAAAGGGATGAAAATCAACTTTCAAGATTTGTTTACAAACCTACTTACAGAAAGGAAGTGTAATCTAATAAGTGTATTAAAAACTGTTTAATTAAGAAAATTATACATCATTACTGAGAATTAGGTTATTTTGAGACATATAATAATAGGGAATATGCATGAAATTTTTTTTCACTTGAATTGAAGCATGTTTACTTGACAAATATCAAGGTAAAATTATTTTTTAAATAACTTTAAAAATAAGCGAGATATGAATGATTGAAATTCCCGATTAGACAAAGAGGGTGATAGCCCTCTTGATATGTTATGTGATGTCATATTACACTCTCACCATTTAAAATACACGTAAAACTCCGTTTTTAGTATTTTTGCAAGAAAGAGACAGATAATAATCTTTAAAAGCTTAATAGCTTCCTTGATATTTGTCGGATTTTAATTTCGTTTTTAAATATTATTACAGTATTAACAGTATTTTCATATTCTGAAAATAAATGTGAAAAAAAATTGTCATGCATATTCCCTATTGTCGTATGTAATGAATATTAGCAGTATATTTTTACCTTCATGTAATTATTTTAATTGAAACCAAACATGAATTGTTTTCAATTAGAACTTTTATCGGATATAAACAATAAAATTGTTATCAGTTTAAATTAAATAAATGATCGTATAAAATGATTATTCTATAGAAAATAATATAAAATGTTTATAATCGTTCAATAACCATAATAAATGTTTGTTTTCATTACAAATACACAGCTTAAGGGCGTTGGGTCATCCAAAACCAATGATATATTGTTGATAATTAACATATTTAAAATATGCAATTAAAGTTGCATAACGTTCAGAAAATTGGTGGACCTAACAACACCAGAATTGCACTTCAGCTATTAATATCCAAAAATTGAAATAATGAAACTCTTTTTGTTGATCAAGTAGTTATGATAATATAATTAAATATTGATATGAAAAAATTCAAAGGCATGTTTTTCTATATAGTTTACGCTAGTTCTCATTCATCTTATGTTTTACGTTACCTTAATGGGAATTGACATTAGTATTGTATTGTACCGCTTAAAAAATATTAGAAATTTTCGTAAAATCAGTTTATTTAACTACTAGTTCCTTACAATACAAAATTGTATAGATTTTACTACTCAAAATTGAGCTCTTTATCTATTTTCGTGTTTGAGTTAACTTGACAAAAAATGAATACCTAAAAACGGAGTAATTAGAACCTTTTTATAAATATTTGAGACTAAACATTTATGAGTATAATAAGAATACTCAATTTTAGCATGGATTCGTAACGATTATAATAAATGATATTTAAAAGGTATTAAAGCGTTTCGAACTACCAGTGCAGCTACCTACTACTCTATTAAGTAATATTTATATTTATCAATTATTCACATAATAAATCTCCTTCTTTATTAATACAATTTAAAGTTAGACGACTATAAAACAAATATATATATATATATATATATATATATATATATATATATAACAAACCTCTACTACCATCAACCTACGTTACTTCAATAAAAATTAGCATTGCATGTAAGTGATTTGTAGTTAGTTGTTTTATGTAATAATCATGAAAACAGAACAAAGACAATTCTAAACAAATACATACATACATACATACATAGGTTACATAAAATTATATTCTAGTTAATAATTTATTATATAACATACATAAAAATGTATTCTAATATATTTATATTTATAATATATATATATATATTAAATTATATTACTTTTTACTCGAAAAACTTTTGTTTAAATATTTTATTTTATTTAAAAAACATGATAGTTAAGTGTGAATTGGATTCGCATAAGGGTTCTGTCTGTATCTTATTCAGAAAACACAAGATATAGGGTGTATGCTTGATGCCTCTGAAGCCGTGTTAGCGCCCAAAACGAATACACCCAAAGATTATGGACCAAGCAAGTTAGGAAAAAAATTATTTCTGCACATTGTCTAGCAAAAATTACATCAAAGCAGGTTCAAAATAATATCAGCTATAAAGCCCTGAAAATTGGAAAGTTTTTCATGAATAAATACATTAATGTTACGCACAAAATATATTGATTAAAAACTGTAGAGCATAAAATTTTCTACAAAAATGCCTTGAGCTACATTGCGACCAAAAAATCTCTATTTTAGTAAAAAGAAGCAGATTTTTAATCGTTTTTTTACGTATTAGTGTATTACTGTTAATCCATATTGTTTTTTTTAAATATGCTAATAGGGAATATGCATGAAAATTTGTTTTCACTTGAATTGAAGCATGTTTACTTGACAAATATCAAGGTAAAATTACTTTTTAAATAACTTTAAAAATAAGCGAGATATGAATGATTGAAATTCCCGATTAGACAAAGAGGGTGATAGCCCTCTTGATATGTTATGTGACGTCATATTACACTTTCACCATTTAAAATACACGTAAAACTCCGATTTTAGTATTTTTGCAAGAAAGAGACAGATAATAATCTTTAAAAGCTTATAGCTTCCTTGATATTTGTCGGATTTTAATTTCGTTTTTAAATATTATTACAGTATTAACAGTATTTTCATATTCTGAAAATAAATGTGAAAAAAAATGTTCATGCATATTCCCTATTAAATACGGAACCTTAAATAGAACAACCGTGTTTTTAAATATCACATATATTAAGTTTTATATATTTCAATAACCACCTACGTTGTTGTCTTTTTTCCTTCAAATTAAATTAATTGTAATTTGAACTAAGAAGTACTTTGCGTGCATGAAACGATTGTCTTTGTTATGTTTTTAATAAATAACATTTTAAAACCAAGTGAAAAAAGAACTCTGTAGAATATGATTTCGAAAATGATTTCTGTAGGGGGTTCATTAATATTTTCATGAAATGTACGATGATACATGACCACCCTATGGCATTTCATAACCTTTTCTAGAAAATTTTATCTCCGTGTTGTCAAATAGCTTTATGGCATGGAAGAATTTGACATTATGTTGATTTATTTTTTCTATTGTTTCATTTAACAGTCTTAGGTTGTACCTCTTCATATTCATTAGGGTGATACCGTTATAAAATGACCCTCAAAAGACATTCCTATTTTACAGAAAAATTCCTGTTAGAATTAATACAAGTACAATCAAGTATCATGACAATAAAAAAGAGGGGAATGATTTCTCATAGTAAATAAAAAATATTTGTTCTAATATTCTCCTATAATTAGCTCACACTTTTGTCCCAGTGGCCGAGCTGTCTAAGGCGTTATGTCTGAGCAGTATGTCTACTTGGGAACTAGGAAGTTATGGATTCGAATCATGAAAACTGTTGGTCGAACGTTAAAATGAACCTGATTTTCGTACTTTTTGGGTTAAAATGAGCCTAGAAAATGATAATTATTAAAATCGAGAACAAAAATTTTCTTTTTCCAAGGGGTACCCCTTAACAAAATCGCTAAAATTAGTGGAAAATTTTATGTCCCCGATTTTGATAAAAACTTCGTTTTAAGCTAATTTGGACCTAGCGAAAACGATGGCGTTGGTTAAAATAGGATACGATTAATGGTTTTCAAAGTATCAGACCCATAGTGCTAGAATTCCAAATTGTATGAATTGAGAAGCGAAAATTTCGAAATCTGTTGGTCGGACGTTAAAATGAACCTGATTTTCGCGCTGTTTGGGTCAAAATGAGCCTAGAAAATGATAATTATTAAAATCGAGAACAAAAATTTTCTTCACTTTTTTCGCATTTTTTCCAAGGGGTACCCCTTAACAAAATCGCTAAAATTCGTGGAAAATTTTATGTCCCCGATTTTGATAAAAACTTCGTTTTAAGCTAATTTGGACCTAGCGAAAACGATGGCGTTGGTTAAAATACGATACGATTAACGGTTTTCAAAGTATCAGACCCATAGTGCTAAAATTCCAAACTGTATGAATTGAGAAGCGAAAATTTTGAAATGTGTTGGTCGGACGTTAAAATGAACCTGATTTTTGTACTGTTTGGGTCAAAATGAACCTAGAAAATGTAGTAACCCCTTGGAAAAAATGCGAAAAAAGTGAAGAAAATTTTTGTTCTCGATTTTAATAATTATCATTTTCTAGGCTCATTTGGACCCAAAAATTACGAAAATCAGGTTCATTTTAACGTTCGACCAGCAGTTTGTCGATTAGGAAAAAAAGGGGCGGTTAATTGACTAAACTGTCGGCGTATGGACAAGAACGAAGTAACCGGCTATACTTGAGAAGGTTTTCTGCAGTTTCCTTCACGAACTCCACATGATTATCGGCATAGTTCCTATCATAGTCGGCTGCAGCCGCATATCCTACCAATTCCTAGTCTATACACAAAAAATTCCTTTCACTCCACTCATATCCTCACATCCTTAGACATCACAATGGACCTTATGGTCGAAGTGTACCCCGTTCAGGGCAGCCTCTACAATCTATCTATCTCTATCTAGTTGCTATATTTCTTTATTTAAACAGGTTTTTGAATACAATGAAGATCATTTTCTGTATATGATATGATTTTTTAAAAAACGTCACGATATTCTTAGGTAAGAAAATACTAAATTAAAAAAAAAAAACCCATTGGTCCGTGTTATAGGTTTTATATAATACCGAGTACATTTAAATCGCGTGAAGATGTCTATTTTAATTGATTTCCTGGCGTGATAAATAATAAATTATTAACATACACTGAAAGTTTATTAATTAACAACTATTTCAAAAAAAAACATGTTAGGGATAGATAGATTATTGTAGCGGCTGCCTTGGACGGGCTTCACTTCGACCATAAGGTCCACTGTGATGTGAAGATACGAGTGGAGCGGAAGAAATTTTTGTGTGTAAACTTGGAATTCGTAGGATGTGCGGCTTCATCCGACTAAAATAGGAACTATCCCGATATTCATCTGGAGTTCGTGAAGGAAACTGCAGAAAACCTTCACAAGCATAGCCGGTTACTTCGTTCTTGTCTATACGCCGATAGTTTAGTCAATTAACCGCCCCTTTTTCCTTTCTTAATAATAGGGAATATGCATGAAAATTTGTTTTCACTTGAATTGAAGCATGTTTACTTGACTAATATCAAGGTAAAATTACTTTTTAAATAACTTTAAAAATAAGCGAGATATGAATTATTGAAATTCCCGATTAGACAAAGAGGGTGATAGCCCTCTTGATATGTTATGTGACGTCATATTACACTTTCACCATTTAAAATACACGTAAAACTCCGTTTTTAGTATTTTTGCAAGAAAGAGACAGATAATAATCTTTAAAAGCTTATAGCTTCCTTGATATTTGTCGGATTTTAATTTCGTTTTTAAATATGATTACAGTATTAACAGTATTTTCATATTCTGAAAATAAATGTGAAAAAAAATTTTCATGCATATTCCCTATTGACATAACCTCCCAGTTCCAAGTAGACATAATGCCTTAGACCGTTCAGCTACTTGGCTGGTATGTTAGAGATAAATTACCGAATAGGGTTGTAAGAAAAATATTGTCCGAGGCAACCTATCTATTATGAAAAGTAGCGAAATACTTTGAAAAGCCGTCCAATTATTTTGAAGTTTACAGTTTATCCTTTATTCTTTATGAGCCAATGAGAGTAAACTATAATTTGGTAGCGGAAAATTTTAATTTAATTGCATATGCATGTAAAAATTAACCCAATTTGTGATAAGTAGCCCTAATCTAGCAACCCTTATATAGAATTCTACATACAAGAGAGGATCATTTACGGGTCTAGATCCATTACAAAAAGCCATAACACTTTACTTACATACAGATGATTTTCAATGATAAGTTGAATGAATATACTTGACCGTGTTTTCAATATGTAAGACATGCGGAGATACACCTTCTTTTACATCTTGAAAACATCTAGTAATGTATAGACAAAAATTTTGCTCTTGGCAAATTACTACTGATGAAAGTAGGTCTAGACTTGAAGATATGCAAAACCGGTGATATATCATTATGGAGGTAATAGAAATTTAAAAAATTCATTAATTTATTGTTATTTGTATTAATTTATTCACAAAAACCATTATAAGATAATTAAAGCCCAAGTACACAAAAATGTATTACAATGTACACGTGGCCACAAAAATATCACTCATTTTTCAAAATTGATTGTACCTGAATCTGGCCTTGATTTCTGATTTCGCTAGGTCCAAATTAGCTTAAAACGAAGTTTTTATCTAAATTGGGGTCAAAAAATTTTCCATTCATCTTAGCGTTTTTTTAAGGGGTAAATACTGAAGAAAATTTTTGTTCTCGATTTTAATAATAATCATTTTCTAGGCTAATTTTGACCCAAACAGTACGAAAATCGGGTTCATTTTAACGTCCGACCAACAGATTTCAAAATTTTCGATTCTCAATTCATACAGTTTGGAATTTTAGTACTATGTGTGTGATACTTTGAAAACCGTTAATCGTATACTATTTACACCAACGCCATCGTTTTCGCTAGGTCCAAATTAGCTTAAAACGAAGTTTTTATCATAATCGGAGACATAAAATTTTCCTCTAATTTTCGCGATTTTGTTAAGGGGTACCCCTTGGAAAAAATGCGAAAAAAGTGATGAAAATTTTTGTTCTCGATTTTAATAATAATCATTTTCTAGACCAATTTTGACCCAAACAGTACGAAAATCGGGTTCATTTTAACGTCCGACAAACAGATTTCAAAATTTTCGCTCCTCAATTCATGCAGTTTGGAATTCTAGCACTACAGATCTGATACTTTGAAAACCGTTAATCGTATCCTATTTTAACCAACACCATCGTTTTTGCTGGGACCAAATTACCTTAAGACGAAGTTTCTATCGTAATCGGGGACATAAATTTTACTCCAATTTTTGGGAAAAATCAGACCATGTTTTGGCAAAATAGGCAAAACTAACAATCATTGAAACCGTAAGAGATAGAAGAAAATTTTTTTTATTATTGCGTTTTTTTTTTCGTTAATAACATCCTAGATTTTCTGATTGATAAATTGACCCAATATAATATATATATATAGCTAACGGAAAAGGAGCTTCTATCACCTCCTAAAATTACAAAACATAAATTCATTCAACACCCCATTTAAAAACATTAATAATCCATAAATTAAATATTTAAGTATAAACAAAACCTAATAATGTTTATTATACATATTCCAATAACATAATATTGAAATCAAATTATTTAACACCAATACAATCTTTCTTACAAATACAAATTTTAAATTTAGAAACTTTTCAATCAGTGACTCGTTCGCTATTGGTTGTGTCCTCGTCACCGATTGGTTCCTTGAATGTATTACAAGTTTATTTGTATATAATAAGATTTTTAAAGATTTAGTTAGTTTGATTGTATTCTCGTTGTATTTTTGTTGTAAAACTAGTATTCATATTTATTAGGTATTATTATTAATCATAATAATAATACCACAACTAACATGTATGTATGTATATATGTATGTATGTATGTATGTATGGCTACGTAATAAGTTCTCTCTTAAAATACAATCGTACAAATCAAATACTTAAACATTGTACGAATATAAAATGATTGGATTTATTATAAGTATTCATATGGTCGATTCATTTAAATTGCTACACCTCAAAAATATCTTTAACTCTCTGAGCTGAGGCCTGTTTTAGTGTGTATGTATGTATGTATGTGTGAATTGGCCAATCGCACATGTACATATACAAATAAAAATAGCGGTTGTTTTTTCTTAATCATAAATTATTTTGCGTGATAAATTCAATTCCATACCTCCGTATATATAATAGAAAGCAGTTACCAGTCTAAGTGGCCAAGCGGTCTAAGGCGTTATGTTTGCGCAGTATGCCTACTTGGAAACTTGGAGGTTATGGGTTCGAATCCCGACATCGGCAGTTTGTCAATTATTAACAAAAAAAAAGAGCGGTTAATTAACTAAACTGTCGGCGTATGGACAAGAACGAAGTAACCGGCTATGCTTGAGAAGGTTTTCTGCAGTTCACGAACTCTAGATGAATATCGGCATAGTTCCTATCATAGTGAAAAATGCTAGCGCATTGAAATTATTATATCACCAGTAAAATTATAATAAACTTGATTTGACGTGATTTGTCGAAAAATTTTGTCTATTTCCAGATACCTATATTTTTATGCATTGAATCTAATGCAAATTTAAGTTCATAACAGTAGAAAGTGGTTAACGCAAACCGAAAGTAGAAAAAGAATTACAAATGTGACGATTACTCTTTTGAAATATCGGCTCGGGAAACATGGGGATCAATAATTATTCATAAAAATATGAAAATATACTCAGTCAACTACACATCAACACTTTGTGAAGTGGCAAAAATACGTTTTTCGCCACTATATATCGCGGTTGCATTTCGAAATCTAACAAATGTTTCCATTATGATAAAATGAAAATGTTTGCATTATGATGCAATGTTTCCATTATGATAAGTTATTTATCACCTCTCCCTACAATCTATATTCATTGTCAAAATTCTTGAAACCAAAAGTATTACGGGATCCTTTTTTTAAACCACACAATTTTTTTAGGTTAAAACATTTTACGCAACCACAATTCGATTGAACTTCCCTACACCACTTTTAGTTGAAATGTATATGGAAAAAAATTTAACATGAAATGCCACACAATGAAGACTATCATTTTAATCTATGCATATATGGAGGTTGTGTGGCGCTCACAAAGTATTTCTTAGTTTTTTTTTTTGTGTGAGTAAATTTAGTTATTAACATTTTTAATAGTGATTGAGTTTGTGTGTACTTTGATTTTGTTGATCAAACAAAACAAAACTAATAAAATTCGATTTGTTACGCTTTGCTGCACGATTTCATACAAAATTTAGAAGTGTTTTGTTGGTTTTGTTAAAAATATTATAAATGTAATTATAGAAATAGTGGTCAATAATTAACAAAAATGGCCAAATATAGGTGCCGTTTGTATAGTCCGCACTATTTAAAATGTTTTTAACTATATTTATTGGCATTATGAAAAAGTTTCAGGCATCCCCCCATCACAATTGTAAAGTTTTTTTAATTCACCCACTGAAGACATAAAACAAGATATTGGAGTATCAAATTTTATTCGCAAATAACCACAAGTCTATTCGAATTAAACTGATAGAAAAACTAAAGATTTTATTTTTGTAAAAGGCTTTTTAAGTTTTAAACCTTTTTACAGATATTGTATTAATTTACGAAAGAAAAAAAAATATACAGGTTGAATTGAGTACCACCTTCTTTCGTCGGTAAAAAAAGATAATTGATTTTTTCATTTCTTTTTGCAACGGAGATTTTATTTTTGCAAAGGCTTTTTTAGTTTTAAACCTTTTTACAGATACAATTTACGAAAGAAAAAGATAATTGATTTATTCAATTCTTTTTGCAACGGAGATTTTATTTTTGCAAAGGCTTTTTTAATTTTAAACCTTTTTACAAATACAATTTACGAAAGAAAAAGATAATTGATTTATTCAATTCTTTTTGCAACGGAGATTTTATTTTTGCAAAGGCTTTTTTAATTTTAAACCTTTTTACAGATACAATTTACGAAAGAAAAAGATAATTGATTTTTTCATTTCTTTTTGCAACGGAATGTTTTTCGCTAAAAAAAAAACTGATTTCAATTTATTATTTATCTCAATCAATAATTCTTGCGAAATATAAGTCACAACTTACAAATGAATCAAATGTTTACCTTGATTTTCTAATCAAATGGAAAATCTCATTGATTTATTGTAAATTTTAATTAAAAATATAATAACCGTTTAAATTGAATTTAATTGATACAGTGAGATTCAAGTCAACTTCTTGAACTCATATAATTTTATTGCAAACCATAGGCGCTTAAAGAAAGAAAGAATTGAGAATGATATAATGAAAAACTTTTCAGTGACCAAATCAAGAAAATCTAGTATTTTCAGTTCCCTAGTAAAGAAAACTATAAAGTGCTGTCTCATGAAGCTAATCTGCAAAGCAAAGGGTACTCCGTATTTGATGCGAGATGAGATATGTGAACCATAAACTTGGCTTTGCTTGGGTAACAGCTTTGTTAAGCCATTATGAATTTTAAAGTTGAATATTTTCGTTGAGTTGTAAAAAAAGTCTCAAGTTGTAAAATCAACCAATACCGAGATATTTAAAAATTTGATGGTTTTAGTAGGTCACAGAAAATTTACCCAAGGTTTATCAAATTGGACTTAATTTTTAGCTATTAGCCATAACATAGATAAGAAAAGAAATGTCGAATACCAGAACCTTGGCAGGAAAAATGTTTTTAGCTGGCGAGTGCTATTTATCTTGTGTAAAAATCTATCGAATTAGAAAATTTACTTTTCGCTACTGATGAGGACTATTGGAACATCTTGTACTATGGACCACAAAAGTAACGTTCTTTTATCAATATTTTAAAGTTGATTTGTGCATGATTCAATTCGGTTTTACGGAAAATGTTTCGAATAAAAGTTGTTAGTATATTTATAATGAGTAAATTTTATCCGGAGCATTTTTTTTCGACCCAACTATAAAATTTTGACAAAGAGCGTTACTTTTGTGGCCTTGTGTACATTTAAATCAAAACAATTCAAAATTTTGATTATGCAATAACAAATACATAATTTAATGACAAATACATTTTGCATAGACAATTGTATTTTAAATAGACAATAACAATATTAATAATAAAAATAAATAATTCCCATTAAAAACGATAATATCGATACAAATATTAATGATGGAAATATATATATATATATATACATCTAGATCTATCGTGATGTGGTGAAAGTGATTTAGTTGTTTTTTTTTTTCAACAGATATTATAACTTTGTACGATACACAAGGAAATGTGTATTTATCTTGAACATTCAGCTGTTTCCTGCATTAAGATTTTGTGTTAATTTTAAAAGGAAAATACGATGTAAAATTGTATTTAAGTATTCGTCGATCGGTAATAGCCTTTTGCATGTTCTGTTCGACTTGTAAATAAATTGAAATTAGAATCATGTTTTTTATAACGCTAAACGCTTACATTTATACGCTATTATATATATATATATATATATATATGTTTATATATATTACTAATAATAATAATATTAAATAGACTAAACTAAACTAATATGGTATATTCGTAATAGACTGAACATGTTTTAAGAAAGATAAAATTTATTCATATAAGGCATTCAAAAATATCTACGATTTATAGAGGTCCAGATACGTTATAGACTTGTCCACGTTGAGAAGAAAACACAATTAAATGAAACTTTCATACGACAAATTTATGTCAAGCCATGGCCATGGACAAAAAAGCAAAGAAAAGGCAAATCATATAAAGAATAATAACTATAGTTATAATTTGTTCAATTTATAAAAATCTAGAACTCGTCATATCCTGAACTCAAAGTATATCTAGACATATGTGTTAAAACATGGTCATGTCATTAAGAATGGTCATTTATATTTTAGACCAGTGATTCTCAACCACTGTGTCGCGGCACTGTGTGTTCTCAACCAGTGTGCCGCCAAATTTTAGAAATGTATATAGTAAAGTATTAACCAACAAAAAAACGAAAAAAAGATCGAGACTGTTAAATGTAAAAGACGATATGAGAGTAGTATTGTCATTTTTACGACCAAATATAAATGAAATTATCAAAAAAACATCAAACTCAAATTTCTCATTAAAAGTATTCTTATTATTAACTGTTAATGATTCCTTTAATAAACGTACTGTTGTTTTTGTAGTACATATTATTTTATTTTACATTCAAAACCATTTTACACAGTGTATTTTAGAGAAGTAAACAACTTTTAAACTTTTCTTTTTCTTTGTGTGCCGTCAAATTTTGAAATCGTTAAAAGTGTGCCACGACAAAAAAAAGGTTGAGAATCTCTGGTTAAGATTTTAGACTATTGAAAATTTTTATTAACTATGCATACGACAGTTCAATTTGTATGAAATAGACAATAAATTATATATCTTCAGAGAGAAGTATATATATATATATATAAAGTTCAAAGAATAAATACACACAGATTATTCACCTTCTAATTTTATATAAATCAAATAATAATACGTACAAACGTACTGAATAATATTTTTGATTATATATCCAAAATTTAATATATATAAAATTAATTAATGTAAAATACCCTTGAAATTATAATTCTATCCCACATTATCTTTCAAAAAAACACACATCCACACATACATAGATACATACGGATACATTTACAATAAAATAATAAATAAATATTTAAAAAATACAAAACTAAAACAATAGTGAGAAAATTCAAAACATATAAATAAATATACTAACGAACTCAAAATTAAACAGAAAAAAAATAATAAAAATAAAACAACTTAAACAAAACAAAAAAAAACACAAAATTAATATGGTTTTAATTACTTTGGATAGAAAAAATTGATAATATGGTGAGAAATATTCACGTTACTTCTGTATACAGATATAAATAAAGAGCCCCTGCATATATCATAGAAATATACGATAGCAGTGTTTTCTAAAATTATCTATTTCCAAATTTTCTATTACCACTTTAGTGTTTAATATAAGACGCGTAAAATTATTATTATTTTATAATAAGTCAAACATTTCGAGTAATTTATGAAAAAAATCGGAAAAGTTTTCGATTCTATGTTATTGGTATATATTTTTAACGATTTATTTAAAAAGGAACGCTCTACAGATATGCTATTAGGGTTCTGTACCAAAATGGTAAAAAAGAAACCCTTATTGTGCCACATTGCCCGTCCGTCTGACACAACTGCTGATTTCATCAAAAAAGTAATGCTATCGACTTGAAATTTTCGTATACCGTTGTGGAATTTACTTGTCCAAATCTATTTAAGGTAATCAAATTTGAAAATACCTTTAAAATGGTTTCGAAATATAAAAGTGGGGTTTATTTCGCCCAATAAGGGGTGTCAAATGAAAGCACATTTATAATTTTTTTATGTCATTGTTTTTTATGTTCAAAAATGTTCAAAAAACGACCATTTCCCCCCGACTTTATCATCTCTGATAGATAATTATCTATATTTTACAGGAAACATAAACTTTTTCAAATTTTCCCATTCAAAGTCTCTTAACCGACCTTGTCTTTTATATGAGAACGTCTCGTTTGTTAGATCTGATATTGTTCCAAATCTATTTAGACTAATCTCTATGAATTTATGAATCTTTCCCGTTTTTCCCTTCCTTTTTTGGTATAATCGTATAACTAGATCGAAGAAATCAATATATTAAATACTATATTGAATTAATATATTCAATCCATTCATTATAATCCGTATATGGAGGACGACTAATAAAAAACAACTGGCAAAAAAATTAATAGTTTTTATATATCTTTAAAACAAAAAATAATATGAACAGATAAATCACTTACTTTTAGTGCACAAAATATACATGACTCAGCCATACAAGCATGACCGGATAAGTCTCGAAAACTTCGACGAAATATATCCAGATGCCATAACACCTGTAATTTAACAGAAAAAAAAACACATATATATTAGGTATTATTTTTTATTGATTGAGAACCGAGCATATGGTCGGTCATCTTTTCATTCAAAACATAATTAAGAAATGAACAAAAGGCACACGTCAATATTGTGCCATAATGCATTTTTTTTTTTTTTGGTATGTGATGGTCTTGTGCTCTGAATGGTATGCGGTTTCAAGATGTTTCTTAAAAATATATATATATATATATTTTTATTTATAAGATATTATATTTTATTATCTTTATCAAGTTATCAAAAATCATATTGAATTACAACTTTGATGAACTTCTTTCATTTGTTTTAAAAACAATATGTCATTTTTATTGGCATTTATATAAATACAGAAGTGTTCTTGTCATACAGGGGCGTAGCAAGAATTTGAGGAGATAATCAGTACATTAAACTTAATATTCTTTAAGTAATATTTATATGAAAAAGTCATCGGTCAGGGTTTGAACCCTAGACTTCTATATATCGCGTCCAGTGTCAGACTGATCTGGTTACCAGGACACTCTGGTGTTAAAAGAAACGAAGTAGTGGATTCAAGAGGAGTCATCTGAAATGCCTCTTTCACCTGAGCCTATCATTCTCATAGCAAGATGCTCCGAAATTTACCGAATCAATGGGTGGCTGCGACAAGCTCATCTCAATTATTGGGACTTAGCGCAGGCCAAGTTGCTCGGTTGAAACTCAATAGAATGCAGTTGAGAAGGGTGGTGGGGCTCTTGACAGGACCCTGTCGATTGAACTACCACCTTCATAACTTGGGGATCTCTAATGATCCCACTTGTAGGGCGTGTATGGAGAACGATGAAACCTCCATGCACGTTATATGCACCTGTAGAAACCTGCAGGGTCTCAGGTATAGAATGTTTAGGTCCGATATCTTCGGGTTACAGGTTGTTCTCAAAGAGGGCACCCCTTGGTCTAGATGCTAGGGACCCATTTACTTTTGACCCATAAACAAGATATGCAAAGAATAAATCTTCTTAGAATTGTTTCCCAGAATTCTTTTTTTACGACCAATTGTTCGTAAATTCTTTAATTCATTCAATTTGTTACATTATTATCACTCTTCCAAATCCAAATTAAGTTACACAATCAACAAAATTTCATCATATTATTTCAACATGAAGTGGATTTTGTTAAATATGCGGCCATTATTTTAAATCGAGATTTCTTTTAGGACTCAAAAACCACAGATACATTCGAATCACCCGATCTGTTAAGGTAAAATGATTCCCATTAAAATGGGCTGTAACATATTTTTAAATGATTTCAATGAATCTCAACAGAAAATTAAAGAACATATTCATTTACAATAATAACTTTACGGTAAATAATAATTGGTTTTCTTTCGCATGCATGTGATTTACGCAACAACAATGGATTCAAGCATTAACAATAATAATAATTATTAATAGCCATAATGAAGTGGAATAATTTTATAAATTGCGTGTTTTATTGTTTCAACAATGGACTCTCTCTCTATTTTCTGTTTATTTATATTAGTTTTATATTTAACAAACAACATATGTACCACATTTTATATCCTCTATAATTATGGATAATATTTCCTTGTACCTGCTGAGTGATGGAAATTCGATAGTACCCTTATTAATAGATATTGGGGTGAAATTTTATGTGTGACATCAACCCTCTTTCAAATGTAATAATCCTCTAATCAAATTAAAATAAATAGTAATAAAAAAAGAACAAGTGATATTTATAATAGAAGTTAATGACTATAACTTAATTTGGTAAAGTGTGTCGTTAAACTGTAACTTCATGGTTACGTACCGACTCCATATGGTATTGAGGTTGGTATTCGCTTTATTATTTCGAATCAAATTTTGTGATTTTTATTCCATCAAAAAATAAGAAGAATATTTCATTTTTCTCGACTAACCTCAAAAATAGTTGGAATATGCTAAGATATCTTGATATTTCACTTAAAACCTAGGTTAATAAAAATTAATTAAGACAATTAATAGTGACTAAACAAGTCTTTTGAAAGATTACGACGTGTAACCTAAGGACATATGTCTTGCACAAAGGTGATTAGATATTAAATCCAAAATATTGTATAAGTATACTATAATAGCATTGAAAACTAGCCACGATTAATACCAAATATCAACTTTCTGAGTTCAAAATATCAACAGTTGTGGAAATGTATACATACGTCTAAAAAAACTACATTTAAATTGATATTGCTATTTTTACAAAGCCCAAATTAACCTACCTCAAATTAACCCACAAAGTCCACATCTGTTGTCTGTTTGAGGTGCAAATTATATTGAAATTATAAAATAAACCAAGCCACCAATTACAATTTTACTAATCCTCGGCAATAACAATAATGTGTAGATATTGCAAATGGAGGAAGCGCTGGTAAAGGATTATATATCACAATAATTATATATAAATACAAATTGGAATGACTTCCTTGCGCTTCCACCCACTGAAGGCATAAAACGCGCTTTAATTGTTTTCGAATTAAGTTTCAGCTTTATATATTTCATATATTTATGTAAGTTTTTTATCATATTTTTTAGTCCTTTAAAGATTTTATTTTTATAAAATCTTGAAACACATAGCATTAAATTTGACAAATAATATATTCCAAGTTTGAAGTTTTGAGCTTATTTCCAGACGAAAACTTTGACACTCTCTTAGAAAATAAATTTCAAATAATCCCATCACCCATGGCTAATTCTTTGGATTGAAGCTACTGATACAATTAAATAAATTTAATAAATTTTTCCAATATTTATAAATGAAAAAATGAAGTTTTTATTTAGTTCCTGTATAATAATATTGTGCAGAATATTTATTAATTAATTTATATTTTAAAAAAAAGAAACACACAATTTTAATTAATTTATATACAAATAACCAGTTTCCAGATGTTGGCTTATTGGATAATAACTCTTAAAAATTAATTCAGACATGCTTGTTGGCTTGTTGATTAAAGAGACGAACATTATTTATTGGCGACAACTAAAAATTTATTTATATATATATTTCTGTATTATAAATTAATAATTTTTTAATTGCAATACTTGTTTTTTATCAAAAAAAAAATTAAATATACACTCCCATTCATAAAAATTGAACCAGTAAGTCACTAAATATATGTATAATATTAGAGACAGTAACACTTAGAAAGTTTCAAATGGGTTAATTTTTATGAGCAGGAGTGTACATTAGCAAAAACATTATTTAGAAAAAAAAAGAAGTTGTTTTTCTATAATTTTAGCATAAAAAGTACGGATAAAAGAAGGAAATCTAAGCAGGAGTCGTTGGTGCCACCTAGTCGGAAAGTGTAGATTAAATTATGTTGTAGGTTTTGTAAAGTTAGATTGCGTGCGCGGTGGGATTTGATTAAGATATCAAAAGTGTCACATTGATATGGATGTCAAGTCTTGAAGGCTTTGGAATAAATACAAATTTAGGCTTGCGAATAAAAGTACTAAATGACTTTTCCTCGAACTTGATATTACCTTTGTAAAAGACATTGTAAAGGGAGTAAATACAAATCTTGCATCCAGCTTTTCACCTACTTTTATACTAAATGGATTTTCAAGATTTTTTTAAGTCAAACAGTTTTATTGAGTAATTGATGATGTGTTATAAGCTAGAAAATAATATTATGGATCAATCTGGATCATTGATCAAACTCAAACGAAACTGTACGGCTTATAACAAACGATTTAACTACCAATATTAAGGACAAAGAAGACAAAAAATGCGCCAGATATGATTTCCAATAAAAGAAAATTTTATAACAAGTACGCAAAACATTTATATCAAAAATTGGATCCATAATTTTACTGAATTTTTTAACCAATCACAAATACGGAACTTCTAAAAATTCCAAAGTAATTGTATATATCCTGTAAGCAATGCTGCTGCTAAATTGTTATTGATTGTTAAGTCAGTAATTACTATAGCAGGCTTCTTTGTAATCAAATTACAATAAATAATTTTAATTTTACTGATTAAAAAAAATTTAACGAGTTTTTTTCCCATTTTATTTTGAATATTACTGTTAATACGAGCTAGACAAAGACAACCATAATATACATCTTGTCTATTGTTACCTCTATATACAGTGACTTAATACGTACGAATCTCGAAAATTAATGTTGAGATCTCACCAGACCTTTACCGTTTGGAAGGTGCTCTGTTGCTAATAATACTACCAGGTATCTTTGTCCGATCATGATATCACCAAACAAGATTCAGGCAAAATTAGCTTTTGGATAAAATAGCTTTACCAGAATTGGGATTTTACTTGATAATTCTTGGTTGTTTTTAAAACCACTTTTACCGGGAGGAGGGAGTGTGGTTATCTCCCTTTAAAACCGTAAGAGATAGAAAATAATAGTTCTAACATTAAAAATATTTTTTTTTTTATATAAAGAATTTTTTTCATAAACTGAACAATTTTGCTGGAACTGGTCGTAGATCAAATTCCAGCAAAATCATTGATCAAAAAAGATCGTGTGTTTACTACATATTTATAGTACTTTGGGTCACAAAACTAGCGCTAATTTGTCCAAATTTTTTAGTTGATTAATACCTTTACTTTCGATTTTTGGGAAAATGAAAAACCGAATGAATAAAACAGAAATCAACTATAAATTATCGAAAAAAGAGGACTACTTTTTGGGCCATGTCTAAATATATACCTCAGTCATATTTGTATATATCTATTCAATATATACAGGCTATTCAAAAAATTAAAGCAGTTACTTCTTAACATGCGTTTTATTTAGTTTAAGTTTAGAATTTTGTTTGTATATAGAGGTATTGTGGCGCTGGCATCAGTATTATTTATAAATAAAGGTTTGGTATCTTAATTATAGAGTATTTTGAATTTATTAATCTCTAGTTAGGCAATTTAGAAGCTTCAGGTGCTGCTGGTTGGCCTGCTAATTCAAATTAATTTCAAAATGAAGTTTAATCATTTTTTTTTTCTGTTTGAAAATTGTTTATTGCTGCAAGCGATCGATCAATTATGTTGATCAGTTATACTATAAAATTTTATGGATGCATTAAATATATTGGTGTTTTTTTTTTTGTATTGCCCAAAATTAAAATTTTCAATCATACAATAAAATATTATATTGTACCTACACACATGTGGGCCCGCAGTTTGTCAATAGGGAATATGCATTAAAATTTTTTATCACTTGAATTGAAGCATGTTTACTTGACAAATATCAAGGTAAAATTACTTTTTAAATATCTTTAAAAATAAGCGAGATATGAATGATTGAAATTCCCGATTAGACAAAGAGGGTGATAGCCCTCTTGATATGTTATGTGACGTCATATTACACTTTCACCATTTAAAATACACGTAAAACTCCGTTTTTAGTATTTTTGCAAGAAAGAAACAGATAATAATCTCTAAAAGCTTATAGCTTCCTTGATATTTGTCGGATTTTAATTTCGTTTTTAAATATTTTTACAGTATTAACAGTATTTTCATATTCTGAAAATAAATGTGAAAAAAAATTTTCATACATATTCCCTATTGTCTGTGAATTTTGATGTTGGTGTTACAAATAATTAAACAATTGCAACTCACAAAAACTAGATTAGATTATGTAATATAATTTCTGCATTTATTACTTGGAAGTAAATAGTTTTGAAAGAGGTGCCACTTATGTACCATACAGAATTTGCTTAGAAAAGGAAGTTAAACGATTTTAAAGAGATAACTTTTTAGATTTATCTTCAAGATAAATCGAAGATGATATCCATAAGTAAGCTAATGACTAGACAAAAGTCTGGTGAATTTGTCGCGCAATTTCTGCTATCTTTTATACTCAACTTAAGGTATTTCCAAACTATATGAGCTGATCGGGTATTCGCGCGAAAAGAACTATATAAAAAATTATATGTGTAAAAAAATTATGTTGGTAATCGAGCGCGTTGTTGAAAACAGCTGTCCGTTCTCGTCAGTGTTCCCATTCGTCACATAACATATCATACATATACTAGTCATCATACATATACTAGTATATAATTTCAAACAACTTTCAAACAGCTCGCCGGTACTCAGGATGCATCCAGATTCTATGCTTTCCAAAATAACCTAGATTGTGGGTCATGAAGAACGTCACTCCAGTTTGAGTTTAGTCTCTTAAAAATTGACACAAAAAAGGAGATATTTTGAGTACGGTTTATCAAAAACCGGTTCTTCCAAAATCACCTTATAGAATGTATACCAAAATGTGAAAGAAAATTTGCAGATATACAACAGATTTTGTAGAATTCTGCAGTCCTATAAACATCCACAGAATCATAAGTTAATGGTGCAATAAATACTTTTTTAAATTTTAAATTTTATGGTCTAGTGACGGACGATTGCAACTGCTAACGACCAGCAACAAATCAATAAAACTAACGATTTTAACGGTTTTTTATTTCTTTTAAATGTTATCCACAATATATATATATAAATTTCAAAAATTATTTTATTTTATTTTTATTTTACAATACAAAAACTTGTATAGTTTATAAATAAAAAATGGCGGGATTTTAAAGTTATCATCAACATTTTATATATATAAAATATATATAAAATAAAGAAACAATAGCTCTTAACCAGTTTTATTATTAACTACACGCTTACTTACGAACGTTCAAGATAAGATAAGAAACCAACGAACGTGTGGTGTTCTTCTGTGTGTGTGTGTGTGTTTTAGTAAACAAAGATAGAAATATCGAGTTTGTATCGAATTTGAATCAATTATTTTACGTTTTATAGTCTAGGGGAAAAGGTTTTCCAAATATCTCAAAAACCATGCGATTTATTGCAAACATTATTGTCACTATTAAAATTTAATTAAATCAAATTTTCTCAATGTTTTTTTTTTTTTTTTTTGCAGAACTGATCAAGTTTGTTGATATAGCGTGGCTAAATTCCGAATATATTTTGCCGAAATCTATAACAATATAATTTTTGGACTTACGGATTCTATCAAATTGGGAAAAAATGAAATTACAAGTTAGTTAATGAACTATTTATATACGACATTCCATAACTAAAATTCACAAACGGTAAGAGATAGAACAAATCTTTAAACTGGAAAATTGTTCTGTATAAAACTTTTGTTGGAAACCTTTTTTCGAAAACCGATTAGATTCGGTATAAATCGAATACCAAAGACTTGAAAACCTTATTTAATACGAAATACGTTATGATTTTATCTTTTAATCTCAATGTTTTTGAGATATTTGGAAAAGCTATGTAGTTCTCTTTTAACCCCGCAAACCAGATGTGCCCACCCTTTTTGTACATATTGCCACAATTGTTTATAATTGATTTGGGCCTTATTCCTTCGGTTTTCGAAAAAATGCTTCGAATAATAGTTGCTCATTATACGTGGTCCAATATTTGTGGTCCAATATTGTGGTCCAATATTTGTAAAACGGAGTTTGGGTCTTAAATTGACTTCCTGCAATACCCTCCACTTTGGCAAACTATCCTATTTTTAAAGAATAGGATTCAATGAATATGTTAATCAATAATTTCCTCACTGAAACCAAAAAAGCCAAAATCCATTTTAATTTGACACTTATCCTCCGTGCTATTATTAAAACATTGGAAGAAGTATAAAACGCTCTTCACCTCTCTGCTGTAGCCGTAGCGTCGTCAATCTGTGGACGACGAGTCCACTCAACCGGTCAGCTTAGCGCATATAATATATATCGTATCTACACCAAACGTACCTAGTGCTGCTTTGGCTTGGTGCACATATTATGTATGTAGTACCATGGATTGTATGGATGGATATTATTAGTATGCTGTGTACACGATCACAACATCCATTTGCACGCACACAAACACAAACACGGTGAAGACGACTTTATAAAGTCATAAATATATCTTCAATATGATGTTCATTTTATATTCATCTAGCAATAAACATTAAACTTTAACTTTAAAATTATATTTTGAATTTTATAAACATACAGAGTGTCCCAGAGCAACGATTAACAACGATTAACACTTGACGCAAAGGCTAGATCAAGGTCTGTAGATAGATTATTGGACATAGAAAGATCCTGACCAGTACAAGTAACCGAGCGGTCTAAGGCGTTATGTCTGCGCAGTATTCCAGAAACTGGAAACTGGGAGGTTATGGGTTCGAATCCTGACATCGGCAGTTTATCAATTATTAAGAAAAAAAAAGGGAGTCGGTTAATTTACTAAACTGTCGGCGTATGGACAATAACGAAGTAACCGGCTATGCTTGAGAAGGTTTTCTGCAGTTTTCTTCACGAACTCCAGATGAATATCGGCATAGTTCCTATTAGAGTCGGCTGCAGCCGCATATCCTACCAATTCCTAGTCTATTCCTTCCACTCCACTCACATCCTCACATCCTTAGGCATCACAATGGACCTTATAGTCGAAGTGTAGCCCGTCCAGGGCAGCCTCTACAATCTATCTATCTGTCTAGAAAGATCCTCGCAAGGTTGCCTTTTTTAGGCCAATTGTGTATTGTCTAACTAAAGTTTATCTTATTCTCACTCAAAGTCTATTTGATAATAATATTTCAAATTTTACCCCAATTCCTAGAACAATTATTTGTATTTTTATAAATACGTCTATAAAGTAGTCATCATCAGTATGAATTAGTTAATTGTTACTATCTCCGGATTATGGAATCAAAGATATGTTAATTCATACTTATGATGACTACTTTGTAGATGAAATACGTATTTATAAAAATTAACTTCAAACAAACCTAGAGTTCTCCTTGATTATCTTAAAAATCTTTATATTGATATACCTTCATCTATCTAATAGTCTGTAGGAATATACCAAGATATCCTGGTATACACGACCGAACATCTAATTTAATAACATTGATTTATGTTTATGTTTATGTTTAGCCTCAATATTTAATAATAGAGTACAAGTTTGTTTTTGGCTACGAGAAACGTTCTGTACATATCGATAAACCATCTGTACATATCGATAAATGGAAATTGTAAATCATTTCAAATTACTTGAAAATCATTAATTACATGAACCAAGTACCAATGTACGATAGATAGATGATTCTTTTTTATTGGATTAATTTTATGATCCACACACACATACAAAAATCAAAACTATTTTGATTGATGGTTTAATGAAAATTTTTTTTACAAAACATTTTTATAAAAACCACGAAATAATTAGTCTTTCAACACTAAAAAACTTGTGAACAGATAAATTAAAGTGAAGCAACCTATTATTTATCCATTTATATATATATATACAATATTTGATCTGAATTAAGTGAAGACTAGTTAACAAGTATTTCACCTCACAATCAACAAAAAATGTAATTAAGAACCAATCAGGAACGAAATAACTCATTCAATAAATTATATCAAAATATTTATATTTTTTTCAAATATAACTAAAATAAACAATGCTTTTATTAGTATGACACTACAAAGCAAAAAATATATGTAAAAATGTGGAACGTTTTATTCTAAAACTAAATCAATTAGCACTATTCAAAATAACTAAATAAATTTGCTTCTAATTAACTAAATAAAATGTTTCTCTCAGGACACACTTACTAACTTGACAACAGTGTTACCAGATTGAAGGATATTCCCATAATTTAGTAAATAAACCGTATTTGTTCTGATTCATAATATACAACTTGAGTACAACAATTTAACGATAAGACAATCCCACAAGAATAAACCTTCAAGTTTTTCGACTGGGCTTTACTAAATCCATTTAATTTAGGGGGGGGGGGGGAATACCCCAATCTGGCAACACTTACTAAGCAAAACGATATCAGAATCTTAATATCTGTCAAGTGTCCTGGCAAAAAACTAAGTTAAATATTAGTACCTTACTTAGTTTAAAAAGAGTACAATTTAAGGAGGAGGGAAACTTATCAGACTGAAGTAGAAGTAGGAGCGTAATGGACCATAAGAGGTCAAAATGCAATACTTTTCATAACCCAAGAGTTATCTATCTAAGGACTTGAGTTGTTTTGAACACAGCCTTCTATATAAAATTAGATTATAACACACAGCCGTTCTTATTATTTATTTAAGAACTTACAAATATTTACTGTATTTAATTTTGTAATAAATGAGAACAACATTTTCCTGTTTATTATAAATAAAGTACTGTAAATTTTGAATGAATTCCGTTAGCTTTATATTATCAAACAGCAAATGAACTATTTAATATTAGACTATTTATACTTTATATATATATATATGTATATATATATATATATATATATATATATATATATATATATATATATATATATATATATATATATATATGTATATTTGTGATTATAAATGTACGTGTAATCTAAACTGACCAAATATGCTAAAATCTAATATAAATTAAATTTTATGAGCCATTTCCATTTTTAGGCATAATCTTAAATTCAATAAATTTTGTAATTTAAATCATTTTAATTTTCTTAGATCATTTCCGTTTGACTGTTTCTATCCGTAATAGAATTTTGAAATTTGTTACGTGGAGTTATTTGTGCGGATCATAAATTGAAAGATATTTGTTACCATGCTAGTTGAGTTTTGAGAAAAAAGAATTTGCTATACGGTTTATCACTCATGATATTTTTTTTTGAATATTGCTTCGAATATACGTAAAAATACAAATTCAACATTCAAAATTTTGAATCTGTTGGCAGTGTAACGACTTCTCACGGCAGTGATTTCGGGTTCTGCGTATAGAGGTTATGTGAGGTTCTCACCAGATGTTTTTATGATAGCATATACATAGCCATAAAAAAGCGTAATTTTTTGGCAATTTTATGTCATATTTTCAATTTTGTGCCATCTGGCTATAGATATTTAGTGCTACCCGTGCGAAATCGGCACGGGTCCGTTACTTATAAAAAAAAATTCGTTACGCAGGAAGGAGCTGCTTTAACTTAGCGAATTTCCTTAAAATACATAAATCACTTTCTAGCGGTCACAATTTTAGTCTGATCAAAATGAAATGTCGTATCTGATTTTAGTATTTGCAAGGCCAATTTTATTAATAAATTTCATACGTGAAGGGGAAATGGGGGCATATAGAAAGAAGAAAACACAAAATATAAAATATCTCTCTTAATATTAGAACAATAAAAAAATGTGTAAGGAATAAAGTTGGAGAAAATCAAGTTTGCTACAATTCATCACCTTATCATTTTTGCTCAAACTCTAATGTGTACAGAGATAGTGAGGAATTTAATTTTCAATCTTAAACCGTCAATATTTCTGTAAATATTAGTGTAACAGAAAAAATGATAAGAAACAAAATTACAGTAAAGCTTAATACCTACAACTTTATTTCTTATAAATTTTTCGATTTTTCTAATATTAAGGGAGATATGTCAAATTTAGTGTTTCCCCCTCCCTTTAAACCCCCCTTTCCATTTGTTCGATTTTACCCATTAACGAACTTGACCTTTTGAATACCAAAAGCGCCTCAAATACCAAATTTCATTCCGATAAAATGAAAACTGTGACCGCTAGAGTGATATATATATATATATATATATATATATATATATATATATATATATATATATATATATGTATATATATATATATATATATATATGTCCATAGATATATATATATAAATTTTACAGATGGTGATTTTTGACATCTACTAGGTAGGATCGATGGACATTTGAAGAAATTTTTGCGAAATTTTGACTTCGGTACGGAACCAATAGCTCCGTAATAATGATTTAAAAAAATATTATCTGTAATCATAATCGAGGAATTAATTTGACATATCCATATTTATAAATCGAAACACAAAAACCTTGTAGAATTTTATATTTATGATTAAAATTTGTTTAGGCCACGTGCCCCATGAACGATGTCAGCCTATCACAAAACTTTTTAGGTATATTTTTTAACAATTTCAATGCAAGGTTTTTTTTTTTTTATTCGAATGCTATCTTGATAAGAATATTATCGTTGTGGCCCCCAAAAAACATATAAATCATAAAAAAAATGAATTATTTTTGACATACAACTAATTAATATAGTTCTTGAGTTCATGTATACAAATGAAATTCAACCTTTTCCATCAAAATAAAAGAAAGTCCTTACTTTATGGGAAATAAATTTTCATACCATGAGCGAATAACAGAAATAGTTGATACTCCATTCTGTCAATTTGAATAAAATGTTCTGCGAAAAAGGTACTAGTTTTTTAAATAGGTGAATAGACAAAATACTTAGTTTTCAAAGATACGAGGTCTGTCCAAAAAGTATCCGACCTGCTTTTATATCCCCGCGCCAGAGTGTTCGAGCGACCTCTGCGAGGCATGAACGTCAAACATTGACAAACATGTAAGCCTTTATAGAAACCACAAGCAGAAATTCGGAATCACCATTTCATATGGACTGTAGTGTAGTTACACCTTTAGTGTAATATTTAAATCGCCAGGTTAGCAGAGACTAACAAACCCCAAGTTTATACTTTATTTTTACTTAAAATCGTATCGCTACCATCTGTCCAAGTTTATCACCAAGGCGAATCAAATCATCCGATACAAATGAAATCTTAGAGCAAAGTGCACTTTCTTTTACTCTAAGAGACAGACAATTTCAGTACAAAAAGTGACTTTTAAGTACGATTAGTTCTCACGTGACAAACGTAATCAGACAAACTTTTCGATAGAGATACGAAATAAAAGAATAAAAGTACAAATAAGTGTATATTCTACCATTAAACCCCTTAACATACATTAATTATTTAATTACAAGGCGGATTAAAATAAAGGTACACACCAAAAAACAAATGAAAAACACGTAAGGATGATCCTTAATCATCATTATCTATCTAATAATTACAATAATTTTTGTTTTTTTTTTTAGTTACAAATCATTTTCTAAGTAAAAAAGAAAAAAAAACCTTTCCAAAAAAAAAACGAAGTCTGCTCTAATAATAACAAAACTTAAAAAATATATTATCAGAACAAAAAAGGTACCTAAACTTAAAAGTCTGTAGGTATTCATATCAGGGATGGGTAATATTTGAAATGGTTCCATTTGAAGTATGGTTCAATGGTTTAGATACAGATATTTTGGGGTATAAAAAATATTACTCTTCAACCATATGGCCCCCATTGTGCTCCCCCTTCTATTTCAGTCTGACGAGATTCACATCTCGCATATCTTGGCCAGAAGCTTGCTTGTCAGGTTTTCTTGAAGGTGCGTATATTTGCGGTGAGATGCACCAAATATCTTGTATCTGCTGTAACCGAGAATTTTGCCGTTGAAGATGATGTGGCTGGATGTTTCTTCCTCCTCGCCGCACAATCTGCACATAATGGATCCATTGGGGAGTCTTATTGTATGCAGATGCTTTCGTAGGTGATAATACCCGGTGATGAATCCGGTAGCGTTTGGAAGTTGTCTCCTGTTCAGTTTGAGTGCATCGAGAGACAACATCTTGAATGCATACTGCAACAGTATTGTCCCAAGTTTTTGTTGCACTATTTGGGATCACGGTGTTTAACGTCTATCCACTCGTTGATCCCTTATTTACATATTGCCGTTGGAATTTCTACAATAGGTTCTATTAAAGGTATTATGACTCGCTTCTTTACTAAGGTATCTGCTTTTTCGTTTCCTTCGAAATCACTGTGTTCTGGTATTCAGATCAATTTAACATTGGTCCGTTTTGCCGGCTCCAGTAGTTACTTTGGCAAACTCTGACTATCCCTCAGCTGGATTCCATGGTTTAAATAATTTCACTAATTCACAGCGCAATAACACTTGTTCTTTCATACTTATGTCTTCGTAACCGTAATGAAAAATTGATATTGATATAGTACTGTGACGTTTAAGAATACACAGAGGTAGAGGTAGATTGTAAAGGCTGCCCTGGACGGGCTACACTTCGACCATACGGTCCATTGTGATGCCTTAGGATGTGAGGATGTGAGTGGAGTGGAAGGAATTTGTGAGTAGACTAGGAATTGGTAGGATATGCGGCTGCAGCCGACTATGATAGGAACTATGCCGATATTCATCTGGAGTTCGTGAAAGAAACTGCAGAAAACCTTCTCAAACATAGCCGGTTATTTCGTTCTTGTCCATACCTCGAACCCATAACCTCCCAGTTTCCAAATACTGCATACTGCGCAGACATGACGCCTTAGACCGCTCGGCTACTTGCCTGGTTTCCATTTTCAGTATGTTCATTAAGGTATTTTACCCACATATTATTATTTGTGTATACTTTAAGCGTCACAATACAATACTAATGTCAATTTCCATTAAGGTTCCGTAAGACATTGTATGAAATAACTTGCGTATACTATATAGACAAACATGTCATTGAATTTTTAATTAAATATTGATATGAAAAAGCAAACTCATACACCAGGAATCAAATCTCACGACCTCTAGGTCTAACTAGCCCAGAGTGCTAACCGTTAGGCCAAGTATGACTCTTATTTTACCCATCCCTGGTTAGGTATTAAGATTGTGTTTGTTTGTATGAAGGATAACCACCTGTACACCTGCAGTTCTCCACAATATATACCTTTTGATGATGAACAGAGAGTTATATTATTGTAGACAGAGGTGGGCAGGAGATGACTCGGCCAAGCTCTGAGTGAGAGGTAGGGAAGAGAGATAGAGTTAATACAGGGTAACCTACCAATTATTTATATTTTCTTTTTTTAATTAAAACATTTTCTGAAAAAAATATAATAATACCAAATCTTTTTTATGGTCACTATTATACAAAGTAAATAATACATACAATCATTCAATACATACTCTGGAATTTTGGGCTGGTAATTTGGGTTCTAAAATGTACCTTTTTAGTATATGTAGTTTTAGTGTATGAATAAAATAAAAATATATAAAAATCTTTTGAACCTTTAAGTTTACCGCTGGACCATTGTAATAAAAGAGGGAAATTTTTGCAAAGGATAATTTAAATAGAAATATAGTTTTGGAAATTCCAAATAATTTGTCTAAATATTTTACTATTCATATCCGAGAACTAATAAAGAATTATTTACCTGATTTAATTATTTTTTCTTCGTATGGAGTATGCTCAGTATAGTGTCATGGGAATTTGATGAATTAAGTTAAATTTTACATAAAGTGGGAATTTGAGTTCTTCGAGTTAGTCTACTTTGAATTGAAAAAGTGAAAAGTACTATTTGTAGTAGTGGAAATTATTTTTCGCATAATTTGTTTTTCAAAAAAAATAAAAGTAGTGAATTTAATAATGGAGAAGACATCGCAAGCAGTCTTGGATAAGTTCAGATTATTATTATTATTATTATCATTATTGTTATTATTATTATTATTATTATTATTATTATTATTATTATGTTTTTTGGTGTATCTCTCCATACTGTAAAAGATATTATTTAAACAATAAATATTTTATAAAACTATTTCTAAATTGATTGAATAAATTATTGGGCAATAATCGGTAGGACAACCTGTATTGAAACATCGTTCCGTCTTGCTTCAAAACATACCTTCTTTACTTACTCTCACCCAGCTTATGGAGAGCTCGTAAGGCTCAGACGAGCTGTCTGTGCCCACCTCTGAATATATAGTATTATACTAAAAACTTGTACCTTTGGCTTTATGGAGTTCGTAAAGGTATTATATGAATATATGTGTGTGCACCCTCTTCTTGCCATTGAATTCAATATGTTCCACTTGTTTAACTAACTTTATTAAACAACATGTTTCGTGATGATATGAAAAAGTTTTGTACAACTTCACAAATAGTATTAAGACCCAATGTGTTTGTATGTTTTTTAATCCCTAAAGGTACGCAATAGAAACAAATGTATGCTAAAAGTTCTATAAATCCAAGGTAAAGTAAAAGACCTATAGATATGTTGTTGGCGTCTCTGCAGTGTTTATTTGGGAGCAGCTGCAATATATTCAGATTATTCGAACGATAATGTCTTCAAAAAAAATTTACATTTCAGAAATTTTGTATTATTTATTTTCTCATATAGACTTTTTGGTTTTTCTTATAATATATCAGTGCCAAAATTTAATCGGATATGTTCTACAGCTCGAATCACTTCTTAGCAGCGTTTACTTGTTCGAGTGGTCATACTGGCAAGGCGTTCGGAACTGAGAGGTTGCTTGTTATATTCCCAATGGTGGCAGTTTTGTCAATTAAATTAATTTTTTTTTTTTAATTAGTATACATTCCATTCAATTTAGTTAATTCACTAAACTGTCGACGTAGGTCCATTGTGATACCTAAACTCTGATAGAAACTATGCGGATATTCTACTGGAGTTCGTGAAGGAAACTGCAGAAAACCTTCTCAAGCATAGCCGGTTACTTCGTTCTTGTCCAAGTTCTTGTCAGCGATTAGATAAAAAATTTGTTCCAAATTAAACACAGCCAAGGTGTGGCGCTCAATAATAGTAAAATATTTAATTCTGTTTAAATAAGGTTCTATGTAACCTTACACGAAATTATTTAAAATATTAATAATAATTAATATGAAAGATATCCATTTTCATACAAAAATATTTCATATAAAATATTTTAATAGATTGAAACTAGTCACCACCACATTCTTAAAAGTAATTCGAGCATAAGATCTTAAGAATCAAGAAGTGAAAGAAATAATAATAATTATGTGCCTCACATATATAAACACATTAATTAACTTACACTTGCATTCCAATAATCAATAAAATTAATAGTAATCAATAATCAATGATAGTAATTAATTTGTATGTACAGTTAAATAGATTTGAGTTTTTTTCCTAAAACTGACTAAACGTATATTACTCTGGTATTTCGCAAGCATCTTAGATTTTTAATGGACTGGTAAAATGGTCTTGTGAAATTCCCTGACTATTACATATATTTCTTGACCATTTTCGGGATCTCGTTATTATAGCAAAAAACAAAAACCAGAACCTCTTTAAGGAGAGTTTCAATACCATTTTCAAAATATGTTATATTTTAACAACTTATATCTCCTAAACGAAAAGATCGAATCAATTGATTTTTTTTGAAAATTGTTTCGAAACTTCTTAATAGATAAAAGCTTGACTTATTCAATTCGGTTATTTTCAAGAAATGAATTTCAAAATAAAATCATAGATACAGTTGGGTTCTCAAGCTTCCTGTATCATTTTCTCTGACCAGGACTATTCCAGAATCTCATGTCGATACTCACTAACATTTCCAGGTCGACATTTTAAAGAAACTTACTTTAACGTATAACATGATTAAATAATTTTTAATTTCGCCTTTCATTATATGACTGGTCTAAAAACTATTTTGCGGTCAACTAGTACCTCAACAAAATTTCCCCACTCTTTCTTCTCCTCCAATATTTTAAAGATACTAGCGGAAGAGAAATTACTATTAAATTAGTCTTACATAAAAAAAAAAAAACATTTATTTGCAACTTCTTTTTTACCCTGCACGTTTTTTAATACAACCGATAAAGAATCAATTGTTATCTTCACGTATTAATTACAAAATTTAATTATCTATTATATATTAAAATGTTGTTGAATATACAATGCCTTCTGTCCGATGGCAAAACATTGTTTCTTCTAAAAAGTTCTCATTTCAAAAAAAAAGGCATAATAGTCCCGATTTTGTTGAAAGTATTCATCTCAGAAAAAAAGTTTTTGGTGAAGATGCTCAGAAAATGACCGAATTAGTCCAATTCCACATATCCATCCGTCAGTATGCCCGCCCGTAGACACGATAACTCAAAAACGAAATGAGATAACGAGCTTAAATTTTGTGTATGGGTTCTAGAGCTAAAATGTAAGGTCAAATTCATGTACGGGAAAAATCGAACTGTGCATACCCCCGTCTGGGATGAAGATATCCATCTTAGAAACCGTAAGAAATAGAAAATAATTTAAAAATAAATAATGTTTTTTTTTTCCAAATAAACAACTTTAGTTTGAAACTTTTTTTCATAAACATTGGTTTCGCCGCAATTTCAGTTAATTTCACTTACCGGATATTTAAGCAATTAACTCAGTTGGTTGTTATTATCATTTGTTTTTTGTATATTTCAATGCGTTTACTTTTCACAACAAAAATATTCAAAAAAATTGATTCTTCAACGTGTTTCAATTATTGTGCTAATTAAATTGTATCACATACACAAATCTAGATTGCTTAGATTCAACAAAAATATGACATATTTTCCAATTAAAAAACAAACTACATTATGTAAATGGGAAAAAATTTCTATGAAACTATTTTAAGAGCAAAAAAAAAATCATAAACCAGTTGACAATACCTAATCAACATTTTTTTTTCTATTAAACCGCCTTTTTATTATTCAAGCAAACTTTCTCCTAATAAAAATCCTAAGATTTAATAAATAAATATTTTTAAAAAAAATATGAATAAAATCTACATTTTTATACGACAATTTTTGCTGAACAATGTATAAATTTTTTCTTTTGTATTAATTGGCAAAAAAAAAAAACACAACATTTTTCTACAATTAATCATATTGTTATGGTTAATTAAGTAACTGATTAATTGTGTACGGATATATTGATTAAAGAATTAAAAAGTTTTTACTTAAATCAGAGCCTCTGATAAGCCATCACAACAAAACTCCATTTACAATGTTAAATCGTTACTATATCATATAAATCGTAAACTTTGTTTATGTTACCTTCGATATCTGGAAAAGCGCACGTGGATGGCGTATTTTTCCTTTAGTCATCTTGTCAATTACAGTTTTTCACACATTTTCACACAAAAAAAAACAAAATTTTTCCAACACAAGTATTCAAGTTTTGATTTAAAAAAAAAAAAAATGTAAATAAACAACACTTTTATTAAAAAAATAAAACTTAAGCGCACACACAAAAATACAAAATGTTTGTAGTTGTAAGAAACTCTTCGTTGCTCGGTACTGAGAACGGACGGACACCTGTACAGGTGAACGGCACTATAGTAGCGACACGCTACGGTCAAATATAATACTACATGGCGGCATTTTAATGGCGGCCATTCTATATATATATATATATTCTAAAAATGATTTTTATATAGAAAACTTTACAAGTTTTAATTTTTTTTTAATAGATTTTTCACATGAAAAAGTAAAACTGTTGAAAAATTGATGTACACTGAAATGTTGAATCGATTTAGAATTGTGTATATCGATCTAACATTCACGGGAGACTTGTTTGAAATGAATAACAAAGATGGGTTCTTCATTTGTTGTGGTTCTTTTTTTGGGGGGAATAAGCGGAGCGTATCAATCTGACGAAGGAAGCTATATGTACAACAACAAAAAAAAAACCAAATAAATATTATTACTATGTAAGTCCTCATTATTATAATAATGTTATTAAAAGGCATTATTATTATTAATGCGTACAATCAGGTGTATCATTATGATGCGTGGACCCCTATTTATGGGTATCTATGCTATCTAGCATTGATATCACCACTGTCGTGACATAATACGTCCCTTTAAATATTACATAAACAATTTGTTCTCAATATAATATAAAAAAAAAAAACATTATTTATTTATTTTTTATTCATTTTTTTGTTGTTGTTTGATTATTTAACCTATTTCTATAATCAAATTAAATTTTAAATATAAAAATATTTTATTATTTTAAATATGAATAAAATTTATATACATTTTTTTTTCGACATACTAAAGATTTTTGATGTGGAAAAAGTCTATAGCGAGACTATACAAAATATGATTTTATATGAGGAGTGAAATGAAATTTCAGATTAGACTATCACGTTTTTTTGGGAACAATGCCCGGGTTCGTAACTTTACTTTTTTTGTAATGATGAGAAATGCCTATTTAGAATCAAAATTGAGTAAGGCTAGGGGATTTAGTTTAAAACATGATATTCTATTTTGTATAGATGTTTGGGAACTTCCCTCTTTTCTTACTTCGACAGGATTCATCACCGGATATTATCACTTACGAAAGCTTCTACACACAATGATCCATTATGTAAAGACTCTAGAACCAGGCGGAAGAAATATCATCTACCAACATGATCTTTAACTGCGAATTTCTCCGTTACAACAGATGCAAGATATTCGGTGCATCTCACCCCGAATATATGAACCTTCAGGAAAACCTAATGCCTATTACCAAGATTTGGGGGCTTACTGAAGTAAAAGAGGAGCATACTGTTCCATGAGGTCTAAGTTCAATGCTTTTTATACCCCAACATATCTAACTTTTTGAGGTCTTTGCTATGACCCTACAATTGATCCTCGTTCAGGATAATGCATATTTTGAATATTCTTGGTTGAAGCTCCCAAGAATATTTTTTGGTTGGTTGAACCCTAAAGCATTCCGACATACTTTTATTTTGTTAGTGTTTTCCTCTTTCCCCGAATTGTAGAACTGATCACGTTTGCCGCAGGCTAACTCTTATTCCATGATGGGTATTAATCTTAAAAGTTACCCTTTTAAGAATCGCGATAAAAATATTAAAATTTATCCGATTACTGTTTCAAATGTGTCCTTGTTTAGAGCATGATTTTCCAAATCCTACTTTTTTACTAGATTTTTTAGGTCGCAACTTTGTCACGTTCGAGCGCTTAGTATCAAATTTGTTAAGATATTACTAAACAAACTTTGAAAAGTTTTTCAAAAATGGATTTAACTAAAATAACCTAGGGCCTATGCAAGTTACGCCCTAAAGCGTTACAGTATATTTATAATGAACAGCATTTATCCGAAATATTTTTTTCGAAAACCGATTGAATCAACTCGAAAGACACCAATTATAAAATTTTGCAAAATGAGCGGTACTTTTGTGACCCTGAGTACCTAAAGTGGTAAAAAAATCTGAGCACGAGTCCATTGATACTAATCAACTTTTAAAGTTTTAAACGAACCAACAATATTTTTTATGATATTGCCAAAAGAATGAACATTGCCCCCAATAAATTATGACATTAAAAAACAAAAACATTCAAGAAATTTCTTCATAAAAAAAAAAAAACCCGTTTCAAAACATATATAAGGTATTAAAAAATATTTAGTACCTTTGCTCAATACTAGGAGGAAATTTTTTTCAAATCATATTAACATAATCTTTAATAAATTTTACCAGTTTATCTCGAACACATTCCAGTAGTAGGGAAATAAAAATAAAGACTTTTCAAAAACTAGTTTTAATTAAGTAGTAGATACTTTAAGAAAATAATCCTATCGCACGCACGAAGTAAAACTAATTGACAAACTAATATTAAATTTTAATCATAAAAATTGTATATCCATTTAAAACTAGAAACTTATAAACCTATTTTACAAAAGAGAAAGAAAAGTTTTAGTAGGATTTCGAACAATCAAATCTGTATTTGGAATCAAGAAGATGTTTTTAAAAAAAAAAAAAAAAGTAGAAAAAAGTTACCTATAAAAGTCTAGTTCATTGTAAGGAAACGCGGGAAATTATTCCCGCTTAAAAACGATTTTGTTGTAAAAGTTGTTTAGAGAAACAAATACTACATATATAGACACAAATCTTATATATCTGATATGTCACATCATACGACTTCTATATACAGATCGCTATAGTTTTGTATCTATGCCCGTTTTTACATGTGAAAGTATTGATGAAAGAATTCAATCACAATAAATGTATGTGATATAACGATACTTACATCTCTTTGTACATGCAAAAATATATCAATCGCATGTTTTTTTTAATAGGTTATAACTCTCGTCTTGCTAAATATTTATTTCTTTATCAACCACTTGAGTCACATGATCATTGTTGACCAATCACAAGGAAGTAAGCCAATCACCCTACTCTTAAATCTAAAGTTACATATAAGATTGCATCGAAATAGACGCCAGGTCTATTGTCTTATAACTGCATAGTTTCATCAAAAAATACTTCTGCGCATGCTCACCAAATCATGCGTTATGAATAGTTCCATGAAAAGTTACATGTGTAAAATAGTCCCAATATAAACGATTTATGGAAATACATTTGTCCAAAACCATCTTACTTTTTACGACTTATGGATTTTTACGGATACAATTTTTGGGTCGAAAATATTTTTAATCAATACATTTTTTTTGCGAAATTTTTAACATTTCAAGGTGTTTACAAAAAAAAAAACTTAGGATTTTGATGTAAGCTTCTTTCGCCTTTTTTACTTTGCCTAGAAAGGTACAATCAGTGATCAAAAGTTGTGTGAAATGATCGAGCTATAATTTTAAGTTCGGCTAATGAGGGCTCAGTAAATGGTCATTTTGTTAAAGTTCTGATGAAAACTTCACACTGTTTTTGTATTTGGACATAATCTCTTTATTATATACTACATTTTATACTGTACATGGAGGAAGCCAAAAAGAGAAATACAAATCTATGTATGTTACAAAAATCAAAATGGCAGCTCACGTTTATAGTAATTTTTATATACCATTAAAAGGTACACAATATATAATATAGTATACATAGGTAAGTATATATAGGATGGCGCATAAGTAACGTTATGATTTGATTAGTGAATACATTTTTTGTTTACGTTTTTTTTTCTTCAGAATTAACTTTGAAAAACTTGGGAATGTTTATGCTGGAAAGACTCAGCACAGAACAAAGAACCAAAGTTGTTCAATTTTATTCTGAAAGTTAGCATTCGATTATTCAGACACAAAGATCATATCGAAATTTCTTTCATGTTCCGACAATTTACCGATTAGTTCAGCGTTTTCGGCAAAATGGGGCTGTCGGTGATCTTCCTCATGCTAGAAGATCTCGTGCAATTCGAAATGATGTGAACATTGCTCGGGTGCAAGCAAGTGTTGAGGAAAACTTCGAACCTTCTACCAGGCGACGTTCTGCGGCAGTTGGTGATGTCTAGACGGTCTTTGCAAAGAATTTTACATACCTTACACCTTTTCCCATATAAGATTCAATTAGTTCACGAGTTAAAACCAAATGATGCACAAATACGCATTCTTTAAATAGATCATAGCGTTACTTATGCGCCATCCTGTACATGTAGTATAGGTATATGTATGTTGTGTACAATAATACTATACGTGCGTATCTAAATACAAACAACAATCTTAGTAGATAGCCGCAGGCGGAGCCGGTTTATTTTACTCCATTACTAGTAAACAAAAATAAAGAATATTTATAAACATACAAATAGATACAATGTGTCTTAAATATACAGACAGATACATATACGAGTACAGAGTACAGAGTCCAAGAGAGTATTATGGATGTTGATGTTTTTAATACGATACTCAATAAATTCATTTTGATTACGAATAGGGTGGCCATTCGAAAAATAACAAAGTGTGGAGAAAGAACTGTCAAGCTCGGCACTGTATGTTCTTAACTATAAAGTTAAATTCAACGATTATCTAACGCTTTCGGTTTCCATAAAATTTTAAGGTTCATTTTGTTAAAACCTACTGATTTTGGGGTCAAATTTTGTATCTCTGTCACCTTTTCCCAATATGCATAGACTATGACGTCGCGATCTCAGAATCTATAAGAGATACTTCAAATTTAACATCAAATTTGAAAAATATAGCTCGAATATAGTATAATTACATACCAAGTTTATACAAATCGGATCAAATTTAAGCTTGATAGAGCAAAATTAATTTTTTTAATCCGATGACGTCACAAAGTACAAAAAATCAGTTTTTTTGATATCTTTGCGAAACTTTATCCGATTTTTATGAAATTTTTTTTGAAACCTACTATTTTAAGGACATATTTTTTATTTTTGATGGTGCCATTTTGATATCTTTTACCAATTCTCTGCTATCTAGCCTATGAAGTTGCTCTCTCAAAACCTATAAGAGATACTTCTAAGATTATCTCAAATTTGAAAAATGAAACCCAAACATAGTATAATTACATACCAAGTTTATAAAAATCGGATAAAATTTGAGCTTGATAGAGCAAAATTGATTTTTATTATCCGATGACGTCACAAAGTACAAAAAATCAGTTTTTTGGATATCTTTGCGAAACTTTATCCGATTTTTATGAAATTTTTTTTGAAACCTACTATTTTAGGGATGTATTTTTTATTTTTGATACTGTCATTGCGATATCTTTTACCAATTCTCTGCTATCTACCCCATGACGTTGCTACCTCAAAATCTATAAGAGATACTTCTAAGATTATCTCAAATTTGAAAAATATAACCCAAATATAGTATAATTACATTCCAAATTTATAAAAATCGCATCAAATTTGAGTTAAACAGAGCAAAATTAATTTTTTTATTCGATGACGTCACAAAGTACAAAAAATCAGTTTTTTTGATATCTTTGCGAAACTTTATCCGATATTTATGAAATTTTTTTTGAAACCCACTATTTTAAGGACTTATTTTATATTTTTGATAGTGTCATTGCGATATCTTTCACCAATTCTCTGCTATCTTGCCCATGACGTTGCTATCTCAAAATCTATAAGAGATACTTCCAAGATTATCTCAAATTTGAAAAAAATAACCTAAATATAGTGTAAATACATACCAAGTTTATAAAAATCAGATCAAATTTAAGCTTGATAGAGCAAAATTAATTTTTTTTTATCCGATGACGTCACAAAGTACAAAAAATCAGTTTTTGGATATCTTTGCGAAACTTTATCTGATTTTTATGAAATTTTTTTTGAAACCTACTATTTTAAGGACATTTTTTTAATTTTTGATGGTGTCATTTCGATATCTTTTACCAATTCTCAGATATATAGCCCATGACTTTGCTATCTCAAAATCTATAAAAGATACTTCAATGTTTATGTCAAATTTGAAAAATTTAACCCAAATATAGTATAATTACATACCAAGTTTATAAAAATCGGAGCAAATTTGAGCTTGACAGAGCAAAATTAATTTTTTTTATCCGGTGACGTCACAAAGTACAAAAAATCAGTTTTTTTGATATCTTTGCGAAACTTTATCCGATTTTGATGAAATTTTTTTTGAAACCTACTATTTTAAGGACATATTTTTTATTTTTGATAGTGTCATTGCGATATCTTTTACCAATTCTCTGCTATCTAGCCCATGACATTGCTATCTCAAAATCTGTAAGGGATACTTCTAAGATTACCTCAAATTGGAAAAATATAACCCAAATATAGTTTAATTACATACAAAATTTATAAAAATCGGATCAAATTTGAGCTTAACAGAGCAAAATTAATTTTTTTTTATCCAATGACGTCACAAAGTACAAAAAATTAGTTTTTTGGATATCTTTGCGAAACTGTATCCGATTTTGATGAAATTTTTTTTGAAACGTACTATTTTAAGGACATATTTTGTGTTTTTGATGGTGTTATTTTGATATCTTTAACTATTTCTCGGATACATAACCGGATACAAATCATAGACTGGATATAAAACATAGAGTCAATAAAATACAAGAGACATATTACTTTCTTCTCGTCTCGCGGCATCACTATAGTAACAATCCCAAAATCTATAAGAGATATTTTAAATATTACCTCAAATTTGAAATAATATAGATTTCAATTTTCTCTATTCTTTCGATGATTGAGCATTATAGTTCAGATTAGATGTCTTTTTAAGATTTAATTAATTAATTAGGTGAGTTATATAAATAAAAATTATATCATAGTCTAATTATTAGAATCATAAAATTATTTTAATAGGTTTAAATAAAAGTCCAAAAATACAATGACTACAAATTTAAAAAAAAAAACTGTAAACATTTCATTGCATGAGTAAAAGTTATTGTAAACTTACTCAAAACTAAACAAAGATAACATTCTATCTATAAAAGAAGATAGAAGATATAATTGACTTTATATATAATATATATATATATATATATATATATATATATATATATATATATATGTATATTCTTACAATATTATATAAAAATTATTGTAGTCTTTTTAAATATCTTTTTATTTTGTTCGCTGTACATTAAAAACAGAGTTAATAATAAGTAAGAGGTTCATGGACAAATCGAGTTTAAAGTAAAATACAAGATACAGTGCAACCTATTTATGCTAACATCCATCGAAAAAGACCATCAACACACATAGTCATTAAATTTCCAAATTATGCATTGAATGGGTCGTTACTTGGATGAGTCTATCATACGCATCTCAATTACTGGGACTTTGCGCAGGGCATGCGATAGGTCAAGTTGAGCATAAGCACATCAAGGCCATTCGACTGTACTCGGTTGAGGCTCAATAGAATGCAGTGGAGAAGGGTGGTGGTGCTCTTGACGGGACACTGTCGATTAAACTATCACCTTCATAACTTGGGGATCTCTGATGATTCCACTTTTAGGGCATGTTTGGAGGACAATGAAACCTCCATACATGTTATATGCACCTGCAGAAGCCGGCAGGGTGTCAGATATAGAATGTTTAGGTCCGAAACTTTGGATCCATCAATCCTGGGAGCAATCCCGGAAGTTGTGGGCCTTCTGTGTTGCATCTGGCTTCGGCAGAATCTTATAGCTTCATCTGCTTAAAATAGCACCTCTTACACGGAGGCGTCTCGCCTTCGGGTTCTCAAGGAGGGCACAAAGGACCCCTTGGTCTAGGTGCTAGGGACCCGTTTTCGGTACCCCTCTTTCTGATTATTATTATTATTATGCTACTTCACATCTAAATTAAATATGACGATTTAATCCTCTGTAAGAGTTTATCGTTTAACTCATACATAAATATGATCGTCGTATAAATCGATCGTCATTTTAAACAGTTTTCACTGTATTAAACATATATAGATAGCTCTTATATAGTTCTTATAAAGTTACTGTATTCAGAAACATGTTTTTTTGAACGGATTCTCTATTGAAATACTACATTTAATTGTACTGCGTTCTTTTACAGTATAGTTGTTTATCTTATACATAAACATACGTTAAGAAAAGCGTAATCGTGTTGGAGAATATACACAATTATATAAGTTATGTCTATAGGTAAATGGATACATTGTTTTTTATAGCAAGCGCGATATTCTACTAAGGTGTTAAAGCGAAACTATTCTTCTGTTTTTACTTTTATTTGTTTTCTTGTAAAGTAATTATTACAAAAAAAGGTCGATATTTGGCGGGAAGTTCCATATAACATCCATCAGTTTTTATCGGAAATACATAAAAAATAATCAAATTGTAGAACTAGCTTAGCAAGTTTGCTCATTCTGGAATCATCCCTGTATCCTGATAACCGTTTCTCTGTTATCTTTTCATCTAGGAGAATTCTAAATCTATTCCAAACAAAATATCTATTACCTGCTCCAAAAATTTGTTTAGAGAACTCAAACTATATATTTAATAATGTAGAGTATTGATTTGAGACAAACCTAAAAAGCAGAAATTGTAAATGTCTGTTTATTTGTTGGTTTATACTTTATACAACCATCACGTTTGATTTTAGTATATTACCTAAGATAAACTTTTTTTCCTTGATTAATTAATATATTTTGTTATGTATTCATAAATATGTTACTTACAGATATGTTAAACATATTGCATATATTGAAACACATATGTTACGGAAATACAAGATGTATAATGAATATAAATGTATAGATAGATGATATATTCTACATAATATATGATTGCATAGACATGGTATAGTAGTCTGAATTAGTTTACTTAAAGTCATACTTGGTCGATTTCATTAAGAAATTCACATGAAGTTCACGTGGCACCTTCTTAACGCCCGATGTAACATTCCCACATTAATGCAAATAAGTATAATATAATATAATACTCTATATTATAATATGAATATTAAATTTAAAATAATACACATCTACTCGCATGATCGAAATTAGATTATCTATGTATGTTTACTTCATTTCATGTACCTTCAAATTTATCTTTGCATTATAATTAAGGCAGAACGATCACGGTATCAACCAAAAGATTAAAGGCGCTTTTATACACACCAACAAAACCCAATACAATGGTGACACGGTTTATTTTCATAGATACCAATAAAACCGAACCAATAAGGATGCTAACCAATTAACTGTGGCGTACTTTTCTGAAACATGAACATTGAACACTGTGTTTTGGGTGTTGATCCATAATATTGATCCAGATTGATCCTTAATATTATTTTCTAGCTTTTAGTTCATCATCGATGTTACAAGAAAACGTAAAAATCATTTTTACTAAATTTTTTTTAAGACTAGAAATTTTCCATAATTTTTCACGACATCTCTATTGTTAGAGTCGGGTACAAAGGACCCCTTGGTCTAGGTGCTAGAGACCCGTATGGGGTACGCCTCTTTCTGATTATTAGAACAACCCCTTTTCAGGGTCGATTATTTGTAAAAAAAGCAAAACTTTTAGCCGAGAAAATCACAAATTTAGTCTGTTCCCAAAGAATTCCCGGATAGTTAGGGCTCTAATATGTATGAAAACTCACTCTAGTTTATCCTCATGAGGTATCGTGACCATACCACCTTAACATTTGATATTTTTAGAAAATATTCATGTAATGCATTTTTTTTAATTAGCTTTTTTACAAAAAACTACAATAATTGGAATAATTGTTAAGTTATCCTTTTGATACATAATTAGATAAGATTTTAAGGTATCCGTTTGCATCGTGCATGGAGGTTATTTATAATTCGTCTCAAATATTGACAGGAATGAATTCCCATGCACAGAACATGAGAAAAAATTATAATCAAGTGAAAATAACATCTCTATTTTTGATGGTGCCATTTCGATGTCTTTTACCAATTCTCTGCTATCTAGCCCATGACGTTGCTATCTCAAAATCTATAAAAGATACTGAATTAATTGCTTAAATAACCGATATATAATGAATTTATGAAAAAAATTTCAAACAAAATTTGTTTATTTTTGAAAAAGGAACATTTTTTGTCTTTAAATATTTATTCTATCTCTTACCGTTTCAAAGATGGGTATTACAACCCCCCACCCACACCCCCCATTGACTTTACAGTTTAAGTCTAGAAACACACATACAAAATTTCAGCTAATAATCTCTTTTCGTTTCTGAGTTATCGTGTCCACGGACAGGCAGACGGGCATGTGGAAATGAACTAGTTAGGTCATTTTATGAAGACCTATACCAAAAATTTTTTCTGCCATCAATATTTCAAGCGTTACAAAGTCGGGACTAAACTTTTAAGGCCCTTGTATATATTGTATACCGTGTATAAAAAGCATCATCTCACGGACTACTAACTATACAGTTCAAAACTTAATCACCAACAAAAGTGTCACTTATTTTCAATAGCAAACACTTATGGAACATAATTTTATAACACACTGTACAATTTCGTAGACACAAAGGGTTATTTTTAAAGGGGATGTATACAAAGACCTGAGTAAAGTCATTCAACCAAATCTGTCTTCATAAACTTCTAGTCAATTCTTTTCATACTTTTGTAGTCGATTTGTGCTGAATCCATTAGATTTACGAAAAAATACTTCTGATAAAAGTTGTTCGTTATAAAAATACTCACAACTTTTATTCTAAACCATTTTTTCGAAAACCGAATGTATTCGGCAATAATCAACTGAAAAATTGTCTAAACAGAACGCTACTTTTGGAGTCGATAATTTTGTTGTTTTCTAACGAATATAAATAATATTTTAATAAGGAAGGAAACGATGTTTATAAAATTATGCACCTCTTTATTTGAATTGCTGTATGTTAATTATTCGCATTGGAAAATTCTATATTTGGATTGAAGGTTATATTTCACACCTATTTTTTTCAGTTTACTGCGTATAAATACAATAATACTAATTAATTCGCAATAATTCCTTCTAGAATGATTTATTTCATAGAAAAAATTGTTCGATAGAAATCAGTATTATTTCGCATGTTTATTAACAAAAACTTTATAATTATTTTATACTCTTTTGTTTATTTTAAAATCAATGTAATAGATGCCAGTACGTTTGTCCTTACTCTCGGTCATTCTCGTCAGATGGAAGCTTTAGTTTGAATTTCATCCATAGAGGGCTAGCAAATTTATTATCTTATAACGCCATTTTATGATTCATATTCTCACATAAATAAAACTATAATTTACATATTACATACTTGCACATTATAATATCAATATTTATGCAAAGAATATTCTGGAATATACATAAATTCCAGAAATTTTTTGTAGAAAAACAAAACTTTCCCGCCATATTCAGTTATCGACTGATATACGGAAACTAAAGTGCGTTGCATTTCGTATATTTGACAGTATGACGATTTCTCCTTCCTCTGCAAAATACATGCGCAATTTACTTCTTTTACATCCAATGCATGACGGGGGACGAACGTTCTAGAAATTATCAATTTTTATTCCAAGTAAATTTTAGATTGTATATTTTGTGAACCACAGTAGTTGACTTGAAAGCAAGTGACAACGTGAATTGTCAAGTTTTGAAGAGAAAATTTATTTATTATTAATCTAGTAAGCTTTTAAATTTATTTCTATAATTCATTTAATTTAATTTTTTAAATAAATCAATACTTTCTTGTTCATACAGACGTCAGAGCGTATTCACTTGTGAAAAAAAAAACATGGTGAAGGAAACAACCTTCTACGATATTTTAGGAGTCAAACCGGGCTGTGCCCCTGATGATTTAAAGAAAGCGTACAGAAAACTTGCATTAAAATATCATCCAGATAAGAATCCAAATGAGGGTGAAAAATTCAAACAAATTTCACAAGCCTACGAAGTATTATGCGATCCAGACAAGAAACGAATTTACGATGAAGGTGGTGAACAAGCACTCAAAGAAGGTGGAACTGGTGGTGGATTCACCAGTCCCATGGATCTCTTCGAAATGTTCTTCGGTGGTGGTGGTGGTCTAGGTGGTGGACGTGGTCGACGACGTGAACGCAAAGGCAAAGATGTTTTCCATCAAATTAGTGTTACATTAGAAGAGTTATACAATGGGGCTGTTCGAAAATTAGCCTTACAAAAGAATGTGATTTGTGATAAATGCGAAGGTCGTGGTGGTAAAAAAGGAGCTGTCGAACAATGTCCCACGTGCAATGGCAGTGGCTATCAAGTGGAGGTACAACAAATTGGACCAGGTATGATACAGCAAATTCAATCAGTGTGTTTGGATTGTCGTGGTGCTGGCGAGCGTATAAATCCAAAGGATCGTTGCAAACATTGTCAAGGACGTAAAACAATTCGTGATAGGAAAATTTTAGAAGTGCATGTCGATAAAGGTATGGCACATGGCCAAAAGATTTCATTTTACGGTGAAGGTGATCAAGAACCAGAAATGGAAGCTGGTGATATTGTAATACTAATTGATGAGAAAGTACATCCGGTCTATAGACGCAGTGGAAACGATTTGATAATGCGTATGAACATTGAATTAATTGAATCGCTATGCGGTTTCCAAAAAGTGATTAGAACTTTAGACAATCGAGATTTGGTTGTAACAGCAATACCTGGTGAAGTGACCAAACATGGCGATGTTAAATGTATTATGAATGAGGGTATGCCACAGTATAGGAATCCAACTGAGAAAGGTCGTTTGGTGGTACAGTTTTTGGTTGATTTTCCACCAATGCTACCACCAGAGGTGATTCCAGCTTTAGAAAATTGTTTACCACCACGTCCAGAGATTATTATACCCGATGGTGCTGAAGAGTGTACATTAGTTTCATTAGATCCGGAAGAGGAGGCCACTAAACGACAACAGAAGAATGTTTACGATGAGGATGATGATCCCCGAGAAAGTGGTGGACAACGTGTACAATGCGCAACTAGTTAAATTACTTACATTCAAATTGAAACACACTTCAGATGTATTCCAATTAACAATTTAAATGAAAAAGCATATTTCCTTCAACTCTACTACTATTCAAGATGGTGTAATTTTTATTTGATTTTGAATGCTTTTCAAAATACCAGTTGTAGTTTGATTTTTTCCCTTTTTTGAGTAATTTTTGTCATCCATGAGCGAAGCAAAAATTAAATTATTCAATGTGTTAAAGCTATTTTTTGAGATTATGAGTTTTTCTTTTTTTTTTTCTTCTGTTTATTAAAAAAAACTTCTACTACAGTCCCACTTATCCAAGACATTAAATGGCATAATAAATAGTAGTTTTCTAGGATATTTTATGTATTCGAAAATAGTTCTGGTAATTTTATTTAAATAAATGTTCATTTATCGTTTCCAATCATATAAAATATTGTTTTTTTATTTTTAAACATTTTCCTGTATTTCCATATCCGTTAACTTAGCCCTCTCCTCAAATCCACTTTTTTTTAAGGTTAGCCAGTCATGTTTTATAAATTAATGGAGAATGACGTCAAAAGGTACGATGGCAGTATAATTTTTTGTTAACGGATTTTGAACTTTGAGAAAATAAGTTGCATAACGGTTTGATATCAAAATTTTTAACATTCTACAGTTTACTGATAATCAATTTATGTGTAGAAAGCTGTCAAACGTTAAAAGGTTGATGCCAAACTTCTTGAAATCATACCGCAGAGGAATCAACTTAACTCAAAACAATTTTAAAACTTCAAAGCATATGTAACTATCACAGTTAAGCCTGACTACTCTGTTTCTAATTATTGCCACTAGATGTCATAATCCTAAGGAACAAACACTGCAAACCTTTACAGATCCGGCAAGAAGTCGTGAGTTCAATTACCATCCAAAACGATTTTTTTAAATCAAGCATTTGATGCGTCAATTAATGTCATCAATGTTTGGAAATATTACTTAAATATCAAATAGTAAGTAAACTCTAATCACCCCGAATAGTATGACATAACCGTACAGGCAACTACTAATAATGGATGGATAGACGCAAGTTTACAAAAACAATTAAATATGTAGATTGTCTTTTTTGATTGATAAGTGTATGGTAGTGTTCATTCATTAGTCTTGGACATCAGTCAAGGCGATTGTCATTAAAAATTCATAGTGTAAGGCCTGCTATAACATCAAAAGACAAATTAAAATTTAAGTATCAGTTGTCAAACGGTTGCTCAATAACGAGTTTGGGAGGGTGTAAGTTATCTGAAACTGGTTTTTTGAACTGATAACTCAGCATTGTCTAGCAACATTCTAAATGCGTGATATTGATATGTTGCCAAAAAAATTGTGCTTCCTATTATCTAAAGACAAAACACTGTTAGTAAATGAAAACGGAAAACTAAGTAATTCTGTCAGATCATTTCATTTTTCTAACATGGTTTATCAAAAAAGGGTGTCAAAATATCTTTCTTTTTTTGTAGTCAAATTTTGTAGGTTTTAATAAGTTGAGAACCACTGGCTATTATGTGATAATGACATTTAAAACAAAAAAATGACACATCAAAATGTGTTTCCTTATTGCGTCATCTTTCAATGAATTAACAGAACGTAGGTAATAGATATGTATCGTATATTCTGCATTATTATTCTAAAAATAGAAATTTCTCGTAATTTCTGTGGATTTGACTTTGCAGACAGAAAATTTCAGCCGTTAATTTCAACATTGTTAAGGTGTATGTACATATGTAGAAATAGTATTTAATTGCCATTTAAAAACAAAACTGATCTCAAATTTGACTAATACGATATTTAAAAAACTGGCGGATATTAATTAAATTCAGAAAAAAAACTTTATTCAAAATGGTGATCATCTATATATAAACTTATTTCATCACAAATACCGATAAAAAAGAAAATTTATGTTCCTTACATAACTCTAACAAGAAAATAGCTGATAAAATTTAAGAATGAATCGGTTAAGTAATTATTGAGTAGTAATCGCGTTTACCGGTTGTATTTCTACGCAACGCGAAAGTTTCTTGACCCTCCTAACTTTTTTGCTCAACTTGGCACACAATTTTATAGGTATATTTTTACGAGACATTGTACTTTAAAAAACTGAAAAAATAAATTTGAAAATGCTTAATAATTAGAATTATCATACCAAATGGTCCGATATTTTGATGTAAATTTCGTGAAGATTTCCTGGTGACTTCAAAAAATATTACCACTAATTTTTAACAGAAAATTTCTTATTCATATTGAACTTGAAAACAAAGAATAAACATTTCCACTTATTCATTTTCAGAAAATATATTCTTCTAAATAACTATTTTACATTATCGAGTTAAATTTCAAAGTAACGCCATTTTAGTCAGCTAAATAAGAACTATCGGCAACTGTAATACCGATCACGAAGTATATCAGCTGACATCTAGATAGCACTGTACATGATTCCTTATGTGTTAACATGTGGCAGCACAATGCAATGACTAAATTTTAAAGGGTGTGTAAAATGATGTTTCTATCTTCACTGATTTAGAGTGTATTCGTTTTGGGCTCTTACACGCTTTCAGCGCTATCAAGCGGTGTTTTTAGTGTTCAACTTGACTCGATGTTGAGTTCAAACGATAGACACCAACTTTGTGATGACAGGTCTTTACGTTGATATCACTACTTTTACAATCAAGTGTAAACCTGGTCATATTTAATATTTTGTTTTTGATGGGATATTTATAATACGATTTCTTGAGACTATCTGACAAACAACGTACAACCTAAGCCGCTGAAGAAAGAAATATGAAATTTGAAAGATACTCTTTATACTTCTTGTAAATAATAATCATATACACATCTATATATATATATTGGCAACTCAAATTTGGTCTAATTTTCTACTGTCGCGTTAGAAAAACTGAAATGAATAAAATTTTCATAAGTAAAATTATAATTTCTATTGAATTCCAAAGCCATGCCATCTTAGTTATTTGTATAATAAGTAAAACAGAAACCTGTATGAAGTACATATCTCAAACACTAGATGGCAGTGTCTATGACGCTACTTGTAAGCACAATGCATCATGGAACTTTCAAACATGTCTAGCGTCGCAATGGTTTCTGGGAGTGAAGGAGGAACCATATTTTTCATTATCATTTATATTATGCTCGTAGGAGGGAAAGTAACATACATAATAATAAATAAGTAATGTGTTTTTGTGTTTAAAAAAAAATATGTATTCCATTTATAAAAAATTATGTTGAAAAGTGGTGTATTTTATTGCATGCAATTAAAACAAAATATTTTACTTCAAAAATTGTGTAATCCTTGTATATGATTTTGTGTGTGTAAACGAAATTATTTATATAATTTAATAATAACGCAGGTGTTGACTACTCTCTTTAACTGTACTAAATGACATTCTGTCCAAAAACAATACATTAAAAATTTTTTTAAATCATTTGTATATTTATTTGTGTGTAATGAAAAATTGTAAATTATTTTGTGAATATCATTCTTTTTTAACAAATACGACATGCTGGTAAGTTTTCTTGAAAAAATTTAAAGCTTGCCTTTTATAAAACTAAAAAATTCGTTCAAACTTAGTCCAAAAGTTTTCCCGTTTGTTAAATATTTAATATTTGAGATACATTTTAAAGTTTGTAATTTGCTTGGAAAGTTTTTCGATTTGTTTGATATTATAATATTTATTTGTGCACCTAACCTCCATTTTTGTATTTTGACATTTCCAAAAGGCTATTTACTTTAGGAATCCGTTTGTAAACGATTGTTTCTGATGAATGTTATTGTTTGTATAAACAGTTTTTCGAAATTTTGGGAGCATAATCGAATATTTTTTCGCTTACAGTTATTTAATGAATATAGATCCCGCTTAAACTTAAGTTGACGTTTTTGAGGAGCATAATCAGTTTTTGTTTTCGTGTGTTTAGTAATCGAATCCGGATTAGTAAAATGCGATTAAGTCTATTTGAATATAGATTTAAAGTATTTTCGTTTTATTATCCAAAAAGGTTTTTTTTACCGATTTAAATAGAGATTAATTCAATTTGGCTGTATTTAATTTTTATTGTTTGTATACGTTGTTTAGTATGTTTTGGCATATGTTGACCGATTTTGGTGATTTTTTAATGATGTAATATACATTCTGGTCAATGCACGTCATTTTTATTCGAATCTGACGTACTCCGAATCGGGTGCATTAATCGCTATGAAACAAACCTTTTTTTGCATTTCCAAAACAAAAATGAACATATCCATAAATTTGCGCCGTTTTGAAATACAAGAAATGGACAGGGTATAAAATGATTTTTCCCAAAAAATCCGGAAACTTTGAGGTATATCGCCAACTTTGTGATTAGAAAAATATAATTACACTAAATTTTCAATAAAAATTACCTTTTAAACTTTTTTGCTACGGTTGCGGAGATACTAATGGCGGAAATTTTGATACATCATACCGATAAGCTAAATTTCTGAAAACGAAGCGAGATACCTGGTTCATATTTTTTGGCGCTTTATTGGGCCAAAATTGGTTAAGGAACGTCATTCCACCACCCCATAATTGCAAAACTTTAAACTACAAACTTGTTTCTCATAAAAATACCAAAAACTTGATACGAAATGTTTCGAAATTGGTGAATTTTTTTATTAAAAAAATTTTTCTTATTGTTTTAGGTGTATGCAAAGGTAGGCATAAGGCCCGTAAGAGAGCCAGTGATGTGGTGTCACGATGGCCGGCAAACCTGAGCTGTCTGTCGCCCAACAAACGCAGCAGGCACCGGGCGTGCAAAATGTTGTTGTGTACGTTTCAAATGAGAATATTGCTCAGGCATATGCTACAGCCGTTGGTGGTGGTCACCATCCACATTTAGAGATCCCACATCAAAATGGTCTGGTGTACGCTGGTGGTGGTGCAAATAATTCCTCACATCATCATGTGGCAACCAAAAATAATTATAAACAAAACGCCTTAAAAGGTGGTGGTGATTCTAGTGAAGTGGTGCGTGGTACAACGAATAATAGTAGTGTTATTGATGTTAGTGGTGGCGGATGTTTCTATCAAACGAATACTCTAACATCTGCAGCACCACCAGTCGCCCAACAAGCGAATGGTTTCCTAACGCAATTCAATCATCATTCAACAAATCAAAATAGTGGTGCAGTGATAACACCGTCAAACTTTGGTGGTGGTGCAACTACTCTGAAAAATGTGATCGGTTTTAATAGTGGAACTGGTGAAGTGTATGCAACTACCTCGACAAATGTGCGGTCTGATCTTGTTAAGCGTGACGATGTTGTTAGTGTCGCGTCGTCTAGTTATGTGGCCACCGGTGACGCAAGTGGTGCAGCATTCGTGACAGTGATGGGGGCTGACGTTGCGAGGGATGTTGCATCTGTTGGCGGAGTAGCACGTTGCGATTCTGTACGATCTGAGACAGCGGAATCCAGTTGTAGTAGTTTAAGCTCGGCTGATTCCAATGATCCTGGCCGTAGAGGTTTGGTCCTACTATCGACCAATCCGCAACAACACGCAACAGCCGATGTAAATCATTTGCCACAGTCAACACCCGTTGCAACACAGCCCCCAAATAGTGATGTGGCAGTTGTGTATGATGCAAATGGTATCAATATTGGTGGAACATGTGGCCAACAGCCATTGGTTTTGGCAATGGCGCCACCGGGGACTGTTTTCCAGCAACAGGCACAACCATTCCCTGTTGTTGTACCCCTTGGTTGGAAGCGGATTATTAATAATAATGTCGTCATATATATCAGGTAATTTTTGGAGCTTCATTTATAATATTTGTATACTTATTTTCTGTAAACATTGAACTTCCCTACAAAAACATCCTTAACAATGCTTCCTTACCGCAAGTACTTAATAAAAAATTGTATGAGATAGTTTTGACCTTTATTTACCTAAATTGAAGAATTAAATATCCATCTACTCACTGAGAAATTATTTTAATTAGATCTTTTACTAATGAGGATCTTTGATTTCAACGAATTTAATGTATGTTGTTGAGCTTGTTTTGGCGAATCATTAACTCTAAAGGAGTTTACTCCATCCGAAATAGTTTCAAAGTTGCTTCCATCAAGGTCATTCAATGTTCAATACCTTAGTCGAATGTTTTGATACGATCAAAAATCTTCGGTCGATTAAACTTTTTTAATACGAATTCAGAGATGATAAATCGTTCTGCAGATGGCTAAAGATATAAATGTACGCATTGAGGTCAGTCTGATCTTGGTACTTGAAAAACTATTCTCGAATGGAGAAAAATTGAATGACGCATAAATCACAAATATTCTGAATGGATTTGAAGATTCTTCATTTCGGTAGTTTCTGAGATATCTAATAAATCATTACCAACTTTAATTAGGATGATTTTGGTGTTTTTTTGGTCCAATTTATGTAGGTAGCCAACTAATTTTTCGATTTTAAAAAGCGAAGAAGGTTCAATAACTTTTAGTTATCGATTTGAATGAAGATTAGTTGGATGGTGTTAACAGTTAACCCACAGGTGGCTGATTTCAGATAATTGGCTTTAAATTTAATTATCCCCTGGTAATATTACCTGGTAATCATCCGTAATATGATAGCTGATAAATGATTCAAGCTGCTTGGGCTTGAATCATTTTTGTACATTGTAGGCAACAGCGTTTGCTCCCACTTGGATGCGATAACTCTAATCTTCCTGTTTTGTGGGTTGAACTGTTTTTGGATAGCACCACCCAGTTAAGGTATACTGAACACAAATAATACTAAACTTGCTGGTTTGGTTATTATTAGACAAGTTTTCCGATCAACGACCAGAAAAAAAGCGTGGTTTCCTTTTCTATGTTTTGCAGTCGATTTGTACCGAAACTATTCGGTTTTCGAAAAAATGTTTCGAATAAAAGTTGTTCGTTACAAAAATTCGAACAACTTTTGTTCTAAACATTTTTTTCGAAAATCGAATGGATTAACGACATAAAACAAATGTCGAATTTAGAAAAAAGAATACCTTGTCCGTTTTACTATGGGCCACAAAAGTAGTGCTTAGTTTTCAAAATTTTTAGTTGATTTGTATCCGAAACGTTTTTTCGAAAACCGAATAAATAAGGCATCAATTAACTATAAAATTTTGAAAAAAGAATCCTACTTTTGTGTAGCTCCTACTACATGTATTTTTACAAATCTGTTTTCTAAAAATAAATTGTAATATCAGATCCAAATAGATCTCGTTTGAAGTAATCTATTTTAATAGATCCAATAGGATTGATTTTCTTTCATTTGTCAACGCGAATGGAAATAAGTATATGAATTTAATAAAAATGAACTTGGTTTGATTAAATTAAATTAATTTGAAGGTCAAAATCATATGAATTTGTCATTTTTTTTTAAATACAGCAACGACATATCATTTATTTTCTATCTCTATGCTGCCATGCCGTATATTCGGTTTCTATCTCTGTTCGGTTTGTTGAATTAGTAGAGTGTTGAAAAAACACATAAGCGTCATCACCCAACACAACACAGAATAATATTAATTGTTTTCTCTGCTTCATTAAATCCAACTACAAAAAAAATGTTTTTTTAATCAACCACAATATTTAATTGAAATGACCTCTGTATTTATATTATTTACCACCTAAATATGATGATTTTTATTGTTTTAATTTCTTGTTATGTAATTTTAATGAAATGTTAGAGTGGGGAGCGTCCTGGTATACTTGGAAATTTCAAGGAATAGGGAATATGCATGAAAATTTTTTTTCACATTTATTTTCAGAATATGAAAATACTGTTAATACTGTAATAATATTTAAAAACAAAATTAAAATCCGACAAATATCAAGGAAGCTATAAGCTTTTAAAGATTATTATCTGTCTCTTTCTTGCAAAAATACTAAAAACGGAGTTTTACGTGTATTTTAAATGGTGAAAGTGTAATATGACGTCACATAACATATCAAGGGTGCTATCACCCTCTTTGTCTAATCGGGAATTTGAATCATTCATATCTCGCTTATTTTTAAAGTTATTTAAAAAGTAATTTTACCTTGATATTTGTCAAGTAAACATGCTTCAATTCAAGTGAAATAAAATTGTCATGCATATTCCCTATTAGTGATTCTGAGAATTAAGGACTTTTTGAGTTTAATTCAGAGAAAATAGGATCTAAATCTTTGTACATAAATTAATGTAATACTCTCCTTAACCCCTTTTCTTACAAAATATGGTCTAAAACCATATATATTTTATTTCAAAATTTAAGTTTTCGTGCTTATTTTTACATGAGGAAAATTCTAGTACCGGGTCATATATTCAATTATAAGAAAAAAACCGTTACGAGTTTTTTTTCTGTAGTAAATTTACAGACTTTATTACTTTCTAGATTTTATAATGTTAATTCATAAATGATGAAATAATTTTTAATGTAAATTACAACACCAATACGAGAAAATATTCCCAGAATCTTAATAAAGCGGAAATCATCACAAAATCACGACTCTATGAAATATAAATTAAAATTAAGGATGTTAGAATATACCAGCATCTGAAAGTTTGCCTAGAACAATACATATATCCCTAAGTTACGCCTCGTAACTACCTACCAACTTAGGCTAAAAATAGACATTGGTTGGAAGTCCATAAATTCTTATTTAATTAATCATTCTTTTTAGATCAGGTTTCAGATCGAATATACTAGGATATCCTGAAATTACATTTCAAATTTTGCCCCTATTCCTAGAACATTTGTTTGTATTTTATAAATACATATTTCGACCACAATGTAGTCATCATCAGTATGAATTAGCTGATAGTAACTATCACTGGGATATGGATTCAGATATATGTTGCTTGTTGCTAATTTGGTGCGTGTCTCACAATGACATTAAAAAAGTTCTGTCTTTTGATACGATTTGACTTAGGGTATAATCTGACCTGAGGATTATTTAAGTTGACTGACTAACGGATTAGGTGTTTGAAAACGCCCACCTATTTATTGGCGGTATTCTTTGGTGACTATGCGGCGTTTGTTTTGTCACTAAAGTGAGGGTATCGAAGCTAACCTTGACATTCAGGTATTCGATTTTTATTTTGAAAATGGTTTAATTTTATTAAATCAGAATTTGGAATTGGGCCATTGTCTAAATTCATTGTCTGTTTTCTCAATTTGTATATGTAGATACTTTCGTATGCATCTAATTCTGTAGGGTTTTGTACCGATTTTAGTAGTATCAGATTCGATTTATCAATTTTGTGGTTGTTCTCAATAACGTGCGCAGCTATACACGATTTTTCATGTCATCCACGATTAGCCAGAATACGATATCGATAAAGAATCAGAACACATTCGAAAAGAACACCAACTTCAAGCTATAGAATTTGAATCACTTTTCAAAATGAATACATAAATCTAAATAAAATTATTATAAACTCGGGATTAATGAGTTCGGTGATGAGAGTTCATTTGCAAATCAATTATCTTGTAGGAATATACCAAGAAATCCTGATATATTCTTGCTGAAATCTAAGCTAAATAAAATCAAATAAAAACATAATTTGTGAACTTATTTTTACCTGAATATTTAATAACCAATATATAAGTGTGTTGGTGGTTACGACATGTAATCTAGGGACATATGCATTGCACCTAGGTGACTAGATATTGAAGTCCAAGATCTAGTATAAGTACACTACAACCTCTTATAACTAAGAAAGCTTAGCTATACTTTTTACAATTCTATTACCCATAGGTCGGTAAAGTTAGTTATAAGATACATAAATTCGTAAACTTAAAAAAACAATTTTTTATGTATAGCAGCAACAAATATGATTTGGGTGTGGCGGCTACCTCTGATCACCCTGTATATATAAAGTCAAGAAGTTATAAAAACATTTATAAAATGTATTTTATAAAATACATAATGAAAATGAATAAAGAAAAACTATAGTAAAAACTAAATTACGAACAAAGAAGACTATTCAGACATTAAATCAATATATTTATTATATATATATATATATATATATATATATATATATATATATATATGTGTGTACTACTTTTCTTAACTCGTCTTTTGGTTTCTCCCTGATCCCATCATCAGACTAATCCTTTACCTACCACCTTTAGTCAAGTCAACCAACACATATAAATAATGCGCGTTCATTGTACTCCAACTATGGTGGCCTGGTGGCCATCATAATATATATTAAGTAGTGAACGCGTAGCTAATTGATCTGATGCTTGTCGGGTTCGGTGGTTAGTTTGTTAGTTTGTTTGTTGCTTGCTATAGCTGGCTTATACTTGGTGTGTCGTGTTATTTAGCTTTTATAAGGGTTGTCGACATTATTTAGACGTAGTCAGTCCATTACACCTATATATATATATATATATATATACTTATAATAATTTTGTAGATAGAGGGTTCAATTCTGAAAATGGAAAATATTTAAAAAATAATAAGTTTGGTAAAATTTTACCCAAAAATCGATTTTTATAGTATCATGGAATCTTCTAGAAATGGTTTGTTTACGTAAACAGTGGATAGATTGTTATACTAACTTTTTGTCTGTCTAATTTGTTGCTCGCCTAAAAACGACCTTATCGATTTATGATGCAATTTTCCTGTTATTTGGGTCGATTTCTCGGATTTAGTGATTTTTTTCCAAATCAAAAACACAAATTATTTTTCGACCCTTTCTACTAAACATTTTCGAATTCGAAAATGTTGTTAGTTGTAGATTTGAATAAAAAATTGGACCTATGATTTTACGGACGATTTCCAAGATTTGCCCTCACTATTCCCTGACAATAATTGAGTTTATTAGGTCATCTCTAATAGGGAATATGCATGAAAATTTTTTTTCACATTTATTTTCAGAATATGAAATTACTGTTAATACTGTAATAATATTTAAAAACGAAATTAAAATCCGACAAATTTCAAGGAAGCTATAAGCTTTTATAGATTATTATCTGTCTCTTCCTTGCAAAAATACTAAAAACGGAGTTTTACGTGTATTTTAAATGGTGAAAGTGTAATATGACGTCACATAACATATCAAGAGGGCTATCACCCTCTTTGTCTAATCGGGAATTTCAATAATTCATATCTCGCTTATTTTTAAAATTATTTAAAAAATAATTTTACCTTGATATTTGTCAAGTAAACATGCTTCAATTTAAGTTAAAAAAAATTTTCATGCATATTCCCTATTTTTACCTAAGACACGAAAAGTAGTTAAGTACTTACCAGGGAAATTTATAAGGAGCTTTTATTCTGTAGTCAGGAGAATTGTTTAATAAAGTTATGACAAAGTCAAAATAGGTTTTGAGGTTTTTGAAAAAATTTTATGTATGTTATTCATGAAAAAGAATGTATAGGTTTTATCATATTATCTATAAAAATGATTATAAATGAACAAATGTATACTTCTCTTAATTTTCCTATCAATAACAAAATATTATATGAAAAAATGGTCTGAAAAATTTCGAATTCAAGTCTGGAAACCCTGGAAAAGTCAGGGAATTTTTTGTCAAAATATTACTAGACACCCCCTGTTATATCAAACAAATTGAAAAAAATCTCAATTTTGATAATATTTTTTGGAGTTTAGTATGTGCTTGGATATTTTCAGGATAATATCCAAGAGGGACACCCGTTATACAAATATAAAATTTGTGTTATAAATAAGTGAATAAAGAGACACATATATATAGATTCAGACTCACAGACTTATAGACAGACATATGTATTTGAGTAATATGAGCAGAACAAGAGCATTGAGTGAGTGCTCGCTCGCAGAGCACATTTATAATAGATTTATAATATGACATGACATCAATTTATGAATAGTAACTATACAGTCCGTATTTTAAAATACACCCAATCTAGAAACAATATATAATGTATCTATCGCTATCTATATGCAGTGTACTATGATATGGTGTCTTTGTTACATATACATGTAGACACAGTCACACGACGGGCAAAAACGACGATGTATACATGCATGAGTAAGATGCAACTGTATATAAATGATAGTTAGAGAGTGATAAGTATAATAGTTATATGTTTTAAAATACACCCAACCTAGAAACAATATATAGTGTATCTATCGCTGTCTGTATGCAGTGTACTATGACATGGTGTCTTTGTTACATATACATGTAGACACAGTCACACGACGGACAAAAACGACGATGTATACATGCATGAGTAAGATGCAACTGTATATAAATGATAGTTAGAGAGTGATAAGTATAATAGTTATATGTTTTAAAATACACCCAACCTAGAAACAATATATAGTGTATCTATCGCTGTCTGTATGCAGTGTACTATGACATGGTGTCTTTGTTACATATACATGTAGACACAGTCACACGACGGACAAAAACGACGATGTATACATGCATGAGTAAGATGCAACTGTATATAAATGATAGAGAGTGATAATAGTTATATGAGTATAATAGTTATATGTTAAACAATACTGATTTTAATGTAGTTTAAGTGTAACAAAGACACCATATTAGAGTTTTTGTTTTTTTTTATTATGAGGAGGAATCTTTCAAAGATACCGCCTTTGAAACATCGGTAGTGTGGGGATTTCCACCCACTAAAAAACCCCCCTCTTCTCTTTCCCCGCACGGAGGTGCAAGGAAGACTGAATCGGAACCGCGTTAGTATAATTTCGATCCAGTCCATGTTGCGTCTTACCACGTTCTCTCCTGTTTCACTGATTTCTCTCTGAGATCTTTTCCTTGAGAATGCGCTCCGCGTAGGCTGCGATTTCATTCCAGGTTTCTTCTTGTTGAATCATAAGGTTCACTAGGCTCGTAAGGTTGAGCGTTTTGCCTGTAATTGCCTCAGTGTTGGGTCTGTGGTTCCTCCAGCGTTCGAACTCAAAAAATGTGTGCTCGGTTTTGTCTGGACAGTACTTGCACAACGGAGTGTTATGAAGGCCCAGTTTGTATAAGTATGCGTTAAATTGGCCGTGACCTGTCAACAGTTGAGTCAAGAAGAAATTCGTCTCGCCGTGATTTCGGCCGATCCAGGTCTTGATGTTCGGAATTAGGGCGCGCTGTACCATATCATAGTACACTGCATATAGACAGCGATAGATACACTATACATTGTTTGCAGATTGGGTGTATTTTAAAATACGGGCTATATGGAATGAGTGAGCGAACGAATGACTCATTTTGCATCAGATACCAATTAGTGGATTAGTCGCAAAATGACATTTTATAAATGTATACATTATTGATGGTTGACCTCGTATTTTATATACGATGTAAACATTCATGTACTTTATTGTTCGAGTACAGTGTCTTCATACAACGCATGCACTTAACTTGAATCTTTGATTAATTTTTTACCTCAATGCACTCACACCAATGTAGTAGCAATTGCCGATACATCATGGTATTTTTATAGTCACATGGAATTTTCTAGAAAGTGTTTGTTTACGTAAACAATGAATTGTTTCGGATAAATGTAAAGAAAATCACAGAAAGTTTCATACAAAAGTTGTTGGAAATAAAATTTTATGATAAATACTATTGACCTGTCGGATCAGGTTCTCGCAGGGATGTCTACGTAACTGATTGAAGACACTGTATGTGCAAATTTTTTATGTACTATTGTTTCATACCCTAATTAAACGGGCACCGTTTTTTACGGTCGCCGCTCCTACTGTTTATACAGGTATTGTATTTTGGTGGTACGATTGAAGACCTTGTACTTACATGATATTGATGTGATATTTTTATATTTACATGTGTGTTTGTAAATGAGGACACAATATTTATATTTTATTTATGTGTTTTTTTCACTTAATATGATTGAAATGTATTGTAAAATGTTCTCAATTATTTAAAAAAAAAAAAAAAAACATGTGAAAATAACTGAGTTATTGCTTAAATACCCAGTATATATTGAGTTTATGGAAATAAGTTTCAAACAAAAGTTCTTTATTTAAAAAACAACCGTACCCCTTAAAAAAATCGAAAAAAATTTAATGTCTCCGATTTTGATAAAAACTTCGTTTTAAGCTAATTTGGACCTAGCGAAAACGATGCTGTTGATTAAAATACGGTACGATGAACGGTTTTCAGGATATCAGATCCATAGTGCTAAAATTCAAAACTGTATGACTTGAAAAGGGAGAAGTTTGAAATGTGTTGGTCGGACGTTAAAATGAACCTGATTTTCGTACTGTTTGGGTCAAAATTAGCCTAGAAAATGATTATTATTCAAATCGAGAACAAAAAGTTTGTTATCTTTTTTCGCATTTTTTCGAAGGGGTACCCCTTAATAAAATCGCCAAAATTGGAAGAAAATTTAATATCTCCGATTTTGATAAAAACTTCGTTTTAAGCTAATTTGGACCTAGCGAAAACGATGCTGTTGATTAAAATACGGTACGATGAACGGTTTTCAGGATATCAGATCCATAGTGCTAAAATTCAAAACTGTATGACTTGAAAAGGGAGAAGTTTGAAATGTGTTGGTCGGACGTTAAAATGAACCTGATTTTCGTACTGTTTGGGTCAAAATTAGCCTAGAAAATGATTATTATTCAAATCGAGAACAAAAAGTTTGTTATCTTTTTTCGCATTTTTTCGAAGGGGTACCCCTTAATAAAATCGCCAAAATTGGAAGAAAATTTAATATCTCCGATTTTGATAAAAACTTCGTTTTAAGTTAATTTGGACCTAGCGAAAACGATGCTGTTGATTAAAATACGATATGATTAACGGTTTTCAGGATATCAGACCCATAGTGCTAAAATTCAAAACTGTATGAATTCAGAAGGGTGAAGTTTGAAATGTGTTGGTCGGACGTTAAAATGAACCTGATTTTCGTATTGTTTGGGTCAAAATTAGCCTAGAAAATGATTATTATTAAAATTGAGAACAAAAATTTTCAGAATTTTTTTTTACTAGTTCTAAGTAAATTTTCCATGTATTGTTCATTCGAAATGCTATTAAATAGAATAATAAAGATTCAACAAAATTAATATCGATCAATTAAATACTACATTATTAAATTACGTCATTCAATTTCATTATAAACGAAAACTAGGTCATATTCATGGCTGGCAGAAATAGAAGATACACACCACATAAAACAAACTCGATTCGTTACTATTCGTCTCACACAATTCGTATTGTTCAATAGAATGTACACGGTGTACAATCGAAAATGTTTTTTTCTAAAAAAAAAATTTTTATCAAATTTTCTTTCTTAAGAAAATTCAACTATTGGTTTTGACTGTTACAGAGTGTCACAGATTTGAAAATCCTGAAATAGTCATGAACTTGTTTCATGAATGAACAGAGAATTAAGGGACTACAACCTAAAAACAGCGCTTGTTAGTAAAAATAAAATAAAACAGTTACTGGGCACCCCTAAGGATGAAATTAGTCAGTTGTCAAAACTGTTCGAAAATTTATGTTGGTCAAAGTCATCACCATATCGGAATTCGAATCAAAGAACATCTGGCTCATGTGAAATTTGGGTGAACCGAAAAATCGTGTATAGCTTAAAATTGATAAATCGAATATAAAACTACTGAAATCGGTACAAAACTCTACAGAATTAGATGCATACGAAAGTATTTACATATACAAATTGAGAAAACAGATAATGAATTTAGACAATGGCCCAATTCCAAATTTTGATTTAATAAAATTAAACAATTTTCAAAATAAAAATCTAATACCTGAATGTCAAGGTTAGCTTCGATACCGTCACTTTAGTGTCAAAACAAACGCCGCATAGTCACCAAAGAATACCGCCAATAAATAGGTGGGGCTCTTCACATACCTAATCCGTTAGTCAGTCAACTCTAATAATCCTCAAGTCAGATTATACTCTCATCAAATCGTATAAAAGGACAGAACTTTTTTAATGTCATTGTGAGACACGCACCAAATTAGCAACAAGCAACATATCTCTGAATCCATATCCCAGTGATAGTTACTATCAGCTAATTCATACTGATGATGAGTACATTGTAGTCGAAATACGTATTTATAAAATACATACAAATGTTCTAGGAATTGGGAAAAAAATTTGAAATGTACTGGAACTTGTAGATCAGGGAAAATCTAGAAATGTTATACTTGTCAACCTTTTTTTTTCCATCCAGATCGCATAAAAGTTGACTGTGCACTGTCTCGCCGATTTTATTATTTGTAGAAATTACAAATTTGTTTTGAATTAACATATAAATGTTTCCACTCACTTGCCGCATAAATATTTTTGAAAGTACCTAATAAGAATTATTCTGATTGATTGTGTACACTTTCTCGTAATATTTCTTTCACTAGCATAAATACAAATAATTAAATATTAATTTTCAATTGATATTTGCGTACAGTTGTAAAAAAATATACAGTGTGTTCTTCAAATTGTTTTTTTGTAAACTAGCGTCTATTTATTTCCATTGTTAGTATGGTTGCCTTTCGGTTATATTATACCAACGGAAGCGACTAGCGTTTACTTACTTTGACATTTAAGTAATATGTCTGAACATTGATAACATTTTTTGACATCAAATGCTTGATATGAAAAATCATACACATCTAGGGATGGGGATCGAACCCACGACCTCTGGCATTCTAGACCAATGCTCTACCAACTGAGCTACCATAGATGTTATGGTAGTACTATGCATATGATCTTTCACTATCATTTCTGATGCCATTGTATTATTAATTTTTGTTTATTTACTATTAACATATTTTTCAAATTGTTTTTTTGTAAACTAGCGTCTATTTATTTCCATTGTTAGTATGGTTGCCTTTCGGTTATATTATACCAACGGAAGCGACTAGCGTTTACTTACTTTGACATTTAAGTAATATGTCTGAACATTGATAACATTTTTTGACATCAAATGCTTGATATGAAAAATCATACACATCTAGGGATGGGGATCGAACCCACGACCTCTGGCATTCTAGACCAATGCTCTACCAACTGAGCTACCATAGATGTTATGGTAGTACTATGCATATGATCTTTCACTATCATTTCTGATGCCATTGTATTATTAATTTTTGTTTATTTACTATTAACATATTTTTCAAATTGTTTTTTTGTAAACTAGCGTCTATTTATTTCCATTGTTAGTATGGTTGCCTTTCGGTTATATTATACCAACGGAAGCGACTAGCGTTTACTTACTTTGACATTTAAGTAATATGTCTGAACATTGATAACATTTTTTGACATCAAATGCTTGATATGAAAAATCATACACATCTAGGGATGGGGATCGAACCCACGACCTCTGGCATTCTAGACCAATGCTCTACCAACTGAGCTACCATAGATGTTATGGTAGTACTATGCATATGATCTTTCACTATCATTTCTGATGCCATTGTATTATTAATTTTTGTTTATTTACTATTAACATATTTTTCAAATTGTTTTTTTGTAAACTAGCGTCTATTTATTTCCATTGTTAGTATGGTTGCCTTTCGGTTATATTATACCAACGGAAGCGACTAGCGTTTACTTACTTTGACATTTAAGTAATATGTCTGAACATTGATAACATTTTTTGACATCAAATGCTTGATATGAAAAATCATACACATCTAGGGATGGGGATCGAACCCACGACCTCTGGCATTCTAGACCAATGCTCTACCAACTGAGCTACCATAGATGTTATGGTAGTACTATGCATATGATCTTTCACTATCATTTCTGATGCCATTGTATTATTAATTTTTGTTTATTTACTATTAACATATTTTTCAAATTGTTTTTTTGTAAACTAGCGTCTATTTATTTCCATTGTTAGTATGGTTGCCTTTCGGTTATATTATACCAACGGAAGCGACTAGCGTTTACTTACTTTGACATTTAAGTAATATGTCTGAACATTGATAACATTTTTTGACATCAAATGCTTGATATGAAAAATCATACACATCTAGGGATGGGGATCGAACCCACGACCTCTGGCATTCTAGACCAATGCTCTACCAACTGAGCTACCATAGATGTTATGGTAGTACTATGCATATGATCTTTCACTATCATTTCTGATGCCATTGTATTATTAATTTTTGTTTATTTACTATTAACATATTTTTCAAATTGTTTTTTTGTAAACTAGCGTCTATTTATTTCCATTGTTAGTATGGTTGCCTTTCGGTTATATTATACCAACGGAAGCGACTAGCGTTTACTTACTTTGACATTTAAGTAATATGTCTGAACATTGATAACATTTTTTGACATCAAATGCTTGATATGAAAAATCATACACATCTAGGGATGGGGATCGAACCCACGACCTCTGGCATTCTAGACCAATGCTCTACCAACTGAGCTACCATAGATGTTATGGTAGTACTATGCATATGATCTTTCACTATCATTTCTGATGCCATTGTATTATTAATTTTTGTTTATTTACTATTAACATATTTTTCAAATTGTTTTTTTGTAAACTAGCGTCTATTTATTTCCATTGTTAGTATGGTTGCCTTTCGGTTATATTATACCAACGGAAGCGACTAGCGTTTACTTACTTTGACATTTAAGTAATATGTCTGAACATTGATAACATTTTTTGACATCAAATGCTTGATATGAAAAATCATACACATCTAGGGATGGGGATCGAACCCACGACCTCTGGCATTCTAGACCAATGCTCTACCAACTGAGCTACCATAGATGTTATGGTAGTACTATGCATATGATCTTTCACTATCATTTCTGATGCCATTGTATTATTAATTTTTGTTTATTTACTATTAACATATTTTTCAAATTGTTTTTTTGTAAACTAGCGTCTATTTATTTCCATTGTTAGTATGGTTGCCTTTCGGTTATATTATACCAACGGAAGCGACTAGCGTTTACTTACTTTGACATTTAAGTAATATGTCTGAACATTGATAACATTTTTTGACATCAAATGCTTGATATGAAAAATCATACACATCTGAAACGTTTCCACAAGTTTTGTTTAGATATTTTTTAGTATATAGTATATTTTAGAAAAAAATGTTTCAAAAAAAAGTTGCTTAGTTTAAAAAGGGAAACATAATGTAATAATTATATTTAGGTTCCATGCTACCGTGCTCGCGTGGTATAACTTATCTATTAAACGGTGCTGGATAAGGAAAATCTTTAAATACAGAAAATGTTTCTCTCATAAAATCAAACAACTTTTGTTTGAAGCTTTTTTTCATACATCCCCTAGTCTGTGAAAATACGTGATGTAAATTTGGCGTAAGTTTTGTATTTACGCCATAAATATTGGATGAATGACAAAAAGTTTCAAACAAAAGTTGTTTATTTTTGTTAGATAAACAGTTTTTGCACGGATGCATGGAGCCCAAATATAATTTTATATTATGTTTCCCCTTTTAAACTGCAAAACTTTTGTTTGAAACATTTAAATGTATATTTAAAAATATATTTAGCTAGAAACTTTTCAAAGAAACATATTGTATAATAATTTTATCTGATCAACATCTAATTATTTAAAATTAAAATAATTATAGTAATTATAACATTTGGAGTGAATGTGATTTGTTCTTATTTAAGACAAAAATTATGTAAAAACACTTTTTATATTAAGGACGTTGTATCGGTACCGTCGTTTTAATTACATGCAGGCCCAGACTTAGAGACCTAGGGCTCCTACGCACTTGGAATTGGGGGCCCACCATCTTGAAGCCATTTTGGAAATTTAACAAATTTAATGCACCAGTACAGAATATATAATTTTTAATTACTTTAATAAACATCAGAATAATGGAGTCATGTCACTATAGCTACGGTCGACCTGCGTTCAGGTAGATGACCTTTTTTTGTTTGACAAGTGCAAAAGTAAGACTGCGAACTTTTTAATAACTCGAATAATATCGTTTCAAGACTTTTAAGTTAATATTTTTGATAAGGCAAGTCAGGCTTTAGAGCTTACATCAAGGTTCCGCCACTGGGGCCCCTAAGCCGGCTGGGCTCCTAGGCCAGGGCCTTGTAGGCCTAGATTACACGGTACATATGGCTACGAAAGTAAGAAATTTTTCAAAATTTAATAATGGATTTGTGCCTTATTCATTTGGTTTTCGAAAAAATGCATCGAATAAATGCTTATGGCCCATAGTACAATCGTATCTATTAAATAGGTCCGATAGACATTTGGAGAATTTTTTCCGGAATTCTTTAATCGTTTCAAAACCAATAGCCTGGATATAAACATATCGTATAAACTATTCTGATTTCATGCAATAAATCGTCAAAATAGAAAGAAGTCTTCTCGATTTCATCAAACTAAAAACATACATCAAAAAATACTATTGCGCATGCTCACCAATCCAATCGCATGAATAATTACATCTGAAGTAACATGTGTAAAAACAGGCTTATATCAATAACAAGTTTCATAATTTTGTATACACTGCACTCACAAGTCCACAGTATGTTTTATAAGCAAACAATTGCAGAACATATTTCTGCAGAAGCAATTCTAATCAGATTATAAACGGCTTCATATTTTCAAATTGAATAACAGAGACCGAACGATACAACAATTGTATGGATTTAATTCATTCCCACATGTATTTAATATAATATTTAAATTTTTTTAAATATTTTTATTGTGTCTGAATAAATTTATCTGATTCGTATTATAAATAATAAATGGCCAACCAGTGTGTACTAAAATAAAACCAATCAAAACATGTAATTTAATAAAGACATTGATAAATATTTGCGATTCATTATTGTAATAACCAGTTAGTTTGTTGGGATTTTATTCAACAGACAGACTACTACCGATATTTTTTATCAATATTGTTTCTCAAATCGAAAATTTGACCTAACAGAGAGTGATCCGTCATTGAGAAAACCGATAATTGTACAGGATTTTGAAAATAAAGACAAAAATTTAAAAACCTAATGTAGATTATGTTAAAAACAGTCTTCTGGCGTGTAGTTTTGAAGATATTTTGATGTAAACAAAATTTGTTTCTTTTAAATTTTGCAACTCACTTATTTCTAATCATTAAAAAGTAAGCGATACGTATTTATGTAGAAAATAAAACGCTCTACAAGAAAGGTCTCTTACACTTTTTTCATTAACCCAACCATTCAAATGATATTCGAGGTCAAACTTTCAAGAATTAAAAAAAAACAATCTTTTTTGCTTCTAAATTTTATAACTCGTTGATTGGTAAGCACTAGAAAATCAGCTACACATATTTCCGTAGGAAATTGACTGATTTACAAAAATGGTCTCTTTTGTTCAATCGATAAGTGTAAGCGTTTAAAAGATAATCGCCACCAACTCATACCGATTTTTATCTCTTTTTAATAACTACCTATGAAAATATCAATCGAACTTTGATTGCGATTATCTTTTAAATTGTGATTGAGGTCATATTCACACAATATATTTGTTTTGTCGAGACGGTGGTTCGTTCGTAGCTATAAAAACAACTTTTGTGTGAAACATTTTTGTCAGTGCGTGCAGCTATTATTATAAATTTTTAAACAGAAATGTGTTACGTTTTTAAAAATCATTTTATTCGGGTAATTAGTCGCACGTTTTATTGTTCATTGACTTCGGCTACATCACGATTTTAGGATAACCTTTGTGATACTAACCCGGAAATTAGCACTCAAGAAACGAACGGTTATTTGTATTCAATTATACTGTTAAAAATACTATATAATTTTATAAACAGTATCTCAACAATCAAAGATTTGTGGTTAAGAATGTAACCATTTTCTACGCATATAAATTCTGTTATGGGTTGGTTTTATATACAGTGATAACTATTTATATACAAAATAATTATATTTACAAGACCACTAATAATGTAATTTGTGGTAAATATTAAATACAATATCACTAAATTCTAACACTATTTGAAACAAGTTGATAGATTATTTAAATTACACGAACTCTATGTAATGTATCAAGCATTCATTTGTATCATAGATACGAGCATTTCATGAAATGTGTTACTTCAATGATTCAAATAAAAATCATATTGTACGCTTAACCACAAAACTAATGCTCATTGTGCCTTATTCATTGTTTTTTTTAATGCTTCAGATGAAAGTTGTTTATTATAAATATACTAATAAGTTTTATTCGAAACATTTTTGCGAATACCGAATGCATAAGGCACAAATCAGCTATAAAATTTTTTTGTGGCCAAGTGTGCATTGAATTTCAATGATGTAACAACTCAAAAATAACACTTAATAAATGAATTGACTAAACCATCTTTCTTGATATCTCGTGAACCGCTCATCAAGAGGTTTTCTGGTTATTTGGATTTCACATGCCTTCTGAAGTTAATTTAATTCAAGTTGGGAACAATAAATTTGTAATTATTGAATTAGATGAAAATTAGGTAAATTGAATCCAAAAAAACGCAAAAATCCAATTGGTTAGACGATTTGACTGACTGATAGTTATTGAGATAAACCACTCTCCAAATAATGAAATGAATCTGCTTTTATTATTTTTTTAAGTCTAATTAACCCCTAAACAGGTTATCTTCGTCAAAATTAACCATTGGGATACGCAATTTATTTATAGCCGTTAGAAAACAGCTATAACTTAAGAACGGTTTTGAGTTTTGAACTTCTGATAGTTTTACCTTGGGCCTTCTCTCATCATTATTTCCCTATCTCCTATAGTTTTCTCCAAACAATTCGTACAAACATACACTCCCGTTCAATAAAATTGAACAGACCTGAAATGTTAATTTTTTTTAACATTTCATAAAACTCCTCACTTTTTTGACTCTCTGTATAATTATTTATTGATAAACAAAGATAAGTAGTATATATTTAAATGTGAAAAAAGAAATGGAAGTATAGTAAAAAACATTTACTACAAGAATAATCATAATTGTGAGAGACTCAGATATGTACAATTTTATTGATTGGGAGTGTACATACATACAACATATTTCCCTTTTATATACAGGGAGATTATGATTGTAAGAATTAGAAATAAAATATTCATATGTCGTTCAAATGTATCGTTGTCTTCAACTTATTTCAACATCTGCAAATTTGGTATCATACTGAATAACTGTTTTGGATTTCAGCCTGTATATTGATTGAATAAATACTACCTGTCTTTTTATAGTTTGGTATTGACTCGAACATACCTCATGAAATGCACGACCATTTCTTTTTATATTCATATAAAATAAAAATACCTACATCAGAGAGTGAATAGATAGATAGATATTATATCTTTATATACACAATAATTACACTTTAAATATGTTTATTTTAGAAAATTAAATTCGTGATGTTTAACAGATACAAATCGTGAATATAAAGTTTATATTTAATTCTCTTGATATTATTATGATGGTTTGTGATGGTATTACCAAATAGAGATTGTGTTGTTCTGTTCGTTAATTCTCTCTAAAACCCATAACTATATACAACAACTAAATATTTTATTATGATTATTATTATAATATATTAAAATAAAATGCTTACCACTTATCGATTTGACGCGCCACTTATTTAATATAGTATCTCATGTATACTGATTGGCTGAATCCATCATATTAAGAATACGATATTTTATTAACATCATTAAAAAATATGCCTTTAGAAAGTTCATTCACACGATTTTGTAGATTATACAAAAAGTTTAGAATCCGGGACTCAGGCATGATCAAAACATAAACGTTAGATAGATAGATAGATTGTTCAGGCTGACCTGGACAGGCTACACTTCGACCATAAGGTCCTTTGTAAGGATATGAGGATGTGAGTGGAGTGGAAGGAATTTTTGTGTATAGACTAGGGATTGGTAGGATATGCGATACGGCTGCCGCCGACTCTGATAGGAACTACGCCGATATTCATCTGGAGTTCGTGAAGGAAACTGCAGAAAAACTTCTCAAACATAGCCGGTTACTTCGTTCTTGTCCATACGCCGACAGTTTAGTCAATTAACTGCCCCCTTTTTTTTTTAAATAATTGACAAACTGCCGATGTCGAGATTCGAACCCATAACCTCCCAGTTTTCAAGTAGGCATACTACGTAGACATAACGCCTTAGACCGCTCGACCACTTGGACTGGTAAACATAAACGTTAATGTTGTATTAACGTTTATTTCTCCCCCCTAAATTTTCGTAAGTGATAAGAGATATAGAAAAATTTTAAATAGCTAAGTTGTTTCTTATAGAAATACTAACAACTTTTGTTTGTAGCATTTTTCGAAAAACGATTGGATTCGGCACAATAATTGAGTGTATGGTTTTTGTCCAAACATCTCAAAAACTGAGATATATCTTATTGTTAACAAAATTAAATTTGAACTAAAAAAAGGTGTTACACGATTTTGTTCTCTACCTGCTGCTGTTAAACATAATACATACACATGGCCCCAAACGTAGCGTTCATTTTTCAAACTTTGATTATTAATTTGTGTCTTTTTCATTCGTTTTTCGAAAAAATACTTCGACTAAAAGTTGTTCATTATAAATATACTAACAACTTTTATTCGAAACATTTTCTCATACACCGAATGAATAAGGGACAAATCAACTATATCATTTTGATAAAAGAACGCTATTTTTGTGTTCCAACAATATTTGCGTTTATTATTTTGAAAATCATGGCCATATAAGTGTGATTCTTAAGAAGATCATTAAGTTAACGCTATTTTGGTTATCGTTTTAACTAAGTTTGGAAACTTTTCTTCTTAATTTCAAATCATTTACAATTTGTTAAAGAAGTTTACTTTGAGAAAATGATCTTCAGAATGATTTCTCAGAATTGTCCTAGTACTGCAAGCTAAATGATACATAAATTAAATCTTAATATTTATTAAATCATTTTGTTTATAGTAATAATAATATTCTGAAGGTATTCATTAAAATAATATGTGTACAAGGTGTTTGAGAAATATTGAAGCATCTAGATATATTTATAATTATAAGAACGTATAATTGAATCGGAGGTTTTTTTTGTGACGAACCATTTCGATTAACCAGTGATATTTTATGCTTTTCAGCGTTGGCTAATTCGATTGTTTTTGATTTAATGTGTGTGGAGCCTCCCTAACCTCATTTTAGAATCCAATCCCCCTCCTTCTACTAAATCATAGTATGTGACTCTAGATTTGATTATCTAATATTCACTATATTATCACTCGTGAAGTAGGAAACAAAGGAGTACAAGTCAACAATCGCCCTACATAAGAGTTTTGGGTAGCTTTTTTCTCTATAGACATCGACTGTTCTTGTTTCGACCATGGACTTGTAGATGAACTCAACCAGAATTCTCATTTGATTTCTTCCGAATTGAATGGCTCTACGATCTATTTGGGTCACTCAAGGCTTCCATCTTGAAGTTTTCAAGAACTTCTTGTATCAGAGTATAATACCCTTTAGTTATGTACTTCGAAGCTTCAGTCAAATTGTACGATGTGTTTCAGGAGGAATGGTAAATAAAGCTAAAAGGTAAGGTCAAGTTCGTGAATGAGCAAAATCGGACCATATTTGGGCAACTTGTAAAAAATTATTGAAACCGTAAGAGATAGAACAAAAATTTGTTTGAATTTTTTTTTCATAAATTCAGTATATACTGGGTATTTAAGCAATTAACTCAGTTAGTCGTTACGTGTTTAAATCAAATTAAAATAAACTGTATGATTCAAATAATATTTTAAGACAATATTTATCATAATGTCTAATTTATTAACAAAGTTGATACAAAGTTGGTAATTTCTATTTTCCCCATAATCGCTGATAATTTTTTGTTCGAGATTTTGAATTTTTGAGGAAACATAATAAACGTGATTAAATGAATGTGTCAAATATTAAAGATTATAAGTTTCATTTTAATACCAAGTCTCACACATGAATGTCCTTCAAGAGACCTCATTTCTCCTGACACACACTGTACACAACATATTTTATAAATAAAATACACCCAACAAGTAGTTATAATAACACTCTACTGCTTGTTGCAAGCAAGTACATATTATTTTATGAAGCAAGGTGTGGTATTTATTAATATCTGATTGGAAATTTGTATGTAGAGTTGTTTGGTATGAGTATGTGTGTGTGTGTATCGTTTTGTTTCTTTCTATATCTCTCTAATTACATGTTTTTCTAGGTCTCTCTGAAACTATTGAATCATTTTTTTAATATATGTTTGTAGTTTGTTAATAAATTATTTTGATAATACATTTTAAAAGACACAACAGATACGAATCAATTCGATTTTATTATTATTAGGTAGTAATTTATTATTTAAATGATATTATTTCTTTACAATTATTATTATTATTATTGTTTTTTTTTTTTTAAATAAAATAATAGTGTTTGTTGTTCAATTCGATAAATATTTTTGTTTTTGAAAATATGTATCTGTACTTTTCAGGGCTGTGTAAAAATTAAATCGTATATAAGGGCTATTTTACATGTAACTTTTCATGCAACTGTTCATAACGCATATTTTGGTGAGCATGCGCTGTAGTATTTTTTGATGAAACTATGCAGTTAGAACACAATAGACCTGGTGTCTATTTCGGTGCAATCTTATATGTAACTTTTGATGTAAGAATAGGGTGATTGGTTTACTTTCTTTTGATTGGTTTACTATGATCATGTGACTAAAGTGGTTGACAAAGAAATAAATATTTAGCAAGACGAGAGTTATAGCTATTAACAAAACATGCGATTAATATATTTCTGCATGTACATCTAAGTACATGTAGATCTAAGTCTAGTTATATCACATACATTTATTGCGATTGAAAACTTTCATTAAAACTTTCACGTGTAAAAATAGCCAAATATTAAATTCTCACATATGTCTATCGCTTATATACACCGTTTAACGTAATAATACTCATTTTTTCCTCCTACCTAACAATAAATTTGTGTCGAATCCATTCCGTTTTCGAAAAACATTTCGAATAAAAGTTGTTTGTCATAGAATTACTATCAACTTTTGTTCGAAACATTTTTTCCATAAATTGAATCTATTGGACACAAATCAAATTTTTGTAAAAGAATCGTCAGTTTTGGTGTTAATAGTCCAGCAGATAGAAAACCATAAAATTACTACAAGCCTAAAACAATTTCTACTCATGTATAAATGATCTTTCTAACTATTGCTATTACAGGGTAGAACGCCAGTGCAAAGTATGTTTAAAATGGCGAAAGTCGATAATTCGACAAACATTCGAGTAAATGTTGGTCGACGTTATTGGAAAGTTTATAAAATCAATCAAATTTTAGTTGATGAGACTTCTTCAGCAACTACAATCTTACAATTGGGTTCCAAAATTTGCATATTATTTTTTTTGTAATGTTTTCGTATATTGAATTTAGAAATTTTGAACAACCCTAAGATACAACCAAAGAACCAAACCCAAGTATAAATAATATAATTATGTTCAGTTATTATTTTTTATGAAGTTTATAAACAAATTAACTAGTAATTTGTCTTTGCATTATGATCATAATTCAAGATTAAAGGTGACATTATATTATTAAACTATAATGATAAGAATATTGTTATTAAAATACTTCAATATTATGATCAAAGTTTGTACGTTAACGTGCAAATAATCAAAATGTTGTCTGCTCGTCAACACGATAACTTAAAAACGAAAAGAGATAACTCTAAACATACCCCCTCCCCCCAGAGAGGAAAATATCCATCTTTGAAACCGTAGATAGATAGATTGTAGAGGCTGGTCTGGATGGGTTACACTTCGACCATAAGATCCATTGTGATGCCTAAGGATGTGAATGGAGTGGAAGGAATTTGTGAATAAACTAGGAATAGGGAATATGCATGAAAATTTTTTTTCACATTTATTTTCAGAATATGAAAATACTGTTAATACTGTAATAATATTTAAAAACGAAATTAAAATCCGACGATTATCAAGGAAGCTATAAGCTTTTAAAAATTATTATATGTCTCTTTCTTGCAAAAAAACTTAAAACGGAGTTTTACGTGTATTTTAAATGGTGAAAGTATAATATGACGTCACATAACATATCACGGGGGCTATTACCCTCTTTGTCTAATCGGGAATTTCAATCATTCATATCTCGCTTATTTTTAAAGTTATTTAAAAAGTAATTTGACCTTGATATTTGTCAAGTAAACATGCTTCAATTCAAGTGAAAAAAAATGTTCATGCATATTCCCTATTGGCAGGATATTACTTAATTACTTCGATATCTTTAATTACTTCAAATTTTGAAATATATTCATTCTTACAAAAAAATTTTAACGTGTAAATAACTGTTGATATTATGTTTATTTGCTAGCGTACAAACTGTGGTGTAGCACAGAATACAATTACAAATTTTGTGTTTGTTTTCTTTAAAAAGGTGTGTTCTCCATTATTATTTGTAGTCCTCCTTATACATTGATATTATTACCGTAATTTTGTTGTTATCATCATTAGTCATCAGTCTTCAAATATCATAAATATATTATAAATATTATTGATCAATATCTTTTGTAAATATTGACATACAAAATATAATGCAATTCGATTCTGTGTACACACGAAACAATTATATGAATTGTTATAGGTAACTTGTTTTGTTATTTAAGTCTCGTTGTATGTTCAGTTACTTTTTGAGTTCAAAAATTTGTTTGCATTTATATGCAGGTGTTTTTGATGAACCAGTTCGTGCCCATAGTTTCTGATAGAACTGAATATCCTGAAAATGTAATTATACCAAATCTATATACAGATTGTTTTTTTTAAAATACACCCAATCTTGAATACTCTATAGTGTATCTATCGCTGTCTATATGCAGTGTACTAAGATATGGTGTACTTTGTCACACTTAAACAATCAGTATTGTATTATAACATAAATAACTATTATAATTCAGAGGCGGGCACAGACAGCTCGTCTGAGCCTTACGGGCTCTCCATATGCTGGGTGAGAGTAAGTAAAGAAGGTATGTTTTGAAGCAAGACGGAACGATGTTTCAATACAGGTTGTCTACCGATTATTGCCCAATAATTATATAGTATCGTTTATAGTATAGTCAATATTTTATTTTTTTTGAAAAACAAATTATGCGAAAAATAATTTCCACTACTACAAATAGTACTTTTCACTTTCAACTCGAAGAACTCAAATTCCCACTTTATGTAAAATTTAACTTAATTCATCAAATTCCCATGCACTATACTGAGCATACTCCATACGAAGAAAAAATAATTGAATCAGGTAAATAATTCTTTATTAGTTCTCGGATATGAATAGTAAAATATTTAGACAAATTATTTGAAATTTCCAAAACTATATTTCTATTTAAATTATCCTTTACAAAAATTTCCCTCTTTTATTACAATGGTCCAGCGGTAAACTTAAAGGTTCAAAAGATTTATATATATTTTTTATATATTTTTTATATATATATTTTATTCATACACAAATATGATATATAATTATATTATATTTATCTCTCTCTAACTACAATCATTTATATATAGTAGCATCCTACTCGTGCATGTATACATCATCGTTATTGTCCATCGTGTGAGTGTAACACCATATCATGGCATACTGTGCATACTGAGCACATGACAGTGATAGATGCACTCCACAATATTGCTATTGGGTCTGTTTTAATTTACGTTGTGTGTAATATATACATACAATAGTATATATAAAGTTTAATCCCAACTTTGTAATGGTTAGAAATATGGATCGTAGAAAAAAATTAATAAGTGAGTCAATTGTTTGAATAGCCTGTGTATATTCAGTACATTTTCATTGTATGTTATCATTGTAACTGTTTATTTTACTTCTACGCATGCAGATGTATAGAAGAATTGTACAGGGTGTCCTGGACGTGATACACTTCGAACATAAGGTCCATTGTGATGCCTAAGGATGTGAGGATGTGAGTGGAGTGGAAGGAATTTTTGTGTATAGACTAGGAATTGGTAGGATATCCGGCTGCATCCGACTATGATAGGAACTATGCCGATATTCATCTGGAGTTCGTGAAGGAAACTGCAGAAAACCTTCTCAAGCATAGCCGGTTACTTCGTTCTTGTCCGTACGTCGACAGTTTAGTCAATTAACCGCCCACTTTTTTTTATAATTGACAAACTGCCGATGTGGGGGTTCGACCCCATAACCTCTCAGTTTCCAAGTAGACATACTGCGCAGACATAACGCCTTAGACCGCTACGGATGTATACAAATATGACCTATAGTGTGTAAAAAATTTTTTAGGCGCTATTTATGTTTATAACATACCCCTGAAACGTATGGATTTTGTAATCTATAGTAATTACAGATGTTTGAGATGAATTTGTGGCGAAACTATACATTTCCGGCCCCCCAGTCAGTTCTCCTTACAGACACCCTGTTTCGCATATGTGTCTTGAACATAGAGAGTTTTTTTTCTACAAAATAAAACAATATGATATGCAATTTTATAGGACTTATTGACAATTTAATTGAATATATTGAAGAAGAAATCAGTGAATGACGCCATTCGAAGGGTAATTGCACATTCATTATACATTTAATGAGTCAATAACAGATTAAATATCAACTTACTCCGTAAATATCTACTCACTCTTTGTCTGTTCATAATATGCGCTCTGAAATGATTATCTTGAAATCAATATATCTGTTTATGTGATTATATCTCTATCTCATATAATTCTCCTATTATTCGTTTGTGAGCAATAAAGATAGATGTTTGAATTTCTTGCAAGTCAACGAACATTACAAAAATAGACATTAAATGGTATAATTTGAGTTGATTAGTGGGAATTATTAATGGCGGGAAGAGAGGAGATGAAATTGTTTTTCAATATATAAAATATTATTAAATTGATTTATTAAAGCTGTTTGCAATTTTCTATATTTGTATTTGAAGAAAACAAATATTTGTTGTTTTTTCTATACTTAACAAATAAATTATACTCGAACCAACCAAACAGTGTAAAAAATAAATTAGTGGACCCAACTATCCCACTACTATCTACTGGCAAATAAATACCTTAAAGTAATGAAACTCTTTATTTTTTAAATATATAAATTTTTAAATATATAAATAAATATATAATAAATTAGCATCAAGATAGTGAGAAATCATCATATTCCATCAAAGCGTTGGTCTATAATGCCAGAGGTCATGGGTTCGATTCCAATCACTTTCAATCAATAATTTTATTAATTTGTGTCAAACTTAGGATAATTCTTTCAAATACGCCGCATAGCTCAAAGAACTGTATTTATACCCACCGCGAAGTTGAATCAATTACGGTTATTTTGAATTTACCCTCATTTTTCCTATGTAGACCTTCATCTCTTAATAGTTGTTATATCAAATACAATTCTTAATAATCGTTTAAAATACTATTCTGATATAATAAAGTTCAATAGAAGATTACTATTACCGAGAGATTAACGTACAATAAAAACAACAACTGTGAATAAGAAATGTAATGTAATCACTAATTAACCGTGGTGTTTTTGTTTGTATACTATCTCGGATAGACGGAGATCTACGGTTCGATTTCTTGTGGTTGCAAGTCTTTTTAATTTAATGACTCATTTTTTGATAATAATTGAAACGAGTTGTTAAAAATGGCGAAGAAATTTTAGTTTCAGACCTGATCAAAAAATTGTTTCAATTCAACAAATCAATTGTTTCGATTTGTTTTTTAAGTCTATGGTTTCGTATTACACATAAATAATAATTCAATCAAATAAAGCTGATGTTTATGAACAGGAAGTGATGTTAATAAAGCGAAGAGTAATTAAATTAAACCTATATATATATATATATATATACATAATCAATATTAATATTAGACTAATGCCTTTTTTTAAATATTAAATTTCAAAATTATAAATGATTAATTTCCGTTGATACTTCTCACAACGATTATTACTTCATATTTGTTGCTTAAATTTTTTTTTAGGATGTTGTATCTTAAAACAAGGTTATTTCTCCACACAAGACGTTAGTTAATTAATAACACCAAAGATGAATCGTGGCCTTTTTGCTTGAACCGATTGAATTTTAAAACAATTTGATTCAATTCACTTAAATGAATCGATTCCGTTTTATTTAGTCCAACTAATATTTTCCATTTCTTAGGAATTTTGTGTATGGTTTTTGAATAGAGTTTTTGGAATGTGAATACACCACCGACTCCAAAATCGAAATAATTTGGATTTGAAAAAAATGTTTAGTACAAAAGTTGGTATTTTTGGTATTAAATGGAAGGTGGTACTATTGAGTAAATTTAAATTAATATAAAAAAAGTCACACTTTTTGGCATTCCCTCTAAAAGAACTCCATAACTTGATTCTTTTTTAAAGTGAAAGGCAAGGGAAAACTTCAGAATCTTGAATAACTTCCATATAATTCATACTTAATCGATGATATTATTTAGCCGCTAGATATATAATTCATTTTAAAAGTAATAATATTTAAAACATGTTTCCCATCTTTTCTATTAATAATAAATTATACGTTTTAATCAGCGTCATAATATAATATTTTAACTTACATTTACACTCGCTAGCTGTAATGACTCCAGCATCCATCGCACTGTAATATTACTCCAGTTAAATTAGACGAAAAAAAAGAAGAGATAAAGCACTGAATAAATCTTACCAGGATTTTTGCAGCAAACTTCATTTTAGCGCTCTACGTACCTTATTAAAAGTTCTGAGCAAAATAATCTTATACGCTAAAAAAAAGTTACAAAAAAAACCACCAAAAAACTTTTTTTCGCCATATTTCCGCTGGTCGTACAACAATTTTTGTTGTTAAAATTTGTAGTCTATATTAGTATTCACAGAAATGGCCGTATGTAATTTTTACGTACCACAGTTAATTAATTCGAAAAAGATTAGTCGTGCAAAGAAATTACTAATAACCATTTTTGACAATTGCATGAGCTACAAATTTGCTCTCTAAAAAAATTGTCTTACGATCGATATAAACCAAGAAAATTTGTGAAAAATTCAATCATTTCCGTGACCTTTAACCTCACGTACCTTGATTAGTGTACACAATGTGCCTTGGAACTTTTTAGGTAATTAGGATTTTTTCAGTACTATATTCTTAATTTGTCTGGAGTATATATGTACAGACAGATTTTGTAAGTAGTACTATTGACTCGAAAAGTGACCTTTCTTTTTTTTCAATTTTAGAGTTGATTTCAGCCGTATCCATTCAGGTATCGAAAAAATGTTTAGAACAAAAGTTGCTCGTATTTTTCGAACCAACCATTTTTATTCGAAACATTTTTTGGAAAATCAAACGAATTCGAAACAAATCGACTGTAAAGTTTTGAAAATGTGGCGCCACTTTTGAAGTCGATAGTACACATACATTCATTACATATTGAATATTGTATGTAATTGATGCTGACATTATTTGATTATATTTGATTTATTATGTTCATAATCTTTTGCTTTATGTTGTTTGTATTTGAAAACTTTCATATTTTTTTTTTTCTTTTCAATTAACTGATTAATTTTACGATTATTTTTTATTTGTGTACTACTTTATTTTATTTTATTCTATTAAATTTAATTGCTCTGAAATTGAATTATCTGTGTACATGGATGAACTTTATTGATTGATTTTCTAAGTTAAACTTTCACAATTATTATACTACAGAGATGATAGGTGTACTTATTTGGATGTAGGGGGAGATATTTGAACTTTAGATATCGTTTATTATTTGTAGTTTGTTCTTAATTATTTGTACACTCGCGTTCATCAAAATTGAACTCTTTGAAATATTCTAAGTGTTACTGTATGTAATTTAGTAATATTTTTGACTGATAGAAGTAATTTCTTGCAGTAAGAAAAATTTGTTTAAACCAAGAATTTCTGAACTCTCATGTATAGGGAAGATAATATATAATTGATAAAGAAAATAAGTATCTTGACATCTATAGTTTTGACTTGAGAAAATGATCTTAACTAAAGATAAACTGACTCTTGACTCAAGAATCTCGAAATTCTTAAACTGAAATGATGATTTCTTTAGACTAAAGATGCTAAAATTTAAGAGACAAAATTAGTTATGTTGAATATCAACTGAAATTAAAATGCGTGCTCATTTTATTATACCTGTTCAAACACCTAATGGCCCAAATATAAATGGCCCACAAGCTAGTTGCTGTTCAATGTTGCTGCAACCATGTTCTGCGTCTATTTGGGCCTTAAGACAAATATATTAAATTTATGTAGGGACAAAACAGGTAGATAGTAGTTAATCTCGGTCACATCTTTATTAGTTTTTGAGATTGCCTGACATGGATCTAGTATCTCGAAATCGATAAATGCAAGATAATTCTATATTATAGAAATGGAAAATACACAAATAGTAGGTTTCAAAAAAAAATTCCATTAAAATCTGACAAAATTTATCTATGATAGTCAAAAAGTTGAATTTTAACCCTTGTGGTGTCATCAAAATTTACAATTAAAAAAGGTTTTAAGTCTATCTCGGGCATATTTGATTCAATTTTGTAGAAATTTTTTTCAAATTCACTAAATTTTAGTCAAGAGATTCAATTTAGATAAACCGAGATATATCTTTAATATTTGTTTATTTGTGTATACTTTCGCGTCAACATAACGATGTTTGTCCAAATTCCTTTCGGTTACGTATGACAAACTGTAGAAGACTATAGCGTATACTCCGACACATTTCATTGTCATTGAATTTATTAATTAAATTAAATACTGATATGAAAAAATTAACTCGTCAACCAGGAATCGAACCTCGGGCCTCTGGATATCGAGATATATCTGTTAATTTTTGGAGATGATCTGTACACGAATATTGTGTTTCCCAAAAATAGTTGAAATTTCAAAGTTCCTATTGATATGAAGATAGTTTTCGAAATTTAACTTTTCTATACAATTGTATGTCAAAATGGTTCACCATATCGCCGTTCGTAATGGACCCCCATACACGGTCAAGCAATTTGTGCAACAACCGTTGTTGCACAAATAATTTGATGGTGTCATGGGTTGAGTTGTTGAACAATGGTTTGAAAGAAATTGCTCGGGATCAATTTTTATTGCACAACATTTCTCCGGCATGAAAAGCGATTTGAACGTGTATGGCAGTGTTTGGCCAAAAATCACCAACTGAAATCAGGATTGCACAGATACGCTATTATGCAAATAGTTTGATCGTGCATGGGGGCCTTTAGAAAAAAAACATTTATTTTCTTAAAAATTTCATATACAAAATCTAATAATTTTTTTTTTTGTTACAGGTAAGGTCATAAACATTTTTACGATCACCGAAGATATTTTTTACCTTTAACCGTAAGTCAATAATTTTAACATGTGGATACACAAAAGATACGTAACATATAATCGGTTTGTAACATGTTTTTGTCGAATGATTGATTCACAATAGAATTTTTAATCCTAGGATAACAAGCCTAACAATCTATAACAAAAGAAATATGAATTTACAAAAAAAAAAAAAGTAAAATAATCTTTAATTATTATTGAAGTACCGAAACTCCTTGAATAATAATAATAATAATTTGTTGATTAGAAGGTGTTCAGGGTCTTAAAGAAGGATTATGGTAAACTAAGGTATTATAGGTTTTATTTACAGCCACTAATAGTATTAGGATCATTGCGGCCTAGCTAGTATCTATGTTAGTAAATAGAAACCTTTGTGTATTTATGTATACAATGTAAACACTTATACCGTATAAACTATAAACAAGGCTTTAGTAATTTGAAACAGGGTATGTATAGTCTTCTTCGTATTGTGTGCACAAATGTTTGTTATTATTAGTTATTGAAAGGATTAAAATGATCCCCATTGAATAGGAGGGTGTAGGTTACTTATTACATTACACTAATATAGTACTTAATTCCTATCGAATCGCGTGGAATTCATTTAAAAATGTGTCGTGATTATTTAATGAATAAAGAATGAGCTCATTTCGAGAATGTAAGCTTGTAAAAAGAGTTTTGGTATTGTTGTCGTTCGGTTATTTTATACCAACGGAAGTGATTATTGTTTACTTAATTTGACATTTAGGTAATATGTCTGATAACATTCTTTGACATTAAATGCTTGGTATGAAAAATCAAATACATCTAGAATGGGAATCGAACCCACGAACTCTTGTATTCTAAACCAACTGCCTATGAGTTACCTTACCTGAGATGTTATGGTAGTATAAAGATATTTAGGATTTTAATTTTCAATCTTACATCGTTAATATTTCTGTATATATTAGTGTGATAGGGAAAATCATAAGAAACCAAATTTTGTGCTTCCCCCTCGTATCTACAACCTCTTTTTCACCTGCCCGATTTTGCCCAGTAACGAACTTGAACTCTTTTCAACTACCAAAAGTACCTCACTTACTAAACTTTATTCCGATTGGATAAAATTTGAACAATTTTGCCATTGTATAACAATAGTTCCATTTCCTGGAAGAGGAAATTTGCTATAAATCAAGACTATAGTAAACCCCATTTTGCTAGCATATGTCCAAAGTCTTGATCTTGGCCTGGCCCTGGTGGTAAATTATGCTTAATATGACATTGAAAAATTAGTTAGAGTTATTAACTTAAGTCGGATTTTGGAGTTATGGAATTTTTCCGGATGAAACATTGACCTGCTTTTTTAAGCAAACGAATTGACGAATTGAAATTCTACCAAAATTTTGTATGAAATATTATGCTCTACAAGCTTTTTGAATCCATAAATTTTTTTCTTCCAAATTTTAATTCATTTCGAGCTATCTGTGAAAATTTTGTAAAAATGTTTCATTTTGGAACATTTGCTCATGTAGCAATTTATTTTAAAAGAAACACTTTGGGTTTTGTTTGTCTGAAATTGATTTTGTTGAACTCTGTTCTAAAAAGACGTACAATATTTGCATATTTCCTTTACCAATCTGTATATAGAATTCAATTCTTTTCACACTAGTCATTTTTTTCTCAGAACCACCTTTTGTTCCATTAGATTCGGACACTGAACAATATTAAACATTGTCTACACTAATTAATTTTGGCTAGCCATTAATTATCTATAATTACACCAAATATTCAACGGGGACTATTTACTGTGGTAGTTCTAGCGTAAAAATATTTTTCTAAATTATATTCGACCAGACACACACCATAATAGTGTCTGGTCCAATTTTATGGGAAAGAAGCAACATTTCAAAAACAAAAAATAAATATGTAAATGATTCAAAAGGTATTTATATTTGTAAAAACATATTTAGGGAACAATATACACCCTATTTTGGTACCGAAAACTCTTGATATGTACAGAAAAAAAAAACTTATTTGAGCGCAGTCAACAAGCAAGTTAGTCGTTCGTCAACAGAGTGATGGATCCTGATCGAGAATGAGTATTCTAAATCCAGTGAGCGGAATCTTTCTTTTCAATCGTCAAGAGCATCTTAGTTCAAGTGATTTTACTTTTTCATATTTTTGAAATGGATTTTTGTCGATTTCATTTGGTTTTCTAAAAAAAGTTTAATGATAACCTCGGTAATAAGAAACAAATTTGTGTTGGGTATTTCTAAGCAGTTTAGATATTCGATTTGGGCGATATTTGGTGGATAGAATTATTATTATCATTAAGACTGCAATATCTCGAAAACGAATCAAATACGCTAAATTTGTTTTGGAACGTCATCTATAGTAACAAAGACAATCTCTTTAAATTTTAAGTCAGTGGATCAGGGAAAGGACATTTTCACAGCTCTCGAAAAGTAATGGGGGGGGGGGGGGTAAAGACACCACAGTCCTTATCGGTAGCAAACATTTTCGTATACGTGAGAATGGTCCGTCTAGTGTCACTACTTGTTTCTACGGTAAGTACTAAAACACGCAGTACTTTGATAGCTTCAAATGTGCTACATTTGTCTTCGTATTGGTAACCACGTGGTTACCACAAAAAACTTTTCACTATTCCAATCTTAAGAAACCAGATCCTTTGCTTGGAAGATTGTTTTTTAAATTTACCATAAAGCATTATTTTGCAGTCCTAGACAATAACGAGAACTACGAGTTATCTCTAGTTGGTAGTCAACGTGTTATGCCGAGACGAGATAGTCTCGACGAGAACTCTGGACGAACATCTCGGCGAGACATTCGTAAGGCGAGGAGCCGCGAGTGGATCTGTGTACACTCGCCGAGAGTACACAGATCTGTATTGGTCTGTCGACAATACAGTTCTCGTCCAGTCAATGGTTAAAAACCACGTTATGTCGCGAGCATAGACGAAGAGTGTACTCAGCGCGGTCACACTCGCGTCAACGTGTTATGCCGAGACGAGATAGTCTCGACGAAAGCTCTGGACGAACATCTCGGCGAGAAATTCGTAAGGCGAGGATAGACGGAGAGTTTACTCAGCGCGGTTACACTCGCTGCTTATTTCCTTTAACTCGTGGTCAAAAAACCGACTTGAAATGGAGCGCTCCCGAAGCGAGGCGAGTCGACACGAGACAGGCCGAGCACTTGTTACGTCTTGTCGTGTCTCGTCTAGAGTGTACTGCATTAAGAAAATTTTAATAAAAGGTTGTAGGTTTGGGTGTAGAATTTATTCAATAGAAATTCGCTCCGCGGCTGTTACACACTCGACCCAAGCTAGTGGCGACCCTAACCAAACAACTCAGCCGTCCGTTCGTCCGTCCGTCAACCAACGTACATACAATAATAATACACATGAAATGGACACACAATAACATGTCAATCATTTTGTCTTGATGTGAAGTGTTTATCTATTCTCTCAGCATTGTTTTCTACAAGTCACTGTACAATCAACAGTGTACTACACGTACACACACGTCTATGTATAAGTACACGTTCAGAGAGTAGAGACCGAGGAGACCAATCGGCGGGTGGTTGTGTACATCACTTATGATTATTTTTTTCTCTATATATTTATACTTGCTTACTACTGTTTTGTGTTGTTAGTCTTCGTGAAGAGAATGGTGGAGTCGATTAAGTGAGAATCAAACTCTGAATACTCTGTCAAGGTTGTTTCTACTTAGGTCAATGTAAATTATTTTGCTGTTTCAATCTTAATTTACAACGCCTTTAAGGCCCAAATAGACGGAGAACATGGTTGCAGCAACATTGAACAGCAACTATCTTGTTGCTCCGTGTGTGGTGTGGTTGCAGCAACAAAAAGTTTGGTTTTTGTTGCTGCAACCACCCCACACACGGAGCAACAAGCTAGTTGCTGTTAAATGTTGCTGCAACCATGTTCTCCGTCTAGTTTGGCCATTAGAGATCGTGCTACAAAAGGACTCAGAATGATTCGGAAATGATTCTCTGGCAATCTGTTTATTTCGAATACCATTCTGAAGCAAATCAGTCTAGCGAGAAAATGTCAGAGAATATCGAGTTCCTAAAAATGTTAGGGAACAGAAAAAAAAGATTTTAGCCAAGAAACTTTAGTTTCGATCCGGGAAGATGATAATATTGAAAGCGGGAAATAAGATAGTTTTGAGATTTTGAAAAAGTATAGTCTCGATCAAGGAGGATGATACAAATATGAACCTTCAGAGCCTTAATATTATCATATAAGTTAAACGTTTTAGAAATAATAGAATATAGAAATGTCAGAGAATTTTGAGATTCGGAAAATTTCGACCATGAAAGATGATGTAAATAAAACATGGAAATGTCAAATAGTTTTGAGATAGTTTGACTCTAGCCAGGGAGTTGTAATTTCGGTCAAGGTAAATGACAATAATAAAACCTAGAAATGTCAGTAAGTTTGGAGATTTTGGAAAAGATAGGGAATAGTCAGGGAATTTTGAGAACTTAGTTTCGATCATAGAAGGTGATAGAAATGCCTTCAAAGCCTAAATGTTTGTATATAACTTGTATGCCTTCAGTTTTTATATTACCTCAATCAGTATGTTTTGTGGGTCCAGTTAATAAACCATGTAATTAATTTTACAACATCATTTCCATTGCCGCTATGAAGTACTGTATCTAGGGAAAATAATATGAATATCAAACTATCATTTCGTTATTGTTATGAATTCCAAAATGTCTATATTTTGGTACGGACTCCTTACAACAAAATACCACATACAATTATTGTATTTCAGTTTGCTATTATTATATCGCTTATTATTTTAATGTTTCTTGTAAATATGTGTGTTATTTTGAAGGTACACACTTCCATCCATTCTATTGTTTCAATGTAGGTACATTTTATGAAGGTTACGTTCTAACAAGCGTTGGACCATACATAAACAAAACACAAACAAAACAGCTTTTTTTGTTGATTGTTTGTTTTTTCTGTTTTATTTGTTGACATTTTACGATAATACACCACCCTAATGCCTGCCTAATCGTACAGTATTTTATTACGATTAAGTAATATCTTATAATATGGGAGAGTTTTGTAGTAGTTATTTCTATATATATAATTGAAAATGTCAGGGGCGATTATATACTCAAGTATACGTTTTCTAATCAATATCCCCTTTAGGACATAATGAAAATTACACCTTAGTATTTATATAGGGTGTCCATTGAACGAGAATTCCGGGAATTATATTTGTTATTTCTTTGGGAATCGGAATTTATTTTTATTTGATTTGATAGGGTGTCTAATTATTGGGTGATATGTTGTCAATATGCTACTATACTGTTTTTATGATATTATTTTCACAGATAAATAAGTATAGAGGGGAGTAAAAGTGTTGTTAGCTTCTTCAATCAATAAGAGGAAATTAATTAATGGCAATTGCTTAAATGTCTGTCAATCTCTGAAGTTTTTATTTGACCAATCTGTATTTGATCACATTTTCGTTAACTTTCTGCTAAATCTAGGTTTCCTAACTGAATTGCCAGGAAGAATGTTTACACCTACACTCATTTCATCTCCTAGAATCTCAAACAAATTTTCCTCAAAAGCTGAATAAAAAGTTTCGTGAATATCTCGCAAATCTCATTTTCGTGAAATCACGCGGAGTTCATATACGGTTTGAGTTTTTTGAACGGGAGAACATAAATTAATTCGAACGTGAGGGAATTTCTATGAAATGAGGGAATATACGGGAATTATACGATAATTTCTATGAGTCGATGAAACCTGGAAATGTCCGGTAATTTTGAGATTGTTTCAATTTCCTTATTCCCTGAAAATTATTGAATTGGTTAGGTCATTTCATTGCCCACCGCTCAACAATTCGTCAAATGTACATGATTTTTGTATTTTTTGGGGATCATTTCATTCAAATTGAGAAAAAAAAATTACTTTTAGGTTTTTCAACAACCACATCCCTCGAATTCGAAAGGATCATAACAAATTTTTAGTCATCGATTTGAATGATAGTTGTTTTCAAGGTAAATTGAACCCATAAAACACAAAAATCTACTTGGTTTAAAGATTTGACAGATCATTCCTGTGGTATCATTTATTAGGAGATCCCATCTGCTTTCTTCAAAATAAGATAGTTTTTTTTTGCCGTAATTATGAGATTTCAAAAATGGTCAGGGAATTTTTCCTGCAGTCCAGCAAAAAGCGAGAGAATTTCAGAACACCATTTTGATTGCTAAGGTTTGTTGGACAAGTCTGGATTTATTTGATAAAGATCAATAAACATTATTGGGAACATAAACAAGATCTATTTGACACAAATGAATTCTTCCGCCTAGTATTAAACAAAAAATCGTCACCATAAATAGAAATATTCAAATTGATTACAATAATATTATAATAGGTGAAATTAGTTTGACCTTTTCCTCAAAAATAAAAAATTCTAACATCGAAGATAAAGCAGGAAACACACAAAAGATGGGTCACAAAAGATGTGTCCCATTTTTTCAAAATTTTATAGTCATTTTGTGCCTTATTCATTTGATTTTTGGGAAAATGTTCCGAATAAAACTTGTTCATTCGAAATATACTTATAACTTTGGCTCGAAACATTTTCCCCAAAAACCGTATTAATAACGCACAAAATGACTATACAATTTTGTAAAAAGGACACGACTTTAGTGGCCCATAGTACATGTTTGATTTGATTAGTTTTTTATATATAATAGGAAGACATTAATATTATTTTGTACCTTTAGAGATTCTTAGAAACAAACGATAAACATTTAATAGTTGTTATAGTCTCTCTGTTATGAAATAAACATTTACATATAAAATGATTGCCGCCAATGAATTTTATGTAATAAATAATTCAAACCCGTGTGACAGCTTGTCGCTTTCATACAAAATACATTCATCTTCGCGAACGGTTTTATTAAATATTTACATATATGGTTGCAGTTTTTTAACTTTAAATTGATCATTCATTAGTACGTTCGTATGAGGCCTCCACATTTCTGTTTCAAATCATAAATATATTGTGTCTCTTCGATGATGATTGTTAATAGAAGCACTAGCGGGCTCCGTATTTAAGCCAAAACTTAAATTTTCATATCAATAGTTCATGTTTCTCTATATAGTATACGCTAGTTCTTTCATTCTATGTCTTCGTAACCTTAATGGAAATTGACATAGATTGTGACGCTTAAGTATACACAAATAATAATATGTTCGAATAATAAGTTAATGCTGACTTCAAATTAATACTGTTAATGATACGAAGAAATTGACTCAGGCATCAGTATCATCCGTGGTGTAATGGTAGCACACTGGGCTAGAAATCCAGAGGCCCAGGGTTCGAGACCTGATGGCCGAGTTAATTTCTTCATATCAATATTTATTTAATCAAAACTATTGAGTGTATGCAAAAATGATATGAACTAAAATTGTTGGTTTTAAAGAGATAAACATGCGTACAGATTTTCGCTATCTCACCCAGTTTAAAATATAGATTTTGGCCAGAACTGCTTCATGGAAACAGAAGAAAGACTATGACCTATGTTACCCTGCAATACTATCCAAATCGAATCAACTTGATACCTGAACAATTAGACAGTCAAAAATGCTATGACGAAACTGTTGCCTGCCTTTTGGCTATTTATGGATTCCCAATACTATTGGAAATATTTCAGAAATGTTACTCAGATCATCGGAACGATCGAACATTAACAGATGCAATATTTAAACGAAATACTCCCCTTGATATAATAATAAATACCCTCACAGTCTTATCCCCAAAATAAGATGTTCTGGAGTTACTATTTCTCTACAGAATTCTATCTAAAGTGACGATCTAAAGTGGTCTGATTTAGCCAACGAAATTTCTGAAATGATTTTAATCGTACTCTGAGTTTCGAAAAAATCACTAAAATCTGCCTGAAATCTTCGCTGTTGTTGACTTTATCTTGGTCATTGAAAACCAGAGAAACATGTTTTAGGTCATATCCTGAGTTCCTCAAGATATATGATAGTGATTCTTTCATTTTGTGCTAAATTTTTAAAATATATAGTCAAAAATGACCTAAATGCGCCAAAATTCGAAGTGAGAAATTTCTTTACTTGAACTAGTGGGAACATGTGTCCAAAATTAATTTTAAGTCGATTAGACGTAGGGCTTTTTCGTACTCCATGAAGAAAGGCGCACTTTTAACTGGTAATATGTTCGTATCATAGACATATAAGAATAGACCACGCTAGCAATGGAAGTTTCTTATATGTCTATGGTTCGTATAGATCGACAACCTTTTTAGACGATCTAAAACAAAAACAAAAAACCTGCTACACTTTTTTGCGTCTATACTATTAAGCGTCACGCTTGTCAAACTAAATGTTATTACCTGCTATAATTTTTCTATATTTATTTACTAAATTATAATGAAACGGACTTTCATTATATTTCGACTTAGCTGTTTCCTTATGCGATTGGTATTATCGATTTATGTATGTAGAGTTAGTTCAGTATAAATAATATGTGTTTAGATTCTAGTGAAATAAATATTTATATAAAATTTTGACAGGTGTAAATTTTGTTTAAAATACAGTAATTTATCAATATTTCTCATCTATAATTTTTTTTTAGTTAAAAAAAAAAAATAATTGAATTATTTAAATTTGATGAAACCCATGTGGTGGGCCAACAAGCCGGTTTGTTGGTTAAAACCACACTCGACCCTATTTTAATGATTAACATAATTAACAGTTCAAAAAAAAAAGTCTATACATTTTTTGTTTGTTTGTTAATAATTGTATTTTCACGGTATAATAATTGCTTTCTACGTGGTAGTTAATTTTGTCCAATTATCCAGGTTTGTAAAAATAATTGACATCGTTTATTAAAAAAAAAAAAAACGGGTTCGGTGAAGGTGGAAAAGATTCCCGTATTTTACGGTTCAGTATTGAAGTATTAAAACATTTTAATTTTTATGCCTGGAACGAAATACTTATTTTTACGTTCTGTTATCCAATTTTGGAAGTGGGGCAAGTTTTCGCCACCAAGTGGACGATGATGCCCTTTTTTTATGGTTGCAGTCCAAGAGATCTCTGGGAGAAGCGGGCTAAAGTAGAAACTTCAGTCCGACGAGAGCCCAATGGACCATAAGGTTCGAAGTGCAATAGTTTTAGACCCCAATATAAAATCGATCAATCAATCAAGAGATCTCTGAGATAAATGATCACAGTTACCATTTATACCCCCAGACCAAAAATTGACGTTCTCTTGAGCTTTATTCAAGAGGCAGGCAGCCTATTCTTGCGAAATCGAATTGGGCTATCATTAATTTATCTTCCTTCAGTCGGCCTTACATTACCATTTCATATTCTTTTTCATCTAATATTCCAGGCAAGACGAATCTCCTTTCTGTGGTCATTCCATGATATTGCTCTGTTTTCTGATACGGAAGATACGTTCCTTGAAAAGCAAGTTCCGGAGGCAGTTTTGTTTTCTTTGCCATAGTGTCCCAGAAATCTTTTCATCTTGGAATGTTTTTCCAGAACTTCAAGAATTCTACCACCATCGAGGTGTCATTTGTGTCACAATCTTATCTTTGCAATTTGTTCCTGCTGTCATATTTGCCATTGATAGTATGGAAAAGTACCATGGCACCCGAATTTCAATATACTTTCTTCCACAAATAGTTACGCTGCTGATTTGGACAGTTTCGTCGACGAATACAGATTTTACAAAAATCATAATGTCGTTTGATCTATAATATAAAGTCTTCCCTTTTTGCTTGGAGAAAAAAGCAACGGATTCCTTAAAAAATGTAAATTCTTTATCTATTTTATTAAAAATGTTATTATAATTTTTTTTTTAATTTTTTACTGTTCCACTCGTAACAATAGCTTTTTTCCTCGCCAGTTAATTATTTGTCCAATTATCCAGGTTTGTAGAGAAATAAACTGACTTGGTTTATTAAAAAAAATAAAATTATTTCATATTTCATTTGTTATTTTTTTTCTCTCGGTACAATTCATTTAGTTGAATATAATTTTTTTTTTGCATATTCCATTTTTTTTTAAATAAAAGTACATGTCTACAGCGTGTTACAAGAAAACTGGGCTAAAAACAAATTTCATGTATGATATACATGAAATGATCAACATCGAAATTAGTCCTAAACTTTCATAGTTGAAAGAATGAATGATAATGGGGGGGGGGGGAATTTGGTGCTCTAAGATCTATTATGCTCCCCCATCTGGTGTCCAGCGTGGAGAGGTCTCATCTTAAGCACTTCATTCAGACATGTTTTTTTTCAGGAAGTATAGCAGCGTCAAGGAATTGTAGCTTCCCTCATAGTATCTTTTAGACTCCCAGACATTTTGTTATGTTGTGAATGAGGGCGCCACAGTCTAGTTGGAGGTGTTCCGGAGTTTCTCCTCCATTTCTTCACAAAACATGCAGTTGCCCTCATTTCCCAAATCTAGCTCCTTAAGGTGTCCACAGAGTCTACAATGTCCCGTAAAAAACCTCGTAAGTAGCGGCAGTCGTAATTTTGCTCAGGCCAATATTGGTTTTTGTAGTTTTTGTGGTTAAAGTTCCCAAGAAGATACTTGGCCGGCCTAAAGCCCGGGAAGTTCTTCTAGAATTTGCCTCTCTTGGTGTATTCTTCTTTTTTGATCTCTTCTCGATAGAAGTGATCACTCAGCCCATAGAAGAACTAAGAGATGACGATAAGACCATCCGCTATCTCATGCCCCTCATTGCTTTCTAAGGTGTCCACTGGTCTCGCCTGAGTCCTCTTCAGTAGCGGCAGTCTAATTTTGCTCAGGCCAATATTGGTTTTTGTATTTTTTGTGGTTAAAGTTCCCGTGAAAATACTTGGCCGGCCTAAAGCCCGGGAAGTTCTTCTAGAATTTGCCTCTCTTGGTGTATTTTTCTTTTCTGATCTCTTCTCGATAGAAGTGATCACTCAGTCCACAGAATCGTTTTAGCCCCCGAATAGATCTTTATTACCACATGTCCTGGGATCTAGCGGACCTAGCGAATAATATAAACGTGTTCAAAATACTAAAGTTTGTTTGTTGTTAGCAGTTGTCTATATTTGAAACATTCTGTATATAAATATATATATGACAAGAACAATTTTAATAAAATTTTCATTTCATATTTTCTCTAAATACGAACAAAATGAGCTTCATTGTCGTCTGCTTCATACACAGTTACAGAGTTTTCTCGAACCGTATTACTACCTACGACGACGACTCACTACCAACATAATATATACATTTAAAAGTTATTCCGTCTCTTATAAAACTTATCTACATTTTACATAAAAAGTTAAATTATGCTTTGCTTTTCAAATCATTTTCTTTACCGTCTCTCGACATAATTGTATATATTACATACATATTATACATTTACTGTGTGTTCTAAAAGTCTTACACCCCCATCATTCTGTTGTCTTTTATTTCTAGATAAGTGTTTCAACATTTAGAGAAGTAGTAAACTCTTCTAAAACCGTTTTTTTAACTTTGAGATATAAATCTTGAAGAAATTATTAAACGAAAATGACCTGTCTAGAATTAGACTGAAAACTTTATCGATACAATCGATTGAAAACTTACATCAAAACTTTCACATGTAAAAAGGGACAAACACATTTTTATCGTAAATTTACAGACTTCATAAGGAATATGCATGAAAATTTTTTTTCACTTGAATTGAAGCATGTTTACTTGACAAATATCAAGGTAAAATTACTTTTTAAATAACTTTAAAAATAAGCGAGATATGAATGATTGAAATTCCCGATTAGACAAAGAGGGTGATAGCCCTCTTGATATGTTATGTGACGTCATTTTACACTTTCACCATTTAAAATACACGTAAAACTCCGTTTTTAGTATTTTTGCAAGAAAGAGACAGATAATAATCTTTAAAAGCTTATTGCTTCCTTGATATTTGTCGGATTTTAATTTCGTTTTTAAATATTATTACAGTATTAACAGTATTTTCATATTCTGAAAATAAATTTGAAAAAAAATTTTCATGCATATTCCCTACTTTATAAACTGTATAATATTAAGAAGAAATCACAACAATAATACCAGTCTTAATTGCATTTAAGTAAATATATATGGGAATAAGAAATATCATTGAGTAGGAATTTATACAGTCTGTTTTCAAAAGCATTTCTAATAGGGAATCAATACTTATTTATTATACTTATACTACTTACTTGTGGTATGATGTTTGATTAATTTATAATATTATTATTCATTACGTATGCACACACACACTACTGACTACAGAGTACCCCCACTATTTTTATTTCTTTATGAAGCATTGTGTAGTTACTATAGTAAATAATATTTAACATTGATTATCTATTAGCAAAGCTGTCCAAAACAGACGGTATATTACTTCACACTCCCATTCATAAAAATTGAACCTGTAAGCCACATTCTAAGATTAGATATTACTAAATATATGTATAATATTACATACTTTGTATGAATGTTTCAACTGGTTCAATTTTTATGAACAGGAGTGTATATGAGTTGCATTTGGATATAGGAATTTGGTCTTCATTATCAGGCAATTTATATTTTGGATGTATGTTTGGTGCCAAAAATTTAAACATTAGGACAAATTTTGTGTACACCCAGTATAAAAACAATACGATAAATTTGTATGGGTTTTATGAATGTTGTGTCTAGTGAAATTATGGTTAGAAGAGAATATAATTTTTGTGTGTATGGGTTGTATATTTTTCATGTTCCCCACATTTGAAAACAGCACATGATTATGTAATTTAAATTTTACTGTTTTTATCAACATTACGAGGAACGATGGAGGTTAGAGTTATATAGTTGTTGAGATAAATACGATTTCTGTTTTTTTTTTATTATTAAAAATATTTGATTAAGTTGAAATTTGTTGAACGTTGTCGCCTAGTACTTTCTAGTTGTTATATTAACTTTTTAAACAGTCTTATTATCAAGCGTACTTTAACTTTTTTATAAAGGTTCTATAGACAATCCACAATCATTATCTATGCTTGTTGCTAATTTGATGCATGTCTCACAATGATGTTAAAAAAGTTCTGTCTTTTATACGATTTGACGGAGGGTATGATCTGGCCTGAAGATTATTTGAGTTGACTGACTAACGGATTAGGTGTGTAAAGAACCCCACCTATTTATTGACGGTATTCCTTTGTGACCATGCGGTGTTGTTTTTGTCACTAAAGTGAGGGTATCGAAGCTGACCTTTGATATTCAGGTATTCGATTTTTTGAAAATGGTTTAATTTTATTATCGTGAGACATGCACCAAATTAGCAACAAGCAACATATCTCTGAATATCTCAGAGATAGTTACGATTAGCTACTTGATATTGATGATGACTACATTGTAGTCAAAATACGTATTTATAAAAAAAAAAAAACATACAGATGAATTCAGAAACATCCTCCTTTTTGAAGTCGGGTTAAAAATACAAACAAATGTTCTAGGAATAGGGGCAAAATTTGAAATGTATATTCAAAATACCTAGAGTTCTCTTTGATTATTTTAATAATCTTAATGATAACAGTAAATTGTTTGATACGGAATCTCAATATGCATTATATTTTAAATATATTAACAAACAACCTCAAATTGAGTGGGTGACTGTTTAATGCCATATTAATAATAAAATTGAAGAACAAACTTGAGTACTTGTGGTTTGTGTACTATAAAATGTTGGGTTGGCCTTCCGTTTGTTGTTCGTCGTGTTCTCTGCAGTAAAATAATATTGAAGAACATTAGTCGAGAGAAAGAGAGATTCGCAAATGAGTAAAGTAAACGTTGACTTTGTTACTTGGCTTGTCTGACAAGTGTAATTACATTTTATGTAAATTAATGATAATTAATTTTAAAATGTTAATTGGTTTCTATTTTTTTATTTTTACTTCTAATTTTCAAGTACATAATGTAATAATTATTAAACAAAGAATTTTTATGATACTGTATGGTAATATAAATACTATTGACAGCAAAAATGACGGTCCTTTTTACAAAGTTATACAAGTTGATTTGTGTCAAATACATTCTGGTTTTCGAAAAATTTATAAATGTTGTTAGTATTTTTAACTAAGGAACAACTTTTGATTGAAATTTTTTTCGGAGTACCAATGATTTCATCACCAATCGATTGTAAAAATTTGAACTGCGATAAAAATGTTCATAAAATGATCTAATTAGTCCATTTTCACATGCACGTCTACCCGTGGACAAGATAACATAAAAACGAAAAGAGCTAAAAAGTGAGGTAAAGTTCGTGAATGGGAAAAACCAGACCATGCATCCCTCGCCACGGGAAGGGCATATCTATCTTTGGAACTGTAAGAGATTGAAGACAATTTTACATTAAAAACAAGTTGTCAATTTTATATTGACAACTTGTGTTTGAAACGTTTTTTTCATAAACTGAATAGTTACGGCACAATTTCAAATAAAAAACTAAAATAAACAATTCACGCATTGGTTATGAACTAAGTATGTACCGGGTTTTTAAGTAATTAACTTAGTCAATTGTTATTTTCACTTGTTTACAGTAATTTTTGTCGAATCCATTTGGTTCTTGAAAAATAAAAATGGTTCTCGTCATAAAAAAACGCTAAATAATTTTACGAAGGCCGCAGGGAATTGACACAAATCAACTATAAAATTTTGAACGAGAAACGCCACTTATGACACTGATAGTACTTACTATGTGTATACATATATTTATGTTAGGTTTTATTTTTAATTCGTCTTCGTACTTCGACAGCATGGATGGCATCGTCGCATCTTAATAAAAACGTGTTTTATCGCGTATGAAAACGTTGGTTTTCTTGTTGTTGTAAATTTAATTACATGTTTGGTTTCATTTTAATGAAAATCATATTTATGATGTTTGTGTGTGTGCAAGTACTCGAAAGTGTATATATTTTATTTTCTAATTGAACTGTGTTAATTAATTTTAGCTCATTAATTTTTCCTACTTGAAATTTTGTAACTCTATTAATTAGATGCGTATGGCAACAATGAAACAAAAAGCAAAGCAAAAAGCAAAAGTTGCGTTCTATTAGAAAATTTCATAGTTAATATTTTCCAAACCTATTAGGTTTACGAATATCTTTTATTCGAGGCATATTTCTGAAAACCAATTTGAATGTGGCACAAATCGACTATAAACACTTCAGAAAAGAACACCATTTTAGCCTTTGATAATACATAAGCTTAGTACGATGAGTTTTGAATGACATTTGAACCGGACATTTTAAATCTGTTTACTATAGAGGTACTTAGAACTTTTGATAAATCAGAAAAAACTCTATTTTTACTCAATCGTGCTGTGAAGTGGAATTCTGGTCTTTCTTGTTACTAGGTCCAGGCTATTTGTACGTCTCTGGAACCTCTCTTTCGCTAGATGGATAGTTTTTTCTGGCTATTATTTCTGGATAACCACAAAATATCGACAATAGCTGCCTCCTTAAAAGTATCTCTCTTTATTTTATTCCACAGACAATTTGAAATACGGGACATAGTCGAAAATCATTATTCGTTCATCTTACTTCAGTACAGATATTGCTTGCATGTCTAGTCAACAGGTAAAAGTGGCGTTCTTTTTTCAAAATTTTAGCCGAACCTATTCAGTCTACGAAAAAATGTTTAGAGCAATAGTCGTTAGTAGTTTTATGACAAACAACTTTTATTCGAGACATTTGTTCACTAACCAAAAGGATTCGACACAAATCTATTGAAAGCATTTTAAATAAGAATAGCACTTTTAGACTGGTTCGAGACTTTGGTACTATATGAAAGACTAGTTGAAGTGCATAACTTTTTAAAAATGTTTAAGAACATAGATATTATTTACACTGCACACTTCAGTAAGTGCAATGTTGCATTTATTGTCTATCAGTCTGTCTGTTCGTCTGTTCATATGTGTGTAGTATCATGAGACCATCAAGTCGATAAAGCCATACCAAACAGTAATCCATGCACTTATAATACCAACATACATACATACATGTAACAAACATCTCTTGGTAGCAATGAGCGGTAAAAGTCAGCATCATCAGAGTATGAATGTCGTCCATCGTATATCGTATCGTTTCTATTACTCGACTGTACTGGCAATTACAGCTGCAGGCACTACAGTTATTATCCGTCCATGTCTTTTATAATACCTTCTTTATACCTATCTATAAGCTACCCAGTGTTTTAAGAAACATTAATGGTAATAGGGAATATGTATGAAAATTTTGTTTCACTTGAATTGAAGCATGTTTACTTGACAAATATCAAGGTAAAATTACTTTTTAAATAACTTTAAAAATAAGCGAGATATGAATGATTGAAATTCCCGATTAGACAACGAGGATGATAGCCCTCTTGATATGTTATGTGACGTCATATTACACTTTCACCATTTAAAATACATGTAAAACTCCGTTTTTAGTATTTTTGCAAGAAAGAGACAGATACAAATCTTTAAAAGCTTATAGCTTCCTTGATATTTGTCGGATTTTAATTTAGTTTTTAAATATTATTACAGTATTAACAGTATTTTCATATTCTGAAAATAAATGTGAAGAAAAAAAACTTTCATGCATATTCCCTATTGCTGTATATTATATAATAGGTCCTAGAATTCCTAAGTGGCGCATAGGGCATCTACGACTAGTCGTCATCGAACTCGGTTCTTGGCCAGGATCTTTATCTGTGGTCAGCTCATTCCGCCTTTTTCCCTTTCTTCTGCCTCGACGCTTTGCCCTCAGTTGTTCTTTAGCCGCCCTCTGCGTCGCGACCCTTGCTGGTTCCAATCCAACAGCTGATCGATAATGTTGCTTTCGCTGCAACGTAGAGTATAATTTCTGTGTATAGTATTTAGTCTCCTGTAGACGGGGACAGTAGTGGTAGTCAGTAATGGCGGCTAGAAGTGACAGCCAGTGAAATGGCTAGACAGTAGGCTAACACACGAGGACAGTAATGACTTCCATCATTTGGCTATGTGTGGACGTGTTGTCTTCGCTTATGCAGATTTTGAACACTATTCAAAAGAAAGTACTAATGTTCAGACATATTACTTAAATGTTAAATGTCAATAAACGCTAGTCACCCCTTTAGTATAACATAACTGTACAAGTAACCATACTACACTACACTGATATGATGGAATTTCTTGAATCAAGTAAATATGTTTTCTTCAAAATAATATACTCTGAGAAAAAAAATCCTTGTTTTCATTCGAGCATTTGTTTACTTGAAGATACTTATTCAAGTAAACAAATTCTTGAATGAAAACAAGGATTTCTGTCTCAGAGTATCATATTTTGAAGAAAACATATTTACTTGGTTCAAAAAATTCCTTCTATCAGTGTAGTTAAACATTTTCCTTTCCGAAGCTGGAAATTCCTGACTCTTCCAGAACCTCCTCTCGTTCATTGTATCTGAAGTACCTAATTTTTATATCTTTCGCACGCTAAGAAGGTCACTAAAATCATCTCCGCGTTCAATCTACTTTTTTTTTAATTAAAAGAATTGCGTGATAACAATGTTTTTAAAATAAGACTTGTTGTGAAATTTGATAACATTCTTAATTTGCCACATAGTTTTGATACATTCTGTACACTGTAACAAACTCAAGACATCGAATGAAGAAGGCTTTATTATTATTATTATTATCGAATGTGTCTGGTATTCAACTTGTGCCCAAATACCACAGACATTTTGATTTATTTACTTTCTAAAATGTATAATCAATGTTTACTACAAGCAGACAATTTTATATTACCCATCATTATTGATTGGCTGGCTGGCTATTCATTACGTTCATTTACGGTAGTAATTCTTTAACGTCTTACCTCAGAGAGATTTCTACACTATTTTAGTAAATTAGTTCACAAAAGAATGTATGTGTCTAGTTATTTAATAGAAACTGCATTTGAAATCTACAAATTATAATATATCTACGCGGCAAATACAAATCAAAGCAAGTATATAACTTCCAAGACATCTAGAATGTTAAGACATCTGCGGTTAATCGAAGACAGGCCAAGATGGGCCACGGATCCACTATATATTTATTCCCCGTAATTTTTGAACAGTCTCGTTATTCCTCAAAGATTTCAGGATAGTGTGTGATGGAAAACACCGTGAGGAATATTCGTACAGTCCGACTTTCGATACTTGTCGCTTCCGTAATGAAGGGGTGCCATCACAGCGGGTCATCTACTATGCAGCTATGAGGCTTTAGCCCGAAAAAGGCTGAACTTCCTGAGCTCTGAGTTCTTTCCCCCTTAGCGAGCAAAGTGAGGTAACATCATCCATGTGAAATCTTGGATTTGGGACTGACCTGGTTATCCTAATAGCAAAGTGAAATGTGTGTGTAGTCATTTAATAGAAACTGCATTTGTAATCTACGAATTATAATATTTTTACGCGGCAAATACAAATCAGAATGATGTCAATCTATCGAGAGTGGCGGCACAACTGATAAATTTATATAATTTCAACCTTTCTCCTGTTTTAGATAGATCGAAATATCTTGGGGTATATAAATGAATTGTCCTTCAACCTTATGGCCCCATTGTGCTAACTCTTCTACTCCAGTTTGAACTTACTGAGCTAAAGAAAATATTTGAATTCAAAATAAGTTTACGAGTATCTTATAGAAACAAACAACTTTAGTTTGAAGTATGTTTTCATACACTCTATAGCTTTGGCTTAAAAACGGAGCAACTGCTTACTAAATGTAAATTAGCAAAAATCTTCATGAAATTTGAACAGAATCTTTTTACATCCTCCAAATAACTTCTAAATAAATGCTTAAACAGTGACCATTCATATTAATCGCACTTAATAATAATTTTTTGTTATATGCTCGAACCAATTTTTTAATTACAAAATTCGAATATAAACTCTACGAATTGTTAGTTTAAAGCCGCCACCCAAACCGACATTGTATTTATGGCGCTTATGGTTCGTACTGAATTAAACAAACAAACATTCGATGTAATCTAATAAGTGTTTATAGTCGGATAAAAAAAAAAACGCAGAGAAGCGGACTCCAATAAATTAAAATGAATAAAATCAAACAGCATGATGCGGTTGATTTGATGTACTGTTTGTAGAGTACTATGCAGAAAAAATATACATACAAGGTGGCCCACAAATAATGATACGGTATAAAAACACCACCAAAAAATTAACAGTAAGGTGTTCATATATTTCTGAGGTAAAAGTTTATTGTACTGGCTTGGCTTGTCTACACAATACAATAAACTGTGATGTATGATTACAATATTACTTGGCTGTGTACAAAATTTTGTTTTATATTTAAATTTTTCTGCTAGCTTTTATAGTTTTAAAGAACGACGCCTAACAAATATAAGCTTGTTCTCTTTGTTTTTGAGTTATTGTGTTGAAGGATATACGGAAATGGATTAGCAAAAACTTTTTTCTCCGATCAACTTGTCTAACAGAAGCAAACTTGGGACCTAGATAGTTAGATTGTAGAGGCTGCCCTGGACGGGCTACACTTCTACCATAAGGTCCATTGTGACGCCTAAGGATGTGAGTGGAGTGGAAGGAATTTTTGTGTGTAGACTAGGAATTGGTAGGATATGCGCTTGCAGCCGACTATGATAGGAACTATGCCGATATTCATGGGAAGGACACTGCAGAAAACCTTCTCAAGCATAGCTGGTTACTTCGTTCTTGTCCATACGCCGACAGTTTAGTTAATCGCTCCCTTTTTTTTTCTTAATGATTGACAAACTGCCGATGTCGGGATTCGAACCCATAAATAATCTCCCAATTTACAAGTAGGCATACTGCGCAGACATAACGCTGTAGACCGCTCGGCCACTTGGACTGGTAACTTGGGACCCAACACCTTTATATTCTACATATAAACAAAAATTTGATCCTATATCTAGAACAGCGAAAATAGGATTCTAATTTTAGTTTCACCGTTGGTAAAGACAAAAAATGCGTGGAAATTTTCTCCCAGTTTACAAGTAGGCATACTGAACAGACATAATGCTTTAGACCGCTCAGCTACTTGGACTGGTAACTTGGTACCTAACACCTTTTTATACTACATATAATAAAAAATTTGATTCTATATCTAGAACATAGGATTCTAATTTTAGTTTCACCGTTGGTAAAGACAAAAAATTTGTGTGAAAAAATACGTGGAAATTTTGTGTTGTGGACCAGCCTGTATATAATAGCAGAGGGTAGTAATAGTAGCTAGCTGACAGCACCCAACAACAATGTGAATAAACAACATTCATAATATTAAAAAAATACACACAAATTCGAGAGGAGATTGATCTGCTATGTTGGCTGTTGCTGTTGCATTCATTTGGTAAAATGACTACACCACTCACCAGTCACTAGAATACCACACGATGAACAACCGCATACAAAACCGAAGCTGTAGTAGAGAGCCGCAGGCAGTCGCAGGTGACCACACCACACACACACATAGTGTAAAACACCATCCTCCATTCATCATACCCTCTATCGCTTTGATACTCGAATATTCTATAATGCATTATCATCCCCCCGTTTTCTAATGCCTCTAATATTATACAGAATGTGTTGGAAAGCTTTTCCAATAGAGAATCAATGTTTAATATTATTTATTACTGGCTGGCCGTGTGGTTACTGTATGGAGTCAGTCAGTACACATGTAATGAGAGTGGGTTAAATATGTTCATTGAATTCTTAACTTAAGTATGTGCATCACAAAATCCCCACTCTTAAATGACAAACAAACAACCATACGCATACAGTATACCTATACACATGCAGATGTTTGTATGTATGAGATGACTCTCATTACATGTGTACTGACTGACTCCACACAGTAACCACACGGCCAGCCAGTAATAAATAATATTTAACAGTGATTCTCTATTGGAAAAGCTTTTCAACACAGTCTGTATACGAGTCATTTCAGTTTTTGAATTTTGGATGAAGCACTATCTAAATTGCATTGTGTTTTGGTTGAATTTGTGAAAGTACCTATTTTTGGAAGGTTAGGTGTCCTACCATATGTTGTCGACAGAATGGTTGGTACTTTGAGTCCAATTAGCTGCCGAGGCTCTCGATACTAATCCGTGTGGGCGAGTTTTTAAAGACGCTCTGCTCGCCCGGCACTGGGAGGTTGCTGGTTGAACATTGTCTTGAATAGGGAATATGCATGAAAATTTTTTTTCACATTTATTTTCAGAATATGAAAATACTGTTAATACTGTAATAATATTTAAAAACGAAATTAAAATCCGACAAATATCAAGGAAGCTATAAGCTTTTAAAGATTATTATCTGTCTCTTTCTTGCAAAAATACTAAAAACGGAGTTTTACGTGTATTTTAAATGGTGAAATTGTAATATGACGTCACATAACATATCAAGAGGACTATCACCCTCTTTGTCTAATCGGGAATTTCAATCATTCATATCTCGCTTATTTTTAAAGTTATTTAAAATGTAATTTTACCTTCATATTTGTCAAGTAAACATGCTTCAATTCAAGTGAACAAAAATTTTCATGCATATTCCCTATTGTAATTTTAGTTATCTGAATTATAACCAGTGACCAAACCTTTTCTATAAATTAGTCAACAGTTTTTACTTTGAAAAGAGCCTTTAATATTCATGAATTCTCTAAAAACATTTTAAATTTGATGGTTGAATATATTCTCATTTTTTTCCACTACACATTTAATAAAAAATTAAAACAAATGGATAAAATATTATGTTTAATAGTGGTGTTACGAAGAATAGGTTCTGCCATTGTAACGGTTTAAAATCTGTGTCCATAAAAATTGCCTAATTAGTCTATTTCCACTTATCTGTCCGCCCGTCGGCCAATGAACACACGATGACTCAATATCGAAACAATGTTAAATTGATCTGGGTGCCGGGGCACAGTGGTTTCGAAGGAAACGAAAAAGCAGATACCTCAGCAAAGAAGGGAGTCGGAATACCCTTCATTAGCTCAGAGCCTATCTTAGGAATTCCAAGGACTGCATGTAAACAGGTGATCAACGAGTGGTCAAATGCTAAACACCGTGATCACTGGGAAAAAGTACCGCGGCAGGAGCTCGGGAAGGTACTGCTTCAGAGTGCAACATAGAGACTATCTCTCGATGCACTGAAGCTGGACAGGATGCAACTGCGGAGGACTACTGGATTCATTACCGGACATTATCCCCTGCGGAAACATCTATACACAATGGGACTCCATAACGGGTCCATTATGTGTAGATTGTGTGGCGAGTAGGAAGAAACATTCAGCCACATTATCTTTGACAGCGAACCTCTAGGTTACAGCAGATACAGGATATTCGGTGCATCTCACCCCGAATATTTGAACCTTCAGGAAGACCTGATAAGCAAGCTCCTGGCTATTGCCAACATATGGGAAAAAGAGTCATAATCTCGACGGACTAAAGTAGAAGGTGGAGCACAATGGACCATAATCTATGTATCTATCAATCTAGTTGTATTTTCACTTGTCTGTGTACGAGATTGGTAACATCACTAATGTACACACATGTAGAATAATACAGTCTCTATTTTTATTGCAATAGTAGAGTCAGCAATAAAAATGTGGTAATATACAAAAACACGGAAAGGTTATCCATATGAATGAATGGAATGAATGAATGCGTTTGTATATATTTTGCTTGATCCACCAACCATAAATTTTGAAAGGCGAAGTATTTTAAAACATTATGTAATATCAACTTTACTACACACACATCTATACAGGGTGTCCCCGTAAGTCACGGACACAACTGTAGGTATGGATAGAAAATTGAATTCTGAGGCGAAAAGTCCTTTACCATTTTTTAATCAGACGCATAAGTAATTAGACGCATAGCCAATCAGGGGCGCGCTACAGTGGCAAAAGAGTAGTAGGCTACCGCGCCTATCTTTAAAATTCGAAAAGTCCGTCAGTGAACAATAAGAAATATCGGTAGGGGTATTCAAGTACACCCTTAAGAGAGTCAAGATGGAAAAAACTTGAAAAGAAAAAAAAACTGATAGGATGCGAGACCCATCCCACAAAATGTTCTGTCACTGATGCGCGGCCCTAATTGGCTGTCTTATTTTAATTAATAATTAATTACCTATGCGTCTGATTAAAAAATGGTCTCAGAATTCAAATTTCTATCCATACTTTCAGTTGAGTCCGTGACTTACGGAACATCCTGTATATATGTATAAATAATATTAATACAAATTTTCGATATGTTTTCAATTTCCAATTTTCCAATTCCAATATGTATTTTAACATTTTATATTATTTGTTCGTCATCATATAAATCCCCAGAAACCTCCCTTCTCCACTTTATTACTGATAGTTAATTTGTACAGATGTATTTGTTATAGTGTACAAGATGTTACAAAAAATATTGGCTTTGTACTATGTGCCATCAAAGTTGCGCTCATTTTTTAACTTTTATTGTTGTTTTTTTTGCCGTATTCATTCGGTTTTTGAGAAAATGTTTTGAATAAAAGTTGTTGGTATATTTATAATGAACGCCACTATTGTGGTCTATAGTACACTCCAGTTCAAAAATAATGAAGCAGTAGAAATATTTTAATTGTTACTGTCTGTATTGTTATACATATTATATTCAGTAATATACACGCTTAGAATGTGATGTTTCTAATATTTTTGAATTTGAGTGTACAATGTTTTATTTAACTTTATGAGTGATGTGTGTAGTGTTTGTTTAGTTTTTGAAGGAACGTTTGAGACGTTTGAGACGGGAACAGAAGCCATTCACTCACTATCATGGTTACACATAAATTATTTTATCAATATTGTAAAATTATACTACCCATATCAATCGTATATGTATAATTTTGTTAAACGTTCGATGTACGATGTCCGATATCCAAAAATATCTCATAAAACTAATACAGTTTACGATGTTACAGTTTAGCTCGATTACAGTTTTTATTCCCTGAGCTATTTCACTAAAACGAAAGTTTAAACAGCCATAATAATTTCTTTCCGCACTTCGTTAAAATAGTGGTACAGGTGTCGTTGCGGGTTTCATGGAATAACCGAGAGATCAGTCAGCCTGGAGAACTAATATTTGTGATCCTTTCCATCTTCATGACAAATATGCTCAAACCCGACCTTTTAAATACAAAAAATGGTTTCTTTCAAATGATCAACCTTTGTTTGAAACTTTTTTTTTCACACATTCAATAGTTTGACCTAAAACTCGAACCATTCTGTTCCGAGATAAAATAAATAAAAATTGTCCTTTTATTTATATTATACATTCAAAATGACAGGTTTCTCCTCTATCTGTATAGTTTGAAACTTTTGTATACCGATGGATTTTCAACAGGTCATTTTTATCGTATGTGTGAAATTATTGATTTATTATTATTTACATTAAAATCATAAGGCGAGTCTCAACACTTTTTGCATGATATCATAATATTGAAACGGCAATTTATTTCTTGGAATTTCAGTAAAAATATTAATAAAAAATAAAAATAAAGTATTATGATTTCATCATAAATTCGTCACATATCTCTCTATTGTTATTCGTAAAATTTTGTTTTATATTTCAAAGATATTGCGCAAAAAAAAAAAATCAAAATTGTTTTTTTTTTTTTGTGTATAATAATAATTGATTAAGATTATTCATAATGATTTATAGCTATTGATGAATCCGTTTTATTTATTAGAGGCTTTTAAATATATCTATTAGTTTTTTCAAACAAATTTGACATTCATATGAATACTGATCTTCTTTGGCAAGGTGTGGAGTAAATAACCATATCGACTGCAGAGCATGCTGTGTTCAACAAAATATATAACATATAATTTGGCATTAAATATGCATTAATTATTATAAATATTTAAAAAAATGTAATACTAAATACTGAATATTTAAATTAACTATTTTTTTTATCAAAATTAGTAGAATAACAAAGATACTAGATTACTCTTTCGACCTATGTTTAAATAATTCAATCAACTTGATATCGGACTAATTATATTAACTCCAGTTAATCTTTGTTAACGAAACAATCCAATTGGTGGCCTTTGTGAATAGTTTGAGGTTGAAATAATATATACCGTCTGTTTTGGAAAGCTTTGCTAATGGAGAATCAACGTTAAATATTATTTACTATAATAACTACACAATGCTTCATAAAGAAATAAAACTAGTGGGGGTACTCTGTAGTTAGTAGTGTGTGTTTGCATAAGAATTATATGAAAAGGTTGGCTCTTACGTCAGAGTCGTCTTTGGTGTAGCGGTAGCACGCTGGACTAGATATCCAGAGGCCCGAGGTTCGATTCCTGGTTGACGAGTTTATTTTTTCATATCAATATGTAATTCAAGAAATTAGATTAGAAAGTAATTAACTTAGTTTACTAAGGACTTTTACTATTTACAAACTGTATTTACAAACTGTATACTATTTACAAACTGTATTTATGATATGTCTTTGTTCAAAACTCTTGTTATAATAACGATATTAAAGACACCTGGTTCGACATTTATATAAAGTTGCATCTTTTATCGTTTAATGGCATTTTTTAAGATATTTTATGGAGTTAAAAATTTGTTTTATAACGAAATAGTTGCATATTAACAAGGTATTGTTTGAGATTTATGTATACGAGGGTCATTTGAGTGTTTGCTATTTGAGTAGACTTTTGCGTTGAATTTTTTTGATGATATGTTATGTTTTGGAATTGTTTAACATCTTCGGTATTTTATATTAGTCATGGATTTTTTTTTTTTTTGGTATATATCAAGCAAAAAAGAAACATGATTTTATATAGAAAAGAATGACATTTTCAGTGCAGGTAACTGACGGCTTGGTTAAATAAATGAGACACCTTTCCTTAATATTTAAATTAGTTTAATAAATAAAGTTAGAAACATAGCTAACCTTTCAAATTATTGATATTTATTTATTGATATTTAAGTGTTTGTTTTTCATCGTAAGGTTATTCGATTACTAACGTAAAGTGAATTGGAATTCTTAATTTTTGGTCACTGACTGTCCATTCGATGTGGGTTCGAAGACTTATAGAAGGAATTTCTTTCCTTAAGAAAATATTTGTTCTTCAAAATATTTGCTTCAATAAAGAAATCCTTGTTTTCATTTAAGACTACGCAGTCGACCCAAAAACATGTGTTTAGTTGGACGAAGAAACTAAAATTCTTGAACAGTTTTTAAAATTTTTAAAAGTAGACTTCGTTGGTCTTGGCCTAAGAAGTCTTTCTTCGCCAAATACTCTTGTGATTCTTTAGTCAAGAAAATCAAATTCTTGTAAAAATACAGCTTCTTTAACTGAATATTTAACTGAAGTATATCATTTTACTTCTTTAAAAAGTTTCATTTGTTTGGATTAAACAAATTTTTATTCTGGTCTGAAATTTTAGCATCTTGGTGCAAAGAAATCATTATTTCAGTTTATGAATTTGGAGATTCTTGAGTCAAGAGTCAGTTTATTTTTAGTTAAGATAATTTTCTCAAGTTAAAACTATAGATGTCAAGATACTTATTTTCCTATACCAATTATATATTATCTTCCAAATATATGATAGTTAGAAATTTTTGGTTTAAAAACTTTTTCTTGCATCAAGGAATTTCTTCTATCCGTAAAGAATAGATTTATATCCCAATAAATTGATATTGATTGTGTAGTCGAATCGACTAACCTTAACGTTCCAATTTAGATTTAAAAAAAAAAAACTACATAGTTTTGATATCTGTGTGTCATTCTTAAAATTCATGGAAGCGAATTCAAGGTTTGTAAACGTCTTATTTAAAAAAAAATGTTCTTTTAATGACCTTGTAATTTGTCATTGTGAAACCAGATTGTGAAATATTATTAAATTTTAAATAAAAGAAATACGTGGAGCTCTGAATTTTATGACTTTTTTTTTCTTGAATATGGAACAAATGCATTTAATTTTTTTTATTATCAGTTAAAAATATTATTTTTGTGAAATAAAACCGATTGATTTTGAATAAATTATTATACAAATTTTATGTGTTTTCATGTAAACATTTTACCTTGAAAAAAATATTTTCATATCTTTTTGAAAATATTATATATTAATTTTTACAAAAATTTTCATGTTTTGTAATAATTTTTAATTTTGTTATGGATCGTTAATTATTATTATGAAATTGGAATTATTTGAAATGTTTCCAATAAATTTTGTTTGATATGTATATTGCTTGAAAAGTTTTGGCAATAACAATAACACGTGAGAATAAAAACCCCGTTCTCTAAACTTTAATATTAATATGAATTTGTGAGAAATTTGTTGAGAATCTGACTGAAAATTTTGGAAATCTTCAGCTCCACTTATTCCGTACAAATTAGATGACGTATTAAAATCATTATTTACATTAGAATCTGAGTTTGTGAAAGTTTTCAGTACCTGGTCAGGTTTATCAATGTATACATTTAATATACAAAGTTTACGAGCTTATCAAAATGATATCATTGATAAAGGGGCTTGTAATTCTAATAGTCTTCTTTTATCAGAAACATGGAGTATTAATGTTGAAGACATTCTTGTACCTAATTTCAACTGTATAGTCAAATTGAAATGTTCTTAGCTGGTAATGTAGCTATTTACCAAAATAACAACGATCATTTAGTGACACACAAACTATTGTGTGTAACCTTTAAGCATATAATGTATGTATATATAAATTTTATTTATATTACTGTATAATGCACATTTTTATTGAATGTCTTCCAAACTACTGTGAAATAGAACAGGATATAAATCAGTGTTACAACGATCCAGCGAGTGCTACATCAGTTTAACGTCAAGAATCGGTGATTCGTTACTTGCTGAAAATACACTCTGATCGAATTTTCATAATGCGCCAAAAGAAATATAACTTCAAAAACACACACAGAAAAGATGGTGGTTTTTAGATCTGATCTATTGCGCGGTAAGGCCATACATTTGTACCCAGTTACTGACTGGGCTAGTAAACAAAGCGATTGTCCCGTTTTGTTCATACGATTCAATGTGTTGTTTCCTAAATACCTGAATTATGTAGATAAAAATCAATAAAAAATAAAAACTAGATAACAGATAAAAATGGAACAAGTTCCAAAAATACTTTATTTTAAATATTTCTTACAAAATTGATTGTTTGCAACACGATAGAATATTAACGTGCGTGTGTTGTAACTTTAACTGAGTCGACCATTTAAAGAACAGCTGATTTATATATTTTATTGTCATGTATTTTTTTTTCTTTGAAAATACATTCTTTAAATTGGTTCGTAGGTAGGGTTTTACAAAAACTTCTTCCTTACGCAAAATTCCTGTAAACGTGTTGTCATAATGCTGTGGATATATTTCAACAAATGACATTTTTTGTTGTTGTTGTTGGATCTCCTTAAGGTAGTTCCAGTATGAAATCATTTTTCGGCAGATTTTGCTCATGTTCAATTTTTAATCACAAAATGCCCGCCCAACTATTAGATAGATAGATTGTAGAGGCTTCCCTGGACGGGCTACACTTCGACCATAAGGTCCATTGTGATGCCTACATCCTTAGGCATCACAGCGGGAAGTGGGAAGGATATGCGGCTGCAGCCGATGCTGATAGGAACCATGCTGATATTCATCTAGAGTTCGTGAAGGAAACTGCAGAAAACCTTCTCAAGCATAGACCGCTCGGCCTAAAAATAAACTAGGATAGTAATGATAAATATTTCTTAACTAATTTTTTTTTTAAATCGCGTTTTACTGTTTTGTTTTCGAAATATAATAGTTTAAAATTATTATTTTTCTTTCAAAATTACATTAATGTGTGTATATGTATGTGTATATATAAGAAAATCGGTTTTTTGTCCTGATTATACAAGTCAATTCTGGTACTACCTTAATTATTGTTCGTTTTCAACAATTCTGTTACCTACTACTGAGTTATGTTTCTTTTCTTTTTTTGTAAGTATTTTTAATTTAATTTAAAAACCATTTAAATGTGTACAAATGTTAATACGTTTGTTTTTTTTCTTTACAAAAAATTGGACCGGCAAGTATGACGAATTATTTACAATTATATACAGTTTTTACAACTTACATAAAAAAAAGAATAACATCAAATGTTTAAAATTTATTTCTTTTTACAAAAACAATTATGGTTTTTTTTTTCGTTTAAGTAATATTTAGTATTCCGTACCAAATATGATTTGCATTAACCTTCCGTCGGGCGCATTTGATTTGCCAGGCACAAGACTGTTATTTAGTCACTTTACTTTTAGTCTATGCGGTGTTTCCACCTGGTATTCCCAGTATTCGCATTTTTTTCCAAGGGGTACCCCTTAACAAAATCGATAAAATTGGAAGAAAATTTGATGTCCCCGATTTTGATAAAAACTTCGTTTTAAGATAATTTGGACCTAGCGAAAACGATGCATTTGATTAAAATACGATACGATTAACGGTTTTAAAGATATCAGACCCATAGTGCTACAATTCAAAACTGTATGATTTCAGAAGCGAATTTTTGAAATGTGTTGGTCGGACGTTAAAATAAACCGGATTTTCGTACTGTTTGGGTCAAAATTAGCTTAGAAAATGAATATTATTAAAATCGAGAACAAAAATTTTCTTCACTTTTTTCGCATTTTTTCCAAGGGGTACCCCTTAATAAAATCGCTAAAATTGGAAGAAAATTTTATGTCCCCGATTTTGATATAAACTTTGTTTTAAGCTAATTTGGACCTAGCGAAAACGATGGCGTTGGTTAAAATACGATACGATTAACGGTTTTGAAGATATCTGACCCATAGTGCTAAAATTCAAAACTGTATGAATTGAGAAGCGAAAATTGTGAAGTGTGTTGATCGGGCGTCAAAATAAACCGAATTTTCGTACTGTTTGGGTCAAAATTAGCCTAGAAAATGAATATTATTAAAATCGAGAACAAAAATTTTCTTAACTTTTTTCGCATTTTTTCCAAGGGGTACCCCTTAACAAAATGGCTAAAATTGGAAGAAAATTTTATGTCCCCGATTTTGATAAAAACTTCGTTTTAAGCTAATTTGGACCTAGCGAAAACGATGCATTTGGTTAAAATACGATACGATTAACGGTTTTGAAGATATCAGACCCATAGTGCTCAAATTCCAAACTGTATAAATTGAGAAGCGAAAATTGTGAAATGTGTTGGTCGGACGTTAAAATAAACCGGATTTTCGTACTGTTTGGATCAAAATTAGCCTAGAAAATGAATATTATTAAAATCTAGAACTAAAACTTTTTTCGAATTTTTTTCAAGTAGCCTGTTTAAATGTAGCCTCACTAAAGCCGCCGTTTTAGAATATGACGTCGTCAATAGTAACGTTACCAATTCAAGTTAAACAAATCTGTGATTGATATGTTTTGCCGTTAAAAAGGAAGTTGTTTTGATCACACTTGACATTTTCTTATTAAATGATTACGAAAAAAAAAAGGTGTAAAGAGGGAGGGTAGGAGATTGCTGCTGAATTTGTGTGTGTGTATATATGTAGGTGGTATTGGACAACCTACACATTTTCTAAATTTAGATGCGTTCGTTCTGATTAAAGTCTCAAATAAAAGACATCAATAAACTTTGAGTGTACTAGCTACTAGCAAGCAGCAACACAATATTTTTGTAATATAAATATTTATTTTAATATCAAATATACAACTTACTTTATTTTCTTTATGAAAATATTATTTTTGTGAACGTAAATTTATTTAAGCGCATACGTGCGTTATGTTTCTTTATACTTTGTATATACACTGTATTCCAGAAATACGTCTTCCGGACGTATTTATCCCAATTCAAATTATTATTCATTCTGTATTCTGTTCTTTTCGTTTCTCAAAGGTTCTTTTAATTTAAAATTATTTTATTTTACACATTTCTTAGCGTTTAAGAACGATGTAGTCATGTTCATTAAAAAATAGTCTGGGTTAAAAGTTACATCGTTTTTTTTTGGCAAGTTGGCAACGTTTTATTCAATAGGGAATATGCATGCAAATTTTTTTTCACATTTATTTTCAGAATATGAAAATACTGTTAATACTGTAATAATATTTAAAAACGAAATTAAAATCCGACAAATATCAAGGAAGCTATAAGCTTTTAAAGATTATTATCTGTCTCTTTCTTCCAAAAATAATAAAAACGGAGTTTTATGTGTATTTTAAATGGTGAAAGTGTAATATGACGTCACATAACATATCAAGAAGGCTATCACCCTCTTTGTCTAATCGGGAATTTCAATCATTCATATCTCGCTTATTTTTAAAGTTATTTAAAAAGTAATTTTACCTTGATATTTGTCAAGTAAACATGCTTCAATTCAAGTGAAAACAAATTTTCATGCATATTCCCTATTATGAACAAAAGATGTCCATCCCAAAGTGCATTCGATTACCCTGATTTGTCATCAATATGGTCATCATTTCATTAGTCCCTACGTCCCTACTTTAGTCAAATACGTATTTATAATACAAAAACTGGTCTAGGTATTGGGGCGAATTTGAAATTTTATTATTACAATAATGTTTACTTTCAATGAAAATTTTTAGTTAGTTTTTTTTAAATTAAATAATTTTAACTAATGAATTTTTGTTTGTTTCAGGTAATTACCCATGAAAATCAAGAATATTTTTATCAAAAATGTGTAAGTAATTTTTCCACTGTTGGTATGTATATGTTATATGTATTGCCACAAAATTAGCCCATAAGTGATTAGTATGATATTCAATCAGTTTTCGAAAAAATGCTTCGAATAAATGTTCATTCTACACTAATAAATTTTATTCAGAACATTTTTCCAAAACTCGAATGAATAATTAAATTCTTTCAGAATGTTTAAATTCTTTCAAAAGTTGAACTATGCCTTAAACCATTTTCTTGCGTAGTGTGAAACAGGTATTAAATTGGGTACCCAAAATGCCTTTGAATATAATTAGAAATACCCTTTATGCCGTTTTTATATATTAGCGCATTGCATTTATTAATACTACGTTTTCGACTGTGCTCGGTTGAAACTCAATAGAATGCCGTTGAAAAGGGTGGTGGGACTCTTGACAGGACACTGTCGATTAAACTACCACCTTCATAATTTGGGGATCTCTGATGATCCTACTTGTAGGGCCTGAAAGAAACCTGCAGGGTGTCAGGTATAGAATGTTTGGGTCCGAAACCTTGGATCCATCAATCCTGGGAACAATCCCGGCGGAGAAGTTGTAGACCTTCTGTGTGGCGTCTGGCCTCAACCGAATCGTATAGCTTCATCTGCTTAAAATAGTACCTCTTACCCGGAGACGTTTCGCCTTCGGGTGATAGGTTGTTCTCGAAGAGGGCACAGAGGACCCCTTTGTCTTGGTGCTAGGGACCCATTTGCGGTACTCCTATTTCTAATTATTATTATTATTAATACTACATTGTCAAATTAACTTGAACATGAATGTAATGACCCAACACCCTGAAATATAAAATGAAAGTGAATAGGGAATATGCATGAAAATTTTTTTTCACTTGAATTGAAGCATGTTTACTTGACAAATATCATGGTAAAATTACTTTTTAAATAACTTTAAAAATAAGCGAGATATGAATGATTGAAATTTCCGATTAGACAAAGAGAGTGATAGCCCTCTTGATATGTTATTTGACGTCATATTACACTTTCACCATTTAAAATACACGTAAAACTCCGTTTTTAGTATTTTTGCAAGAAAAAGACAGATAATAATCTTTAAAAGCTTATAGCATCCTTGATATTTGTCGGATTTTAATTTCGTTTTTAAATATTATTACAGTATTAACAGTATTTTCATATTCTGAAAATAAATGTGAAAAAAAATTTGCATGCATATTCCCTATTGACGCCAACCAAGTGTTTGAGAAGCAATTAACAAAAACCTTTCTACTTTCATGCCAACATATAATTATATCAAATACACATAAATGACCGTGTTACATCACCGTAATAATAATATCAATGGTACCAAATAATTAGATTTGTTTTTTCACAATTACTTTTCAAAATAAATTGATGTCAATCAATTTGTAACACAACATAATATTAAATTTTTATTATTAATATGGAAAATATGATATTAAGGCAGTTGGTGTAATCTAATATTATGTAAGGCTACAACAAAATTCTTTGCTATAAATTATTTAAATCTAAAATTCAAAGTGTGTTTGTATATTTTATACTTAGTTAATATTTAAAAAAAAAATGTGTGTGTGTAAACTTATGTACGTACGCACATAAGAAGTTATTCTTCTTTTTAAATAATTTATGAAAAAAATATTAAATAAGGTCAACACTTCTATTAAGACATAAAAGTTTAATACAATGATATAGTAGTAAAAAACTACAATAGAAAAATTATATATTTTAACTAAAACCAATGATTCTACATTTTATCATGGTAGAACCAACGTCACTTCTTACGTTCAAATTAGAGTTTGAAAGACTGACATTAAATCCATTATTTACATTAAAATCAGAGTTAGTGAAATTGATCAAGACCTGATCTGGTTTATATACATTTAATATTTAAAGTTTACGAGCCCATAGACATGATATCATTGATAAAGTGGCTCGTAATTCTAATATTCTAAAGATGATAATGAAGACATTTCTGTACCTAATTTCAACTGTACAGTCAAATTTAAATGTTCTAATGTCCTAGCTGGCGATGTTCGCTATTTACCAAAATAATAACGATCTTTCATTCTATAATGTCCTGTCTTTCAATATTCAAGTATTAAAATACATAAATACAAAAATTCTTAATTAATTTTTACATTGTTCTATTATTACACCAACCACCTTAAGTTTGTGTATCTATTTAGAAATATATTTTTGTAATGGTGTATACATTTAGAAATGTTTACGGTTATGAAATACGTATGTTTTAATAAAAAAAACACATAATTACACGTTCATTATAAACATTAACGTAACCATATTTATTATAAAAATAGTGTGATATAACAATAAAACTTAATTAATACGTGGCCACAAAAACAGCGCCCATTTTTCAAAATCTTATTGATAAATGGTGGACCTTCTTTATTTGGTTTTCGAAAAAAATGCTTCGGATAAACGGTTGTTCATTATAAATATTTTAACAACTTTTATGCCAAACATTTTCCCACATACAAAATGAATGAGGTACAAAGTTTGTGTCCGAGTAATATGGTCAAGTGTGGATCAGTACAACACAAATAGTCAGACATAAATTTTCTTTACTGTTCACACTTAAACAGATTTTTGGTGTCTGGACACTATCCAGACAAAAATTTATAAAAATGTACGGAACTTGTGTCTGAGTTGTTCACACACAAAATAACTTTAGATTGCTGCTTATATTGTAATTAAACAACGACGTAAACGCTATATTTATTATTATATAATATGTATATGGAATGTATGGAGTCTATGAAAAAATGTCGAACCTGTTTGAAAACCTGAAGAGACAATTGGACACAAGGTGTTCACACAGCCGTTGATTCGACACTAATTATAGTGTCACAACTAAAGACACCCGTGTGCACACATAGACACCGAGTGTACGGTGTCTAGTGTCGTAGTCTAAACGAACCTTTAGACATGAGTTCTTGAACACACAAAAATTTGATGATTCATTTAAAAAATTGCAACGTTTCATTGATTATATTTCAACTACGTCACGCAAATTTAATTTTGTAAAGTATTGTGACTCAATTTTCGGACTGTCAATACCGAACTCCATAATACACGATAATTTCAATCCATTATAATTACAGAAAATTCGAATATAATTTTATATTTGATACAAATATAATGAAATCCAACACAAAACGATATTCTTGAAACCATTATAAATAATGCTAAACATAATCAATTTGCTATCATAAATCAACCTAAAAAAATAAAATGTTCTGAATAATAATAATCGATATAATTGAATACGTTTCACCTCTAATCATAATTTCGTGTACATAAATACATTAGTATACACTTGACTATACATATACAGTGCAGGTACTTACATATACCCAGTATATGTTATAGCTGAACACTGATTACAAATAAATTAATACCTAAACTATAATAGTGTACCATTAATTATGAATAAATGAATGTATGTATATATATATATATATATATATATATATATATATATATATATATATATATATATATATATATATATATATATATGTAGACCACATAAACCAAATTATATGCGTAATTAATATTGTAAATCATGTGTAGATTCAATATTCAAACATTCATAATTAATTATTTATTAGTTATTAATAGAAAATGTACATACACTATATGCTATCAATTATTTTGGTTTGGTCACACCAAATGTTTATTTTTGATTATCTTGAATACCTTACAATAACCATTTTAATATTGTTTATTTAACCCTCCATTAGTTACCTACTGTCTCATAACTAGATCGTCGAATTGCTTTACAATAGATATAGATAATAAAGATTATTAAAATAATCAAAGAGAACTCTAGGTTTTTTTGAAATTATATTTCAAATTTTGCCCCTATTCCTAGAACATTTGTTTGTATTTTATAAATACGTATTTCGACTACAATGTAGTCATCATCAGTATGAATTATCTAATAGTAACTATCTCTGGGATATGAATTCAGAGATATGTTGCTTGTTGCTAATTTGGTGCGTGTCTCACGGAAAGAATTTTTGTGTATAGACTAGGAGTTGGTAGGATATGCGGCTATAGCCGACTCTGATAGGAACTATGCCGATATTCATCTGGAGTTCGTGAAGGAAACTGCAGAAAACTTTCTCAAGCATAGCTGGTTACTTCGTTCTTGTCCGTACACCGACAGTTTAGTCAATTAACCGGCCCTCCTGTTTTTTTTATAATAATTGACAAACTACCGATGTCGGGATTCGAACCCATAACCTCCCAGTTCCAAGTGCGCCTTTACAAGTGCGTCTACTTGGTTATAGTAGAACTACAACATACCAAGTTTATTAAAATCGGTTGGAATTTGGGTTTGATAAATAAAATATCTTTTGCGATTTTCAGTAAATACGACCGATTAATTGTAGAAATTTGTATAGCTGGTGCCACTGAGATACTCGCATCAAAAAATTATCAGTAAAATATTACCTATTAATTTTACTTTTATTTGACTAATATTTTAATGTTTTATATATTTATGATAAATCAGATAAAATTTAATGGTAAACGTAATTTTTAAGTTATAAATTAAATTAAATTGAATAAAATCACAGTGAATTGTTTATTGGATATTTGTGCAATTTACAAAAAGGACATTAAATACTCATAAAATCATGAATTTATTTCAAGTACTTGAATGAAATATAGGATCGGAATCACATAAATTTATTCACTGTACTCCATAAATTATGTCCATGTAAATAATCTCAATACAGTTAAACTTCTTTAAACTCTGTTTACTGTATCACATATGTTTTACGTGATTTATTAAGAGATCGAAACACAAAATTCGGAATATCTCTCTTTATATTGTGAAAATAGTAAAATTTGAAAACATCATTAAAGTTTTATAGGGAATTAATTTTATCTTAATTTATCTACTGGCTATTTTATGGGTATTTACAAAAATATTTACGATTTTAATGTTATTATAATGATTATTAAAAGTATCGTCTGGGTTACTTAACCTCTTACTCTTTAATCTACGTAGATTTTCCGTGTCAAATTTTGATATATTTCAGTCTCAAGTACAAATAATAACGATCATTCATCTTTCGTCTTGTCTTTCAATATCCAAAAATCCTATCACAAACAAATAACATTACTGTCCACTGTAAAGTAAGTCACACTGCTTATGTGGCAGACAGCAGACTCCTGTCTGTTTCGAAGTATATAATGTATGTATAAAAAAATTTTGTCTATATACTGTATAACTCACTTTTTTTACTGAACGAGTGCTATGTCAGCGATTCGTTGCATATTGAAAATATAACTTCAATTGCCGATTTCAAGTTTAAGGTTTTACTGTTACATAACCTCTTAAGTACTAAAACAAAAGAACTTTCACATGTGTATGTTATTTTGTTATAAAGTCAGGAAATCTAATGATCAACGTTACTAACTATATTTTCAAATCGAATTTCTCAACGGATTCACACAGACCCGTATTTGTCATGCGGAATGCAGATGAAGGTACCTTTACAAATAATATGGTATTCATATACAATAGATATGCATATTCAAGGGCGTTAACTCATAAATAAATAAGTAAATACAATATTACCATCCAAACACGAATTATCGGTCTATTCTGATATTGACTAAAATTGACTGTAATTTTGGTATTGACTACAATTGTTCACAGATTCTGCTGGAAAAAGGAATAGTAACCTTCATTTGATTCTAAAATTTGTTCCATGGTGGAAAATTTGGACAGGTGGTCTTGTTTATAACCCTTTATAATTGATTGATGTGCAGTTCACTATTTGGGGAGAGAAGTTCTTAGTTTTTTATAAACTTTCCAGAATCGCCAGGATATATTTGTCTTTTCATTGCTTGCAAATTCCGGTTACATAATTTTAGAGATTTATATAACCTCGTAATTATATAGCATCGATTGTTCCGTGTTGTAAATTTGGATATGTGGCCTTGGGGGCGAGAGATTCTTAGTTTTTTATAAAGTTTCCAAAATCGCCAGGATATATTCGTCTTTTCATCGCTATTGCAAATCTGGTAACATCGGGTTTTCGATACCTGAAAATAAATTGATTAACTAGAATGATTCTAAAAACTACTCAAATACAAGTTTTGAACTTCAAATTTTACTTGTTATGGCAGTTTTTCACCCATTGAGCATTTTCTGTCATTGATGTTAACATATTTATTTATATATTAGTAAATTTATTCATATTTAAATGTTATTACCTTAAATATTATGATGTGTTAATAAAACTAAATAATAATAAAATATCCATAATTGTTAAGCGATTCTATTTAACAGCTAAGATGTATATATACTCGTTTGTAAAACCTGTTACAAACGATACAATTTATATTCAATAAATTTGACTCGATAAGTGGGTTATAGAAGCTTGCAGACGCAACCGATTATTCATAATATCTAAAAGCTCAAGCAAATATGGATATATTTTCTTCCTGACAATGAATTTTTCGAGGAAGTTGCATATTTTGGGGTATAGAAAGTATTGCTCTTCGATCTTATGGCCATTTGTGCTTCCCCTTTCTACTTCAGTTTGATGAGATTCGTTTCTTCCATATCTTGGCAGTAATAGGAGCTTGCTTATCAGTTTCACCAGAAGGTTTATATATTCAGGGAGAGATGCACCCAATATCTTGTATCTGATCTAACCGAGAAATTCACAGTTAGAGAAGATGTGGCTGATTGTTTCTTCCTCCTTGCCGCACAAATTGCCCATAATGGATCCATTGTGAAGTCCTATTGTGTGCAGATGCTTTCGTAGGTGATAATGTCCGATAATGTTCTTGGGTGCACTTCCCGAGGTTTTGTTGCGGTATATTCTCCACTGATCACGGTATTTTAACGTCTATCCACTCGTTGATCACTTGTTTACATCCTGTCTTTTGAATTCCTAAAATATGTTCTGGGCGTATGAAATGTATTCCTAGCTACGTTCGTTGCTAAGATTATCTGCTTTCTTTTTCGTTTCCTTCGAAACCACTGTGACTTGGTATCCAGATCAATTTAATATTTTTCTGTTTTGCCAGCTCCGGTAGTTCCTCTAGGAATTCTTTGACTACCCCTGGGCGGTTAATTGACTAAATTGTCGGCGTATGGACAAGAACGAAGTAACCGGCTATGCTTGAGAAGGTTTACTGCTGTTTCCTTAACGAACTCCAGATGAATATCGGCATAGTTCCTATCAGAGTTGGCTGCAGACGCATATCCTACCAATTCCTAGTCTATACACAAAAATTCCTTCCACTCCACTCACATCCTTAGGTATCACAATGGATCTCATGGTCGAAGTGTAGCCTGTCCAGGGCATCCTCTACAATCTACTTATCTATCTTTCCCGATAAAAGCTTCTCGTGTACCAGATCCATAATTTTAAGGCTTCAGAAACGGTCAGAGAATAGCCATGGAGAACTCAACATATTTCAGAAGCCAAATTAGTTTGGTCGAAAAACCAAATTATAGACAGTACAATTTATAGAATAATATTGGGTTGGTATCCCGATAAAAGCTCCTCGTGTATAGCAGGTTTAAGTCACAATATTCTTTACTCGTTAAGATATTAAAATTCGGTATACAATATTCAAGAATAAAAAGTTATTATTATTATTATTTTTTTGTGTAAAAATAAATATAAACATTTTATGATTATTAGTTGAATCTGATGGTGTATGTATAATAATATAATCAAAGGTTTAAAAATAATAAAATATCTTGTTTCAATCAATAATAAATAATGTTATTACATGATTCGTTCCTTTTTTTTATATAACAATTGATGGGTGGTAGGTAGACATACCTACCTACCATCTTCGTACTCTGCAAAAATCTTTTTATTCCTTCGTTAAATTATGGAAATATTTTTATGGGGAAAAAAATATTTTTTATGTATTTTGTCTGTAAAATCTCTCTTTTAACAAATATTTATTTATCTTAATAAAAAAAAAATACACTAAAAAAATAAGATTGTTGTTGATTGAAAATAAAAGCAGGATTTAAATGCATAATTAAGATAATTGGAATTTTAGTTAAAATCAATTTGTATCTAAAATATTTTCTGTTTTTAACAAAAGGGAATATGCATGAAAATTTTTTTTCATATTTATTTTCAGAATATGAAAATACTGTTAATACTGTAATAATATTTAAAAACGAAATTAAAATCCGACAAATATCAAAGAAGCTATAAGCTTTTAAAAATTATTATTTGTCTTTTTCTTGCAAAAATACTAAAAACGGAGTTTTACGTGTATTTGAAATGGTGAAAGTGTAATATGACGTCACACAACATATCAAGAGGACTATCACCCTCTTTGTCTAATCGGGAATTTCAATCATTCATATCTTGCTTATTTTTAAAGTTATTTAAAAAATAATTTTACCTTGATATTTGTCAAGTAACATGCTTCAATTCAAGCGAAAAAAAATTTTCATGCATATTCCCTATTGTGCTTTTAGTTAAAATATATAAAGACACCTGCCCGGGTAGACGAAGAATTTTGGTATCTTTCTACATACGGTGTTAAAAGTTACGCTATCATTTCATAATTTTATAATTGATTTGTTGATTGATTTCGAAAACCGAATGAATAAATAAGGCACAAATCAATTATAAAATTTCAGCGCGCCTGCCCGGAATGTGTATGTGATACGAATGTGTGTCAATGTTTGTGTGGCTGTCAATGTATTTCCACTACACACATAAAGTTTTAGTACCTTGGCTAGTTGAAGTGGCACTGAGTATCATTAAGTAGGAGCTGTTATTTCACGTTTATACCCATAAGCATACTCTATCTAGTTATCAATAGAGGTCAATGAATCATCGAAATAAACCAAAGTTAATTTGATACAAAAACGTGATCCATAATATTTTTTCTACTAAAACGAAGTTGATTATTTTACCCAAGCGAAATGTGTCTAACACCTCATTATTAGTACAGGAAGTTTTGATTGATGATGTTTGGTGTTTGTTACTTTTAAATCATGAGAGAAAATGTATTATTTATATTAAATGAAATATTTTATCATATACTTAAAGTTGAATAATGTCTTAATCAAACACTTCACAGTTTTTTACTAAAGCTGGAGGTCATCGTATCAATATTTACGTTTCATTGCATATCGCCATATTTTATCATTCGATATATGGACATCTAATATCTATAAGATTATGCAAGATAAAATTTTTAAATATAATTTCAAAAATTGTCCTAGATTAGTTATTTATAACATATAAACACGTGTCAAGATAGTGATAGATCATATGCATTCCACTACCAAAACATCTCAGGTTTCTCACAGGCAGAACGTTGATCTAGAATACCAGAGGTCGTGGATTCGATTCCCATCTTAGATGTGTATGATTTTTCATATCAAGCATCAAAGAGTGTTATTAACACGTATTTCAATTACAAAGTAGCCATCGTCAGTATGAATTTGCTAGTTGTAATGATCTAGTTGAAGTGAACTTGTCAGAAACTTTGAGAGTATCTGTATTATTTGCTACAGTATACAAACCGTAGTTTATAAAAGATAAATAGTAAAAAGTAAGCGTTTTACTTTTAGCGATAAGATTGTTCCGGGACAAAGGCCCAATTACAGATTATGTCAACTAAAAGCGTTGTATACTGGATTGACTATAAGATTTTATATCTTGTATCCGATAAGATTTTGAACTTGCCTCTGCCCCGAAAAAGGAACTTCAGAGCGATGCTCTTTTGGTACAGTGATGGTTTTGATCCATTGGTCTCCCGATCTGTATTATTTGCTCCGGTATACAAACCGTAGTTTATAAAAGATGAATAGTAAAATCGTAGCAGTTTATTTTTAGCGACAAGAATGTTCCAGGACTAAGATCCAATAGGGAATATGCATGAAAATTTTTTATCACTTGAATTGAAGCATGTTTACTTGACAAATATCAAGGTAAAATTACTTTTTAAATAACTTTAAAAATAAGCGAGATATGAATGATTGAAATTCCCGATTAGACAAAGAGGGTGATAGCTCTCTTGATATGTTATGTGACGTCATATTACACTTTCACCATTTAAAATACACGTAAAGCTCCGTTTTTAGTATTTTTGCAAGAAAGAGAAACATAATAATCTTAAAAAGCTTATAGCATCCTTGATATTTGTCGGATTTTAATTTCGTTTTTAAATATTATTACAGTATTAACAGTATTTTCATATTCTGAAAATAAATGGGAAAAAAAATTTTCATGCATATTCCCTATTACAGATTATGTCAACTAAAAGCGTTGAATACTACTTGGCGATAAGATTTTGTATCTGATATGATTTTGGACTTGCCCCTGCTCCGGAAAAGGAACTTCAAAGCGAAGTACTTTTGGTACAGTTAAGGTTTTGATACAGTGGTCTCCCGATTTAATATGTTTGCATTAAAAATTTAAAATATATTCAATCAAGTGTCGTCTATTTATTTAAATATAAAGCAAATATGATTAATCGAAAATTCATATTAATGAGATTTAAATGAAATCTGTTTTTTTGTTTGCAATAAAATAAAATATTTTAAACGATACAAAACATAGATTAAGTATGTAAAAAACACGATTATATATCACAATGTAACCTAATCTATTAGTTCCCAGTAGTTAAATGGTAGTTATAATGTGATAATTAATGCGGATATATTTATTTTAATTATGTTCCTGCTGTTAATTCAGAATAGTCTATGTAACGAAAATTGTTTAATATCATAAAACTCGCGCTTCATTTAAATAGAATGGATTTCAGAATATACCAAAAATAGAAATCAATTTTGTGGCGGCACGAAATTGCTGGGTTTGAACTTGTTGAAGATTAATAATCAATCACTAAATCATTGAATTCTATACCAAAGCGGTTCAGTACAGTTTTTTTTCTAAACAGTTTTCGTACGGACTTTACGATTGATTGTAGCTCATTTTATAAGGACCAGTCGCAAACTGCACTACTCGAAGAGTACTCGTATTAACACGATCAAAGTTAATTTGTAGCGAATTCATTTCGAAAAAATGTTAGGACAAAAACTTATCGGTATTTGATAATGTAATATTTTGTTGAAAACTGAATCCTAGCACAAATCCATTGTAAAAATTTGAACAAAATACACCATAAGAAATGGAGGTATGTTATTTGTATTCAAGATTCAATTTTTATAATATTGGTTGGCGAATATTATGTTCGCGTGTTTGATCGGGATTAAAGTGCAGTAATTGAATAAAATGAATTGAAAGTTCAATATGTGTAGGTGGATGAACTAGATTCAACTAATCGTTGCAATAACAATATCCACAGTCATCGTTTATAAAATATTTGAGAAATTATTATTTGAAATTAATAGTGTCAATACTCTCTTTGGATAATCCAGTATGACTTTCAAATACACTCTGAAATAATGTGCATAATCTATGACAAATAAAATTATTGGCATGGATTTCATTTCTCGTTCATCAACCATTTCAGGTAAAATTAAATAGTTTAAATTGGACAATGACAAGATACACTCCCGTTCAATAAAATTGAACCAACCTGAAATGTTAATTTTCTTACATTTCATAAAACTCCTCACTTTTGTGACTCTCTGTATAATTACTCATTTATAAACAAAGATAAGTAGTATATATTTTAAGTGTGAAAAAAGGAATGGAAGTATAGTAAACAACATTTACTACAAGAATAATCAAAATTGTGAGAGACCGATTCGGCTCAGATCTGTTCAATTTTATTGAACGGGAGGGTACATCGGATTGCAGACAAACCAAACAAATGAGTATCATATCAAATTGGCTCATTGCCTCATAAATCTTCTGGTGGGGTTTGCTTATCGGTCAAAAGGCTTCTCTCATGGGGTTGGAGGATTGCGTGACTTCTCGGGGTGAAATTGGTGAATCTGAGATAAAATAGTTGAAATGGACCTCTGGTAGGTTCACCGACAGGGTTTGATTATACGAACTAGGCGTGGTAAAGATAGAACAGGGCGAAGGGATGTGTTGTTTAAAGGTCGGTAAAAAAAGGTTTAGAAAGCCTAACTCAGAGGTGGGCAGGAGTTGATTCCGTCAAGCTCTGAGTGAGAGGTAGGGAAGAGAGATAGAGTTAATACAGGGTAAGCTACCAATTATTAATATTTTCTTTTTTTAATTAAAACATTTTCTGAAAAAAATATAATAATACCAAATCTTTTTTATGGTCACTATTATACAAAGTAAATAATACATACAATCATTCAATACATGCTCTGGAACTTTGGGCTGGTAATTTGGGTCATAAAATGTACCTTTTTAGTATATATCATATTTGTGTATGAATAAAATAAAAATATATAAAAAATATATATAAATCTTTTGAACCTTTAAGTTTACCGCTGGACCATTGTAATAAACGAGGGAAATTTTTGCAAAGGATAATTTAAATAGAATTAAAGTTTTGGAAATTCCAAATGATTTGTCTAAATATTTTACTATTCATATCCGAGAACTAATAAAGAATTATTTACCTGATTTAATTATTTTTTCTTCGTATGGAGTATGCTCAGTATAGTGTCATGGGAATTTGATGAATTAAGTTAAATTTTACATAAAGTGGGAATTTGAGTTCTTCGAGTTAGTCTACTTTGAATTGAAAAAGTGAAAAGTACTATTTGTAGTAGTGGAAATTATTTTTCGCATAATTTGTTTTTCAAAAAAAATAAAAATTGTAAATTTAATAATGGAGAAGACATCGCAAGCAGTCTTGGATAAGTTCAGATTATTATTGTTATTATTATTGTTATTATTATTATTATGTTTTTTGGTGCATCTCTCCATATTGTAAAAGATATTATTTAAACAATAAATATTTTATAAAACTATTTCTAAATTGATTGAATAAATTATTGGGCAATAATCGGTAGTTTCAACCTGTATTGAAACATCGTCCCGTCTTGCTTCAAAACATACCTTCTTTACTTACTCTCACCCAGCTTATGGAGAGCCCGTAAGGCTCAGACGAGCTGTCTGCGCCCACCTCTGGCCTAACTTACCAGCCTTCAACCTTTTTACTACTATTACCAATAAAATGTCATTTCAATGATTGAAATAATAATGGTTATTTCGGTTTGGAAAGTTAATGTAGGATTAAGGTTCATCATACATGTTGTTTGTTACCTGGGTAAATTCCAACGATTATTTTATACAGATTGCAATAGCATGTCATACAAGATTATTATTCCGCACGTGTCGATTCTACATATCGAACACAATCGAAAATTTAAATTTCAAAATAAACTTTATATTCTATTTTATTCAAATTAATTCATGCAAATGTCTATTTATAGTTATTACATTTTAGAATAGATTTAAAATAGTGTTGAACGACGCAACTGTGAGTCAGGAATTTAACCCTTCGATGAATATTGTGGACTCATTCCAAAATTTTATATTGCATAAAATTTAAAAATATTGAAGGATCTGTTGGTTATTTTAATTTGTCTCCAAAAATACCGTTTTATAATTGACTATCATAAACACTTAAAATGTAGCCATTCGAGCTACATTTAGCTACATAGCCTCACTTTCCGTAGAAATAAACATGTTTCGTGTTTACCGTAGACAGTGAACCAAAAACAAACTTTATACAAATTAAATAAAAATAAAATGTTCATAACGAACATACTAAAAAAGTAAAAAATTAGGTTTATTCTTAGTCTGGTTCGTACGGGAAGTTAATTTAAAGTTGCCTTAAAATTAAATAAATAATCTCGTCACAAATAATTAAATGAATCAGCTGCCACCTATCTTTAATTACCAGAAAAAATGATTGTAGATATAATCTGCCATCTGTGGTTTAATACCAGAGCAAATGAATATATACGTATTCCTCATACTTAAAAACAGTACCCATTTCCAAAACAAGAATAAAAATTTTGAATCCGTTTTAAATTCACAAAATGAAATGAAAATAAATATGTTACGATTAAAAAGACGTCTTGAGTTGTATTTTATATCATCGCGTCAATAAACGAAGTTTATACACAGAAGGGTTAACAGTTCATCATTTTATTCAGCAAACATTTTATTTAATAGACACACATGTAGAATAGTTTTTTTTTTTTGTAACAAAATACATCACGTGTTGAATCAACAATATAATACCTCACACAACTATCATGTTCAAATGATTAATGATGGAAATAACCTTGAAACATAATTAATGGAACCTTAATATTATGATTGTTTCAACAATGAATTAGTTTATATAGGATGGTAGATGGTTGGGATTCATCATCATTTGTAGATTTGTTTGTGGTAGTGTTGTTGGTGGTATACCTATTACACAGTTTATTTGTGGTAGGTTCATACCATCGAAACATTCAAATGGAATGCGGAAATCATTTGTGTTTTGGAATATGATTTTGTTTTTTTATAACAAAAATAAAATTGTTTGTGTTTACAGGATTGATGGATAGATTTTTGTTACGATTTATTTACCTTTTTTGTTTTGTTAAATTTAGAATGTCGACAACCTTTTGTTCTGTTTTTTTTTGAGTGTTTTTTAATATTTGATGTTAAGATTTGTTTTTATAAACGCGGTGCTTTCCGATTAGAAGGAATTAACGTTTTGTTTGTTAGTATGGGGAATAGGTGTTAAATTTAAACGGGTCTATGCAATTTTTGTTCCAATAGTGAAAATTGGGGTACTCACTTTTATTGAGATGGGATTAGATATACATAGGTTCGTTCACTAATTTGGAATTTCGATTTTCACAATTGTTTGAAAGAACTGTAGGTCAAAAATTAAATTATTATCGATTCCGGTAAAATGTGCCAAAATTACTTATCACTCAGTTATTTCCGAAAGCAGTGAAAGATAAAATTTACTTTTGACACAAAATTAAGTTTTTTGGAACTTCGATTTTTTTTTTATAAACTTGGTGGAATTCTTTCCGATTTTGATTGAAACAACTTTTTTCTAATCTTACTAATTTTTCGATCAGTTTTTCTATTTTTAATATAGTTATGCCGATATCGTAACCAAGTATAATCTTCTACATATAAGAGGAAAATATGTTGTGTGTTTGTCCGAATTGTTTGGAGAATACTATAGGAGATAACAAACTAATGATAAGAGAAGATCCTTCGTAAATTTTCCTTGCAACTCCAGAAAAACTATTAGTAGTACAAAATTCCTAACCTTTTCAAACTTATAGGTATTTTTCGACCGTTCCGAAGTTATAGCTGACCCAGATGCCTAATATAGTTTATAATTTCTATAGAAATACTTGCATTAACAAAATTTTTTTCACTAAATTTAAAATATAATAAATTTACGTTTGCAACTGTCTCAAATTTTTGAAAAAAATAATTATTTTACATATTTTAAGCCCCGTTCTCAGGAAATGATAAAACACATATTTTGTTGAATAGGGAATATGCATGAAAATTTTTTTTCACATTTATTTTCAGAATATGAAAATACTGTTAATACTGTAATAATAAATTAAAAACGAAATTAAAATCCGACAAATATCAAGGAAACTATAAGCTTTTAATGATTATTATCTGTCTCTTTCTTGCAAAAATACTAAAAACGGAGTTTTACGTGTATTTTAAATGATGAAAGTGTAATATGACGTCACATAACATATCAAGAGGGCCATCACCCTCTTTGTCTAATCGGGAATTTCAATCATTCATAATTCGCTTATTTTTAAAGTTATTTAAAAAGTAATTTTACCTTGATATTTGTCAAGTAAACATGCTTCAATTCAAGTGAAAACAAATTTTCATGCATATTCCCTAAACTTTTCATGAGTAAGTTTATTATACTGATCTGTTAAACGTTTGGTTCTGACTATCAGAATCCTATTACCTTAAATCACTAGACTATTGTTATTGTTAAATGTATAACGATATGTAAATAAATTTATTAAATGTTTGCATTTAAAATGATAAATAAAATAATATCTGATTTTTAAGTACATAGACAGATTAGAAGAAGTCGGTCGATGTTCTTGTTTTAAATTCATTTTTTTTTATTTTCTCTTATTCACATTTGTTAAGTTGTCACACACCAATGCAATAGTATTCAACACCTACAATTATTATAATTCTGTAAAGTATCTGAGCATTATATTTTATCCACTCAGCATGAGTTGAACAACCACTCAAGATATGTCTTTTATTATATTTTATTATCTATAAAATTTATGATTTGAAATGTTAATGATCTCTTTTAATGTGTTTCTAAGATATGTCAATGTGTTTAGTTTAGTTTAATAGACACCAACCAGTCAAGTCAGTCTTTAGAAGATGTTTCACATGGAACCTTGAGCCCCACAGAGGTGATTCCCATTTTTCAAAATTCGAGTTCTTATTCATTCGGTTTTTGGGAAAATGACTTTTGAAAAAAGTACCTACACATCTTCTACACACCAGTCCAACTGGCCGAGCAGTCTAAGGCGTTATGTCTATGCAGTATGCCTACTTGGAAATTGGGAGGTTATGGGTTCGAATCCCGACATCAGCAGTTTGTCAATTATTAGGGAAAAAATGGGCGCTTAATTTACTAAACTGTCGGCGTGTGGACAAGAAAGAAGTAACCGGCTATGCTTGAGAAGGTTTTCTGCAGTTTCCTTCACGAGAACTCCAGTCAACAGATATATATGCAGCAATTCCTTCCCCTCCACTCACATTCTTAGGCATCACAATGGACCTTATGGTCAATGTGTAGCCCGTCCATTGCAGGCTCTACAATCTATCTATCTTACTGATATTTATAAAAACACATAGTTAAAATTTAATTAATTTATTATGCAAAAACACGATGAAAGCGTAATACTTATATCCCATACAATTTTTATTGTTAGTACTAATCGAAATCCGTCGTTTCATTGAAATAGCTATAAAGTGGTATTACTGCCTGGCCGTGTGGTGTACTGTATCAAGTCAGTCAGTACACATGTGAATAAAGTCAGTCAGTCATCTCATAGCAGAGCTATACTGTATGCGTATGATTGTTTGTTTGTCATTTAAGAGTGGGGATTTTGTGATGCTCAATGCACATACTAAACTACTAAGGTGTACTCTCATCACATGTGTACTGACTGACTGATACAGTACCACATGGCCAGGCAGTAATAAATAATATTTAATATTGATTCTCTATAGAAAAAGCTGTCCAAAACACACAGTATAATAATAGTTGCCTGTTTCTTGATGAAAAATTCGAACCTGGTATTTTAAATTATTGCAATGTTTTAAATTATTAATTTTCTTTGTTTCAGGTAATTATCAATGAAATTTGAATTTGGAATCCGTGTAAGTGTTGCAGTAAAATTCAATGTAAATCCGTTATTAATCTTCGCTGTCTTTTATGAATACTCCCGTTCAATAAAATTGAACAGGTCTGAACCGAGTTAGTCTCTCAAAATTTTGATTATTCTTGTAGTAAATATTGTTTACTATGCTTCCATTTCTTTTTTCACACTTAAAATATGTAATACTTATCTTTGTTTATAATTGAATAATTATACAGAAAGTTGCAAAAGTGAGGAGTTTTATGAAATGTAAGAAAATTAACATTTCAGGTCTGTTCAATTTTATTGAACGGGAGTGTATATCCCTACCAATATCATATGGTCGTACATTTTGATAAGACTTGGAACTGTTCCTTATTGAAAGCAATCCGGCAGAAAAGCAATGAGAAACAAGAAACTTTATAATAAATAGATACTTTAAATGTTCTCGTAATTTTTAGCGAATTTCCTCCAAAGCAAATGCAGCTATTGTTGCAAATACTAAAGTCATATCAGATATTATATTTCATTTTAATCACACTAAAATTATGACCGCTAGAGAGTGATTTATGTATTCTAAGGAAATTCGCTAAGTTGATGCAGCTCCTGCGTAACGAATTTTTTTAAATTGTTTTTATAAACGCAATGAATTCTTCGTACCTCTTTCTACAATCATAGTTAAAATATATGTATTACAAAACACATCGTCAATGTTGTTGCTCGAACATTCTTATACAAGTAAACAATATATTAAAAAATATTTATTTAAAATTCATAATATGTAGTTTGATATTATATTTATTATAAATTGTATTACATTTTATTATAAATAAAACAGTTGTGTTGTATATTAAAATAAATAAATAATATATATATAAATATTCTGATTATTATATTTATTATTCTTATTTACGGTCTGGCCTGGCATGGCCTGCATGTGCCGCACCATCTTATATACAATTTGATATATAATACAATTACACGACACATATATCTGTGCAAAACACTCACTACTTATTTATATTATAATTTGTACACTCTCGTTACATGTAAATAAATATTTAAATTACCACGAGCTTGTTTATTTATATGTACAATACAATACACTTGTGGACAAAAAAAAGTAGGGACATTTATCGTCGTGGTATTTGAAAATGGTCCTATGCCAATTGTTTAGGAGAAGTAAAATATGTTTCAATTTTTCCTTTAATTCTTTTCCCATAACGCATTTAATTCCCGCAACACGTTTAACATGTAGCGGTATCGCTTCTTCATTAAATTATTATTATAATTTTGTTCATTATTTTTATTTGTTGCATAACAACTATAACTTCCCTCTATTATCACGGTTGCTTTGAATGTTAACAACTTAAAGGTAAATAGGCCGGTTTACACGTAGGCTCCAAACTGGCGCTTTTGGTGCGCCGCTCTGAAACGTCACTCCGGAGCGGCGCGCCAGGTGCGTGAGGTTAGAGTGTGGTAGACAAAAAGAGCAAAACTGCTAGACCACGCGACGGGAGTGTGATTTTGGAGCGTACGCGCCAATAACCTCCGTGGAAATACAATATACAAAGGTTTTGGAGCCACCAAGGCGGAAACTCCACGCGCCTGTCCAGGCTAAACAAATTAATACACAGAACTAACCTAACAGGTGTTTGAGGCGCACTGAGGAGTCTAGAACGTGCAGGTCCAAGCCTGAACTCCTGTCATGTCACTCCAACTCCACACTTCGCATCTTGGCGGCCAGAGTTTACACACACAGGATTGGAGCGCACGGCTGGAGTGTCCGCTCCAAAACTTTCGGAGAAACTCCGTGTGTAACCTATGCCAATTGTTCAGGTAGAGGTAAAATATATTTCAAATTTTTCTTTAATTATTTTTCCTTAACACATTTAATTCCCGCAAGACATTTTACAGAATAGGCCGGTTTACACGTACGCTCCAAACCGGTGCCCCTGGCGTGCCGCTCCGAAGCGTCACTTCGTCAACTAATTCTAAAATAATTAAAGACAATTTAGGATTCAATCTAATCTTTAATTTTTTCTGATAAAAAATGTTTGAATAAGTTAATTGATAATTACTCAGGTAATGACATATAGTTGCCTAAATAACAGAGGACATACGTAGTGATTCCGCAAAAGTAACTAAATATAAGAGTAAATTGAGATTTACTAGCGAGTCCACTACATTTTCATCATTATCAGTCCACATTATCAATGATATCAGTTTTATGGGCCTGTAAACTTATTGAACAGATTTGATCCATGAGAAATTGAAATATTCTCTGTTTGAAATTCAAATTATTATCACATTTTCTAAAATGAATTTACCACAAATGAAATAATAATCATATCACAATAATTTGACCAAAAATATTATGTAGTAAAAATGATTTTGTTTTTACACATTTCAACATACCAAACTCAGATAAGCTAACTGAAAATAATTATTTAAGTTGTGGGAGAATGACCTCGATAATTTATTATGTGTTCAGTTTTTAGTTATCACTATGCGGATATAATTTGAAAAAAAAAAATTATATATTTTTTTTCAGAATTGTCAAATAATAACTTTGTGTTAATTATCATAAACTACACAATAAACATATTTCAGTAAGCTGTAATTTTCCGTATCCTGTAATAGTGTTGGGTCGAATCAATCCGATTCTCAGAAATTGAATCAATTCTAGTACACTTTTAAGTAAAAACGGTGGCAGTTTGTCAATCAAATGTTTAAAAAATTTTGAACTCGGAGTTCGGGCTCAGGCGTGACAGCAGAAAAACAGATCCTATATACAATAGAAATGCATATACAATGTTAAATTCCCATTTAAAGCACGAATGCCGATGATTGTCGACTGCCACAGAGCTGATCGTTACAAAAAAATGTGACATGTCTAATTTCAAATTTCATTTCACTATAAAATCATACTTGTATAGTCTCGCTATAAATGTTTTCACATCATCAAAATTAATCAGGTGGTTAATCGACTAATCTTTCGGCGTAAAGACAAGAACGATAGTAACCGACTACGCTTGTGAAGGTTTTCTGCAATTTCCTTTCACGAACTCCAGATAAATATCCGGGTAGTTCCTATCAAAGTCGGCTGCAGTCGCACAGCCTACCAATTCCTAGTCTGCATACAAATTTCTTGTCTTCCATTCACATCCTTAGTGTATAGATTTCACAATGGACCTTATGTCCACAGAAGAATATCTTAAAACGCTATGAAATTGGACTATTCGAACTATTTATCTTAGAATAGTTTTATTCGGACACTAAACGGTTAGTAGCCAAATAAACTAAACGGTTAGCAGCTTACAAAATCATATCCATGTTTGCTGGATATAACTTTAGAAAACCTTTGAACGGTTATGTTTTGACATGAAAAATCTCACGTTTTAAGGAAGGAAGATTAACAATTTTTTTCTGGTTGAAAAAGTTTATTACTAGAATACAATAGACGAAAGCAATTAGTATATGGAAACCCAAATGAATGAAAAAAGAATGGCGATCATTTTAGAGAATTGAATTAATTCAATTCCAGAATCAAAGTTCATCAGTACAACATTAGTATGTACGTGCGTATTCTAATACGCAGATTATGATTGTTACAACAGCATATATTTATTTTGAAAAAGATAATATTGTAAACAATTTGTAAATTAGATACATCACTCTAATTACAAACAGATGTTCTTTTTTCAACTCAATCAATCGAAACATTGATACTTGAATTGGTTGAACTTAATTTAATAACGTGTAATGATATTATACACACGGAGATAAATAAGTGGCGCAGCCGGTTGTGCCACTAAAAATATTTTCTTTTTGCAATGTCAATGGGATTTTCTTTCATAGCGGGGACTATTTTCTTGGTATATTGTTAAAGGTTGAATTTATTGAAAAAAGTTTTACTAAAATTATAGTAAATTAAATTTAAAAAAATGTCTTTTATATCTGTTATTCAAATTAGAAACATAAGCACGACTTTAATGTGCGAAACATTTTGTGTTTTTACAAAGAAAATTTTTATTATTTGTTGCATGATGACTTTTGAATCAACCTGTATAATCAATAATAATTGATTGTGTACATAATAAATAACTAGAAATTTTATAGTATTTTTTATCCAAATTGTTAAATGAATATTTTTTCAACTAAAAATTAATTGCATTACAAAACATAAATTAAATGCGCAAAATTTTTCAATTCAAGGCAGAGTTAGTTTGTGGATCAGAGGGTGAAGAGTGAAGAGAAATTGATTTAAAATTGACGTACATACGACGCAATTAAATTTTTATTAAATTATTATTGCTGCATAATTCTTATTTTTATGTTTTTTTTTTTTTAAATAGAACTCCAAACCAAAAAAAAGAAACAGGCTAGGCCTTGAATAGATATATTTCTTACTGGAATAGAACTGTTTCTTGTTGAATATCAATGGTCAAAATTGGTCCCTACATTCCCTTACTTCACAGAAGCATATTTTCTTAAAAATACTAATACTTTTGTTCCAATATTGTTTCGAAAAATAAATCAATTCAACACAAATCAACTATAAAATTTTCAAAAAATGAACGCTGCTTGTTTAACCTCACTAACACTCTATACAGTGGAAATGAAAGTTTTTTTTTTAAATTTAGGTTGGTTCAGTTTTATTGAATAAAAGTATACAGTAATTTTCAATTAAAAAGAGAGATAAATGCAGTTATTATTGATTAAATAAATCCTGGTTTTTGAATAAAATTTCATGCAATAAATTACAATAATTACTTAATAATCGAAGTATTTAAAAATGAAACAATAGATAAAATTAATCATTTGTAAGAAAACAAAAACAATAATTTTCTAATTATGTATACATAAATCAAAACCTATATGTATATACAAGTATATAGTACCTTTATACATTTAATTATATAACTTAATTTATGATTGTTTTTGTACGTATGTATGTATGTATGTATGTATGTATGTATGTATGTGAATATAACATAAAGCCAACCAGTTAATTTTCTCCATTTATATTGTAAAAAGTTATCATTATTCATTTATAAAATTTAAATAACAAGTCATTTGATAGAGTAATTACTTAATTAGATATTTCTACATGTAAGTCTACTTACTTGCTTACAATTTAAATACTGTTTAAGGCAGTTGGTGTAATAGATTGCATTCACATACAGTAAAGTAACAAACTCCAATTATTCAAGTTGCTCTTACAGTAAGGAGCATTGGCAAGGTCATTTATTTGCGAAATTCAAAAACTTTCAGTCCAAAAAAATAACGAGTTTATTTTCATTCTTCAACACCAAAATCCAGCTAACTTAAAAAACTTAATAAGTATTTGCTTAAATACCAGATATATACTGAGTTTATGAAAAAAATTTCATACAAAGTTGTTGATTTAAAAAAAAAAGGAACACCTGGAGAGGTGCTGTCTAATTTTGGTCATTCATAGACTTGACCTTACTTTTTAGCTCTAGAACACACACAATTTTAGCTCGTTTTTTAGCGACGGACGGACAGACACAAGAATATGCTGAAATAGGCTAATTTATGAACACCTATAACAAATTTATTTTTCTACGATCAATATTTTGAACTGTTACAAAGACCGGGTATAAAAATTCTTGAAATGAGTTTTTCAATACACCAACCGCCTTAAATCTGGTAATAAATTATTTATGTACGAAGGTCGGTCTATGAATTTATACATACGTACGTCTTTTATGTGGAGCCAAGAGCTGCGTCGACGTTTAATTTGTAAATATATGGTGGTATACAAGATGTTCGGGAAAATATTGCGAGAAATTATAACTTATACTATTGATAACTGAGATCACTTTGGTCACGACATATGGTGGCCAAAAAAGAAACCAGTTTTAGTGTGCAGTGTAAGTTATAGATGGCCCAGATCTCTAATATAGTTTATACTTTCTATAGAAATACCTGCATTTACAACATTTTGAAAATAAATAAATTGTAAATAAACAAAAAACTTGACATTTCAAACTGTCTAAAGTTTAAAACAAAATAATTAAAAAATAGATTATTCTTTCGTTGCACCCAAACGTCAGTCCTAATGTTTTCATAAAGCTAAAATACAAGTAATTATTAGTAGATAATGCACTAAAAAGCAAAAAATTAACTAACTTCTAACATGTGGCTGGACAAGGGGTGCCAAGATCTGCTTTATATTCAGGTCAAGCTAATAAAATCATGCCAACGATAGTATTACGCGTCCAGTGCGCTAAACGTTACACCACGGATGATAAACTTCATGAGTCGATTTTTTTCATATCTTTGACGTGTTAAATGTATACGCTTGTTCTTTCATACTTGTGACTTCGTAGTCGTACTGGAGATGAACATTGATATGTTGTTGTGATGTTTCCAATAATTAGATATAAATATTGATCTTTCATTTCGATTTAAAAGGTAGTCTCTTATCACAATATGTGTCTTTCAATTTATTAAATATAAAATCAATAAATTTGGTTTATAAAAAAAAACACAAACAATGCTTTTAAATATAAATAATAGTGGAGCTACATTGTAGGAGCGTTATCGGCTACATTGAAAATATCTGTGTAGCTTTTATTCAAAAATTTTCATCACACACAATGGTAGACATTTTTTCATTGCATGTGAAATCCCATTGTTGTGTTCTTGACGAGATAGATACACAACCCAACCACTATGGTGGTGGTTTGTTTTTGTTGCATTTATTTAACAATAAAAACTATTCTCTATTCACCGCATGCAGCATCTCTTGGTTACGTTCAGTAGTTGGTTTTATGAAAAAAAATATATATAAAAAATTGAAAAATATTTAATCAATCGATACACAGAGAGATGGTTGATATTATCGTGCTATTTATTATCATGTATAGAATAGTTTTTTATCGATACATGGTGTACAAGGAATATTTTCTGAACATCCATCATCTTTTGCTGTTATCAGTCTTTAATGCAATTCTTATTCAATGAAAAATACCCCCCCCCCCCCCATACAAACACTGCTGTATAAGGAATTGATGTACTGTCAAATACATTAAATGGTCATTATTAATATGGCGGATAAAACAGGAGTGATTTTAAATTCAAATTTAAAATAGTAAGTGAAAGATAATTTTATTAACCTTTTAAGCCATCAAATTTAGCTGTAAATATAAATTATTATGAATGTATAGTATAATTGAATAATTGTATACTATTTGAATGTCGATTATTGGAAATGTGACCACACCTACATATTATGGCTCTGAAGGTAATAAAATTCTCATTTGTTTACTATTCCAACTTTGAATTTAACATCACACCCATTCTAACCGCCATTGATGACCATTTAATGTATTTGACTTATTATTCATTCGGCTTTCGGGGAAATGTTTCGAATAAAAGTTGTTCGTATATTATTTACAATGAACAACTTCTATCCGAAGTATTTTTTCGAAAATCAAATAAGTAGACCACAAATCCATTGTAAATTTTTAAATAGTAGCGCTACTTTCGGCAAATCGTATTGATTTCTTTGAATTGTTTTATTCGTTTTTTTTATAAGTTGTATATATAGTCCAGAAGCTAGGGTACTTTTCGTAGGAGGTACAAAGTTGCTCCAAATTATTTTTCCTTGTAATCTGCTGTACAATATTAGGACGAGATTACGACGATGCAAGTATAACAGAACAACCGTATACTATATTGACTAACACATCAAGATTTTCAATCCTTGGATCTATTAGTAAAGTTATACATATTGTCATATTACAAAATGGCGGCTGTATTCAGGCTACATTTCTACAATTAGCTATATTTTTCAGTTAAAAAAATGAGTTAACAAAATAATAATTTTATATTTTATTAATGTATAACCTTAGTAAGGCATATGTAACTGTCACAGTTGAGCCTGACTACTCTGTTACTAATTATTGCCACCAGATGTCATAGTATAAGGAATAAAAACCAATAATGGGACGATAATTTGTTATAAACATTTTTTTTATAAAGAAATAAAAGAATGAAATGTTTTTGACGTTTTTGCCTCAGGCAAGATTTACGGTCAAATTATTGAAAATTATCTTGCCTGAGTCATCTGGTCATTTATCGTCCTTGCTATACGATAAATGACGATCATTATAAGGTACAAAAAACAATTTTCATCGAGAGCTCAAATCTTCTTCTGCGATGTTATTCTATTTTGGATGTCTATGAATTTAAACTATCATAAATCTATCCCGGTAACCTTTGTCCGATAACTTTGGCAGTCACATCATTCGATAGGATAATAAACGATTACTGTAAAGTTCATTTATTTCGTCTAAAATGTATATTTTAGCCAAATTGAGAAGTTTTTCTTTCACTTGATAAAACACCCATTAAGAATAAAATGTATAGTTCGTTTTGTTGTTGTTGATATAGTAAATACTTTAAATTGTAGAACAATTTTTGGCAACGGAATGATTACAACAACATAAAAAATGATTACAACAAAATATTCACAAAACGATTACAATCCTCGTAATCACTTGCTGCACATATCATGTTGTACACATTAAATAATAACAATCATACAAAACATACAATCCCATTCAGTATATTTGAACCAGTAAGTCACATTCTAAGCGTATATATATACCGTGTGTGTTGGAAAGCTTTTACCAATAGAGAATCAATGTCAAATATTATTTATTACTGGCTGGCCGTGTGGTTACTAAGTGAAGTCAGTCAATACACATGTAATGAGAGTGGGTTTAATATGTTCATTGAATTCTTAACTTTAGTATGTGCATCACAAAATCCCCACTCTTAAATGACACACAAACAACCATACACATACAGTACACCTATACACTATCCAGATGTTTGTGTGTATGTGTATTGTACAGGTGTACTGTATATTTTATTTATTTATTAAACATTGATTCTCTATTAGAAATGCTTTTGAAAACGGTCTGTATATATTACTGAATATATGTGTTTAATATAATAGACAGTAACAATTAGAATGTTTCATGTGGTTCAAGTTTTATGAACGGAAGTGTACATATACGAGATTCGAGTAAATAAAGCAGATGTAATTCAAGTTACTTGTTTAGTTCATTTCGAGTATGATTTTCGTCGTTTCGTCTGTACAACCATTTTGCATTCTTGCTTGATACTCTTCTATATTACTCTACTTACAATTCCTGCTGCAGTGAATGAATTGGCCCAAGTCCAAATCCAACATAATCATAATAATAATCTTTTTCAATACGGCGGCAGGCACAGTATTCAAGTAGGCAAGTATATATATATTTAAGTTGTCAAAGGTATTTATTTTAGGGTTGCCGAATTTAAAATTGCAATCAGTTTTGAATGGTGAATTTCGGATAATTCCTTTTGCTTTCTCATATCTTGCAATCGGCTTTTTGTCTACTTCTGCTTAACCAATTGCAGGAAGGATAGGTTTTAGGTTGAAACTACCCAATCAATTCTGAAATCTGGATATTTTCCTGGAAAATGAGAATTTTTACAATTAAAATTACAATGTTAATCTTATGGAATATGTTTTCTACATGGTAGTTTTAATTTAATATAGTCGTAATATATAATGATGGATTCTGTGATTGGATAATTACACAAAAAAAATCCCCTGTAAAATATGAAATACCCTGCACCTGAGAAACCTTACACAATAAATAGTCAACCCTAGTATATGAACAACACACATACAAATGCATATAATAATCTGTGAATAGGATGTGATAACAATATTGCTATCAAGAGAGAAATGAGGTTATTTAATATTGATAAAATAATATTATGTAATATATGAATTGTAAAATATGTAATTTCCTCTTTTTTTTTATATCAACTTGATATTATAATAATATTAACTATTACCATATTACATAGACATACTTACTACTTGAATATGCTAATCATATTGTTGTGTTTTGTTGTAGTATTTGGCGCATTTATCTATTAATAATGCATTCATTTGTTACAACATTTAGATGTCTGTAGTAATGGTACAGGATGCTCCTCTGTTAAAAATCATATAGAACAAAATCGAAATATAGAAGTAAAATTAGTTTAAATATTTTAACCAATCCACCCTACCCCCTCCATTGGGTAGTGATTTAGTATCACTAGCCAAGATTTCCCAACTTTTTCACTTCTTAAAGAACATACTTTGAAAATGCTTGATATGAGAAATCATACACATCTAGGCAAGGTAATCAAACCTAAGACCTCTGGCATTTCCGACCAACTCTGAGCTGCCTGAGATGTTATGGTAGTGGAATGCAAATAATCTCTTACTTTCGGGATGTCAATATATTATTAATTTGTTTATTTTAATTGTTTTTTTTGGTAAATTACCGTGTATTTATATCCATCGTTAGTATGTCCAGAGGTCGTGGGTTCAATTCCCATAGAAAGATAGACAGATTGTAGAGGCTGCCCTGGACGGGCTACACTTCGACCAGAAGGTCCATTGTGATTCCTAAGGATGTGAGGATGTAAGTGGAGTGGAAGGAATTTATGTGTATAGACTCGGAATTGGTAGGATAAGCGGCTACAGCCGACAAGATACGAACTATGCCGATATTCATCTGGTGTTCGTGAAGGAAACTGCAGAAAACCTTCTCAAGCATAGTCGGTTACTTCGTTCTTGTCCATACGCCGACAGTTTAGCCAATTAACCGCCCATTTTTTTCCCCTAATAATTGACAAACTGCCGATGTCGGGACTCGAACCCATAACCTCTCAATTTCCAAGTAGGCATACTGCGCAGACATAAAGCCTTAGACCGCTCGGCTACTTGGACTGGTATTACTTATGTTAAAGACAAAAGGGAATATGCATGAAAATTTTTTATCACTTGAATTGAAGCATATTTACTTGACAAATATCAAGGTAAAATTACTTTTTAAATAACTTTAAAAATAAGCGAGATATGAATGATTGAAATTCCCGATTAGACAAAGAGGGTGATAGCCCTCTTGATATGTTATGTGACGTCATATTACACTTTCACCATTTAAAATACACGTAAAACTCAGTTTTTAGTATTTTTGCAAGAAAGAGACAGATAATAATCTTTAAAAGCTTATAGTTTTCTTGATATTTATCGGATTTTAATTTCGTTTTTAAATATTACAGTATTAACAGTATTTTCATATTCTGAAAATAAATGTGAAAAAAATTTTTCATGCATATTCCCTATTGCTTATTTTCGGTGACTTTTACTCCACTTTTTTGTCCGTAATAATCTCTTCAGTAATAATATACTTATATGAGACCATCCTTAACGTTAACATCACATACGAATAATAATTGATATTAGTATCATAAAATGATATATATTATTCACAATCATAACTCATAGTGTTTTTTTTTATGATCGTAAATAAAAGTCTGCAAATGTTTTATAGATCATCTCACATCACAGTATTATTCAGTTCACAAATTTTATTACATAATATAGTTTTTTTTTTTTGTATCTTTATATTATTGTTTTACTCAAAAAAAGAACAGAATAACAGTCGTAAGTCGTAATTTTTATGGCAAATCGTATGCCAAAAACGATAAATAATAATATGAACAAAAGTTATTTTTAAAATAAAATATTTCCAGAAAAATAACTTGTAATAAAGTTGGTCAAATTTAACGTCATTTAAAATACCATAACAATTGAAGAAAAAAAAACTTGTAGAAATTAAACGTTTTGTTACAGTAGGCCTGGAATCGGACTTAAATATTAATTTCAGCCTAAAATCTTAGACCGAAAACTAAAATGTGAGAAAAAAGGTAAAAAGTTATAGCAAAGTTATTCTGTATAAAAAAAAAAGAACTACAGTACAACTCCGATTCACCAATTAATCGGATTGCTTTGAGGTAAAAACGGCTATATTACAAAGATTTTTGCAGCAGCGAGTTTTTGGAAACCGCCTTTCAGTGTGGATTATTTGCGAAATAATTTTCAACTTATACAAACTTAGATAGATTGTAGAGGCTGCCCTGGACGGGCTACACTTCGACCATAATATCCTTTGTGATGCCTAAGGATGTGAGTGAAGTGGAAGTTATTTTTTTGTATGAACTAGGAATTCGTAGGATATGCGGCTGCAGCCGACTATGATAGGAACTATGCCGATATTCATCTGGAGTTCGTGAAGAAAACTACAGAAAACCTTCTCAAGCATAGCCGGTTACTTCGTTCTTGTCCATACGCCGACTGTTTAGTCAATTAAGCGTCCCTTTTTTTCTGAATAATTGACAAACTGCCAATGTCGGGATTCGAACCCATAACCTCCCAGTTTCCAAGTGCCTTAGACCGCTCGGCCAGTTGGACTGGCTATACAGGCTTAACTTAAGTATAACCATGGACTGACTACTGGTTTAGGTGAAATTGTCAAGTATCATAGCATTAGTCTCGGTAAATTAACATGAAACACTCTGTATATATTACGTGTTTGGAAATATCTTTCATGGATGAATCCAAATGCAAACAATTACTGAAGTACTAAACACTTGACTGAAACTAATATTTAAAATAATAAAACTACCTTCTTCAAATTATTCCAAAGCAAACACAAAAATAATTTTCTTTTTATTGTACTTGCAACGTTCAATAATTAAGACAAACATTTGTGAACATTTAATCCGACTGTTTTATTATTAGTATTAGTACCTCTCACATACCAACCGTACTACCCCCCTCCACCTACAAACACACACTCTCTCACACATAAGTGAAAATCAGCAGGAAATGATCAGTAATAAAATTTTAGTACTTTGCAGAAAATAGCATAATAATGTCAATAATAACAAGGAATCATAAAACCGTGTGATATATTATGAAGGTAGATGTTACGGTTAAACTGCATAATTCGTTTATATTAATAATAATATGTCTTTATTATGGTGGCCCTTTTATAACAACCCTGTTGAAAAGTTACAGAATCCAAATCAAATATACACTGATAGAATGAATTTCTCTCCTCAAGAATATATATTTTCTTCAAAATTTTTGCTTCTATAAAGAAACCCTTGTTTTCATTCAAGACTACGCAGTCGACCAAAAAGATGTGTTTAGTTGAGCAAAGAAACTTAAAATTCTGGAACGGTGTTTTTTTAAATAGAGTTCGTTAGTTTTGGCCTAAGAAAGTCTTTCTTAGCCAAATAATCTTGTGATACTTTGTCAAAAAGGAGTTGTTGTAAAAAAAAAGTATTTTTTTAAATAAAAAACTCAAGAAGAGAAAGTTTATGCAGCTTCTTTAATTGAAGTATATCATTACTTCTTTAAAAAGTTTCATTTGTTGGATTAAACAAATGTTTATTTTGTTCCAAAGAAATCATGATTTCAGTTTAAGAATTTCGAGATTCTCGAGACAAGAGTCTGCTTATCTTTAGTGAAGATAATCTTCTCAAGTCAAAACTAAAGATGTCAAGATACTTATTTTCTTATACGAAATATACATTATTTTCCCTCTATATGAGATTCAAAAACTCTTGGTTTAAACAAATTTTTCTTACTGCAAGGAATTACCAGTTAATATAATTATTATAATTTGTTATTCACATTTATAAAAAAAACGCATTATATTTAATAATGAATATTCATTTTGACCGTAACATATAAATATGAATGTATGGTGTATTATATGTATTATATATTACGTATAACGTAATATATTATAACGTCGTCGTATTTAACGCTAAACAAATGTTCAAATCAATTATTTTTTATGATTGCCATCTTATTATATTGATGTTTTAATGTGTACATGAATTTATTATTTAATGAAAAAGTGTGTGTTTTTATATTTGTGTTCACATAAACTTCATTTATTTGTTTAGATCTTACACGAAATATACGTCATGCTACCCCCCCCCTCTCTCTTTCACTGTTTGTGTAATTGTACACCAGTTACCAATATGAATCAATTGGCTTTACTTGGAACTGGAAGGTTGCGAGTTCAAATCCCGTCGGTGACAGTTTGTCAATTATAACTAATGAGGCCAATAATTGAATAAGCTAATAAATAAACATTTAAAACAAAATGTTTAGTTATAAAATTAATAAAATGGTTAAAAAATATTGATGTGGGTGTCCTCTGTTATACACCGTAGAGTCTGAGAAACGGAGGTAATCGATAATATTTGTTATGAGTCCCAAGTACTCCAGAGTGAGTTGAAATAAAGTTGTATAGTTGAATGTGATTGATTTATTTCTCAAAAGAAATTTAAATTACCCATAAAATGTCGAAGTTTATTGTTGTGATTCGTAAGACATTTATATTTCCATATTAACATAGTACACTCCCGTTCAAAAAAAAAATGAACAAACCTGAAATGTTAATTTTCTTACATTTCATAAAATTCCTCACTTTTGTAACTCTCTGTATATTATTTATTTATAAACAAAGATAAGTAGTATATTATTTAAATGTGAAAAAAGAAATGGAAGTTTTGTATCTAGAGCACGGTAGTGCGTAAGGCCGAGTTTTAATTTTTTATTTATGTAAACAAAATCATTTACTACAAGAATAATCAAAATTGTACGAAACTGATTCGGTTCAGGTCTGTTCATTTTTTTTTGAACGGGAGTGTACACACAATATACTGTTTGTCTGTCCATAAGGACATTATTAATGGATAACAACTTTTATAATTACATGATAATAATAATATTAAAAAAAAGAAAAGTAAGTCCATTTGATTCATATGCATCATTGTCATTGGTTGAGTGCGTTCAAACAAACATAACATAAAACTTTAAGTCATAATATATCATAATATTATGTATGTAGTCAGTGCGATTGTTGTAACCGAAGCGGCCGCGTTTATTCAATAATAATAGTACATCGTTGAGCGAAGATTTATAATGACCTCTTATTGTACAATCAAACAAATTGTGTGGTAATTAATTAATCTATGTTGGCAATTCTGAGAAAAATATGTATATTTTATAGAAGAAATATCTATCCCTCGACATTTAATCATAGATCTCCGTCTGGTTCAAGAATCACGTTTCATAGAAACCTGGGTGGGGACATCTTATATGGATATCTGTAATTCAGAGCTGGGCAAAGTACCGGGAAACAATAGCAAGGTGTGTACTTATATACGCACGTAAAAAGTTATACTTCTTTTTAAACTAAATTATTAAAATAATATTAAATAAGGTCAATATTACTATTAAGACACAAAAGTTTAATAAATTGATATAATAGTGAAAAACTACAATAGAAAAATTATATATTGTATCTAATGATTCTAAATTTTATCATGGTAGAACAGAACCAACGTCACTTCTTCCGTTCAAATTAGAGTTTGAAAGGCTGGCTATTAAATTCATTATTTACATTTAAATCAGAGTTAGTGAAATTTATGAAGACCAGACTAAGTTTATCAAAATATACATTTAATATACAAAGTTTATGAGCCCATAAAAATGATATTGATAATATGGTACGTAATTCTAACATTCTTCTTTTATCAGAAACATGGAGTAATAATGATGAAGACATTCCTGTACCTAATTTCAACTGTATAGTCAGATTCTAATGTTCTATAGATGACGGTGTAACTATTTACCAAAAGTACCAAGTAAATTTGAAAATAACCTTCAAGTACCAAGTATAAGTACTCAGGGTGAAATCGAATGATGCAACTCTCTCCCATGACCTCCGATTTCCGGATCAATAATCTTCCAACTTAGCTACTAATGTAATCAATTCAATTGTCACATTTTCACTTATTATAGTTTATTGTCGAACGGTGGAGAGGGAATTTGAGAACGACAATTTTATTGTTCCATCAAAAACTGGTTGAATTACATATCGTAAGATAAATCTGAGAACTCAAGTTTACCATAAAAACAATAATGAACATCTTTTATGATTGATTTCATGTGAATTGTAATTTAATTATTAAAACAATAGACATAATTCACATAATATTAAAAAGAGGTTTATATTTATTATCCGTATTGGTTCGATTTGGTTTGTTGGTGGTGTTTAATCATTGGTTACTAAAACTCATGGTCCATTATTCAGTCCGTTAGTCAGTCAGTCAGTCTGCTGCTTCTACTTTTACAGCCTCTGATTCAACAGCCGACATAATAATTTCGATTTTAAATCACTCAACCATATGTTTTCATTAACATCCGATCGTGAAATGTCTGATTGAATAATTAATATTATTGACTATATAACATATACGATACGATACAATACGATTATTATACGAATGTGAATATTGTTGAAATTGTAGTAACATTTAAAACAATGAACAATAAAATATATTTTATGATACCGTTCGTTCATTCCAGTTCTGTTTGCTATGTGGTTCTTGGTTTGGTGTTCGCTTGCTCGCTTGTGCTATCTGATGCTACAACTAAAATATTCGTTCGGTATTATCAGTTTCGCATAATGTTTGTATCTGTGTCTGTTTGTTTCATTTATATATAATATGTATATAGATGTAGACATAAAAAGTGTTTCAATTAAATATTGATATACAGGTATGATGGAATCAATTTAAATAGAATTTTTTCATATTTAAACTTGTAACAACTATGTTAATAAATTAGACACTGTGGTAAATATTGTTTTTGAAAACATTCTTTGAATTATATAATTTATTTAATGGAGTTCAAACAACAGTTTTATTGAACGTTAGAATTATTGATTAATTATTTTAATCCACACAATTGAAATTATTTTGGTATATTATAAAAACAACGGCAACAGTGTGCTAAAAATGTACACAGTTAAATAAATACAATGAAACAAGTATCATTCAAATGATGAATAAATAAAATTTCAAATCACTATATTGATTTTTATAAATGTACCATATCTGACCCATGAACATCCTTAAGGATGTACTATCAACTGCTAAATCGGTGCTCTGTTTTAAAATTATTCCAATTGCTTTACCTTGAATCGATTTGGTTTTGGAAAAAATGACTTGAATTGTTTGTCATAAAAAAGTGATAGCCTATAAAAAGTTAGCATTTGCTACGAATTCCAACTTTTAAACGGTACGAGAAAGGGTAATCTTTAAATATGAAAAATTTAATAAAAATAACTTTTGTATGAAATGTTTTTTCATACTATAAATAGACACAATTTCAGTGCGAAGTTTTTGTGGATAGAGCTAGTTTGAAGAAAAAATTGTTATTCGCAAAACTTGCCAAGCGTTACGCCTCTGGTGGTCATTGATGTAACTATATGTAAATTTATTTCTATAGTTTTTTTTAAATAAATTTTTATACTTTTATACTTCAATAAAAGAAAAAAAAATTCGTTTCATTATTTTCCAAAGCTAGGTAAAGTAAAGCATATTAATTTAAAATAAGTAGGGGTGTAAATCTCTAAAAAATAGCCACAAAGCGTGCAAATTGAAATTGAAAATTGATAAACACATTCACAAATATTTGAATGTAATATTTACTAAATTATTAATATTTACTAACTAACCAAAAATGTCTAATTTGTATACAGTTGTATAAATATCAAAATTATTGAAAGTATCAAGTACAAAAATTAACTACAATCGCTACAAAATAATCAAATATTAATAGATTTAGTTTGTTTATTGGTTACACAGTGTGCTACCATCTTAAAAAGTTTAGTATATAAATATTAGATTGTAAATGATTTGTTTACTTTGACTGTACAATACAATAAGTAATATAATATGGTAGTTGTGTGTGTTCCCCATTAGTTTGTTATTTATTACAGTTTACAATGAAATCCATTATTCAATCGTAGAATGAAGTTTAATTAAGTTTATATGTAGTACCAATATCTACTAGTACTCTGGTACTAGTATGATCTATCTACCTACAACAACGGTGATGTTACAACACTGTTTGTTAGTGAGGAAAATTATGAAACTCAATATATATCTGATATTGTTATTTAATACAATTAATTATTATCATCTTGGTTCATCATCGATGATGCTCCATAGATTTAATTACTAAAGTATTGCGTCAAGTATTTCATTTTTAAAAGATTTAATCAATTTTTAACAATAGACAACACAATTCAATATATATTAGAAAATACATTTATTTGATTCAAGTGTCTATTCATACACTGATCGAAGTAATTCCTTACAGCAAGAAAAATTTATTTAAATCAAGAATTTCTGACTCTCATATATAGGGAAGATAACATATGATTGGTATAAGTATCTTGACATCTATAGTTTTGACTTGAGAAAATTATCTTAACTAAAGATAAACTGACTCTTGACTCAAGAATCTCGAAATTATTAAATTGAAATGATGATTTCATTGGACCAAGATGCTAAAATTTCGCACCAAAATAAACATTTGTTTAATCCAAACAAATGAAACTTTTTAAAGAAGTTATGATATACTTCAGTTAAAGAAGCTGCATAAACTTTCTCTTCTTGAGTTTTTTTATTTATTTTTAATAAGAAAAATACTTTGTTTTACAAGAATTTCATTTTCTTGACTAAAGAATCACAAGAGTATTTTTGACCAAGATAGACTCTCTTAGGCCAAAACTAACGAACTACACTTTAAAAGAATTTTAAACACCATTCAAGAATTTTAGTTTCTTTGCTCAATTTAACACATGTTTTTGGTTCGACTGTGTATTCTTAAATGAAAACAAAGGTTTCTCTATTGATGAAAATATATTTTCTTGAGTCAAAGAATACAGATATACATAGAAGCTCATCAATTTTTCTGTCCCCATAATTGTGTTTGTTCGTACCCTGAAAACCAGACGGCAATAGTAGGTATTTAACAGGATTACACAATAATTCCATAGCAGTCACGAAAAATTAAAAGTTCAAAACATAATGTTCGTAGCTGGAAACAATGTTTACATGATTCTAACTAAAGGAATATAAAAACAGCGATTGTTTGTTTAGTTTTAGGTTAAAATTAAATTGAATAATTTCAATTATGAGAAAAATTAAGTACCTGCTATCACTGCCTAGTTTTCAGGGTACTAACATATCTGTGGGGACAGAAAAAGTGGACTTATGAGCTTCTATGTATATCTGTATTCTTTGGTAGTGTCGTCTGATTTAAATCGACTCGACAATAAATATTAAACATTATTTAGATGTAAAAATTTTTTTATATTATTATTTGAAAAATAACGTTTTGTTTAAAATTTTGCGACAGACTGTCCTAAGTAACATGCGGCTAAACACATATTAAATATTACAATAACATTGTTCAGAGTTCAGATGCACGGAGCTAACTAACTTAATAATAATAGGAGGAATGTTTTTATATGCAATGAAGAAGGAGGTTTGCCGATTTGACCAAGCAACTATACACAAACACACACACACACACATACATAAACATACCTAACACGCAATATTTTATTACCCTATATGTTTTGTTTGAAGTGAATAAGCATTGAATGTTTCAACTTTAACCCTTTCATAAGAAATAAAATGTTTTCTTCTAGAATAATATACTTCTTGTACATGTTCTAATATGACGACGGTGCTTAATGTTGTTTCTTTTTTTACTTCATTTGCATAGTAAAATTATTATGGTAAAACAACAGACGTTCTCAATATTTTAATGTTTTTGTATTTTTTCAACATAACATCTATATCGTAGGTGATCGGAATTAATCATTATTGAAGTACACTAGGCCACAAAAGTTTTTGGTTAGATTTGGGCCTTATTGATTAGGTTTTCGAATCAAAGTTGTTCATTATAAATATCGTAACAATTTTTTTATAGAAAATTTGGATCTTATTCGTTTTACCCCCTCCCCTCAGTAAAATGGGTAGAAATGTTTGGGAAAGACCACAGAAAATGATTCCAAGAAGGAAAAAGTCGTTTTCGTCCTTGAAATCCTTATTCGTTTTACCACCCCCAGTAAAAATGGTTGAAAATGGGTGAATATGGTTTGTTAGTACCATAGGAAGTGTTCCAAGGAGGAAAAAGTCCTTTTCGTCCTTGAAATCTTTGAAATTTAAAAATGTTTTTATTTATTTTTAAGGGTTTCTACGAACAAATTTTTTTTATAATATTAAATTTTCGAGGGGTTGAATTGGGTTTGGCTGGGTTGGCTTGGAGTAGTTTAGAGGGGGGTTATTTTGTTTTTTATATATCCCCTAGTTTTGGTGAACACACCGTGTATATACCGGGTATAAAATCTTAGTAAACCTATCCCACGTGAACAAAATATTTACAGACATCGTTGATAAAGTAATATAATTAAATCAAAACTGATATTGATCGATAATCTATGATGACATTATATTCAAAGGGAATCAATAATTGGGGTAATTGCTTTAATTAATTGAACTATTATTTCTCAAATCAAATAAATTAAATTTTTTTCTGCATTGCAATTGTTTACTATGTATAAATTGTTATTGATCTATCGCATATGTTCGGCCTAAGTACTACTAGAGCTCCCATAAACCAGTAACAATATACCACCACCTTAATCGAACAATCCATTTACACAATTGTCTATATTTGGGCGATAATTTATTTTCAAACACTTTTATTTTCATTGATGAGGAAAAGCAAGTTTTTCCAGTTAGGTAGGCTAACATAAAAAGTGTTCAACGATCTGCTGCGAGTGTTCTGTGTGAGATTAATCGGAGCGTGTAATACAATTACAATTTCTTACGAATTCATTTATATTTATAAAATTCTAACACAATATTGTTTGTTTTTTTTGTTACAGGTGAGTCATAGATGTAATTTTTGATACCACTGGTTGACATGTAAGTGTAAAATAATGTATATATGTATTTAAGGTAGTACGATCACTGTGGATACTGAATAAGAATAGTGCTTAATATGAAAACTTAATGATTTTAATGGCAGGTCTATAAAGTCTTAGAATCATCTCAGTCCTCCTCGATGAGTGATCTATGAAGAACTTTGTCCTGGAATTTTCTTCAATACCTGTGCGATGCGCTTGTCCATCTAAGATGTTAGTGTCCTTGAAGTAGGATTCACACAGTGTAAATAAGGTTTCCAGTATTGTCAGATGTGCTTCTGCAACTACAATTCGCTTAACTTTCATTGATTTCGTTGCCTTCAACGCCCTGCCCTCATGACCCAACACTCAAACAATTTGAGAAAGTCTCATGCAATCTTTGACGCTAAAGTGTATGACCCTAATAGGCTACTTGCATAACTGACAATCCCCACCAAGTTACAGCAGAAGCAAGATATTTGGTGTATTTCTCCCCGAGTATATGAACCTTCAGAAAAACCTGATATGCAAGCTTCTGGCCATTGCCAAGGTATGGGAGAAGCGAATCCTTTTAGACTGAAGTAGAAGGAAGAACACAATGGGTCGGTCATAAGATCGAAGTGAAATACTTTTTATAACCCAAGATATATCTATCTATCAATCCCCACCAAATACCGTAGTTGTCCGACCTTAATCAGAGATAAGGTTTTAATTGATTCATGAGCGTGCATTGTATATTGAACAAACTCGCCCAAGCTCACTGAGTGAATTACCCTTGCTTTTTAGCACAAAACACCACTCATAACTCTATTCTGATCGTGTCCTTTAGGATTATTTTCTTATAAATAAATGAACATGTTTTTCTCCTATATAATTACGAAACCAATATTATTTTTCATACGTGTTTGGTATTGACAATAATGGTTACAGAGATGGTAACATATTCTTTTAAAGCTTTGTTCCGATCCGACGTTCGAAGTGCTGATGACAATGGCAACTACTTTTTATAGAAAATCATTTTCTAAATTAATTACATTGTCGGTAAATTACAAAAAAATTGAAAATTTCCTCTCGTATAACTCGTTAATATACTCGGAAGTGTAGGAAACACAAAGATCGCGTCTAAAGGAATCCAACTAGCTAGCTTAAGGTCCAAGGAGTTCAGTAACAAACGATAGAAAAAACAGCCCAAAACGATTACGTGATTACGATTCAAATATCCAAATGACTATGGATCATGCACAGGACGTTTTAACGAACAATCTACCGCGCAAACCCGAACTGTGTGCCTTTCTTTTTGTCTTTATTGTCTCTGATCGGTGCATTAATAAAATATTAATAATCCAAAAACATTGACATACATTATGGCGCCATATAATCACAATAATGAGTTTTGTGATTTAAAATTCAATACATGAATCCATACAACAAAGATTGCAAAACGTACAACGTATTTTATACTTTATAAAATCTTTACGATACATATCTACGTATATTTTCATCTGAAAACCGGCATCATATGAAATTCGAAAAAAAAAAACAACATTAATATGATTCTTGTATGTAATCAATTTATCTCAATCAATTAAGTATATCGAATGAAAAATAACAAAAAAGTAATATATATATATATATATATATATTTTTTTTTTTGTAAGCATAAATAAATTCCTAGTACTACAATTTATTATTTATGAGAAATACATAAATCTTTTATTTATATACGTATGAATATTGTTGTTACGTTTGATATCTGTATCGTTTTGTGATCAATAATATCAAGGTATTCATACTTATAGGTATACATAAATAAATGTCAGGGACGTTCGATGTCTGATATCTTTTGTTCGGAGGGAGCAGCATATCTTAGTTTACTCTTTAAACGTATAAGCAACTGTTGTTCATTATATTTGTTTGTGTAAACAATTAGGCGTTGAGTACTCATTTATTTATATCACAATCGTATACCTTAGAAATCAATTTATATTTTCACTATATTGACAAGACAATTCATATCCAGGGATAATTAGGAGATAGGCTACCTCTGTCCTAAACGGGAATGGGGGGTGGCTAAGTCTATAAACAGAGAATGAAAGATATAACAGACTGTAGGCAAGCCAAACAAATGAAAGCTGCTTACAATGCCGCGTGGTCAACCTGACAAAAATTAGCAAGTATCGGCAAAATACGCAAAGAGGGAAACCTGACAAAAATTAGCAAGTATTGGCAAAATACGGAAAGAGATAAAACTTCTGGTTGAGGTGCTTTCCGGTTACTGCAAACTCAAGAGGTATCTATCTCTCATGAAACCTCAAAATTTACAGAACCCGAATGAGGTATCTAGCCTTCTGTTCAACCGAAATGGGAAAATCTGCGGTAAACTAACTAAAGTTGACCTCTGTCTTGCCACTCGCAAAAAAGACGGGTAGATTCGACAACGAAGAACACAGGGCGAGAGAAAACGAACAAGGCATAGTAGAGATTAGGGGTGGTTTAGGGGATGGGTTAATGTACTATAAAAATTAGTTTGATATTGTATTATGCTTAATAAGTTTTGTATGAAACTCGGAAGAATGGTTTTTTAAAATAATTTAATATGTGACCTTGCCTTTCCATGCTATATTGTATGATAAACTTGAAAGCTCAAATTTTTAAATATCTCTGATTCTATTTAAAGATTTATCTCTCAAAGCTTCCAAATTTCATAAGACAATAGTTTTTAAGAGACTGTCAAGATGTATCTTATCTCGAAGTTGCAACCTTCGAAAATTTTCAACTAGCTTCAACCAGTTATTAAAATATCCCGACCTACGTATGTATAGATAGGTAGGTACTGAGTCTCTTGTCGAGTCAACAACAAATCTTAATCATGATGATCGCTTGTTTGTTGAATGATTAGTGGATGAATATGTTTTGTTGTTGTTTTGTTACTAGCGAACAGATAAACTTGATAGTTTGTTCTCCCGTTCAATGTTGTTACTTGGTTGTTCTGTTTTGTGTTCAAGCAAACAAAACCCCCTTACAAGAAGGTAATATCTATCTATCACATGATGTATGTATGTATGCATGTATGTTTATGTATTTTAATAGTTTTCAACGATAAAGTTCATGTTTATATTCATTTGTTTGTTAAATTTCTTAACCAAGTCAACCATGGATTTATGAAAAGTCGATGTATATATGTACACTCCCGTTCAATAAAATTAAACCGACCCGAACCATATCAGTCTATGACAATTTTGTAGTAAATATTCTTGTAGTAAATGTTTTTGACAGATACAACATTTTATTTAATTTTTATACGTAAAAGGGAGATATAACACATAACATGTATATAAAATACATTTTCTTACTCTATTACTGACTTGTTTACATAAATAAAATATATAAAACTTCCATTTCTTTTTTCACATTTAAAAAATATACTACTTATCTTTGTTTATAAATAAATAATATACAGAGAGTTACAAAAGTAAGGAGTTTTATGAAATGTAAGAAACTTAACATTTCCGGTTGGTTCAATTTTATTGAACGGGAGTGTATGTTTAGTTTATATGGAAACTTTAAAATCTTGTATGAGTTTTCATGTATCCAATTAAGTCTTCTTGAAAATGTACTTTTGATGTAAAGTACGGAAGCTCATACACTTCCGGCAATTTACGGTATCAATTTCACATGAATATACTGTAAACATGTACTATGGGCCACAGAAGAAGTGTCCTTTTTAATTCGTTAATTTGTTACTATGATAACATGACATTCTAATCTGAAATTTCATTTCTCTTATGAAATTCTACTTGCATAGCTTCAGATATCCTCGTTTTAGATATTTTTACATCTAAAAAAAAGTAGTGCGCATGCTCAATAAAACAATCGATTGAAGACTTATACATTAAAACTTGTATACATGTAATATAAAAAGGGACGTATGTTATAAATTTTCGACCATATAAATTTTATTTGAAATAAAGTAACATTAAAATTTATAATTTATGACATGTTGAAAACAATTATTTCAAATCGTTATTATTTCATAGTTGATGCAGTAAATTATTTTTGTATGTTGGTCGCTTATGGTCTTGGTTTGTGTTTTATATATATATATATATATATATTTTTTTTTTTTTTTTTTTTTTCTCGATAAAAACAATTGATATCAAACGTGAATTGAGTTTAATATGGTGTATGTAGTGACCATTAGTATTATTATTATGATTGTAATTCGGTGTTGTTATTATAAGGTACACGTGTGCACTATATAATATTTATTTACTACATAAACACGATCAAACGCATATTCATTTTATACCTTTACCGTACCCATTCATATTGCAACCCATACCATGTTGATCAACCGTATATACTGGGTGTCTTAAGGTATTTCCAAACTATATCAGCTGATCGGGTATCCGCTCGAAAAGAACTATAGAAAATTATCTGCGAATTAGGGAGATTCCGTAATAAAACATCATACATATACTAGTATATAATTTCAAACGACTTTCAAACAGCGCGCAGGTATTCATGATGCCCACTGAACCCTAAAAAATAACCTTCTGTTGCGGACATGAAAAAAATGCACTTTTTTACGCATATTTTATCCAAAAACTTAACAACTCGATGGTCATTCTCCCAAAGTTTTCAGGAAAAATATTTCTAAGGAATTGAGGAAAATATGTGTCGAATTTTAGAACAACCGTCACTATATTGAGAGAGTTCGAAGTAAAAACAGTCGGAATCGTGCGATTTTATTTCACCATGTTTATGAAGATGCATGTTAAATTTCTCCAACTTACATAACGATTTTCTCAAAAACGTCATGGTGATAAATTCTCAAAAAAATTCAGCTGATTTCTGAGGGTACATTTTACTAATATTTTGAATTTTGTGAAATTCTTGACAACCTAAGAATAGTTTGGAAATACCTTTATAAAACGGTGTTAAACTAAGATTAACAATAGTTTTACTTACCTTGTAAATCTTGAATTATCGGTATATTTCGAGATTCTGAGAACGTTAAAGAATTTTAGTTTCAGCCAGGGAAAACCGGTGCCATAACCTCTTTTTACACATGTAAGTAGTGGTTTTATTCCTTAATCTCCTATACAAATCTGTCCTATGGTACAAATTCTTATCACATTCAGTAAAAAAATATACAATAAATATTTTATGTATCGTAAAAGCGATTTAGTTCGTTAGTACGATTAAAATAAAATAATAAAGATAGCATCTTTTATTTAATAATAAATAAAATCGTACACACATTACAATGATTTTTGTTTTTTGTTCAAAGTAAAATCAAATGTAAAGTAAGTAATTATAATTACTTTACAACTTTCTTGCAACATTTTATATATTTTATTATTAACTGTGTGTTAAATGTTAATGGATTTACTATATATAATAGCCTACCTACCTACCTACACACATACCTGCTATATAAGTTTTATATTTCATATTTTTATTATTATGATTCTATCCAGAGATTAAATAAAAAGCTTTATAATAATAATGAAATGTGATGATGATTACAATCTAAACACACTGTATACACATTATATTATTACACTTTCTTAATAAAAACTATATATATATATATATATATATGTAATTTACTTTAATTATTGCAAACTAATATGTTATTTTTTTTTACATTTATATTATTTTATTTTTAAGGACGTTGTAGAAGTCCTGTGTTAAAAATTCTCGGGTAGTACTACTAATACAACCGTATTCCTGCATCATCGAAATTTCAAATACAATTGTGAAAAATAATAGATAGAAGACGTGTCTAAAATACGAAATATTTAATTCCAAAAATAAATTTTAATTTATATTAAGTTTTCCAGATTACATAATATACTTTATAGTGTACGAAAAATACGAAAAGTATCGCTACATTATATTATACTCAATTATTTAAAAAAAAAAAACCGTTCAATTATACTTAAAGTATTAATTAACGAAACTAACTAGACTGGATTTTATAATATTAAATGATCAATTATAACAATCATACAATGAATGAGTCTTGACTATATTTGACTGAGTAGGAGAACAAAGATACGTGAGAAGGAATGTACACTCACGTTCATAAAAATGAAGCAGTATATATTTGTATATATTATACATTAATATACATATATACGCAGAGAATGTGACCAACTGGTGGTTCAATTTTTATGAATAGGAGTGGATTTCAAATATGAATGAGTAGGAATATATATATATATATATATATATATATATATATATATATATATATATATATATACTTATAATTACTTATAATTAAATGATTTGAAGTTTAAAAAAAGAGATGTATTTATGATTTGTTAGTGATAAAACGAGTAAAACGACGTTGTAAAATTAGCAAAACTGCACGTGTCTGTAGCTTAATGAATATGATTGTACGAATACAACCTCCTTAGTTACTATAAAATTTATATAAAATAAATTATAATTTTTCCACATTACTGCTTAAGCATTTTATTATATATCAATTGTAATTATTTTTACTACCACAGGGTTATGATTATAATTTTTGTTTTTTTTAATATTTCTTTGCGTATAAAATAAATTATACCCCAAGAATGAATTGCTTTTTAAATAACGTGTTCACGTACAGATGTTTTAAATTCATAAATTGATGGATCGTAATGACTGTATTTGTGGGCATCGTTACAAAAAATACCAATCAATCTCTATCGAACACGAAATATATATAATAATTATGAATTGAGAATCAATGAGAACTTTAAATATACACCCAGAAAGGATGCCAAAAAAAAAAATGGGAAATACAGAAAGACATTAGTCAAAATCAGTGCATACAAACACTATTAAAATTTTTCACAACCTTAACTCTTTAAAAAAATAAATAAAATGAAATACAGACGAATTGAGAACCATCCTCCTTTTTGAAGTTGGGTTAAAAAGTAAACTAAGTTGAATTGTTTAAAGCAATTAATCTTTAAAAATACTTAATTAGTATTGCAACTGAACTCTGCAGTCAAAGATGGATTAGAGATCAGTAACTAATTCAAGTCGTATCCCAAAGTGAATTTGTTTGTAGTTGCAAAACTACATGAAGTAAAACGATGATAGATAGATAGATTGTAGAGGTTGTCCTGGACGGGACACACTTCGACCATATGGTCCATTGTGATGCCTAAGGATGTAAGTGGAGGACTAGGAATTTTGTGTATAGACTAGGAATTGGTAGGATGTGCGGCTGCAGCTATGGACTATGATAGGAACTATGCCGGTATTCATCTGGAGTTCGTGAAGGAAACTGCAGAAAGCCATCTCAAGCATAGCCGGTTACTTCGTTCTTGTCCCGCCGACAGTTTAGTCAATTACGCCGACAGTTTAGTCAATTTACCAACCGCCCCCTTTTGTTTATAGTATTTTTCAAATTGCCGATGTTGGGATTCGAACCTATAATCTCCTAGTTCCAAGTACACATAACGCCTACACAAGCACGGCTACTTGGCTGGTAAAACGATGATTAATACATCATATGATATGTTTTTCTTTAAATTTGTGAAGTTTAAGAATTTAAGTTTATTCGCTCAACAAAACACATTTTTGATTGAAAACAACGATTAATTTATCCGAGTAAATTCTCTTCAATCTCTTCAAAGGGCATTACACTATTAAAATTCCTTACAACCTTAAAAAAACTCTTTAAAAAAAGTATCCACTTAAAAAACAAACTAAATTGAATTGTTTAAAACGAAAACAATTACCCGTTTATCATAAGATATATAATTTTGGTTTATTATAAATAAATTTTTTTTTAAATAAAAATATATATATATATATATTATAATAATATGGAAACAAAAATTTCAATGAAGGAGGTAAAATAAGTGAGGAGTACTGACCACAAAATCATTAAATTGTTCATTTTTTAAACGCAAGAAGGCGTAAAATTATCATCAATTCGTTTTGTACATATTTATATATATATATATAATTTTGTTGAATTTTTATTATATATTTATAAAAATTATCATTATTTGTTTGTTTTAAAAAATTTATTGCCACAGTATGTGTTATAGGCCACAAAAGTCTAGATCATTTTTCAAAATTTTCTTATTCAAACGGTTTTCGGAAAAAAATGCTTCGGATAAAAGTTGTTCATTCATTATTGATATCGTAACAAATTTTTTCGAAGCATTTTTTCGAAATCCGAATAGTCCACAGTACAGCACGGTTTTTTTTAAATGATTAGTAACAGGCTAAATTTTTGTCAGTAGCTTCCTTTCGATGAGACGCCCAACTTGTCACTCGCGAAAATTCTCGATGATAGTGACTAACAAGGCGCGTAAGAGAGTTAGTAACTTGATTGTTTGACAATAGCAAAAATTGTATCAGTAATAGTTAATTTCTTAGTTAAATTGAGAGAGATAGTCTATCATCGAGAAATTTCGCGAGAGAAAAGTTGGGCGTCTCGTCGAAAGAAAATTACTAACAAAAATTTAGCCTGTTACTAATCATTGAAAAAAAACTGTGCTGTAATTATATTTTATAAAATTTTGATAAATATGACCACCACTTCTGTGGTTTATAGTACCTATATGTATGTATTTGAGTTTGGTTTGTACGAAATTATATGTTCGTGACAAAAATGATTTTTTTTTTTGTTGTATTGCGGAGAATTAAGTTGATAACATAGTTTACTTGCATTGGGTTTGCTTGCATTTTATATGCAATAATTAGTATTATTAGTTGGTTTATATATTGTTGATGTTTATAAATATAATTTAGTTTTACAAACATATTTAATTTTATGTAAATTGTGGATATCCATATTGCTTAGTCTATATATATATGTTAAGGTAAATGTACACTCTTGGGAAATGTACACTTTTACCGTAAAATGTGTACATTTCCCAAAAAGTTAGGTATATGTGAACTGAATATAATGAATATGTACATTTCCCGGCAAATGTGTACTCTTGCCTTCACGTTTTGGTAAATGTATACTCTTACCTTCATGTTTTAAGAAAAGTTGGAAAATTTTGGCACGATTACGATAAAAATATGCAAAATTCCAACAGAGAGAGCTAAAACATGGTGAAATTAGATGATAAAATATATACCCAACCAGACCCAACCCAACCAGGAATAACCCAACTCGACCCAACCCAACCAAACCCAACAAAACTCGACCCAACCCAACTCGACCAAACCCAACTCGACCCAACCCAACCAGACCCAATCCAACTCGGCCCAACCCAACCAGACCCAACCCAACTCGACCCAACCCAACTCGACCAAATCCAACTCGACCCAACCCAACCAGACCCAAGCCAACTCGACCCATATCGATATCTCTATTTCGTATTTTGCGATTTCGTATTTTGTATGCTCACATTTACCAAAACGACATAGTCATTGTGAATTCAATGTACATTTCCCTTCTTTGAAATTGTAAATGTTAGTTGAATGCACATTACCCAAACGAGGAGGCAAATGTGCACATTTACCGGAAAATGTGTACATTTGCCGCAATATCTACTTTTACCGTAACATATATATATATATATATATATATATATATATATATATATATATATATATATATTGTACCACAGGTTTGCAAATTTTTGCAATTGATTTCTGCCGAATCTTTTTGTGACCCAATCAAATACTACTTTTACTACTTTTAAACAATAAACGTGGAAAATCTCCTGTATTTTTCAAGAGGTTGACGTCATATTTGACTTGGTCACAGTCGTATATATCGAGAACTATTGATTGATTAATATCGGGGTAAAAACTATTACATTTCGACCTTATGGCCCATTGTGCTTCCCCTTCTACCTTAGTTCGACGAGATTCGCTTCTCCCGTATGTTGGCAATAGCCTGGAGCTTGCTTCTCAGGTCCTCCTGTAGGTTCATATATTCGGGGTGTAATGCACCGAATATCCTGTATCTGCTGTAACCTAGAAGTTCGCAGTCAAAGATTATTGTAAATTTTATAAGGATCCTGTTTTTGTAAATTTGATACTGACCTCTTCTACTAACGTAAATGACCTAGAAATAATTATTTAACAATATTTTGAATTCTCAACCAAACGTTTATTTTGCCGAATAAATAGTGAATGAATGTCAGTGTTTGTTAGTAGTTACCGTGGTAACTCAGGGAACATGTAGTGTGTGCACAAAGATATAAGCATACTATTAATTGTTTTCTCATTAAAAAGTGATCAGAGAATAATGTTTGCATAATTGGCTTGGAGATATTTCTTATACAATTTCGTAATACTTAAACTGAATCGTATCTAAGTGTTTTCTTCTTAGATGTCTTAAGAATTCATAAACCCATAAGCTTTACAATAATATTGAATAGACGTGGAAGTTTATTTATTTTACGATATGTTGTTAGTTTACGTTACCCGCCGTTTGTTGTTACCATGTTACAAAAAATACACACAACTTTATATGTGTATATGATGCTATATTTATTTATTTAATGCCATTATTCATCTATATGTAACATTTATTATAGCGCATATACACAGTGCATAGTTACATAGTTACATAGTCAGTTATTTATTGTTCAGCAATATTTGTATGTATTAATAGTAACTAATAATATAACAAATAATAACTATCTTTAGAAAATGAGACGATACGGTCGCTATGCTATCCATATATATATATAATATGGTATGGTCTGTACCATAGACTTAAGGTTCGTTTAGACTATGACACACTGTACACTCACTGTATGCACCATATGTCTATGTGTGCACACGGGTGTATCATTGCAACACTATAATTAGTGTCGAATCAGCGGCTATGTAAACACCTTGTGTATACGTGTCCGAGTATTTCTTCAGCTAATTTAATTCTTCACCTAATGGCAATCAATAGCTAAATGTAGTAAAAGCTTATCCACTAGAGGCTAAGTCCTTCTTAACATTAGACCATTGAGTGGGTGATGTTAAGTTCAAGAATTGTTTAAGTCCACTGTCGTATATTATATTATTAAATCTGAATATCCGGCTCGAAGGACCAAAAATGAACTATTTATTTAGGTCTTATTTGGGTTTGGTAAACTTACTCACATTTATAAACAGTTGTTTAGTGTTGAGACGGTAATTATTTGAGAGAATATACCACTTTAGCTGAAACTCTTTTAGAAGTAATCGAAGTAAATGAAAATCCGATTCCAGTGTCTATTGAATATTTTGTATTTGTCTCTTGTTTCTAGGTTATAAGTCTATGAGTTAAATCATAGAATGACGAATAGAGTAGTTTACAATGTAAAGTATAAGAGTAGTTTAAAATTTTATAATATGTATGTGTAGTATATTCTAATATTATCATAATATATAATACTATATGGCTTTTAGGTTGCATTATAGTTGGCTATATTATAGTGTTTGTTGTCTCGGGGGTAATCAATAACTATTTTATATATATTATACAGTCAATCTTCTTGGTTGTTCAAACAATAGTGTGTTGTTACAGTAAAACCCATACGATAGATAGTATGAGGACATTTTTGGAATTTTCTGATATCTTTAAAGTTGTAAAGTCAATTCTCTTCTTGGTAAACGTTTTCAAAAACATTACTAAATTTGATTAATATAATGATGTCTATCTCTTCTCATATACATTTAAAATTGTTGAACCGATTTTAATGCGATTTTCACCAGATAGTATCAGGTGAAATTTACAAGCAATTTCAAAACCTTACTATTTTTTAACTTTTTGGCAATTTAAGTTGACATAATTTTCAAACGATATCGTTTTTTAATACAATTACTAGAAAAAGTATTTTACAGGAGAAGATTCTCCAAATACTATCAATATAGAACAATATATAAACCGATAAATATATTTTGATTAAAATTTAAATAGTCTATACAAATATAAAACGTATTGTGAATCTTGAAACCGAAATAAATTTTATGCAAATAACAAATACATTCTATACACGAAAGTTTACAGAGCAACAATGATGATAAAGTAAAATCATTTTATTATATATATTATATTTACTTTATACATTTTATTTATGGAAAGTTAGTAGTCTATCCTTTATTATATACAAAAACCATCCTTTTTATCTTTCCCGTAAATTGAAGAAAATGTTGCATTTTCCTCTCAACAAAAAGCATAACTCATATATATTAAATAAATTTCATTTCGTATAATGTATGCTAATATAATTATATTTATGTATGTGCATGATTTAATCTTGCTGAAGAAAATTAGAGTATTACTCTGGTGTGCTGCTCATAGAGTATAGAATATATGATCAAGTAAATTTTCTAAAGTTAAGAAAATAACAAAAATAAAAATTTGTAGATTTATATATATATATAACATTATAATACTATTTACATTGTGTAACAAAATTGTTTGGCATATAAATTATTCAATCATGTTTAGTACATTCGGGAATCTCGATAATTATTTATATTTTAGAATTTAGAACAAAAATATTGAAACTGATTAATTTGGGTATAATTGGGTAACCAGTCCAAATGGCCTACTTGAAAACTGGAGGTTATGGGTTCGAATCCCGACATCGGCAGTTTGTCAATAGGGAATATGCATGAAAATTTGTTTTCACTTGAATTGAAGCATGTTTACTTGACAAATATCAAGGTAAAATTACTTTTTAAATAACTTTAAAAATAAGCGAGATATGAATGATTGAAATTCCCGATTAGACAAAGAGGGTGATTGCTCTCTGATATGTTATGTGACGTCATATTACACTTTCACCATTTAAAATACACGTAAAACTCCGTTTTTAGTATTTTTGCAAGAAAGAGACAGATAATAATCTTTAAAAGCTTATAGCTTCCTTGATATTTGTCGGATTTTAATTTCGTTTTTAAATATTATTACAGTATTAACAGTTTTTTCATATTCTGAAAATAAATGTGAAAAAAAATTTTCATGCATATTCCCTATTATTAAGAAAAAAAGGGGCGGTTAATTGATTAAACTGTCGGCGTATGGACAAGAACGAAGTAACCGGCTATGCTTGAGAAGGTTTTTTGCAATTTCCTTCACGAACTCCAGATGAAGATCGACATAGTTCCTATCATAGTCGGCTGCAGCCGCACAGGGCAGGCTCTACAATGCATCTATCTAAAATTGGGTAAGATCTATGCGTTGAATGGTTGAATACTTGAAATATGAAACCTGATTTCAAGGTTATTTATGTTACACTTTGATATACCAATCGGCATTATCGATGTACCACAGTCAAACAACTAACAACATAAGCGAAACCATCTGCCAATCAAATAATCGATTGTCTAAAATAATAAACCCATAAAGTTCGAATCTACCCTGGTTGCTTATGTATGGAAAATGTGTGAATTCACTGTTTAAAATAAAAAAAACATTATAGCTGTGACTCATATTTACGCAAGTTGTAAATTTTATAGTTGATTTGGACATTTTAGAATTTTAGGTCGCGGATTAAATCTTTAAAAAACGACTGGAAGCTTTAAATTTAAATGAACTATCCATAAACCATATCCCTCTCTTATTTAGTCAGAATGATAAAAGATAAAAATTAATAATAGTTAGAAATCCAGAGGTCCAGGATTCGATATCTGGAAATTATCAATTCAAAAAAATATTAAACAATAAATTATTATTTCGTCAGGCTTTGATCCTGTAAGATGATGAGATAATATAACTTTGCGTGCACGACAAACAAACTGATTCTTTCAAACATTTATTTTGCCTAATAAATAATGAATGAATCAGTTTGGTAGTAGTTACCGTGGTAACTCAGGGAACATGTAGTGTGTACGCAAACGTATCTAAATATGAAAGTATATTGATATTTAGGAGCGAGTATAAACCACGTCAGTTTTTGTTGCTTCTACCCTCCCACTACTGGAACCACATATTATAATAGCATACCCCTCCCACCCATAAAAACTGGTACGTAGTTAGATAGATTGTAGAGGCTGCCCTGGACGGGCTACACTTCGACCATAAGGTCCATTGTGATGACTAAGGATGTGAGTGGAGTGGAAGGAATTTTTGTGAATAGATTAGTAATTGGCAGGATATGCGGCTGCAGCCGACTCTGATAGGAACTATGCCGATATTCAACTGGAGTTTGTGAAGGAAAGTGCAGTAAATTTTCTCAAGCATAGCCGGTTACTTCGTGCTTGTCCATACGCAGACAGTTTAGTCAATTATCTGCCCTTTTTTCTTAATAATTGACAAACTGCCGATGTCGGGATTCGAACCAATAACCTCCCAGTTTCCAAGTAGGCATACTGCGCAGACATGACGCCTTAGACCACTCGGCTATTTGACTGGTTGGTACGTAGTTAATGATGCTCCTAACGTTTATAAATAAATTTTTATTTTATTTTTCTTCAAAGATATTTCAGGAATTCTGGATAGTAGGTCCATAATACGTTCAGTACTGAATAGAAAAAAAAAACAGACGAATTGAGAACCATCCTCCTTTTTGAAGTCGGATTAAAAAGAGATATCTGCTAACGAATGATTCTTGCAACCCTATTTAAAAAGTCGTAGAAAAGACTTAATATGTATCTGTGAAACGTTAAATGATATAAAATTTGATTAATCTTCATAGAGATTCCAAGAATTCTGCATAATTTAATATCCTCCCTTATTTTGTAATAAATTACAAGCAAGAAGAACAAGAAGAGGTACATTATTTTGTTGAATCATTTTGTATCAATAGTAAGTAAAGTAATGTAACATATTATATAGTACCTATAGTTGTTACAATGTGCAGACAAATCTTTTACAACGATGTGGTTATGAATAATGAATATAATACTCTTGGTGAAGCAAAATGCTCGTCGACATTCTAACTAAACTTTTCTAAGTGAAAAATAATTTAACTAAAAGTGAATAGTTATAATGCATACAGTGTTTGTGTGTGTGTCAGTATAGATATGTATGTATGTATGTGTGTATGTTCCTTAGTGAAGTAATGGAACGGCATAATATAATTTTCCAGTATGTTTACGAAAGACGGATCTTTTGTGTGCATTATGGTATTGAAGTAAAATTTTTGGAATGAGGTAAAAACCATCATATTTTCTTCACGATGCAGCTAGCAACAAAGTAACATGATATATGTGTACAAGATGTTCCAGAATTGTATGGCCCTTATTTTTTATACACTGATAGAAGTAATTCCTTGCAGTAAGAAAAATTATTTTAAACCAAGAATTTCTGACTCTCATTTATAGGAAAGATAAAATATATTTGGTATAATATAAAAATCGCATTCATTTAAAGATTTAGTCAGCGTTTGCAGAGATATTGTTTGAAATTGGGTATAAAATCTTAAAAAGAGGACATATCTCAAAAACTATCCGTTAAATCGTTAAACCAAGTAGATTTTTGTATTTTTTGAGGTCATTTTACCTTATAAACGAATTTTCATTCAAATCGAAGACTAAAAATTTTTAGTCATTTTTTCGATTTTTTCTAAGGGGTATACCTTAAAAAAATAGCAAAAAATCGACAAAAAATTTTTGTTCCCGATTTGAATCAAATTCACAATATAAGGTAAAATTGACCCAAAAAACATAAAAATCGCATTCATTTAAGAATTTGGTCGGCGGTTTCTGAGATATCGTCTGAAATTTGTTATACAATCTTAAAAAAAGGGCATATCTCGGAAACTATCCGTCAAATCGTCAAACCAAGTAGATTTTTGTATTTTTTGGGTCAAATTTACTTTATAAACGAATTTTCGTTCAAATCGAAGACTAAAAATTTTTCGTTATTTTTTCGATTTTTTCAAGGGGTATACCTTAAAAAAATCGCAAAAAATCGATAAAAAATTTTTGTTCCCGATTTGAATAAAATTCACAATATAAGGTAAAATTGACCCAAAAAACATAAAAATCGCATTCATTTAAGGATTTGGTCGGTGGTTTCTGAGATATCGTCTGAAATTTGTTATACAATCCTAAAAAAAGGATATATCTCGGAAACTATCCGTCAAATCGTCAAACCAAGTAGATTTTTGTATTTTTTGGGTCAAATTTACTTTATAAACGAATTTTCGTTCAAATCGAAGACTAAAAATTTTTCCTTATTTTTTCGATTTTTTCAAGGGGTATTTACTTTACAAACTAAGATATCGTCTCATATTTGGTATAAAATCTTCAAAAGTGGACATATCTCGGAAACTATCCGTCAAATCGTCAAACCAAGTAGATTTTTGTATTTTTCTGGGCCATTTTACCTTATAAACGAATTCTCATTCAAATCGAAGACTAAAAATTTTTCGTCATTTTTTCGATTTTTTCTAAGGGGTATTACCTTTAAAAAATCGACAAAACTATATATAGTAATGGTCAAAGGTAAAGGGGGGATATAGAGAAAAAAGAAAACACGAAATATAAAATATGTTTGCAATTGATTTAAGCTCCATTAGTATACACAAAATATTCACGTGTCAGCTGTTGGTAGTATTTTGTGAGGAAATACATCAAGAAGGAACACCTTCTTTTTAAATTGTGCCATGCTGTATTTCTGAATCAGTCTGTATATCTGAGCTTTGCTATACCACCAACACTGTAATATTTTACTGTAAATATTGTTATGTTCTTTACATTTCATTCATTATGTTGTGTTAATGTGTATCCTGTCTGTCTGTCTGTCCGTCTGTATATATGTCTGTCCGACATAATATATGATGGATATATATTCTTTGCATATACAATATATATATATATATATCTGATGATAGTCGTGTAATCTGATTTAAATAATGGTACAAAAGTACGTTAAGTGAAAATGTTCAAATTACGAAAAAGTTACTTTGTCTTTCGTCAAAATATTAAAAATCCAATTAAGGTGCACTTCAAATTTTAGTAGTTTTAAAATTATGATATTCGAGAAAAATCGAAACCTTCTCCGACTTCCTTCAACGTTTTGCCGTGTGTTTTAAATTTTGGGACTTTTTTTAAATTTCTATAAAGGATTGTACATTACAATTTCAAGCTCTTTAGTCTCTCCTCGCTGTGCGGTTCTCATCGATTTCAGGACTATTAAGAGTTGAAGAATATAATTTCGAATTCATTAGTCTCTCTCCATGCTTTGCCTTTCTCTCGGATTCCAGGACTATAAAGGACTGAAGATTAAACTTCCAAACTGTTTAGTGTAGCCTCGCTTTGCCTTTCTCTTCAATGCCAGGACTTATACTACATTTTTCTGAAAGCTCTAAAGTTTAATTTTTTCCTTCCTATATTTCCGCTTCTGGAGCATTCATTAATTGACCTATGAAGATTGAAGGACTGGAGTCAAATCTTACCATTCCAATGTTTCCGTATACACCCACTGACCTTTGGATCATTCATTGACTTAACTAGAAAGATTGAAGGTTAAGATTCTAAACCTAACCTTTATTTTCTTCAAATAAATGTCCTAATAAACATCAAACACATTCTTTAAATTCTTAAAATAATCGTTTTATTATTACGAAAAAAAACAAGAAAGAGTTTCTATTCAAATATTGTTTACGACAATGAAAGGTGTGACATTGTGTAACAACATCAACAAACACTCCCTTGAATACACAAACATGAGAGAATAGATAGATAAAGCCCACTAAATATTATCTATCTATTTTCTCTAAATTGAATTTCAAATATTTCAAAAGCCTCACTCACATTAGATTAGATTATAGGATAGATTAAAAGATCTTAGTTCATAGTTTTGTTCGTACATAGATGAGAGCACGTGTCACTTAAGCAATCCAACATACACACAACATTTAATAATATATGAATTGTAATGGCTATTTACAATCATAACAATGTTAAGTACACATTTAATGCAAATTGTGTGTAACACCAGTGAACGTACATTTAACACAATTAGATACATTGAGCAGCTATTTTATATTTGTAATTATAAGAGTAAAGCTGTTTTATTATATTTAGCATAGAGAAATTGTAAAAAATCAACACACGGAATGAGTGATATGAACTAATTATACATCAAGAGAGGGGCGAATGACCTGAAAAACCTTGAAAATCTGTGGGGATGTTGGAGGATTTTGAAATTCTGGAAAAGAAAATTTCATTCGAGGTGAGAAATGGTCTATCCTTTTGCTCAACCAATCTCTCACTCCGTAGATAGATAGGTGGTAGCGGCCACACTTCGACCATAAGGTACATTGTGATGTCTAAGCATGTGAGTGGAGTGGGCGGGATTTTGTGTGTAGGCTAGGAATTGGTAGGATGTGCGGCTGCAGCCGACTATGCCGATATTCATCTGGAGTTCGTGAAGGAAACTGCAGAAAACCTTCACACACATAGCCGGTTGCTTCGTTCTTGTCCATACGCTGATAGTTTAGTCAATCAACCGCCCTTTTTTCTTCTTCTTTATAATTGACAAAGTGCCGATGTCGGGAATCGAACCCATAACCTCCCAGATCCAAATAGACATAACGCCTTAGACCGATACGGCTACTTGGACGGTCTCACTTCGTAACTAGGAGTCTTCACCTTCGCCAAGGAGTTATTACAGTCAGAACTAAAAATATAACCGAGTGCTTTTAAAAAATTTAACTTTTTACTGATGTAAAAAAAAGTTGGCCCATCTAAAAAGCATTGCGCCCAATACTGACCAACCTGAATAACTAAGGCTCGCATGGACAATGCTTTGACAAAAGTATAAATAAGTATTGCACATGATACGTAGACATTTGGACTGTGGCTGCCGCTGTATGCCCGATGAGCCAGCTACGTTATCGCTTTGCCTCGTTTTTTCATTTTTTCGACGCTTTCGTAGCTCTCACTTTCGTTCTGTACTGGACTTTTTATGCTCGTTGGATTCCTTTCGACGCTAGCTTCCCTTTGATTTGCTTTTTCTATCTTCCAAACATATTTTCGAGTCTTATGAAATGAAATCTGCAATTTATTCGTAATTTTCAATTTAATGCCAAATTTTTCTGGTATCATTTTGCATCCTTCTAGTGCTTAATGCGCAATTTCTTGACGATGACATCAGAATCAATGTTCTAGCTAAACACGTTTCCATCCTACACCAATTTTTAACTTCACACGAAGCTAATTCGTAACAATTCACGCACATGCGACTACACACAAAAATCGACGTCGTAGGCAAAACAAATACAGCGCAAAAGATACGTAAAGACATGATCTATCTATTTTGAGCACAACCATTGTAAAAGTATTACTAGTCTCGAATAGTTATTAGCGATTGAAATCTTACAGTATTTCGTCACAAAAGAGTTCGCTTTCACGTCAAAAGTGTCAACTAACTTATTTCGTTTTATACGTAGTTAGTGGAGTTTGAATTTCTACTGCCCCAAAACTTATTGTGATAATGCTGCTTTGAGCGTGCAGTTGTGATCTGTTTAACAGCATTGAAGTATGTTATGTCAGTAACAATAATGATAACATATTTATATTATGTTGTGTTGGGTTACAATCATATGCTAATTTGAGAATGTAATCATGTCATTACAAATTAATTCAATTCACAAATTCATGGTATATCATACACCATACCATACACGATGACCATATACCATGCATGTGCATGATACACAACAGTCAGCTGAATGCATATGTATACATATTGACTAAATGAATTTGAGTAAAATTGATATTATATAACTTGTCATTATATAATGTCAATGATCTGGCCAGAATACATCTCAAGACGTTCCGAAGATATTATATCGTCTATAGAAGTCAAAGTTATAGCAGCCATCACCAGACACTCGCGCTGGGCGGTAGACATACGAAACGTCTAAGACTGCTGGTGCACCACGAATATTGTAGGCGATGCCACTGTGAGGAGGAGGAAGAGACGAAAACTCACCTTCGTTGTCACTGGTCAGCTGTTACTTTGAAGAGCGGCTCACCCTTTTGGGTTGACCATTCTTGGACGACCCCTCCGGCATCAAAGCTCTATTGCTGTATCTGAAGGACTAGTGGCAAGGATGGGTCAACCCCATTTCGGTACAACTAAAGCCCTTTTATTACGGGGAAAATAGTAGCGCCCGGTAGTACTAGCAAGTAATGCCCGCTAACATTTAATCGCCTTCTGTCTTCATGTGCAGGGGTACTACCGCTTTAATATCCAATTGGCTATCGGCGGCAGTTTCAAACTCAAGCAGTTTTGAGTTTAGGGGAAGCCAGAGAGCCAGTTACATACCTCATGGCTGCCATTATTCTACTGGTCGCCAGTAGAGCGTTAAACTCATGGTCGCACACATCTCCGGACAATGTTGCACTCATCACGTAGACAAAACTGGCTACTGGCTGCCAAGTAATGGAAGCCATTACTGTCTTCATGTGTAAGCCTATTGTCCGGCCTACTGTCCTCGTGTACAGGGGTCTTAATATATTGATTGCGGGCTTGCATGAAGCAGCTTGTGGAAGCTTCACACTCTCCACGTATATTTAAAGCCCAAATTAGATAACAAAATTAAAATAATTTAATAATAAAATCAGATAAAACTTCCTTTTTTTTCCATGCAAAATTAAAAATAAACAATTCCAACAATAATAATAATGAAATGTAAATGAATGAACCTTATTTGTTATCATTTACAGAATCTAACAGTAAATTAGTCGTCGTATGTCCATTATTGAATGTCATTAGTGTCTGTCTGCCTATGCATGTCGGTCGATCGCATATGTAAACTATAATTTATTTTAAAATTGAAAAAAAAAATACCAGTTTGTTTTTGGCACGTGGTTTTCCCACTATAGATTTCAAAAAAAAAGACCGCCTTTTATAAAAAAAAAACAGAGTCTCGTGTTGGGTTTGTTTGTTTGTTTGCTAATTCTGTAGCCCTATTAATACATATTTATTGTGCTTCATTATAATATTGAATGTCGTACAGGATGATTTTGTTTTGGGAAATTCATTCATTACGACTTTTTGGATTTCGATCATTCTTATAATTCTTGAACTAAAAATTTCAACATTAATTTCATTGATTCTACACTGATAGAAGGAATTTCTTGAATCAAGTAAATATGTTTCCTTCAAAATAATATACTCTGAGAAAGAAATCCTTGGTCTGATTCAAGAATTGGTTTACTTGAATTTGTTTACTTCAAGTAAACAAATTCTTGAATGAAAACAAGGATCTTTCTCAGAGTATTATATTTTGAAAAAAACATTTACTTGGCTCTAGAAATACTTTCTGTCAGTGCGTAGTATAATTGTTCAAATTTCAAGACCAATTTGTATTTCCTATCCTGAGAAATACGAATCATTCGAAAATATTTTCCTTAATAACTGACGTTAGTTTCATCTCTCTCGGTCCAAGTATCTCTAGATACTTGATACAAAAAAAAATGACTTTGTAATAGTTAATACAAGACAATATTATACTTAAAATTTGAGATAGGGCAAGGCAACATTATATTTTATAGAAAGATGAATGATCGTTATTATTTTGGTAAATAGCTACACCGTCAGCTTTTATATTAGAACATATAAATTTAATTATTCAGTAGAAATTAGGTACAGGAATATCTTCATCATTGTTATTCCATGTTTCTGATAAAAGAAGAAATATAGAAATATCAAGCCACATTTTCAATGATATCATTTTTATGGGCTTGTAAACTTTGCATATCAAAATGTACATATATTGATAAACCTGGCCTGATTTTGATAAAGTCCACTAATTCTGATTCTAATGTAAATAATGGATTTAATGCCAGTGTTTCAAACTCTAATTTGAACGTAAGAAGTGACACTGGTTCTGTCCCACCATGATAAAATGTAGAATCATTTGTTTTAGATACAATATATAATTTTTCCATTGTAGTTTTGCACTACTATATCATTTTATTAAACTTTTGTGTCTTAATCGTAGTATTGATCTTATTTAATATTATTTTTATAAATTATTTAAATATAACTTCTTACGTGCGTACATTTTTGTTGTAATAGTTTAGCTGATAGAAAAATGTACACGGTGTATAAAAATCATCCTCTATATGACATTTTTGATCCAATTAAAATAAATATATATATATATTGACACAATGTGTTACCAATTTATCAACACGGTCATATATAAGGTAATATAATATATTTATTATTCATTCGGTTTCCTTATTCACTGTTTGGTATATTTTAATAATAAAATGAAATGTTTAAAATAAAATATACAAAAGAGGAAACTCATTTCAAATTAAAATGTATGTAAGTTTTTACGGTATAATTATCATAATTAACCAATTTTATTATTATAATATAAGTAGTTTGTATTTTGTTGTTAAAAAAATACATATTTATTTACAATTGTATATCTAATTAATATATGTATACAGATTGTACCCTCCTCCTTCAGTCCATTAAATTTATAAATCTTAATGTCGGCAGTACACACTCGGTTGAGACTTTCGACAAGGCGAGGAGCCACGAGTGGAGTTGTGTACACTCTCGCCGAGTGTTTAGCCGGCAATACAATTTTCGACAGTTTGTCAACGTGGCTTACTTGACCAGAAATTACGTTGATATACCTGAAAAGTTATATTTTTAAATTAGAAATTACGGAGCAGTAATTTTTTGAATAAATTATTCAAATGAGTAATGAAGGAATTATAAGAAGAAAGTATTCATAAATTTACACAGTTTTTATTAATTTTCGAGTTATATTATTAAGATTAATAGCATGTATATAATAATATACATGCCGGTATGGTTGTGTAGGTAGGAGGACACCCTGTATATTATTATTATAATTATTTAAATATGAATTATTTAATAAATAATGTATGTTACGTTTACGTACTTTTTAATTAAAAAAACACCTTGAATATACTTTGTAGTATTAAGTGCGTCGTGGTAATAAATAATTCTATATTTATTTTTTTGGTATATAATTTTAGATATGTTTTTTGTTTTGGAAATATAAAGTCATAAATTTACGTAATTAAAGTTTTATTATATTAACAATTTATGGATTATGTTCACTCAGCTTTGACTTATACTGTCAGCATATGGCTACCTCGCAAAAGTTCAGATTCGAATCTTAAGTAATTAATGAACTAAAAAAATAACGGAACGAAAATATGGGATTTTACAAAGTTTCTTAACGGCTTTGATGATACTATTTTCGAATCGAAACTGCTTTGTAAATTAAGTTTATAATAATAAAATCGGAAAATACAAGCTTTGAATATTATGTAACGCACTAAAAAGGAAAAACTTCGCTTTGCGTTAAAGTTAAATCATCAAAGAAATGTACAAGATAAAAAAACACTTGAAGCTTTAATACTAAATTCATTATTTAAGTATTCTTTGCTTTTTAGTGCTTTACCCAGTAAAGAAAAGCTTTTATTGAGCATTATCACCACTAAAAACGGGGAAAATCTCCCAATTTGGCAGAGTACTACGGAAGGTTAGTAATTATGTCCTGAGAGAAACACGCTGGACTTGGATACGCAACGGTTGTAGGTTCGATTCTCATGCTAGATATGTATGCTTTTTCATATCAAACATTTGATGACAAAGAATGTTATCAATATGCAAACATATTACTTAAATGTCAAATTAAGTAAACGCTAGTCACTTTCGTTAGTATAATATAACCGAAAGGCAACCATACTAACAATGGATAGGTTGACACAAGTTTACAAAACGATTATGTAAATATAAACTTGATCTCTAGACATCAACATAGTGCGAAATCATATGCATTCCACCACCATAACATCTCAGGTTGCAATAAATTAGCTAGTCGTAATGTACTCTTTGATAATTAGAAATAGAAAAGCAGTTGACAAAAATAAAAATATAATAAATTTTATTGAAATTACTCTTGTTAAAATTTTCATTCAAGTTTACTCTTGTTAACCTCACTCTTATTAAAATTACTCTTATATTGTCTCAGGATATGTTATTCGTTGCTAATTTGGTGACAGTTTCACTGATCTAGGTATTGGGTCGAATTTGAAATTTTACTATTATAATATCACCTTAACAAGGTGGTTAAATTTTTTAAGAGCGTCATTCCAAGAAAATTGGACTTCGTTAATTTTTTAAAAAAATCCGTACCATTTTGAAGAAAATAGTATTGAAATGGCTTAAATATAAATTTATTTGTATTAACGCTTTATCAATATCAAATTAACAAATTAATCAATAATTTATTTAAAAGATTTATCAAAATTAAAATGTTACAAACTAATTTATTATTTCTTGTTCTTTACAGGTACGTTTGTTTGTTTGTTTGTTGAAACCTATTTTACGAACTCAAGAATCCACTAGAAAAACATTTTGTAATGAACAACTAAAACTCTACAAAAGATATGCATATTTGTAAGTTTTTATTTATTTATTTATATTATTTATTTGTTAAACAAAACCAAATTTAAATATCCTTTTCAGTTGTATGCAAATTAGTTACAAGATTTTAATCTGTTTTGAAATAAATAATGCAAACATAATATTATTATTTATTATTCTACCACCTATTTTTTTATTAATGTTGTATGAGGACAATAAAAAAAATAAAATACTTGACTCACCGTGTATTTACTATCGGCACGATAAATGGCGTTCCTCTTTTATAGTTTTACCGTTGGTTTGTGATGAAAGTATTCGGTATTTGAAAAAAATGTTGAGAGTAAAATTGGTTCGTATTTTTATAAGCAAAAACATTAGTTTGAAACATTTTTTCGAAAAATAAATGGATTCGATAATAAATGATTGCAAAAAGGGCTAACGACACTTCTGCCATTGATTGTACGCTATTTATGAAGTCTTCTAGAGTTTTTTATGTAGGTTTTTGTTTGTAAATATGTGGAGTTCTAAAAATATTTAAGATGGTATTGTCAATAGATAAGAAATAAAATTTTGAACGACAGTAAAAAAGTCTGGTAAATGTTTCGAAACCGCATCAATTAGATATGGATAGCGCTATCCAATTAGTAATTTAATTGCTATCGCAAATAGTACGAGATTCGACATGAAGAAGAATAGTTATAGAATTATTAGTATTTAAATTGTAGGCTAGTTTTTAAATTATCTCGTCTATCAGGTACTGAACCCTGGACCTCTAGATTTCATACCCAATGTGCTACTGTTTCACCACGGTATAGATGAAAGAGTCAATTTCTTCATACCAATATGGCTTTGAAGTGATTACTTTCTCAACAGTTAAATTAGGTTTTCATTAACATATAATTAGGTTTTCTTCAAATCGTCCCAAACATCATTACCAGTAATACCAGCACAGTTCCCCGGAATGTCCATATCAGATGTACATTGAGCAAAGTTGGGTTGCCCTAGAGGTCAAGTATTCCGAACTATTAATCCTACTATTAGGTTTGCGGATATCCAAACCCTCGTTCTACTTTCCAAATTTCGATCCGTCGGTTTATAAAATACCACACACTCTGGCCGATCCAAATTCTCACCACACTTTTGTCTAGAGGGGATTTTTATTGAGAATTTGGAAAGAGTAGAACATAGTTGACATTGTTCGGAAGCGAATATTTCCGTAGAATCTAGGCTTGCCCGTTGTCCGTCTCAGACCATGGTGAGCCTAGATTCAGCCTGAGATCTTTGCCGTGCATTTCTCTCCATAGAGTTTAATCGGCAGTATGTGCAGAATTATCACCAAAGCTTTCGAGGGGATTGTCCGCAGGCACCCTTGCAATTCAGAGAGATGCAGTCGTTGGATTTTTCTCTAATTTCTTTAAGTAGGTATCCTTTTTCAGGGCTGGCCACCATAATCTATACTTTACAACTTTTAATCATTTATATTTCTACCACTTGTGATTCTCTATTAACGTTTGTTTATCTCAAAGTCAATCCAGTGGACTAAACTCTGCATTGTGAAATTTGTTTCTGGATGTATCTTTGATATTTCACCTGGTCGAACAAATCTTTTATGTCAGATAATCCTATAATAGAGTATGTACAAACTAGTTAACTTCGAAATCATATGTCTCCATCAATAGTTTACGAATACTCTTTACAAATAATAATGTCTAGTAGCTCTGATAAAAGTGTTTGACTTATTCATATTTAATATAGTATTAAACATTCGTCCAACCTTTTACAGACAATTCTGTATACTTTTGATACAAATTAAAACATTTTAAACATTCAAAATAAAGAAATATTTACCAAACAATATGTTAATTAAACAACATACCTACCTATTTATTCCCTAAATAGTTGTTCAATCTACCTGCCTCCTCTGATGCATGTATAGGTTTAGTTAGCCGGTGGTGTTGTAAACACCATATGACACATAAGGTTAATTATATGTTTGTTTGTATTGTGTGTGTGTAAAAAGGTGCTTATTAGATGATGGTGGTGGTGGTAGTACCACCCTATTGCACATTATTTATATAGACAACACTCACTATCTATACTCACTGACATACGTTACAAATGTGTGTACAAACACTGGACAGATATATAATGCATATAGACTATTTAGAACAGAGATGGGCACAGACAGCTCGTTTGAGCCTTACGAGCTCTGCATAAGCTGGGGGAGAGTAAGTAAAGAAGGTATGTTTTGAAGCAAGACGGAACGATGTTTCAATACAGGTTGTCTACCGATTATTGCCCAATAATTTATTCAATCAATTTAGAAATAGTTTTATAAATTATTTATTGTTTAAATAATATCTTTTACAGTATGGAGAGATACACCAAAAAACATAATAATAATAATATTAACAATAATGATAATAATAACAATAATAATAATCTGAACTTATCCAAGACTGCTTGCGATGTCTTCTCCATTATTAAATTCACTACTTTTATTTTTTTTGAAAAACAAATTATGCGAAAAATAATTTCCACTACTACAAATAGTACTTTTCACTTTTTCAATTCAAAGTAGACTACCTCGAAGAACTCAAATTCCCACTTTATGTAAAATTTAACTTAATTCATGAAATTCCCATGACACCACTATACTGAGCATACTCCATACGAAGAAAAAATAATCAAATCAGGTAAATAATTCTTTATTAGTTCTCGGATATGAATAGTAAAATATTTAGACAAATCATTTGGGATTTCCAAAACTTTAATTCTATTTAAATTATCCTTTGCAAAAATTTCCCTCTTTTATTACAATGGTCCAGCGGTAAACTTAAAGGTTCAAAAGATTTATATATATTTTTTATATATTTTTATTTTATTCATACACAAATATGATATATACTAAAAAGGTACATTTTATGACCCAAATTACCAGCCCAAAATTCCAGAGTATGTATTGAATGATTGTATGTATTATTTACTTTGTATAATAGTGACCATAAAAAAGATTTGGTATTATTATATTTTTTCAGAAAATGTTTTAATTAAAAAAAGAAAATATTAATAATTGGTAGGTTACCCTGTATTAACTCTATCTCTCTTCCCTACCTCTCACTCAGAGCTTGGCCGAGTCAACTCCTGCCCACCTCTGATCTATACTCACTGACATACGTTACAAATGTGTGTACTAACACTGGACAGATATATAATGCAGATAGACTGTTTAGAACACGTGGCTTTTAGTTAATATATTTCCTTGATAATATTCAACTGATATATTTTTTTTACCTATTTATAAATTTTCATATATTATGTTAAATAAATGATTCATTATGATTAGTATAATTTCATGCAATTTAGTCGTGGACAATTCGCAAATGGAGAAAAGAAATTATTTGATTATTTCAAAAGATTTAACTTCAAAGATCAACTCATGTATTTTTTCTAACCAGATCTCTAAAAATACGATCAATTTAGTACTAATGTAGCGATTTTGCAAATTGTAAAAATTTGCTGAGCTTGACTTCTCTGTAACTCGTAGATTATTTATCTGATCAAAAAATATTTCCCACGAAAGTTGCAGAAAATTTTGTGCTCTATAATTTTTGTAATCACTATTTCCAACCTACTTCACGCTGGAGAGTAGATATTCTCGAAAAGCTGGTTTTTGATATCATTTTTCTAATATGATGGCGCGAGCGACGGTCGCTGAAGATCGCAAATTTGGAATATTAATTAGGACACTAAACTGTAACACTCTGCCAAATTAGAACTCTCCTTGACCTTTTGTAAGGCAGAAACTACCCAATGACTGGACTATAAGGTCTGTTTAAAACGGTCCTTTTAGGTCACTATCCAAATATATATTTTGTGTTATTTTGTATTTTTTGGATGTCGTCTATTCACCTAATAGCGAATATGCATGAAAATTTTTTTCACTTGAATTGAAGCATGTTTACTTGACAAATATCAAGGTAAAATTACTTTTTAAATAACTTTAAAAATAAGCGAGATATGAATGATTGAAATTCCCGATTAGATAAAGAGGGTGGTAACCCTCTTGATATGTTTTGTGACGTCATATTACACTTTCACCATTTAAAATACACGTAAAACTCCGTTTTTAGTATTTTTGCAAGAAAGAGACAGATAATAATCTTTAAAAGCTTATAGCTTCCTTGATATTTGTCGGATTTTAATTTCGTTTTTAAATATTATTACAGTATTAACAGTATTTTCATATTCTGAAAATAAATGTGAAAAAAAATTGTCATGCATATTCTCTATTCTTAGACAATTATATGTGTGTGCGACCTGGCACGTGTAGTCGTGTTAAAATAAGTTACATAAAAGCTTTATAGAGTAAATGTACAATATTTTTACTAAACACATTTATAAAAAGGATTGTTCGACTACAATAAATTTATAAAATACGACCAGGCAGGGAGCGAGCGGTTGGTGGTCTATCTATGGTGGTCGAACGACGAACGGTCACTAGTCGATCGTGTCTATCTAATAAACAGTACATTTAGTGTGTGCTGCATGCATACATATGTGTTTGTTTTACGTTTGCGTAATGTGTAAATAAATAAATAAATAAAATACCTGATAATACAAGTAGTATTTTATATAATACTACTACTACACTACTGTATGTTGTTGTTTTATGTAGTATATATATATATATATATATATATATATATATATATATATATATATATATATATATATGTGATAAAGTCACTTTACTAACATTCATATTGATAAGAATCTAGGGGTTCTAAGTTCATTCTATGTTACTGCTTTTAATGGACATAGGGACGGACATTCACACACACCATATACATATATATATATATATATATATATATATATATATATTGTTGTCGTCAAAATTACCTATTTTATATGAATTTATCGTATATGTACACATACAAAGTGTAACAAATAGAAATTGTTTGAGTAATTGTGTATGTCTGATACACTCAGTGTGGTTAGTGATTTTGGTGAAAAAAAGAACTAAACGAGAAAACAAATAATATACAAAAATGCAAAAGTTTAGAAAACAAATAGAAATACCCACTGAGTTAGTTAATTACCTAAGTACCCAGTATATACAGAGTTTTTGAAAAAAAAAGTTTCAAACAAAAGTTGTTTATTTTTAAAAGAGAAATATTTTTTGTCTTTAAATTATTATTCTATCTCTTACGATTTCAAAGATAAACTGTTTTGCCCATTTAACCCAAATATGCTTCGATATTGCCCAATCACGAACTTGTGCTTTCTTTTTAGCTTTATAACACACATACTTCAGCTTGTTTTCGAGTTATTGTGTTTAAAGACAGGCGGATATGAGCTACTTAGGTCTTTTTATGAACACCTATAACAAATTTTCTACGATAAATATTTTCAACCGTTACTAAGTCGGAACTAAACTAATTATATCCTGGTATATATTATATATACCGGGTATAAAAATGGATTATGACCCGGAAACATTGAGAAAAAAAGTTAAGGGAAGCTTGGTAATTATAACAATGCTGACAGTCACTGTGTAAGCATTTTAGGTCCAAAGTACCTGTTAAATTTATTGCATTGATATTTTTACACACACATTATAGCGATACTTCCCTTTTCAATTTGTGTGGTTGCGGAATGAGCCAAGAATGTTGCTTTTTTGCACCTGGAATTTTGTGGGTTCAATCTTTTCTCGTTTTGTATGTGTGGACACAAATTTGTCCGCCTCACGTCGCAAAATAGACTTAATATCTCTTTTACGTCAAAAATCGAAAAAATTTCTCCCCGTCTCGTTTCACATGTCTAGTGATGATTCTCGAGCCTTGGTTATAGGTTTCAGGAGCATAACTCTCGATAGTATCATCTTGCTTCGATATTCTCGTTGCTCGCGACAGTACTAACAAAAGCTGATCGGAAAAGATATATTTTTAGTATTTTATTCGAATCGTATATAACATGTTGGATTTTGATACACTCTGTATAAAATGGTTACCATACCTAAACTGTGTAGATATCGGGATAAAATATAATATGTGTGTCTAGATAAAGTCAGAAAATAATGTGTTTTTTTTTGCCTGTTTATAATGTACCTTTCACACTTGCCTCATTAAAACTGCTGGGTATGGAAAGTAAATAAGTGTCGCATGTTTTTAAGTATATTATAAAACCTACCGAAATTTATCATTAAATAATACATTTTAAGGGCAACTGCCAAACAATCTGTCCGGATAAAATAATGAGGTTATTTATCAGATAACCTCATTATTTCCTGCGACGACTATGCTATAACCCTATTAAACAATTTTCTTGTTTATTCGGGTAAACAATTCTTCAATAATGATATACGTAATCCTTTCCAGTTCATATCTTATAAACAAAAACTGAACTCTTGCTCAATTTTGTTGAAACATCTCTTCTCAATATATGTTATATCCCTTCCGAGCCATCCGATATTTTGTATGATTACACTGAGCTTTCAAGGACATTGCATGTTATTCCTGCAGATTATTATATTCCAGCTGTGTTTGAAACAGCTATCGTTGCCCTTAAAACATTCTGATTACGTTTCGTTGTAAATTGACCTTAGGCATGTTACCACAATACTGTAATTATTCACCTAAGTTTTTGAAAGGTGGAAAGCCTTCCAAAGAAACCCTTAAAAGTGTTTTATGCATTCAATTAACTGACGTCACTTTCTTAGATCAACTGGAAATTGTTTTATTTACTTTTTGCTATCTTTTTAAACAGGACGATTTCTATAATGATACTGTTTGAATGTTTTGATGTATACTGTTTGAATGACTACAGTTGAAGTATGTAGAAATGGCGTCAATATTTTATAATTGATTTGTGCCTTATTAATTTGTTTCAAGAAACAATGTTTCGAAATGCACATATTAATTAAAAAATTTTGAAATGAAACCTCGACTTATGACGCCATGTGTACCTCACATCAACTCTGTACTAATTGATTGGTTTGCTGATAGTGGATGATGTGACGTCACAAAACATATCGTGTGGACGTGTATTTAACTTAAAATGTAATCTTTAAAATGTCTAACAATTATAACTAAATTTGTAAATCTCCTCACGTGCTACGAATCCGTTTTGTGGTTAGTTGAACTACATTAGCAGAATGAAAGCGGTATTATTGCAACAATATACACCTTTTGGATCACGTGATAACACCTTCAATCAAATGATTAATTACACAAAGTATTAAATTAAGAACACATGCAATTTGCATGAAAGAAATGAAAAATGTGAATTATAAGAAGTATATTTAATTATCCAAAATGCAATTAATTTTGTGTATGTATGTTTTTAAAATAAGATGTACAAGGATTGATAAGAAAATGTTGGGCTGGGTCAGAGTGAAAAACATTGTATAGTAAATATAAAAAAAATTAGCAGTCATAATTATTCATAAATAAATAAATACAATATAAACCAAATTAACAAAATAGTCATAAAATAAACTAACAAACATTACATACTACAAGAGTTGTATAATAAGGACATTTATAACGTTTTAATGACTTATAATCATAAAAAACATATACAAATATACAGGGTGCTGCAGAAGGATTGCATCAAATGTTAAACATACATTTCGTACAATGAAAAGCATTAGGGATGGTCATTTATCAAAATTGTATAGTTGATTTGTGTGGAATCTATTCGGTTTTCGGAATAAAATGTTTCGAATAGTACATTTATAATGAACAACTTTTGTACGATGCATTTTTTCGAAAACCAAATGGACTATTATTAGTTTTGGCGATAAATATAAAATGATGCGATCAATTGGTTAGCGCACCGCCTCGAAGTTAAACACCGTGATCACTTGCAAAATACTAACTATTTCGGAATACATCCAAGAAGCTGTTTCTCGATGCACTCAACCCGAACAGGATACAACTTCGGAAGGTTACTGGATTCATCACAGAGCATTGTCAACTACAAAAGGAGGAGGAAGAAACAATCCCCATCATCTTAATTTACAACCATCTCAACCCGATTATCAGGGAAACGTGATAAACAAGCTCCTGGACATTGCCAAGATATGGGAAAAGCAAATCCCGTCATACTGAAGTAGAAGGGAGAGTTCAATGGCTCATAAGGTCGACGTTGAATACTTTTTATATCCCAAGGTATATCTATCTTGTTGCGGTATCTTGGCTATCTTTAGCTTTCAAAAGGAGCGAACCTACAACAGATTCCGATACTCGACACAAATAGAAAACACAAATATTAGTAAAATTTTACTAAACCTATGTTAATTTGGACAACACGCACTTTTTTTAAAAATCAAATAAAGTCAGGTTTGAACTCCATAAAATTTTTGTATTATTATTATTTTTTTTCAAAAAGTACGTGTTGTCCAATTTGACATATGTTTAGTAAAATTTTACTAATATTTGTGTTTTCTTTTTGTGTCGAGTATCGAAATTAGACAACGCTCCTTTTGAAGGCTAAAGAGAGCAAAGATACCGCGACAATCTAGTGTGCATTAAATCTTTTCCAGATTTTTAATTGCTAACATAAAGTCATAAATCCAAATTCCTACTACAAATAAGACGTTTAACTTGAGACACGTTGTATATATTCCTTTATTTATTGTTTTTGTTGTAATAAAGTGGTAAGGAAGCAATGCGAGTGAGACGACATAGACGACAACTAAATAAAGAATGGACGAATGAATGAATCGTGAGCGAAGTGGAGTAGAATAACACAACTATGGAGTAATTATAAATTCCACCTGCGGAAAAGAATGGAAGACGGATGTGAGCTGATTACACGCAATATAATATAACAAAAAGAAGGGGTGCATTTTAGTTTTGTTTGTTTGTTTATTTGTTGTTTTTTTTTTCTGTGTGTGTGTGTGTGTGTATGTATATTCACTGTACAGTGAAACTTTTTTATTCGTCTTATCATTTTCAACTCACTAATAATTAATTAATTCAAAAAATTATTAAAGAAGAAAATATTAATTTTCACTTTACTCGAGAAATAATCAAAAAGGGATTCACCATGCTTCATTCAAATCGGTGGAATGGATCACTTAAATCAGTGTTGAAATCCGTTAAATCAATACCTTAGTTTTGCTCTACGAGTGATGTCTATGGGCTACTTTACACATGTAACTTTTCAAACAACTATTCATAACGCATAATTTGGTGAGCAAGCGCAGTAGTATTTTTTTATGCAACTAAGCAGTTAGAACACAATAGGCCTGGCGTCTATTTCGATGCAATCTTATATGTAACTTCAGATGTAAGAATAGGGTTTACTTCCTTGTGATTGGTTTACTATGATCATGTGACTGAAGTAGTTGACAAAGAAAGTAATATTTAGCGAGACGAGAGTTATTATAGCTTTTAACAAAACATGCGATTGATTTATTTCTGCATGTACAAAGAGATGTAAGTCTCGTTATATCACATTCATTTAGTGCGATTGATAACTTCCATCAAAACTTTCACGTGTAAAAACGGGCTTATGTTTATAAATAGATTACACTGTAATAAATATTATATAATAAAATAAAATATTCAAATAAACAGTAAGTAAAAGCTAGAAGGAGTTATATAGTTTCAACCATACCATATCACCACCAAACGAACGGGTCGCGTAAACCCATACACACATACATATATATATATATATATAGAACATAGAGACGTAATGTTTATGAAAATAAATATATATAAAAAAAAACAATATGGTTTTTATTGCATTGTTTCGAACGTAGAGTCGTAGAGAGTGGTATTATAACATAAACAAATGTAATAATAGACATTGTAAAATGATACAATAAAGATCAAATTCGTGTTTGTTATGTTTGATTAAACACTTGGTCATTACTCTCTGTCAACGAAAAACAAGCCGTTGTTGGTTGTAGTATTGTTGTTGTCGTTTATATGTTGTTGTGTAATGTGTTGTAAGCTTTGTTCCAGCCGATAGTTATGAAACGTTTGAACTCTTTATTGATTTACATAATCAGAGAGCTTAAATTAGTTGTAATAATTGATATGTATTAAGCTAGCAGAGCAACCTGAGCAAAACACAAGTATAATTGTCTCATAATTAAACGCTAATTAAATGCCCCAATTAAACAATAAATGCTCATTGTTGTATCGTGTTACCGCATGCTCTGCTAGCTTAATGTTAAGCTAGCAGAGCAATGTTTAAAAAATCAATTAATTATATTGTATTTAATATCAAATTATTAAGCCAATTAAATACTAATTAAATGCTCTAATTAAAAATTAAATACTCTTTGTTGCACTGTGTGACCTCATGCTCTGCTAGCTTAACCAGCAGAGCAATATTTAAAAAACATTAATTATATTGTAGTTAATATCAAATTATACATGCGGTAACACAATACAACAAAGAGCATTTAATTTTTAATTAAGGCATTTAATTAGCGTCTAATTATGAGACAATTATAATTGTGTTCTGCTCAGATTGCTCTGCTAGCTTAATGGACATTAATAATTGGTACAGGACATTTAACATCAAAGTGATCTCTGTAGTGGCAAACTCTACCAGAAGATAACTGAAACCATTTAATGAATAAATTCCTACTGTGTACACACTGATAGAAGGAATTTCTTTCCTCAAGAATGCTCATTTTCTTCAAAATATTTTCTTCAATAAAGAAACCCTTGTTTTCATTCATTTCTACGCAGTCGAACCAAAAACATGTTTAGTTGAGTGAAGAAACTAAAATTTTTGAACGGCGTTTAAAATTTTTTTAAATTGAGTTTGGCAGTCTTGTTCTAAGAGATTCTTTCTTGGCCAATTAGTCTTGTGATTCTTTGTGAGTTTTTTCCGAAAAAAAAAGTATTTTTCTTATTAAAAATAAATAAAAAAAACTCAAGAAGAGGTCATTAACATCTTGGTCCAAAGAAATCATCATTTCAGTTTAAGAATTACGATATTCTTGAGTCACGAGTCAGTTTATCTTTAGTCAAGATAATTTTGTCAAGTCAAAACTATAGATGTCAAGATACTTATTTTCTTATACCAAATATATATATTCTTCTCTATATATGAGAGTCAGAAATTCTTGGTTTAAAAATTCTTTTTTTTTACTGCAAGGAATTACTTATATCAGTGTATGTTAAAAGACCGTAAACACATAAGAATTGGACCTTGCAAAAAAAAAAGGGGGATTCAGAACTATCGACTTGAACAAGGTAACTTTACTACTATCTACACTCACATTTATATGATAGCACCAAAGAATGTACACGTTGGTGTACCACATGGAACAACGATGAAAGCGAGACCATGGAATGAGGGGTTACTTTATTTTGTGTTATTTGCATTCGTTATAATGTCGTTGCGTTTATAAACACACTGCTACTAGTACACTATTACCAATTACTCTAGTAGTGTAGTACTCGCTTGGATTTATAGACAAAGCGTCGCCAACATTACATTAACTCATACACAACTCATTCACTCATTTACCTTACCAGTCAGTATAAAGTCTCGATTACATTGAGCGACTTTATAAGCTGCTAGTTGGCGAATTCACTAGCGGCTAGTAAACTCGCCCAGTGTAATCATGTTCACTAACATATTATAAACTATCTGCGAGTAACGAAGCCCGATTGTCAATTTTCTTCGCAGATAACAATCTGCTAGTTGCTTGTGAACATGATTACACTGGATGACCTTACTAGCCGCTAGTGAATTCGCCAACCAATTAGCCGCTTGTAAACTCGCTCAATGTAATCGAGGCTACGAGTATACTTGACAGCCGGGCTACTTTACTCGCTACTCGTTGGCATGTGGGATTGTTAGAAAGATAGATAGATTGTAGAGGCGGCCCTGGACGGGCTACACTTCAACCATAAGATGGTCCATTGTGATGCTTAAGGATGTGAGTGGAGTGGAAGGAATTTTTGTGTATAGACTAGGAATTGGTAGGATTTGCGGTTGCAGCTGACTATGATAGGAACTTTGTCGATATCCATCTGGAGTTGGTGAAGGAAACTGCAGAAAACCTTCTCAAGCATAGCCGGTTACTTCGTTCTTGTCCATACGCCGACAGTTTAGTCAATTAACCCCCCCCCCCCTTTTTTTTTTTTCTTTCTTAATAATTGACAAACTGCCGTTGTCGGGATTCGATCTCATAACCTCCCAGTTTCCAAGTAGGCATACTGCGTAGACATAACGCCTTAGACCGCTCAGCCACTTGGACTGGTGTTTGGTATTGTTAGCTAGTAAACATGCTGTGTGTCATCATAGTTGCTAGTGAGCTTCGAGTAACTCGATGGTTCCTACTTTCAGTGTCTACAAAATTAAAGTCCACAATATTAGTAACGTTCCACTTCATTTTAACACCCAGAAATTTTCAGGAAATGAACGCAAAAACAACAATAACGGATTCACAATACGTGGGTTATCATTAATATCCCAGTAGCCGACTCGCCCGCTTCTAAACTCGCCAACTAGGAGCTTGTAAACTCGCTCAATGTAATCGAGCCTTTACCTACTAGTCAGTATAAAAGAGAGCTTACTAAACAACATGTTTTTGTTTTACTTCCGTTAGTAATGACAAAAAAAATGCTTTATATAATCGGATATAGACAGCAGTATTTCATTTATCGTATGGTGCTTAGTGGGATGTGTCATAGCTGTTAGATTCCGTTCAATCATTGAATGGAAGGAAACGAGAATTTAAGAAGGGGGGGGGGAGTTTTTTTATGATGTTCGAATAAGATTTCCGGATTGACTTGAATCGCAGAGACCGTATTTAGTTTAATTGGGAGTAGTCAGCGTGTGTCAGTCAACATTTTTATTAGATTTGTCTCACAGAAAACAGGAACTTCTAATCTTGGTTTGTGGATGTTATTAGGATATACACGTTTGGGCAATATCTTTGTGAAACAAACCATTATCAGATCTATAATCTAGTAGTGTAGTAGATTTTAAACTATAGACTATATGAAATATCTAGAAGGGTGGTCACAGATCTGGAAAAGTCATGGAATTTATTTACGGTCAAGGAAAACCTGAAAATGTCATAAAATTTTGATTATGGTAATGGAAAATCTAATTTAACCAACTAAGAAGCAGTTTTGGAGAAAAGGAAGAAAATTAGCTATGCAAAATATAAACTAAAAATTTAGCTGTGAAAGTAAAAAAATTGATCGTTTTTGGTGAATCTTGGGCATATTTTATCCGATTTTAATGAAATTTTTTTTTCAAATCCACTAATGAAATTTTTAGATGAGATGAAAACAATTAATCGCGTTTTGAATACGATTTTTGAACTTTTTGGGTCAAAATTATCTTATTCACGAAGTTTTATCAAAACCGGTATCAAAAAGTTTTTTTCAAAAAATTTTTCTAAGGCATCACCCTTAGAAAAAAATCGAAAAAAAATTGAAAATTTTTAGTCTTCGATTTGAATGAAAATTAGTTTCTAAGGTAATTGGGTCCTAAAAAACACAAAAATCTAGTTGATTGGACGGTTTAACGGATAGTTTCTGAGATATGTCCACCTTTATATGATTTAATTTCCCTTTAATTCGCTTTCCGGTGATATATTTCGTAAATCGCTCACCAAATCGGCAAATGATTACAATTTTCGTATTTAACTGAATAAAACTAATGTTTATTTGAACCTGTACGAGTAGTGAACCATCAGTACCAGATCTTTGACTTCAATATCTAGTGGCCTTTGTGCAATACATATATCGTCAGATTACACTTTGTACCTATCAACAAACCTTGTATTCATTATTAAATGAGCAAATATAATAATTCGTTTAAAGTTCAATAAATTGTTTTTGAATTAACTTTTAGAAACACAGATTTGAGGTTGAATATAACAGGGTATCTCGGTATATTCCTATTGACCTTACTGCGCTAGTCACTTCCGTTGGTATAATATAACCGATAACTAGACCATACTAACAATGGATAAATAGACGCTAGTTTACAAAAAAACACAATTACTGGAATATCGTAAGACTATACCTACTAGGTCTTAGATTAAAACAGGAGTAATATGGTCGCCTTCTAATGTTATTTATTATACCATATGGTTAGTTAGTTGTTATCTTGTTTTTGTTTCTATTAAATGGAGGTAGGTACATAGAGTATATACTTTCATTACAATGTTTTTTGTTGTTGTTGTCGTAATGAACTTTAGTATTACAACATCAGGTGCAATATACTCACCAGAGGTCTGCCGTCGTTACTTGAGGTGCATATAACACGCATTACTCACCACCACCGAGCAATAATCTACTACTAACCAAACCATATCATTAGTTTGTAACAGCATAAATTTATTAACTACTTAGTGATGTTCCGAATCACTGAACATGACCACAATGTCTGCATTTATATGTATTCAATCAATGTATGTTTGAGATGGATCAATTTTTTTTGAGTTATGGTGTCCTTACCAAGTTTAAAAATTCAGCTTTTTTTTGAATGTCACAGCTATATTTTGTCCGATTTTAATGAAATTAAAACGGCAACACGAGTCTTTCATATGAAGGAAGGGGGATTCTCGTCTAACTATTAATACGTTACCAAACTTTTTGCATATGTGTTGGATCGAAAATTCGATTCCCCGTGTAGCAATAACATTCGCTGCATCAACTGTCGAACTTACTTGTCTCAAACGTTCCATTCAACGTTGGAGTGAGCGTTAGTAGCATCGTATAGATTCGGCTTAATATAAGCGTGATTAAAAATAAGCACAGTTTCGTTACTTTACTAATACTCACTTAACCTATCCATTAGTCTACCGTATGAAGCATATAGTGTTCATATCACTACTATACTCGTATATACCTAATACATGACTAGTGTATATACCTTTATCTCATGTATATATGCATTAGTATTAGGTATATATTTATTAGGCATATTGTGTTACATAAACAAATAACATATTCATATGTTTATATGTTCTAATTAATTATTTAATTAATTTATATTAATACACTTGATTGTATCTCATATATATATATATATATATATATATATATATATATATATATATATATATATATGTGATATGTCTACCTAATCTACATATATTAACTATTGTGTGTATACTAAATATATATTATATTCACACACGTGTTTTCCACGAATTCAATTTGTGATATTATCATTCCATATAATGTCGAACGAAGTGTGCTTTAAAAAAATGACTTTTTTGTTGACTGCCGGGCGTGAGGACATAGACTAATTATTTTAGATGTGTGTTAATTATGTTGACAGTAAAAGTAGAGGTGTGTCAGTTAAGCCTTTATGTAGGGGTAATTAATCGAAAATGATAATTGAATACATTAATATTGTACTAATTAGACCGATCAGTTTGAACCAAACATTGTGGTTTAATTAATTATTGATTGTATGAACTAATGTCTCAAATAAAAGTTGTTTGTTTTTATGAGATAGTTTTTTAAACAAATATTTGAGATTTTCATAACTATATTCTAACAAAATCTCAAATTGTACGGATTCTAGAACCTAAATGTTTCTATTTAAACTATAATTTAAATTTAAAGCTTTTAATTTGATGTACACTCCCGTTCATAATAGTTGAACCAGTTGAAACAGTCTAAGTGTTACTTTATGATATATATATATATATATATATATATATATATATATATATGCTTAGAATGTGACTTACTGGTTCAACTTTTATGCACGAAGATTTCTTTAATTTTGACTCATTACCTTCGGGATAACTATTAAATATTTTCGCCTTTAAATCATCAAATTAGCAAGATTATTGAATTTTTGGAATCCAATTTACTTTTTATAGATAATTGGCTCGGAAATTGAGAATAAAATCTTAATTTTATTTTTTTCATAATAAGAATAAACCCTAATTTAAGTAGTAGATTTGACCAAAAAAACTAGTTTCTGACATTCCCTTCTTATACAATTTTATGGCCCTTTTTACCCGATTACGGTGGGTTATATGTTTAGCAGTCTATGTTTGTCTGGATGTCTGTGTGCATGACATCGGCTATGTGACATGCTAACTTGACATCTGTCGTTAGGTTCGTGTGTCATATTCTATATGATGTCATATTTAATCCAAGATGGCGGATATATGTGACTTATATATATGACTTACATAATACGCTAATCAAAAAAAAATATTACAAATGTATCGAGTTTGATATCAAATGAATTGTCGGGAGTTATTACAGTTTTGATTTTGTGCATCGCAGTTGGGCCTTCGTCTATGAGAAATATTTACAAGCCTCTTCAAACTTATTTTGTGTTGTTCTCGTAGTCGTGTTTTAGTTTTTCAAACTTTATACGATTTCAATCAAAATCATCAATTATACACGATTTATACCTAATTACAGCCTCACCATTATGCTTGAATCATTCTGTACAAATTATATAATGGTCATTTAAACTACATGATTTTTATTTACAAAAAAAAAAGTGCACTTTTACATATTTAAGAATGCAAACAGTATAATTCTGAAGTGTTTATTTAGCCAAAGCACTTTTACAAAATCATTATGGATGGATGTTGTTAATAGTCACAATACAACAACATTTAAATAATGGTTGTGGATCTCACCTTTCTTTACTTACCTATTGTTCGTTGATTGTTGTTCAAATGCATTCATTATGTTTTGTAAATGATTCAGTCGTCATTCAAGTCATCAGTCCGTCGTAGTCATATTTCTTCTTCTCATTTAAGGTTTTATATTATTTATTCATGGTAAACATTTGTTAAAGGGTGTTTCTGTATATATGTAGATGTATTCATCATTACACACAATATAGTGCTGTTAGCATGTGATATATCTACACTCGAGTACTACGGCCTACAAAAGTAGCGTTCTTTTTTCAAAGTAATAAAGTTGACTTGATACCTTATTCATTCAGTTTTTGGGAAAAAGTGTCAAATACACATTTTTAGTTTCTTTTATAATGAAAAACTTTTATCTGTAGTATTTTTTCGAAAATCGAATGAGTAAGGTATAAATCAGTTATCAAAATTTTGAAGATAGATCGCTAGTTTTGTGGCCATGTGTACCTTTGGTAGTAGATAATATAATATTACAAGTTCTGTATAATATTACACACTAACATGAGTAGTACATGATGTTTGATGTAAGCTTTTTTTTTTGTTCTAATGTGTCATTAACTTAACAGATTGTGTGTGTCTGTTTGTTTACAGATATCGTATCTTAAAACACACTGTATACGGGGTGATAACAAAATTTCTGAATCATTTTCGATGGCTTGTGAAATGGAAATCGCATTCCAATACAACTTAGATTGGACATAAACTCACCAGTACGTTGAAAATAATGGCGATGGGTAAAACTCGAAGAACCACTCCCCGCTGGGGTGAAATATATAAAATGAAATTTGTTAATTTAAAATAATTTAATTAATTAATAATTAATAAGTATATATAAATTTTATATTATGTAATAATAATATGGCATGTAAAGAAGGTATTTGCACTTTTTTCCAATATTATTCACTGTACATAGCAACGATGTACTATATTTATATATATGGTCATACCAACACCTTTTTTTCAAAACATTTTCTCAAAAACCGAAGAATGTATAAGGCTCAAAATGATTATACAATTTTGAAAAAAAGGACACAACATTTGTGGCTCATAGTACAAAGCCATTAATTATTCTAAATTCCTTAATAATAATCGTTTTAAAAATAACTTGTTTTAAACATTGAAGACCATCTGACAAAAAGAAATTAAAATAATTGATTTTTGTGTAATGTGGCACTAAGTGGACCTTTTTCATGTTTCTTTAAAATTAAAAACAAATGTTCCTAAAAAAAAAAAAAAGAAGTATGTACTATCAATTCCAAAAGTGGCGGTCCATTTTCAAAACTTTACAAGTGATTTCTATCGAATTGATTTGATTTTTGAAAAAAAGTTTCGAATAAAAGTTGTCAGTATATTTATAAAAAACAACGTTTATTAGAAATATTTTTTCGTAAATCATATCAAATCGGCATAAATCGATTAAATAAAAAAGCTAAACTCTACTTTTGAAGTGGATAGTATAAAAGTGATGTATTTAATGATAGATTTACGACAATTACTTAACAACTAACTAACTGTCCACGCAGACCAGACAGGTGATGATGATGATGTTGGTAATCTTGTGAACAAAACGATGTGCGACCAACTGATGATCATTTATTTCACAAAACCAACCACAAGAATGAATGTTATTTATAAAATGATGATAATACTCCTCATAAGTGTACATGTTATGAAGACGTGTCATCGAATAATGTTTATGAAGATGTTTCATGAAATATTTACTAAGTACAGGGTGGCACGAAAGTACCTTCATGATTTTAAATTAAAAAAAGTGTATGAAAAGTTAAGTAAATTTATATTTTGAAATGTTTTTTTTGTAGTTTTTTCCAACTATTTACGAACAGTCGTGTCCCCCTTTCGCGATGACAAATATCAGCTGATTTTGGCACATCTTCTATGTCCTTTCTTCAAGTTTCTTGAGATATTCCCAAAATCTCTCACCTAATATTCTAAGTTGTTCCAAGCATTGTGGTTTGTTTGCATAAACCGTTTCTTTCAGATAACCCCAAAGAAAATACTCTGCAGAACTTAGCGACCATCTCAAGTCTTCATATCTCGAAATGTATCGGGAAATTTGTCCTCAAAAGAGTAATTGTGTCTCTGGCAGTATGCTCAGTGTGACCATCTTGGTGAAATCAGTGTTGATTTACTGATGGTGCGTGATCATCTTCATCTTGGAAACAATAGGGCTCGAAACTCTCAAGTATTTACTTTAATATAAAAAAAGGAAAGTCAATAAATATTAATTCCAAAAGTTATTGAAATTAAAAATCGTGAAGGTATTTTTGCGCCACCCTGTATTATGTCTGGGAAATATAAAACATCAAATGTTTTACAATAAATAATAAAATTCTTTTTTATATATTCGCGTTAATGTATGATAGACATTGCAGTTGAACATCATTCGAACGAAAAATTTCCCTCAAGCGTCGATCCCATAAAAATTGTACACTGATAGAAGGAATTTCTTGAACCAAGTAAATATGTTATCTTCAAAATAATATACTCTGAGAAAGAAATCCTTCTTTTCATTCAAGAATTTGTTTACTTGAAGATACTTATTCAAGTAAACAAATTCTTGAATGAAAACAAGGATTTATTTCTGAGAGTAACATATTTTGAAGATATTTACTTGGTTCAAGAAATTCCTTCTATCAGTGTATATGTTGCCAGTATTGAGTGGTGAGTGAGCTGGAAAATCTGATTATTAGAGAAAGAAAGATTACATTAATTGACATATGCTTGATATGAAAAATGATACACATCAGGAACGGGACGGCAAAGCATTCGTCTAGATGTCAAAGGTCGTAGGTTCGATTCACGTCCTAGATGTGTATGATTTTTCATATCAAGTATTTGATGTTAAAGAATGTTATCAATGTACACACATATTACTTAAATGTTAAATTAAGTAAACGCAAAGTCTTTTCCCGGTGGTATAATATAACCGAAAGGCAACCCTACTAACAATGGATAAATTGACGCTAGTTTACAAAACAATTAAAAAATATGTAAATAGTAAAGCAACAAATTAATAATACATCGAAATCAAGATAGTGAGTAGTCATATTCATTCCGTTACTGTAACATCTAAGACAGCTCAGAGGCGTTAGCCTAGAATTCCAGAAGGCGTGGGTTCGAGTTCCGTCCTAGATGTGTATGCTTTTTCGTATCAAGCATTTGATGTCAAAAAATGTTAGCTTTGATTAGCTAACGACGCGACGACCAATAATATTTACGTTGAATTATAATGGCTTTATTACTTACTGCATTCTGTCTGAATGCTTTATTACCCCCAAAAAAAAAACCCAATCTTGATATCATTAATTTCTTATAAAAAGTGTTTAATAGTAATGTGGTTCTGAATTCAAATGAATTTAATTATAAACATTTTATTATACAATCATTTTAGATCTGATTGAATTATATTTCAATAAAAATTCAATATAAATAGTTTTAAAATGATGAACAAAATATATGGTTTCAACGTCTCCCAACAACCTCCATATATATATTTGTGTATATGGAGGTGTGTGTGTAATATTTGTGTATAAAAGCTTTACGGCAGTTTGTGTTGAATATTTTTCCCATGTACAGATGTCCACAAATGTAACGTGCATTCTTCAATATTTTAGTTTTAAGGAAAATTGCTATCCTCTTATTTGGTACGTGGGCATCTTCTGGAATGGATTTCCTCGGTATTTCCTCGTACTTCCCATGCCTGTTTTGGTAACCTTGTTTCAGGTATTCTGTGAAGGGGGACCGAACCAATGTTGTTGGGTCTTTTCTATTGTCTGTATCAGGGGAAGGGTGTGATGTCTAAGGTATCTCTGATACATCTTGTTTTTCATATCCTTGACCTTTTTTAGGTTGAGTTGCGTCTTTTTGATTTCTTTAACCAATTCGATTTCTTTTCCCTTGATACTACAGATATTCCAAGTTCATTCCAATCCGTTATTATCTCTTTTTGAACTTTTAATATATGCATTTCAGAAGAGTAGGGTAGAGGTAGATTGTAAAGCCTGCCCTGGACAGGCTACACTTCGACTATAAGGTCCATTGTGATGCCTTATGTGAGGATGTGAATGGAGTGGAAGCAATTTGTGAGTAGACTAGGAACTGGTAGGATATGCGGCTGCAGCCAACTATGATAGGAACTATGCCGATATTCATTTGGAATTCGTGAAGGAAACTGCAGAAAACCTTCTCAAGCATAGCCGGTTACTTCGTTCTTATCCATACGCCGATAGTTTAGTCAATTAACCGCCCCTTTTTTTTTATAATTGACAAACTGCCGATGTCGGGATTAGAACCCATAACCTCCCAGTTTCCAAGTACTGCATACTGCGCAGACATAACGCCTTAGACCGCTCGGCTACTTGGCTGATAGCCGAGTAGCCGTAGGGAAGAGTAGGGTAGGGAACTGGTCTACTTCTTTCAAGCCTAGTGGAAACAGTGTTCCTATGTGACCTACATGCTTGCCATTGATTATCTTCGCTGTGTTGGGCCTTGGGACCGGGTATGGCGGAGTTCAGATATCTTCACACACA